>JAUNZM010000032.1:0-2400000 GCA_033459285.1 Clamator glandarius
ATTTCTGACACAGGCCAAGATGCCATTGGCTTTCTTGGCCACCTGGGCACACTGCTGGCTCGTGGTCAGTTGACTATTGACCAACACTCCCAGGTCCTTCTCCTCCTGGCAGCTTTCCAGCCAGGATTCTCCTAGTCTGTACCTCTGCTTAGGGTTGTTGTGCCCCAAGTGCAGGACCCGGCATTTGGCCTTGTTAAACCTCATGCCGTTGGTCTCACCCCAGCGGTCCAGCCTGTTCAGAACCCTTGGCAGAGCCTCCCGACCCTCCAGCAGGTCAACACTTCCACCCAGCTTAGTGTCATCTGCAAACTTGCTAAGGGAGCACTCGATGCCTTCATCCAGGTCATTGATGAAGACATTGAACAGGACTGGACCCAGCACTGAGCCCTGGGGAACCCCACTTGTAATTGGCCTCCAGCTGGAGTAAACTCCATTTACCACCACTCTCTAGGCTCGGTTATTCAACCAGTTTTCCACCGAGGAGAGTGTGCGCCTGTCCAATCCAGAGGCAGTTTCCGAAGCAGAATGCTGTGAGAAACTGTATCAAAGGCTTTACTAAAGTCCAAGAAGACTACATCCACAGCCTTTCCCTCATCCAAGAGTCTAGTCACTCGGTCATAGAAGGAGATCAGGTTAGTTAGGCAAGACCTGCCTTTCATGAACCCGTGTTGACTGGGCCTGATCACCCGGTTCTCTTGCAAGTGCTTTGTGATAGCACTCAAGATCACCTGCTCCATGACTTTCCCCGGTACTGTAATTTCCTGTAGTTCTCCGGATCCTCCCTGCGCCCCTTCTCATAGATGGGCACGACATCAGCCAGCCTCCAGTCCTGTGGTACCTCCCCAGTCATCCACGACCGCTCAAAGATGATGGAAAGGGGTTTGACAAGCACATCTGCCAGTTCCCTCAAAACTCTTGGGTGGACTCCATCCGGCCCCATAGACTTGTGGGCATCTAGCTGGGCAAGCAAGTCTCTAACCACCTCCTCTTGGATCATGGGAACCTCATTCTGCTTCTCCAGTCCCTGGGGTTGTGCGCAGAGGGAACAGCTTTCCTTACTATTAAAGACTGAAGCAAAGTAGGCATTGAGTACTTCAGCCTTGTCTTTATTCCCTGTTACTGTTGGCCCCTCTGCATCTAGTAGGGACTGGAGATTCTCCCTAGTCCTCCTTTTACTGTTGATGTATTTGTAGAAAGATTTTTTATCATCTTTCACAGACTTGGCCAATCTGATTTCTAGTTGGGTCGTAGTCCTCCTGATTTTTTCCCTGCACATTCTCGCTTGCTCCCTATAGTCCACCCAGGATGCCTGCCCCTTCCTCCAAAGCTCATAGACCTTCCTCTTCTTACTGTTGTCTCTCGGGACCTCCCTACTCAACCACGCTGGTTTCTTGCCCCGTTGGCTACTTTTCCGGAACATGGGGACGGCTTTCTCCTTCTTCATGTCACCCAGCACTGAGAACTGTATCATCTCATGATCGCTTTGCCCCAGGCATCCTCCAACACCCACATCCCCCACAAGGCCTTCTCTGTTCACGAACAGTAGGTCCAAGAGGGCGCCGGCCCTTGTCGGTTTGCTCACCAGCTGTGTGAGGAAGTTGTCTTCCACACACTCCAGGAACCTCCGGGACTGCTTCCTTGCTGCTGTATTATACTCCCAGCCGATATCCGGGAAATTGAAGTCTCCCACGAGGACTAGAGGTAGCGATCTTGAGACTACTCCCAGTTGTTTGTAGAAGAGCTCCTCAGCTGCTTCTTCTTGACGGCGTGGTCTATAGCAGACTCCCATCACAATATCTGCCTGCCCGTGGGCTCCTATGATTTTTACCCACAGGCACTCAGTCCCTTCCTGACTTGAGGGTATCAAAGCCCTCTCTAACATAGAGGGCTACCCTGCCTCCTTCTGGAAGAGTTTATACACCACCATGGGTGCACTCCAGTTATACGAGTCATCCCACCACGTCTCCGCAATGGCAATGACATCAGAGTCTCCTTGCCCTACCACAGCTTCTAACTCCGCCTTCTTATTTCCCATGCTGCATGCATTGGTATAAATGCACTTCAGCTGGGCTGGCGAACCTACAGCCCTCGTAATAGGGTTTCTTCCCAATTGAGTGGTCCTTGGGTTAACTAAGGCCACAGTGCCGGTTTCCTGCTTACCATCCCCAGGTGCACTCGCCTCCTCATGCTTAGTGGTGATATACTGGCAGTCCTCACCAGCACACCACCCCTTTGACACTGAAGTCCCACCTCCAGGCTCACTCTTATCTGGCCTGGCCTCTATCCCTTCCCCCCTCATATCTAGTTTAAAGCTCAATTTATGAGCTTAACTAGATTTTTAGAAAGGGCTTTAGTCCCCCTAGGAGACAGGCGTGTCCCATCCCTAGTAAGAAAGCCTGGGAGTGTGTGGGCCTCCCCATGATCAAAGAATCCAAAGCCCCTCTTTTCACACCAGTCCCTGAGCCAGTCTTTAATCAATTTCTTCTTCCTCACTTCTTGTTCCTCGTTCTTTAGTGTTGGAATGGAGCTAACTACTACCTGTGCCCCAGAGCCCTCGATCATTCTCCCTAGAGCCCTGAAGTCCCTCTTAACAGCTTTAGGCTTTCTATGCTCTATGTCTTCATTTCCAGCTTGAAATACTAAGAGCGGGTAGTAATCTGTGTCCTTGACCAGAGACGGAAGTTTTCTAGTAACGTCCCTCACTGATGCTCCCGGCAAGCAGCAGACCTCCCTTTGGAGCGGATCCCGTCTTCAGATGGGACCCTCCATTCCTTTAGGAAGGGAATCCCCCAAGACAATCACCCTCCTCTTCTTTTTTACAGAGGATGTTTTTATGACTGTCTCAGGATGGCGGAGCTTTGGAAATGTTTCCAGGCTGTGAGTGCAGTCCTCTTCATCCTTAGGGATGGGGTGTACCTGCAGCACCTCATATTTGTTCCCCAGAGCCATCTGGGGGTTAGTTGTCTGGGTGGGGGGAGCAGGTTTCCTTCTCCAGACAGGAACCTGCTGCCATTCCCCATCTCTCCCAGCCTCGCAGCTTACGGCTGGGTGGTGCTCAGCCTCACTAGCTCTGGCAGCCTGTGAGAGGGCCCTGCTCCACTGACCTATCTCACTCTCACATTCCCTGATGGTCCTCAGCATTTCCACTTCTTTCCTCAGCTCTTCCACCAAATGAAGGAGTTCCCCCACCCGAGCACAGTTTCCACAGGTGGAGCCAGTGCCAAAGGCATGAGCTGCTGTGGGAGGGGGGCACTGTCTGCAGCCCAGGGTCTGGGTAGCTGCATGTGCCCACTGGGGCTCCGTCTGGGTGGCAGCTTCCATCATGCTTGGTGCAGCCTTAATCTTTTGACGGGTAGCCACCATGATTCTCAGTCCCTCCTGGCTGTGCTCCAGCCCCTCTCTGCGCCCTCCCTGCTCGCCCTGCCCGCTCGAACTGCCCTGTTTTAATGTGCCCTGCTCCTCTCCCCCTGTGCTCCCTAAGGCCCGTTTAAATCCCCCACGGTAGCTTCCGGGACTGCCCTCTCCCATCTGGCACCGCGCGGGAAGGGCCATTGAGCCAGAAGCCCAGCGCCGACCCCCGATCGAGTTTTTTTGGCTTTTCCCCACTGCTCCCCACTCAGGGAAGTGCCCCACTGCCTTTTAATGGCCACCCCACCACAGAACTCACCGTCCCGTCGCTGGATGCAGCTGTGAAACTCTTCAAGGTGTTTCTGTTTGTCTTATGACATGTAGATTATTTCCTTGACAATTAATGTTTCCTTTAGTGCATGCAGAGCTATTTTGAATTGTGTTTTATACTGGTCCTTTTCCTTTATTTGGATGAAAAAGTAACTGAATAGACTTTACTGTGCCAGAACTGAGATTGGTTTTGTTCTTTAAACATTTCCATTATAATAAGAAAGTCTTTTCTTTCTACTTGATGAAATTGCTTAAGAAAACCTCTGCACAGGGTAATAATTCTTGAACGCTTTCAGTATTTATAAAATGGTTTTAGAGTGATCATGTAGTATAATCAGAACAATTTTTTTTATTGTGAGTTTGACTTATGCGGCAAAAAACAACAGTGAGCAGAACAATTGCTTGGTGGCCTTTGGGGTGACAAAATTCATTGGCAAGAGACTGCTTTGAAGCTGGGAGGACAGTACACAAATTTGACTGGAGATATACTTATTTCATCGGGACTTACAGCTTACCTAGGAGCCTTTACATCCAGCTACGGACAAGTAATACATACAGTGATTTTCCCCCGTGTTTTGTAATGATCAGCATTTTATTATCTTCTCTTGTAACATAAAGTTTATATTTTAAAATTACATTTTAATCAAATTCATAAGTGAAACTGAAACTGCATTGTAGGATTTTGAGTTTCATTTGTAAGACTCTTGGGGGAAATGTATTCCTTCATTCTGCTGTAAAGTACTTATTGCCGTGTAAGGCATGGAGTCCTTTTGTTGCTTTTCCTCTCTGAAACAATTGCCAGTAACTTTATACATCAAGGCTCTGGTTAACCCTATTCTATTCAATGGCTAAACACTACCTAACATAAAACCCCCCCAGAAGTAGCTTCTATTTTTTCAGCAGCACAGTGAAGCTAAGTACAGAAAGTGGAGTAGTTCTGTACAAGGTAAGACAAAAGTTACAGTATCAGATTTGTGTCTGTAACTCTTAGCCAAATAAATGGAAATTCTGAATACAAAAAGATTTTGACATGGCAACTGATTCCAGATATAAAATTTTTTGGATTTCAAAATTAGCCTGACTTTGACATTTTTTGAACCTGAAAGTCTGCCACTGAATTCAGCTGTAGAAATTACTGTCCATTTCTCTTGAAAATCAAGTCCAGGGTGTCAAAAATCGCTAAAAATAAAGAGGGGAAAAAATCGATGTAACACAGACTTTGTATATAATCTTTATTTCCTTGTGCTTCCTTTATCCATTTTTCTTGAGAAAATTTTATACTGTTCTTTCAAACTATTGGATTTGTCATAATGTCCATGTTGTGATGTTACTATTTTAAAACCTTATGGAGTGAGAGCTTATGGTGTGGTTATTTATCACATAAATAAACAGTCAGCAGATTTAACTATTCTGATTTATTTCATTTTGAGAGAGTGTTCTGGTTTATGCTAAAAGCCTGCATTGCGTATAATACTGGGTCTGGCAGGCAGGAGTACTTTCAGCGAAACATCTTACGGGGTGCCGAGCTGTATTTTAGGCAAGTATAGTTACAGCTGTAGATCATATTCATAGAAGGCAGATACACAGAATCACAGAATGCTTTGGGTTTCACTGAAAATTAGTAAATAGTGGTTTCATCTGAAAAGTGTAGTGGCATTTCATTCTCATTGACTGCAGGGTTTCTTTTTCTGTGCAACAGGAGGTGTACATTCCTGGTTGCTCATTCTTATTCTCATGATAGTGCAGACACAGATTAGTTAGGTATTTCTTTCAGAAATTGTTGGATAGCATAATCACTTTTGTGTAGTTCTTCATTCCATCCCTGCCGTGGTAGAGGGAGTGGAACTGGATGGTCCCTTCCAACCCAAACGATTCATTGATGCTATGACCTGGTGCTACTGCTTCAGAAGAAAAAAGATTACAATATCTTTTGGAATATCAGCTTTGGTTTATGCAAACTGACGAATCCTTCATTCACTACCTTTGTGAATGTCTTTAGCACTTAGGCCATTGCCTTTAATGCTGCATTTCTGAGTTTTGTTTCTTGAGGCTTTGCCAGCTAATTTTTAGTTTAGAAAACCACAGCATAGTTCTTTGACCTTATACATATCTTTCATAGGTCGTGCCTTTCATATGAACACGCTATTTCTTTATATTTTCCAGTTTCCTATCGGAATATGCTTTTTGGCTTGTGTGTTTAAAGGTGTGTATTTTAAATATTATTATGCACTATACAAACAATTGTAGTGAGTTAGATAATACAAAGAATAGTGAAAAGCAACTCTAAATGTTTGTTGAATTGAGTTTGGTTAGGTCCTGACAAGTGCTCATTATATCTGTCCTGAGAGATATCTAATGAAGACTTTTTCTTTAGATGGAATATGTGCGTTTGTTCTACACTCATTTTATCTTATAGAAGACTAGTGCTGAAATGATAAATAAAATCATATCAAGCCTCTGACCAATTATCTATATATTTCAAATAGAGATAATACAAACAGAGGCATTATTTAGAGACATTTTAGATGTTTTAGTCAGAGGCATGAGTTTCTTTCCATTTGAAGATACAGTGTTCTTGTACATAGCAATTGTTATGGGAAATGGCTTGAAAAACCCACTTTTTAAGAGTCTGAAAGTTTTGTGAACAGGCAGAACTTTAGTTAATCTTTGTTTTCTTCTTATCTAGATGCAAACTAAAGAGTGGGCATTGCTATGTAAAACAAAAGACATTCCTTGTTCTGATGACTTTTCCTTAACAAATACCCTGGGAGAACCAATGGAAATTAGAGCTTGGAATATTGCTGGACTACGTTCTGACACGTTTTCTATTGATAATGGCATCATTGTCTCGTAAGTAGAAAAAAAAAATTACAATGACTAGTTTTCATTAAATAGATTCTTTCAACATGTTTTTAATTTTTATTATTTTTATATGCAGTTTTCTACTCTGTATCCAGTTTAAAACCAGAGTTATAAAATCACTGTAATGTTTAAATTTATAAGAAATACTAATAATACTTTTAAACTTTATAATGTAAAGTTTTAAAAACTGTTAATTGCCTCCCCTCCTTTTAACTCCTATGTGATGCTATAATGATGCCTTCCCTCCTCCTTTCTTTTTTTAGGTTTATAAACATGCTGCACACTAGATTCAGTTTAAGACATCCTAAAATGCTTCAGGAACAGAATTTTAAATGCTGTTCTTTTACTAGTATGATTAGTAGACACGCAAGTAATTCCTCTTTAAAAAGCTAAAGGTGCTAGCAAAAGCTGTTTATGGAGAGACACTGAAGATGATTTTACTAATCTTTCTGTGACTGTCACATGATTTTTCCTGAAAATGGCATTGGAAATACTGTAGATAATGTCATAATTAGTTGTCTATAAACAGTTTCGCAATTCATGTTGCCAACCAGTAGAAGATTTTAACATTCAAACTTGTAACATACTTAGTGTATAAAGCCATGACATTTTGGAAGTTTTCGTTTGTACACTGATAAATTAAATGTTTATTTTACTAGGGCACGGTAACAAAACAACAATAAAAATGCCTATGTATCTCTTCTGCTGAAGGCAGAAAAGGAGGCACAAAAAGTCTAAGAACATGTGCAAGAAGGAAAGTGGAAAACTTCAACGTGACAACTTGCTTTCATCCCCAAAGACCCTCATCGACCACTGCCACTAGGAGGAATGCATGTGCAAGAAGGAGGGGATATTTCTAATGAATTCTTGGGACTAATCTTACTAACTCATCCCAGTTCTCGGAAAAGGCATGATTATGTATACTAATCTAATCCATATGAATAATATAGCTCAATAAAAATGTGCCAGCTCGGACACCTGGTGTGCAAGCTTGGAGGAAAAGTCCCCCTTGTACCCTGTGCACGGCCACATACCTGCACCTTATTCTGAGTTGGGTGTTGTTATTCAGCAAGTCAATCTATATTTCTTGTGCTTGTTCTCCAGTACACCACTAGCTGATCTTTTTCTCTCTGTAGCCCTCTTGCATCATCCAAGATCCGGTTTGCAGCCCTTGTTCTCCGGCACACTGCTTGCTGATCTCTTTCTCTTCTTAGCTACATTGCATTTTTCAAGATCCATTTCACACCGCTTGCTCTCCTGTGCATGGCTGGGTGATGCCCTCTTTCTCTTTTTAGCCCTGTCACACCTTCCAAGAGCCGGACTTTCTTTTGGATCCATGTCAGGAGAATTTGTTTGCTCGGATTGCCAGATCTGTAACCAAGATATTTACTCTGTGAATTGCATGCCATACACAAAAAAACTCATTCACAAAGCCATCACTCATCAAATGAACGCTAAAAGGAAAATTGTCCTTTCATAGAAGCCCCAAATCATAGAAAGCTTTGGATTGGAAGGGACCTCAAAGCCCATCCAGTTCCAAACTGCCCACCATGGGCAGGGACACCTCCCACCACACCAGGCTGCCCAAGGCCCCATCCAGCCTGGCCTTGAGCACCTCCCGGGATGGGGCAGCCACAGCTTCCCAGGGCAACCTGGGCCAGTGCCTCACTGCCCTCATAGCAAAGAATTTCTTCCTGATGTTCAATCTAACTCTTTCCCGTTCCTATTTAAAGCCATTCCCCCTTCTCCTATCACTACGTGCCTTTCTAGACTGTCCCTCCACTGCTTGCATCTAGGCCCCCTTCAGGTATTTTAAGGCCACTATAAGGTCTCCCCCGAGCCTTCTCTTCTCCTGACTGAAGGAGCCCAACTCCCACAGCCTGTCAGCATAGCAGAGGTGCTCCAGCCCTCCCATCATCTTTGTGGCCCTTGTCTGGACCCATCCAAACAGTTCCATATCCTTCTTATGCTGGAGATTCCAGAACGGGACACTGTACTGCAGGTGGGGTCTCACAAGAGTGAAATAGAGGGGCAGAATCCTAGCTATTTGTCACTTTTTCTCATCTGCGTGGAACACACGGGAAGGCTCAGAGGCTCGCGGTCAATGGTTTATGCAGGGCTGGTGACCTGCCACTTGTGGGACTCTGCCAGGATCCGCCTAGGGTCAGGACTCAAGGGAATGGCAGGAAGATCTTCCAGGGGAGGTTTACATTGGATATTAGGAAACGGTTCTTCACGCAGAGTGTGGTGGAGCACTGGAACAGCTCCCCAGGGAAGAAGTCCTGGCACCAAGCATCACAATGTTCAAGAAGTAGTTGGACAACCTGCTCAGATGTGTGGTGTGAATGTTGGGGTTGTTCTGTGCAAGGACGGGAGCTGCACTTGATGAGCCTTATGGGTGGCTTCCAACTCAGGACATTCTACGATTCTATGATAGATAGCAACTGTAATACAGAGAAACTAAATGCAGCTCTTCAAGGAAGCGCACAGATCAAAACTTCTGTCCCCACAGAATGAAAGAAACCAGCCCCTCATCAAAGGATCTCGTGCTTCCTCTGCTGCTCACTATTACTGCACACACGATGGTGTAATCATGGCCACCCTCTTGCCACCTCGTGCCTCGTGGCAGGCACTTCAGCCCCTGCCTCTCAGAAGGAGCTTTTCAGCCTGTCAGCCCACTTTGAGTGCTTAACAGAGAGGCTCCGGACAGCTCATAATCTGAGAAAGAGCTGCTGGAAGAGGGAAGTCTCTACTGCTTCACGCCAACAATGACCATTCACAGGGACTGGTAACCAGAGGACCCCTCCTAAAACTAACAAAAATAGTAATGCTTTATCGCAGTGCAATTGTTAATACTACAGGGATCTTCTTTTCTGTGTAACTTTTTTCTTTCATCACATAAAGGCCATCCTCATGCTTACCAGCAAGGGCTGTCCTTGTCCTCTTACCCAGAAAGCCACTCCCTCAAGGGTAAACATCAGCCTTAGGTCTTTTGCTCTTCCAATGACAACTCTGTAAACCGTAATTATATTAATACTTTCTGTCACTTAAGAGGCCTGTAGAGCAGAGGGTGCTCTCGTCCACACTATAAGAGTGTCCCAATATTTTGACTTGCTGAAGAAACAAAACTGGGCTCATCAGTTTCTTTTTCTTAAATAAGTTTTATTCCAACAGGAAAATTACATGATAGCATCACGCAGTAAATAAATAAGTAGAGAAATACTTAAGAAATATAAAAAAATTAATAAATAACAATCAATTGACATTGTTTGTTTACGTTTCTGAACAGGCAGACAGAGATGTTCGCCTGCCTCAACTCTAGGAGGTTGTGTGCTTTTTTCGCTCTTCAATGGGAGGAAGAAAGGATGTTCCAGTGCTTCTGCCAGAGTGATGCGCTTGGCTGGGTCATATTCCAGCATCTTTTCAACCAAGTCAAACAGGTTCTCATGGTCACAATTGTGGCAGGTCATTAATTCCTTCAGGAAGAAAAAAACAGTACATGGGCTTCCAATCATTGAATTGCACTGGGAGCTCCTCTGCCCAGAAGAAGCATCTTCCCTCTGTAATCTTACCTTCAGGGGTTTACAGCACCTTGAGATGTGTTGCCCAGCAGCACTGTGTTCATCCCAGGCAAGCCGGCCCTTATGAAAATACTGTTTTTTCATTGGTGAACAAGTTCTCTTCATCATTTGCTCTGGCAAAGGCCCCAGCAATCGCTCCATCATCGCCAGGTGCACTTTGTCTTCATTGGTCTGGAGGGAAGTTAAGAGAGTTCTTGTTATGTGGAAGTTATCAAGAAGCACATGCCAGCCTGACTTCATTGTTGACAGTACCCTGCAAGCAATAAGCTGAACTTGGTCATGGAAAAAGGAGAGGCTTGAGTTCTTTGTTTCCTGGAAAAAGTTACAAGCTACCGGAGTTGCTTCCCCAAGCCTCTGCCAAAATGTCTACTGGAAGCAACTTGTCAAAATCTGCTGCTGAGATCAAGTTCCTCGATGCCTACATCTTCCATTCCGTTCAACTTGGCATTACAGAGAAATGCAGCTTACTTCCTTGCACGGACCGTTCCTCGAGTTCCCAACTCTCCGCAGCCACTGTTCATCGATCTGAGGAGTGATATGCATGCTGCATCCTTCTGGGTTCATAGTTCCCTACCTTAAATACTACATCTCCAAGGTAGTATTCCAGGAGAGTACATCCTATGCTCCAGACATCACATGGGTGCGACCATCCAAGCTCTGTGAAAAGGTTCAGATTGTTCATGTTTAGTCCAGGCTGGAAACATTCAACACCTCAAGCAAGACACCAAACACTTCTCTAGCTTTGTTCAATAGCACACAAATCTCATACGTGAGAAAATCAGCCAAACAAACCGCCTTCCACTGACCTAGGACCACTTCAGGAGCTCTGTAAGCTCTCGCAGTCACTGTAGGACTATGAGGCCCATGGTCATATGTGGCGCACCCAAAGTCCACAAGTCTGACGTCTGCTGTTCTCAGTCTACGTTCCTCGCGTTTCTGAAACAAAAGGTGATGGGATGCGAGTGACCAAAGAAACACAGAGGATAGCTGAGGAGGAGAGAGGTGGGGAAGAGGAGAGCAGCTTACCAGTTTGGGGTTGTACACATCTGCATAATCAGACGTCACAAAGACAATATTGTCTGGCTTCAGATCCGTATGTGTCAACTTGTTCATATGCAAAACTGCAAGAGAAATCATACAGTTAGTGGGTGCCGCAAAGGAACTTTAACAAATAGAGCAACGAAGGAACATACTCACAGTTGACAGAGGTGCAGATCTGATAGGCCATGCGTCTAATGTCGTCCAGGCTAAATGGCTGAAAGTTGTTGCCTCTCATAAAGTGATAGGTGCTGAGCCCCAGCAGCTCAAAAACAATGCAGACGTGTCCACGGTACTCAAACCATCCCAGCATCTGGACACAGTGACTGCAAAAGCAGGGAAACACGTGCTTTGCAACAGCAAGTTGTGCAGCGCTCCTCCATATGCTGTGTCTCATGGAAAGCATTGCTGAAGAAGTCTTCAAGCCAAACCACAACGCAGTCGGCTTTGTGTACTTACTAGGCATTGCTGGAGTCTGATGCTTTTAAATCTTCCAGTACTTGGATTTCAGCACGAGCAGCTTCAGAGCTCCAATAGGTATTCCTTGCTATTTTCACAGCTACATGTCTGCCTTCCCTGAAAAGACAGGTTTTAACAGAGATGAGAACAATGAGTACTTTTAACTCCGACTGTTAGGCAGTTATCACCCCGTCTGCCTTGTTCCCAACACTGGAAACCTTCTGGGAAAAGGACACAGTGACTTCAAATAACCCAGTCATCTGTGCACAAACATAACGGAATCTTTACTTTTTGATAACACAGGCCCCAACGCTGCCCAGTGTGGGGGCTGCAGCTGCACCCCACACTCTATCCAGGCCACCTCTCCCCATCAGCCCTGACCTCTGCCCGGCTGGGCTGCACCTGCAGAAGACGCAGCCTTTGCCTCATCCACCAGCCCTGTACAACCCTCGTGTCCAGGGGCTGCTTTTAGCACCACGGATCAACGTACACTTTTGCGTTGACTGCATCGGCTTTAGAGAAATACAGGGAGCGACACATGAGGAAGCAAAGAGCAAGCAGTTCCTGAACTAGACATTCAGAGTTCAGTAAGAAAAAAGACAGGCGCTGGATTAAAAGACTTACGCTTTGTGATCAATGCATTCCACTACTACTCCGTAAACGCCTTGAGCCAAGACAGCAACAACCTCGTCTGTAAAGAAAAGAACTCTTAGTCACCAAAGTGGTGGGGTGACTCAGGTATTAAGTTGCCTAGGAAATAATCAAGAAAAAGAAATGATAAAAGAAACAATAAGAAGGAATAAGTACTATTTTTGAAGATTATTCTAGTTTTTGCTCTAAATTGTAAATATCTGGTCAGAGAGATGTTTCTGGACAACTCTCTTCAAACTACACTTACAGGGAACTGATTTCAGTAGCTTCATTAATTTCATTTGAGGGGAAGGGAAAAAGGAAACAGAAGAAATATATTTTAAATATATATAATCATATATTATAAAAAAATACCAGTCCAACACCAAAACAAAAAGTCAAAAGAGAAAGAAAAGACTTGAGAGCCCTCTCGTATCTTATGCCAAAAGAACTCATTCTGTTTGAAATGCTAAAAAGCATTGAAAACCATTCTATACATCTTGCATTTAGCACGTCTCCTCTCCGACAGATCTTGTCCTCCACATTCCTGGCTGTGATCCTTCGACGACTCGCCTGGAACGGCACCAAGATTGTCCAGTCAATTAACAAACCTGAGTGAATTCAGCTCAGAATACAAAATGCATTCAGCAGGGAGGCAGTCGGGCACTCAGATACGCGCCAGGCTACAAACCGTTCAGCCCCCAGCAATTCACAGAGTGCATCGTTTATGGTACAGGGACAAAAAGGTGGCAAGGAACAGATTTTCAGATGAGATACTCACAGTGGCAAGGTAACAGAAAACTATAAGGTAATTGTTTTCCTTTTACAGGATTGGTTCCCTGAATTTTACTTCAGGATTTCTGCGCCCGCATTCTTGTTTAAAGCAAAAGCATATAGCGACACTCTTCTATACATCAAAGATGTCTTTTAGCTGTACCTTGCAGAGATATTGGACAGAATGTTCTATATTTCTATATAAAATTGCCTTTTGGCCACGTTAAAAAACTCCTCTAAAGTAACCGAGATTAAATCGCCAGTGGGCATTTTTGATAAGAATTGTTTGGTACATCGCACACAGCATGCACATTCATTTTAGGCCGTCTCAGCTGAAGATCTGACACTATAAATCCTATCTGCAGCTTTGTAAAGAGTTGAGTGGATAATAAAGATCAGAACAACTGCCCGACTCGTGTGCAGATGTCATAAATATCTGACTCTACAGATTTTTTAGTGATTCTTAGAACATCTTAGTAAGCATGTTTCCACAAAATTGAAAATCAGATGTGATCTCCTTGCTATTTCCATGATACTGAGTCAAAAGCAAGTCTAAAAGCTTGGCCTTGCCTTTTTGAGTAGGGCTGACATAAATGCCTGTCATCAGGGAAATTCTGGTGTCAGGAGAGAGATGCCTGTATTTCAGGACTCCAGTGAACGGTTCTTGTTCACTGATCTGGTCAAATATGTCCCAAGAACAAAGAGGAAGACTGTCTTGTGTGCTGTCACAAGGGTACCTGCAAACTATACATTTTCACTCAAATCCAAGCAGAAAGAATAAGCCACTAATAAGAGCTGAAGGAATAAGCTATTAATGTTATTGAGAGAACTCCATATGCCCCCATCACCCAATGATGGCTGCCCAGATAAGAACTAATCTTCATAAAATAAAAACTCGTCCATTAAAATGGGTCACATCTCCTGCAAATATTCATAGGGACTGGACCGTACCTGCAATTTCTTTTTGTGACCGCTGGTCCCACTCTGATCCAGTTTGCAGCACTTGCTCTCCTGGGCACTGCTTGCTGATCTTTTTCTCTTTGTAGCCCTCTTGCGTCTTCCAAGATCTGGTTTGTTGTGCTGGGTCTCTGGTTCTCCGCATTCTGATCTCTTTCTCTTCTTAGCTACATTGCATTTTTCAAGATCCATTTCACACCGCTTGCTCTCCTGTGCATGGCTGGGTGATGCCCTCTTTCTCTTTTTAGCCCTGTCACACCTTCCAAGAGCCGGACTTTCTTTTGGATCCATGTCAGGAGAATTTGTTTGCTCAGATTGCCAGATCTGTAACTGAGATATTTACTCTGTGAATTGCATGCCATACACAAAAAACTCATTCACAAAGCCATCACTCATCAAATGAACACTAAAAGGAATATTGTCCTTTCATAGAGTCCCCAAATCATAGAAAGCTTTGGATTGGAAGGGACCTCAAAGCCCATCCAGTTCCAAACTGCCCACCATGGGCAGGGACACCTCCCACCACACCAGGCTGCCCAAGGCCCCATCCAGCCTGGCCTTGAGCACCTCCCGGGATGGGGCAGCCACAGCTTCCCAGGGCAACCTGGGCCAGTGCCTCACTGCCCTCATAGCAAAGAATTTCTTCCTAATGTTTAATCTAAGTCTTTCCCGTTCCTATTTAGAGCCATTCCCCCTCCTCCTATCACTACGTCTAAACAGTCCCTCTACTGCTTTCCTCCAGGCCATTATAAGGTCTCCCCCGAGCCTTCTCTTCTCCTGACTGAAGGAGCCCAACTCCCACAGCCCATGAGCATAGCAGGGGTGCTCCAGCCCTCCCATCATCTTTGTGGCCCTCCTCTGGACCCATCCAAACAGTTCCATATCTTTCTTATGCTGGGGATTCCAGAATGGGACACTGTACTGCAGGTGGGGTCTCACAAGAGTGAAATAGAGGGGCAGAATCCCCTCCCCTGACCTGCTGGCCACGTTGTTGAGTACCTCAGCCATGTCCTCATTTGTCGAGTCATGTCCACCATTTTTGTTCATCATTGGGGGTACGCTCTCTTTAACCTTCCTTTTTGGGTTGAAGTATCTGTACTAGCCCCTCTTGTCAGTCGCTGCTTCCCTTGCCAAGCTCTATGTAAAGCATTGTTAAATATTTTCTAGCTCTGTTCCGCTCCCTTGTTCCCAAGGATGGTTTCCTATGGGGTCCTACTTATCAACTCCTTGAAGAGCTGCAAGTCTACTTGTCAAAGTCATCACAAGGTTCATGCCTGAACCTCTTGATGAAGAGTTTAAGGCATTTTAAAGGATATTTTTCCACTTTCTGTCTTCCTTGGGGTAACGGGTTGATCAACTTTTGGTGGCTTCTTTGTTTTACAGATGCTGTCTATTTTGAATTGCTTAGTTTTAAACTTAAAGTACTATTCTTATATGAAAAACATCTCTTATATGATGTTAAACACTTTCCTCTCTTTCCGCTTGAGCATTTGTTTCATGTCCTGTCTCTGGACACCACCGAAAGAGTCAGGCTCTGGTTCTTTTTTCCTCTCATCCGTTATCAGAGTTTATGCACACGGATAACACCTCCTGAGCTTTCTCTTCTCTAGGCTAAACAGGCCCGGCTTTCAACCTCTCCTTGTGTAACAGATGCTCCTGTCTCTTAATCATGTTGGCTGCTTTTCATTGGACTTACTCCAGCACGGCCGTGTTTCCCTTGTAGCGGACAGTACAGAACTGGACACGACACTGCAGCTCTGGGGGTGCCATCTCTGAGGAGAGGGGAAGCACCACCTCCCCTGACCTGTTGGTGAAGCCTTTTCTAACACAGCCTGGGATGCTGTTGGCCTTCTTTGCCAGAAGGGCATGTTGCATGTTGGGTCCTGTATATTTACTGCCCATATTGCAAGTTTATCACTTTCCTGTGGTCTCCATCATCCAGGAAACTCCAGGTTTAATCTCTTTGCTCAGCCATGAGGAATAAGAGGCTCCAAATGCCCATTTTGAAGAGCCACAGAATAAGCCAGGTAGGAGAACTTAACAACACTTTCTGATGAAAATTGAGGCTGTTTTTGATGACAAAGATGGCAAAAATGGATGCCTGAATTAAGCTCCTAAAGTTAGGCATAGAAACCAGTAGTCGGATTCTCTGAAAAAAAAACTGAGTTAATTAACATGTTGCTTCTATGTATTAGAAATCTATGATGGTCCAAATCTGTTGCATACTCAGAAACATACCTAGTTTGACTGTCAAGAGGAGCAGTAGGAAAGGTAGGTAATAAAGATCCCAAGTAATGTTTGCAGGTGTGGGAACCTATTTGACTGTTGCTTCTGCACAGACCACGGTGCAGCATTGCCTGCAGGAAGGTGGGGCTGCACTGCAGTTCCTGGGGCTCTAAATAGAAGGAAGTTTTGGCTAGGGAAAAAGTTAGGGTTGAGTTCCTAAAAATCTTTTGAAGCACCTCTTATTCCACATCATCTTGACCTCAGTGTGTTTTCTTATTGTGTGTTTTCTTATTGAGAGCTGCCTCTCTGTCACTACTCTTTTTTGTCTTCACCCCTATTGCTTGTGCAAGAAAGTCACGATAAAGAAGTTACAGCAAACCCACGGTTACCTAGTTTCAGGCAACAGATCTGTAAAGACACAGACTTTTATACCAAAGGCATTGTGCACAAGTGGAAGTGATGGTTTCTGATCCACTGTTTGGGCAGGCTGAAGAGGTTCTCATTCCAATAGAGCAGTACAAGAGCAAGCCCTCCACAAAAAGAGGCTTTAATCCTCTGGGAGAGAAATCATTCATCTCTCTTTGATGCTGCTCACACCTAGGAGAAAAAATTGCAAATCCTACTCTATTTTCTATAAACCAGTGGTGTAAGGAAAGTTAGAATTTACACGGGGAAGGTTCAGAACACTGGCAGCATGAAATTGTAGCAAGGGACATTGTTTCAACATAATATCACTAAGGAAGATAAGGCAGAAAACATGAGTAGAAAAAAAATATCTGTTTAAAAATCATTTCTTGTTTCACAAGTATAAAATGCAATGTTTAAAAATCAAAATCCTGGAAGATACTCTGGCAAAAAAGGCTTCTAAAACACAAGACTACTCTGTAACAACTGCCAGGCAATGTTACAGCTCCTGAAAATGCCGCATTAAATGAGCAAAGGTATGATCCTGCTCAAGTAACCCTTTTCAAGAAGGCTTTAAACCCCATAATCCAGCAGTCCATCTGACCAGTCTCTAAAGAATGTCTCCAGGAGCTCTGGGGCTACAGAGCAAAAGGGTTAGCATGAATTGTAACGTCTTTAATGCAAACATCATTAAGAGGTCGGTAGGTTTTCTCATTCACAGGCTGCTTCTCCAGCTTATCCAGCTTCTCCAAGCCATCAATTACTCTGGAAGAAAAAAATCAGAAGTCCTAGAATCTCCTTCCAATAACCATTTAATTTTCACCATTTAGAAATCTCAAAGCACTTTGCAGTTTAAGTGTCATATTGGTCAAGGACTTGCCAAGCAAATGATGCAAATAAGACATCCAACACATTATATGTAGCATAGAACGTATTTTGAAAGGAAATATGAAGCGTCCGTGACAGATTCTGATGAAAAGGAGGAATCACTGTCCTGACTATCCTTTTGTTTATCAGCCACAGCTGTATAAAGACCCTGGCTGCACTTCCTAGCAGGCAGGACTGACCACTCACAGTATAGCTTTAAAAAGCAGCAAGAAACTGGTCATACGTAACTTCACTGTGAATTACTGAAATCCTGTCACCGGAAAGTCAATTTCCAAATGCAAGATTATAATTTCTAACATTCTGACTCAAAGACAAGGTTGGACACAATCACTAATATCTGTGTAGATCTAGTGGCACGTAAATGTTTAGGCTTTCAGGTTTCCTGTTCAGGCTGAAGAAGCCGCAAGAGCCATGGTTCTAATGAACCTCTTACTTACATCCGGCGTCTCTGGAGTCCTGGTCCAGAAGGCGTTCCACTGCTTCTGTCTTTGATTGAGGTGATCTCTGATTGGGGAAGATCTTCAGAATTCAGCTGCTTCACAGCTGTCTTTTATGCTAGTCAATACACGTGCCACCCGCCTTTGCCTGTGGAGATGTGCCGATCTCCACCTTGCAGGCCACACAGGCCGAGAGAGGAGTGTCTGCAGGTCTCCTCCCCTTGCGCATGCACTCCTTCTGGCGGCGGTGGTCAACCTGGGGTCTCCCGATGAAGACCAGCAGTCATCATCACTTTGAACTTTGGTTGAACTCTCTTTCCTGCATACTCTGTTGGTGTATGGGTCTGTGGTAAGTCCCATCATTAATTTTCCTGTCTTTTCCACCTTGCTTCATGAGGGTGTGGGGAGGCTTGGAGACAGGTACAGAACATTTTTGAGATAAAGAGGTTGGTATGGGTACAAAGCATTCGTTTCGTACCAGCTTTGGCCGTTTTCGTAAGGCCTGCATCTGTGATTTATACAGTCAAGTTTTGAGGGGAAGGTTGAGGCAGAAATCGATTCTTTGACAGACTCTCACACCACCTGGTGACTCAACATTTGGCTTCAGGATCAGTTGTCTTTGGGATCATTTGTCTTCAGGACCACATGGCGGTAGCACTCAGAAGAAAGAGAGGGGGAGAAAGAGAGAGAGGGAAAAGGGGGGAAGGAAAGATTATTTTCACATTGCTTTTTGTCTCGCAACCCATTCAGTATCAATAGATTTCGGGGTGTTCATGCTGAATACACTCAAGGACTTTTGTGTGTTGATTGTAGATGTGAAAAGTCTCATTCGCATTATCAATTAAGAATATACAATATCACAGACAGAGTGATACTGATTAGAGAAAGAATCAGCAGAACGACAATAGGGTGACACAGCTTGTTCAGGATGCCTGTAGCTGTAGGCAACCACCTGAAAGGCATATCCCACCAATCATGTTCTCCATCCCTTGCCAATCTTTTCATGACTTGCTGTAATTCATCCACACTATGGTGAATTGTTACCAAAGCTTTTGTCCATTTTTCTTAACCTTCTCTAATATTTTAATATAATCTCAATGCTGTAATAATTCTTTTGTTTGAGTTACATTCATTCCAATAGGTACAGGCGTTAACTATGAATCAATGTGAGGTTAGATTTTAGAATCTGGTGGGAAGTGACTGGAGCTGAATAAGAAAAGTCACATCCCATGATTTCAGTAAAATTACAAACACAAAAATGTATGTGATTATTGGTATAAGCTACTACATTTTCTACTGTTATATCATTACAAGCAGTTCTTAAGCATACAAAACCTTTGCCAATGTAAATTATTACAGTTTTAGGGTCAATTTCCAGACAAACGTCAAAATAGCAAACCTTTTGGTGAGTGTCTAGGCAAAAATCTTGTGTTCTTATCGCGTTACTTTCACAAATAATTCTAGTTGTTCCCGCACAATGCAGGATTCCAGGTCTACCGTTTGCCATTTGTCATTCACCTTTTGGGCCCACGCTTTATGTTCAAAAGGACAGAGTATAGTCCCATTGTGGCTTAAGCCTAATGCAAAACCAGGATAGATCAAAGATACTGAAGTATTGTGAATGGTTAACGCATAAGCTGTGGCAGCGTTCTTAATAGGATCATAGGTAAAATTTACCCATTTCCACCAAGATTGGAGGTCCTTTTCAAAATTGTTAGCATTATCTCAAATTATTTTTCAGATTTTGGTAGGAAAAATGCCTTCTTCATCTTCTCTAATGATTGGCACAGCTACTGATTGCATCCACAATTGAGCCTGGATGCAACTGGGGACCAAAGAAATATTGATTTGAGCTACACCGAGTGTGTCTAAAGTTGGTTCATGATCTTTAACATTAACCTTTTCCCAATTTGGTAATACGTTGGACAGCAGCCCCTGATGCGTTCCCAAAGCCAAAAGGGAAGATTGTAAAGGCTGTTGTGTATTTTTCCAAATCAAAAGTTGTAGCAGCCAATTTGTTTCATAATACCTCTGAATCAATGCTATTCAGAACCCACAATCCGGTTCCCAAAACAGCAGTCATGTCTTTTGATATTCGTCTTTGAGAAGATCTACGTAGCCAAGTGGTCCATCCCTCATAAGAAGTGAGTAAGAAGGGAGAACAGGCAGGTTGACTTTCTGAAACATTATTTTGCATCAACAATTCAACCCTTTTGAAAGACCATTCTGGTTGAAATAACATTTGTTGTTGGCCATTGTTTCCAATTACAAATGGTCCAACTTCATAAATCATTGGTCAAAGTGTTGACTTGGGAGGAACCGTAGGTTTTAAAACTTCTGTCATTAATTCTCCCCAATATCCGGTGTCATTTTTTCCACACATGACCTTATGAGAAAATTTTACTGTGGTGAAATTTAACCAACAGTCCAAATTTTGGGTTCTGCATGGTTGAATAAGACTATGTGATCCATTACCATAGCTGTTCGCTGGCTCAGCGAGGGATTCAGCCATTAATTGGCATCTTACATAAATCACATTACCTTGAGTAACGACAAAAGGAAAAACTGTTTTCTTATCATTTAGAATAAGGGAAGTGTCTTTGCCCTGGTGTGTGAGTACAGCAACAAGTTTTGGTTTAGTTACAACATTCACTTTAAATTTGTAAATTAAACCTAACGATTTTGGTTGAATCTTTGGGTTAGCTCTCCAATCGCACACCACAAAGACAGAATTAACCATAGTGAAATTGAACCAGCAATCACCTTGTTCTTTCTTACAAGATTTGGTAACTTCTACATTAACGTCACTTGGGTTTAAAGAAGTATTGTTGCCAGTAAATTTCAGGCGGCAACACAAGGTAAACATATCTTGCTTGATACATTCCCAGCTCTGAGTAGGATGTATTTCTTTTGAAATGCCAGGATGAATTTTAGATGTCAGACTGAAATCTAGAAAACTGCCAGCACCTGAAATAAAGGAGGCCTTTTCAGGTTGAAATCCGAGTTCCACTTTTTTTTACGTCCCACTTGAATTTTTTCATCAATGATAATGGGGAGGGTTCTGATCCACTCACTCTTATCTCAGACCCACTCAGACGAATGATAAACTTTGTTTCCATGCATTATGACTACAGCCAAATTTGGGCAGCTATTTCTGGGATAATTTCCATGAGAGATAGAATACCCTCTAATGGCCTGGGACCAAGGCCATTCAGCATTGTTTGCATTACAAATAGGAGGTGTGATGCAAAAAAAGTATGAACAACTCAATTAAAATTTTACAGGTCATCTTCAAATTTAAGTTTTCTGATTTTATTCATGTTTCTTCTGCTAAATTTGTTCATGTCCCACGGGGTTCTCATGCAAAAACAAAAAATAAAACTTGCCCTTTTCAGGGGAAAACAAAAAAAAAAAAAGAATTAAAATGATGGAACAATCCAAGGGGTTCCTTTCCCAGGGCATTGGTGGCTCTCCATGCATATTTATTTAAAGGATTTTTTAGTACCAATGGCACACTTCCCACAGTAGGGAGTTCCACCAGAACTGGTTGTCCTGAGAAATAAGAAGATCCTTTAGAATCATCAGGTTCTTTTACAGAAGGAGTTAGAGTAGGAGCCTTTGGACAAAAGGCAGTAATTTTTGGTCATCCATTCACTCCCCAACAGTCATTCACACCTTCGACAGCTTCCCACAGTCCCACATGCCAATTCCCCTCCTGGGGTTTCAGGAGTCCTTTTAGAAGGCCGTTAGTCTTTTCTACTATTCCGTTAGCCTGTGGGTAGTAGTGGGTATGGAAGACCCACTTAATCCCTTCACCTTTCTCCCTGTGAGAGTGATGGAAAACGCGAACAGGATGTTAAAATGTCCGGGTAGATGCGGCCCTAAGCAACCTACCCTAGCTGACCCTGGTTTGAGCTGGTGGGGAGGGCTAGACCATCTCTAGAGACAACTGCCAGCCTCAGACAATCCATGGTACTAAACCACTCAGATTTTTAAACTCCTAGGAGCGTAGGCAGGAAATTCTAGAGGAATTCCGGTTCCAAAGACAGACTGTGGAACTGACCACTAGCTCTGCTGTAAAGGTTTGAAATCCTGCCCAGATTAATCAGCTTCCCAAACAAAAAAGGCCTTGCTGAAATGCACCTCTGATATCAGGCTCCCAAGACAGGAAAACAATTATAATCAGTGGCGGTTCTGATACCTGTTTTTTCAAACCACACTGCACAGCACCCTCTTTTGGTGACACGAAGTTGGATTTTGTTTTTCTTTCAGGCTTTGAGAAAAAAGGTCTCGCCATATGAGAGATGATTTTCATATACGAAATAGTACTTTAAGTTTAAAACTAAGCAATTCAAAATAGACAACATCTGTAAAACAAAGAAGCCACCAAAAGTTGATCAACCCGTTACCCCAAGGAACAGAGAAAGTGAAGAAATATCCTTTAAAATGTCTTAAACTCTTCATCAAGAGGTTCAGGCATGAACCTTGTGATGACTTTGACAAGTAAAGGAAAATGCATATCGTTCCCATAATAAACCATGAAATCTCAAAGCACGTATCACAGCGGAGCGTTCTTCTGAGCTTGTAGATGGGGGCCACAACAGCAAGGTGGGGGTTAAGAACAAACAACGGCATGTGGGCACCGGCCCTTTGTGACATCACTGTGGTGGATCCTGGTAACACTGTGTGGGGCAGGGGCAGGGGCAGAGATGCTGGCAGAGGTCGTTGGGCAGAAGGCTCCAGGGGTTGAGCTGAGAAAAAGCCGTCCCTGAAGAAGAGCCACTGACAGGTCTTTGTGGGAGAAGGAGAGAGCGACACGACCTGGGGAACCTTGGGCTTGGCGTGCGCTGCGAGCAAGCCGTGTAGCACATTGAGCTGGGAAAGATCCAGGACGCTCTTTAGTGTGTCACACATCATTTCTGAGCCCAGGTAAAGTGCTCTCCTGCCGGAGGGGACTCCGACATTCCAACAATCCCAAAGTCACCCCAACATCCTTCTCTCTAAACTGCAGAGCTATGGATGTGATAGGTGGACTGTTTAGGGGAGAGGGAATTGGTTGGATGGTTGCATCTGGGAAGCAGAGGTCAATGGCTCAATGTCCAGATGGAATCCGTGACAAGTGGAGTCCTTACTGAGACATTTGCTGTTTAATAACTTCATCAGTGATAGAGACACTGGGATCGAAGGTACCCTCAGCAAGTTTAGAGGTGACACCAAGCTGAGTGGTGCAATTGTTGCACCAGAAGGATGGGCTGTCATCCCGAGGGACCTAGAGAAGGTGGAGAAGTGGGACTATGTGAACCTCATGAGGTTCAACAAGGCCAAGAGCAAGGTCCTACACCTGGGTTGGGACAATCTGTGCTTTCAGTGCAGGCTGGGGGATGATGTGACTGAGAGCAGTCCTGTGGAGAAGGGCTTGGGGTTGCTAATTGAGGAGCAGCTCAACATAATCAGGCAATGTGTGCTCACAGCCCAGAAGGCCAACCATATCCTGGGCTGCATCAATAGAAGCGTGGCCAGCAGGTCATGGGAGGGAATTCTGCCCTTCTATTCCACTCTTGTGAGACCTCACCTGGAGTACTGTGTCCCGTTCTGGAATCCCCAGCATAAGAAGGACATGGAACTGTTCGGATGGGTCCAGACGAGGGCCACAAAGATGATGGGAGGGCTGGAGCACCTCTGCTATGCTGACAGGCTGTGGGAGTTGGGCGCCTTCAGTCAGGAGAAGAGAGGGCTCTGGGGAGAACTTATAGTGGCCTCAGAGTACCTGGAGGGGGCCTAGAGGCAAGCAGTGGAGGGACTGTTTAGAAGGGCACATAGTGATAGGACGAGGGGGAATGGCTTTACATAGGAACGGGAAAGAGTTAGATTGAACATTAGGAAGAAATTCTTCCCTGTGAGGGTGGTGTCCTAGGCCAGGTT
Source organism: Clamator glandarius (assembly GCA_033459285.1). Taxonomy (NCBI): domain Eukaryota; kingdom Metazoa; phylum Chordata; class Aves; order Cuculiformes; family Cuculidae; genus Clamator; species Clamator glandarius. The sequence goes on from JAUNZM010000032.1 coordinate 23,858, forward strand.
GGATGGGGCCTTGGGCAGCCTGGTCTAGTGGGAGTTGTTCCTGCCCATGGCAGGGGGCTTGTAACTTGGTGAGCTTTGAGGACCCTTCTAATCCAAACCATTGGGTGTATCTTGCTTACAGATCTTGCATTCCAAACAAACTAATTATCCTGACATGGATCAAAAAGAACATCCAGATCCTGGAAGATGCGACAGGGCTAAAAAGAGAAAGAGGGCATCACCAAGTGGTGCACGGAAGAGTAAGTGGTGTAAAATGGATCTTGAAAGTTGCAACGGGTCTGAAAAGAGAAAAAGATCAAGAAGAAGTGCACAAGAGACCCAGCACAAAAAAACAGATCCTGGAAGAGGCAGGAGGGCTAAAAGGAGAGACAGATCAGCAAGTGGTGCACCAGAGCATACACGCAAGAATCCAGATCTTGGAAGACAGACAAGATCTAAAAAAACAGAGAGATCAGCAAGTGGTGCACCAGAGAACACGTGCAAGAATCCAGATCTTGGAAGACGGAAGAGATCTAAAAAGACAGAGAGATCGGCAAGCGGTGCGCCTGAGAGCAAGCGCAAGAAATCAGATCTTGGAAAAAGCAAGACGGCTACAAAGAGATCGACACCAGCAAGCAGTGCACAGGAGGACACTAGCTGCAAACTGGATCGTAGCAGGACGAGCGGCCACAAAAGGGAATTGCAGGCACGGTCCAGTCTCTATGAGTATTTGCAGATACATGACCCATTGTAACGGAGGAATTTCTGTTCTATGAAGATTAATTCTTATCTTGGTAGCAGTCATTGAGTGGAGGGGGGATAGGACATTCTGTCGATAACATTAGTAGTTTATTTCTTTGGCTGATACCAGTGGCTTTTTCTTTTGGCTGGGATTTGATTCTCTTGAGTGAAAATGTTTAGTTTGCAGGTGCACTTGTGACTGCACATAGGACAGTCTTGCTCTTTGTTCCTGTGATATATTTCACCAGATCAGTGAACAAGAACCATCCATGGGAGTGCCTGAAATACAGGCATCTCTCTCCAGACATCAGAATTTCCCTGGTGACAGGCATTCATGTCACCCATACTCAAAAAATCAAGGCCAAGTTTTTAGACTTGCTTTTGACCCAGTATCGTGGAAACAGCAAGGAGATCACATCTGAGTTTTACCTTTGTAGAAATATGTTTATTAAGACGTTCTAAGAATCGCTAAAAAATCTGTAGAGTCAGATATGTATGACATCTGCCCTCTCGTGGGGCAGTTGTTCTGACCTTACATATTTAACTACTGAAAAAGCTGCAGATAGGATTTTTAATGTAAGATCTTCAGCCAAGACAGCCTAATGTAAATGTGTATGCCGTGTGCGATGTACCAAACAATTCTGTCAAATATTCAGACGAATGATTTCGTCTCAGTTACTTTAGAGGAGTACTTTAATGTGGCCAAAAGGCAATTTTATATAGATATATAGAAGATCTTTTGGCTCTCTCGTTCTGGAAGATAGATCTAAAAGACACCTTTGATGTATAGAAGAGAATTCTTAAATGCTTTTGCTATAAATAAGAATACGAGTACTGAAATCCTGAAGCAAAATTTGTGTAACCAATCTTTTAAAAGGAGGACAATTGACTTGTGGTTTTCTGTTGCCTTGCCACTGCGAGTATCTCATCGGAAAATTTATTCCTTGCCAACTTTCTTCCCTGGAACATAAACAATGCACCCTGTGAATTGCTGGGGGCTGAATTGGAAATTGCTCCTGTCTACTGCCTGTGGCCTGGCGTGTATCTGAGTGCCCAACTGCCTCCCTGCTGAATGCTTTTTGTATTCTGACCTGAATTCACTTGGGTTTGTTGATTGGCTGGACAATCTTGATGTCGTTCCAGGTGAGTCATCAAAGGAGCACGGCCACGCGTGTAGAGGACGACGAGGAGGGTCACCTGATCTGTCAGAGAGGAGACACGCTAAATGCAAGATGTATAGAATATTTTTCAATGTTTTGTATCATTTCAGGCAGAATGAGTTCTTTTAGCATAAGATATGGGGGGGTTCTGAAGACTTTTCTTTCTCTCTTGACTTTTTGGTTTGGGGTGGGACTGTTATTGTTTTCATAAGATATTATTTTATAGTATTACAAGTATATTTAATTCCTTATTTTTCACTTCAGTCCTCCCTCAAAGAAATAGTGAATGAAGTATATGAACCCACTGAAAGGGGATCCCTGTAAAGGGCCTTTGAAGAGAGTTGTACGGCAGCATCTCTCAGACCAGATATTTATAATTTAGCAGAGGCTAGAACAGTTTTCTGTGGCAGTCTTTCTGGGTTTTTGTTTTATCTCTCTTTAGTTTTGTTTCCTTGCTAGGATGTTTAGTAGCTGAGTAAAAGCTACTAAGACTAAGTGACTAAGACTTCTTTTCTTTATAGATGAGGTTGTTGCCTTGTTGGGTGAAGGTGATTTTGCTAAAGTGGTGGAATGCATCGATCACAAAGAGTAAGTCTTTTAATTCAGTGGCTGCTGTTTTTCTTACTCAGACTCTGCATGTGTGTCTCAGAAGTGCTTCCTGATACTGTCAGGCTTTTCCTTTGCTGATGGTGGGAGGTGGACTGGAGACATGGGGGCCACTGCACCCTCCACACTGGGCGTCCTTGGTGCTGTGTTTTCAGACTGTAAAGATGAAGTTTTCGTTGTGTTTGTGCACAGATGACTCTGGGTTATATGATGACAGTGTGCCCTTTTCCCAGAAGGTTTCTAGTGTTAGAAATAAGGCAGAGGCAGATGGGGTTATAATTACCCAACAGTCTGAGTTAAAAGTACTCATTGTTCTCATCTCTGTTAAAACCTGTCTTTTCAGGGAAGGCAGACATGTAGCTGTGAAAATAGCAAGGAATACCTATTGGAGCTCTGAAGCTGCTCGTGCTGAAATCCAAGTACTGGAAGATTTAAAAGCATCAGACTCCAGCAATGCCTAGTAAGTACACAAAGCCGACTGCGTTGTGGTTTGGCTTGAAGACTTCTTCAGCAATGCTTTCCATGAGACACAGCATATGGAGGAGCGCTGCACAACTTGCTGTTGCAAAGCACGTGTTTCCCTGCTTTTGCAGTCACTGTGTCCAGATGCTGGGATGGTTTGAATACTGTGGACATATCTGCATTGTTTTTGAGCTGCTGGGGCTCAGCACCTATGACTTTATGAAAGACAACCACTGCCTGCCGTTTAGCCTGGACAACATCAGACACATGGCCTATCAGATCTGCACCTCTGTCAACTGTGAGTATGCTCCTTCATTGCTCTATTTGTTAAAGTTCCTTTGTGGCACCCACTAACTGTATGATTTCTCTTGCAGTTTTGCATATGAACAAGTTGACACATACAGATGTGAAGTCGGACAATATTGTCTCTGTGACATCTGATTATGAAGAAGTGTACAACCCCAAACTGGTAAGCTGCTCTCCTCTTCTGCGCTTTCTTCCTTCTCAGCCATCCTCTGTGTTTCTTTGGTCACTCGCATCCCATCACCTTTTGTTTCAGAAACGCATAGAAATCAGACTGAGAACAGCAGACGTTAGACTTGTGGACTTCGGGTGCGCCACATATGATCATGGGCATCATAGTCCTACAGTGAGTGCGAGAGCTTACAGAGCTCCTGAAGTGATCTTAGGTCAGTGGAACGAGGTTTGTTTGGCTGATTTTTCACGTATGAGATTTGTGTGCTATTGAACAAAGCTAGAGAAGTGTTTGGTGTCTTGCTTGAGGTGTTGAATGTTTGGAGCCTGGACTAAACATGAACAATCTGAACCTTTTCACAGAGCTCGGATGGTCACAGCCGTGCGATGTTTGGAGCATAGGATGCACTCTCCTGGAATACTACCTTGGAGACATAGTATTTACGGTAGGGAACTATGAACCCAGAAGGGTGCAGCATGCATAACACTCCTCAATATGATGAACAAAGGCTACAGAGATGTGGGGACTGAGAGGAATGGTCTGTGCGAGGAAGTAAGCTGCATTTCTCTGTAATGCCAAGCTGAAGAGAACGGAAGATGCAGGTAAAAAGGAACTATCTCAGGAGCAGATTTTAAAGGCTGCTTCCAATAGACATTTTGTCAGTGGCTTGAAAGGAAGGGTCGCCCTGTTATCGTGTGGAATTTACTAGGCACCCTACTACCAGATGTGGCTTCATCTATCACCATCAGCAAATACTGCTCAAAGGCCTGAATTCAGTCCTCTTGACAGTATTGCTGAAGTTGAGCTTGACGAAGAAAGAAAAGAAACACCCACCAAGGCAAGGTCAAGGGGAAAATATCCAGTAGCTTGTAACTTCTTTCAGGAAATGGAAAACTCAAGCCTATCAGGTTCAGCTTATTGGTCGCAGGGTACAGTCAAAAATAAAGTCAGTGTGCTTCTTGATAACTTCCACTTAACCAAGAATGAAAACAGTCTCTCTTGACTTCTCTCCAGATCGATGAAGACAAAATGCACCTGGCAATGATGGAGCGATTGCTGGGGCCTTTGCCAAAGCCCATGGCAAAGAGAGTTGTTTCTCCAAGCAAAAAGCAGTATTTCTTTAAGGGATGGCTGGCCTGGGATGAAAACAGTGCTGCTGGGCAACACGTCTCAAGGTCCTGTAAACCCCTGAAGGTAAGGTTGCAGGGGGGAAGATGCTTCTGTGCAGAGGAGCTCCAAAGTGCAATTATAACATTGGAAGCCTGTGTTTTGTTGTTATCTTCCCGAAGGAATACATGAAGTGCCAAGATAGTGACCATGAGACCCTGTTTGACTTGATTGAAAGGATGTTGGAGTATGACCCAGCCAAGCGTATTACTCTGGCAGAAGCACTGGAACATCCTTTCTTCCTCCCGCTGAAGCAGGAAAATAGCATATAGACTCCCAGAGCTGAGGCAGACAAGCTTCTCTGTCCTGTTTGTTTCTTCGTGTATGTTAAGTATTTAGTTATTGATGCTGAATTCGTCTGTTGGAATAAAACTTATTTAAGAAAAAAATACTGATGAGCCCGGTTGTGTTTCTCCAGGAAAACAAAATCTCAGGACACTTTTCCTGTGTGGATGAAAGCACCTTCTACTCTATAGGCCTCCCAAGAGCCAGAATGTATTAATTTAATTGGAGTTTATCTAACTGACGTTGGAAGAGCAAAAGACCTAGGGCTGACATTTTGCCCTTTAGCCAGTGACTGATGCTTTTTTTCTGTGTGTAAGAGGACAGGGAAAGCCCTTGCTCTTAAGTGTGAAGACGGCCTTTATCTTGTGAATGAAAAAAGTTACACAGGAAGGAACTATTAAAAAGATTGCACCACGATAAGGAATTTTTATTTTTCTTAGTTTTAGGAGGGGTACTCTGGTTACCAGTATTCCTGTGAATGGTCATTGTTGGCGTGCAGCGGTAGAGACTTCCCTGTTCCAGCAGCTCTTTGTCAGATTATGAGCTGTCCCAAGCCTTTCCATTAAGAACTCCAAGAAGGCTCATAGGCTTGTGTAAAGAGCCAAACTGGGAAATTCTGTCTCAAAACCTGTCAAAAGTCACTGCCAGTTTATAGCACAAGAGCCACTGAAACCACCATGTCAGCGAATCAGCACTCCACAGAAGTTCAGTGGGTGGGGCGAGGGGAAGGTGGTGTGTGGTCACTGCATGCAGACACCGCCTAGCATCTTGCAAGTGCAGGGGGGTGAGGATGTGCAGGTTGTGTGGTACACAGCGACCCAAACTGGGGAAGGTATAAAATGACCTGCCAAAAAGCCCCTCTGAGCCCACAAAGTGCTTTGTGACTTAGTACTCTGCCTCAATACCATTATTAAGAACAAATACCGGTTGCTACTATATTCCATTAGAGTCTGTATTTAGCTCCTCAAAGTGCTCTTACAATGAAAAATTACTTCTTTGCATTCGGAGCAGGAAAAATGCTTTGTTACAAAGCCTTCGTACTTCTCTTCTCAGCAATAAAACCCCTTAAACAAAACGAGCCAAGTACAGAAATGCCTGCTCCTGTTTTAACAAGGTTTCTATTCCTGTATTGTGAAATTACATCTTGCTTCACAACTACAAAAGAGGTATTTAATGCAGTACAACACAATGCTGATCATTCCCCAGCCGGTAAAACAAGTGGTATGAAAACATCACTGTGTATGGAGAGCCCTATTTCACCCTTGCTTCTGCACAGACCATGGTGCAGCATTGTCTGCAGGAAGGTTGGGCTGCACTACAGTTCCTGGGGCTCTATATGGAAGGAAGTTTTGGCTAGGGAAGAAGTTAGGCTCCAGTTGCTAAAAATCTTATGTGGCACCTCTTGTTCCATATCATCTTAACCTCAGTGTGTTTTCTTCTTGCGGGTGTACCGGGATATGCTCCCTTTGAAGTCTGAGAGCAGCCTTCTTTTTGACTTCTTGCTCCTCATTCCTTAGGGTTGGAATGGAGCTAAAAACTACTGTTCCCCAGAGCCCTCCATCATTCTCCCCAGAGACCTGAAGATTCTCGATTGCTTTCAGCTGTCTGCAGTGTGTGTCATCATTGCCTATTTGAAATACAACCAGTGGGTAATAATCTGTCTCCTTGACCAGGGAAGGAAGTTTTCTAGTTCTTCACTGATGCCGCTGGCAAGCAGGAGACCTCCCTGTGGAGCGGGTCTGGTCTGCAGATGGGCCCCTCTGTTCCTTTTAGAAAGGAATCCCCTAAGACAATCACCCTCCTCTCTTTTTTTACGGAGGATGTTTTCATGTTTGTTTGAGGATGGTCCAGCCTAGGGTATGCTTCTAGGCTGTGGGAGCAGTCTTCTTCATCCTTGGGGATGGATTCCACACGCAGTGCTTCATATTTGCTTTTCACGGGAATCTGGGGGTTTGTTGTCTGAGCGGGGGCAGCACGTGTCCTTCGCCAGGCAGGAACTTGCTGCCATTCCCCATCTCTTGTTCCCCTAAGGTTGTAGTTGGCAGGTGGGTGTTGCTCAGCTGCACTAGCTCCTGCAGCCTGCTGAGTTTGTGAGAGGGCGCTGCTCCACTGATCCATCTCCCTCTCACACTCCCAGATAGTCCTCAGCCTCTTTACCTCCTCCCTCAGCTCCTCCACCGTGTGAAGGAGTTCCCCGACGCAAGCACAGATTCCACAAGTGGAGCCAGTACCAGAGGTGTGAGTCGGTGTGGGAGGGGGGCACTGCCTGCAGCCCAGGGTCCGGGCAGCTGCATGTGGCCACTGAGGCTCCGTCTGGGTGGCCGCATCCACCCTGCTCGCTGCAGCACCCGGAGCGGCTTTAATCTTCTGCCGGGTGGCCACCATGGACCTCGGTCCCTTCAAGGCGGCTTCCTGCCCCACTCTGCACCCTCCCTGCTCGCCCTGCCCGCTCCAACTGCACCGGGACACTAACGCGCCAGCACCTCTTTGCCGTGCTTGCAAGGGACCGTTTCAACCTCCCGCGGTATCACCCAGGACCACCCCCTCCCGTCAGGCCCCGCATCCAAACATTCTGACTCAAAGACAAGGTTGGACACAATCACTAATATCTGTGTAGATCTAGTGGCACGTAAATGTTTAGGCTTTCAGGTTTCCTGTTCAGGCTGAAGAAGCCGCAAGGGCCATGTTTCTAATGAACCTCTTACGTTTGTGTTTAAATAACCAGCTCTGGTAAATCTGGGCAGTTTATTTCCCCCTAACGGACGTGGCAGAAAACATGTTGTGCCATTCTCAGTTCAATTAAGTCACATTCACGGCCTCTTTGAATCTAGGATGCTGAACTGTGGCCATCAGAGCCTGCAGACACTACTGTGCTGATTGAGCCAGCAGTGGCCCAGGTGGCCAAGAAGGCCAGTGGCATCTTGCCTTGTATCAGAAACAGCGTGGCCAGCAGGTCCAGGGAGGTGACTGTGCCTGTGCACTCGGCACTGGTGAGGCCGCATCTCGAATCCTGTGTTCAGGTTTGGGCCCCTCGCTGTAAGAAAGACATTGAGGGGCTGGAGCGTGTCCAGAGAAGGGCAACAAAGCTGGGGAAGGGGCTGGAGCACAAGTTTTACGAGGAGTGGCTGAGGGATCTGGGGCTGTTTAGCCTGGAGAAGAGGAGGCTGAGGGGAGACCTTATCGCTGCCTACAAATGCTGAAAGGAGGTTGTGGAGAGGTGGGTGCTGTTCTCTTCTCCCAGGTGATAGAGACAAGAGAGAACAGCCTCAAGTCAGACCCGGGGGGTTCAGATTAGGAAAAAAAATGTTCACTGAAAGGGTCATCAGGCACTGTTAGAGGCTGCCCAGGGAGGTGGTGGAGTCACCATCCTTGGTGGTATTTAAAAGACGGGCAGACGAGGTACTTCAGGATATGGTTTAGTGGCAGGAAGGTATGGTTGGACTCGATGATCTCAGAGGTCTTTTCCAACCCACTGATTCTATGATTCTATGATTCTGCAGCTGGGGCAGGAGAATCTTCAACTGCCACAGAACATCTGGTAAAGGTCACCTGTCAGAGCCTCTACTGTTTTCTAAGAAAGATGTCCAAAAAACCCGTTCAATCACACTTCAAAACAAACTCAGAAATGAAGGGACCACCCGTGCTTAGGTGTCTATGAACTTTGGAGGTGGTAGAAAGTAGTATTTTCACTTTTCAATAGTTTCCTTTGAATATTCAGTTTCATTTCATAAGGACAATTTTTCTCAACAGATTCATCTGTACACTAGAGACTTTTTAACAAGTAAAAGACAAGACTTTGCCATGACTCTGAGATTGAAAAAGCAACATCTGAAAGACCCAAACATTAAAGATTTGCTTTAAAGGATAATATATTATCATCAGTGTCTATCAATATCAGAACGTTTTAAATTGATGATCCATCTTAAACATTCTCATCTGATTATATGAACTGTCCGTTCTGTGACTTTTATCTGACCTACATGAAGTTCCACCTGAAGAGAAGCATGCACAGGTCCATTCTTTGACCGTGTCGGTTACACCCATTCCAAGCTCCAGCACCAAATCCGATTTTTGCTTCTCAGTAAACACAACAACGCTGCATCCAGCGACAGGACGGTAGGTTCTGCGGTGGGGTGGCCATTAAAAAGGCGGTGGGGCGCTTTCCTGAGCAGGGAAAAGTCTAAAAATCTCGATCGGGGGTCGGCGCCGGGCTCCTGGCTCAACGGCCCTTCCCGCGCGGTGCCTGACGGGAGGGGCCGTTCCCGGAAGCTACCGCGGGGGATTTCAACGGTCCTTAGGGAGCACGGGGGGAGAGGAGCAGGGCAAAGAGGTGTGGGGCATGTTGAAGAGGGTACATTAAAACAGGGCAGTTTGAGCGTCAGGGCGAGCGGGCAGGGCGAGCAGGGAGGGCACAGACAGGGGCTGGAGCATGGCCAGGAGGAACTGAGAACCGTGGTGGCTACCCGTCAGAAGATTAAGGCTGCACCAAGCATGATGGATGCTGCCATGCAGATGGACCCCCAGTGGGCGCACGCAGCTACCCAGACCCTGAGCTGTAGACAGTACCCCCCTCCCACACCAGCTTGTGCCTCAGTCACTGGCTCCACTTGTGAAAGCTGCACTCGAGTGGGGGAACTCTGTCGTATGGTGGAGGAATTAAGGGAGGAGGTAAAGAGGCTGAGGAGCATCAGGGAGTGTGAGAGGGAGATAGACCAGTGGAGCAGTGCCCTCTCACTCACTCAGCAGCCTGCTGGAGCTGGTACTTCCAAACACCACCCACCTGCTAGCTGCAAGGTTGGGGGAACAAGAGGTGGGGAATGGCAGCAAGTTCCTGCCAGACAAAGGAAACCTGCTCCCCTCAACCAGACAACAAACCCCCAGATCCCCCTGGTAAATAAGTACCATGTGCTGCAGGTGCAATCCTGTCCTGAGAATGAGGATGATGGCTCCCACAGCCTAGAATCTTTCCCTAGGCCGCACCATCCTCAGAAGAAGATAGAAACATCCTCCATTAAGAGGAAGAGGAGGGTTATTGTTGTAGGGGACTCCCGCCTAAAAGGAACGGAGGGACCCATTTGCAGACTGGACCCGCTCCACAGAGAGGTCTGCTGCTTACCGGGGGCATCAGTGAAGGAGGTAGCTAGAAAACTTCCTTCCCTGGTCCACGAGACTGACTACTATCCTCTGATAGTAGTCCAAATTGGTAATGATGATTTAGTTAACAGAAAGACTAATGCCACCAAGAAAGACTTCAGGGCCATTGGGAAAATGATGGAGGGCTCTGGGGCTCAGATAGTATTCTGCTCCATCCCCAGGCTGAAGAGAGAGGAGCAGGAAGTCGGGAAGAAGGATTCGATTAATGCCTGGCTCTGAGCCTGGTGTGAGGAAAGGGGCTTTGGCTTCTTTGATCATGGGGTGGCTCATGCACCCCCAAACTCTGCTGCTAAGGTTGGGACAGGTGGGTCTTCTAGGGGGGCTAAAGCCCTTGCTAAGAGCTTATCTAAGCTCATAGATCGAGCTTTAAACTAGATGTGAAGGGGGAGGGGATTGGGACCAGGCTAGACAGGAGCAAGCCTGGACGTAGGTCACGAGTGATGCGGAGAGGATGTGCTGGAGAGGACCCCCAGCACAGCACCACAGAGAAAGTGGGGGTGAACACACATGGGGGTGGTAAGGGAGATACGGGTGCTCTGGTGATAGCTACTCCGGTTACCAGGCAATTGGGAATGTACTCTGTTCCCTTTAAGAGGGCTGAAGGCTTGGCAGCTCGGCTGAAGTGCATTTACACCAATGCACGCAGCATGGGAAATAAGAAGGAAGAGCTGGAAGCTGTTGTAGGGCAAGGAGCCTATGATGTCGTTGCCATCGTGGAATCGTGGTGGGATGACTCATATAACTGGAGTAGAGATATGGTGGGATCCAAACTCTTCAGGAGGGATAGGAAGGGAAAGAGAGGAGGTGGGGTAGCCCTCTTTGTAAGGGAGGACTTGGACACCATTTAAATGGATTGTGGCCATGAGGAGATTGAGTGCCTATGGGTTAGAATCAGAGGAGCCCATAAGAAGGTAGATTTTGTGATGGGAGTCTGTTACAGGCCACCCAGCCAAGGAGAAGCAGCTGATGAGCTCTTCTATAAACAGCTGGGGTTAATTTCTAGGTCAGTGCCTCTCGTTCTTGTGGGAGACTTCAATCTTCCTGATATCTGCTGGAAGTACAATAGAGCAGAAAGGAAGCAGTCTAGGAGGTTCCTGGAGTGTGTGGAAGACAACTTCCTTGCACAGCTGGTGAACGAACCGACAAGGGAAGGTACCCTCCTGGACCTGCTCTTTGTGAACGGAGAAGGCCTTGTGGGACGCCTAGGACTAAGTGATCATGAGATGATAGGGTTTTCTGTTCTAGGTGAAGTGAAGAGGGTGGTTAGCAAGACAGTAGCATTAAATTTCCAGAGGGCAGACTTTGATCTCTTCAGAAGGCTGGGTGGCAAAGTCTCATGGGAGACAGTGCTTAAGGGCAAGGGAGCCCACGAGAGCTGGGAGCTCTTCAGAAAGGAGATCCTAGTGGCTCAGGAGAAAGCCATCCCCATGTTCCGAAAAAAAAGGCGGCAGGGGAAAAAAACAGCTTGGTTGAACAGGGAGATCTTGAGTGATATCAAGAAGAAGTGGAATGTTTATGAGCTATGGAAGAGGGGAAAGGCCTCTTGGGTGGACTACAGGAGGGAAGTGAGATTGTGTAGAGAAAAAATTAGAAGGGCTAAGGCTCAACTAGAAATCAAATTGGCAAAGTCGGTGAAAGATAACCAAAAATCTTTCTATAAATATATAAATAATAAAAAGAGGACTAGGGAGGCCATACAGTCCCTGTTGCATGCAGAAGAAGCAACAGTGACAGGGGATGAGGATAAGGCTGAGGTACTTAATGCCTTCTTTGCCTCAGTCTTTAATTGTAAAGGAAGTTGTTCCCTTTCTGTACAAAGCCAGGAGGTAGAGGAGCAAAATGAGGCTCCCATGGTCCAAGAGGAGGTGGTCAGAGCCCTGCTAGCCCGACTAGACACCCACAAGTCTATGGGGCCGGATGGGACTCACCCGAGGGTATTGAAGGAACTGGCGGATGTGCTGGCCAAGCCCCTTTCCATCATCTTCCAACAGTCCTGGAAGACTGGGGGAGTTCCACTGGGCATGGAGGCTGGCTGATGTTGTGCCCATCTACAAGAAGGGTCGCAGGGAGGATCCAGGGAACTACAGGCCTGTTAGTCTGACCTCAGTGCCAGGGAAAGTCATGGAACAGGTGATCTTGAGATCTATCAGGAAACACATGCAAGAGAAGCGGGTGATCAGGCCCAGTCAACACGGGTTCACAAAAGGCAGGTCCTGCCAAACTAACCTGATCGCCTTCTATGATCAAGTGACTGGGATGCTGGACGAGAGAAAGGCTGTGGATGTGGTCTTTCTGGACCTCAGTAAAGCCTTTGACACAGTTTCTCACAGCATTCTGCTACGGAAACTGTCAGCCTCTGGCCTGGACAGGCGCACACTCTCCTGGGTGGAAAACTGGTTGGCTGGCTGGGCCCAGAGAGTGGTGGGAAATGGAGTTTACTCCAGCTGGAGGCCAATTACAAGTGGGGTTCCCCAGGGCTCAGTGCTGGGTCCACCCTGTTCAGTGTCTTTATCAATGACCTGGATGAAGGCATCGAGTGCTCCCTTAGCAAGTCTGCAGATGACACTAAGCTGAGTGGAAGTGTGGATCTGCTGGAGGGTAGGGAGGCTCTGCAAAGGGATCTGAACAGGCTGGACCACTTGACAGAATCCAATGGGATGAGGTTTAACACGTCCAAATGCCGGGTCCTGCACCTGGGGCACGACAACCCTAGGCAGTACTACAGACTAGGAGAAGTCTGACTGGAAAGCTGCCAGGAGGAGAAGGACCTGGGAGTGTTGGTCGATAGCCAACTGACCATGAGCACGCAGTGTGCCCAGGTGGCCAAGAAGGCCAATGGCATCTTGGCCTGTGTCAGAAATGACGTGACCCACAGGTTCAGGGAGGTTATTCTCCCTCTGTACTCGGCACTGGTGAGACCGCACCTTGAATTCTGTGTTCAGTTTTGGGCCCCTCACCACGAGAAGGATGTTGAGGCTCTGGAGCGAGTCCAGAGAAGGGCAGCGAAGCTGGTGAAGGGGCTGGAGAACAGGCCTTGTGAGGAGCGGCTGAGAGAGCTGGGGTTGTTTAGCCTGGAGAAGAGGAGGCTGAGAGGAGACCTCATTGCTCTCTACAACTACCTGAAAGGAGGTTGTGGAGAGGAGGGAGCTGGCCTCTTCTCGCAAGTGACAGGGGACAGGACGAGAGGGAATGGCCTCAAGCTCCACCAGGGGGGATTTAGGCTGGACATTAGGAAAATATTTTTCACAGAAAGGGTCATTGGGCACTGTTAGAAGCTGCCCAGGGAGGTGGTTGAAAGAGGAGAACGCAGGCTCTGATCTCTTCTCTCTGGGGACCAATGATAGGATGAGAGGGAATGGCAGGAAGATCTTCCAGGGGAGGTTTACATTGGATATTAGGAAGCAGTTCTTCAGGCAGAGTGTGGTGGAGCACTGGAACAGCTCCCCAGGGAAGAAGTCCTGGCACCAAGCATCACAATGTTCAAGAAGTAGTTGGACAACATGCTCAGATTCGTGGTGTGAATGTTGGGGTTGCCCTGTGCAGGGGCGGGAGCTGCACTTGATGAGCCTTGTGGGTGCCTTCCAACTCAGGACATTCTACGATGCTATGATAAATAGCAACTGTAATACAGAGAAACTAAATGCAGCTCTTCAAGGAAGCGCACAGATCAAAATTTCTGTCCCCACAGAATGAAAGAAACCAGCCCCTCATCAAAGGATCTCGTGCTTCCTCTGCTGCCCACTATTACTGCACACACGATGGTGTAATCATGGCCACCCTCTTTCCACCTCGTGCCTCGTGGCAGGCACTTCAGCCCCTGCCTCTCAGAAGGAACTTTTCAGCCTGTCAGCCCTCTTTGAGTGCTTAACAGAAAGGCTCCGGAGAGCTCATAATCCGAGAAAGAGCTGCTGGAAGAGGGAAGTCTACTGCTTCACACCAACAATGACCATTCACAGGTACTGGTAACAGACCCCTCCTAAAACTAACAAAAATAGTAATGCTTTATCGCAGTGCAATTGTTAATACAACAGGGATCTTCTTTTCTGTATAACTTTTTTCTTTCATCACATAAAGGCCATCCTCATGCTCACCAGCAAGGGCTGTCCTTGTCTTCTTACCCAGAAAGCCACTCCCTCAAGGGTAAACATCAGCCTTAGATCTTTTGCTCTTCCAATGACAGCTGGGTAAACCGTAATTATATTAATGCTTTCTGTCACTTAAGAGTCCTGTAGAGCAGAGGGTGCTCTAGTCCACACTATAAAAGTGTCCCAAAATTTTGACTTACTGAAGGAACAAACCTGGGCTCATCAGTTTCTTTTTCTTAAATAAGTTTTATTCCAACAGGAAAATTACATGATAGCATCACGCAGTAAATAAATAAGTAGAGAAATACTTAAGAAATATAAAAAAATTAATAAATAACAATCAATTGACATTGTTTGTTTACGTTTCTGAACAGGCAGACAGAGATGTTCGCCTGCCTCAGCTCTAGGAGGTTGTGTGCTTTTTTCGCTCTTCAATGGGAGGAAGAAAGGATGTTCCAGTGCTTCTGCCAGAGTGATGCGCTTGGCTGGGTCATATTCCAGCATCTTTTCAACCAAGTCAAACAGGTTCTCATGGTCACAATTGTGGCAGGTCATTAATTCCTTCAGGAAGAAAAAAACAGTACATGGGCTTCCAATCATTGAATTGCACTGGGAGCTCCTCTGCCCAGAAGAAGCATCTTCCCTCTGTAATCTTACCTTCAGGGGTTTACAGCACCTTGAGATGTGTTGCCCAGCAGCACTGTGTTCATCCCAGGCAAGCCGGCCCTTATGAAAATACTGTTTTTTCGTTGGTGAACAAGTTCTCTTCATCATTTGCTCTGGCAAAGGCCCCAGCAATCGCTCCATCATCGCCAGGTGCACTTTGTCTTCATTGGTCTGGAGGGAAGTTAAGAGAGACATTTTTCATTCTTGGTTATGTGGAAGTTATCAAGAAGCACACGCCAGCCTGACTTCATTGTTGACAGTACCCTGCAAGCAATAAGCTGAACTTGGTCATGGAAAAAGGAGAGGCTTGAGTTCTTTGTTTCCTGGAAAAAGTTACAAGCTACTGGAGTTGCTTCCCCAAGCCTCTGCCAAAATGTCTACTGGAAGCAACTTGTCAAAATCTGCTGCTGAGATCAAGTTCCTCGATGCCTACATCTTCCATTCCGTTCAACTTGGCATTACAGAGAAATGCAGCTTACTTCCTTGCACGGACCGTTCCTCTTAGTTCCCAACTCTCCGCAGCCACTGTTCATCGATTTGAGGAGCGATATGCATGCTGCATCCTTCTGGGTTCATAGTTCCCTACCTTAAATACTACATCTCCAAGGTAGTATTCCAGGAGAGTACATCCTATGCTCCAGACATCACATGGGTGCGACCATCCAAGCTCTGTGAAAAGGTTCAGATTGTTCATGTTTAGTCCAGGCTGGAAACATTCAACACATCAAGCAAGACACCAAACACTTCTCTAGCTTTGTTCAATAGCACACAAATCTCATACGTGAGAAAATCAGCCAAACAAACCGCCTTCCACTGACCTAGGACCACTTCAGGAGCTCTGTAAGCTCTCGCAGTCACTGTAGGACTATGAGGCCCATAGTCATATGTGGCGCACCCAAAGTCCACAAGTCTGACGTCTGCTGTTCTCAGTCTACGTTCCTCGCGTTTCTGAAACAAAAGGTGATGGGATGCAAGTGACCAAAGAAACACAGAGGATGGCTGAGGAGGAGGGAGGTGGGGAAGAGGAGAGCAGCTTACCAGTTTGGGGTTGTACACATCTGCATAATCAGACGTCACAAAGACAATATTGTCTGGCTTCAGATCCGTATGTGTCAACTTGTTCATATGCAAAACTGCAAGAGAAATCATACAGTTAGTGGGTGCCGCAAAGGAACTTTAACAAATAGAGCAATGAAGGAACATACTCACAGTTGACAGAGGTGCAGATCTGATAGGCCATGTGTCTAATGTCGTCCAGGCTAAATGGCTGAAAGTTGTTGCCTCTCATAAAGTGATAGGTGCTGAGCCCCAGCAGCTCAAAAACAATGCAGATATGTCCACGGTACTCAAACCATCCCAGCATCTGGACACAGTGACTGCAAAAGCAGGGAAACACGTGCTTTGCAACAGCAAGTTGTGCAGCGCTCCTCCATATGCTGTGTCTCATGGAAAGCATTGCTGAAGAAGTCTTCAAGCCAAACCACAACGCAGTCGGGTTTGTGTACTTACTAGGCATTGCTGGAGTCTGATGCTTTTAAATCTTCCAGTACTTGGATTTCAGCACGAGCAGCTTCAGAGCTCCAATAGGTATTCCTTGCTATTTTCACAGCTACATGTCTGCCTTCCCTGAAAAGACAGGTTTTAACAGAGATGAGAACAATGAGTACTTTTAACTCCGACTGTTAGGCAGTTATCACCCCGTCTGCCTTGTTCCCAACACTGGAAACCTTCTGGGAAAAGGACACAGTGACTTAAATAACACAGTCATCTGTGCACAAACATAACGGAATCTTTACTTTTTGATAACACAGGCCCCAAGTCTGCCCAGTGTTGGGGCTGCAGCTGCACCCCACACTCTATCCAGGCCACCTCTCCCCATCAGCCCTGACCTCTGCCCGGCTGGGCTGCACCTGCAGAAGACGCAGCCTTTGCCTCATCCACCAGCCCTGTACAACCCTCGTGTCCAGGGGCTGCTTTTAGCACCACGGATCAACATACACTTTTGTGTTGACTGCGTCGGCTTTAGAGAAATACAGGGAGCGACACATGAGGAAGCAAAGAGCAAGCAGTTCCTGAACTAGACATTCAGAGTTCAGTAAGAAAAAAGACAGGCGCTGGATTAAAAGACTTACGCTTTGTGATCAATGCATTCCACCACTACTCCGTAAACGCCTTGAGCCAAGACAGCAACAACCTCGTCTGTAAAGAAAAGAACTCTTAGTCACCAAAGTGGTGGGGTGACTCAGGTATTAAGTTGCCTAGGAAATAATCAAGAAAAAAAAATGATAAAAGAAACAATAAGAAGGAATAAGTACTATTTTTGAAGATTATTCTAGTTTTTGCTCTAAATTGTAAATATCTGGTCAGAGAGATGTTTCTGGACAACTCTCTTCAAACTACACTTACAGGGAACTGATTTCAGTAGCTTCATTAATTTCATTTGAGGGGAAGGGAAAAAGGAAACAGAAGAAATATATTTTAAATATATATAATCATATATTATAAAAAAATACTAGTCCCACACCAAAACAAAAAGTCAAAAGAGAAAGAAAAGACTTGAGAGCCCTCTCGTATCTTATGCCAAAAGAACTCATTCTGTTTGAAAAGCTAAAAAGCATTGAAAACCATTCTATACATCTTGCATTTAGCACGTCTCCTCTCCGACAGATCTTGTCCTCCACATTCCTGGCTGTGATCCTTTGACGACTCGCCTGGAACGGCACCAAGATTGTCCAGTCAATTAACAAACCTGAGTGAATTCAGCTCAGAATACAAAATGCATTCAGCAGGGAGGCAGTCGGGCACTCAGATACACGCCAGGCTACAAACCGTTCAGCCCCCAGCAATTCACAGGGTGCATCGTTTATGGTACAGGGACAAAAAGGTGGCAAGGAACAGATTTTCTTATGAGATACTCACAGTGGCAAGGCAACAGAAAACTATAAGGTAATTGTTTTCCTTTTACAGGATTGGTTCCCTGAATTTTGCTTCAGGATTTCTGCGCCCGCATTCTTGTTTAAAGCAAAAGCATATAGCGACACTCTTCTATACATCAAAGATGTCTTTTAGCTGTACCTTGCAGAGATATTGGACAGAATGTTCTATATTTCTATATAAAATCGCCTTTTGGCCACGTTAAAAAACGCCTCTAAAGTAACCGAGATTAAATCGCCAGTGGGCATTTTTGATAAGAATTGTTTGGTACATCGCACACAGCATACACATTCACTTTAGGCCGTCTCAGCTGAAGATCTGACACTATAAATCCTATCTGCAGCTTTGTAAAGAGTTGAGTGGATAATAAAGATCAGAACAACTGCCCGACTCGTGTGCAGATGTCATAAATATCTGACTCTACAGATTTTTTAGTGATTCTTAGAACATCTTACTAAGCATGTTTCCACAAAACTGAAAATCAGATGTGATCTCCTTGCTATTTCCATGATACTGAGTCAAAAGCAAGTCTAAAAGCTTGGCCTTGCCTTTTTGAGTAGGGCTGACATAAATGCCTGGCATCAGGGAAATTCTGGTGTCAGGAGAGAGATGCCTGTATTTCAGGACTCCAGTGAACAGTTCTTGTTCACTGATCTGGTCAAATATGTCCCAAGAACAAAGAGGAAGACTGTCTTGTGTGCTGTCACAAGGGTACCTGCAAGCTATACATTTTCACTCAAATCCAAGCAGAAAGAATAAGCCACTAATAAGAGCTGAAGGAATAAGCTACTAATGTTATTGAGAGAACTCCATATGCCCCCATCACCCAATGACGGCTGCCCAGATAAGAACTAATCTTCATAAAATAAAAACTCGTCCATTAAAATGGGTCACATCTCCTGCAAATATTCATAGGGACTGGACCGTACCTGCAATTTCTTTTTGTGACCGCTGGTCCCACTCTGATCCAGTTTGCAGCACTTGCTCTCCTGGGCACTGCTTGCTGATCTTTTTCTCTTTGTAGCCCTCTTGCGTCTTCCAAGATCTGGTTTGTTGTGCTGGGTCTCTGGTTCTCCGCATTCTGATCTCTTTCTCTTCTTAGCTACATTGCATCTTTCAAGATCCATTTCACACCGCTTGCTCTCCTGTGCATGGCTGGGTGATGCCCTCTTTCTCTTTTTAGCCCTGTCACACCTTCCAAGAGCCGGACTTTCTTTTGGATCCATGTCAGGAGAATTTGTTTGCTCAGATTGCCAGATCTGTAACCAAGATATTTACTCTGTGAATTGCATGCCATACACAAAAAACTCATTCACAAAGCCATCACTCATCAAATGAACACTAAAAGGAATATTGTCCTTTCATAGAGTCCCCAAATCATAGAAAGCTTTGGATTGGAAGGGACCTCAAAGCCCATCCAGTTCCAAACTGCCCACCATGGGCAGGGACACCTCCCACCACACCAGGCTGCCCAAGGCCCCATCCAGCCTGGCCTTGAGCACCTCCTGGGATGGGGCAGCCACAGCTTCCCTGGGCAACCTGGGCCAGTGCCTCACTGCCCTCATAGCAAAGAATTTCTTCCTAATGTTTAATCTAAGTCTTTCCCGTTCCTATTTAAAGCCATTCCCCCTCCTCCTATCACTACGTCTAAACAGTCCCTCTACTGCTTTCCTCCAGGCCATTATAAGGTCTCCCCCGAGCCTTCTCTTCTCCTGACTGAAGGAGCCCAACTCCCACAGCCCGTCAGCATAGCAGGGGTGCTCCAGCCCTCCCATCATCTTTGTGGCCCTCCTCTGGACCCATCCAAACAGTTCCATATCTTTCTTATGCTGGGGATTCCAGAATGGGACACTGTACTGAAGTGGGGTCTCACAAGAGTGAAATAGAGGGGCAGAATCCCCTCCCCTGACCTGCTGGCCACGTTGTTGAGTACCTCAGCCATGTCCTCATTTGTCGAGTCATGTCCACCATTTTTGTTCATCAGTGGGGGTACGCTCTCTTTAACCTTCCTTTTTGGGTTGAAGTATCTGTACTAGCCCCTCTTGTCAGTCGCTGCTTCCCTTGCCAAGCTCTATGTAAAGCATTGTTAAATATTTTCTAGCTCTGTTCCGCTCCCTTGTTCCCAAGGATGGTTTCCTATGGGGTCCTACTTATCAACTCCTTGAAGAGCTGCAAGTCTGCTTTCCTAAAATGTAGGGTCCCAACTCTGCTCCTTGCCCGTCCCATGTCCCTCAGGCCTTCGAATCCACCAGGGCGTGACCACCACAGCCCAGGCTGCCTCCAGCCTTGCTGTTCCCTCGCATCGGTGACCATGAGATCCAGCATCACATCCCCTTGGGCAGGAGAGCTTCTTACCTGGGCTCAGAAACTATGTGTGAGGCACTCGAGGAGCATCCTGTCCTACGCCCAGCTCGCCGTGCTCCTTTTCCAGTTTTGGAGAAGAGCCGGTGAGCGTGAAGCCTTCTGGAGCTGGGGGAAGAAGGCTTCCTCAGGAGGCTTTCCTCACTGTGATGGCCCACGGCAAGACCAAGGTTCCCCAGGACACCTCATTCACTCCTTCTCCCGCAAAAGACCTGTCAGTGGCTCTTCTTCAGGGACGGCTTTTTCCCAGCTCAGCCCCTGGAGCCTCCTGCCCGCCGACCTCTGCCAGCATCTCTGCCCCTGCCCCTGCCCCACACAGTGTTACCAGGATCCACCACAGTGATGTCACAAAGGGCCGGTGCCCACATGCCGTTGTTTGTTCTTAACCCCCACCTTGCTGTTGTGGCCCCCATCTACAAGCTCAGAAGAACGCTCCGCTGTGATACGTGCTTTGAGATTTCATAGTTTATTATGGGAACGATATGCATTTTCGTTTACTTGTCAAAGTCATCACAAGGTTCATGCCTGAACCTCTTGATGAAGAGTTTAAGACATTTTAAAGGATATTTTTCCACTTTCTGTCTTCCTTGGGGTAACGGGTTGATCAAATTTTGGTGGCTTCTTTGTTTTACAGATGTTGTCTATTTTGAATTGCTTAGTTTTAAACTTAAAGTACTATTCTTATATGAAAAACATCTCTTATATGATGTTAAACACTTTCCTCTCTTTCCGCTTGAGCATTTGTTTCATGTCCTGTCTCTGGACACCACCGAGAAGAGTCAGGCTCTGGTTCTTTATTCCTCTCATCCGTTATCAGAGTTTATGCACACGGATAACACCTCCTGAGCTTTCTCTTCTCTAGGCTAAACAGGCCCGGCTTTCAACCTCTCCTTGTGTAACAGATGCTCCTGTCTCTTAATCATGTTGGCTGCTTTTCATTGGACTTACTCCAGCACGGCCGTGTTTCCCTTGTAGCGGACAGTACAGAACTGGACACGACACTGCAGCTCTGGGGGTGCCATCTCTGAGGAGAGGGGAAGCACCACCTCCCCTGACCTGTTGGTGAAGCCTTTTCTAACACAGCCTGGGATGCTGTTGGCCTTCTTTGCCAGAAGGGCATGTTGCATGTTGGGTCCTGTATATTTACTGCCTATATTGCAAGTTTATCACTTTCCTGTGGTCTCCATCATCCAGGAAACTCCAGGTTTAATCTCTTTGCTCAGCCATGAGGAATAAGAGGCTCCAAATGCCCATTTTGAAGAGCCACAGAATAAGCCAGGTAGGAGAACTTAACAACACTTTCTGATGAAAATTGAGGCTGTTTTTGATGACAAAGATGGCAAAAATGGATGCCTGAATTAAGCTCCTAAAGTTCGGCATAGAAACCAGTAGTCGGATTCTCTGAAAAAAAAACTGAGTTAATTAACATGTTGCTTCTATGTATTAGAAATCTATGATGGTCCAAATCTGTTGCATACTCAGAAACATACCTAGTTTGACTGTCGAGAGGAGCAGTAGGAAAGGTAGGTAATAAAGCTCCCAAGTAATGTTTGCAGGTGTGGGAACCTATTTGACTGTTGCTTCTGCACAGACCACGGTGCAGCATTGCCTGCAGGAAGGTGGGGCTGCACTGCAGTTCCTGGGGCTCTAAATAGAAGGAAGTTTTGGCTAGGGAAAATGTTAGGGTTGAGTTCCTAAAAATCTTTTGAAGCACCTCTTATTCCACATCATCTTGACCTCAGTGTGTTTTCTTATTGTGTGTTTTCTTATTGAGAGCTGCCTCTCTGTCACTACTCTTTTTTGTCTTCACCCCTATTGCTTGTGCAAGAAAGTCACGATAAAGAAGTTACAGCAAACCCACGGTTACCTAGTTTCAGGCAACAGATCTGTAAAGACACAGACTTTTATACCAAAGGCGTTGTGCACAAGTGGAAGTGATGGTTTCTGATCCACTGTTTGGGCAGGCTGAAGAGGTTCTCATTCCAATAGAGCAGTACAAGAGCAAGCCCTCCACAAAAAGAGGCTTTAATCCTCTGGGAGAGAAATCATTCATCTCTCTTTGATGCTGCTCACACCTAGGAGAAAAAATTGCAAATCCTACTCTATTTTCTACAAACCAGTGGTGTAAGGAAAGTTAGAATTTACACGGGGAAGGTTCAGAACACTGGCAGCATGAAATTGTAGCAAGGGACATTGTTTCAACATAATATCACTAAGGAAGATAAGGCAGAAAACATGAGTAGCAAAAAAAATGTCTGTTTAAAAATCATTTCTTGTTTCACAAGTATAAAATGCAATGTTTAAAAATCAAAATCCTGGAAGATACTCTGGCAAAAAAGGCTTCTAAAACACAAGACTACTCTGTAACAACTGCCAGGCAATGTTACAGCTCCTGAAAATGCCGCATTAAATGAGCAAAGGTATGATCCTGCTCAAGTAACCCTTTTCAAGAGGGCTTTAAACCCCATAATCCAGCAGTCCATCTGACCAGTCTCTAAAGAATGTCTCCAGGAGCTCTGGGGCTACAGAGCAAAAGGGTTAGCATGAATTGTAACGTCTTTAATGCAAACATCATTAAGAGGTCGGTAGGTTTTCTCATTCACAGGCTGCTTCTCCAGCTTATCCAGCTTCTCCAAGCCATCAATTACTCTGGAAGAAAAAAATCAGAAGTCCTAGAATCTCCTTCCAATAACCATTTAATTTTCACCATTTAGAAATCTCAGAGCACTTTGCAGTTTAAGTGTCATATTGGTCAAGGACTTGCCAAGCAAATGATGCAAATAAGACATCCAACACATTATATGTAGCATAGAACATATTTTGAAAGGAAATATGAAGCATCTGTGACAGATTCTGATGAAAAGGAGGAATCGCTGTCCTGACTATCCTTTTGTTTATCAGCCACAGCTGTATAAAGACCCTGGCTGCACTTCCTAGCAGGCAGGACTGACCACTCACAGTATAGCTTTAAAAAGCAGCAAGAAACTGGTCATACGTAACTTCACTGTGAATTACTGAAATCCTGTCACCGGAAAGTCAATTTCCAAATGCAAGATTATAATTTCTAACATTCTGACTCAAAGACAAGGTTGGACACAATATTGGATCACTAATATCTGTGTAGATCTAGTGGCACGTAAATGTTTAGACTTTCAGGTTTCCTGTTCAGGCTGAAGAAGCCGCAAGAGCCATGGTTCTAATGAACTTCTTACTTACATCCGGCGTCTCTGGAGTCCTGGTCCAGAAGGCGTTCCACTGCTTCTGTCTTTGATCGAGGTGATCTCTTGTTGGGGAAGATCTTCAGAATTCATCTGCTTCACAGCTGTCTTTTATGCTAGTCAATACACGTGCGACCCGCCTTTGCCTGTGGAGATGTGCGATCTCCACCTTGTAGGCCACACAGGCCGAGAGAGGAGTGTCTGCAGGTCTCCTCCCCTTGCGCATGCACTCCTTCTGGCGGCGGTGGTCAACCTGGGGTCTCCCGATGAAGACCAGCAGTCATCATCACTTTGAACTTTGGTTGAACTCTCTTTCCTGCATACTCTGTTGGTGTATGGGTCTGTGGTAAGTCCCATCATTAATTTTCCTGTCTTTTCCACCTTGCTTCATGAGGGTGTGGGGAGGCTTGGAGACAGGTACAGAACATTTTTGAGATAAAGAGGTTGGTATGGGTACAAAGCATTCGTTTCGTACCAGCTTTGGCCGTTTTCGTAAGGCCTGCATCTGTGATTTATACAGTCAAGTTCTGAGGGAAAGGTTGAGGCAGAAATCGATTCTTTGACTGACTCTCACACCACCTGGTGACTCAACATTTGGCTTCAGGATCAGTTGTCTTTGGGATCATTTGTCTTCAGGACCACATGGCGGTAGCACTCAGAAGAAAGAGAGGGGGAGAAAGAGAGAGAGGGAAAAGGGGGGAAGGAAAGATTATTTTCACATTGCTTTTTGTCTCGCAACCCATTCAGTATCAATAGATTTCGGGGTGTTCATGCTGAATACACTCAAGGACTTTTGTGTGTTGACTGTAGATGTCGAAAGTCTCATTTGCATTATCAGTTAAGAATATACAATATCACGGACAGAGTGATGCTGATTAGAGAAAGAATCAGCAGAATGACATTAGGGTGACACAGCTTGTTCAGGATGCCTGTAGCTGTAGGCAACCTGAAAAGCATATCCCACCAATCATGTTCTCCATCCCTTGCCAATCTTTTCATGACTTGCTGTAATTCATCCACACTATGGTGAATTGTTACCAAAACTTTTGTCCATTTTTCTTAACCTTCTCTAATATTTTAATATAATCTCAATGCTGTAATAATTCTTTTGTTTGAGTTACATTCATTCCAATAGGTACAGGGGTTAACTCATGAATCAATGTGAGGTTAGATTTTAGAATCTGGTGGGAAGTGACTGGAGCTGAATAAGAAAAGTCACATCCCATGATTTCAGTAAAATTACAAACACAAAAATGTATGTGATTATTGGTATAAGCTACTACATTTTCTACTGTTATATCATTACAAGCAGTTCTTAAGCATACAAAACCTTTGCCAATGTAAATTATTACAGTTTTAGGGTCAATTTCCAGACAAACGTCAAAATGGCAAACCTTTTGGTGAGTGTCTAGGCAAAAATCTTGTGTTCTGATCGTGTTACTTTCACAAATAATTCTAGTTGTTCCCGCACAATGCAGGATTCCAGGTCTACCGTTTGCCATTTGTCATTCACCTTTTGGGCCCACGCTTTATGTTCAAAAGGACAGAGTATAGTCCCATTGTGGCTTAAGCCTAATGCAAAACCAGGATAGATCAAAGATACTGAAGCATTGTGAATGGTTAACGCATAAGCTGTGGCACCGTTCTTAATAGGATCATAGGTAAAATTTACCCATTTCCACCAAGATTGGAGGTCCTTTTCAAAATTGTTAGCATTATCCCAAATTATTTTTCAGATTTTGGTAGGAAAAATGCCTTCTTCATCTTCTCTAATGATTGGCACAGCTACTGATTGCATCCACAATTGAGCCTGGATGCAACTGGGGACCAAAGAAATATTGATTTGAGCTACACCGAGTGTGTCTAAAGTTGGTTCATGATCTTTAACATTAACCTTTTCCCAATTTGGTAATACGTTGGACAGCAGCCACTGATGCGTTCCCAAAGCCAAAAGGGAAGATTGTAAAGGCTGTTGTGTATTTTTCCAAATCAAAAGTTGTAGCAGCCAATTTGTTTCATAATACCTCTGAATCAATGCTATTCAGAACCCGCAATCTGGTTCCCAAAACAGCAGTCATGTCTTTTGATATTCGTCTTTGAGAAGATCTACGTAGCCAAGTGGTCCATCCCTCATAAGAAGTGAGTAAGAAGGGAGAACAGGCAGGTTGACTTTCTGAAACATTATTTTGCATCAACAATTCAACCCTTTTGAAAGACCATTCTGGTTGAAATAACATTTGTTGTTGGCCATTGTTTCCAATTACAAATGGTCCAACTTCATAAATCATTGGTCAAAGTGTTGACTTGGGAGGAACCGTAGGTTTTAAAACTTCTGTCGTTAATTCTCCCCAATATCTGGTGTCATTTTTTCCACACATGACCTTATGAGAAAATTTTACTGTGGTGAAATTTAACCAACAGTCCAAATTTTGGGTTCTGCATGGTTGAATAAGACCATGTGATCCATTACCATAGCTGTTCGCTGGCTCAGCGAGGGATTCAGCCATTAATTGGCATCTTACATAAATCACATTACTTTGAGTAACGACAAAAGGAAAAACTGTTTTCTTATCATTTAGAATAAGGGAAGTGTCTTTGCCCTGGTGTGTGAGTACAGCAACAAGTTTTGGTTTAGTTACAACATTCACTTTAAATTTGTAAATTAAACCTAACGATTTTGGTTGAATCTTTGGGTTAGCTCTCCAATCGCACACCACAAAGACAGAATTAACCATAGTGAAATTGAACCAGCAATCACCTTGTTCTTTCTTACAAGATTTGGTAACTTCTACATTAACGTCACTTGGGTTTAAAGAAGTATTGTTGCCAGTAAATTTCAGGCGGCAACACAAGGTAAACATATCTTGCTTGATACATTCCCAGCTCTGAGTAGGATGTATTTCTTTTGAAATGCCAGGATGGATTTTAGATGTCAGACTGAAATCTAGAAAACTGCCAGCACCTGAAATAAAGGAGGCCTTTTCAGGTTGAAATCCGAGTTCCACTTTTTTTTACGTCCCAATTGAATTTTTTCATCAATGATAACGGGGAGGGTTCTGATCCACTCACTCTTATCTCAGACCCACTCAGACAAATGATAAACTTTGTTTCCATGCATTATGACTACAGCCAAATTTGGGCAGCTATTTACGGGATAATTTCCATGAGAGATAGAATACCCTCTAATGGCCTGGGACCAAGGCCATTCAGCATTGTTTTCATTACAGATAGGAGGTGTGATGGAAAAAAAGTATGAACAACTCAATTAAAATTTTACAGGTCATCTTCAAATTTAAGTTTTCTGGTTTTATTCATGTTTCTTCTGCTAAATTTGTTCATGTCCCACGGGGTTCTCATGCAAAAACAAAAAATAAAACTTGCCCTTTTCAGGGGAAAAAAAAAAAAAAAAGAATTAAAATGATGGAACAATCCAAGGGGTTCCTTTCCCAGGGCATTGGTGGCTCTCCATGCATATTTATTTAAAGGATTTTTTAGTACCAATGGCACACTTCCCACAGTAGGGAGTTCCACCAGAACTGGTTGTCCTGAGAAATAAGAAGATCCTTTAGAATCATCAGGTTCTTTTACAGAAGGAGTTAGAGTAGGAGCCTTTGGACAAAAGGCAGTAATTTTTGGTCATCCATTCACTCCCCAACAGTCATTCACACCTTCGACAGCTTCCCACAGTCCCACATGCCAATTCCCCTCCTGGGGTTTCAGGAGTCCTTTTAGAAGGCCGTTAGTCTTTTCTACTATTCCGTTAGCCTGTGGGTAGTAGTGGGTACGGAAGACCCACTTAATCCCTTCACCTTTCTCCCTGTGAGAGTGATGGAAAACGCGAACAGGATGTTAAAATGTCCGGGTAGATGCGGCCCTAAGCAACCTACCCTAGCTGACCCTGGTTTGAGCTGGTGGGGAGGGCTAGACCATCTCTAGAGACAACTGCCAGCCTCAGACAATCCATGGTACTAAACCACTCAGATTTTTAAACTCCTAGGAGCGTAGGCAGGAAATTCCAGAGGAATTCCGGTTCCAAAGACAGACTGTGGAACTGACCACTAGCTCTGCTGTAAAGGTTTGAAATCCTGCCCAGATTAATCAGCTTCCCAAACAAAAAAGGCCTTGCTGAAATGCACCTCTGATATCAGGCTCCCAAGACAGGAAAACAATTATAATCAGTGGCGGTTCTGATACCTGTTTTTTCAAACCACACTGCACAGCACCCTCTTTTGGTGACACGAAGTTGGGTTTTGTTTTTCTTTCAGGCTTTGAGAAAAAAGGTCTCGCCATATGAGAGATGATTTCCATATACGAAATAGTACTTTAAGTTTAAAACTAAGCAATTCAAAATAGACAACATCTGTAAAACAAAGAAGCCACCAAAAGTTGATCAACCCGTTACCCCAAGGAAGACAGAAAGTGGAAAAATATCCTTTAAAATGTCTTAAACTCTTCATCAAGAGGTTCAGGCATGAACCTTGTGATGACTTTGACAAGTAAAGGAAAATGCATATCGTTCCCATAATAAACCATGAAATCTCAAAGCACGTATCACAGCGGAGCGTTCTTCTGAGCTTGTAGATGGGGGCCACAACAGCAAGGTGGGGGTTAAGAACAAACAACGGCATGTGGGCACCGGCCCTTTGTGACATCACTGTGGTGGATCCTGGTAACACTGTGTGGGGCAGGGGCAGGGGCAGAGATGCTGGCAGAGGTCGGCGGGCAGAAGGCTCCAGGGGTTGAGCTGAGAAAAAGCCGTCCCTGAAGAAGAGCCACTGACAGGTCTTTGCGGGAGAAGGAGAGAGCGACGCGACCTGGGGAACCTTGGGCTTGGCGTGCGCTGCGGGCAAGCCGTGTAGCACATTGAGCTGGGAAAGATCCAGGACGCTCTTTAGTGTGTCACACATCATTTCTGAGCCCAGGTAAAGTGCTCTCCTGCCGGAGGGGACTCCGACATTCCAACAATCCCAAAGTCACCCCAACATCCTTCTCTCTAAACTGCAGAGCTATGGATGTGATAGGTGGACTGTTTAGGGGAGAGGGAATTGGTTGGATGGTTGCATCTGGGAAGCAGAGGTCAATGGCTCAATGTCCAGATGGAATCCGTGACAAGTGGGGTCCTTACTGAGACATTTGCTGTTTAATAACTTCATCAGTGATAGAGACACTGGGATCGAAGGTACCCTCAGCAAGTTTAGAGGTGACACCAAGCTGAGTGGTGCAATTGTTGCACCAGAAGGATGGGCTGTCATCCCGAGGGACCTAGAGAAGGTGGAGAAGTGGGACTATGTGAACCTCATGAGGTTCAACAAGGCCAAGAGCAAGGTCCTACACCTGGGTTGGGACAATCTGTGCTTTCAGTGCAGGCTGGGGGATGATGTGACTGAGAGCAGTCCTGTGGAGAAGGGCTTGGGGTTGCTAATTGAGGAGCAGCTCAACATAATCAGGCAATGTGTGCTCACAGCCCAGAAGGCCAACCATATCCTGGGCTGCATCAATAGAAGCGTGGCCAGCAGGTCAAGGGAGGGGATTCTGCCCTTCTATTCCACTCTTGTGAGACCTCACCTGGAGTACTGTGTCCCGTTCTGGAATCCCCAGCATAAGAAGGACATGGAACTGTTCGGATGGGTCCAGACGAGGGCCACAAAGATGATGGGAGGGCTGGAGCACCTCTGCTATGCTGACAGGCTGTGGGAGTTGGGCGCCTTCAGTCAGGAGAAGAGAAGGCTCTGGGGAGAACTTATAGTGGCCTCAGAGTACCTGGAGGGGGCCTAGAGGCAAGCAGTGGAGGGACTGTTTAGAAGGGCACATAGTGATAGGAGGAGGGGGAATGGCTTTACATAGGAATGGGAAAGAGTTAGATTGAACATCAGGAAGAAATTCTTCCCTGTGAGGGTGGTGTCCTAGGCCAGGTTGGATGGGACCTTGGGCAGCCTGGTCTAGTGGGAGTTGTTCCTGCCCATGGCAGGGGGCTTGTAACTTGGTGAGCTTTGAGGACCCTTCTAATCCAAACCATTGGGTGTACCTTGCTTACAGATGTTGCATTCCAAACAAACTAATTATCCTGACATGGATCAAAAAGAACATCCAGATCCTGGAAGATGCGACAGGGCTAAAAAGAGAAAGAGGGCATCACCAAGTGGTGCACGGAAGAGTAAGTGGTGTAAAATGGATCTTGAAAGTTGCAACGGGTCTGAAAAGAGAAAAAGATCAAGAAGAAGTGCACAAGAGACCCAGCACAAAAAAACAGATCCTGGAAGAGGCAGGAGGGCTAAAAGGAGAGACAGATCAGCAAGTGGTGCACCAGAGCATACACGCAAGAATCCAGATCTTGGAAGACAGACAAGATCTAAAAAAACAGAGAGATCAGCAAGTGGTGCACCAGAGAACACGTGCAAGAATCCAGATCTTGGAAGACGGAAGAGATCTAAAAAGACAGAGAGATCGGCAAGCGGTGCGCCTGAGAGCAAGCGCAAGAAATCAGATCTTGGAAAAAGCAAGACGGCTACAAAGAGATCGACACCAGCAAGCAGTGCACAGGAGGACACTAGCTGCAAACTGGATCGTAGCAGGACGAGCGGCCACAAAAGGGAATTGCAGGCACGGTCCAGTCTCTATGAGTATTTGCAGATACATGACCCATTGTAACGGAGGAATTTCTGTTCTATGAAGATTAATTCTTATCTTGGTAGCAGTCATTGAGTGGAGGGGGGATAGGACATTCTGTCGATAACATTAGTAGTTTATTTCTTTGGCTGATACCAGTGGCTTTTTCTTTTGGCTGGGATTTGATTCTCTTGAGTGAAAATGTTTAGTTTGCAGGTGCACTTGTGACTGCACATAGGACAGTCTTGCTCTTTGTTCCTGTGATATATTTCACCAGATCAGTGAACAAGAACCATCCATGGGAGTGCCTGAAATACAGGCATCTCTCTCCAGACATCAGAATTTCCCTGGTGACAGGCATTCATGTCACCCATACTCAAAAAATCAAGGCCAAGTATTTAGACTTGCTTTTGATCCAGTATCGTGGAAACAGCAAGGAGATCACATCTGAGTTTTACCTTTGTAGAAATATGTTTATTAAGATGTTCTAAGAATCGCTAAAAAATCTGTAGAGTCAGATATGTATGACATCTGCCCTCTTGTGGGGCAGTTGTTCTGACCTTACATATTTAACTACTGAAAAAGCTGCAGATAGGATTTCTAATGTAAGATCTTCAGCCAAGACAGCCTAATGTAAATGTGTATGCCGTGTGCGATGTACCAAACAATTCTGTCAAATATTCAGACGAATGATTTTGTCTCAGTTACTTTAGAGGAGTACTTTAATGTGGCCAAAAGGCAATTTTATATAGATATATAGAAGATCTTTTGGCTCTCTCGTTCTGGAAGATAGATCTAAAAGACACCTTTGATGTATAGAAGAGAATTCTTAAATGCTTTTGCTATAAATAAGAATACGAGTACTGAAATCCTGAATCAAAATTTGTGTAACCAATCTTTTAAAAGGAAGACAATTGACTTGTGGTTTTCTGTTGCCTTGCCACTGCGAGTATCTCATCGGAAAATTTATTCCTTGCCAACTTTCTTCCCTGGAACATAAACAATGCGCCCTGTGAATTGCTGGGGGCTGAATTGGAAATTGCTCCTGTCTACTGCCTGTGGCCTGGCATGTATCTGAGTGCCCAACTGCCTCCCTGCTGAATGCTTTTTGTATTCTGACCTGAATTCACTCGGGTTTGTTGATTGGCTGGACAATCTTGATGTCGTTCTAGGCGAGTCATCAAAGGAGCACGGCCACGCGTGTAGAGGATGACGAGGAGGGTCACCTGATCTGTCAGAGAGGAGACACGCTAAATGCAAGATGTATAGAATATTTTTCAATGTTTTGTATCATTTCAGACAGAATGAGTTCTTTTAGCATAAGATATGGGGGGGTTCTGAAGACTTTTCTTTCTCTCTTGACTTTTTGTTTTGGGGTGGGACTGTTATTGTTTTCATAAGATATTATTTTATAGTATTACAAGTATATTTAATTCCTTATTTTTCACTTCAGTCCTCCCTCAAAGAAATAGTGAATGAAGTATATGAACCCACTGAAAGGGGATCCCTGTAAAGGGCCTTTGAAGAGAGTTGTACGGCAGCATCTCTCAGACCAGATATTTATAATTTAGCAGAGGCTAGAACAGTTTTCTGTGGCAGTCTTTCTGGGTTTTTGTTTTATCTCTCTTTAGTTTTGTTTCCTTGCTAGGATGTTTAGTAGCTGAGTAAAAGCTACTAAGACTAAGTGACTAAGACTTCTTTTCTTTATAGATGAGGTTGTTGCCTTGTTGGGTGAAGGTGATTTTGCTAAAGTGGTGGAATGCATCGATCACAAAGAGTAAGTCTTTTAATTCAGTGGCTGTTGTTTTTCTTACTCAGACTCTGCATGTGTGTCTCAGAAGTGCTTCCTGATGCTGTCAGGCTTTTCCTTTGCTGATGGTGGGAGGCGGACTGGAGACATGGGGGCCACTGCACCCTCCACACTGGGCGTCCTTGGTGCTGTGTTTTCAGACTGTAAAGATGAAGTTTTCGTTGTGTTTGTGCACAGATGACTCTGGGTTATATGATGACAGTGTGCCCTTTTCCCAGAAGGTTTCTAGTGTTAGAAATAAGGCAGAGGCAGATGAGGTGATAATTACCCAACAGTCTGAGTTAAAAGTACTCATTGTTCTCATCTCTGTTAAAACCTGTCTTTTCAGGGAAGGCAGACATGTAGCTGTGAAAATAGCAAGGAATACCTATTGGAGCTCTGAAGCTGCTCGTGCTGAAATCCAAGTACTGGAAGATTTAAAAGCATCAGACTCCAGCAATGCCTAGTAAGTACACAAAGCTGACTGCGTTGTGGTTTGGCTTGAAGACTTCTTCAGCAATGCTTTCCATGAGACACAGCATATGGAGGAGCGCTGCACAACTTGCTGTTGCAAAGCACGTGTTTCCCTGCTTTTGCAGTCACTGTGTCCAGATGCTGGGATGGTTTGAATACCGTGGACATATCTGCATTGTTTTTGAGCTGCTGGGGCTCAGCACCTATGACTTTATGAAAGACAACCACTGCCTGCCGTTTAGCCTGGACAACATCAGACACATGGCCTATCAGATCTGCACCTCTGTCAACTGTGAGTATGCTCCTTCATTGCTCTATTTGTTAAAGTTCCTTTGTGGCACCCACTAACTGTATGATTTCTCTTGCAGTTTTGCATATGAACAAGTTGACACATACAGATGTGAAGTCGGACAATATTGTCTCTGTGACATCTGATTATGAAGAAGTGTACAACCCCACACTGGTAAGCTGCTCTCCTCTTCTGCGCTTTCTTCCTTCTCAGCCATCCTCTGTGTTTCTTTGGTCACTCGCATCCCATCACCTTTTGTTTCAGAAACGCATAGAAATCAGACTGAGAAAAGCAGACGTTAGACTTGTGGACTTCGGGTGCGCCACATATGATCATGGGCATCATAGTCCTACAGTGAGTGCGAGAGCTTACAGAGCTCCTGAAGTGATCTTAGGTCAGTGGAACGAGGTTTGTTTGGCTGATTTTTCACGTATGAGATTTGTGTGCTATTGAACAAAGCTAGAGAAGTGTTTGGTGTCTTGCTTGAGGTGTTGAATGTTTGGAGCCTGGACTAAACATGAACAATCTGAACCTTTTCACAGAGCTTGGATGGTCACAGCCATGCGATGTTTGGAGCATAGGATGCACTCTCCTGGAATATTACCTTGGAGACATAGTATTTACGGTAGGGAACTATGAACCCAGAAGGGTGCAGCATGCATAACACTCCTCAATATGATGAACAAAGGCTACAGAGATGTGGGGACTGAGAGGAATGGTCTGTGCGAGGAAGTAAGCTGCATTTCTCTGTAATGCCAAGCTGAAGAGAACGGAAGATGTAGGCACCAAGGAACTATCTCAGGAGCAGATTTTAAAAGCTGCTTCCAGTAGACATTTTGTCAGTGGCTTGAAGGGAAGGGTCGCCCTGTTATCGTGTGGAATTTACTAGGCACCCTACTACCAGATGTGGCTTCATCTATCACCATCAGCAAATACTGCTCAAAGGCCTGAATTCAGTCCTCTTGACAGTATTGCTGAAGTTGAGCTTGACGAAGAAAGAAAAGAAACACCCAGTAAGGCAAGGTCAAGGGGAAAATATCCAGTAGCTTGTAACTTCTTTCAGGAAATGGAAAACTCAAGCCTATCAGGTTCAGCTTACTGGTCGCAGGGTACAGTCAAAAATGAAGTCAGTGTGCTTCTTGATAACTTCCACTTAACCAAGAATGAAAAATGTCTCTCTTGACTTCTCTCCAGATCGATGAAGACAAAATGCACCTGGCAATGATGGAGCGATTGCTGGGGCCTTTGCCAAAGCCCATGGCAAAGAGAGTTGTTTCTCCAAGCAAAAAGCAGTATTTCTTTAAGGGATGGCTGGCCTGGGATGAAAACAGTGCTGCTGGGCAACACGTCTCAAGGTCCTGTAAACCCCTGAAGGTAAGGTTGCAGGGGGGAAGATGCTTCTGTGCAGAGGAGCTCCAAAGTGCAATTATAACATTGGAAGCCTGTGTTTTGTTGTTATCTTCCCGAAGGAATACATGAAGTGCCAAGATAGTGACCATGAGAACCTGTTTGACTTGATTGAAAGGATGTTGGAGTATGACCCAGCCAAGCGTATTACTCTGGCAGAAGCACTGGAACATCCTTTCTTCCTCCCGCTGAAGCAGGAAAATAGCATATAGACTCCCAGAGCTGAGGCAGACAAGCTTCACTGTCCTGTTTGTTTCTTTGTGTATGTTAAGTATTTAGTTATTGATGCTGAATTCGTCTGTTGGAATAAAACTTATTTAAGAAAAAAATACTGATGAGCCCGGTTGTGTTTCTCCAGGAAAACAAAATCTCAGGACACTTTTCCTGTGTGGATGAAAGCACCTTCTACTCTATAGGCCTCCCAAGAGCCAGAATGTATTAATTTAATTGGAGTTTATCTAACTGACGTTGGAAGAGCAAAAGACCTAGGGCTGACATTTTGCCCTTTAGCCAGTGACTGATGCTTTTTTTCTGTGTGTAAGAGGACAGGGAAAGCCCTTGCTCTTAAGTGTGAAGACGGCCTTTATCTTGTGAATGAAAAAAGTTACACAGGAAGGAACTATTAAAAAGATTGCACCGCGATAAGGAATTTTTATTTTTCTTAGTTTTAGGAGGGGTACTCTGGTTACCAGTATTCCTGTGAATGGTCATTGTTGGCGTGCAGCGGTAGAGACTTCCCTGTTCCAGCAGCTCTTTGTCAGATTATGAGCTGTCCCAAGCCTTTCCATTAAGAACTCCAAGAAGGCTCATAGGCTTGTGTAAAGAGCCAAACTGGGAAATTCTGTCTCAAAAACTGCCAAAAGTCACTGCCAGTTTATAGCACAAGAGCCACTGAAACCACCATGTCAGCGAATCAGCACTCCACAGAAGTTCAGTGGGTGGGGCGAGGTGAAGGTGGTGTGTGGTCACTGCATGCAGACACCGCCTAGCATCTCGCAAGTGCAGGGGGGTGAGGATGTGCAGGTTGTGTGGTACACAGCGACCCAAACTGGGGAAGGTATAAAATGACCCGCCAAAAAGCCCCTCTGAGCCCACAAAGTGCTTTGTGACTTAGTACTCTGCCTCAATACCATTATTAAGAACAAATACCGGTTGCTACTATATTCCATTAGAGTCCGTATTTAGCTCCTCAAAGTGCTCTTACAATGAAAAATTACTTCTTTGCATTCGGAGCAGGAAAAATGCTTTGTTACAAAGCCTTCGTACTTCTCTTCTCAGCAATAAAACCCCTTAAACAAAACGAGCCAAGTACAGAAATGCCTGCTCCTGTTTTAACAAGGTTTCTATTCCTGTATTGTGAAATTACATCTTACTTCACAACTACAAAAGAGGTATTTAATGCAGTACAACACAATGCTGATCATTCCCCAGCCGGTAAAACAAGTGGTATGAAAACATCACTGTGTATGGAGAGCCCTATTTCACCCTTGCTTCTGCACAGACCATGGTGCAGCATTGTCTGCAGGAAGGTTGGGCTGCACTACAGTTCCTGGGGCTCTATATGGAAGGAAGTTTTGGCTAGGGAAGAAGTTAGGCTCCAGTTGCTAAAAATCTTATGTGGCACCTCTTGTTCCATATCATCTTAACCTCAGTGTGTTTTCTTCTTGCGGGTGTACCGGGATATGCTCCCTTTGAAGTCTGAGAGCAGCCTTCTTTTTGACTTCTTGCTCCTCATTCCTTAGGGTTGGAATGGAGCTAAAAACTACTGTTCCCCAGAGCCCTCCATCATTCTCCCCAGAGACCTGAAGATTCTCGATTGCTTTCAGCTGTCTGCAGTGTGTGTCATCATTGCCTATTTGAAATACAACCAGTGGGTAATAATCTGTCTCCTTGACCAGGGAAGGAAGTTTTCTAGTTCTTCACTGATGCCGCTGGGAGCGGGTCTGGTCTGCAGATGGGCCCCTCTGTTCCTTTTAGAAAGGAATCCCCTAAGACAATCACCCTCCTCTCTTTTTTTACGGAGGATGTTTTCATGTTTGTTTGAGGATGGTCCAGCCTAGAGTATGCTTCTAGGCTGTGGGAGCAGTCTTCTTCATCCTTGGGGATGGATTCCACACGCAGTGCTTCATATTTGCTTTTCACGGGAATCTGGGGGTTTGTTGTCTGAGCGGGGGCAGCACGTGTCCTTCGCCAGGCAGGAACTTGCTGCCATTCCCCATCTCTTGTTCCCCTAAGGTTGTAGTTGGCAGGTGGGTGTTGCTCAGCTGCACTAGCTCCTGCAGCCTGCTGAGTTTGTGAGAGGGCGCTGCTCCACTGATCCATCTCCCTCTCACACTCCCAGATAGTCCTCAGCCTCTTTACCTCCTCCCTCAGCTCCTCCACCGTGTGAAGGAGTTCCCCGACGCAAGCACAGATTCCACAAGTGGAGCCAGTACCAGAGGTGTGAGTCGGTGTGGGAGGGGGGCACTGCCTGCAGCCCAGGGTCTGGGCAGCTGCATGTGGCCACTGAGGCTCCGTCTGGGTGGCCGCATCCACCCTGCTCGCTGCAGCACCCGGAGCGGCTTTAATCTTCTGCCGGGTGGCCACCATGGACCTCGGTCCCTTCAAGGCGGCTTCCTGCCCCACTCTGCACCCTCCCTGCTCGCCCTGCCTGCTCCAACTGCACCGGGACACTAACGCGCCAGCACCTCTTTGCCGTGCTTGCAAGGGACCGTTTCAACCTCCCGCGGTATCCGCCAGGAGCACCCCCTCCCGTCAGGCCCCGCATCCAAACATTCTGACTCAAAGACAAGGTTGGACACAATCACTAATATCTGTGTAGATCTAGTGGCACGTAAATGTTTAGGCTTTCAGGTTTCCTGTTCAGGCTGAAGAAGCCGCAAGGGCCATGTTTCTAATGAACCTCTTACGTTTGTGTTTAAATAACCAGCTCTGGTAAATCTGGGCAGTTTATTTCCCCCTAACGGACGTGGCAGAAAACATGTTGTGCCATTCTCAGTTCAATTAAGTCACATTCACGGCCTCTTTGAATCTAGGATGCTGAACTGTGGCCATCAGAGCCTGCAGACGCTATTGTGCTGATTGAGCCAGCAGTGGCCCAGGTGGCCAAGAAGGCCAGTGGCATCTTGCCTTGTATCAGAAACAGCGTGGCCAGCAGGTCCAGGGAGGTGACTGTGCCTGTGCACTCGGCACTGGTGAGGCCGCATCTCGAATCCTGTGTTCAGGTTTGGGCCCCTCGCTGTAAGAAAGACATTGAGGGGCTGGAGCGTGTCCAGAGAAGGGCAACAAAGCTGGGGAAGGGGCTGGAGCACAAGTTTTACGAGGAGTGGCTGAGGGATCTGGGGCTGTTTAGCCTGGAGAAGAGGAGGCTGAGGGGAGACCTTATCGCTGCCTACAAATGCTGAAAGGAGGTTGTGGAGAGGTGGGTGCTGTTCTCTTCTCCCAGGTGATAGAGACAAGAGAGAACAGCCTCAAGTCAGACCCGGGGGGTTCAGATTAGGAAAAAAAATGTTCACTGAAAGGGTCATCAGGCACTGTTAGAGGCTGCCCAGGGAGGTGGTGGAGTCACCATCCTTGGTGGTATTTAAAAGACGGGCAGACGAGGTACTTCAGGATATGGTTTAGTGGCAGGAAGGTATGGTTGGACTCGATGATCTCAGAGGTCTTTTCCAACCCACTGATTCTATGATTCTATGATTCTGCAGCTGGGGCAGGAGAATCTTCAACTGCCACAGAACATCTGGTAAAGGTCACCTGTCAGAGCCTCTACTGTTTTCTAAGAAAGATGTCCAAAAAACCCGTTCAATCACACTTCAAAACAAACTCAGAAATGAAGGGACCACCCGTGCTTAGGTGCCTATGAACTTTGGAGGTGGTAGAAAGTAGTATTTTCACTTTTCAATAGTTTCCTTTGAATATTCAGTTTCATTTCATAAGGACAATTTTTCTCAACAGATTCATCTGTACACTAGAGACTTTTTAACAAGTAAAAGACAAGACTTTGGCATGACTCTGAGATTGAAAAAGCAACATCTGAAAGACCCAAACATTAAAGATTTGCTTTAAAGGATAATATATTATCATCAGTGTCTATCAATATCAGAACGTTTTAAATTGATGATCCATCTTAAACATTCTCATCTGATTATATGAACTGTCCGTTCTGTGACTTTTATCTGACCTACATGAAGTTCCACCTGAAGAGAAGCATGCACAGGTCCATTCTTTGACCGTGTCGGTACCACACCCATTCCCAGCTCCAGCACCAAATCCGATTTTTGCTTCTCAGTAAACACAACAACGCTGCATCCAGCGACAGGACGGTAGGTTCTGCGGTGGGGTGGCCATTAAAAAGGCGGTGGGGCGCTTTCCTGAGCAGGGAAAAGTCTAAAAATCTCGATCGGGGGTCGGCGCCGGGCTCCTGGCTCAACGGCCCTTCCCGCGCGGTGCCTGACGGGAGGGGCCGTTCCCGGAAGCTACCGCGGGGGATTTCAACGGTCCTTAGGGAGCACGGGGGGAGAGGAGCAGGGCAAAGAGGTGTGGGGCATGTTGAAGAGGGCACATTAAAACGGGGCAGTTCGAGCGTCAGGGCGAGCGGGCAGGGCGAGCAGGGAGGGCACAGACAGGGGCTGGAGCATGGCCAGGAGGAACTGAGAACCGTGGTGGCTACCCGTCAGAAGATTAAGGCTGCACCAAGCATGATGGATGCTGCCATGCAGATGGACCCCCAGTGGGCGCACGCAGCTACCCAGACCCTGAGCTGTAGACAGTATCCCCCTCCCACACCAGCTTGTGCCTCAGTCACTGGCTCCACTTGTGAAAGCTGCACTCGAGTGGGGGAACTCTGTCGTATGGTGGAGGAATTAAGGGAGGAGGTAAAGAGGCTGAGGAGCATCAGGGAGTGTGAGAGGGAGATAGACCAGTGGAGCAGTGCCCTCTCACTCACTCAGCAGCCTGCTGGAGCTGGTACTTCCAAACACCACCCACCTGCTAGCTGCAAGGTTGGGGGAACAAGAGGTGGGGAATGGCAGCAAGTTCCTGCCAGACAAAGGAAACCTGCTCCCCTCAACCAGACAACAAAACCCCAGATCCCCCTGGTAAATAAGTACCATGTGCTGCAGGTGCAATCCTGTCCTGAGAATGAGGATGATGGCTCCCACAGCCTAGAATCTTTCCCTAGGCCGCACCATCCTCAGAAGAAGATAGAAACATCCTCCATTAAGAGGAAGAGGAGGGTTATTGTTGTAGGGGACTCCCGCCTAAAAGGAACGAAGGGACCCATTTGCAGACTGGACCCGCTCCACAGAGAGGTCTGCTGCTTACCGGGGGCATCAGTGAAGGAGGTAGCTAGAAAACTTCCTTCCCTGGTCCACGAGACTGACTACTATCCTCTGATAGTAGTCCAAATTGGTAATGATGATTTAGTTAACAGAAAGACTAATGCCACCAAGAAAGACTTCAGGGCCATTGGGAAAATGATGGAGGGCTCTGGGGCTCAGATAGTATTCTGCTCCATCCCCAGGCTGAAGAGAGAGGAGCAGGAAGTCGGGAAGAAGGATTCGATTAATGCCTGGCTCTGAGCCTGGTGTGAGGAAAGGGGCTTTGGCTTCTTTGATCATGGGGTGGCTCATGCACCCCCAAACTCTGCTGCTAAGGTTGGGACAGGTGGGTCTTCTAGGGGGGCTAAAGCCCTTGCTAAGAGCTTATCTAAGCTCATAGATCGAGCTTTAAACTAGATGTGAAGGGGGAGGGGATTGGGACCAGGCTAGACAGGAGCAAGCCTGGACGTAGGTCACGAGTGATGCGGAGAGGATGTGCTGGAGAGGACCCCCAGCACAGCACCACAGAGAAAGTGGGGGTGAACACACATGGGGGTGGTAAGGGAGATACGGGTGCTCTGGTGATAGCTACTCCGGTTACCAGGCAATTGGGAATGTACTCTGTTCCCTTTAAGAGGGCTGAAGGCTTGGCAGCTCGGCTGAAGTGCATTTACACCAATGCACGCAGCATGGGAAATAAGAAGGAAGAGCTGGAAGCTGTTGTAGGGCAAGGAGCCTATGATGTCGTTGCCATCGTGGAATCGTGGTGGGATGACTCATATAACTGGAGTAGAGATATGGTGGGATCCAAACTCTTCAGGAGGGATAGGAAGGGAAAGAGAGGAGGTGGGGTAGCCCTCTTTGTAAGGGAGGACTTGGACACCATTTAAATGGATTGTGGCCATGAGGAGATTGAGTGCCTATGGGTTAGAATCAGAGGAGCCCATAAGAAGGTAGATTTTGTGATGGGAGTCTGTTACAGGCCACCCAGCCAAGGAGAAGCAGCTGATGAGCTCTTCTATAAACAGCTGGGGTTAATTTCTAGGTCAGTGCCTCTCGTTCTTGTGGGAGACTTCAATCTTCCTGATATCTGCTGGAAGTACAATAGAGCAGAAAGGAAGCAGTCTAGGAGGTTCCTGGAGTGTGTGGAAGACAACTTCCTTGCACAGCTGGTGAACGAACCGACAAGGGAAGGTACCCTCCTGGACCTGCTCTTTGTGAACGGAGAAGGCCTTGTGGGACGCCTAGGACTAAGTGATCATGAGATGATAGGGTTTTCTGTTCTAGGTGAAGTGAAGAGGGTGGTTAGCAAGACAGTAGCATTAAATTTCCAGAGGGCAGACTTTGATCTCTTCAGAAGGCTGGGTGGCAAAGTCTCATGGGAGACAGTGCTTAAGGGCAAGGGAGCCCACGAGAGCTGGGAGCTCTTCAGAAAGGAGATCCTAGTGGCTCAGGAGAAAGCCATCCCCATGTTCCGAAAAAAAAGGCGGCAGGGGAAAAAACCAGCTTGGTTGAACAGGGAGATCTTGAGTGATATCAAGAAGAAGTGGAATGTTTATGAGCTATGGAAGAGGGGAAAGGCCTCTTGGGTGGACTACAGAAAGGGAAGTGAGATTGTGTAGAGAAAAAATTAGAAGGGCTAAGGCTCAACTAGAAATCAAATTGGCAAAGTCGGTGAAAGATAACCAAAAATCTTTCTATAAATATATAAATAATAAAAAGAGGACTAGGGAGGCCATACAGTCCCTGTTGGATGCAGAAGAAGCAACAGTGACAGGGGATGAGGATAAGGCTGAGGTACTTAATGCCTTCTTTGCCTCAGTCTTTAATTGTAAAGGAAGTTGTTCCCTTTCTGTACAAAGCCAGGAGGTAGAGGAGCAAAATGAGGCTCCCATGGTCCAAGAGGAGGTGGTCAGAGCCCTGCTAGCCCGACTAGACACCCACAAGTCTATGGGGCCGGATGGGACTCACCCGAGGGTATTGAAGGAACTGGCGGATGTGCTGGCCAAGCCCCTTTCCATCATCTTCCAACAGTCCTGGAAGACTGGGGGAGTTCCACTGGGCATGGAGGCTGGCTGATGTTGTGCCCATCTACAAGAAGGGTCGCAGGGAGGATCCAGGGAACTACAGGCCTGTTAGTCTGACCTCAGTGCCAGGGAAAGTCATGGAACAGGTGATCTTGAGATCTATCATGAAACACATGCAAGAGAAGCGGGTGATCAGGCCCAGTCAACACGGGTTCACAAAAGGCAGGTCCTGCCAAACTAACCTGATCGCCTTCTATGATCAAGTGACTGGGATGCTGGACGAGAGAAAGGCTGTAGATGTGGTCTTTCTGGACCTCAGTAAAGCCTTTGACACAGTTTCTCACAGCATTCTGCTACGGAAACTGTCAGCCTCTGGCCTGGACAGGCGCTCACTCTCCTGGGTGGAAAACTGGTTGGCTGGCTGGGCCCAGAGAGTGGTGGGAAATGGAGTTTACTCCAGCTGGAGGCCAATTACAAGTGGGGTTCCCCAGGGCTCAGTGCTGGGTCCACCCTGTTCAGTGTCTTTATCAATGACCTGGATGAAGGCATCGAGTGCTCCCTTAGCAAGTCTGCAGATGACACTAAGCTGAGTGGAAGTGTGGATCTGCTGGAGGGTAGGGAGGCTCTGCAAAGGGATCTGAACAGGCTGGACCACTTGACAGAATCCAATGGGATGAGGTTTAACACGTCCAAATGCCGGGTCCTGCACCTGGGGCACGACAACCCTAGGCAGTACTACAGACTAGGAGAAGTCTGACTGGAAAGCTGCCAGGAGGAGAAGGACCTGGGAGTGTTGGTCGATAGCCAACTGACCATGAGCACCCAGTGTGCCCAGGTGGCCAAGAAGGCCAATGGCATCTTGGCCTGTGTCAGAAATGACGTGACCCACAGGTTCAGGGAGGTTATTCTCCCTCTGTACTCGGCACTGGTGAGACCGCACCTTGAATTCTGTGTTCAGTTTTGGGCCCCTCACCACGAGAAGGATGTTGAGGCTCTGGAGCGAGTCCAGAGAAGGGCAGCGAAGCTGGTGAAGGGGCTGGAGAACAGGCCTTGTGAGGAGCGGCTGAGAGAGCTGGGGTTGTTTAGCCTGGAGAAGAGGAGGCTGAGAGGAGACCTCATTGCTCTCTACAACTACCTGAAAGGAGGTTGTGGAGAGGAGGGAGCTGGCCTCTTCTCGCAAGTGACAGGGGACAGGACGAGAGGGAATGGCCTCAAGCTCCACCAGGGGGGATTTAGGCTGGACATTAGGAAAATATTTTTCACAGAAAGGGTCATTGGGCACTGTTAGAAGCTGCCCAGGGAGGTGGTTGAAAGAGGAGAACGCAGGCTCTGATCTCTTCTCTCTGGGGACCAATGATAGGATGAGAGGGAATGGCAGGAAGATCTTCCAGGGGAGGTTTACATTGGATATTAGGAAGCAGTTCTTCAGGCAGAGTGTGGTGGAGCACTGGAACAGCTCCCCAGGGAAGAAGTCCTGGCACCAAGCATCACAGTGTTCAAGAAGTAGTTGGACAACATGCTCAGATTCGTGGTGTGAATGTTGGGGTTGCCCTGTGCAGGGGCGGGAGCTGCACTTGATGAGCCTTGTGGGTGCCTTCCAACTCAGGACATTCTACGATGCTATGATAAATAGCAACTGTAATACAGAGAAACTAAATGCAGCTCTTCAAGGAAGCGCACAGATCAAAATTTCTGTCCCCACAGAATGAAAGAAACCAGCCCCTCATCAAAGGATCTCGTGCTTCCTCTGCTGCCCACTATTACTGCACACACGATGGTGTAATCATGGCCACCCTCTTTCCACCTCGTGCCTCGTGGCAGGCACTTCAGCCCCTGCCTCTCAGAAGGAACTTTTCAGCCTGTCAGCCCTCTTTGAGTGCTTAACAGAAAGGCTCCGGAGAGCTCATAATCCGAGAAAGAGCTGCTGGAAGAGGGAAGTCTACTGCTTCACACCAACAATGACCATTCACAGGTACTGGTAACAGACCCCTCCTAAAACTAACAAAAATAGTAATGCTTTATCGCAGTGCAATTGTTAATACTACAGGGATCTTCTTTTCTGTATAACTTTTTTCTTTCATCACATAAAGGCCATCCTCATGCTCACCAGCAAGGGCTGTCCTTGTCCTCTTACCCAGAAAGCCACTCCCTCAAGGGTAAACATCAGCCTTAGATCTTTTGCTCTTCCAATGACAGCTGGGTAAACCGTAATTATATTAATGCTTTCTGTCACTTAAGAGTCCTGTAGAGCAGAGGGTGCTCTAGTCCACACTATAAAAGTGTCCCAAAATTTTGACTTACTGAAGGAACAAACCTGGGCTCATCAGTTTCTTTTTCTTAAATAAGTTTTATTCCAACAGGAAAATTACATGATAGCATCACGCAGTAAATAAATAAGTAGAGAAATACTTAAGAAATATAAAAAAATTAATAAATAACAATCAATTGACATTGTTTGTTTACGTTTCTGAACAGGCAGACAGAGATGTTTGCCTGCCTCAGCTCTAGGAGGTTGTGTGCTTTTTTCGCTCTTCAATGGGAGGAAGAAAGGATGTTCCAGTGCTTCTGCCAGAGTGATGCGCTTGGCTGGGTCATATTCCAGCATCTTTTCAACCAAGTCAAACAGGTTCTCATGGTCACAATTGTGGCAGGTCATTAATTCCTTCAGGAAGAAAAAAACAGTACATGGGCTTCCAATCATTGAATTGCACTGGGAGCTCCTCTGCCCAGAAGAAGCATCTTCCCTCTGTAATCTTACCTTCAGGGGTTTACAGCACCTTGAGACGTGTTGCCCAGCAGCACTGTGTTCATCCCAGGCAAGCCGGCCCTTATGAAAATACTGTTTTTTCATTGGTGAACAAGTTCTCTTCATCATTTGCTCTGGCAAAGGCCCCAGCAATCGCTCCATCATCGCCAGGTGCACTTTGTCTTCATTGGTCTGGAGGGAAGTTAAGAGAGACATTTTTCATTCTTGGTTATGTGGAAGTTATCAAGAAGCACACGCCAGCCTGACTTCATTGTTGACAGTACCCTGCAAGCAATAAGCTGAACTTGGTCATGGAAAAAGGAGAGGCTTGAGTTCTTTGTTTCCTGGAAAAAGTTACAAGCTACTGGAGTTGCTTCCCCAAGCCTCTGCCAAAATGTCTACTGGAAGCAACTTGTCAAAATCTGCTGCTGAGATCAAGTTCCTCGATGCCTACATCTTCCATTCCGTTCAACTTGGCATTACAGAGAAATGCAGCTTACTTCCTTGCACGGACCGTTCCTCTTAGTTCCCAACTCTCCGCAGCCACTGTTCATCGATTTGAGGAGCGATATGCATGCTGCATCCTTCTGGGTTCATAGTTCCCTACCTTAAATACTACATCTCCAAGGTAGTATTCCAGGAGAGTACATCCTATGCTCCAGACATCACATGGGTGCGACCATCCAAGCTCTGTGAAAAGGTTCAGATTGTTCATGTTTAGTCCAGGCTGGAAACATTCAACACATCAAGCAAGACACCAAACACTTCTCTAGCTTTGTTCAATAGCACACAAATCTCATACGTGAGAAAATCAGCCAAACAAACCGCCTTCCACTGACCTAGGACCACTTCAGGAGCTCTGTAAGCTCTCGCAGTCACTGTAGGACTATGAGGCCCATGGTCATATGTGGCGCACCCAAAGTCCACAAGTCTGACGTCTGCTGTTCTCAGTCTACGTTCCTCGCGTTTCTGAAACAAAAGGTGATGGGATGCAAGTGAC
The DNA here is from genome assembly GCA_033459285.1 of Clamator glandarius. Lineage (NCBI taxonomy): Eukaryota > Metazoa > Chordata > Aves > Cuculiformes > Cuculidae > Clamator > Clamator glandarius. Next base: position 68,807 of record JAUNZM010000032.1, read on the forward strand.
CAAAGAAACACAGAGGATGGCTGAGGAGGAGGGAGGTGGGGAAGAGAAGAGCAGCTTACCAGTTTGGGGTTGTACACATCTGCATAATCAGACGTCACAAAGACAATATTGTCTGGCTTCAGATCCGTATGTGTCAACTTGTTCATATGCAAAACTGCAAGAGAAATCATACAGTTAGTGGGTGCCGCAAAGGAACTTTAACAAATAGAGCAATGAAGGAACATACTCACAGTTGACAGAGGTGCAGATCTGATAGGCCATGTGTCTAATGTCGTCCAGGCTAAATGGCTGAAAGTTGTTGCCTCTCATAAAGTGATAGGTGCTGAGCCCCAGCAGCTCAAAAACAATGCAGACGTGTCCACGGTACTCAAACCATCCCAGCATCTGGACACAGTGACTGCAAAAGCAGGGAAACACGTGCTTTGCAACAGCAAGTTGTGCAGCGCTCCTCCATATGCTGTGTCTCATGGAAAGCATTGCTGAAGAAGTCTTCAAGCCAAACCACAACGCAGTCAGCTTTGTGTACTTACTAGGCATTGCTGGAGTCTGATGCTTTTAAATCTTCCAGTACTTGGATTTCAGCACGAGCAGCTTCAGAGCTCCAATAGGTATTCCTTGCTATTTTCACAGCTACATGTCTGCCTTCCCTGAAAAGACAGGTTTTAACAGAGATGAGAACAATGAGTACTTTTAACTCCGACTGTTAGGCAGTTATCACCCCGTCTGCCTTGTTCCCAACACTGGAAACCTTCTGGGAAAAGGACACAGTGACTTAAATAACACAGTCATCTGTGCACAAACATAACGGAATCTTTACTTTTTGATAACACAGGCCCCAAGTCTGCCCAGTGTTGGGGCTGCAGCTGCACCCCACACTCTATCCAGGCCACCTCTCCCCATCAGCCCTGACCTCTGCCCGGCTGGGCTGCACCTGCAGAAGACGCAGCCTTTGCCTCATCCACCAGCCCTGTACAACCCTCGTGTCCAGGGGCTGCTTTTAGCACCACGGATCAACGTACACTTTTGTGTTGACTGCGTCGGCTTTAGAGAAATACAGGGAGCGACACATGAGGAAGCAAAGAGCAAGCAGTTCCTGAACTAGACATTCAGAGTTCAGTAAGAAAAAAGACAGGCGCTGGATTAAAAGACTTACGCTTTGTGATCAATGCATTCCACCACTACTCCGTAAACGCCTTGAGCCAAGACAGCAACAACCTCGTCTGTAAAGAAAAGAACTCTTAGTCACCAAAGTGGTGGGGTGACTCAGGTATTAAGTTGCCTAGGAAATAATCAAGAAAAAAAAATGATAAAAGAAACAATAAGAAGGAATAAGTACTATTTTTGAAGATTATTCTAGTTTTTGCTCTAAATTGTAAATATCTGGTCAGAGAGATGTTTCTGGACAACTCTCTTCAAACTACACTTACAGGGAACTGATTTCAGTAGCTTCATTAATTTCATTTGAGGGGAAGGGAAAAAGGAAACAGAAGAAATATATTTTAAATATATATAATCATATATTATAAAAAAATACTAGTCCCACACCAAAACAAAAAGTCAAAAGAGAAAGAAAAGACTTGAGAGCCCTCTCGTATCTTATGCCAAAAGAACTCATTCTGTTTGAAAAGCTAAAAAGCATTGAAAACCATTCTATACATCTTGCATTTAGCACGTCTCCTCTCCGACAGATCTTGTCCTCCACATTCCTGGCTGTGATCCTTTGACGACTCGCCTGGAACGGCACCAAGATTGTCCAGTCAATTAACAAACCTGAGTGAATTCAGCTCAGAATACAAAATGCATTCAGCAGGGAGGCAGTCGGGCACTCAGATACGCGCCAGGCTACAAACCGTTCAGCCCCCAGCAATTCACAGGGTGCATCGTTTATGGTACAGGGACAAAAAGGTGGCAAGGAACAGATTTTCTTATGAGATACTCACAGTGGCAAGGCAACAGAAAACTATAAGGTAATTGTTTTCCTTTTACAGGATTGGTTCCCTCAATTTTGCTTCAGGATTTCTGCGCCCGCATTCTTGTTTAAAGCAAAAGCATATAGCGAAACTCTTCTATACATCAAAGATGTCTTTTAGCTGTACCTTGCAGAGACATTGGACAGAATGTTCTATATTTCTATATAAAATCGCCTTTTGGCCACGTTAAAAAACGCCTCTAAAGTAACCGAGATTAAATCGCCAGTGGGCATTTTTGATAAGAATTGTTTGGTACATCGCACACAGCATACACATTCACTTTAGGCCGTCTCAGCTGAAGATCTGACACTATAAATCCTATCTGCAGCTTTGTAAAGAGTTGAGTGGATAATAAAGATCAGAACAACTGCCCGACTCGTGTGCAGATGTCATAAATATCTGACTCTACAGATTTTTTAGTGATTCTTAGAACATCTTACTAAGCATGTTTCCACAAAATTGAAAATCAGATGTGATCTCCTTGCTATTTCCATGATACTGAGTCAAAAGCAAGTCTAAAAGCTTGGCCTTGCCTTTTTGAGTAGGGCTGACATAAATGCCTGGCATCAGGGAAATTCTGGTGTCAGGAGAGAGATGCCTGTATTTCAGGACTCCAGTGAACGGTTCTTGTTCACTGATCTGGTCAAATATGTCCCAAGAACAAAGAGGAAGACTGTCTTGTGTGCTGTCACAAGGGTACCTGCAAGCTATACATTTTCACTCAAATCCAAGCAGAAAGAATAAGCCACTAATAAGAGCTGAAGGAATAAGCTACTAATGTTATTGAGAGAACTCCATATGCCCCCATCACCCAATGACGGCTGCCCAGATAAGAACTAATCTTCATAAAATAAAAACTCGTCCATTAAAATGGGTCACATCTCCTGCAAATATTCATAGGGACTGGACCGTACCTGCAATTTCTTTTTGTGACCGCTGGTCCCACTCTGATCCAGTTTGCAGCACTTGCTCTCCTGGGCACTGCTTGCTGATCTTTTTCTCTTTGTAGCCCTCTTGCGTCTTCCAAGATCTGGTTTGTTGTGCTGGGTCTCTGGTTCTCCGCATTCTGATCTCTTTCTCTTCTTAGCTACATTGCATCTTTCAAGATCCATTTCACACCGCTTGCTCTCCTGTGCATGGCTGGGTGATGCCCTCTTTCTCTTTTTAGCCCTGTCACACCTTCCAAGAGCCGGACTTTCTTTTGGATCCATGTCAGGAGAATTTGTTTGCTCAGATTGCCACATCTGTAACCGAGATATTTACTCTGTGAATTGCATCCCATACACAAAAAACTCATTCACAAAGCCATCACTCATCAAATGAACACTAAAAGGAATATTGTCCTTTCATAGAGTCCCCAAATCATAGAAAGCTTTGGATTGGAAGGGACCTCAAAGCCCATCCAGTTCCAAACTGCCCACCATGGGCAGGGACACCTCCCACCACACCAGGCTGCCCAAGGCCCCATCCAGCCTGGCCTTGAGCACCTCCTGGGATGGGGCAGCCACAGCTTCCCTGGGCAACCTGGGCCAGTGCCTCACTGCCCTCATAGCAAAGAATTTCTTCCTAATGTTTAATCTAAGTCTTTCCCGTTCCTATTTAGAGCCATTCCCCCTCCTCCTATCACTACCTCTAAACAGTCCCTCTACTGCTTTCCTCCAGGCCATTATAAGGTCTCCCCCGATCCTTCTCTTCTCCTGACTGAAGGAGCCCAACTCCCACAGCCCGTCAGCATAGCAGGGGTGCTCCAGCCCTCCCATCATCTTTGTGGCCCTCCTCTGGACCCATCCGAACAGTTCCATATCTTTCTTATGCTGGGGATTCCAGAATGGGACACTGTACTGCAGGTGGGGTCTCACAAGAGTGAAATAGAGGGGCAGAATCCCCTCCCCTGACCTGCTGGCCACGTTGTTGAGTACCTCAGCCATGTCCTCATTTGTCGAGTCATGTCCACCATTTTTGTTCATCAGTGGGGGTACGCTCTCTTTAACCTTCCTTTTTGGGTTGAAGTATCTGTACTAGCCCCTCTTGTCAGTCGCTGCTTCCCTTGCCAAGCTCTATGTAAAGCATTGTTAAATATTTTCTAGCTCTGTTCCGCTCCCTTGTTCCCAAGGATGGTTTCCTATGGGGTCCTACTTATCAACTCCTTGAAGAGCTGCAAGTCTGCTTTCCTAAAATGTAGGGTCCCAACTCTGCTCCTTGCCTGTCCCATGTCCCTCAGGCCTTCGAATCCACCAGGGCGTGACCACCACAGCCCAGGCTGCCTCCAGCCTTGCTGTTCCATGGCATCGGTGACCATGAGATCCAGCATCACATCCCCTTGGGCAGGAGAGCTTCTTACCTGGGCTCAGAAACTATGTGTGAGGCACTCGAGGAGCATCCTGTCCCACGCCCAGCTCGCCGTGCTCCTTTTCCAGTTTTGGAGAAGAGCTGGTGAGCGTGAAGCCTCCTGGAGCTGGGGGAAGAAGGCTTCCTCAGGAGGCTTTCCTCACTGTGATGGCCCACGCCAACCCCCAGGTTCCCCAGGACACCTCATTCACTCCTTCTCCCACAAAAGACCTGTCAGTGGCTCTTCTTCAGGGACGGCTTTTTCCCAGCTCAGCCCCTGGAGCCTCCTGCCCGCCGACCTCTGCCAGCAGCTCTGCCCCTGCCCCTGCCCCACACAGTGTTACCAGGATCCACCACAGTGATGTCACAAAGGGCCGGTGCCCACATGCCGTTGTTTGTTCTTAACCCCCACCTTGCTGTTGTGGCCCCCATCTACAAGCTCAGAAGAACGCTCCGCTGTGATACGTGCTTTGAGATTTCATGGTTTATTATGGGAACGATATGCATTTTCTTTTACTTGTCAAAGTCATCACAAGGTTCATGCCTGAACCTCTTGATGAAGAGTTTAAGACATTTTAAAGGATATTTTTCCACTTTCTGTCTTCCTTGGGGTAACGGGTTGATCAAATTTTGGTGGCTTCTTTGTTTTACAGATGTTGTCTATTTTGAATTGCTTAGTTTTAAACTTAAAGTACTATTCTTATATGAAAAACATCTCTTATATGATGTTAAACACTTTCCTCTCTTTCCGCTTGAGCATTTGTTTCATGTCCTGTCTCTGGACACCACCGAGAAGAGTCAGGCTCTGGTTCTTTATTCCTCTCATCCGTTATCAGAGTTTATGCACACGGATAACACCTCCTGAGCTTTCTCTTCTCTAGGCTAAACAGGCCCGGCTTTCAACCTCTCCTTGTGTAACAGATGCTCCTGTCTCTTAATCATGTTGGCTGCTTTTCATTGGACTTACTCCAGCACGGCCGTGTTTCCCTTGTAGCGGACAGTACAGAACTGGACACGACACTGCAGCTCTGGGGGTGCCATCTCTGAGGAGAGGGGAAGCACCACCTCCCCTGACCTGTTGGTGAAGCCTTTTCTAACACAGCCTGGGATGCTGTTGGCCTTCTTTGCCAGAAGGGCATGTTGCATGTTGGGTCCTGTATATTTACTGCCTATATTGCAAGTTTATCACTTTCCTGTGGTCTCCATCATCCAGGAAACTCCAGGTTTAATCTCTTTGCTCAGCCATGAGGAATAAGAGGCTCCAAATGCCCATTTTGAAGAGCCACAGAATAAGCCAGGTAGGAGAACTTAACAACACTTTCTGATGAAAATTGAGGCTGTTTTTGATGACAAAGATGGCAAAAATAGATGCCTGAATTAAGCTCCTAAAGTTCGGCATAGAAACCAGTAGTCGGATTCTCTGAAAAAAAAACTGAGTTAATTAACATGTTGCTTCTATGTATTAGAAATCTATGATGGTCCAAATCTGTTGCATACTCAGAAACATACCTAGTTTGACTGTCGAGAGGAGCAGTAGGAAAGGTAGGTAATAAAGCTCCCAAGTAATGTTTGCAGGTGTGGGAACCTATTTGACTGTTGCTTCTGCACAGACCACGGTGCAGCATTGCCTGCAGGAAGGTGGGGCTGCACTGCAGTTCCTGGGGCTCTAAATGGAAGGAAGTTTTGGCTAGGGAAAAAGTTAGGGTTGAGTTCCTAAAAATCTTTTGAAGCACCTCTTATTCCACATCATCTTGACCTCAGTGTGTTTTCTTATTGTGTGTTTTCTTATTGAGAGCTGCCTCTCTGTCACTACTCTTTTTTGTCTTCACCCCTATTGCTTGTGCAAGAAAATCACGATAAAGAAGTTACAGCAAACCCACGGTTACCTAGTTTCAGGCAACAGATCTGTAAAGACACAGACTTTTATACCAAAGGCGTTGTGCACAAGTGGAAGTGATGGTTTCTGATCCACTGTTTGGGCAGGCTGAAGAGGTTCTCATTCCAATAGAGCAGTACAAGAGCAAGCCCTCCACAAAAAGAGGCTTTAATCCTCTGGGAGAGAAATCATTCATCTCTCTTTGATGCTGCTCACGCCTAGGAGAAAAAATTGCAAATCCTACTCTATTTTCTACAAACCAGTGGTGTAAGGAAAGTTAGAATTTACACGGGGAAGGTTCAGAACACTGGCAGCATGAAATTGTAGCAAGGGACATTGTTTCAACATAATATCACTAAGGAAGATAAGGCAGAAAACATGAGTAGCAAAAAAAATGTCTGTTTAAAAATCATTTCTTGTTTCACAAGTATAAAATGCAATGTTTAAAAATCAAAATCCTGGAAGATACTCTGGCAAAAAAGGCTTCTAAAACACAAGACTACTCTGTAACAACTGCCAGGCAATGTTACAGCTCCTGAAAATGCCGCATTAAATGAGCAAAGGTATGATCCTGCTCAAGTAACCCTTTTCAAGAAGGCTTTAAACCCCATAATCCAGCAGTCCATCTGACCAGTCTCTAAAGAATGTCTCCAGGAGCTCTGGGGCTACAGAGCAAAAGGCTTAGCATGAATTGTAACGTCTTTAATGCAAACATCATTAAGAGGTCGGTAGGTTTTCTCATTCACAGGCTGCTTCTCCAGCTTATCCAGCTTCTCCAAGCCATCAATTACTCTGGAAGAAAAAAATCAGAAGTCCTAGAATCTCCTTCCAATAACCATTTAATTTTCACCATTTAGAAATCTCAAAGCACTTTGCAGTTTAAGTGTCATATTGGTCAAGGACTTGCCAAGGCAAATGATGCAAATAAGACATCCAACACATTATATGTAGCATATAACATATTTTGAAAGGAAATATGAAGCATCTGTGACAGATTCTGATGAAAAGGAGGAATCACTGTCCTGACTATCCTTTTGTTTATCAGCCACAGCTGTATAAAGACCCTGGCTGCACTTCCTAGCAGGCAGGACTGACCACTCACAGTATAGCTTTAAAAAGCAGCAAGAAACTGGTCATACGTAACTTCACTGTGAATTACTGAAATCCTGTCACCGGAAAGTCAATTTCCAAATGCAAGATTATAATTTCTAACATTCTGACTCAAAGACAAGGTTGTACACAATCACTAGTATCTGTGTAGATCTAGTGGCACGTAAATGTTTAGGCTTTCAGGTTTCCTGTTCAGGCTGAAGAAGCCGCAAGAGCCATGGTTCTAATGAACCTCTTACTTACATCCGGCGTCTCTGGAGTCCTGGTCCAGAAGGCGTTCCACTGCTTCTGTCTTTGATCGAGGTGATCTCTTGTTGGGGAAGATCTTCAGAATTCATCTGCTTCACAGCTGTCTTTTATGCTAGTCAATACACGTGCGACCTGCCTTTGCCTGTGGAGATGTGCCGATCTCCACCTTGCAGGCCACACAGGCTGAGAGAGGAGTGTCTGCAGGTCTCCTCCCCTTGCGCATGCACTCCTTCTGGCGGCGGTGGTCAACCTGGGGTCTCCCGATGAAGACCAGCAGTCATCATCACTTTGAACTTTGGTTGAACTCTCTTTCCTGCATACTCTGTTGGTGTATGGGTCTGTGGTAAGTCCCATCATTAATTTTCCTGTCTTTTCCACCTTGCTTCATGAGGGTGTGGGGAGGCTTGGAGACAGGTACAGAACATTTTTGAGATAAAGAGGTTGGTATGGGTACAAAGCATTCGTTTCGTACCAGCTTTGGCCGTTTTCGTAAGGCCTGCATCCATGATTTATACAGTCAAGTTCTGAGGGGAAGGTTGAGGCAGAAATCGATTCTTTGACAGACACTCACACCACCTGGTGACTCAACATTTGGCTTCAGGATCAGTTGTCTTTGGGATCATTTGTCTTCAGGACCACATGGCGGTAGCACTCAGAAGAAAGAGAGGGGGAGAAAGAGAGAGAGGGAAAAGGGGGGAAGGAAAGATTATTTTCACATTGCTTTTTGTCTCGCAACCCATTCAGTATCAATAGATTTCGGGGTGTTCATGCTGAATACACTCAAGGACTTTTGTGTGTTGATTGTAGATGTGAAAATTCTCATTCGCATTATCAATTAAGAATATACAATATCACGGACAGAGTGATACTGATTAGAGAAAGAATCAGCAGAACGACAATAGGGTGACACAGCTTGTTCAGGATGCCTGTAGCTGTAGGCAACCACCTGAAAAGCATATCCCACCAATCATGTTCTCCATCCCTTGCCAATCTTTTCATGACTTGCTGTAATTCATCCACACTATGGTGAATTGTTACCAAAGCTTTTGTCCATTTTTCTTAACCTTCTCTAATATTTTAATATAATCTCAATGCTGTAATAATTCTTTTGTTTGAGTTACATTCATTCCAATAGGTACAGGCGTTAACTCATGAATCAATGTGAGGTTAGATTTTAGAATCTGGTGGGAAGTGACTGGAGCTGAATAAGAAAAGTCACATCCCATGATTTCAGTAAAATTACAAACACAAAAATGTATGTGATTATTGGTATAAGCTACTACATTCTCTACTGTTATATCATTACAAGCAGTTCTTAAGCATACAAAACCTTTGCCAATGTAAATTATTACAGTTTTAGGGTCAATTTCCAGACAAACGTCAAAATGGCAAACCTTTTGGTGAGTGTCTAGGCAAAAATCTTGTGTTCTGATCGCGTTACTTTCACAAATAATTCTAGTTGTTCCCGCACAATGCAGGATTCCAGGTCTACCGTTTGCCATTTGTCATTCACCTTTTGGGCCCACGCTTTATGTTCAAAAGGACAGAGTATAGTCCCATTGTGGCTTAAGCCTAATGCAAAACCAGGATAGATCAAAGATACTGAAGCACTGTGAATGGTTAACGCATAAGCTGTGGCAGCGTTCTTAATAGGATCATAGGTAAAATTTACCCATTTCCACCAAGATTGGAGGTCCTTTTCAAAATTGTTAGCATTATCCCAAATTATTTTTCAGATTTTGGTAGGAAAAATGCCTTCTTCATCTTCTCTAATGATTGGCACAGCTACTGATTGCATCCACAATTGAGCCTGGATGCAACTGGGGACCAAAGAAATATTGATTTGAGCTACACCGAGTGTGTCTAAAGTTGGTTCATGATCTTTAACATTAACCTTTTCCCAATTTGGTAATACGTTGGACAGCAGCCCCTGATGCGTTCCCAAAGCCAAAAGGGAAGATTGTAAAGGCTGTTGTGTATTTTTCCAAATCAAAAGTTGTAGCAGCCAATTTGTTTCATAATACCTCTGAATCAATGCTATTCAGAACCCGCAATCTGGTTCCCAAAACAGCAGTCATGTCTTTTGATATTCGTCTTTGAGAAGATCTACGTAGCCAAGTGGTCCATCCCTCATAAGAAGTGAGTAAGAAGGGAGAACAGGCAGGTTGACTTTCTGAAACATTATTTTGCATCAACAATTCAACCCTTTTGAAAGACCATTCTGGTTGAAATAACATTTGTTGTTGGCCATTGTTTCCAATTACAAATGGTCCAACTTCATAAATCATTGGTCAAAGTGTTGACTTGGGAGGAACCGTAGGTTTTAAAACTTCTGTCGTTAATTCTCCCCAATATCCGGTGTCATTTTTTCCACACATGACCTCATGAGAAAATTTTACTGTGGTGAAATTTAACCAACAGTCCAAATTTTGGGTTCTGCATGGTTGAATAAGACCATGTGATCCATTACCATAGCTGTTCACTGGCTCAGCGAGGGATTCAGCCATTAATTGGCATCTTACATAAATCACATTACCTTGAGTAACGACAAAAGGAAAAACTGTTTTCTTATCATTTAGAATAAGGGAAGTGTCTTTGCCCTGGTGTGTGAGTACAGCAACAAGTTTTGGTTTAGTTACAACATTCACTTTAAATTTGTAAATTAAACCTAACGATTTTGGTTGAATCTTTGGGTTAGCTCTCCAATCGCACACCACAAAGACAGAATTAACCATAGTGAAATTGAACCAGCAATCACCTTGTTCTTTCTTACAAGATTTGGTAACTTCTACATTAACGTCACTTGGGTTTAAAGAAGTATTGTTGCCAGTAAATTTCTGGCGGCAACACAAGGTAAACATATCTTGCTTGATACATTCCCAGCTCTGAGTAGCATGTATTTCTTTTGAAATGCCAGGATGAATTTTAGATGTCAGACTGAAATCTAGAAAACTGCCAGCACCTGAAATAAAGGAGGCCTTTTCAGGTTGAAATCCGAGTTCCACTTTTTTTGCGTCCCGCTTGAATTTTTTCATCAATGATAACGGGGAGGGTTCTGATCCACTCACTCTTATCTCAGACCCACTCAGACAAATGATAAACTTTGTTTCCATGCATTATGACTACAGCCAAATTTGGGCAGCTATTTACGGGATAATTTCCATGAGAGATAGAATACCCTCTAATGGCCTGGGACCAAGGCCATTCAGCATTGTTTTCATTACAAATAGGAGGTGTGATGCAAAAAAAGTATGAACAACTCAATTAAAATTTTACAGGTCATCTTCAAATTTAAGTTTTCTGGTTTTATTCATGTTTCTTCTGCTAAATTTGTTCATGTCCCACGGGGTTCTCATGCAAAAACAAAAAATAAAACTTGCCCTTTTCAGGCAAAAAAAAAAAAAAAAAGAATTAAAATGATGGAACAATCCAAGGGGTTCCTTTCCCAGGGCATTGGTGGCTCTCCATGCATATTTATTTAAAGGATTTTTTAGTACCAATGGCACACTTCCCACAGTAGGGAGTTCCACCAGAACTGGTTGTCCTGAGAAATAAGAAGATCCTTTAGAATCATCAGGTTCTTTTACAGAAGGAGTTAGAGTAGGAGCCTTTGGACAAAAGGCAGTAATTTTTGGTCATCCATTCACTCCCCAACAGTCATTCACACCTTCGACAGCTTCCCACAGTCTCACATGCCAATTCCCCTCCTGGGGTTTCAGGAGTCCTTTTAGAAGGCCGTTAGTCTTTTCTACTATTCCGTTAGCCTGTGGGTAGTAGTGGGTACGGAAGACCCACTTAATCCCTTCACATTTCTTCCTGTGAGAGTGATGGAAAACGCGAACAGGATGTTAAAATGTCCGGGTAGATGCGGCCCTAAGCAACCTACCCTAGCTGACCCTGGTTTGAGCTGGTGGGGAGGGCTAGACCATCTCTAGAGACAACTGCCAGCCTCAGACAATCCATGGTACTAAACCACTCAGATTTTTAAACTCCTAGGAGCGTAGGCAGGAAATTCCAGAGGAATTCCGGTTCCAAAGACAGACTGTGGAACTGACCACTAGCTCTGCTGTAAAGGTTTGAAATCCTGCCCAGATTAATCAGCTTCCCAAACAAAAAAGGCCTTGCTGAAATGCACCTCTGATATCAGGCTCCCAAGACAGGAAAACAGTTATAATCAGTGGCGGGTCTGATACCTGTTTTTTCAAACCACACTGCACAGCACCCTCTTTTGGTGACACGAAGTTGGGTTTTGTTTTTCTTTCAGGCTTTGAGAAAAAAGCTCTCGCCATATGAGAGATGATTTTCATATACGAAATAGTACTTTAAGTTTAAAACTAAGCAATTCAAAATAGACAACATCTGTAAAACAAAGAAGCCACCAAAAGTTGATCAACCCGTTACCCCAAGGAAGACAGAAAGTGGAAAAATATCCTTTAAAATGTCTTAAACTCTTCATCAAGAGGTTCAGGCATGAACCTTGTGATGACTTTGACAAGTAAAGGAAAATGCATATCGTTCCCATAATAAACCATGAAATCTCAAAGCACGTATCACAGCGGAGCGTTCTTCTGAGCTTGTAGATGGGGGCCACAACAGCAAGGTGGGGGTTAAGAACAAACAACGGCATGTGGGCACCGGCCCTTTGTGACATCACTGTGGTGGATCCTGGTAACACTGTGTGGGGCAGGGGCAGGGGCAGAGATGCTGGCAGAGGTCGTTGGGCAGAAGGCTCCAGGGGTTGAGCTGAGAAAAAGCCGTCCCTGAAGAAGAGCCACTGACAGGTCTTTGCGGGAGAAGGAGAGAGCGACGCGACCTGGGGAACCTTGGGCTTGGCGTGCGCTGCGGGCAAGCCGTGTAGCACATTGAGCTGGGAAAGATCCAGGACGCTCTTTAGTGTGTCACACATCATTTCTGAGCCCAGGTAAAGTGCTCTCCTGCCGGAGGGGACTCCGACATTCCAACAATCCCAAAGTCACCCCAACATCCTTCTCTCTAAACTGCAGAGCTATGGATGTGATAGGTGGACTGTTTAGGGGAGAGGGAATTGGTTGGATGGTTGCATCTGGGAAGCAGAGGTCAATGGCTCAATGTCCAGATGGAATCCGTGACAAGTGGGGTCCTTACTGAGACATTTGCTGTTTAATAACTTCATCAGTGATAGAGACACTGGGATCGAAGGTACCCTCAGCAAGTTTAGAGGTGACACCAAGCTGAGTGGTGCAATTGTTGCACCAGAAGGATGGGCTGTCATCCCGAGGGACCTAGAGAAGGTGGAGAAGTGGGACTATGTGAACCTCATGAGGTTCAACAAGGCCAAGAGCAAGGTCCTACACCTGGGTTGGGACAATCTGTGCTTTCAGTGCAGGCTGGGGGATGATGTGACTGAGAGCAGTCCTGTGGAGAAGGGCTTGGGGTTGCTAATTGAGGAGCAGCTCAACATAATCAGGCAATGTGTGCTCACAGCCCAGAAGGCCAACCATATCCTGGGCTGCATCAATAGAAGCGTGGCCAGCAGGTCAAGGGAGGGGATTCTGCCCTTCTATTCCACTCTTGTGAGACCTCACCTGGAGTACTGTGTCCCGTTCTGGAATCCCCAGCATAAGAAGGACATGGAACTGTTCGGATGGGTCCAGACGAGGGCCACAAAGATGATGGGAGGGCTGGAGCACCTCTGCTATGCTGACAGGCTGTGGGAGTTGGGCGCCTTCAGTCAGGAGAAGAGAAGGCTCTGGGGAGAACTTATAGTGGCCTCAGAGTACCTGGAGGGGGCCTAGAGGCAAGCAGTGGAGGGACTGTTTAGAAGGGCACATAGTGATAGGAGGAGGGGGAATGGCTTTACATAGGAATGGGAAAGAGTTAGATTGAACATCAGGAAGAAATTCTTCCCTGTGAGGGTGGTGTCCTAGGCCAGGTTGGATGGGACCTTGGGCAGCCTGGTCTAGTGGGAGTTGTTCCTGCCCATGGCAGGGGGCTTGTAACTTGGTGAGCTTTGAGGACCCTTCTAATCCAAACCATTGGGTGTACCTTGCTTACAGATGTTGCATTCCAAACAAACTAATTATCCTGACATGGATCAAAAAGAACATCCAGATCCTGGAAGATGCGACAGGGCTAAAAAGAGAAAGAGGGCATCACCAAGTGGTGCACGGAAGAGTAAGTGGTGTAAAATGGATCTTGAAAGTTGCAACGGGTCTGAAAAGAGAAAAAGATCAAGAAGAAGTGCACAAGAGACCCAGCACAAAAAAACAGATCCTGGAAGAGGCAGGAGGGCTAAAAGGAGAGACAGATCAGCAAGTGGTGCACCAGAGCATACACGCAAGAATCCAGATCTTGGAAGACAGACAAGATCTAAAAAAACAGAGAGATCAGCAAGTGGTGCACCAGAGAACACGTGCAAGAATCCAGATCTTGGAAGACGGAAGAGATCTAAAAAGACAGAGAGATCGGCAAGCGGTGCGCCTGAGAGCAAGCGCAAGAAATCAGATCTTGGAAAAAGCAAGACGGCTACAAAGAGATCGACACCAGCAAGCAGTGCACAGGAGGACACTAGCTGCAAACTGGATCGTAGCAGGACGAGCGGCCACAAAAGGGAATTGCAGGCACGGTCCAGTCTCTATGAGTATTTGCAGATACATGACCCATTGTAACGGAGGAATTTCTGTTCTATGAAGATTAATTCTTATCTTGGTAGCAGTCATTGAGTGGAGGGGGGATAGGACATTCTGTCAATAACATTAGTAGTTTATTTCTTTGGCTGATACCAGTGGCTTTTTCTTTTGGCTGGGATTTGATTCTCTTGAGTGAAAATGTTTAGTTTGCAGGTGCACTTGTGACTGCACATAGGACAGTCTTGCTCTTTGTTCCTGTGATATATTTCACCAGATCAGTGAACAAGAACCATCCATGGGAGTGCCTGAAATACAGGCATCTCTCTCCAGACATCAGAATTTCCCTGGTGACAGGCATTCATGTCACCCATACTCAAAAAATCAAGGCCAAGTATTTAGACTTGCTTTTGATCCAGTATCGTGGAAACAGCAAGGAGATCACATCTGAGTTTTACCTTTGTAGAAATATGTTTATTAAGATGTTCTAAGAATCGCTAAAAAATCTGTAGAGTCAGATATGTATGACATCTGCCCTCTTGTGGGGCAGTTGTTCTGACCTTACATATTTAACTACTGAAAAAGCTGCAGATAGGATTTCTAATGTAAGATCTTCAGCCAAGACAGCCTAATGTAAATGTGTATGCCGTGTGCGATGTACCAAACAATTCTGTCAAATATTCAGACGAATGATTTCGTCTCAGTTACTTTAGAGGAGTACTTTAATGTGGCCAAAAGGCAATTTTATATAGATATATAGAAGATCTTTTGACTCTCTCGTTCTGGAAGATAGATCTAAAAGACACCTTTGATGTATAGAAGAGAATTCTTAAATGCTTTTGCTATAAATAAGAATACGAGTACTGAAATCCTGAATCAAAATTTGTGTAACCAATCTTTTAAAAGGAAGACAATTGACTTGTGGTTTTCTGTTGCCTTGCCACTGCGAGTATCTCATCGGAAAATTTATTCCTTGCCAACTTTCTTCCCTGGAACATAAACAATGCGCCCTGTGAATTGCTGGGGGCTGAATTGGAAATTGCTCCTGTCTACTGCCTGTGGCCTGGCATGTATCTGAGTGCCCAACTGCCTCCCTGCTGAATGCTTTTTGTATTCTGACCTGAATTCACTCGGGTTTGTTGATTGGCTGGACAATCTTGATGTCGTTCTAGGCGAGTCATCAAAGGAGCACGGCCACGCGTGTAGAGGACGACGAGGAGGGTCACCTGATCTGTCAGAGAGGAGACACGCTAAATGCAAGATGTATAGAATATTTTTCAATGTTTTGTATCATTTCAGACAGAATGAGTTCTTTTAGCATAAGATATGGGGGGGTTCTGAAGACTTTTCTTTCTCTCTTGACTTTTTGTTTTGGGGTGGGACTGTTATTGTTTTCATAAGATATTATTTTATAGTATTACAAGTATATTTAATTCCTTATTTTTCACTTCAGTCCTCCCTCAAAGAAATAGTGAATGAAGTATATGAACCCACTGAAAGGGGATCCCTGTAAAGGGCCTTTGAAGAGAGTTGTACGGCAGCATCTCTCAGACCAGATATTTATAATTTAGCAGAGGCTAGAACAGTTTTCTGTGGCAGTCTTTCTGGGTTTTTGTTTTATCTCTCTTTAGTTTTGTTTCCTTGCTAGGATGTTTAGTAGCTGAGTAAAAGCTACTAAGACTAAGTGACTAAGACTTCTTTTCTTTATAGATGAGGTTGTTGCCTTGTTGGGTGAAGGTGATTTTGCTAAAGTGGTGGAATGCATCGATCACAAAGAGTAAGTCTTTTAATTCGGTGGCTGTTGTTTTTCTTACTCAGACTCTGCATGTGTGTCTCAGAAGTGCTTCCTGATGCTGTCAGGCTTTTCCTTTGCTGATGGTGGGAGGCGGACTGGAGACATGGGGGCCACTGCACCCTCCACACTGGGCGTCCTTGGTGCTGTGTTTTCAGACTGTAAAGATGAAGTTTTCGTTGTGTTTGTGCACAGATGACTCTGGGTTATATGATGACAGTGTGCCCTTTTCCAAGAAGGTTTCTAGTGTTATAAATAAGGCAGAGGCAGATGAGGTGATAATTACCCAACAGTCTGAGTTAAAAGTACTCATTGTTCTCATCTCTGTTAAAACCTGTCTTTTCAGGGAAGGCAGACATGTAGCTGTGAAAATAGCAAGGAATACCTATTGGAGCTCTGAAGCTGCTCGTGCTGAAATCCAAGTACTGGAAGATTTAAAAGCATCAGACTCCAGCAATGCCTAGTAAGTACACAAAGCTGACTGCGTTGTGGTTTGGCTTGAAGACTTCTTCAGCAATGCTTTCCATGAGACACAGCATATGGAGGAGCGCTGCACAACTTGCTGTTGCAAAGCACGTGTTTCCCTGCTTTTGCAGTCACTGTGTCCAGATGCTGGGATGGTTTGAATACCGTGGACATATCTGCATTGTTTTTGAGCTGCTGGGGCTCAGCACCTATGACTTTATGAAAGACAACCACTGCCTGCCGTTTAGCCTGGACAACATCAGACACATGGCCTATCAGATCTGCACCTCTGTCAACTGTGAGTATGCTCCTTCATTGCTCTATTTGTTAAAGTTCCTTTGTGGCACCCACTAACTGTATGATTTCTCTTGCAGTTTTGCATATGAACAAGTTGACACATACAGATGTGAAGTCGGACAATATTGTCTCTGTGACATCTGATTATGAAGAAGTGTACAACCCCACACTGGTAAGCTGCTCTCCTCTTCTGCGCTTTCTTCCTTCTCAGCCATCCTCTGTGTTTCTTTGGTCACTCGCATCCCATCACCTTTTGTTTCAGAAACGCATAGAAATCAGACTGAGAACAGCAGACGTTAGACTTGTGGACTTCGGGTGCGCCACATATGATCATGGGCATCATAGTCCTACAGTGAGTGCGAGAGCTTACAGAGCTCCTGAAGTGATCTTAGGTCAGTGGAACGAGGTTTGTTTGGCTGATTTTTCACGTATGAGATTTGTGTGCTATTGAACAAAGCTAGAGAAGTGTTTGGTGTCTTGCTTGAGGTGTTGAATGTTTGCAGCCTGGACTAAACATGAACAATCTGAACCTTTTCACAGAGCTTGGATGGTCACAGCCATGCGATGTTTGGAGCATAGGATGCACTCTCCTGGAATATTACCTTGGAGACATAGTATTTACGGTAGGGAACTATGAACCCAGAAGGGTGCAGCATGCATAACACTCCTCAATATGATGAACAAAGGCTACAGAGATGTGGGGACTGAGAGGAATGGTCTGTGCGAGGAAGTAAGCTGCATTTCTCTGTAATGCCAAGCTGAAGAGAACGGAAGATGTAGGCACCAAGGAACTATCTCAGGAGCAGATTTTAAAAGCTGCTTCCAGTAGACATTTTGTCAGTGGCTTGAAGGGAAGGGTCGCCCTGTTATCGTGTGGAATTTACTAGGCACCCTACTACCAGATGTGGCTTCATCTATCACCATCAGCAAATACTGCTCAAAGGCCTGAATTCAGTCCTCTTGACAGTATTGCTGAAGTTGAGCTTGACGAAGAAAGAAAAGAAACACCCAGTAAGGCAAGGTCAAGGGGAAAATATCCAGTAGCTTGTAACTTCTTTCAGGAAATGGAAAACTCAAGCCTATCAGGTTCAGCTTACTGGTCGCAGGGTACAGTCAAAAATGAAGTCAGTGTGCTTCTTGATAACTTCCACTTAACCAAGAATGAAAAATGTCTCTCTTGACTTCTCTCCAGATCGATGAAGACAAAATGCACCTGGCAATGATGGAGCGATTGCTGGGGCCTTTGCCAAAGCCCATGGCAAAGAGAGTTGTTTCTCCAAGCAAAAAGCAGTATTTCTTTAAGGGATGGCTGGCCTGGGATGAAAACAGTGCTGCTGGGCAACACGTCTCAAGGTCCTGTAAACCCCTGAAGGTAAGGTTGCAGGGGGGAAGATGCTTCTGTGCAGAGGAGCTCCAAAGTGCAATTATAACATTGGAAGCCTGTGTTTTGTTGTTATCTTCCCGAAGGAATACATGAAGTGCCAAGATAGTGACCATGAGAACCTGTTTGACTTGATTGAAAGGATGTTGGAGTATGACCCAGCCAAGCGTATTACTCTGGCAGAAGCACTGGAACATCCTTTCTTCCTCCCGCTGAAGCAGGAAAATAGCATATAGACTCCCAGAGCTGAGGCAGACAAGCTTCACTGTCCTGTTTGTTTCTTTGTGTATGTTAAGTATTTAGTTATTGATGCTGAATTCGTCTGTTGGAATAAAACTTATTTAAGAAAAAAATACTGATGAGCCCGGTTGTGTTTCTCCAGGAAAACAAAATCTCAGGACACTTTTCCTGTGTGGATGAAAGCACCTTCTACTCTATAGGCCTCCCAAGAGCCAGAATGTATTAATTTAATTGGAGTTTATCTAACTGACGTTGGAAGAGCAAAAGACCTAGGGCTGACATTTTGCCCTTTAGCCAGTGACTGATGCTTTTTTTCTGTGTGTAAGAGGACAGGGAAAGCCCTTGCTCTTAAGTGTGAAGACGGCCTTTATCTTGTGAATGAAAAAAGTTACACAGGAAGGAACTATTAAAAAGATTGCACCGCGATAAGGAATTTTTATTTTTCTTAGTTTTAGGAGGGGTACTCTGGTTACCAGTATTCCTGTGAATGGTCATTGTTGGCGTGCAGCGGTAGAGACTTCCCTGTTCCAGCAGCTCTTTGTCAGATTATGAGCTGTCCCAAGCCTTTCCATTAAGAACTCCAAGAAGGCTCATAGGCTTGTGTAAAGAGCCAAACTGGGAAATTCTGTCTCAAAAACTGTCAAAAGTCACTGCCAGTTTATAGCACAAGAGCCACTGAAACCACCATGTCAGCGAATCAGCACTCCACAGAAGTTCAGTGGGTGGGGCGAGGTGAAGGTGGTGTGTGGTCACTGCATGCATACACCGCCTAGCATCTCGCAAGTGCAGGGGGGTGAGGATGTGCAGGTTGTGTGGTACACAGCGACCCAAACTGGGGAAGGTATAAAATGACCCGCCAAAAAGCCCCTCTGAGCCCACAAAGTGCTTTGTGACTTAGTACTCTGCCTCAATACCATTATTAAGAACAAATACCGGTTGCTACTATATTCCATTAGAGTCCGTATTTAGCTCCTCAAAGTGCTCTTACAATGAAAAATTACTTCTTTGCATTCGGAGCAGGAAAAATGCTTTGTTACAAAGCCTTCGTACTTCTCTTCTCAGCAATAAAACCCCTTAAACAAAACGAGCCAAATACAGAAATGCCTGCTCCTGTTTTAACAAGGTTTCTATTCCTGTATTGTGAAATTACATCTTACTTCACAACTACAAAAGAGGTATTTAATGCAGTACAACACAATGCTGATCATTCCCCAGCCGGTAAAACAAGTGGTATGAAAACATCACTGTGTATGGAGAGCCCTATTTCACCCTTGCTTCTGCACAGACCATGGTGCAGCATTGTCTGCAGGAAGGTTGGGCTGCACTACAGTTCCTGGGGCTCTATATGGAAGGAAGTTTTGGCTAGGGAAGAAGTTAGGCTCCAGTTGCTAAAAATCTTATGTGGCACCTCTTGTTCCATATCATCTTAACCTCAGTGTGTTTTCATCTTGCGGGTGTACCGGGATATGCTCCCTCTGAAGTCTGAGAGCAGCCTTCTTTTTGACTTCTTGCTCCTCATTCCTTAGTGTTGGAATGGAGCTAAAAACTACTGTTCCCCAGAGCCCTCCATCATTCTCCCCAGAGACCTGAAGATTCTCGATTGCTTTCAGCTGTCAGCAGTGTGTATCATCATTGCCTATTTGAAATACAACCAGTGGGTAATAATCTGTCTCCTTGACCAGGGAAGGAAGTTTTCTAGTTCTTCACTGATGCCGCTGGCAAGCAGGAGACCTCCCTGTGGAGCGGGTCTGGTCTGCAGATGGGCCCCTCTGTTCCTTTTAGAAAGGAATCCCCTAAGACAATCACCCTCCTCTCTTTTTTTACGGAGGATGTTTTCATGTTTGTTTGAGGATGGTCCAGCCTAGAGTATGCTTCTAGGCTGTGGGAGCAGTCTTCTTCATCCTTGGGGATGGATTCCACACGCAGTGCTTCATATTTGCTTTTCAGGGGAATCTGGGGGTTTGTTGTCTGACCGGGGGCAGCACGTGTCCTTCGCCAGGCAGGAACTTGCTGCCATTCCCCATCTCTTGTTCCCCTAAGGTTGTAGTTGGCAGGTGGGTGTTGCTCAGCTGCACTAGCTCCTGCAGCCTGCTGAGTTTGTGAGAGGGCGCTGCTCCACTGATCCATCTCCCTCTCACACTCCCAGATAGTCCTCAGCCTCTTTACCTCCTCCCTCAGCTCCTCCACCATGTGAAGGAGTTCCCCGACACAAGCACAGATTCCACAAGTGGAGCCAGTACCAGAGGTGTGAGTCGGTGTGGGAGGGGGGCACCGCCTGCAGCCCAGGGTCTGGGCAGCTGCATGTGGCCACTGAGGCTCCGTCTGGGTGGCCGCATCCACCCTGCTCGCTGCAGCACCCGGAGCGGCTTTAATCTTCTGCCGGGTGGCCACCATGGACCTCGGTCCCTTCAAGGCGGCTTCCTGCCCCACTCTGCACCCTCCCTGCTCGCCCTGCCCGCTCCAACTGCACCGGGACACTAACGCGCCAGCACCTCTTTGCCGTGCTCGCAAGGGACAGTTTCAACCTCCCGCGGTATCCGCCAGGACCACCCCCTCCCGTCAGGCCCCGCATCCAAACATTCTGACTCAAAGACAAGGTTGGACACAATCACTAATATCTGTGTAGATCTAGTGGCACGTAAATGTTTAGGCTTTCAGGTTTCCTGTTCAGGCTGAAGAAGCCGCAAGGGCCATGTTTCTAATGAACCTCTTACTTTTGTGTTTAAATAACCAGCTCTGGTAAATCTGGGCAGTTTATTTCCCCCTAACGGACGTGGCAGAAAACATGTTGTGCCATTCTCAGTTCAATTAAGTCACATTCATGGCCTCTTTGAATCTAGGATGCTGAACTGTGGCCATCAGAGCCTGCAGACGCTACTGTGCTGATTGAGCCAGCAGTGGCCCAGGTGGCCAAGAAGGCCAGTGGCATCTTGCCTTGTATCAGAAACAGCGTGGCCAGCAGGTCCAGGGAGGTGACTGTGCCTGTGCACTCGGCACTGGTGAGGCCGCATCTCGAATCCTGGGTTCAGGCTTGGGCTCCTCACTGTAAGAAAGACATTGAGGGGCTGGAGCGTGTCCAGAGAAGGGCAACAAAGCTGGGGAAGGGGCTGGAGCACAAGTTTTACGAGGAGTGGCTGAGGGATCTGGGGCTGTTTAGCCTGGAGAAGAGGAGGCTGAGGGGAGACCTTATCGCTGCCTACAAATGCTGAAAGGAGGTTGTGGAGAGGTGGGTGCTGTTCTCTTCTCCCAGGTGATAGAGACAAGAGAGAACAGCCTCAAGTCAGACCCGGGGGGTTCAGATTAGGAAAAAAAATGTTCACTGAAAGGGTCATCAGGCACTGTTAGAGGCTGCCCAGGGAGGTGGTGGAGTCACCATCCTTGGTGGTATTTAAAAGACGGGCAGACGAGGTACTTCAGGATATGGTTTAGTGGCAGGAAGGTATGGTTGGACTCGATGATCTCAGAGGTCTTTTCCAACCCACTGATTCTATGATTCTATGATTCTGCAGCTGGGGCAGGAGAATCTTCAACTGCCACAGAACATCTGGTAAAGGTCACCTGTCAGAGCCTCTACTGTTTTCTAAGAAAGATGTCCAAAAAACCCGTTCAATCACACTTCAAAACAAACTCAGAAATGAAGGGACCACCCGTGCTTAGGTGTCTATGAACTTTGGAGGTGGTAGAAAGTAGTATTTTCACTTTTCAATAGTTTCCTTTGAATATTCAGTTTCATTTCATAAGGACAATTTTTCTCAACAGATTCATCTGTACACTAGAGACTTTTTAACAACTAAAAGACAAGACTTTGGCATGACTCTGAGAAAAAGCAACATCTGAAAGACCCAAACATTAAAGATTTGCTTTAAAGGATAATATATTATCATCAGTGTCTATCAATATCAGAACGTTTTAAATTGATGATCCATCTTAAACATTCTCATCTGATTATATGAACTGTCCGTTCTGTGACTTTTATCTGACCTACATGAAGTTCCACCTGAAGAGAAGCATGCACAGGTCCATTCTTTGACCGTGTCGGTTACACCCATTCCAAGCTCCAGCACCAAATCCGATTTTTGCTTCTCAGTAAACACAACAACGCTGCATCCAGCGACAGGACGGTAGGTTCTGCGGTGGGGTGGCCATTAAAAAGGCGGTGGGGCGCTTTCCTGAGCAGGGAAAAGTCTAAAAATCTCGATCGGGGGTCGGCGCCGGGCTCCTGGCTCAACGGCCCTTCCCGCGCGGTGCCTGACGGGAGGGGCCGTTCCCGGAAGCTACCGCGGGGGATTTCAACGGTCCTTAGGGAGCACGGGGGGAGAGGAGCAGGGCAAAGAGGTGTGGGGCATGTTGAAGAGGGTACATTAAAACAGGGCAGTTTGAGCGTCAGGGCGAGCGGGCAGGGCGAGCAGGGAGGGCACAGACAGGGGCTGGAGCATGGCCAGAAGGAACTGAGAACCGTGGTGGCTACCCGTCAGAAGATTAAGGCTGCACCAAGCATGATGGATGCTGCCATGCAGATGGACCCCCAGTGGGCGCACGCAGCTACCCAGACCCTGAGCTGTAGACAGTACCCCCCTCCCACACCAGCTTGTGCCTCAGTCACTGGCTCCACTTGTGAAAGCTGCACTCGAGTGGGGGAACTCTGTTGTATGGTGGAGGAATTAAGGGAGGAGGTAAAGAGGCTGAGGAGCATCAGGGAGTGTGAGAGGGAGATAGACCAGTGGAGCAGTGCCCTCTCACTCACTCAGCAGCCTGCTGGAGCTGGTACTTCCAAACACCACCCACCTGCTAGCTGCAAGATTGGGGGAACAAGAGGTGGGGAATGGCAGCAAGTTCCTGCCAGACAAAGGAAACCTGCTCCCCTCAACCAGACAACAAAACCCCAGATCCCCCTGGTAAATAAGTACCATGTGCTGCAGGTGCAATCCTGTCCTGAGAATGAGGATGATGGCTCCCACAGCCTAGAACCTTTCCCTAGGCCGCACCATCCTCAGAAGAAGATAGAAACATCCTCCATTAAGAGGAAGAGGAGGGTTATTGTTGTAGGGGACTCCCGCCTAAAAGGAACGGAGGGACCCATTTGCAGACTGGACCCGCTCCACAGAGAGGTCTGCTGCTTACCGGGGGCCTCAGTGAAGGAGGTAGCTAGAAAACTTCCTTCCCTGGTCCATGAGACTGACTACTATCCTCTGATAGTAGTCCAAATTGGTAATGATGATTTAGTTAACAGAAAGACTAAAGCCACCAAGAAAGACTTCAGGGCCATTGGGAAAATGATGGAGGGCTCTGGGGCTCAGATAGTATTCTGCTCCATCCCCAGGCTAAAGAGAGAGGAGCAGGAAGTCGGGAAGAAGGTTCGATTAATGCCTGGCTCTGAGCCTGGTGTGAGGAAAGGGGCTTTGGCTTCTTTGATCATGGGGTGGCTCATGCACCCCCAAACTCTGCTGCTAAGGTTGGGACAGGTGGGTCTTCTAGGGGGGCTAAAGCCCTTGCTAAGAGCTTATCTAAGCTCATAGATCGAGCTTTAAACTAGATGTGAAGGGGGAGGGGATTGGGACCAGGCTAGACAGGAGCAAGCCTGGACGTAGGTCACGAGTGATGCAGAGAGGATGTGCTGGAGAGGACCCCCAGCACAGCACCACAGAGAAAGTGGGGGTGAACACACATGGGGGTGGTAAGGGAGATACGGGTGCTCTGGTGATAGCTACTCCGGTTACCAGGCAATTGGGAATGTACTCTGTTCCCTTTAAGAGGGCTGAAGGCTTGGCAGCTCGGCTGAAGTGCATTTACACCAATGCACGCAGCATGGGAAATAAGAAGGAAGAGCTGGAAGCTGTTGTAGGGCAAGGAGCCTATGATGTCGTTGCCATCGTGGAATCGTGGTGGGATGACTCATATAACTGGAGTAGAGATATGGTGGGATCCAAACTCTTCAGGAGGGATAGGAAGGGAAAGAGAGGAGGTGGGGTAGCCCTCTTTGTAAGGGAGGACTTGGACACCATTTAAATGGATTGTGGCCATGAGGAGATTGAGTGCCTATGGGTTAGAATCAGAGGAGCCCATAAGAAGGTAGATTTTGTGATGGGAGTCTGTTACAGGCCACCCAGCCAAGGAGAAGCAGCTGATGAGCTCTTCTATAAACAGCTGGGGTTAATTTCTAGGTCAGTGCCTCTCGTTCTTGTGGGAGACTTCAATCTTCCTGATATCTGCTGGAAGTACAATAGAGCAGAAAGGAAGCAGTCTAGGAGGTTCCTGGAGTGTGTGGAAGACAACTTCCTTGCACAGCTGGTGAACGAACCGACAAGGGAAGGTACCCTCCTGGACCTGCTCTTTGTGAACGGAGAAGGCCTTGTGGGACGCCTAGGACTAAGTGATCATGAGATGATAGGGTTTTCTGTTCTAGGTGAAGTGAAGAGGGTGGTTAGCAAGACAGTAGCATTAAATTTCCAGAGGGCAGACTTTGATCTCTTCAGAAGGCTGGGTGGCAAAGTCTCATGGGAGACAGTGCTTAAGGGCAAGGGAGCCCACGAGAGCTGGGAGCTCTTCAGAAAGGAGATCCTAGTGGCTCAGGAGAAAGCCATCCCCATGTTCCGAAAAAAAAGGCGGCAGGGGAAAAAAACAGCTTGGTTGAACAGGGAGATCTTGAGTGATATCAAGAGGAAGTGGAATGTTTATGAGCTATGGAAGAGGGGAAAGGCCTCTTGGGTGGACTACAGGAGGGAAGTGAGATTGTGTAGAGAAAAAATTAGAAGGGCTAAGGCTCAACTAGAAATCAAATTGGCAAAGTCGGTGAAAGATAACCAAAAATCTTTCTATAAATATATAAATAATAAAAAGAGGACTAGGGAGGCCATACAGTCCCTGTTGGATGCAGAAGAAGCAACAGTGACAGGGGATGAGGATAAGGCTGAGGTACTTAATGCCTTCTTTGCCTCAGTCTTTAATTGTAAAGGAAGTTGTTCCCTTTCTGTACAAAGCCAGGAGGTAGAGGAGCAAAATGAGGCTCCCGTGGTCCAAGAGGAGGTGGTCAGAGCCCTGCTAGCCCGACTAGACACCCACAAGTCTATGGGGCCGGATGGGACTCACCCGAGGGTATTGAAGGAACTGGCGGATGTGCTGGCCAAGCCCCTTTCCATCATCTTCCAACAGCCCTGGAAGACTGGGGGAGTTCCACTGGGCATGGAGGCTGGCTGATGCTGTGCCCATCTACAAGAAGGGTCGCAGGGAGGATCCAGGGAACTACAGGCCTGTTAGTCTGACCTCAGTGCCAGGGAAAGTCATGGAACGGGTGATCTTGAGATCTGTCATGAAACACATGCAAGAGAACCGGGTGATCAGGCGCAGTCAACACGGGTTCAGAAAAGGCAGGTCCTGCCAAACTAACCTGATCGCCTTCTATGATCAAGTGACTGGGATGCTGGACGAGAGAAAGGCTGTAGATGTGGTCTTTCTGGACCTCAGTAAAGCCTTTGACACAGTTTCTCACAGCATTCTGCTACGGAAACTGTCAGCCTCTGGCCTGGACAGGCGCACACTCTCCTGGGTGGAAAACTGGTTGGCTGGCTGGGCCCAGAGAGTGGTGGGAAATGGAGTTTACTCCAGCTGGAGGCCAATTACAAGTGGGGTTCCCCAGGGCTCAGTGCTGGGTCCACCCTGTTCAGTGTCTTTATCAATGACCTGGATGAAGGCATCGAGTGCTCCCTTAGCAAGTCTGCAGATGACACTAAGCTGAGTGGAAGTGTGGATCTGCTGGAGGGTAGGGAGGCTCTGCAAAGGGATCTGAACAGGCTGGACCACTTGACAGAATCCAATGGGATGAGGTTTAACACGTCCAAATGCCGGGTCCTGCACCTGGGGCACGACAACCCTAGGCAGTACTACAGACTAGGAGAAGTCTGACTGGAAAGCTGCCAGGAGGAGAAGGACCTGGGAGTGTTGGTCGATAGCCAACTGACCATGAGCACGCAGTGTGCCCAGGTGGCCAAGAAGGCCAATGGCATCTTGGCCTGTGTCAGAAATGACGTGACCCACAGGTTCAGGGAGGTTATTCTCCCTCTGTACTCGGCACTGGTGAGACCGCACCTTGAATTCTGTGTTCAGTTTTGGGCCCCTCACCACAAGAAGGATGTTGAGGCTCTGGAGCGAGTCCAGAGAAGGGCAGCGAAGCTGGTGAAGGGGCTGGAGAACAGGCCTTGTGAGGAGCGGCTGAGAGAGCTGGGGGTGTTTAGCCTGGAGAAGAGGAGGCTGAGAGGAGACCTCATTGCTCTCTACAACTACCTGAAAGGAGGTTGTGGAGAGGAGGGAGCTGGCCTCTTCTCGCAAGTGACAGGGGACAGGACGAGAGGGAATGGCCTCAAGCTCCACCAGGGGGGATTTAGGCTGGACATTAGGAAAATATTTTTCACAGAAAGGGTCATTGGGCACTGTTAGAGGCTGCCCAGGGAGGTGGTTGAAGGAGGAGAACGCAGGCTCTGATCTCTTCTCTCTGGGGACCAATGATAGGATGAGAGGGAATGGCAGGAAGATCTTCCAGGGGAGGTTTACATTGGATATTAGGAAGCAGTTCTTCACGCAGAGTGTGGTGGAGCACTGGAACAGCTCCCCAGGGAAGAAGTCCTGGCGCCAAGCATCACAATGTTCAAGAAGTAGTTGGACTACATGCTCAGATTCGTGGTGTGAATGTTGGGGTTGCCCTGTGCAGGGGCGGGAGCTGCACTTGATGAGCCTTGTGGGTGCCTTCCAACTCAGGACATTCTACGATGCTATGATAAATAGCAACTGTAATACAGAGAAACTAAATGCAGCTCTTCAAGGAAGCGCACAGATCAAAATTTCTGTCCCCACAGAATGAAAGAAACCAGCCCCTCATCAAAGGATCTCGTGCTTCCTCTGCTGCCCACTATTACTGCACACACGATGGTGTAATCATGGCCACCCTCTTTCCACCTCGTGCCTCGTGGCAGGCACTTCAGCCCCTGCCTCTCAGAAGGAACTTTTCAGCCTGTCAGCCCTCTTTGAGTGCTTAACAGAGAGGCTCCGGACAGCTCATAATCCGAGAAAGAGCTGCTGGAAGAGGGAAGTCTCTACTGCTTCACACCAACAATGACCATTCACAGGTACTGGTAACAGACCCCTCCTAAAACTAACAAAAATAGTAATGCTTTATCACAGTGTAATTGTTAATACTACAGGGATCTTCTTTTCTGTATAACTTTTTTCTTTCATCACATAAAGGCCATCCTCATGCTCACCAGCAAGGGCTGTCCTTGTCCTCTTACCCAGAAAGCCACTCCCTCAAGGGTAAACATCAGCCTTAGATCTTTTGCTCTTCCAATGACAGCTGGGTAAACCGTAATTATATTAATGCTTTCTGTCACTTAAGAGTCCTGTAGAGCAGAGGGTGCTCTAGTCCACACTATAAAAGTGTCCCAAAATTTTGACTTACTGAAGGAACAAACCTGGGCTCATCAGTTTCTTTTTCTTAAATAAGTTTTATTCCAACAGGAAAATTACATGATAGCATCACGCAGTAAATAAATAAGTAGAGAAATACTTAAGAAATATAAAAAAATAAGTAAATAACAATCAATTGACATTGTTTGTTTACGTTTCTGAAAAGGCTGACAGAGATGTTTGCCTGCCTCAGCTCTAGGAGGTTGTGTGCTTTTTTCGCTCTTCAATGGGAGGAAGAAAGGATGTTCCAGTGCTTCTGCCAGAGTGATGCGCTTGGCTGGGTCATATTCCAGCATCTTTTCAACCAAGTCAAACAGGTTCTCATGGTCACAATTGTGGCAGGTCATTAATTCCTTCAGGAAGAAAAAAACAGTACATGGGCTTCCAATCATTGAATTGCACTGGGAGCTCCTCTGCCCAGAAGAAGCATCTTCCCTCTGTAATCTTACCTTCAGGGGTTTACAGCACCTTGAGATGTGTTGCCCAGCAGCACTGTGTTCATCCCAGGCAAGCCGGCCCTTATGAAAATACTGTTTTTTCGTTGGTGAACAAGTTCTCTTCATCATTTGCTCTGGCAAAGGCCCCAGCAATCGCTCCATCATCGCCAGGTGCACTTTGTCTTCATTGGTCTGGAGGGAAGTTAAGAGAGACATTTTTCATTCTTGGTTATGTGGAAGTTATCAAGAAGCACATGCCAGCCTGACTTCATTGTTGACAGTACCCTGCAAGCAATAAGCTGAACTTGGTCATGGAAAAAGGAGAGGCTTGAGTTCTTTGTTTCCTGGAAAAAGTTACAAGCTACTGGAGTTGCTTCCCCAAGCCTCTGCCAAAATGTCTACTGGAAGCAACTTGTCAAAATCTGCTGCTGAGATCAAGTTCCTCGATGCCTACATCTTCCATTCCGTTCAACTTGGCATTACAGAGAAATGCAGCTTACTTCCTTGCACGGACCGTTCCTCTTAGTTCCCAACTCTCCGCAGCCACTGTTCATCGATTTGAGGAGCGATATGCATGCTGCATCCTTCTGGGTTCATAGTTCCCTACCTTAAATACTACATCTCCAAGGTAGTATTCCAGGAGAGTACATCCTATGCTCCAGACATCACATGGGTGCGACCATCCAAGCTCTGTGAAAAGGTTCAGATTGTCCATGTTTAGTCCAGACTCCAAACATTCAACACCTCAAGCAAGACACCAAACACTTCTCTAGCTTTGTTCAATAACACACAAATCTCATATGTGAGAAAATCAGCCAAACAAACTGCCTTCCACTGACCTAGGACCACTTCAGGAGCTCTGTAAGCTCTCGCAGTCACTGTAGGACTATGAGGCCCATGGTCATATGTGGCGCACCCAAAGTCCACAAGTCTGACGTCTGCTTTTCTCAGTCTACGTTCCTCGCGTTTCTGAAACAAAAGGTGATGGGATGCAAGTGACCAAAGAAACACAGAGGATGGCTGAGGAGGAGGGAGGTGGGGAAGAGGAGAGCAGCTTACCAGTTTGGGGTTGTACACATCTGCATAATCAGACGTCACAAAGACAATATTGTCTGGCTTCAGATCCGTATGTGTCAACTTGTTCATATGCAAAACTGCAAGAGAAATCATACAGTTAGTGGGTGCCGCAAACAAACTTTAACAAACAAAGCAACGAAGGAACATACTCACAGTTTACAGAGGTGCAGATCTGATAGGCCATGTGTCTAATGTCGTCCAGGCTAAATGGCAGAAAGTTGTTGCCTCTCATAAAGTGATAGGTGCTGAGCCCCAGCAGCTCAAAAACAATGCAGATATGTCCACGGTACTCAAACCATCCCAGCATCTGGACACAGTGACTGCAAAAGCAGGGAAACACGTGCTTTGCAACAGCAAGTTGTGCAGCGCTCCTCCATATGCTGTGTCTATTCTATTTCAGCATGAGCAGCTTCAGAGCTCCAATAGGTATTCCTTGCTATTTTCACAGCTACATGTCTGCCTTCCCAGAAAAACAGGTTTTAACAGAGATGAGAACAATGAATACTTTTAACTCAGACTGTTGGGTAATTATCACCACATCTGCCTTGTTCCCAACACTGAAACCTTCTGGGAAAAGGGCACAGTGACTTCAAATAACCCAGAGTCATCTGTGCACAAACATAACTGAATCTTTACTTTAGATAACACAGGCCCCAAGGCTGCCCAGTGTAAGAAAAAAGACAGTAGCTGGATTAAAAGACTTACACTTTGTGATCAGTGCATTCCACTACGTTTCTGTAAATGCCTTGAGCCAAGACAGCAACAACCTTGTCTGTAAAGAAAAGAACTCTTAGTCACCAAAGTGGTGGGGTCACTCAGTTATTAAGCTGCCTAGGAAACAATCAAAAAAGAATAATAAAAGTAACAATAAGAAGGAATAAGTACTATTTTTGAAGATTGTTCAAGTCTGTGCTCTAAATTGTAAATATCTGGTCAGAGAGATGTTTCTGGACAACTCTCTTCAAACTACATTTACAGGGATCCGGCTGCTTGTCCTCCACACTCCTGATTGTCCAGTCAATTAACAAATCTGAGTGAATTCAGCTCAGAATACAAAATGCATTCAGCAGGGAGGCAGTCGGGCACTCAGATACGCGCCAGGCTACAAACCGTTCAGCCCCTGGCAACTGGCAATTCACAGGTTGCATTGTTTATGATACAGGGACAAAAAGGTGGCAAGGAACAGATTTTCAGATGAGATACTCACAGTGGCAAGGCAACAGAAAACTATAAGGTAATTGTTTTCCTTTTACAGGATTGGTTCCCTCAATTTTGCTTCAGGATTTCCGTGCCCGCATTCTTGTTTAAATCAAAAGCATATAGCAACTCTCTTCTATACATCAAAGATGTCTTTTAGCTGTACCTTGCAGAGATATTGGACAGAATGTTCTTCTATATTTCTATATAAAATCGCCTTTTGGCCACGTTAAAAAACTCCTATAAAGTAACCGAGATTAAATCGCCAGTGGGCATTTTTGATAAGAATTGTTTGGTACATCGCACACAGCATACACATTCACTTTAGGCCGTCTCAGCTGAAGATCTGACACTATAAATCCTATCTGCAGCTTTGTAAAGAGTTGAATGGATAATAAAGACCAGAACAACTGCCCGACTCGTGTGCAGATGTCATAAATATCTGACTCTACAGATTTTTTAGTGATTCTTAGAACATCTTACTAAGCATGTTTCCACAAAAATGAAAATCAGATGTGATCTCCTTGCTGTTTCCATGATACTGAGTCAAAAGCAAGTCTAAAAGCTTGGCCTTGCCTTTTTGAGTAGGGCTGACATAAATGCCTGTCATCAGGGAAATTCTGGTGTCAGGAGAGAGATGCCTGTATTTCAGGACTCCAGTGAACGGTTCTTGTTCACTGATCTGGTCAAATATGTCCCAAGAACAAACAGGAAGACTGTCTTGTGTGCTGTCACAAGGGTACCTGCAAGCTATACATTTTCACTCAAATCCAAGCAGAAAGAATAAGCCACTAATAAGAGCTGAAGGAATAAGCTACTAATGTTATTGAGAGAACTCCCTATCCCCCCATCACCCAATGACAGCTGCCCAGATAAGAATTAATCTTCATAAAATAAAAACTCGTCCATTAAAATGGGTCACATCTCCTGCAAATATTCATAGGGACTGGACCGTACCTGCAATTTCATTTTGTGACCGCTGGTCCCACTCTGATCCAGTTTGCAGCACTTGCTCTCCTGGGCACTGCTTGCTGATCTTTTTCTCTTTGTAGCCCTCTTGTGTCTTCCAAGATCTGGTTTGTTGTGCTGGGTCTCTGGTTCTCCGCATTCTGATCTCTTTCTCTTCTTAGCTACATTGCATCTTTCAAGATCCATTTCACGCCGCTGGCTCTCCTGTGCATGGCTGGGTGATGCCCTCTTTCTCTTTTTAGCCCTGTCACACCTTCCAAGAGCCGGACTTTCTTTTGGATCCATGTCAGGAGAATTTGTTTGCTCAGATTGCCAGATCAGTAACCAAGATATTTACTCTGTGAATTGCATGCCATACACAAAAAAACTCATTCACAAAGCCATCACTCATCAAATGAACGCTAAAAGGAAAATTGTCCTTTCATAGAAGCCCCAAATCATAGAAAGCTTTGGATTGGAAAGGACCTCAAAGCCCATCCAGTTCCAAACTGCCCACCATGGGCAGGGACGCCTCCCACCACACCAGGCTGCCCAAGGCCCCATCCAGCCTGTCCTTGAGCACCTCCCGGGATGGGGCAGCCACAGCTTCCCTGGGCAACCTGGGCCAGTGCCTCACTGCCCTCATAGCAAAGAATTTCTTCCTGAGGTTCAATCTAACTCTTTCCCATTCCTATTTAAAGCCATTCCCCCTTCTCCTATCACTACGTGCCTTTCTAGACTGGCCCTCCACTGATTGCATCTAGGCCCCCTTCAGGTACTCGAAGGCCACCAATGGCGTTGTGCACAAATGGAAGTAATGGTTTCTGATCCACTGTTTGGGCAGGCTGAAGAGGTTCTCATTCCAATAGAGCCCTCCACAAAAAGAGGCTTTAATCCTCTGGAAGAGAAATCATTCATCTCTCTTTGATGCTGCTCACACCTAGGAGAAAAAATTGCAAATCCTACTCTATTTTCTACAAACCAGTGGTGTAAGGAAAGTTAGAATTTACACGGGGAAGGTTCAGAACACTGGCAGCATGAAATTGTAGCAAGGGACATTGTTTCAACATAATATCACTAAGGAAGATAAGGCAGAAAACATGAGTAGCAAAAAAAATGTCTGTTTAAAAATCATTTCTTGTTTCACAAGTATAAAATGCAATGTTTAAAAATCTAAATCCTGGAAGATACTCTGGCAAAAAAGGCTTCTAAAACACAAGACTACTCTGTAACAACTGCCAGGCAATGTTACAGCTCCTGAAAATGCCGCATTAAATGAGCAAAGGTATGATCCTGCTCAAGTAACCCTTTTCAAGAGGGCTTTAAACCCCATAATCCAGCAGTCCATCTGACCAGTCTCTAAAGAATGTCTCCAGGAGCTCTGGGGCTACAGAGCAAAAGGGTTAGCATGAATTGTAACGTCTTTAATGCAAACATCATTAAGAGGTCGGTAGGTTTTCTCATTCACAGGCTGCTTCTCCAGCTTCTCCAGCTTTTCCAAGCCATCAATTACTCTGGAAGAAAAAAATCAGAAGTCCTAGAATCTCCTTCCAATAACCATTTAATTTTCACCATTTAGAAATCTCAGAGCACTTTGCAGTTTAAGTGTCATATTGGTCAAGGACTTGCCAAGCAAATGATGCAAATAAGACATCCAACACATTATATGTAGCATATAACATATTTTGAAAGGAAATATGAAGCATCTGTGACAGATTCTGATGAAAAGGAGGAATCACTGTCCTGACTATCCTTTTGTTTATCAGCCACAGCTGTATAAAGACCCTGGCTGCACTTCCTAGCAGGCAGGACTGACCACTCACAGTATAGCTTTAAAAAGCAGCAAGAAACTGGTCATACGTAACTTCACTGTGAATTACTGAAATCCTGTCACCGGAAAGTCAATTTCCAAATGCAAGATTATAATTTCTAACATTCTGACTCAAAGACAAGGTTGGACACAATCACTAATATCTGTGTAGATCTAGTGGCACGTAAATGTTTAGGCTTTCAGGTTTCCTGTTCAGGCTGAAGAAGCCGCAAGAGCCATGGTTCTAATGAACCTCTTACTTACATGCGGCGTCTCTGGAGTCCTGGTCCAGAAGGCGTTCCACTGCTTCTGTCTTTGATCGAGGTGATCTCTGATTGGGGAAGATCTTCAGAATTCAGCTGCTTCACAGCTGTCTTTTATGCTAGTCAATACACGTGCCACCCGCCTTTGCCTGTGGAGATGTGTGATCTCCACCTTGCAGGCCACACAGGCCGAGAGAGGAGTGTCTGCAGGTCTCCTCCCCTTGCGCATGCACTCCTTCTGGCGGCGGTGGTCAACCTGGGGTCTCCCGATGAAGACCAGCAGTCATCATCACTTTGAACTTTGGTTGAACTCTCTTTCCTGCATACTCTGTTGGTGTATGGGTCTGTGGTAAGTCCCATCATTAATTTTCCTGTCTTTTCCACCTTGCTTCATGAGGGTGTGGGGAGGCTTGGAGACAGGTACAGAACATTTTTGAGATAAAGAGATTGGTATAGGTACAAAGCATTCGTTCCGTACCAGCTTTGGCCATTTTCGTAAGGCCTGCATCTGTGATTTATACAGTCAAGTTCTGAGGGAAAGGTTGAGGCAGAAATCGATTCTTTGACCGACTCTCACACCACCCGGTGACTCAACATTTGGCTTCAGGATCAGTTGTCTTTGGGATCATTTGTCTTCAGGACCACATGGCGGTAGCACTCAGAAGAAAGAGAGGGGGAGAAAGAGAGAGAGGGAAAAGGGGGGAAGGAAAGATTATTTTCACATTGCTTTTTGTCTCACAACCCATTCAGCATCAATAGATTTCAGGGTGTCCATGCTGAATACACTCAAGGACTTTTGTGTGTTGATTGTAGATGTGAAAAGTCTCATTCGCATTATCAATTAAGAATATACAATATCACAGACAGAGTGATACTGATTAGAGAAAGAATCAGCAGAACGACAATAGGGTGACACAGCTTGTTCAGGATGCCTGTAGCTGTAGGCAACCACCTGAAAAGCATATCCCACCAATCATGTTCTCCATCCCTTGCCAATCTTTTCATGACTTGCTGTAATTCATCCACACTATGGTGAATTGTTACCAAAGCTTTTGTCCATTTTTCTTAACCTTCTCTAATATTTTAATATAATCTCGATACTGTAATAATTCCTTTCTTTGAGTTACATTCATTCCAATAGGTACAGGCGTTAACTCATGAATCAATGTGAGGTTAGATTTTAGAATCTGGTGGGAAGTGACTGGAGCTGAATAAGAAAAGTCACATCCCATGATTTCAGTAAAATTACAAACACAAAAATGTGTCAGTTTTAGGGTCAATTTCAGGATGAACTTCAAAATGGCAAACCTTTTTGTCAGTGTCTAGGCAAAAATCCATTTGTCCCATTGTGGCTTAAGCCTAATGCAAAACCAGGATAGATCAAAGATACTGAAGCATTGTGAATGGTTAACGCATAAGCTGTGGCAGCGTTCTTAATAGGATCATAGGTAAAATTTACCCATTTCCACCAAGATTGGAGGTCCTTTTCAGAATTGTTAGCATTATCCCAAATTATTTTTCAGACTTTGGTAGGAAAAATGCCTTCTTCATCTTCTCTAATGATTGGTGCAGCTACTGATTGTATCCACAATTGAGCCTGGATGCAACTGGGGACCAAAGAAATATTGATTTGAGCTACACCGAGTGTGTCTAAAGTTGGTTCATGATCTTTTACATTCACCTTTTCCCAATTTGGTATTATGTTGGACAGCAACCACTGATGCGTTCCCAGAGCCAATTGGGAAGATTGTAAAGGCTGTTGTGTTTTTGCCAAATCAAAAGTGTAGCAGCCAATTTGTTTCATAATACCTCTGAATCAGTGCTATTCAGAACCCGCAATCCGGTTCCCAAAAGAGCAGTCATGTCTTTTGATATTCGTCTTTGAGAAGATCTACGTAGCCAAGTGGTCCATCCCTCATAAGAAGTGAGTAAGAAGGGAGAACAGGCAGGTTGACTTTCTGAAACATTATTTTGCATCAACAATTCAACCCTTTTGAAAGACCATTCTGGTTGAAATAACATTTGTTGTTGGCCATTGTTTCCAATTACAAATGGTCCAACTTCATAAATCATTGGTCAAAGTGTTGACTTGGGAGGAACCGTAGGTTTTAAAACTTCTGTCGTTAATTCTCCCCAATATCTGGTGTCATTTTTTCCACACATGACCTTATGAGAAAATTTTACTGTGGTGAAATTTAACCAACAGTCCAAATTTTGGGTTCTGCATGGTTGAATAAGACCATGTGATCCATTACCATAGCTGTTCGCTGGCTCAGCGAGGGATTCAGCCATTAATTGGCATCTTACATAAATGTCATTACCTTGAGTAACAACAAAAGGAAAAACTGTTTTCTTATCATTTAGAATAAGGGAAGTGTCTTTGCCCTGGTGTGTGAGTACAGCAACAAGTTTTGGTTTAGTTACAACATTCATTTAAATTTGTAAATTAAACCTAACGATTTTGGTTGAATCTTTGGGTTAGCTCTCCAATCGCACACCACAAAGACAGAATTAACCATAGTGAAATTGAACCAGCAATCACCTTGTTCTTTCTTACAAGATTTGGTAACTTCTACATTAACGTCACTTGGGTTTAAAGAAGTATTGTTGCCAGTAAATTTCAGGCGGCAACACAAGGTAAACATATCTTGCTTGATACATTCCCAGCTCTGAGTAGGATGTATTTCTTTTGAAATGCCAGGATGAATTTTAGATGTCAGACTGAAATCTAGAAAACTGCCAGCACCTGAAATAAAGGAGGCCTTTTCAGGTTGAAATCCGAGTTCCACTTTTTTTGCGTCCCGCTTGAATTTTTTCATCAATGATAACGTGGAGGGTTCTGATCCACTCACTCTTATCTCAGACCCACTCAGACGAATGATAAACTTTGTTTCCATGCATTATGACTACAGCCAAATTTGGGCGGCTATTTCTGGGATAATTTCCATGAGAGACAGAATACTCTATAATGGCCTTGGACCAAGGCCATTCAGCATTGTTTTCTTTACAAATAGGAGGTGTGATGCAAAAAAGTACGAACAACTCAATTAAAATTTTACAGGTCATATTCAAATTTAAGTTTTCTGTTTTTATTCATGTTTCTTCTGTTAAATTTGTCCATGTCCCATGGGGTTCTCCTGCAAAAACAGAAAATGAAACTTGCCCTTTTCAGGGAAAAAAAAAAAGAATTAAAATGATGGAACAATCCAAGGGGTATTAATCCTGCGTTCCTTTCCCAGGGCATTGGTGGCTCTCCATGCATATTTATTTAAAGGATTTTTTAGTACCAATGGCATACTTCCCACAGTACGGAGTTCCACCGGAACTGGTTGTCCTGAGAAATAAGAAGATCCTTTAGAATCATCAGGTTCTTTTACAGAAGGAGTTAGAGTAGGAGCCTTTGGACAAAAGGCAGTAATTTTTGGACATCCATTCACTCCCCAACAGTCATTCACACCTTCGACAGCTTCCCACAGTCCCACATGCCGATTCCCCTCCTGGGGTTTCAGGAGTCCTTTTAGAAGGCCGTTAGTCCTTTCTACTGTTCCGTTAGGCTGTGGATAGTATCAGGTACGGAAGACCCACGTAATCCCTTCAGCCTTTGCCCACCCTTGTACAACCTTAGCAGAGAAGTGAGAGCCATTATCAGACTGTATTTCTTGAGGTTTTGGAAAAGTTCCAAACCATTCTTTCAGTGCTTTCACACTGTTGTCTCCTGTAGACCTATTAAAAGCTTCAGCCTGGACTAAACCTGATGTTATTTCAGTGCCAACCAACACAAAATGTTTTCCCCTTGATCTTTTAAAAGGACCTATATAGTCCACTTGCCAGGCATCCCATAAGCCTTGAGCCTCTCTCAAATGCAAAGGATCGTCTTCTATCGCTCGCAGGCTGATATAGAGGTTTTACACATTTCTCTGGTAACTGGCCAGCCACGAGTGAGGGCCTCTCCATACTGATCTTTAGCACCGGTGTGTTTACGCTTAACGTGCAGCCACTAAGGCAAATGCTCCCAATCCTCAGAGGTTTGATCCTTCTGCAAAGGAGCAAGCCTGGCCAGTTCATCAGCTCTCTTATTCCATTCTCCTGCTATACGCCGATCTATCTGATGTGAAGCAACCCAGCCAACAGCAAAGTTGTCTTGGCTTGCAATTCTTAAAATCTCTTGCCACTTTTCCTATTGCCACACTGGCATTCTGCTTACCTCCCATCATTTTGCTCCCCAGAAGGGACCCATTCAGTACATCCTTTAAACACAGCATATGAGTTTGTCTAAGTAGGAACAGGAGAAGTAGTTTGGGCTTCTCACTGAAAAAACACTCCATGCTGCAACCAATTCACTTACTTGGGCACTACCCAGTCCTTCGGTAATAATCTGCTCATCAGAGGAAGCGTGAAGAGCAACTGCTCGGTATTTCCATACCTTCCCCTCTCTTTTAGCAGGAGTGTCAGTAAACCAGGCACTTACTGTTTGGTCTTGGGAAAAAGGAGGGGCCACCCGGATGACTGAGGCAGGTTTATCTTGGCTGATATCCAGGTTGTCTGTTTCTTGGATAGAAAGGTTCTTTCAGGCTCCTTCAGTTACAGAAAAAAACATTGTAATAATGGTTAATCTGCACGTACCATTTTCGCACAGAGGCTTTCTGTGCAACTCTATCAGGGGGAGGAGTTCCGGCAGTGATTGTTTTTATCACTTTGAATGATCCTTTCAACCCAATTGGTTGATTGTGTGCTGTTTTTTCTACTTCAATGAAAGCCAGGCTTACCACAAACAAACCTTTCTCCCAAGTAGTATATCTTTTCTCAGCGTCCTTAAAGCTGCGAGAATAAAATCCCACAGGTCAGGTGGGACCCTTGGGACCCCGTTGCCATAAGTGTACCGAC
Source organism: Clamator glandarius (assembly GCA_033459285.1). NCBI lineage: Eukaryota > Metazoa > Chordata > Aves > Cuculiformes > Cuculidae > Clamator > Clamator glandarius. The sequence continues at coordinate 107,189 of JAUNZM010000032.1, forward strand.
AGCCCTGATGAGGAAAGACCCCATTCTACCTGGAAAGGGTCTGTAGGATGGAGAGCACCTAGGGCCTGGTGTGCACTAGCTTCAATAAACAACCTCCTCTTGGACAGAAGTCCATTCCTATTTGGCACCTTTCCTGAGCAAATCATTAAGAGGTCTAGCAATGATGGAGAAGTCTGGGATGTGCTTTCTCCAAAACACTAAAAGACATATAGCATGATGTAGATCCCTTTTTGACTCAGGCCTTTTAATTTGTTCCGAGGAGGTGAGACTGTCAGGTGGGATACAGGTCATTCCCCCTTTCTGATAACGGATGAGAGGAATAAAGACAGCAGTGCCAGACTCTTCTCGGTGGTGTCGAGAGACAGGACATGAAACAAATGCTCAAGCTGAAAGAGAGGGAAGTGTTTAACACCTTTCTCCCTGGGAGAGTGATGGAAAACGCGAACAGGATGTTAAAATGTCCAGGTAGGTGCGGCCCTAAGCAACCTACCCTAGCTGACCCTGGTTTGAGCTGGTGGCGAGGGCTAGACCATCTCCAGAGACAACTGCCAGCCTCAGACACTCCATGGTTCTAAACCACTCAGATTTTTAAACTCCTAGGAGCCTAGGCAGGAAATTCCAGAGGAATTCTGGTTCCAAAGACAGACTGTGGAACTGACCACTAGCTCTGCTGTAAAGGTTCGAAATCCTGCCCGGATTAATCAGCTTCCCAAACAAAAAAGGCCTTGCTGAAATGCACCTCTGATATCAGGCTCCCAAGACAGGAAAACAATTATAATCAGTGGCGGTTCTGATACCTGTTTTTTCAAACCACACTGCACAGCACCCTCTTTTGGTGACAAGAAGTTGGATTTTGTTTTCTTTCAGGCTTTGAGAAAAAAGCTCTCGCCATATGAGAGATGATTTTCATATAGGAAATAGTACTTTAAGTTTAAAACTAAGCAATTCAAAATAGACAACATCTGTAAAACAAAGAAGCCACCAAAAGTTGATCAACCCGTTACCCCAAGGAAGACAGAAAGTGAAAAAATATCCTTTAAAATGTCTTAAACTCTTCATCAAGAGGTTCAGGCATGAACCTTGTGATGACTTTGACAAGTAAAGGAAAATGCATATCGTTCCAATAATAAACCATGAAATCTCAAAGCACGTATCACAGCGGAGCGTTCTTCTGAGCTTGTAGATGGGGGCCACAACAGCAAGGTGGGGGTTAAGAACAAACAACGGCATGTGGGCACCGGCCCTTTGTGACATCACTGTGGTGGATCCTGGTAACACTGTGTGGGGCAGGGGCAGGGGCAGAGCTGCTGGCGGAGGTCGGCGGGCAGGAGGCTCCAGATGCTGAGCTGAGAAAAAGCCGTCCCTGAAGTAGAGCCACTGACAGACCTTTTGCAGGAGAAGGAGAGAGAGAGGCGTCCTGGGGAACCTGGGGGTTGGCGTGGGCCATCACAGTGAGGAAAGCCTCCTGAGGAAGCCTTCTTTCTCCAGCTCCGGGAGGCTTCACGCTCGCCGACTATTCTCCTACAGCTGGAAAGGGAGAACGGTGAGCTGGGCGTGAGCCAGAACGCTCCTCAAGTGCCTCACACATAGTTTCTGAGCCCAGGTAAGAAGCTCTCTTGCCCAAGGGGATGTGATGCTGGATCTCATGGTCACCAATGCCATGGAACAGCAAGGCTGAAGGCAGCCTGGGCTGTGGTGGTCATGCCCTGGTGGATTCGAAGGCCTGAGGGACATGGGACGGGCAAGGAGCAGAGTTGGGACCCTACATTTTAGGAAAGCAGACTTGCAGCTCTTCAAGGAGTTGATAAGTAGGACCCCATAGGAAACCATCTTTGGGAACAAGGGAGTGGAACAGAGCTAGAAAATATTTAACAATGCTTTACATAGAGCTTGGCAAGGGAAGCAGCGACTGACAAGAGGGGCTAGTACAGATACTTCAACCCAAAAAGGAAGGTTAAAGAGAACGTACCCCCACTGATGGACAAAAATGATGGACGTGTCTCAACAGATGAGGGCATGGCTGAGGTACTCAACAATGTAGCCAGCAGGTCAGGGGAGGGGATTCTGTCCCTCTATTCCACTCTTGTGAGACCCCACCTGCAGTACAGTGTCCCATTCTGGAATCCCCAGCATAAGAAGGACATGGAACTGTTTGGATGGGTCCAGAGGAGGGCCACAAAGATGATGGGAGGGCTGGAGCACCCCTGCTATGCTGACAGGCTGTGGGAGTTGGGCTCCTTCAGTCAGGAGAAGAGAAGGCTCTGGGGAGACCTTATAGTGGCCTCAGAGTACCTGAAGGGGGCCTAGAGGCAAGCAGTGGAGGGACAGTCTAGAAAGGCACGTAGTGATAGGAGAAGGGGGAATGGCTTTAAATAGGAATGGGAAAGAGTTAGATTGAACCTCAGGAAGAAATTCTTTGCTATGAGGGCAGTGAGGCACTGGCCCAGGTTGCCCAGGGAAGCTGTGGCTGCCCCATCCCGGGAGGTGCTCAAGGCCAGGCTGGATGGGGCCTTGGGCAGCCTGGTGTGGTGGGAGGTGTCCCTGCCCATGGTGGGCAGTTTGGAACTGGATGGGCTTTGAGGTCCCTTCCAATCCAAAGCTTTCTATGATTTGGGGCTTCTATGAAAGGACAATATTCCTTTTAGTGTTCATTTGATGAGTGATGGCTTTGTGAATGAGTTTTTTGTGTATGGGATGCAATTCACAGAGTAAATATCTCAGTTACAGATGTGGCAATCTGAGCAAACAAATTCTCCTGACATGGATCCAAAAGAAAGTCCGGCTCTTGGAAGGTGTGACAGGGCTAAAAAGAGAAAGAGGGCATCACCCAGCCATGCACAGGAGAGCAAGCGGTGTGAAATGGATCTTGAAAAACGCAATGTAGCTAAGAAGAGAAAGAGATCAGAATGCGGAGAACCAGAGACCCAGCACAACAAACCAGGTCTTGGAAGACACAAGAGGGCTACAAAGAGAAAAAGATCAGCAAGCAGTGCCCAGGAGAGCAAGTGCTGCAAACTGGATCAGAGTGGGACCAGCGGTCAGAAAAAGAAATTGCAGGTACGGTCCAGTCCCTATGAATATTTGCAGGAGATGTGACCCATTTTAATGGACGAGTTTTTATTTTATGAAGATTAATTCTTATCTGGGCAGCCGTCATTGGGTGATGTGGGTATAGGGAGTTCTCTCAATAACATTAGTAGCTTATTCCTTCAGCTCTTATTAGTGGCTTATTCTTTCTGCTTGGATTTGAGTGAAAATGTATAGCTTGCAGGTACCCTTGTGACAGCACACAAGACAGTCTTCCTGTTTGTTCTTGGGACATATTTGGCCAGATCAGTGAACAAGAACCGTTCACTGGAGTCCTGAAATACAGGCATCTCTCTCCTGACATCAGAATTTCCCTGATGACAGGCATTTGTCAGCCCTACTCAAAAAGGCAAGGCCAAGCTTTTAGACTTGCTTTTGACTCAGTATCATGGAAACAGCAAGGAGATCACATCTGATTTTCAATTTTGTGGAAACATGCTTAGTAAGATGTTCTAAGAATCACTAAAAAATCTGTAGAGTCAGATATTTATGACATCTGCACACGAGTCGGGCAGTTGTTCTGATCTTTATTATCCATTCAACTCTTTACAAAGCTGCAGGTAGGATTTATAGTGTCAGATCTTCAGCTGAGACGGCCTAAAGTGAATGTGTATGCTGTGTGCGATGTACCAAACAATTCTTATCAAAAATGTCCACTGGCGATTTAATCTCGGTTACTTTAGAGGCGTTTTTTAATGAGGCCAAAAGGCAATTTTATATAGAAATAAAGAAGAACATTCTGTCCAATATCTCTGCAAGGTACAGCTAAAAGATATCTTTGATGTATAGAAGAGAGTTGCTATATGCTTTTGATTTAAACAAGAATGCGGGCACGGAGATCCTGAAGCAAAATTTAGGGAACCAATCCTGTAAAAGGAAAACAATTGACTTGTGGTTTTCCGTTGCCTTGCCACTGTGAGTATCTCATCTGAAAATCTGTTCCTTGCCACCATTTTGTCCCTGTATCATTAATTGACTGGATAATCTTGGTGCCGTTCCAGGCGAGTCGTCAAAGGATCACAGCCAGGAGTGTGGAGGACAGGAAGCCGGGTCACCTGATCTGTCGGAGAGGAGACGTGCTAAATGCAAGATGTATAGAATGGTTTTCAATGCTTTTTAGCTTTTCAAACAGAATGAGTTCTTTTGGCATAAGATACGAGAGGGCTCTCAAGTCTTTTCTTTCTCTCTTGACTTCTTGGTTTGGGGTGTTACTCCTATTTTTTCATAATATATGATTATTTATATTTAAAATATATTTCTTCTGTTTCCTTTTTCCCTTCCCCTCAAATGAAATTAATGAAGCTACTGAAATCGGTTCCCTGTAAATGTAGTTTGTAGAGAGTTGTCCAGAAACATCTCTCTGACCAGATATTTACAATTTAGAGCACAAACTAGAACAATCTTCAAAAATAGTACTTGTTCCTTCTTATTGTTTCTTTAATCATTTTTTTTCTTGATTATTTCCTAGGCAATTTAATACCTGAGTGACCCCACCACTTTGGTGACTAAGAGTTCTTTTCTTTACAGACGAGGTTGTTGCTGTGTTGGGTCAAGGTGTTTATGGAAAAGTAGTGGAATGCATTGATCACAATGCGTAAGTCTTTTAATCCAGCGCCTGTCTTTTTTCTTGCACTGGGCAGCCTTGGGGCCTGTGTTATCAAAAAATAAAGATTCAGTTATGTTTGTGCACAGATGACTCTGGGTTATTTGAAGTCACTGTGCCCTTTTCCCAGAAGGTTTCCAGTGCTGGGAACAAGGCAGATGGGGTGATAACTGCCTAACAGTCGGAGTTAAAAGTACTCATTGTTCTCATCTCTGTTAAAACCTGTCTTTTCAGGGAAGGCAGACATGTAGCTGTGAAAATAGCAAAGAATAACCATATGTGCTCCAGAGCTGCTTGTGCTGAAATTGAAGTGCTGAAAAATTTAAAAGCATCAGACCCCAGCAATGCCTAGTAAGCACACAAAGCCGACTGCGTTGTGGTTTGGCTTGAAGACTTCTTCAGCAATGCTTTCCATGAGACACAGCATATGGAGGAGCGCTGCACAACTTGCTGTTGCAATGCACGTGTTTCCCTGCTTTTGCAGTCACTGTGTCCAGATGCTGGGATGGTTTGAATACCGTGGACATATCTGCATTGTTTTTGAGCTGCTGGGGCTCAGCACCTATGACTTTATGAAAGGCAACAACTTTCTGCCATTTAGCCTGGACGACATTAGACACATGGCCTATCAGATCTGCACCTCTGTCAACTGTGAGTATGTTCCTTCGTTGCTCTATTTGTTAAAGTTTGTTTGCGGCACCCACTAACTGTATGATTTCTCTTGCAGTTTTGCATATGAACAAGTTGACACATACGGATCTGAAGTCAGACAATATTGTCTTTGTGACGTCTGATTATGCAGATGTGTACAACCCCAAACTGGTAAGCTGCTCTCCTCTTCCCCACCTCCCTCCTCCTCAGCTATCCTCTGTGTTTCTTTGGTCACTCGCATCCCATCACCTTTTGTTTCAGAAACGCAAGGAACGTAGACTGAGAAAAGCAGACGTCAGACTTGTGGACTTTGGGTGCGTGAAGTATGATCATGAGTATCATGGCACTTCGGTGACTGCGAGAGCTTACAGAGCTCCTGAAGTGATCCTAGGTCAGTGGAAGGCAGTTTGTTTGGCTGATTTTTTCATGTATGAGATTTGTGTGCTATTGAACAAAGCTAGAGAAGTGTTTGGTGTCTTGCTTGAGCTCTTGAATGTTTGCAGTCTGGTCTAAACATGAAAAACTTGGATCTTTTCACAGAGCTCGGATGGTCACAGCCATGCGATGTTTGGAGCATAGGATGCACTCTCCTGGAATACTACCTTGGAGACTTAGTATTTCAGACAGGGAACTATGAACCTCAAGATGGTGCAGCATGCATATTGCTCCCCAAATCGATGAACAGTGGCTATGGAGAGGTGGGAATTCAGGGGAATGGTCTGAATTTCTTTGTAATGCCAAGTTAAATGGAATGGGAGATGTAGGCACCAAGGAACTTGATCTCAGCAGCAGATTTTAAAAGCTGCTTCCAGTAGACATTCTGGCAGCGGCTTGAAAGGAAGGGTCGCCCTGTTAATGTTTAGATTGTACAAGGTACCCTAATACCAGATGTGGCTTCATCTATCATCATCGGCAAATACTACTCAAAGGCCAGAACTCTGTTGTCTAAACAGTATTTCTGAAGCGGAACTGGAAAAAGAAAGAAAAGAAAAAGAAAGAAAAGAAAAAGCTTCTTGTGTGCTTCTTGATAACTTCCATTTAACCAGGAATGAAAAACGTCTCTCTTGACTTCCCTCCAGACCGATGAAGACATAGAACACCTGGCGATGATGGAGCGATTGCTGGGTCCTTTGCCAGAGGAAATGATTAACAGAGTTTTTTCATTAAGTAAACAGAATTATTTCTGTAATGGCCAGCTGGACTGGGATGAGTACAGTGCTGCTGGGCAACACGTCTCAAGGTCCTGTAAACCCCTGAAGGTAAGCTTTTAGGGGGGAAGATGCTTCTGGGCAGAGGAGCTCCCAGTGCAATTCTAAGATTGGAAGACAGTGTTTTGTTCTTTTCTTCATGAAGGAATACATGAAGTGCCAAGATAGTGACCATGAGAACCTGTTTGACTTGATTGAAAGGATGCTGGAGTATGACCCAGCCAAGCGCATTACTCTGGCAGAAGCACTGGAACATCCTTTCTTCCTCCCGCTGAAGCAGGAAAATAGCACATAGACTCCCAGAGCTGAGGCAGACAAGCTTCTCTCTCTGTCTGTTAAGAAGTATAAACTGTGTTAAGTGCTGTGTGTTTCTGTGTGAATGTTAAGTATTTAGTTATTGATGCTGAATTCAAATTCATCTGTTGCAATAAAAAAAAGAAAAGATTTTTAAAGAAAAAGATACTGATGAGCCCAGTTGTGTTTCTCAGTAAAACAAAATCTCAGGGCACTTTTCCTGTGTGGATGAAAGGACTTTCTACTCTATAGGCCTCCCAAGAGCCAGATCGTTTTAATTTATTTGGGGTTTATCTAACTGTCATTGGAAGAGCAAAAGACCTAGGGCTGACATTTGCCCTTTAGCCAGTGACTGATGCTTTTTTTCTGAGTAAGAGGGCAGAGAAAGCCCATGCTCTTGAGTGTGAGGATGGCTTTATTTGGTGAAAAAATCAAGCTACACAGGAAGGAAGATCCCATGATAAAAAGAACTTGTTCACTAAAGAAAAAGTAGTATTTTTATAAGGGCTGGCTGGCCTGGGATGAACACAGTGGTGCTGTGCAACATGTCTCAAGGTGCTGTAAACCCCTGAAGGTAAGATTACAGAGGGAAGATGCTTCTTCTGGGCAGAGGAGCTCCCAGTGCAATTCAATGATTGGAAGCCCGTGTTTTGTTGTTTTCTTCCTGAAGGAATTCATGACCTGCCACAATTGTGACCATGAGAACCTGTTTGACTTGATTGAAAAGATGCTGGAATATGACCCAGCCAAGCGCATTACTCTGGCAGAAGCACTAGAACGTTCTTTCTTCCTCCCGCTGAAGCAGGAAAATAGAACACAACCTCCTAGGGCTGAGGCAGGCGAACGTCTCTGTCTGCCTCTTCAGAAATGTAAATAAGCAATGTTAACTGATTGTTACTTATTTATTTATTTATTTATTATCTTTCTTAAGTATTTATCTACTTACTTATTTACTGAGTGATGCTGTCATTTAATTATTTAAGAAAAAGTAACTGATGAGCCCAGTTTTGTTTCCTCAGTAAGTCAAAATCTTAGGACACTTTTATAGTGTGGACGAGAGCACCCTCTGCTCTATAGGCCTCTTAAGAGACAGAAAGTATTAATATAATTAGGGTTTACCCAGCTGTCATTGGAAGAGCAAAAGACCTAAGGCTGATGTTTACCCTTGAGGGAGTGGCTTTCTGGGTAAGAGGACAAGGACAGCCCTTGCTGGTAAGCATGAGGATGGCCTTTATGTGATGAAAGAAAAAAGTTATACAGAAAAGAAGATCCCTGTAGCACTAACAATTGCACTGCGATAAAGCATTACTATTTTTGTTAGTTTTAGGAGGGGTCCTCTGGTTACCAGTACCTGTGAATGGTCATTGTTGGCGTGAAGCAGTAGAGACTTCCCTCTTCCAGCAGCTCTTTCTCGGATTATGAGCTGTCCGGAGCCTCTCTGTTAAGCACTCAAAGAGGGCTGACAGGCTGAAAAGTTCCTTCTGAGAGGCAGTGGCTGAAGTGCCTGCCACGAGGCACGAGGTGGAAAGAGGGTGGCCATGATTACACCATCGCGTGTGCAGTAATAGTGAGCAGCAGAGGAAGCACGAGATCCTTTGATGAGGGGCTGGTTTCTTTCATTCTGTGGGGACAGAAATTTTGATCTGTGCCCTTCTTTGAAGAGCTGCATTTAGTTTCTTTGTATTACAGTTGCTATTTATCATAGCATCGTAGAATGTCCTGAGTTGGAAGGCACCCACAAGGCTCATCAAGTGCAGCTCCCGTCCTTGCACAGGACAACCCCAACATTCACACCACGAATCTGAGCATGTTGTCCAACTACTTCTTGAACATTGTGATGCTTGGTGCCAGGACTTCTTCCTTGGGGAGCTGTTCCAGTGCTCCACCACACTCTGCGTGAAGAACTGCTTCCTAATATCCAATGTAAACCTCCCCTGGAAGATCTTCCTGCCATTCCCTCTCGTCCTATCATTGGTCCCCAGAGAGAAGAGATCAGAGCCTGCGTTCTCCTCCTTCCCCTGAGAGCAAGTAGTAAACCCCTCTGAAAACTTCACCAGCCTCATGGCCCTCCTCTGGACACTCTCCAAGAGCTCAATATCCTTTTTATATTATGACACCCAAACCTGCACACGACACTCAAGGTGGAGCCATCAAAAACACAAATCATGTGTTTTGCGCTATGTTGTGGTAACGTGAGAGTACTGATCTTCAAGCAGGTGCAGGCTCTCTGCAATGGACACGATACCTGTTTGTTTAGGAAGAAGTCCTGGAGCGCTGACCCTAGACGGATCCCAGCACAGCCTCGCAAGCAGCTGGTCACCAGCCCTGCGTAACCCATTGATCACAACCCTCTGCGCCCACCCGGGTGTTCTGTGCAGATGAGAAAAAGGGGAAAGGTCTTGGTCCTGCCAAGGCTGTGATTTTGGTAAGAGGATACTGAATAATCTCCTTACCAGTTTTGTTTCATTTCCTTAGAATTTCCTGGTCTCTGGGCTAGTAACTACTACAATGGCTGCATATTTCACCAGAACGTCAAGGGCTTCATAGATCAGACAGGGGATCCATTAGGTAAACTCTTCTGACAGGGTCTCTTGATGGGAAAATGGACTTCAAATTAAAGTAGGAATAAAATATAAAGAAATGATAGGTATGAATACTAAAAGCGTAAATAAAGTAAAAATAAATTAAGAGTTATTTTATTGTTGATAGAGGTTTTTATGTTGATGTTAGTTTTCCTTGGTGAGCTTACAGCATAAGAGCCATTACTCGCTTCTAAGTAGTCATGTAACTATAAATCACTGTACAAACTTTAGTTTTCCCAGCTGTTACACTAAATATGATCATTCTGCTGACTTTTCAGCTGTTGAACAGGTAGCAGTTGCTGCTGCAGTTTCTCTGGTTGCTGCCTGAAAGGCTGCACTGCCTTTAAACTGCCTTTAAAAGTTGTAATTCACTGAGGTGTGTGCCCCACACTGTTGTCGGAAATCGATGTAATCTTGATTCTTCAACTTGGCACTTAAGTGACTGAGTGGGTCCGGTACACAAATGTATAATATATCTCTGGGGTGTAACAGCATGAAACAGCTTCTGCATTACCATAGCAAATTTGATTTGCGCAGAAAATAAAAGTGCTTTCTGGTGATTTCACTGGAAATGTGGAAGGTTTGTGACAGTAGCCTTGCCTGTGGCCTAATGATAAAATCATGGTTATATGCAGTGGGAACTTGTCTATGTTCTTGGTAGTATTTTCTGCCTCTTGTGCAGACTGTCACACTGCATACGGACGTAGGAGGTATTAAAATTGAATTGTTCTGTGAGCGAACACCGAAGACTCGCAAAGTAAGTCAAGTAACAGGGGCGGGATTGCCCGATGTTGAAACAAAGCAGTAGAAAGAGTGACTGCAGAGGATGAAGTGGCTTTTGCAATTCATCTTTTCACACAACGGAGCACTAACATTTCAAGCTGATGTAAAGCAAGATGTAATTTCACAATACAGGAATAGAAACCTTATTAAAACCTTATTCCAGCTGGAGGCCAGTTACAAGTGGGGTTCCCCAGGGCTCAGTCCTGGGTCCAGTCCTGTTTAATGTCTTTATCAACGACCTGGATGAAGGCATTGAGTCCTCCCTTAGCAAGTTTGCAGATGACACCAAGCTGGGAGGAAGTGTCGATCTGCTGGAGGGTCGGGAGGCTCTGCAAAGGGATCTGAACAGGCTGGACTGCTGGGCAGAGACCAACGGCATGAGGTTTAACAAGGCCAAATGCCGGGTCCTGCACTTGGGGCACAACAACCCTAAGCAGAGGTACAGACTAGGAGAAGCCTGGCTGGAAAGCTGCCAGGAGGAGAAGGACCTGGGAATGTTGGTTGACAACCGACTGAACATGAGCCAGCAGTGTGCCCAGGTGGCCAGGAAGGCCAATGGCATCCTGGCGTGTATCAGGAACGGCGTGACCAGCAGGTCCAGGGAGGTTATTCTCCCCCTGTACTCGGCACTGGTGAGACCGCACCTCGAGTACTGTGTTCAGTTCTGGGCCCCTCACCACGAGAAGGATGTTGAGGCTCTGGAGCGAGTCCAGAGAAGGGCAACAAAGCTGGTGAAGGGGCTGGAGAACAAATCTTACAAGGAGCGGATGAGAGAGCTGGGGTTGTTCAGCCTGGAGAAGAGGAGGCTGAGGGGAGACCTTATTACTCTCTACAACTACCTGAAGGGAGGTTGTGGGGAGGAGGGAGCTGGCCTCTTCTCCCAAGTGACGGGGGACAGGACGAGAGGGAATGGCCTCAAGCTCCGCCAGGGGAGATTTAGGCTTGAGATTAGGAAGAAATTCTTCACAGAGAGGGTGGTTAGGCATTGGAACGGTCCGCCCAGGGAGGTGGTTGAGTCACCGTCCCTGGAGGTGTTCAAGGTTAGGGTAGATGAGGTGCTTAGGAGCATGATTTAGGGAATGGTGGGAATGGTTGGACTCGACGATCCAGTGGGTCTCTTCTAACCTGGTCATTCTGTGATTCTGTGATTCTGTGAAAACAGGAACAGGCATTTCTATACTTGGCTCGTTTTGTTTAAGGGGTTTTATTGCTGAGAAGAGAAGTAGAAAGGCTTTGTAACAAAGCATTTTTCCTGCTCCGAATGCAAAGAAGTAATTTTTCATTGTAAGAGCACTTTGAGGAGCTAAATACGGACTCTAATGGAATATAGTAGCAACCGGTATTTGTTCTTAATAATGGTATTGAGGCAGAGTACTAAGTCACAAAGCACTTTGTGGGCTCAGAGGGGCTTTTTGGCGGGTCATTTTATACCTTCCCCAGTTTGGGTCGCTGTGTACCACACAACCTGCACATCCTCACCCCCCTGCACTTGCGAGATGCTAGGCGGTGTCTGCATGCAGTGACCACACACCACCTTCCCCCCGCCCCACACACTGAAGTTCTGTGGAGTGCTGATTTGCTGACATGGTGGTTTCAGTGGCTCTTGTGCTATATACTGGCAGTGACTTTTGACAGTTTTTGAGACAGAATTTCCCAGTTTGGCTCTTTACACAAGCCTATGAGCCTTCTTGGAGTTCTTAATGGAAAGGCTCAGGACAGCTCGTAATCTGAGTAAGAGCTGCTGGAAGAGGGAAGTCTCTACTGCTGCACGCCAACAATGACCATTCACAGGAATACTGGTAACCAGAGTACCCCTCCTAAAACAAACAAAAATAAAAATTCCTTATCGCGGTGCAATCTTTTTAATAGTTCCTTCCTGTGTAACTTTTTTCTTTCACAAGATAAAGGCCATCCTCACACTTAAGAGCAAGGGCTTTCCCTGTCCTCTTACACACAGAAGAAGCATCAGTCACTGGCTAAAGGGCAAAATGTCAGCCCTAGGTCTTTTGCTCTTCCAACGTCAGTTAGATAAACTCCATTTAAATTAATACGTTCTGGCTCTTGGGAGGCCTATAGAATAGACGATGCTCTTGTCCACATCGGAAAAGTGTCCTGAGATTTTGTTTTACTGGAGAAACACAACCAGGCTCATCAGTATCTTTTTCCTAAATAAATTTTATTCCCACAGACGAATTTGTATTCAGTATCAATAATTAAATACTTAACATACACAAAGAAATAAACAGGTAGTACCATAATTGGCACTTCTTAACAGACAGACAGAGAAGCTTGTCTGCCTCAGCTCTGGGAGTCTATGTGCTATTTTCCTGCTTCAGCGGGAGGAAGAAAGGATGTTCCAGTGCTTCTGCCAGAGTAATGCGCTTGGCTGGGTCATACTCCAGCATCCTTTCAATCAAGTCAAACAGGTTCTCATGGTCACTATCTTGGCACATCATGTATTCCTTCAGGAAGATAACAACAAAACACAGGCTTCCAATGTTATATGGCACTTGGAGCTCCTCTGCACAGAAGCATCTTCCCCCTTAAAAGCTTACCTTCAGGGGTTTACAGGACCTTGAGACGTGTTGCCCAGCAGCACTGTTTTCATCCCAGGCCAGCCATCCCTTAAAGAAATACTGCTTTTTGCTTGGAGAAACAACTCTCTTTGCCATGGGCTTTGGCAAAGGCCCCAGCAATCGCTCCATCATCGCCAGGTGCATTTTGTCTTCATCGATCTGGAGAGAAGTCAAGAGAGACTGTTTTCGTTCTTGGTTAAGTGGAAGTTATCAAGAAGCACACACCAGCCTGACTTCATTTTTTGACTGTACCCTGCAACCAATAAGCTGAACCTGATAGGCTTGAGTTTTCCATTTCCTGAAAGAAGTTACAAGCTACTGGATATTTTCCCCTTTACCTTGCCTTGGTGGGTGTTTCTTTTCTTTCTTCGTCAAGCTCAACTTCAGCAATACTGTCAAGAGGACTGAATTCAGGCCTTTGAGCAGTATTTGCTGATGGTGATAGATGAAGCCACATCTGGTGGCAGGGTGCCTAGTAAATTCCACACGATAACAGGGCGACCTTTCCCTTCAAGCCACTGACAAAATGTCTACTGGAAGCAGCTTTTAAAATCTGCTCCTGAGATAGTTCCTTGGTGCCTACATCTTCCGTTCTCTTCAGCTTGGCATTACAGAGAAATGCAGCTTACTTCCTCGCACAGACCATTCCTCTCAGTCCCCACATCTCTGTAGCCTTTGTTCATCATATTGAGGAGTGTTATGCATGCTGCACCCTTCTGGGTTCATAGTTCCCTACCGTAAATACTACATCTCCAAGGTAGTATTCCAGGAGAGTGCATCCTATGCTCCAAACATCGCATGGCTGTGACCATCCAAGCTCTGTGAAAAGATCCAAGTTTTTCATGTTTAGACCAGACTGCAAACATTCAAGACCTCAAGCAAGACACCAAACACTTCTCTAGCTTTGTTCAACAGCACACAAATCTCATACGTGAAAAATCAGCCAAACAAACCTCCTTCCACTGACCTAAGATCACTTCAGGAGCTCTGAAAGCTCTGGCAGTCACTATAGGCCTATGATGCTCATGATCATATGTTGCACACCCAAAGTCCACAAGTCTAACGTCTGCTGTTCTCAGTCTACATTCCTTACGTTTCTGAAACAAAAGGTGATGGGATGCGAGTGACCAAAGAAACACAGAGGATGGCTGAGGAGGAGGGAGGTGGGGAAGAGGAGAGCAGCTTACCAGTTTGGGGTTGTACACTTCTTCATAATCAGACGTCACAGAGACAATATTGTCTGACTTCACATCTGTATGTGTCAACTTGTTCATATGCAAAACTGCAAGAGAAATCATACAGTTAGTGGGTGCCGCAGACAAACTTTAACAAATAGAGCAACGAAGGAACATACTCACAGTTGACAGAGGTGCAGATCTGATAGGCCATGTGTCTAATGTCATCCAGGCTAAATGGCATAAAGTTGTTGAATCTCATAAAGTCAAAGGTGCTGAGCCCCAGGAGCTCAAAAACAATGCAGACGTGTCCACGGTACTCAAACCATCCCAGCATCTGGACACAGTGACTGCAAAAGCAGGGAAACACGTGCTTTGCAACAGCAAGATGTGCAGTGTGTTACAGAAAGTGGTGCTGAAGAAGTCTTCAAGCCAAACCACAACGCAGTCGGCTTTGTATGCTTACTAGGCATTGCTGGGGTCTGATGCTTTTAAATCTTCCAGTACTTGGATTTCAGCACGAGCAGCTTCAGAGCTCCAATAGGTATTCCTTGCTATTTTCACAGCTACATGTCTGCCTTCCCTGAAAAGACAGGTTTTAACAGAGATGTCAAGAATAAGTACTTTTAACTCAGACTGTTGGATAATTATCACCCCATCTGCCTCTGCCTCATTCCTAACACTAGAAACCTTCTAGGAAAAGGGCACATTTTCATCATATAACCCAGAGTCATCTATGCACAAACACAACTAAAACTTCATATTTACAGCACCAAGGATGCCCAGTGTAGAGGGTGCAGTGGCCCCCATGTCTACAGTCCGCCTCCCACCATCAGCAAAGGAAAAGCCTGACAGGATTAGGAAGCACTTCTGAGACACACATGCAGAGTCTGAGTAAGAAAAACAACAGCCACTGAATTAAAAGACTTACTCTTTGTGATCGATGCATTCCACCACTTTGGCAAATTTGCCTTCACCCAACAAGGCAACAACCTCATCTATAAAGAAAAGAAGTCTTAGTCACTTAGTCTTAGTAGCATTTACTCAGCTACTATACAGCCTAGCAATGAAACAAAACTAAAGAGAGATAAAACAAAAACCCAGAAAGACTACCACAGAAAACTGTTCTAGCCTCTGCTAAATTGTAATTATCTGGTCTGAGAGATGCTGCTGTACAACTCTCTTCAAAGGCCCTTTACAGGGATCCCCTTTCAGTGGGTTCATAAACTTCATTTACTATTTCTTTGAGGGAGGACAGAAGTGAAAAATAAATAATTAAATATACTTTTAATAATATAAAATAATATCTTATGAAAACAATAACAGTCCCACCCCAAAACAAAAAGTCAAGAGAGAAAGAAAAGTCTTCAGAACCCTCTCATATCTTATGCTAAAAGAACTCATTCTGTCTGAAATGATACAAAACATTGAAAAATATTCTATACATCTTGCATTTAGTATGTGTCCTCTCTGACAGATCAGGTGACCCTCCTCGTCATCCTCCACACGCCTGGCTGTGCTCTTTCGATGACTCACCTAGAACGGCATCAAGATTGTCCAGACAGAATTGTTTGGTAGGTCGCACACGGCATACACATACACATTTACATGAGGCCGTCTTGGCTGAAGATCTTACATTAAAAATCATATCTGCAGCTTTTTCAGTAGTTAAATATGTAAGGTCAGAACAACTGCCCCACAAGAGGGCAGATGTCATACATATCTGACTCTACAGATATTTTAGCGATTCTTAGAACATCTTAATAAACATATTTCTACAAAAGTAAAACTCAGATGTGATCTCCTTGCTGTTCCCATGATACTGGATCAAAAGCAAGTCTAAAAACTTGGACTTGATTTTTTGAGTATGGGTGACACGAATGCCTGTCACCAGGGAAATTCTGATGTCTGGAGAGAGATGCCTGTATTTCAGGCACTCCCATGGATGGTTCTTGTTCACTGATCTGGTGAAATATATCACAGGAACAAAGAGCAAGACTGTCCTATGTGCAGTCACAAGTGCACCTGCAAACTAAACATTTTCACTCAAGAGAATCAAATCCCAGCCAAAAGAAA
Organism: Clamator glandarius; assembly: GCA_033459285.1. Taxonomy (NCBI): domain Eukaryota; kingdom Metazoa; phylum Chordata; class Aves; order Cuculiformes; family Cuculidae; genus Clamator; species Clamator glandarius. Next base: position 123,224 of record JAUNZM010000032.1, read on the forward strand.
AAGCCACTGGTATGAGCAAAAGAAATAAGCTACTAATGTTATCGACAGAATGTCCTATCCCCCCTCCACTCAATGACTGCTACCAAGATAAGAATTAATCTTCATAGAACAGAAATTCCTCCGTTACAATGGGTCATGTATCTGCAAATACTCGTAGCGACTGGACCGTGCCTGCAATTCCCTTTTGTGGCCGCTCGTCCTGCTACGATCCAGTTTGCAGCTAGTGTCCTCCTGTGCACTGCTTGCTGGTGTCGATCTCTTTGTAGCCGTCTTGCTTTTTCCAAGATCTGATTTCTTGCGCTTGCTCTCAGGCGCACCGCTTGCCGATCTCTCTGTCTTTTTAGATCTCTTCTGTCTTCCAAGATCTGGATTCTTGCACGTGTTCTCTGGTGCACCACTTGCTGATCTCTCTGTTTTTTTAGATCTTGTCTGTCTTCCAAGATCTGGATTCTTGCGTGTATGCTCTGGTGCACCACTTGCTGATCTGTCTCTCCTTTTAGACCTCCTGCCTCTTCCAGGATCTGTTTTTTTTGTGCTGGGTCTCTTGTGCACTTCTTCTTGATCTTTTTCTCTTTTCAGACCCGTTGCAACTTTCAAGATCCATTTTACACCACTTACTCTCCCGTGTACCACTTGGTGATGCCCTCTTTCTCTTTTTAGCCCTGTCGCATCTTCCAGGATCTAGATGTTCTTTTTGATCCATGTCAGGATAATTAGTTTGTTTGGAATGCAACATCTGTAAGCAAGATACACCCAATGGTTTGGATTAGAAGGGTCCTCAAAGCTCACCAAGTTACAAGCCCCCTGCCATGGGCAGGAACAACTCCCACTAGACCAGGCTGCCCAAGGCCCCATCCAACCTGGCCTAGAACACCACCCTCACAGGGAAGAATTTCTTCCTGATGTTCAACCTAACTCTTTCCCATTCCTATGTAAAGCCATTCCCCCTCCTCCTATCACTATGTGCCCTTCTAAACAGTCCCTCCACTGCTTGCCTCTAGGCCCCCTCCAGGTACTCTGAGGCCACTATAAGTTCTCCCCAGAGCCCTCTCTTCTCCTGACTGAAGGAGCCCAACTCCCACAGCCTGTCAGCATAGCAGAGGTGCTCCAGCCCTCCCATCCTCTTTGTGGCCCTCGTCTGGACCCATCCGAACAGTTCCATGTCCTTCTTATGCTGGGGATTCCAGAACAGGACACAGTACTCCAGGTGAGGTCTCACAAGAGTGGAATAGAAGGGCAGAATCCCCTCCCTTGACCTGCTGGCCACGCTTCTATTGATGCAGCCCAGGATATGGTTGGCCTTCTGGGCTGTGAGCACACATTGCCTGACTATGCTGAGCTTCTCCTCAATCAGCAACCCCAAGCCCTTCTCCACAGGACTACTCTCAGTCACATCATCCCCCAGCCTGCACTGAAAGCACAGATTGTCCCAACCCGGGTGTAGGACCTTGCTCTTGGCCTTGTTGAACCTCATGAGGTTCACATAGTCCCACTTCTCCACCTTCTCTAGGTCCCTCGGGATGACAGCCCATCCTTCTGGTGCAACAACTGCACCACTCAGCTTGGTGTCATCTCTAAACTTGCTGAGGCTGCCTTCGATCTCAGTGTCTCTATCACTGATGAAGTTATTAAACAGCAAATGTCTCAGTAAGGACCCCACTTGTCACGGATTCCATCTGGACATTGAGCCATTGACCTCTGCTTCCCAGATGCAACCATCCAAACAATTCCCTCTCCCCTAAACAGTCTACCCATCACATCCATAGCTCTGCAGTTTAGAGAGAAGGATGTTGGGGTGACTTTGGGATTGTTGGAGTCCCCTCGGGCAGAAGAGCTCTTTACCTGGGCTCAGAAATGATGTGTGACACACTCAAAGAGCGTCCTGGATCTTTCCCAGCTCAATGTGCTACACGGCTTGCCCGTAACACACGCCAAGACCAAGGTTCCCCAAGTCGCCTCGTTCACTCCTTCTCCCGCAAAAGACCTGTCAGTGGCTCTTCTTCAGGGACGGCTTTTTCTCAGCTCAACCCCTGGAGCCTTCTGCCCAACGACCTCTGCCAGCATCTCTGCCCCTGCCCCTGCCCCACACAGTGTTACCAGGATCCACCACAGTGATGTCACAAAGGGCCGGTGCCCACATGCCGTTGTTTGTTCTTAACCCCCACCTTGCTGTTGTGGCCCCCATCTACAAGCTCAGAAGAACGCTCCGCTGTGATACGTGCTTTGAGATTTCATGGTTTATTATGGGAACGATATGCATTTTCCTTTACTTGTCAAAGTCATCACAAGGTTCATGCCTGAACCTCTTGATGAAGAGTTTAAGACATTTTAAAGGATATTTTTCACTTTCTGTCTTCCTTGGGGTAACAGGTTGCTTAGGGCTGCGTCTACCCAGACATTTTTAAAATCCTGTTCGCATTTTCCATCACTCTCACAGTGAGAAAGGTGTTAAACACTTTCCTCTCTTTCAGCTTGAGCATTTGTTTCATGTCCTGTCTCTGGACACCACTGAGAAGAGTCTGGCTCTGCTGTCTTTATTCTTCTCATCTGTTATCAGAGTTTATGCACACGGATAACACCTCCTGAGCTTTCTCTTCTCTAGGCTAAACAGGCCCGGCTTTCAACCTCTCCTTGTGTAACAGATGCTCCTGTCTCTTAATCATGTTGGCTGCTTTTCATTGGACTTACTCCAGCACGGCCGTGTTTCCCTTGTAGCAGACAGTACAGAACTGGACACGACACTGCAGCTCTGGGGGTGCCATCTCTGAGGAGAGGGGAAGCACCACCTCCCCTGACCTGTTGGTGAAGCCTTTTCTAACACAGCCTGGGATGCTGTTGGCCTTCTTTGCCAGAAGGGCATGTTGCATGTTGGGTCCTGTATATTTACTGCCCATATTGCAAGTTTATCACTTTCCTGTGGTCTCCATCATCCAGGAAACTCCAGGTTTAATCTCTTTGCTCAGCCATGAGGAATAAGAGGCTCCAAATGCCCATTTTGAAGAGCCACAGAATAAGCCAGGTAGGAGAACTTAACAACACTTTCTGATGAAAATTGAGGCTGTTTTTGATGACAAAGATGGCAAAAATGGATGCCTGAATTAAGCTCCTAAAGTTAGGCATAGAAACCAGTAGTCGGATTCTCTGAAAAAAAAAAACTGAGTTAATTAACATGTTGCTTCTATGTATTAGAAATCTATGATGGTCCAAATCTGTTGCATACTCAGAAACATACCTAGTTTGACTGTCGAGAGGAGCAGTAGGAAAGGTAGGTAATAAAGCTCCCAAGTAATGTTTGCAGGTGTGGGAACCTATTTGACTGTTGCTTCTGCACAGACCACGGTGCAGCATTGCCTGCAGGAAGGTGGGGCTGCACTGCAGTTCCTGGGGCTCTAAATGGAAGGAAGTTTTGTTTAGGAAAAATGTTAGGGTTGAGTTCCTAAAAATCTTTTGAAGCACCTCTTATTCCACATCATCTTGACCTCAGTGTGTTTTCTTATTGTGTGTTTTCTTATTGAGAGCTGCCTCTCTGTCACTACTCTTTTTTGTCTTCACCCCTATTGCTTGTGCAAGAAAGTCACGATAAAGAAGTTACAGCAAACCCACGGTTACCTAGTTTCAGGCAACAGATCTGTAAAGACACAGACTTTTATACCAAAGGCGTTGTGCACAAGTGGAAGTGATGGTTTCTGATCCACTGTTTGGGCAGGCTGAAGAGGTTCTCATTCCAATAGAGCAGTACAAGAGCAAGCCCTCCACAAAAAGAGGCTTTAATCCTCTGGGAGAGAAATCATTCATCTCTCTTTGATGCTGCTCACACCTAGGAGAAAAAATTGCAAATCCTACTCTATTTTCTACAAACCAGTGGTGTAAGGAAAGTTAGAATTTACACGGGGAAGGTTCGGAACACTGGCAGCATGAAATTGTAGCAAGGGACATTGTTTCAACATAATATCACTAAGGAAGATAAGGCAGAAAACATGAGTAGCAAAAAAAATGTCTGTTTAAAAATCATTTCTTGTTTCACAAGTATAAAATGCAATGTTTAAAAATCAAAATCCTGGAAGATACTCTGGCAAAAAAGGCTTCTAAAACACAAGACTACTCTGTAACAACTGCCAGGCAATGTTACAGCTCCTGAAAATGCCGCATTAAATGAGCAAAGGTATGATCCTGCTCAAGTAACCCTTTTCAAGAGGGCTTTAAACCCCATAATCCAGCAGTCCATCTGACCAGTCTCTAAAGAATGTCTCCAGGAGCTCTGGGGCTACAGAGCAAAAGGGTTAGCATGAATTGTAACGTCTTTAATGCAAACATCATTAAGAGGTCGGTAGGTTTTCTCATTCACAGGCTGCTTCTCCAGCTTATCCAGCTTCTCCAAGCCATCAATTACTCTGGAAGAAAAAAATCAGAAGTCCTAGAATCTCCTTCCAATAACCATTTAATTTTCACCATTTAGAAATCTCAGAGCACTTTGCAGTTTAAGTGTCATATTGGTCAAGGACTTGCCAAGCAAATGATGCAAATAAGACATCCAACACATTATATGTAGCATATAACATATTTTGAAAGGAAATATGAAGCATCTGTGACAGATTCTGATGAAAAGGAGGAATCGCTGTCCTGACTATCCTTTTGTTTATCAGCCACAGCTGTATAAAGACCCTGGCTGCACTTCCTAGCAGGCAGGACTGACCACTCACAGTATAGCTTTAAAAAGCAGCAAGAAACTGGTCATACGTAACTTCACTGTGAATTACTGAAATCCTGTCACCGGAAAGTCAATTTCCAAATGCAAGATTATAATTTCTAACATTCTGACTCAAAGACAAGGTTGGACACAATATTGGATCACTAATATCTGTGTAGATCTAGTGGCACGTAAATGTTTAGACTTTCAGGTTTCCTGTTCAGGCTGAAGAAGCCGCAAGAGCCATGGTTCTAATGAACCTCTTACTTACATCCGGCGTCTCTGGAGTCCTGGTCCAGAAGGCGTTCCACTGCTTCTGTCTTTGATCGAGGTGATCTCTTGTTGGGGAAGATCTTCAGAATTCATCTGCTTCACAGCTGTCTTTTATGATAGTCAATACACGTGCAACCCGCCTTTGCCTGTGGAGATGTGCGATCTCCACCTTGCAGGCCACACAGGCCGAGAGAGGAGTGTCTGCAGGTCTCCTCCCCTTGCGCATGCACTCCTTCTGGCGGCGGTGGTCAACCTGGGGTCTCCCGATGAAGACCAGCAGTCATCATCACTTTGAACTTTGGTTGAACTCTCTTTCCTGCATACTCTGTTGGTGTATGGGTCTGTGGTAAGTCCCATCATTAATTTTCCTGTCTTTTCCACCTTGCTTCATGAGGGTGTGGGGAGGCTTGGAGACAGGTACAGAACATTTTTGAGATAAAGAGGTTGGTATGGGTACAAAGCATTCGTTTCGTACCAGCTTTGGCCGTTTTCGTAAGGCCTGCATCTGTGATTTATACAGTCAAGTTCTGAGGGAAAGGTTGAGGCAGAAATCGATTCTTTGACTGACTCTCACACCACCTGGTGACTCAACATTTGGCTTCAGGATCAGTTGTCTTTGGGATCATTTGTCTTCAGGACCACATGGCGGTAGCACTCAGAAGAAAGAGAGGGGGAGAAAGAGAGAGAGGGAAAAGGGGGGAAGGAAAGATTATTTTCACATTGCTTTTTGTCTCGCAACCCATTCAGTATCAATAGATTTCGGGGTGTTCATGCTGAATACACTCAAGGACTTTTGTGTGTTGATTGTAGATGTCGAAAGTCTCATTTGCATTATCAATTAAGAATATACAATATCACGGACAGAGTGATACTGATTAGAGAAAGAATCAGCAGAATGACATTAGGGTGACACAGCTTGTTCAGGATGCCTGTAGCTGTAGGCAACCACCTGAAAAGCATATCCCACCAATCATGTTCTCCATCCCTTGCCAATCTTTTCATGACTTGCTGTAATTCATCCACACTATGGTGAATTGTTACCAAAGCTTTTGTCCATTTTTCTTAACCTTCTCTAATATTTTAATATAATCTCAATGCTGTAATAATTCTTTTGTTTGAGTTACATTCATTCCAATACATACAGGGGTTAACTCATGAATCAATGTGAGGTTAGATTTTAGAATCTGGTGGGAAGTGACTGGAGCTGAATAAGAAAAGTCACATCCCATGATTTCAGTAAAATTACAAACACAAAAATGTATGTGATTATTGGTATAAGCTACTACATTTTCTACTGTTATATCATTACAAGCAGTTCTTAAGCATACAAAACCTTTGCCAATGTAAATTATTACAGTTTTAGGGTCAATTTCCAGACAAACGTCAAAATGGCAAACCTTTTGGTGAGTGTCTAGGCAAAAATCTTGTGTTCTGATCGCGTTACTTTCACAAATAATTCTAGTTGTTCCCGCACAATGCAGGATTCCAGGTCTACCGTTTGCCATTTGTCATTCACCTTTTGGGCCCACGCTTTATGTTCAAAAGGACAGAGTATAGTCCCATTGTGGCTTAAGCCTAATGCAAAACCAGGATAGATCAAAGATACTGAAGCATTGTGAATGGTTAACGCATAAGCTGTGGCAGCGTTCTTAATAGGATCATAGGTAAAATTTACCCATTTCCACCAAGATTGGAGGTCCTTTTCAAAATTGTTAGCATTATCCCAAATTATTTTTCAGATTTTGGTAGGAAAAATGCCTTCTTCATCTTCTCTAATGATTGGCACAGCTACTGATTGCATCCACAATTGAGCCTGGATGCAACTGGGGACCAAAGAAATATTGATTTGAGCTACACCGAGTGTGTCTAAAATTGGTTCATGATCTTTAACATTAACCTTTTCCCAATTTGGTAATACGTTGGACAGCAGCCCCTGATGCGTTCCCAAAGCCAAAAGGGAAGATTGTAAAGGCTGTTGTGTATTTTTCCAAATCAAAAGTTGTAGCAGCCAATTTGTTTCATAATACCTCTGAATCAATGCTATTCAGAACCCGCAATCCGGTTCCCAAAAGAGCAGTCATGTCTTTTGATATTCGTCTTTGAGAAGATCTACGTAGCCAAGTGGTCCATCCCTCATAAGAAGTGAGTAAGAAGGGAGAACAGGCAGGTTGACTTTCTGAAACATTATTTTGCATCAACAATTCAACCCTTTTGAAAGACCATTCTGGTTGAAATAACATTTGTTGTTGGCCATTGTTTCCAATTACAAATGGTCCAACTTCATAAATCATTGGTCAAAGTGTTGACTTGGGAGGAACCGTAGGTTTTAAAACTTCTGTCGTTAATTCTCCCCAATATCTGGTGTCATTTTTTCCACACATGACCTTATGAGAAAATTTTACTGTGGTGAAATTTAACCAACAGTCCAAATTTTGGGTTCTGCATGGTTGAATAAGACTATGTGATCCATTACCATAGCTGTTCGCTGGCTCAGCGAGGGATTCAGCCATTAATTGGCATCTTACATAAATCACATTACCTTGAGTAACAACAAAAGGACAAACTGTTTTCTTATCATATAGAATAAGGGAAGTGTCTTTGCCCTGGTGTGTGAGTACAGCAACAAGTTTTGGTTTAGTTACAACATTCACTTTAAATTTGTAAATTAAACCTAACGATTTTGGTTGAATCTTTGGGTTAGCTCTCCAATCGCACACCACAAAGACAGAATTAACCATAGTGAAATTGAACCAGCAATCACCTTGTTCTTTCTTACAAGATTTGGTAACTTCTACATTAACGTCACTTGGGTTTAAAGAAGTATTGTTGCCAGTAAATTTCAGGCGGCAACACAAGGTAAACATATCTTGCTTGATACATTCCCAGCTCTGAGTAGGATGTATTTCTTTTGAAATGCCAGGATGAATTTTAGATGTCAGACTGAAATCTAGAAAACTGCCAGCACCTGAAATAAAGGAGGCCTTTTCAGGTTGAAATCCGAGTTCCACTTTTTTTGCGTCCCACTTGAATTTTTTCATCAATGATAACGGGGAGGGTTCTGATCCACTCACTCTTATCTCAGACCCACTCAGACGAATGATAAACTTTGTTTCCATGCATTATGACTACAGCCAAATTTGGGCAGCTATTTACGGGATAATTTCCATGAGAGATAGAATACCCTCTAATGGCCTGGGACCAAGGCCATTCAGCATTGTTTTCATTACAGATAGGAGGTGTGATGCAAAAAAAGTATGAACAACTCAATTAAAATTTTACAGGTCATCTTCAAATTTAAGTTTTCTGATTTTATTCATGTTTCTTCTGCTAAATTTGTTCATGTCCCACGGGGTTCTCATGCAAAAACAAAAAATAAAACTTGCCCTTTTCAGGCAAAAAAAAAAAAAAAAAGAATTAAAATGATGGAACAATCCAAGGGGTTCCTTTCCCAGGGCATTGGTGGCTCTCCATGCATATTTATTTAAAGGATTTTTTAGTACCAATGGCACACTTCCCACAGTAGGGAGTTCCACCAGAACTGGTTGTCCTGAGAAATAAGAAGATCCTTTAGAATCATCAGGTTCTTTTACAGAAGGAGTTAGAGTAGGAGCCTTTGGACAAAAGGCAGTAATTTTTGGTCATCCATTCACTCCCCAACAGTCATTCACACCTTCGACAGCTTCCCACAGTCCCACATGCCAATTCCCCTCCTGGGGTTTCAGGAGTCCTTTTAGAAGGCCGTTAGTCTTTTCTACTATTCCGTTAGCCTGTGGGTAGTAGTGGGTATGGAAGACCCACTTAATCCCTTCACCTTTCTCCCTGTGAGAGTGATGGAAAACGCGAACAGGATGTTAAAATGTCCGGGTAGATGCGGCCCTAAGCAACCTACCCTAGCTGACCCTGGTTTGAGCTGGTGGGGAGGGCTAGACCATCTCTAGAGACAACTGCCAGCCTCAGACAATCCATGGTACTAAACCACTCAGATTTTTAAACTCCTAGGAGCGTAGGCAGGAAATTCCAGAGGAATTCCGGTTCCAAAGACAGACTGTGGAACTGACCACTAGCTCTGCTGTAAAGGTTTGAAATCCTGCCCAGATTAATCAGCTTCCCAAACAAAAAAGGCCTTGCTGAAATGCACCTCTGATATCAGGCTCCCAAGACAGGAAAACAGTTATAATCAGTGGCGGTTCTGATACTTGTTTTTTCAAACCACACTGCACAGCACCCACTTTTGGTGACACGAAGTTGGGTTTTGTTTTTCTTTCAGGCTTTGAGAAAAAAGGTCTCGCCATATGAGAGATGATTTTCATATACGAAATAGTACTTTAAGTTTAAAACTAAGCAATTCAAAATAGACAACATCTGTAAAACAAAGAAGCCACCAAAAGTTGATCAACCCGTTACCCCAAGGAAGACAGAAAGTGAAAAAATATCCTTTAAAATGTCTTAAACTCTTCATCAAGAGGTTCAGGCATGAACCTTGTGATGACTTTGACAAGTAAAGGAAAATGCATATCGTTCCCATAATAAACCATGAAATCTCAAAGCACGTATCACAGCGGAGCGTTCTTCTGAGCTTGTAGATGGGGGCCACAACAGCAAGGTGGGGGTTAAGAACAAACAACGGCATGTGGGCACCGGCCCTTTGTGACATCACTGTGGTGGATCCTGGTAACACTGTGTGGGGCAGGGGCAGGGGCAGAGATGCTGGCAGAGGTCGTTGGGCAGAAGGCTCCAGGGGTTGAGCTGAGAAAAAGCCGTCCCTGAAGAAGAGCCACTGACAGGTCTTTGCGGGAGAAGGAGAGAGCGACGCGACCTGGGGAACCTTGGGCTTGGCGTGCGCTGCGGGCAAGCCGTGTAGCACATTGAGCTGGGAAAGATCCAGGACGCTCTTTAGTGTGTCACACATCATTTCTGAGCCCAGGTAAAGTGCTCTCCTGCCCGAGGGGACTCCAACAATCCCAAAGTCACCCCAACATCCTTCTCTCTAAACTGCAGAGCTATGGATGTGATAGGTGGACTGTTTAGGGGAGAGGGAATTGGTTGGATGGTTGCATCTGGGAAGCAGAGGTCAATGGCTCAATGTCCAGATGGAATCCGTGACAAGTGGGGTCCTTACTGAGACATTTGCTGTTTAATAACTTCATCAGTGATAGAGACACTGGGATCGAAGGTACCCTCAGCAAGTTTAGAGGTGACACCAAGCTGAGTGGTGCAATTGTTGCACCAGAAGGATGGGCTGTCATCCCGAGGGACCTAGAGAAGGTGGAGAAGTGGGACTATGTGAACCTCATGAGGTTCAACAAGGCCAAGAGCAAGGTCCTACACCCGGGTTGGGACAATCTGTGCTTTCAGTGCAGGCTGGGGGATGATGTGACTGAGAGCAGTCCTGTGGAGAAGGGCTTGGGGTTGCTAATTGAGGAGCAGCTCAACAAAATCAGGCAATGTGTGCTCACAGCCCAGAAGGCCAACCATATCCTGGGCTGCATCAATAGAAGCGTGGCCAGCAGGTCAAGGGAGGGGATTCTGCCCTTCTATTCCACTCTTGTGAGACCTCACCTGGAGTACTGTGTCCCGTTCTGGAATCCCCAGCATAAGAAGGACATGGAACTGTTCGGATGGGTCCAGACGAGGGCCACAAAGATGATGGGAGGGCTGGAGCACCTCTGCTATGCTGACAGGCTGTGGGAGTTGGGCGCCTTCAGTCAGGAGAAGAGAGGGCTCTGGGGAGAACTTATAGTGGCCTCAGAGTACCTGGAGGGGGCCTAGAGGCAAGCAGTGGAGGGACTGTTTAGAAGGGCACATAGTGATAGGAGGAGGGGGAATGGCTTTACATAGGAATGGGAAAGAGTTAGATTGAACATTAGGAAGAAATTCTTCCCTGTGAGGGTGGTGTTCTAGGCCAGGTTGGATGGGGCCTTGGGCAGCCTGGTCTAGTGGGAGTTGTTCCTGCCCATGGCAGGGGGCTTGTAACTTGGTGAGCTTTGAGGACCCTTCTAATCCAAACCATTGGGTGTATCTTGCTTACAGATCTTGCATTCCAAACAAACTAATTATCCTGACATGGATCAAAAAGAACATCCAGATCCTGGAAGATGCGACAGGGCTAAAAAGAGAAAGAGGGCATCACCAAGTGGTGCACGGAAGAGTAAGTGGTGTAAAATGGATCTTGAAAGTTGCAACGGGTCTGAAAAGAGAAAAAGATCAAGAAGAAGTGCACAAGAGACCCAGCACAAAAAAACAGATCCTGGAAGAGGCAGGAGGGCTAAAAGGAGAGACAGATCAGCAAGTGGTGCACCAGAGCATACACGCAAGAATCCAGATCTTGGAAGACAGACAAGATCTAAAAAAACAGAGAGATCAGCAAGTGGTGCACCAGAGAACACGTGCAAGAATCCAGATCTTGGAAGACGGAAGAGATCTAAAAAGACAGAGAGATCGGCAAGCGGTGCGCCTGAGAGCAAGCGCAAGAAATCAGATCTTGGAAAAAGCAAGACAGCTACAAAGAGATCGACACCAGCAAGCAGTGCACAGGAGGACACTAGCTGCAAACTGGATCGTAGCAGGACGAGCGGCCACAAAAGGGAATTGCAGGCACGGTCCAGTCTCTATGAGTATTTGCAGATACATGACCCATTGTAACGGAGGAATTTCTGTTCTATGAAGATTAATTCTTATCTTGGTAGCAGTCATTGAGTGGAGGGGGGATAGGACATTCTGTCGATAACATTAGTAGTTTATTTCTTTGGCTGATACCAGTGGCTTTTTCTTTTGGCTGGGATTTGATTCTCTTGAGTGAAAATGTTTAGTTTGCAGGTGCACTTGTGACTGCACATAGGACAGTCTTGCTCTTTGTTCCTGTGATATATTTCACCAGATCAGTGAACAAGAACCATCCATGGGAGTGCCTGAAATACAGGCATCTCTCTCCAGACATCAGAATTTCCCTGGTGACAGGCATTCATGTCACCCATACTCAAAAAATCAAGGCCAAGTATTTAGACTTGCTTTTGATCCAGTATCGTGGAAACAGCAAGGAGATCACATCTGAGTTTTACCTTTGTAGAAATATGTTTATTAAGATGTTCTAAGAATCGCTAAAAAATCTGTAGAGTCAGATATGTATGACATCTGCCCTCTTGTGGGGCAGTTGTTCTGACCTTACATATTTAACTACTGAAAAAGCTGCAGATAGGATTTCTAATGTAAGATCTTCAGCCAAGACAGCCTAATGTAAATGTGTATGCCGTGTGCGATGTACCAAACAATTCTGTCAAATATTCAGACGAATGATTTCGTCTCAGTTACTTTAGAGGAGTACTTTAATGTGGCCAAAAGGCAATTTTATATAGATATATAGAAGATCTTTTGGCTCTCTCGTTCTGGAAGATAGATCTAAAAGACACCTTTGATGTATAGAAGAGAATTCTTAAATGCTTTTGCTATAAATAAGAATACGAGTACTGAAATCCTGAAGCAAAATTTGTGTAACCAATCTTTTAAAAGGAAGACAATTGACTTGTGGTTTTCTGTTGCCTTGCCACTGCGAGTATCTCATCGGAAAATTTATTCCTTGCCAACTTTCTTCCCTGGAACATAAACAATGCGCCCTGTGAATTGCTGGGGGCTGAATTGGAAATTGCTCCTGTCTACTGCCTGTGGCCTGGCATGTATCTGAGTGCCCAACTGCCTCCCTGCTGAATGCTTTTTGTATTCTGACCTGAATTCACTCGGGTTTGTTGATTGGCTGGACAATCTTGATGTCGTTCTAGGCGAGTCATCAAAGGAGCACGGCCACGCGTGTAGAGGATGACGAGGAGGGTCACCTGATCTGTCAGAGAGGAGACACGCTAAATGCAAGATGTATAGAATATTTTTCAATGTTTTGTATCATTTCAGACAGAATGAGTTCTTTTAGCATAAGATATGGGGGGGTTCTGAAGACTTTTCTTTCTCTCTTGACTTTTTGGTTTGGGGTGGGACTGTTATTGTTTTCATAAGATATTATTTTATAGTATTACAAGTATATTTAATTCCTTATTTTTCACTTCAGTCCTCCCTCAAAGAAATAGTGAATGAAGTATATGAACCCACTGAAAGGGGATCCCTGTAAAGGGCCTTTGAAGAGAGTTGTACGGCAGCATCTCTCAGACCAGATATTTATAATTTAGCAGAGGCTAGAACAGTTTTCTGTGGCAGTCTTTCTGGGTTTTTGTTTTATCTCTCTTTAGTTTTGTTTCCTTGCTAGGATGTTTAGTAGCTGAGTAAAAGCTACTAAGACTAAGTGACTAAGACTTCTTTTCTTTATAGATGAGGTTGTTGCCTTGTTGGGTGAAGGTGATTTTGCTAAAGTGGTGGAATGCATCGATCACAAAGAGTAAGTCTTTTAATTCAGTGGCTGCTGTTTTTCTTACTCAGACTCTGCATGTGTGTCTCAGAAGTGCTTCCTGATGCTGTCAGGCTTTTCCTTTGCTGATGGTGGGAGGCGGACTGGAGACATGGGGGCCACTGCACCCTCCACACTGGGCGTCCTTGGTGCTGTGTTTTCAGACTGTAAAGATGAAGTTTTCGTTGTGTTTGTGCACAGATGACTCTGGGTTATATGATGACAGTGTGCCCTTTTCCCAGAAGGTTTCTAGTGTTAGAAATAAGGCAGAGGCAGATGGGGTTATAATTACCCAACAGTCTGAGTTAAAAGTACTCATTGTTCTCATCTCTGTTAAAACCTGTCTTTTCAGGGAAGGCAGACATGTAGCTGTGAAAATAGCAAGGAATACCTATTGGAGCTCTGAAGCTGCTCGTGCTGAAATCCAAGTACTGGAAGATTTAAAAGCATCAGACTCCAGCAATGCCTAGTAAGTACACAAAGCCGACTGCGTTGTGGTTTGGCTTGAAGACTTCTTCAGCAATGCTTTCCATGAGACACAGCATATGGAGGAGCGCTGCACAACTTGCTGTTGCAAAGCACGTGTTTCCCTGCTTTTGCAGTCACTGTGTCCAGATGCTGGGATGGTTTGAATACTGTGGACATATCTGCATTGTTTTTGAGCTGCTGGGGCTCAGCACCTATGACTTTATGAAAGACAACCACTGCCTGCCATTTAGCCTGGACAACATCAGACACATGGCCTATCAGATCTGCACCTCTGTCAACTGTGAGTATGCTCCTTCATTGCTCTATTTGTTAAAGTTCCTTTGTGGCACCCACTAACTGTATGATTTCTCTTGCAGTTTTGCATATGAACAAGTTGACACATACAGATGTGAAGTCGGACAATATTGTCTCTGTGACATCTGATTATGAAGAAGTGTACAACCCCAAACTGGTAAGCTGCTCTCCTCTTCTGCGCTTTCTTCCTTCTCAGCCATCCTCTGTGTTTCTTTGGTCACTCGCATCCCATCACCTTTTGTTTCAGAAACGCATAGAAATCAGACTGAGAACAGCAGACGTTAGACTTGTGGACTTCGGGTGCGCCACATATGATCATGGGCATCATAGTCCTACAGTGAGTGCGAGAGCTTACAGAGCTCCTGAAGTGATCTTAGGTCAGTGGAACGAGGTTTGTTTGGCTGATTTTTCACGTATGAGATTTGTGTGCTATTGAACAAAGCTAGAGAAGTGTTTGGTGTCTTGCTTGAGGTGTTGAATGTTTGCAGCCTGGACTAAACATGAACAATCTGAACCTTTTCACAGAGCTTGGATGGTCACAGCCATGCGATGTTTGGAGCATAGGATGCACTCTCCTGGAATACTACCTTGGAGACATAGTATTTACGGTAGGGAACTATGAACCCAGAAGGGTGCAGCATGCATAACACTCCTCAATATGATGAACAAAGGCTACAGAGATGTGGGGACTGAGAGGAATGGTCTGTGCGAGGAAGTAAGCTGCATTTCTCTGTAATGCCAAGCTGAAGAGAACGGAAGATGTAGGCACCAAGGAACTATCTCAGGAGCAGATTTTAAAAGCTGCTTCCAGTAGACATTTTGTCAGTGGCTTGAAGGGAAGGGTCGCCCTGTTATCGTGTGGAATTTACTAGGCACCCTACTACCAGATGTGGCTTCATCTATCACCATCAGCAAATACTGCTCAAAGGCCTGAATTCAGTCCTCTTGACAGTATTGCTGAAGTTGAGCTTGACAAAGAAAGAAAAGAAACACCCAGTAAGGCAAGGTCAAGGGGAAAATATCCAGTAGCTTGTAACTTCTTTCAGGAAATGGAAAACTCAAGCCTATCAGGTTCAGCTTACTGGTCGCAGGGTACAGTCAAAAATGAAGTCAGTGTGCTTCTTGATAACTTCCACTTAACCAAGAACGAAAACAGTCTCTCTTGACTTCTCTCCAGATCGATGAAGACAAAATGCACCTGGCGATGATGGAGCGATTGCTGGGGCCTTTGCCAAAGCCCATGGCAAAGAGAGTTGTTTCTCCAAGCAAAAAGCAGTATTTCTTTAAGGGATGGCTGGCCTGGGATGAAAACAGTGCTGCTGGGCAACACGTCTCAAGGTCCTGTAAACCCCTGAAGGTAAGGTTGCAGGGGGGAAGATGCTTCTGTGCAGAGGAGCTCCAAAGTGCAATTATAACATTGGAAGCCTGTGTTTTGTTGTTATCTTCCCGAAGGAATACATAAAGTGCCAAGATAGTGACCATGAGAACCTGTTTGACTTGATTGAAAGGATGTTGGAGTATGACCCAGCCAAGCGTATTACTCTGGCAGAAGCACTGGAACATCCTTTCTTCCTCCCGCTGAAGCAGGAAAATAGCATATAGACTCCCAGAGCTGAGGCAGACAAGTTTCTCTGTCCTGTTTGTTTCTTCGTGTATGTTAAGTATTTAGTTATTGATGCTGAATTCGTCTGTTGGAATAAAACTTATTTAAGAAAAAAATACTGATGAGCCTGGTTGTGTTTCTCCAGGAAAACAAAATCTCAGGACACTTTTCCTGTGTGGATGAAAGCACCTTCTACTCTATAGGCCTCCCAAGAGCCAGAATGTATTAATTTAATTGGAGTTTATCTAACTGACGTTGGAAGAGCAAAAGACCTAGGGCTGACATTTTGCCCTTTAGCCAGTGACTGATGCTTTTTTTCTGTGAATTTTTATTTTTCTTAGTTTTAGGAGGGGTACTCTGGTTACCAGTATTCCTGTGAATGGTCATTGTTGGCGTGCAGCGGTAGAGACTTCCCTGTTCCAGCAGCTCTTTGTCAGATTATGAGCTGTCCCAAGCCTTTCCATTAAGAACTCCAAGAAGGCTCATAGGCTTGTGTAAAGAGCCAAACTGGGAAATTCTGTCTCAAAAACTGTCAAAAGTCACTGCCAGTTTATAGCACAAGAGCCACTGAAACCACCATGTCAGCGAATCAGCACTCCACAGAAGTTCAGTGGGTGGGGCGAGGTGAAGGTGGTGTGTGGTCACTGCATGCATACACCGCCTAGCATCTCGCAAGTGCAGGGGGGTGAGGATGTGCAGGTTGTGTGGTACACAGCGACCCAAACTGGGGAAAGTATAAAATGACCCGCCAAAAAGCCCCTCTGAGCCCACAAAGTGCTTTGTGACTTAGTACTCTGCCTCAATACCATTATTAAGAACAAATACCGGTTGCTACTATATTCCATTAGAGTCCGTATTTAGCTCCTCAAAGTGCTCTTACAATGAAAAATTACTTCTTTGCATTCGGAGCAGGAAAAATGCTTTGTTACAAAGCCTTCGTACTTCTCTTCTCAGCAATAAAACCCCTTAAACAAAATGAGCCAAGTACAGAAATGCCTGCTCCTGTTTTAACAAGGTTTCTATTCCTGTATTGTGAAATTACATCTTACTTCACAACTACAAAAGAGGTATTTAATGCAGTACAACACAATGTTGATCATTCCCCAGCCAGTAAAACAAGTGGTATGAAAACATCACTGTGTATGGAGAGCCCTATTTCACCCTTGCTTCTGCACAGACCATGGTGCAGCATTGTCTGCAGGAAGGTTGGGCTGCACTACAGTTCCTGGGGCTCTATATGGAAGGAAGTTTTGGCTAGGGAAGAAGTTAGGCTCCAGTTGCTAAAAATCTTATGTGGCACCTCTTGTTCCATATCATCTTAACCTCAGTGTGTTTTCTTCTTGCGGGTGTACCGGGATATGCTCCCTCTGAAGTCTGAGAGCAGCCTTCTTTTTGACTTCTTGCTCCTCATTCCTTAGTGTTGGAATGGAGCTAAAAACTACTGTTCCCCAGAGCCCTCCATCATTCTCCCCAGAGACCTGAAGATTCTCGATTGCTTTCAGCTGTCTGCAGTGTGTGTCATCATTGCCTATTTGAAATACAACCAGTGGGTAATAATCTGTCTCCTTGACCAGGGAAGGAAGTTTTCTAGTTCTTCACTGATGCCGCTGGCAAGCAGGAGACCTCCCTGTGGAGCGGGTCTGGTCTGCAGATGGGCCCCTCTGTTCCTTTTAGAAAGGAATCCCCTAAGACAATCACCCTCCTCTCTTTTTTTACGGAGGATGTTTTCATGTTTGTTTGAGGATGGTCCAGCCTAGAGTATGCTTCTAGGCTGTGGGAGCAGTCTTCTTCATCCTTGGGGATGGATTCCACACGCAGTGCTTCATATTTGCTTTTCAGGGGAATCTGGGGGTTTGTTGTCTGAGCGGGGGCAGCACGTGTCCTTCGCCAGGCAGGAACTTGCTGCCATTCCCCATCTCTTGTTCCCCTAAGGTTGTAGTTGGCAGGTGGGTGTTGCTCAGCTGCACTAGCTCCTGCAGCCTGCTGAGTTTGTGAGAGGGCGCTGCTCCACTGATCCATCTCCCTCTCACACTCCCAGATAGTCCTCAGCCTCTTTACCTCCTCCCTCAGCTCCTCCACCGTGTGAAGGAGTTCCCCGACGCAAGCACAGATTCCACAAGTGGAGCCAGTACCAGAGGTGTGAGTCGGTGTGGGAGGGGGGCACCGCCTGCAGCCCAGGGTCCGGGCAGCTGCATGTGGCCACTGAGGCTCCGTCTGGGTGGCCGCATCCACCCTGCTCGCTGCAGCACCCGGAGCGGCTTTAATCTTCTGCCGGGTGGCCACCATGGACCTCGGTCCCTTCAAGGCGGCTTCCTGCCCCACTCTGCACCCTCCCTGCTCGCCCTGCCCGCTCCGACTGCACCGGGACACTAACGCGCCAGCACCTCTTTGCCGTGCTTGCAAGGGACCGTTTCAACCTCCCGCGGTATCACCCAGGACCACCCCCTCCCGTCAGGCCCCGCATCCAAACATTCTGACTCAAAGACAAGGTTGGACACAATCACTAATATCTGTGTAGATCTAGTGGCACGTAAATGTTTAGGCTTTCAGGTTTCCTGTTCAGGCTGAAGAAGCCGCAAGGGCCATGTTTCTAATGAACCTCTTACGTTTGTGTTTAAATAACCAGCTCTGGTAAATCTGGGCAGTTTATTTCCCCCTAACGGACGTGGCAGAAAACATGTTGTGCCATTCTCAGTTCAATTAAGTCACATTCATGGCCTCTTTGAATCTAGGATGCTGAACTGTGGCCATCAGAGCCTGCAGACGCTACTGTGCTGATTGAGCCAGCAGTGGCCCAGGTGGCCAAGAAGGCCAGTGGCATCTTGCCTTGTATCAGAAACAGCGTGGCCAGCAGGTCCAGGGAGGTGACTGTGCCTGTGCACTCGGCACTGGTGAGGCCGCATCTCGAATCCTGTGTTCAGGTTTGGGCCCCTCGCTGTAAGAAAGACATTGAGGGGCTGGAGCGTGTCCAGAGAAGGGCAACAAAGCTGGGGAAGGGGCTGGAGCACAAGTTTTACGAGGAGTGGCTGAGGGATCTGGGGCTGTTTAGCCTGGAGAAGAGGAGGCTGAGGGGAGACCTTATCGCTGCCTACAAATGCTGAAAGGAGGTTGTGGAGAGGTGGGTGCTGTTCTCTTCTCCCAGGTGATAGAGACAAGAGAGAACAGCCTCAAGTCAGACCCGGGGGGTTCAGATTAGGAAAAAAAATGTTCACTGAAAGGGTCATCAGGCACTGTTAGAGGCTGCCCAGGGAGGTGGTGGAGTCACCATCCTTGGTGGTATTTAAAAGACGGGCAGACGAGGTACTTCAGGATATGGTTTAGTGGCAGGAAGGTATGGTTGGACTCGATGATCTCAGAGGTCTTTTCCAACCCACTGATTCTATGATTCTATGATTCTGCAGCTGGGGCAGGAGAATCTTCAACTGCCACAGAACATCTGGTAAAGGTCACCTGTCAGAGCCTCTACTGTTTTCTAAGAAAGATGTCCAAAAAACCCGTTCAATCACACTTCAAAACAAACTCAGAAATGAAGGGACCACCCGTGCTTAGGTGTCTATGAACTTTGGAGGTGGTAGAAAGTAGTATTTTCACTTTTCAATAGTTTCCTTTGAATATTCAGTTTCATTTCATAAGGACAATTTTTCTCAACAGATTCATCTGTACACTAGAGACTTTTTAACAACTAAAAGACAAGACTTTGCCATGACTCTGAGATTGAAAAAGCAACATCTGAAAGACCCAAACATTAAAGATTTGCTTTAAAGGATAATATATTATCATCAGTGTCTATCAATATCAGAACGTTTTAAATTGATGATCCATCTTAAACATTCTCATCTGATTATATGAACTGTCCGTTCTGTGACTTTTATCTGACCTACATGAAGTTCCACCTGAAGAGAAGCATGCACAGGTCCATTCTTTGACCGTGTCGGTTACACCCATTCCCAGCTCCAGCACCAAATCCGATTTTTGCTTCTCAGTAAACACAACAACGCTGCATCCAGCGACAGGACGGTAGGTTCTGCAGTGGGGTGGCCATTAAAAAGGCGGTGGGGCGCTTTCCTGAGCAGGGAAAAGTCTAAAAATCTCGATCGGGGGTCGGCGCCGGGCTCCTGGCTCAACGGCCCTTCCCGCGCGGTGCCTGACGGGAGGGGCCGTTCCCGGAAGCTACCGCGGGGGATTTCAACGGTCCTTAGGGAGCACGGGGGGAGAGGAGCAGGGCAAAGAGGTGTGGGGCATGTTGAAGAGGGTACATTAAAACAGGGCAGTTTGAGCGTCAGGGCGAGCGGGCAGGGCGAGCAGGGAGGGCACAGACAGGGGCTGGAGCATGGCCAGGAGGAACTGAGAACCGTGGTGGCTACCCGTCAGAAGATTAAGGCTGCACCAAGCATGATGGATGCTGCCATGCAGATGGACCCCTAGTGGGCGCACGCAGCTACCCAGACCCTGAGCTGTAGACAGTACCCCCCTCCCACACCAGCCTGTGCCTCAGTCACTGGCTCCACTTGTGAAAGCTGCACTCGAGTGGGGGAACTCTGTCGTATGGTGGAGGAATTAAGGGAGGAGGTAAAGAGGCTGAGGAGCATCAGGGAGTGTGAGAGGGAGATAGACCAGTGGAGCAGTGCCCTCTCACTCACTCAGCAGCCTGCTGGAGCTGGTACTTCCAAACACCACCCACCTGCTAGCTGCAAGGTTGGGGGAACAAGAGGTGGGGAATGGCAGCAAGTTCCTGCCAGACAAAGGAAACCTGCTCCCTTCAACCAGACAACAAACCCCCAGATCCCCCTGGTAAATAAGTACCATGTGCTGCAGGTGCAATCCTGTCCTGAGAATGAGGATGATGGCTCCCACAGCCTAGAATCTTTCCCTAGGCCGCACCATCCTCAGAAGAAGATAGAAACATCCTCCATTAAGAGGAAGAGGAGGGTTATTGTTGTAGGGGACTCCCGCCTAAAAGGAACGGAGGGACCCATTTGCAGACTGGACCCGCTCCACAGAGAGGTCTGCTGCTTACCGGGGGCCTCAGTGAAGGAGGTAGCTAGAAAACTTCCTTCCCTGGTCCACGAGACTGACTACTATCCTCTGATAGTAGTCCAAATTGGTAATGATGATTTAGTTAACAGAAAGACTAAAGCCACCAAGAAAGACTTCAGGGCCATTGGGAAAATGATGGAGGGCTCTGGGGCTCAGATAGTATTCTGCTCCATCCCCAGGCTGAAGAGAGAGGAGCAGGAAGTCGGGAAGAAGGATTCGATTAATGCCTGGCTCTGAGCCTGGTGTGAGGAAAGGGGCTTTGGCTTCTTTGATCATGGGGTGGCTCATGCACCCCCAAACTCTGCTGCTAAGGTTGGGACAGGTGGGTCTTCTAGGGGGGCTAAAGCCCTTGCTAAGAGCTTATCTAAGCTCATAGATCGAGCTTTAAACTAGATGTGAAGGGGGAGGGGATTGGGACCAGGCTAGACAGGAGCAAGCCTGGACGTAGGTCACGAGTGATGCGGAGAGGATGTGCTGGAGAGGACCCCCAGCACAGCACCACAGAGAAAGTGGGGGTGAACACACATGGGGGTGGTAAGGGAGATACGGGTGCTCTGGTGATAGCTACTCCGGTTACCAGGCAATTGGGAATGTACTCTGTTCCCTTTAAGAGGGCTGAAGGCTTGGCAGCTCGGCTGAAGTGCATTTACACCAATGCACGCAGCATGGGAAATAAGAAGGAAGAGCTGGAAGCTGTTGTAGGGCAAGGAGCCTATGATGTCGTTGCCATCGTGGAATCGTGGTGGGATGACTCATATAACTGGAGTAGAGATATGGTGGGATCCAAACTCTTCAGGAGGGATAGGAAGGGAAAGAGAGGAGGTGGGGTAGCCCTCTTTGTAAGGGAGGACTTGGACACCATTTAAATGGATTGTGGCCATGAGGAGATTGAGTGCCTATGGGTTAGAATCAGAGGAGCCCATAAGAAGGTAGATTTTGTAATGGGAGTCTGTTACAGGCCACCCAGCCAAGGAGAAGCAGCTGATGAGCTCTACTATAAACAGCTGGGGTTAATTTCTAGGTCAGTGCCTCTCGTTCTTGTGGGAGACTTCAATCTTCCTGATATCTGCTGGAAGTACAATAGAGCAGAAAGGAAGCAGTCTAGGAGGTTCCTGGAGTGTGTGGAAGACAACTTCCTTGCACAGCTGGTGAATGAACCGACAAGGGAAGGTACCCTCCTGGACCTGCTCTTTGTGAACGGAGAAGGCCTTGTGGGACGCCTAGGACTAAGTGATCATGAGATGATAGGGTTTTCTGTTCTAGGTGAAGTGAAGAGGGTGGTTAGCAAGACAGTAGCATTAAATTTCCAGAGGGCAGACTTTGATCTCTTCAGAAGGCTGGGTGGCAAAGTCTCATGGGAGACAGTGCTTAAGGGCAAGGGAGCCCACGAGAGCTGGGAGCTCTTCAGAAAGGAGATCCTAGTGGCTCAGGAGAAAGCCATCCCCATGTTCCGAAAAAAAAGGCGGCAGGGGAAAAAACCAGCTTGGTTGAACAGGGAGATCTTGAGTGATATCAAGAAGAAGTGGAATGTTTATGAGCTATGGAAGAGGGGAAAGGCCTCTTGGGTGGACTACAGGAGGGAAGTGAGATTGTGTAGAGAAAAAATTAGAAGGGCTAAGGCTCAACTAGAAATCAAATTGGCAGAGTCGGTGAAAGATAACCAAAAATCTTTCTATAAATATATAAATAATAAAAAGAGGACTAGGGAGGCCATACAGTCCCTGTTGGATGCAGAAGGAGCAACAGTGACAGGGGATGAGGATAAGGCTGAGGTACTTAATGCCTTCTTTGCCTCAGTCTTTAATTGTAAAGGAAGTTGTTCCCTTTCTGTACAAAGCCAGGAGGTAGAGGAGCAAAATGAGGCTCCCATGGTCCAAGAGGAGGTGGTCAGAGCCCTGCTAGCCAGACTAGACACCCACAAGTCTATGGGGCCGGATGGGACTCACCCGAGGGTATTGAAGGAACTGGCGGATGTGCTGGCCAAGCCCCTTTCCATCATCTTCCAACAGTCCTGGAAGACTGGGGGAGTTCCACTGGGCATGGAGGCTGGCTGATGTTGTGCCCATCTACAAGAAGGGTCGCAGGGAGGATCCAGGGAACTACAGGCCTGTTAGTCTGACCTCAGTGCCAGGGAAAGTCATGGAACAGGTGATCTTGAGATCTATCATGAAACACATGCAAGAGAAGCGGGTGATCAGGCCCAGTCAACACGGGTTCACAAAAGGCAGGTCCTGCCAAACTAACCTGATCGCCTTCTATGATCAAGTGACTGGGATGCTGGACGAGAGAAAGGCTGTAGATGTGGTCTTTCTGGACCTCAGTAAAGCCTTTGACACAGTTTCTCACAGCATTCTGCTACGGAAACTGTCAGCCTCTGGCCTGGACAGGCGCACACTCTCCTGGGTGGAAAACTGGTTGGCTGGCTGGGCCCAGAGAGTGGTGGGAAATGGAGTTTACTCCAGCTGGAGGCCAATTACAAGTGGGGTTCCCCAGGGCTCAGTGCTGGGTCCACCCTGTTCAGTGTCTTTATCAATGACCTGGATGAAGGCATCGAGTGCTCCCTTAGCAAGTCTGCAGATGACACTAAGCTGAGTGGAAGTGTGGATCTGCTGGAGGGTAGGGAGGCTCTGCAAAGGGATCTGAACAGGCTGGACCACTTGACAGAATCCAATGGGATGAGGTTTAACACGTCCAAATGCCGGGTCCTGCACCTGGGGCACGACAACCCTAGGCAGTACTACAGACTAGGAGAAGTCTGACTGGAAAGCTGCCAGGAGGAGAAGGACCTGGGAGTGTTGGTCGATAGCCAACTGACCATGAGCACGCAGTGTGCCCAGGTGGCCAAGAAGGCCAATGGCATCTTGGCCTGTGTCAGAAATGACGTGACCCACAGGTTCAGGGAGGTTATTCTCCCTCTGTACTCGGCACTGGTGAGACCGCACCTTGAATTCTGTGTTCAGTTTTGGGCCCCTCACCACAAGAAGGATGTTGAGGCTCTGGAGCGAGTCCAGAGAAGGGCAGTGAAGCTGGTGAAGGGGCTGGAGAACAGGCCTTGTGAGGAGCGGCTGAGAGAGCTGGGGGTGTTTAGCCTGGAGAAGAGGAGGCTGAGAGGAGACCTCATTGCTCTCTACAACTACCTGAAAGGAGGTTGTGGAGAGGAGGGAGCTGGCCTCTTCTCGCAAGTGACAGGGGACAGGACGAGAGGGAATGGCCTCAAGCTCCACCAGGGGGGATTTAGGCTGGACATTAGGAAAATATTTTTCACAGAAAGGGTCATTGGGCACTGTTAGAAGCTGCCCAGGGAGGTGGTTGAAAGAGGAGAACGCAGGCTCTGATCTCTTCTCTCTGGGGACCAATGATAGGATGAGAGGGAATGGCAGGAAGATCTTCCAGGGGAGGTTTACATTGGATATTAGGAAGCAGTTCTTCACGCAGAGTGTGGTGGAGCACTGGAACAGCTCCCCAGGGAAGAAGTCCTGGCACCAAGCATCACAATGTTCAAGAAGTAGTTGGACAACATGCTCAGATTCGTGGTGTGAATGTTGGGGTTGCCCTGTGCAGGGGCGGGAGCTGCACTTGATGAGCCTTGTGGGTGCCTTCCAACTCAGGACATTCTACGATGCTATGATAAATAGCAACTGTAATACAGAGAAACTAAATGCAGCTCTTCAAGGAAGCGCACAGATCAAAATTTCTGTCCCCACAGAATGAAAGAAACCAGCCCCTCATCAAAGGATCTCGTGCTTCCTCTGCTGCCCACTATTACTGCACACACGATGGTGTAATCATGGCCACCCTCTTTCCACCTCGTGCCTCGTGGCAGGCACTTCAGCCCCTGCCTCTCAGAAGGAACTTTTCAGCCTGTCAGCCCTCTTTGAGTGCTTAACAGAAAGGCTCCGGAGAGCTCATAATCCGAGAAAGAGCTGCTGGAAGAGGGAAGTCTACTGCTTCACACCAACAATGACCATTCACAGGTACTGGTAACAGACCCCTCCTAAAACTAACAAAAATAGTAATGCTTTATCGCAGTGCAATTGTTAATACTACAGGGATCTTCTTTTCTGTATAACTTTTTTCTTTCATCACATAAAGGCCATCCTCATGCTCACCAGCAAGGGCTGTCCTTGTCCTCTTACCCAGAAAGCCACTCCCTCAAGGGTAAACATCAGCCTTAGATCTTTTGCTCTTCCAATGACAGCTGGGTAAACCGTAATTATATTAATGCTTTCTGTCACTTAAGAGTCCTGTAGAGCAGAGGGTGCTCTAGTCCACACTATAAAAGTGTCCCAAAATTTTGACTTACTGAAGGAACAAAACTGGGCTCATCAGTTTCTTTTTCTTAAATAAGTTTTATTCCAACAGGAAAATTATATGATAGCATCACGCAGTAAATAAATAAGTAGAGAAATACTTAAGAAATATAAAAAAATAAGTAAATAACAATCAATTGACATTGTTTGTTTACGTTTCTGAACAGGCAGACAGAGATGTTTGCCTGCCTCAGCTCTAGGAGGTTGTGTGCTTTTTTCGCTCTTCAATGGGAGGAAGAAAGGATGTTCCAGTGCTTCTGCCAGAGTGATGCGCTTGGCTGGGTCATATTCCAGCATCTTTTCAACCAAGTCAAACAGGTTCTCATGGTCACAATTGTGGCAGGTCATTAATTCCTTCAGGAAGAAAAAAACAGTACATGGGCTTCCAATCATTGAATTGCACTGGGAGCTCCTCTGCCCAGAAGAAGCATCTTCCCTCTGTAATCTTACCTTCAGGGGTTTACAGGACCTTGAGACGTGTTGCCCAGCAGCACTGTGTTCATCCCAGGCAAGCCGGCCCTTATGAAAATACTGTTTTTTCGTTGGTGAACAAGTTCTCTTCATCATTTGCTCTGGCAAAGGCCCCAGCAATCGCTCCATCATCGCCAGGTGCACTTTGTCTTCATTGGTCTGGAGGGAAGTTAAGAGAGACATTTTTCATTCTTGGTTATGTGGAAGTTATCAAGAAGCACACGCCAGCCTGACTTCATTGTTGACAGTACCCTGCAAGCAATAAGCTGAACTTGGTCATGGAAAAAGGAGAGGCTTGAGTTCTTTGTTTCCTGGAAAAAGTTACAAGCTACTGGAGTTGCTTCCCCAAGCCTCTGCCAAAATGTCTACTGGAAGCAACTTGTCAAAATCTGCTGCTGAGATCAAGTTCCTCGATGCCTACATCTTCCATTCCGTTCAACTTGGCATTACAGAGAAATGCAGCTTACTTCCTTGCACGGACCGTTCCTCTTAGTTCCCAACTCTCCGCAGCCACTGTTCATCGATTTGAGGAGCGATATGCATGCTGCATCCTTCTGGGTTCATAGTTCCCTACCTTAAATACTACATCTCCAAGGTAGTATTCCAGGAGAGTACATCCTATGCTCCAGACATCACATGGGTGCGACCATCCAAGCTCTGTGAAAAGGTTCAGATTGTTCATGTTTAGTCCAGGCTGGAAACATTCAACACATCAAGCAAGACACCAAACACTTCTCTAGCTTTGTTCAATAGCACACAAATCTCATACGTGAGAAAATCAGCCAAACAAACCGCCTTCCACTGACCTAGGACCACTTCAGGAGCTCTGTAAGCTCTCGCAGTCACTGTAGGACTATGAGGCCCATGGTCATATGTGGCGCACCCAAAGTCCACAAGTCTGACGTCTGCTGTTCTCAGTCTACGTTCCTCGCGTTTCTGAAACAAAAGGTGATGGGATGCAAGTGACCAAAGAAACACAGAGGATGGCTGAGGAGGAGGGAGGTGGGGAAGAGGAGAGCAGCTTACCAGTTTGGGGTTGTACACATCTGCATAATCAGACGTCACAAAGACAATATTGTCTGGCTTCAGATCCGTATGTGTCAACTTGTTCATATGCAAAACTGCAAGAGAAATCATACAGTTAGTGGGTGCCGCAAAGGAACTTTAACAAATAGAGCAATGAAGGAACATACTCACAGTTGACAGAGGTGCAGATCTGATAGGCCATGTGTCTAATGTCGTCCAGGCTAAATGGCTGAAAGTTGTTGCCTCTCATAAAGTGATAGGTGCTGAGCCCCAGCAGCTCAAAAACAATGCAGACGTGTCCACGGTACTCAAACCATCCCAGCATCTGGACACAGTGACTGCAAAAGCAGGGAAACACGTGCTTTGCAACAGCAAGTTGTGCAGCGCTCCTCCATATGCTGTGTCTCATGGAAAGCATTGCTGAAGAAGTCTTCAAGCCAAACCACAATGCAGTCGGCTTTGTGTACTTACTAGGCATTGCTGGAGTCTGATGCTTTTAAATCTTCCAGTACTTGGATTTCAGCACGAGCAGCTTCAGAGCTCCAATAGGTATTCCTTGCTATTTTCACAGCTACATGTCTGCCTTCCCTGAAAAGACAGGTTTTAACAGAGATGAGAACAATGAGTACTTTTAACTCCGACTGTTAGGCAGTTATCACCCCGTCTGCCTTGTTCCCAACACTGGAAACCTTCTGGGAAAAGGACACAGTGACTTAAATAACACAGTCATCTGTGCACAAACATAACGGAATCTTTACTTTTTGATAACACAGGCCCCAAGTCTGCCCAGTGTTGGGGCTGCAGCTGCACCCCACACTCTATCCAGGCCACCTCTCCCCATCAGCCCTGACCTCTGCCCGGCTGGGCTGCACCTGCAGAAGACGCAGCCTTTGCCTCATCCACCAGCCCTGTACAACCCTCGTGTCCAGGGGCTGCTTTTAGCACCACGGATCAACATACACTTTTGTGTTGACTGCGTCGGCTTTAGAGAAATACAGGGAGCGACACATGAGGAAGCAAAGAGCAAGCAGTTCCTGAACTAGACATTCAGAGTTCAGTAAGAAAAAAGACAGGCGCTGGATTAAAAGACTTACGCTTTGTGATCAATGCATTCCACCACTACTCCGTAAACGCCTTGAGCCAAGACAGCAACAACCTCGTCTGTAAAGAAAAGAACTCTTAGTCACCAAAGTGGTGGGGTGACTCAGGTATTAAGTTGCCTAGGAAATAATCAAGAAAAAAAAATGATAAAAGAAACAATAAGAAGGAATAAGTACTATTTTTGAAGATTATTCTAGTTTTTGCTCTAAATTGTAAATATCTGGTCAGAGAGATGTTTCTGGACAACTCTCTTCAAACTACACTTACAGGGAACTGATTTCAGTAGCTTCATTAATTTCATTTGAGGGGAAGGGAAAAAGGAAACAGAAGAAATATATTTTAAATATATATAATCATATATTATAAAAAAATACTAGTCCCACACCAAAACAAAAAGTCAAAAGAGAAAGAAAAGACTTGAGAGCCCTCTCGTATCTTATGCCAAAAGAACTCATTCTGTTTGAAATGCTAAAAAGCATTGAAAACCATTCTATACATCTTGCATTTAGCACGTCTCCTCTCCGACAGATCTTGTCCTCCACATTCCTGGCTGTGATCCTTCGACGACTCGCCTGGAACGGCACCAAGATTGTCCAGTCAATTAACAAACCTGAGTGAATTCAGCTCAGAATACAAAATGCATTCAGCAGGGAGGCAGTCGGGCACTCAGATACGCGCCAGGCTACAAACCGTTCAGCCCCCAGCAATTCACAGGGTGCATCGTTTATGGTACAGGGACAAAAAGGTGGCAAGGAACAGATTTTCTTATGAGATACTCACAGTGGCAAGGCAACAGAAAACTATAAGGTAATTGTTTTCCTTTTACAGGATTGGTTCCCTCAATTTTGCTTCAGGATTTCTGCGCCCGCATTCTTGTTTAAAGCAAAAGCATATAGCGACACTCTTTTATACATCAAAGATGTCTTTTAGCTGTACCTTGCAGAGATATTGGACAGAATGTTCTATATTTCTATATAAAATCGCCTTTTGGCCACGTTAAAAAACGCCTCTAAAGTAACCGAGATTAAATCGCCAGTGGGCATTTTTGATAAGAATTGTTTGGTACATCGCACACAGCATACACATTCACTTTAGGCCGTCTCAGCTGAAGATCTGACACTATAAATCCTATCTGCAGCTTTGTAAAGAGTTGAGTGGATAATAAAGATCAGAACAACTGCCCGACTCGTGTGCAGATGTCATAAATATCTGACTCTACAGATTTTTTAGTGATTCTTAGAACATCTTAGTAAGCATGTTTCCACAAAATTGAAAATCAGATGTGATCTCCTTGCTATTTCCATGATACTGAGTCAAAAGCAAGTCTAAAAGCTTGGCCTTGCCTTTTTGAGTAGGGCTGACATAAATGCCTGGCATCAGGGAAATTCTGGTGTCAGGAGAGAGATGCCTGTATTTCAGGACTCCAGTGAACAGTTCTTGTTCACTGATCTGGTCAAATATGTCCCAAGAACAAAGAGGAAGACTGTCTTGTGTGCTGTCACAAGGGTACCTGCAAGCTATACATTTTCACTCAAATCCAAGCAGAAAGAATAAGCCACTAATAAGAGCTGAAGGAATAAGCTACTAATGTTATTGAGAGAACTCCATATGCCCCCATCACCCAATGACGGCTGCCCAGATAAGAACTAATCTTCATAAAATAAAAACTCGTCCATTAAAATGGGTCACATCTCCTGCAAATATTCATAGGGACTGGACCGTACCTGCAATTTCTTTTTGTGACCGCTGGTCCCACTCTGATCCAGTTTGCAGCACTTGCTCTCCTGGGCACTGCTTGCTGATCTTTTTCTCTTTGTAGCCCTCTTGCGTCTTCCAAGATCTGGTTTGTTGTGCTGGGTCTCTGGTTCTCCGCATTCTGATCTCTTTCTCTTCTTAGCTACATTGCATCTTTCAAGATCCATTTCACACCGCTTGCTCTCCTGTGCATGGCTGGGTGATGCCCTCTTTCTCTTTTTAGCCCTGTCACACCTTCCAAGAGCCGGACTTTCTTTTGGATCCATGTCAGGAGAATTTGTTTGCTCAGATTGCCAGATCTGTAACCAAGATATTTACTCTGTGAATTGCATCCCATACACAAAAAACTCATTCACAAAGCCATCACTCATCAAATGAACACTAAAAGGAATATTGTCCTTTCATAGAGTCCCCAAATCATAGAAAGCTTTGGATTGGAAGGGACCTCAAAGCCCATCCAGTTCCAAACTGCCCACCATGGGCAGGGACACCTCCCACCACACCAGGCTGCCCAAGGCCCCATCCAGCCAGGCCTTGCGCACCTCCTGGGATGGGGCAGCCACAGCTTCCCTGGGCAACCTGGGCCAGTGCCTCACTGCCCTCATAGCAAAGAATTTCTTCCTAATGTTTAATCTAAGTCTTTCCCGTTCCTATTTAAAGCCATTCCCCCTCCTCCTATCACTACGTCTAAACAGTCCCTCTACTGCTTTCCTCCAGGCCATTATAAGGTCTCCCCCGAGCCTTCTCTTCTCCTGACTGAAGGAGCCCAACTCCCACAGCCCGTCAGCATAGCAGGGGTGCTCCAGCCCTCCCATCATCTTTGTGGCCCTCCTCTGGACCCATCCAAACAGTTCCATATCTTTCTTATGCTGGGGATTCCAGAATGGGACACTGTACTGCAGGTGGGGTCTCACAAGAGTGAAATAGAGGGGCAGAATCCCCTCCCCTGACCTGCTGGCCACGTTGTTGAGTACCTCAGCCATGTCCTCATTTGTCGAGTCATGTCCACCATTTTTGTTCATCAGTGGGGGTACGCTCTCTTTAACCTTCCTTTTTGGGTTGAAGTATCTGTACTAGCCCCTCTTGTCAGTCGCTGCTTCCCTTGCCAAGCTCTATGTAAAGCATTGTTAAATATTTTCTAGCTCTGTTCCGCTCCCTTGTTCCCAAGGATGGTTTCCTATGGGGTCCTACTTATCAACTCCTTGAAGAGCTGCAAGTCTGCTTTCCTAAAATGTAGGGTCCCAACTCTGCTCCTTGCCTGTCCCATGTCCCTCAGGCCTTCGAATCCACCAGGGCGTGACCACCACAGACCAGGCTGCCTCCAGCCTTGCTGTTCCATGGCATCGGTGACCATGAGATCCAGCATCACATCCCCTTGGGCAGGAGAGCTTCTTACCTGGGCTCAGAAACTATGTGTGAGGCACTCGAGGAGCATCCTGTCCCACGCCCAGCTCGCCGTGCTCCTTTTCCAGTTTTGGAGAAGAGCCGGTGAGCGTGAAGCCTCCTGGAGCTGGGGGAAGAAGGCTTCCTCAGGAGGCTTTCCTCACTGTGATGGCCCACGCCAACCCCCAGGTTCCCCAGGACACCTCATTCACTCCTTCTCCCACAAAAGACCTGTCAGTGGCTCTTCTTCAGGGATGGCTTTTTCCCAGCTCAGCCCCTGGAGCCTCCTGCCCGCCGACCTCTGCCAGCATCTCTGCCCCTGCCCCTGCCCCACACAGTGTTACCAGGATCCACCACAGTGATGTCACAAAGGGCCGGTGCCCACATGCCGTTGTTTGTTCTTAACCCCCACCTTGCTGTTGTGGCCCCCATCTACAAGCTCAGAAGAACGCTCCGCTGTGATACGTGCTTTGAGATTTCATAGTTTATTATGGGAACGATATGCATTTTCCTTTACTTGTCAAAGTCATCACAAGGTTCATGCCTGAACCTCTTGATGAAGAGTTTAAGACATTTTAAAGGATATTTTTCCACTTTCTGTCTTCCTTGGCGTAACGGGTTGATCAACTTTTGGTGGCTTCTTTGTTTTACAGATGTTGTCTATTTTGAATTGCTTAGTTTTAAACTTAAAGTACTATTCTTATATGAAAAACATCTCTTATATGATGTTAAACACTTTCCTCTCTTTCCGCTTGAGCATTTGTTTCATGTCCTGTCTCTGGACACCACCGAGAAGAGTCAGGCTCTGGTTCTTTATTCCTCTCATCCGTTATCAGAGTTTATGCACATGGATAACACCTCCTGAGCTTTCTCTTCTCTAGGCTAAACAGGCCCGGCTTTCAACCTCTCCTTGTGTAACAGATGCTCCTGTCTCTTAATCATGTTGGCTGCTTTTCATTGGACTTACTCCAGCACGGCCGTGTTTCCCTTGTAGCGGACAGTACAGAACTGGACACGACACTGCAGCTCTGGGGGTGCCATCTCTGAGGAGAGGGGAAGCACCACCTCCCCTGACCTGTTGGTGAAGCCTTTTCTAACACAGCCTGGGATGCTGTTGGCCTTCTTTGCCAGAAGGGCATGTTGCATGTTGGGTCCTGTATATTTACTGCCTATATTGCAAGTTTATCACTTTCCTGTGGTCTCCATCATCCAGGAAACTCCAGGTTTAATCTCTTTGCTCAGCCATGAGGAATAAGAGGCTCCAAATGCCCATTTTGAAGAGCCACAGAATAAGCCAGGTAGGAGAACTTAACAACACTTTCTGATGAAAATTGAGGCTGTTTTTGATGACAAAGATGGCAAAAATGGATGCCTGAATTAAGCTCCTAAAGTTCGGCATAGAAACCAGTAGTCGGATTCTCTGAAAAAAAAAACTGAGTTAATTAACATGTTGCTTCTATGTATTAGAAATCTATGATGGTCCAAATCTGTTGCATACTCAGAAACATACCTAGTTTGACTGTCGAGAGGAGCAGTAGGAAAGGTAGGTAATAAAGCTCCCAAGTAATGTTTGCAGGTGTGGGAACCTATTTGACTGTTGCTTCTGCACAGACCACGGTGCAGCATTGCCTGCAGGAAGGTGGGGCTGCACTGCAGTTCCTGGGGCTCTAAATGGAAGGAAGTTTTGGCTAGGGAAAATGTTAGGGTTGAGTTCCTAAAAATCTTTTGAAGCACCTCTTATTCCACATCATCTTGACCTCAGTGTGTTTTCTTATTGTGTGTTTTCTTATTGAGAGCTGCCTCTCTGTCACTACTCTTTTTTGTCTTCACCCCTATTGCTTGTGCAAGAAAGTCACGATAAAGAAGTTACAGCAAACCCACGGTTACCTAGTTTCAGGCAACAGATCTGTAAAGACACAGACTTTTATACCAAAGGCGTTGTGCACAAGTGGAAGTGATGGTTTCTGATCCACTGTTTGGGCAGGCTGAAGAGGTTCTCATTCCAATAGAGCAGTACAAGAGCAAGCCCTCCACAAAAAGAGGCTTTAATCCTCTGGGAGAGAAATCATTCATCTCTCTTTGATGCTGCTCACACCTAGGAGAAAAAATTGCAAATCCTACTCTATTTTCTACAAACCAGTGGTGTAAGGAAAGTTAGAATTTACACGGGGAAGGTTCGGAACACTGGCAGCATGAAATTGTAGCAAGGGACATTGTTTCAACATAATATCACTAAGGAAGATAAGGCAGAAAACATGAGTAGCAAAAAAAATGTCTGTTTAAAAATCATTTCTTGTTTCACAAGTATAAAATGCAATGTTTAAAAATCAAAATCCTGGAAGATACTCTGGCAAAAAAGGCTTCTAAAACACAAGACTACTCTGTAACAACTGCCAGGCAATGTTACAGCTCCTGAAAATGCCGCATTAAATGAGCAAAGGTATGATCCTGCTCAAGTAACCCTTTTCAAGAGGGCTTTAAACCCCATAATCCAGCAGTCCATCTGACCAGTCTCTAAAGAATGTCTCCAGGAGCTCTGGGGCTACAGAGCAAAAGGGTTAGCATGAATTGTAACGTCTTTAATGCAAACATCATTAAGAGGTCGGTAGGTTTTCTCATTCACAGGCTGCTTCTCCAGCTTATCCAGCTTCTCCAAGCCATCAATTACTCTGGAAGAAAAAAATCAGAAGTCCTAGAATCTCCTTCCAATAACCATTTAATTTTCACCATTTAGAAATCTCAGAGCACTTTGCAGTTTAAGTGTCATATTGGTCAAGGACTTGCCAAGCAAATGATGCAAATAAGACATCCAACACATTATATGTAGCATATAACATATTTTGAAAGGAAATATGAAGCATCTGTGACAGATTCTGATGAAAAGGAGGAATCGCTGTCCTGACTATCCTTTTGTTTATCAGCCACAGCTGTATAAAGACCCTGGCTGCACTTCCTAGCAGGCAGCACTGACCACTCACAGTATAGCTTTAAAAAGCAGCAAGAAACTGGTCATACGTAACTTCACTGTGAATTACTGAAATCCTGTCACCGGAAAGTCAGTTTCCAAATGCAAGATTATAATTTCTAACATTCTGACTCAAAGACAAGGTTGGACACAATATTGGATCACTAATATCTGTGTAGATCTAGTGGCACGTAAATGTTTAGACTTTCAGGTTTCCTGTTCAGGCTGAAGAAGCCGCAAGAGCCATGGTTCTAATGAACCTCTTACTTACATCCGGCGTCTCTGGAGTCCTGGTCCAGAAGGCGTTCCACTGCTTCTGTCTTTGATCGAGGTGATCTCTTGTTGGGGAAGATCTTCAGAATTCATCTGCTTCACAGCTGTCTTTTATGATAGTCAATACACGTGCAACCCGCCTTTGCCTGTGGAGATGTGCGATCTCCACCTTGTAGGCCACACAGGCCAAGAGAGGAGTGTCTGCAGGTCTCCTCCCCTTGCGCATGCACTCCTTCTGGCGGCGGTGGTCAACCTGGGGTCTCCCGATGAAGACCAGCAGTCATCATCACTTTGAACTTTGGTTGAACTCTCTTTCCTGCATACTCTGTTGGTGTATGGGTCTGTGGTAAGTCCCATCATTAATTTTCCTGTCTTTTCCACCTTGCTTCATGAGGGTGTGGGGAGGCTTGGAGACAGGTACAGAACATTTTTGAGATAAAGAGGTTGGTATGGGTACAAAGCATTCGTTTCGTACCAGCTTTGGCCGTTTTCGTAAGGCCTGCATCCGTGATTTATACAGTCAAGTTCTGAGGGAAAGGTTGAGGCAGAAATCGATTCTTTGACAGACTCTCACACCACCTGGTGACTCAACATTTGGCTTCAGGATCAGTTGTCTTTGGGATCATTTGTCTTCAGGACCACATGGCGGTAGCACTCAGAAGAAAGAGAGGGGGAGAAAGAGAGAGAGGGAAAAGGGGGGAAGGAAAGATTATTTTCACATTGCTTTTTGTCTCACAACCCATTCAGCATCAATAGATTTCAGGGTGTTCATGCTGAATACACTCAAGGACTTTTGTGTGTTGATTGTAGATGTCGAAAGTCTCATTTGCATTATCAGTTAAGAATATACAATATCACGGACAGAGTGATACTGATTAGAGAAAGAATCAGCAGAATGACATTAGGGTGACACAGCTTGTTCAGGATGCCTGTAGCTGTAGGCAACCACCTGAAAAGCATATCCCACCAATCATGTTCTCCATCCCTTGCCAATCTTTTCATGACTTGCTGTAATTCATCCACACTATGGTGAATTGTTACCAAAACTTTTGTCCATTTTTCTTAACCTTCTCTAATATTTTAATATAATCTCAATGCTGTAATAATTCTTTTGTTTGAGTTACATTCATTCCAATACATACAGGGGTTAACTCATGAATCAATGTGAGGTTAGATTTTAGAATCTGGTGGGAAGTGACTGGAGCTGAATAAGAAAAGTCACATCCCATGATTTCAGTAAAATTACAAACACAAAAATGTATGTGATTATTGGTATAAGCTACTACATTTTCTACTGTTATATCATTACAAGCAGTTCTTAAGCATACAAAACCTTTGCCAATGTAAATTATTACAGTTTTAGGGTCAATTTCCAGACAAACGTCAAAATGGCAAACCTTTTGGTGAGTGTCTAGGCAAAAATCTTGTGTTCTGATCGCGTTACTTTCACAAATAATTCTAGTTGTTCCCGCACAATGCAGGATTCCAGGTCTACCGTTTGACATTTGTCCTTCACCTTTTGGGCCCACGCTTTATGTTCAAAAGGACAGAGTATAGTCCCATTGTGGCTTAAGCCTAATGCAAAACCAGGATAGATCAAAGATACTGAAGCATTGTGAATGGTTAACGCATAAGCTGTGGCAGCGTTCTTAATAGGATCATAGGTAAAATTTACCCATTTCCACCAAGATTGGAGGTCCTTTTCAAAATTGTTAGCATTATCCCAAATTATTTTTCAGATTTTGGTAGGAAAAATGCCTTCTTCATCTTCTCTAATGATTGGCACAGCTACTGATTGCATCCACAATTGAGCCTGGATGCAACTGGGGACCAAAGAAATATTGATTTGAGCTACACCGAGTGTGTCTAAAGTTGGTTCATGATCTTTAACATTAACCTTTTCCCAATTTGGTAATACGTTGGACAGCAGCCACTGATGCGTTCCCAAAGCCAAAAGGGAAGATTGTAAAGGCTGTTGTGTATTTTTCCAAATCAAAAGTTGTAGCAGCCAATTTGTTTCATAATACCTCTGAATCAATGCTATTCAGAACCCGCAATCCGGTTCCCAAAAGAGCAGTCATGTCTTTTGATATTCGTCTTTGAGAAGATCTACGTAGCCAAGTGGTCCATCCCTCATAAGAAGTGAGTAAGAAGGGAGAACAGGCAGGTTGACTTTCTGAAACATTATTTTGCATCAACAATTCAACCCTTTTGAAAGACCATTCTGGTTGAAATAACATTTGTTGTTGGCCATTGTTTCCAATTACAAATGGTCCAACTTCATAAATCATTGGTCAAAGTGTTGACTTGGGAGGAACCGTAGGTTTTAAAACTTCTGTCGTTAATTCTCCCCAATATCTGGTGTCATTTTTTCCACACATGACCTTATGAGAAAATTTTACTGTGGTGAAATTTAACCAACAGTCCAAATTTTGGGTTCTGCATGGTTGAATAAGACCATGTGATCCATTACCATAGCTGTTCGCTGGCTCAGCGAGGGATTCAGCCATTAATTGGCATCTTACATAAATCACATTACTTTGAGTAACGACAAAAGGAAAAACTGTTTTCTTATCATTTAGAATAAGGGAAGTGTCTTTGCCCTGGTGTGTGAGTACAGCAACAAGTTTTGGTTTAGTTACAACATTCACTTTAAATTTGTAAATTAAACCTAACAATTTTGGTTGAATCTTTGGGTTAGCTCTCCAATCGCACACCACAAAGACAGAATTAACCATAGTGAAATTGAACCAGCAATCACCTTGTTCTTTCTTACAAGATTTGGTAACTTCTACATTAACGTCACTTGGGTTTAAAGAAGTATTGTTGCCAGTAAATTTCAGGCGGCAACACAAGGTAAACATATCTTGCTTGATACATTCCCAGCTCTGAGTAGGATGTATTTCTTTTGAAATGCCAGGATGGATTTTAGATGTCAGACTGAAATCTAGAAAACTGCCAGCACCTGAAATAAAGGAGGCCTTTTCAGGTTGAAATCCGAGTTCCACTTTTTTTTGCGTCCCACTTGAATTTTTTCATCAATGATAACGGGGAGGGTTCTGATCCACTCACTCTTATCTCAGACCCACTCAGACGAATGATAAACTTTGTTTCCATGCATTATGACTACAGCCAAATTTGGGCAGCTATTTACGGGATAATTTCCATGAGAGATAGAATACCCTCTAATGGCCTGGGACCAAGGCCATTCAGCATTGTTTTCATTACAGATAGGAGGTGTGATGCAAAAAAAGTATGAACAACTCAATTAAAATTTTACAGGTCATCTTCAAATTTAAGTTTTCTGATTTTATTCATGTTTCTTCTGCTAAATTTGTTCATGTCCCACGGGGTTCTCATGCAAAAACAAAAAATAAAACTTGCCCTTTTCAGGCAAAAAAAAAAAAAAAAAAGAATTAAAATGATGGAACAATCCAAGGGGTTCCTTTCCCAGGGCATTGGTGGCTCTCCATGCATATTTATTTAAAGGATTTTTTAGTACCAATGGCACACTTCCCACAGTAGGGAGTTCCACCAGAACTGGTTGTCCTGAGAAATAAGAAGATCCTTTAGAATCATCAGGTTCTTTTACAGAAGGAGTTAGAGTAGGAGCCTTTGGACAAAAGGCAGTAATTTTTGGTCATCCATTCACTCCCCAACAGTCATTCACACCTTCGACAGCTTCCCACAGTCCCACATGCCAATTCCCCTCCTGGGGTTTCAGGAGTCCTTTTAGAAGGCCGTTAGTCTTTTCTACTATTCCGTTAGCCTGTGGGTAGTAGTGGGTACGGAAGACCCACTTAATCCCTTCACCTTTCTCCCTCTGAGAGTGATGGAAAACGCGAACAGGATGTTA
This sequence comes from Clamator glandarius, assembly GCA_033459285.1. NCBI lineage: Eukaryota > Metazoa > Chordata > Aves > Cuculiformes > Cuculidae > Clamator > Clamator glandarius. Next base: position 161,133 of record JAUNZM010000032.1, read on the forward strand.
AAATGTCCGGGTAGATGCGGCCCTAAGCAACCTACCCTAGCTGACCCTGGTTTGAGCTGGTGGGGAGGGCTAGACCATCTCTAGAGACAACTGCCAGCCTCAGACAATCCATGGTACTAAACCACTCAGATTTTTAAACTCCTAGGAGCGTAGGCAGGAAATTCCAGAGGAATTCCGGTTCCAAAGACAGACTGTGGAACTGACCACTAGCTCTGCTGTAAAGGTTTGAAATCCTGCCCAGATTAATCAGCTTCCCAAACAAAAAAGGCCTTGCTGAAATGCACCTCTGATATCAGGCTCCCAAGACAGGAAAACAATTATAATCAGTGGCGGTTCTGATACCTGTTTTTTCAAACCACACTGCACAGCACCCTCTTTTGGTGACACGAAGTTGGGTTTTGTTTTTCTTTCAGGCTTTGAGAAAAAAGCTCTCGCCATATGAGAGATGATTTTCATATACGAAATAGTACTTTAAGTTTAAAACTAAGCAATTCAAAATAGACAACATCTGTAAAACAAAGAAGCCACCAAAAGTTGATCAACCCGTTACCCCAAGGAACAGAGAAAGTGAAGAAATATCCTTTAAAATGTCTTAAACTCTTCATCAAGAGGTTCAGGCATGAACCTTGTGATGACTTTGACAAGTAAAGGAAAATGCATATCGTTCCCATAATAAACCATGAAATCTCAAAGCACGTATCACAGCGGAGCGTTCTTCTGAGCTTGTAGATGGGGGCCACAACAGCAAGGTGGGGGTTAAGAACAAACAACGGCATGTGGGCACCGGCCCTTTGTGACATCACTGTGGTGGATCCTGGTAACACTGTGTGGGGCAGGGGCAGGGGCAGAGCTGCTGGCGGAGGTCGTTGGGCAGAAGGCTCCAGGGGTTGAGCTGAGAAAAAGCCGTCCCTGAAGAAGAGCCACTGACAGGTCTTTGCGGGAGAAGGAGAGAGCGACGCGACCTGGGGAACCTTGGGCTTGGCGTGCGCTGCGGGCAAGCCGTGTAGCACATTGAGCTGGGAAAGATCCAGGACGCTCTTTAGTGTGTCACACATCATTTCTGAGCCCAGGTAAAGTGCTCTCCTGCCGGAGGGGACTCCGACATTCCAACAATCCCAAAGTCACCCCAACATCCTTCTCTCTAAACTGCAGAGCTATGGATGTGATAGGTGGACTGTTTAGGGGGAGGGAATTGGTTGGATGGTTGCATCTGGGAAGCAGAGGTCAATGGCTCAATGTCCAGATGGAATCCGTGACAAGTGGGGTCCTTACTGAGACATTTGCTGTTTAATAACTTCATCAGTGATAGAGACACTGGGATCGAAGGTACCCTCAGCAAGTTTAGAGGTGACACCAAGCTGAGTGGTGCAATTGTTGCACCAGAAGGATGGGCTGTCATCCCGAGGGACCTAGAGAAGGTGGAGAAGTGGGACTATGTGAACCTCATGAGGTTCAACAAGGCCAAGAGCAAGGTCCTACACCCGGGTTGGGACAATCTGTGCTTTCAGTGCAGGCTGGGGGATGATGTGACTGAGAGCAGTCCTGTGGAGAAGGGCTTGGGGTTGCTAATTGAGGAGCAGCTCAACAAAATCAGGCAATGTGTGCTCACAGCCCAGAAGGCCAACCATATCCTGGGCTGCATCAATAGAAGCGTGGCCAGCAGGTCAAGGGAGGGGATTCTGCCCTTCTATTCCACTCTTGTGAGACCTCACCTGGAGTACTGTGTCCCGTTCTGGAATCCCCAGCATAAGAAGGACATGGAACTGTTCGGATGGGTCCAGACGAGGGCCACAAAGATGATGGGAGGGCTGGAGCACCTCTGCTATGCTGACAGGCTGTGGGAGTTGGGCGCCTTCAGTCAGGAGAAGAGAGGGCTCTGGGGAGAACTTATAGTGGCCTCAGAGTACCTGGAGGGGGCCTAGAGGCAAGCAGTGGAGGGACTGTTTAGAAGGGCACATAGTGATAGGAGGAGGGGGAATGGCTTTACATAGGAATGGGAAAGAGTTAGATTGAACATTAGGAAGAAATTCTTCCCTGTGAGGGTGGTGTTCTAGGCCAGGTTGGATGGGGCCTTGGGCAGCCTGGTCTAGTGGGAGTTGTTCCTGCCCATGGCAGGGGGCTTGTAACTTGGTGAGCTTTGAGGACCCTTCTAATCCAAACCATTGGGTGTATCTTGCTTACAGATCTTGCATTCCAAACAAACTAATTATCCTGACATGGATCAAAAAGAACATCCAGATCCTGGAAGATGCGACAGGGCTAAAAAGAGAAAGAGGGCATCACCAAGTGGTGCACGGAAGAGTAAGTGGTGTAAAATGGATCTTGAAAGTTGCAACGGGTCTGAAAAGAGAAAAAGATCAAGAAGAAGTGCACAAGAGACCCAGCACAAAAAAACAGATCCTGGAAGAGGCAGGAGGGCTAAAAGGAGAGACAGATCAGCAAGTGGTGCACCAGAGCATACACGCAAGAATCCAGATCTTGGAAGACAGACAAGATCTAAAAAAACAGAGAGATCAGCAAGTGGTGCACCAGAGAACACGTGCAAGAATCCAGATCTTGGAAGACGGAAGAGATCTAAAAAGACAGAGAGATCGGCAAGCGGTGCGCCTGAGAGCAAGCGCAAGAAATCAGATCTTGGAAAAAGCAAGACGGCTACAAAGAGATCGACACCAGCAAGCAGTGCACAGGAGGACACTAGCTGCAAACTGGATCGTAGCAGGACGAGCGGCCACAAAAGGGAATTGCAGGCACGGTCCAGTCTCTATGAGTATTTGCAGATACATGACCCATTGTAACGGAGGAATTTCTGTTCTATGAAGATTAATTCTTATCTTGGTAGCAGTCATTGAGTGGAGGGGGGATAGGACATTCTGTCGATAACATTAGTAGTTTATTTCTTTGGCTGATACCAGTGGCTTTTTCTTTTGGCTGGGATTTGATTCTCTTGAGTGAAAATGTTTAGTTTGCAGGTGCACTTGTGACTGCACATAGGACAGTCTTGCTCTTTGTTCCTGTGATATATTTCACCAGATCAGTGAACAAGAACCATCCATGGGAGTGCCTGAAATACAGGCATCTCTCTCCAGACATCAGAATTTCCCTGGTGACAGGCATTCATGTCACCCATACTCAAAAAATCAAGGCCAAGTATTTAGACTTGCTTTTGATCCAGTATCGTGGAAACAGAAAGGAGATCACATCTGAGTTTTACCTTTGTAGAAATATGTTTATTAAGATGTTCTAAGAATCGCTAAAAAATCTGTAGAGTCAGATATGTATGACATCTGCCCTCTTGTGGGGCAGTTGTTCTGACCTTACATATTTAACTACTGAAAAAGCTGCAGATAGGATTTCTAATGTAAGATCTTCAGCCAAGACAGCCTAATGTAAATGTGTATGCCGTGTGCGATGTACCAAACAATTCTGTCAAATATTCAGACGAATGATTTCGTCTCAGTTACTTTAGAGGAGTACTTTAATGTGGCCAAAAGGCAATTTTATATAGATATATAGAAGATCTTTTGGCTCTCTCGTTCTGGAAGATAGATCTAAAAGACACCTTTGATGTATAGAAGAGAATTCTTAAATGCTTTTGCTATAAATAAGAATACGAGTACTGAAATCCTGAAGCAAAATTTGTGTAACCAATCTTTTAAAAGGAAGACAATTGACTTGTGGTTTTCTGTTGCCTTGCCACTGCGAGTATCTCATCGGAAAATTTATTCCTTGCCAACTTTCTTCCCTGGAACATAAACAATGCGCCCTGTGAATTGCTGGGGGCTGAATTGGAAATTGCTCCTGTCTACTGCCTGTGGCCTGGCATGTATCTGAGTGCCCAACTGCCTCCCTGCTGAATGCTTTTTGTATTCTGACCTGAATTCACTCGGGTTTGTTGATTGGCTGGACAATCTTGATGTCGTTCTAGGCGAGTCATCAAAGGAGCACGGCCACGCGTGTAGAGGATGACGAGGAGGGTCACCTGATCTGTCAGAGAGGAGACACGCTAAATGCAAGATGTATAGAATATTTTTCAATGTTTTGTATCATTTCAGACAGAATGAGTTCTTTTAGCATAAGATATGGGGGGGTTCTGAAGACTTTTCTTTCTCTCTTGACTTTTTGGTTTGGGGTGGGACTGTTATTGTTTTCATAAGATATTATTTTATAGTATTACAAGTATATTTAATTCCTTATTTTTCACTTCAGTCCTCCCTCAAAGAAATAGTGAATGAAGTATATGAACCCACTGAAAGGGGATCCCTGTAAAGGGCCTTTGAAGAGAGTTGTACGGCAGCATCTCTCAGACCAGATATTTATAATTTAGCAGAGGCTAGAACAGTTTTCTGTGGCAGTCTTTCTGGGTTTTTGTTTTATCTCTCTTTAGTTTTGTTTCCTTGCTAGGATGTTTAGTAGCTGAGTAAAAGCTACTAAGACTAAGTGACTAAGACTTCTTTTCTTTATAGATGAGGTTGTTGCCTTGTTGGGTGAAGGTGATTTTGCTAAAGTGGTGGAATGCATCGATCACAAAGAGTAAGTCTTTTAATTCAGTGGCTGTTGTTTTTCTTACTCAGACTCTGCATGTGTGTCTCAGAAGTGCTTCCTGATGCTGTCAGGCTTTTCCTTTGCTGATGGTGGGAGGCGGACTGGAGAAATGGGGGCCACTGCACCCTCCACACTGGGCGTCCTTGGTGCTGTGTTTTCAGACTGTAAAGATGAAGTTTTCGTTGTGTTTGTGCACAGATGACTCTGGGTTATATGATGACAGTGTGCCCTTTTCCCAGAAGGTTTCTAGTGTTATAAATAAGGCAGAGGCAGATGAGGTGATAATTACCCAACAGTCTGAGTTAAAAGTACTCATTGTTCTCATCTCTGTTAAAACCTGTCTTTTCAGGGAAGGCAGACATGTAGCTGTGAAAATAGCAAGGAATACCTATTGGAGCTCTGAAGCTGCTCGTGCTGAAATCCAAGTACTGGAAGATTTAAAAGCATCAGACTCCAGCAATGCCTAGTAAGTACACAAAGCCGACTGCGTTGTGGTTTGGCTTGAAGACTTCTTCAGCAATGCTTTCCATGAGACACAGCATATGGAGGAGCGCTGCACAACTTGCTGTTGCAAAGCACGTGTTTCCCTGCTTTTGCAGTCACTGTGTCCAGATGCTGGGATGGTTTGAATACTGTGGACATATCTGCATTGTTTTTGAGCTGCTGGGGCTCAGCACCTATGACTTTATGAAAGACAACCACTGCCTGCCGTTTAGCCTGGACAACATCAGACACATGGCCTATCAGATCTGCACCTCTGTCAACTGTGAGTATGCTCCTTCATTGCTCTATTTGTTAAAGTTCCTTTGTGGCACCCACTAACTGTATGATTTCTCTTGCAGTTTTGCATATGAACAAGTTGACACATACAGATGTGAAGTCGGACAATATTGTCTCTGTGACATCTGATTATGAAGAAGTGTACAACCCCAAACTGGTAAGCTGCTCTCCTCTTCTGCGCTTTCTTCCTTCTCAGCCATCCTCTGTGTTTCTTTGGTCACTCGCATCCCATCACCTTTTGTTTCAGAAACGCATAGAAATCAGACTGAGAACAGCAGACGTTAGACTTGTGGACTTCGGGTGCGCCACATATGATCATGGGCATCATAGTCCTACAGTGAGTGCGAGAGCTTACAGAGCTCCTGAAGTGATCTTAGGTCAGTGGAACGAGGTTTGTTTGGCTGATTTTTCACGTATGAGATTTGTGTGCTATTGAACAAAGCTAGAGAAGTGTTTGGTGTCTTGCTTGAGGTGTTGAATGTTTGCAGCCTGGACTAAACATGAACAATCTGAACCTTTTCACAGAGCTTGGATGGTCACAGCCATGCGATGTTTGGAGCATAGGATGCACTCTCCTGGAATACTACCTTGGAGACATAGTATTTACGGTAGGGAACTATGAACCCAGAAGGGTGCAGCATGCATAACACTCCTCAATATGATGAACAAAGGCTACAGAGATGTGGGGACTGAGAGGAATGGTCTGTGCGAGGAAGTAAGCTGCATTTCTCTGTAATGCCAAGCTGAAGAGAACGGAAGATGTAGGCACCAAGGAACTATCTCAGGAGCAGATTTTAAAAGCTGCTTCCAGTAGACATTTTGTCAGTGGCTTGAAGGGAAGGGTTGCCCTGTTATCGTGTGGAATTTACTAGGCACCCTACTACCAGATGTGGCTTCATCTATCACCATCAGCAAATACTGCTCAAAGGCCTGAATTCAGTCCTCTTGACAGTATTGCTGAAGTTGAGCTTGACGAAGAAAGAAAAGAAACACCCACCAAAGCAAGGTCAAGGGGAAAATATCCAGTAGCTTGTAACTTCTTTCAGGAAATGGAAAACTCAAGCCTATCAGGTTCAGCTTATTGGTCGCAGGGTACAGTCAAAAATAAAGTCAGTGTGCTTCTTGATAACTTCCACTTAACCAAGAATGAAAAATGTCTCTCTTGACTTCTCTCCAGATCGATGAAGACAAAATGCACCTGGCAATGATGGAGCGATTGCTGGGGCCTTTGCCAAAGCCCATGGCAAAGAGAGTTGTTTCTCCAAGCAAAAAGCAGTATTTCTTTAAGGGATGGCTGGCCTGGGATGAAAACAGTGCTGCTGGGCAACACGTCTCAAGGTCCTGTAAACCCCTGAAGGTAAGGTTGCAGGGGGGAAGATGCTTCTGTGCAGAGGAGCTCCAAAGTGCAATTATAACATTGGAAGCCTGTGTTTTGTTGTTATCTTCCCGAAGGAATACATGAAGTGCCAAGATAGTGACCATGAGAACCTGTTTGACTTGATTGAAAGGATGTTGGAGTATGACCCAGCCAAGCGTATTACTCTGGCAGAAGCACTGGAACATCCTTTCTTCCTCCCGCTGAAGCAGGAAAATAGCATATAGACTCCCAGAGCTGAGGCAGACAAGCTTCACTGTCCTGTTTGTTTCTTTGTGTATGTTAAGTATTTAGTTATTGATGCTGAATTCGTCTGTTGGAATAAAACTTATTTAAGAAAAAAATACTGATGAGCCCGGTTGTGTTTCTCCAGGAAAACAAAATCTCAGGACACTTTTCCTGTGTGGATGAAAGCACCTTCTACTCTATAGGCCTCCCAAGAGCCAGAATGTATTAATTTAATTGGAGTTTATCTAACTGACGTTGGAAGAGCAAAAGACCTAGGGCTGGCATTTTGCCCTTTAGCCATTGACTGATGCTTTTTTTCTGTGTGTAAGAGGACAGGGAAAGCCCTTGCTCTTAAGTGTGAAGACGGCCTTTATCTTGTGAATGAAAAAAGTTACACAGGAAGGAACTATTAAAAAGATTGCACCACGATAAGGAATTTTTATTTTTCTTAGTTTTAGGAGGGGTATTCTGGTTACCAGTATTCCTGTGAATGGTCATTGTTGGCGTGCAGCGGTAGAGACTTCCCTGTTCCAGCAGCTCTTTGTCAGATTATGAGCTGTCCCAAGCCTTTCCATTAAGAACTCCAAGAAGGCTCATAGGCTTGTGTAAAGAGCCAAACTGGGAAATTCTGTCTCAAAACCTGTCAAAAGTCACTGCCAGTTTATAGCACAAGAGCCACTGAAACCACCATGTCAGCGAATCAGCACTCCACAGAAGTTCAGTGGGTGGGGCGAGGTGAAGGTGGTGTGTGGTCACTGCATGCAGACACCGCCTAGCATCTCGCAAGTGCAGGGGGGTGAGGATGTGCAGGTTGTGTGGTACACAGCGACCCAAACTGGGGAAGGTATAAAATGACCCGCCAAAAAGCCCCTCTGAGCCCACAAAGTGCTTTGTGACTTAGTACTCTGCCTCAATACCATTATTAAGAACAAATACCGGTTGCTACTATATTCCATTAGAGTCCGTATTTAGCTCCTCAAAGTGCTCTTACAATGAAAAATTACTTCTTTGCATTCGGAGCAGGAAAAATGCTTTGTTACAAAGCCTTCGTACTTCTCTTCTCAGCAATAAAACCCCTTAAACAAAACGAGCCAAGTACAGAAATGCCTGCTCCTGTTTTAACAAGGTTTCTATTCCTGTATTGTGAAATTACATCTTGCTTCACAACTACAAAAGAGGTATTTAATGCAGTACAACACAATGCTGATCATTCCCCAGCCGGTAAAACAAGTGGTATGAAAACATCACTGTGTATGGAGAGCCCTATTTCACCCTTGCTTCTGCACAGACCATGGTGCAGCATTGTCTGCAGGAAGGTTGGGCTGCACTACAGTTCCTGGGGCTCTATATGGAAGGAAGTTTTGGCTAGGGAAGAAGTTAGGCTCCAATTGCTAAAAATCTTATGTGGCACCTCTTGTTCCATATCATCTTAACCTCAGTGTGTTTTCTTCTTGCGGGTGTACCGGGATATGCTCCCTTTGAAGTCTGAGAGCAGCCTTCTTTTTGACTTCTTGCTCAAAACTACTGTTCCCCAGAGCCCTCCATCATTCTCCCCAGAGACCTGAAGATTCTCGATTGCTTTCAGCTGTCTGCAGTGTGTATCATCATTGCCTATTTGAAATACAACCAGTGGGTAATAATCTGTCTCCTTGACCAGGGAAGGAAGTTTTCTAGTTCTTCACTGATGCCGCTGGCAAGCAGGAGACCTCCCTGTGGAGCGGGTCTGGTCTGCAGATGGGCCCCTCTGTTCCTTTTAGAAAGGAATCCCCTAAGACAATCACCCTCCTCTCTTTTTTTACGGAGGATGTTTTCATGTTTGTTTGAGGATGGTCCAGCCTAGAGTATGCTTCTAGGCTGTGGGAGCAGTCTTCTTCATCCTTGGGGATGGATTCCACACGCAGTGCTTCATATTTGCTTTTCAGGGGAATCTGGGGGTTTGTTGTCTGAGCGGGGGCAGCACGTGTCCTTCGCCAGGCAGGAACTTGCTGCCATTCCCCATCTCTTGTTCCCCTAAGGTTGTAGTTGGCAGGTGGGTGTTGCTCAGCTGCACTAGCTCCTGCAGCCTGCTGAGTTTGTGAGAGGGCGCTGCTCCACTGATCCATCTCCCTCTCACACTCCCAGATAGTCCTCAGCCTCTTTACCTCCTCCCTCAGCTCCTCCACCGTGTGAAGGAGTTCCCCGACGCAAGCACAGATTCCACAAGTGGAGTCAGTACCAGAGGTGTGAGTCGGTGTGGGAGGGGGGCACCGCCTGCAGCCCAGGGTCCGGGCAGCTGCATGTGGCCACTGAGGCTCCGTCTGGGTGGCCGCATCCACCCTGCTCGCTGCAGCACCCGGAGCGGCTTTAATCTTCTGCCGGGTGGCCACCATGGACCTCGGTCCCTTCAAGGCGGCTTCCTGCCCCACTCTGCACCCTCCTTGCTCGCCCTGCCCGCTCCGACTGCACCGGGACACTAACGCGCCAGCACCTCTTTGCCGTGCTCGCAAGGGACAGTTTCAACCTCCCGCGGTATCCGCCAGGACCACCCCCTCCCGGCAGGCCCCGCATCCAAACATTCTGACTCAAAGACAAGGTTGGACACAATCACTAATATCTGTGTAGATCTAGTGGCACGTAAATGTTTAGGCTTTCAGGTTTCCTGTTCAGGCTGAAGAAGCCGCAAGGGCCATGTTTCTAATGAACCTCTTACGTTTGTGTTTAAATAACCAGCTCTGGTAAATCTGGGCAGTTTATTTCCCCCTAACGGACGTGGCAGAAAACATGTTGTGCCATTCTCAGTTCAATTAAGTCACATTCACGGCCTCTTTGAATCTAGGATGCTGAACTGTGGCCATCAGAGCCTGCAGACGCTACTGTGCTGATTGAGCCAGCAGTGGCCCAGGTGGCCAAGAAGGCCAGTGGCATCTTGCCTTGTATCAGAAACAGCGTGGCCAGCAGGTCCAGGGAGGTGACTGTGCCTGTGCACTCGGCACTGGTGAGGCCGCATCTCGAATCCTGTGTTCAGGTTTGGGCTCCTCACTGTAAGAAAGACATTGAGGGGCTGAAGCGTGTCCAGAGAAGGGCAACAAAGCTGGGGAAGGGGCTGGAGCACAAGTTTTACAAGGAGCGGCTGAGGGATCTGGGGCTGTTTAGCCTGGAGAAGAGGAGGCTGAGGGGAGACCTTATCGCTGCCTACAAATGCTGAAAGGAGGTTGTGGAGAGGTGGGTGCTGTTCTCTTCTCCCAGGTGATAGAGACAAGAGAGAACAGCCTCAAGTCAGACCCGGGGGGTTCAGATTAGGAAAAAAAATGTTCACTGAAAGGGTCATCAGGCACTGTTAGAGGCTGCCCAGGGAGGTGGTGGAGTCACCATCCTTGGTGGTATTTAAAAGACGGGCAGACGAGGTACTTCAGGATATGGTTTAGTGGCAGGAAGGTATGGTTGGACTCGATGATCTCAGAGGTCTTTTCCAACCCACTGATTCTATGATTCTATGATTCTGCAGCTGGGGCAGGAGAATCTTCAACTGCCACAGAACATCTGGTAAAGGTCACCTGTCAGAGCCTCTACTGTTTTCTAAGAAAGATGTCCAAAAAACCCGTTCAATCACACTTCAAAACAAACTCAGAAATGAAGGGACCACCCGTGCTTAGGTGTCTATGAACTTTGGAGGTGGTAGAAAGTAGTATTTTCACTTTTCAATAGTTTCCTTTGAATATTCAGTTTCATTTCATAAGGACAATTTTTCTCAACAGATTCATCTGTACACTAGAGACTTTTTAACAACTAAAAGACAAGACTTTGCCATGACTCTGAGAAAAAGCAACATCTGAAAGACCCAAACATTAAAGATTTGCTTTAAAGGATAATATATTATCATCAGTGTCTATCAATATCAGAACGTTTTAAACTGATGATCCATCTTAAACATTCTCATCTGATTATATGAACTGTCCGTTCTGTGACTTTTATCTGACCTACATGAAGTTCCACCTGAAGAGAAGCATGCACAGGTCCATTCTTTGACCGTGTCGGTACCACACCCATTCCCAGCTCCAGCACCAAATCCGATTTTTGCTTCTCAGTAAACCCAACAACGCTGCATCCAGCGACAGGACGGTAGGTTCTGCGGTGGGGTGGCCATTAAAAAGGCGGTGGGGCGCTTTCCTGAGCAGGGAAAAGTCTAAAATTCTCGATCCGTGGCCAGCGCCGGGCTCCTGGCTCTACGGCCCTTCCCGCGCGGTGCCTGACGGGAGGGGCCGTTCCCGGAAGCTACCGCGGGGGATTTCAACGGTCCTTAGGGAGCACGGGGGGAGAGGAGCAGGGCAAAGAGGTGTGGGGCATGTTGAAGAGGGTACATTAAAACAGGGCAGTTTGAGCGTCAGGGCGAGCGGGCAGGGCGAGCAGGGAGGGCACAGACAGGGGCTGGAGCATGGCCAGAAGGAACTGAGAACCGTGGTGGCTACCCGTCAGAAGATTAAGGCTGCACCAAGCATGATGGATGCTGCCATGCAGATGGACCCCCAGTGGGCGCACGCAGCTACCCAGACCCTGAGCTGTAGACAGTACCCCCCTCCCACACCAGCCTGTGCCTCAGTCACTGGCTCCACTTGTGAAAGCTGCACTCGAGTGGGGGAACTCTGTCGTATGGTGGAGGAATTAAGGGAGGAGGTAAAGAGGCTGAGGAGCATCAGGGAGTGTGAGAGGGAGATAGACCAGTGGAGCAGTGCCCTCTCACTCACTCAGCAGCCTGCTGGAGCTGGTACTTCCAAACACCACCCACCTGCTAGCTGCAAGGTTGGGGGAACAAGAGGTGGGGAATGGCAGCAAGTTCCTGCCAGACAAAGGAAACCTGCTCCCCTCAACCAGACAACAAAACCCCAGATCCCCCTGGTAAATAAGTACCATGTGCTGCAGGTGCAATCCTGTCCTGAGAATGAGGATGATGGCTCCCACAGCCTAGAACCTTTCCCTAGGCCGCACCATCCTCAGAAGAAGATAGAAACATCCTCCATTAAGAGGAAGAGGAGGGTTATTGTTGTAGGGGACTCCCGCCTAAAAGGAACGGAGGGACCCATTTGCAGACTGGACCCGCTCCACAGAGAGGTCTGCTGCTTACCGGGGGCATCAGTGAAGGAGGTAGCTAGAAAACTTCCTTCCCTGGTCCACGAGACTGACTACTATCCTCTGATAGTAGTCCAAATTGGTAATGATGGTAAATAGTTAACAGAAAGACTAAAGCCACCAAGAAAGACTTCAGGGCCATTGGGAAAATGATGGAGGGCTCTGGGGCTCAGATAGTATTCTGCTCCATCCCCAGGCTGAAGAGAGAGGAGCAGGAAGTCGGGAAGAAGGATTCGATTAATGCCTGGCTCTGAGCCTGGTGTGAGGAAAGGGGCTTTGGCTTCTTTGATCATGGGGTGGCTCACGCACCCCCAAACTCTGCTGCTAAGGTTGGGACAGGTGGGTCTTCTAGGGGGGCTAAAGCCCTTGCTAAGAGCTTATCTAAGCTCATAGATCGAGCTTTAAACTAGATGTGAAGAGGGAGGGGATTGGGACCAGGCTAGACAGGAGCAAGCCTGGACGTAGGTCACGAGTGATGCAGAGAGGATGTGCTGGAGAGGACCTCCAGCACAGCACCACAGAGAAAGTGGGGGTGAACACACATGGGGGTGGTAAGGGAGATACGGGTGCTCTGGTGATAGCTACTCCGGTTACCAGGCAATTGGGAATGTACTCTGTTCCCTTTAAGAGGGCTGAAGGCTTGGCAGCTCGGCTGAAGTGCATTTACACCAATGCACGCAGCATGGGAAATAAGAAGGAAGAGCTGGAAGCTGTTGTAGGGCAAGGAGCCTATGATGTCGTTGCCATCGTGGAATCGTGGTGGGATGACTCATATAACTGGAGTAGAGATATGGTGGGATCCAAACTCTTCAGGAGGGATAGGAAGGGAAAGAGAGGAGGTGGGGTAGCCCTCTTTGTAAGGGAGGACTTGGACACCGTTGAAATGGATTGTGGCCATGAGGAGATTGAGTGCCTATGGGTTAGAATCAGAGGAGCCCATAAGAAGGTATATTTTGTGATGGGAGTCTGTTACAGGCCACCCAGCCAAGGAGAAGCAGCTGGTGAGCTCTTCTATAAACAGCTGGGGTTAATTTCTAGGTCAGTGCCCCTTGTTCTTGTGGGAGACTTCAATCTTCCTGATATCTGCTGGAAGTACAATAGAGCAGAAAGGAAGCAGTCTAGGAGGTTCCTGGAGTGTGTGGAAGACAACTTCCTTGCACAGCTGGTGAACGAACCGACAAGGGAAGGTGCCCTCCTGGACCTGCTCTTTGTGAACGGAGAAGGCCTTGTGGGACGCCTAGGACTAAGTGATCATGAGATGATAGGGTTTTCTGTTCTAGGTGAAGTGAAGAGGGTGGTTAGCAAGACAGTAGCATTAAATTTCCAGAGGGCAGACTTTGATCTCTTCAGAAGTCTGGGTGGCAAAGTCTCATGGGAGACAGTGCTTAAGGGCAAGGGAGCCCACGAGAGCTGGGAGCTCTTCAGAAAGGAGATCCTAGCAGCTCAGGAGAAAGCCATCCCCATGTTCCGAAAACAAAGGCGGCAGGGGAAAAAACCAGCTTGGTTGAACAGGGAGATCTTGAGTGATATCAAGAAGAATTGGAATGTTTATGAGCTATGGAAGAGGGGAAAGGCCTCTTGGCTGGACTACAGGAGGGAAGTGAGATTGTGTAGAGAAAAAATTAGAAGGGCTAAGGCTCAACTAGAAATCAAATTGGCAAAGTCGGTGAAAGATAACCAAAAATCTTTCTATAAATATATAAATAATAAAAAGAGGACTAGGGAGGCCATACAGTCCCTGTTGGATGCAGAAGGAGCAACAGTGACAGGGGATGAGGATAAGGCTGAGGTACTTAATGCCTTCTTTGCCTCAGTCTTTAATTGTAAAGGAAGTTGTTCCCTTTCTGTACAAAGCCAGGAGGTAGAGGAGCAAAATGAGGCTCCCGTGGTCCAAGAGGAGGTGGTCAGAGCCCTGCTAGCCAGACTAGACACCCACAAGTCTATGGGGCCAGATGGGACTCACCCGAGGGTATTGAAGGAACTGGTGGATGTGCTGGCCGAGCCCCTTTCCATCATCTTCCAACAGTCCAGGAAGACTGGGTAAGTTCCACTGGACTGGAGGCTGGCTGATGTTGTGCCCATCTACAAGAAGGGTCGCAGGGAGGATCCAGGGAACTACAGGCCAGGGAAAGTCATGGAACAGGTGATCTTGAGATCTATCATGAAACACATGCAAGAGAACCGGGTGATCAGGCCCAGTCAACATGGGTTCACAAAAGGCAGGTCCTGCCAAACTAACCTGATCGCCTTCTATGATCAAGTGACTGGGATGCTGGATGAGAGAAAGGCTGTAGATGTGGTCTTTCTGGACCTCAGTAAAGCCTTTGACACAGTTTCTCACAGCATTCTGCTACGGAAACTGTCGGCCTCTGGCCTGGACAGGCGCTCACTCTCCTGGGTGGAAAACTGGTTGGCTGGCTGGGCCCAGAGAGCGGTGGGAAATGGAGTTTACTCCAGCTGGAGGCCAATTACAAGTGGGGTTCCCCAGGGCTCAGTGCTGGGTCCAGCCCTGTTCAATGTCTTTATCAATGACCTGGATGAAGGCATCGAGTGCTCCCTTAGCAAGTCTGCAGATGACACTAAGCTGAGTGGAAGTGTGGATCTGCTGGAGGGTAGGGAGGCTCTGCAAAGAGATCTGAACAGGCTGGACCACTCGACAGAATCCAATGGGATGAGGTTTAACACGTCCAAATGCCGGGTCCTGCACCTGGGGCACGACAACCCTAGGCAGTACTACAGACTAGGAGAAGTCTGGCTGGAAAGCTGCCAGGAGGAGAAGGACCTGGGAGTGTTGGTCGATAGCCAACTGACCATGAGCCAGCAGTGTGCCCAGGTGGCATCTTGGCCTGTGTCAGAAATGACGTGACCCACAGGTTCAGGGAGGTTATTCTCCCTCTGTACTCGGCACTGGTGAGACCGCACCTTGAATTCTGTGTTCAGTTTTGGGCCCCTCACCACAAGAAGGATGTTGAGGCTCTGGAGCGAGTCCAGAGAAGAGCAACGAAGCTGGTGAAGGGGCTGGAGAACAGGCCTTGTGAGGAGCGGCTGAGAGATCTGGGGTTGTTTAGCCTGGAGAAGAGGAGGCTGAGAGGAGACCTCATTGCTCTCTACAACTACCTGAAAGGAGGTTGTGGAGAGGAGGGAGCTGGCCTCTTCTCCCATGTGACAGGGGACAGGACGAGAGGGAATGGCCTCAAGCTCCGCCAGGGGAGATTTAGGCTGGACATTAGGAAAATATTTTTCACAGAAAGGGTCATTGGGCACTGTTAGAGGCTGCCCAGGGAGGTGGTTGAAGGAGGAGAACGCAGGCTCTGATCTCATCTCTCTGTGGACCAATGATAGGATGAGAGGGAATGGCAGGAAGATCTTCCAGGGGAGGTTTACATTGGATATTAGGAAGCAGTTCTTCACGCAGAGTGTGGTGGAGCACTGGAACAGCTCCCCAGGGAAGAAGTCCTGGCGCCAAGCATCACAATGTTCAAGAAGTAGTTGGACAACATGCTCAGATTCGTGGTGTGAATGTTGGGGTTGCCCTGTGCAGGGGCGGGAGCTGCACTTGATGAGCCTTGTGGGTGCCTTCCAACTCAGGACATTCTACGATGCTATGATAAATAGCAACTGTAATACAGAGAAACTAAATGCAGCTCTTCAAGGAAGCGCACAGATCAAAATTTCTGTCCCCACAGAATGAAAGAAACCAGCCCCTCATCAAAGGATCTCGTGCTTCCTCTGCTGCCCACTATTACTGCACACACGATGGTGTAATCATGGCCACCCTCTTGCCACCTCGTGCCTCGTGGCAGGCACTTCAGCCCCTGCCTCTCAGAAGGAACTTTTCAGCCTGTCAGCCCTCTTTGAGTGCTTAACAGAAAGGCTCCGGAGAGCTCATAATCCGAGAAAGAGCTGCTGGAAGAGGGAAGTCTCTACTGCCTCACGCCAACAATGTACAACAGGTACTGGTAACCGACCCCTCCTAAAACTAACAAAAATAGTAATGCTTTATCACAGTGTAATTGTTAATACTACAGGGATCTTCTTTTCTGTATAACTTTTCTCTTTCATCACATAAAGGCCATCCTCAAGCTCACCAGCAAGGGCTGTCCTTGTCCTCTTACCCAGAAAGCCACTCCCTCAAGGGTAAACATCAGCCTTAGATCTTTTGCTCTTCCAATGACAACTGTGTAAACCGTAATTATATTAATACTTTCTGTCACTTAAGAGGCCTGTAGAGCAGAGGGTGCTCTCGTCCACACTATAAAAGTGTCCCAATATTTTGACTTGCTGAAGAAACAAAACTGGGGTCATCAGTTTCTTTTTCTTAAATAAGTTTTATTCCAACAGGAAAATTACATGATAGCATCACGCAGTAAATAAATAAGTAGAGAAATACTTAAGAAATATAAAAAAATAAGTAAATAACAATCAATTGACATTGTTTGTTTACGTTTCTGAACAGGCAGACAGAGATGTTTGCCTGCCTCAGCTCTAGGAGGTTGTGTGCTTTTTTCGCTCTTCAATGGGAGGAAGAAAGGATGTTCCAGTGCTTCTGCCAGAGTGATGCGCTTGGCTGGGTCATATTCCAGCATCTTTTCAACCAAGTCAAACAGGTTCTCATGGTCACAATTGTGGCAGGTCATTAATTCCTTCAGGAAGAAAAAAACAGTACATGGGCTTCCAATCATTGAATTGCACTGGGAGCTCCTCTGCCCAGAAGAAGCATCTTCCCTCTGTAATCTTACCTTCAGGGGTTTACAGGACCTTGAGACGTGTTGCCCAGCAGCACTGTGTTCATCCCAGGCAAGCCGGCCCTTATGAAAATACTGTTTTTTCGTTGGTGAACAAGTTCTCTTCATCATTTGCTCTGGCAAAGGCCCCAGCAATCGCTCCATCATCGCCAGGTGCACTTTGTCTTCATTGGTCTGGAGGGAAGTTAAGAGAGACATTTTTCATTCTTGGTTATGTGGAAGTTATCAAGAAGCACATGCCAGCCTGACTTCATTGTTGACAGTACCCTGCAAGCAATAAGCTGAACTTGGTCATGGAAAAAGGAGAGGCTTGAGTTCTTTGTTTCCTGGAAAAAGTTACAAGCTACCGGAGTTGCTTCCCCAAGCCTCTGCCAAAATGTCTACTGGAAGCAACTTGTCAAAATCTGCTGCTGAGATCAAGTTCCTCGATGCCTACATCTTCCATTCCGTTCAACTTGGCATTACAGAGAAATGCAGCTTACTTCCTTGCACGGACCGTTCCTCGAGTTCCCAACTCTGTGCAGCCACTGTTCATCGATTTGGGGAGCGATATGCATGCTGCATCCTTCTGGGTTCATAGTTCCCTACCTTAAATACTACATCTCCAAGGTAGTATTCCAGGAGAGTACATCCTATGCTCCAGACATCACATGGGTGCGACCATCCAAGCTCTGTGAAAAGGTTCAGATTGTTCATGTTTAGTCCAGGCTGGAAACATTCAACACATCAAGCAAGACACCAAACACTTCTCTAGCTTTGTTCAATAGCACACAAATCTCATACGTGAGAAAATCAGCCAAACAAACCGCCTTCCACTGACCTAGGACCACTTCAGGAGCTCTGTAAGCTCTCGCAGTCACTGTAGGACTATGAGGCCCATGGTCATATGTGGCGCACCCAAAGTCCACAACTCTGACGTCTGCTGTTCTCAGTCTACGTTCCTCGCGTTTCTGAAACAAAAGGTGATGGGATGCGAGTGACCAAAGAAACACAGAGGATAGCTGAGGAGGAGGGAGGTGGGGAAGAGGACAGCAGCTTACCAGTTTGGGGTTGTACACATCTGCATAATCAGATGTCACAAAGACAATATTGTCTGGCTTCAGATCCGTATGTGTCAACTTGTTCATATGCAAAACTGCAAGAGAAATCATACAGTTAGTGGGTGCCGCAAAGGAACTTTAACAAATAGAGCAATGAAGGAACATACTCACAGTTGACAGAGGTGCAGATCTGATAGGCCATGTGTCTAATGTCGTCCAGGCTAAATGGCTGAAAGTTGTTGCCTCTCATAAAGTGATAGGTGCTGAGCCCCAGCAGCTCAAAAACAATGCAGACGTGTCCACGGTACTCAAACCATCCCAGCATCTGGACACAGTGACTGCAAAAGCAGGGAAACACGTGCTTTGCAACAGCAAGTTGTGCAGCGCTCCTCCATATGCTGTGTCTCATGGAAAGCATTGCTGAAGAAGTCTTCAAGCCAAACCACAACGCAGTCGGCTTTGTGTACTTACTAGGCATTGCTGGAGTCTGATGCTTTTAAATCTTCCAGTACTTGGATTTCAGCACGAGCAGCTTCAGAGCTCCAATAGGTATTCCTTGCTATTTTCACAGCTACATGTCTGCCTTCCCTGAAAAGACAGGTTTTAACAGAGATGAGAACAATGAGTATTTTAACTCCGACTGTTAGGCAGTTATCACCCCGTCTGCCTTGTTCCCAACACTGGAAACCTTCTGGGAAAAGGACACAGTGACTTCAAATAACCCAGTCATCTGTGCACAAACATAACTGAATCTTTACTTTTTGATAACACAGGCTCCAACGCTGCCCAGTGTGGGGGCTGCAGCTGCACCCCACACTCTATCCAGGCCACCTCTCCCCATCAGCCCTGACCTCTGCCCGGCTGGTCTGCACCTGCAGAAGACGCAGCCTTTGCCTCATCCACCAGCCCTGTACAACCCTCGTGTCCAGGGGCTGCTTTTAGCACCACGGATCAATGTACACTTTTGCGTTGACTGCGTCGGCTTTAGAGAAATACAGGGAGCGACACATGAGGAAGCAAAGAGCAAGCACTTCCTGAACTAGACATTCAGAGTTCAGTAAGAAAAAAGACAGGCGCTGGATTAAAAGACTTACGCTTTGTGATCAATGCATTCCACTACTACTCCGTAAACGCCTTGAGCCAAGACAGCAACAACCTCATCTGTAAAGAAAAGAACTCTTAGTCACCAAAGTGGTGGGGTGACTCAGGTATTAAGTTGCCTAGGAAATAATCAAGAAAAAGAAATGATAAAAGAAACAATAAGAATACTATTTTTGAAGATTATTCTAGTTTTTGCTCTAAATTGTAAATATCTGGTCAGAGAGATGTTTCTGGACAACTCTCTTCAAACTACATTTACAGGGAACTGATTTCAGTAGCTTCATTAATTTCATTTGAGGGGAAGGGAAAAAGGAAACAGAAGAAATATATTTTAAATATATATAATCATATATTATGAAAAAATACCAGTCCCACACCAAAACAAAAAGTCAAAAGAGAAAGAAAAGACTTGAGAGCCCTCTCCTATCTTATGCCAAAAGAACTCATTCTGTTTGAAATGCTAAAAAGCATTGAAAACCATTCTATACATCTTGCATTTAGCACGTCTCCTCTCCGACAGATCTTGTCCTCCACATTCCTGGCTGTGATCCTTTGACGACTCGCCTGGAACGGCACCAAGATTGTCCAGTCAATTAACAAACCTGAGAGAATTCAGCTCAGAATACAAAATGCATTCAGCAGGGAGGCAGTCGGGCACTCAGATACGTGCCAGGCTACAAACCGTTCAGCCCCCAGCAATTCACAGGGTGCATCGTTTATGGTACAGGGACAAAAAGGTGGCAAGGAACAGATTTTCAGATGAGATACTCACAGTGGCAAGGCAACAGAAAACTATAAGGTAATTGTTTTCCTTTTACAGGATTGGTTCCCTCAATTTTGCTTCAGGATTTCTGCGCCCGCATTCTTGTTTAAAGCAAAAGCATATAGCGACACTCTTCTATACATCAAAGATGTCTTTTAGCTGTACCTTGCAGAGATATTGGACAGAATGTTCTTCTATATTTCTATATAAAATCGCCTTTTGGCCACGTTAAAAAACGCCTCTAAAGTAACCGAGATTAAATCGCCAGTGGGCATTTTTGATAAGAATTGTTTGGTACATCGCACACAGCATACACATTCACTTTAGGCCGTCTCAGCTGAAGATCTGACACTATAAATACTACCTGCAGCTTTGTAAAGAGTTGAATGGATAATAAAGATCAGAACAACTGCCCAACTCGTGTGCAGATGTCATAAATATCTGACTCTACAGATTTTTTAGTGATTCTTAGAACATCTTACTAAGCATGTTTCCACAAAACTGAAAATCAGATGTGATCTCCTTGCTATTTCCATGATACTGAGTCAAAAGCAAGTCTAAAAGCTTGGCCTTGCCTTTTTGAGTAGGGCTGACATAAATGCCTGGCATCAGGGAAATTCTGGTGTCAGGAGAGAGATGCCTGTATTTCAGGACTCCAGTGAACGGTTCTTGTTCACTGATCTGGTCAAATATGTCCCAAGAACAAAGAGGAAGACTGTCTTGTGTGCTGTCACAAGGGTACCTGCAAGCTATACATTTTCACTCAAATCCAAGCAGAAAGAATAAGCCACTAATAAGAGCTGAAGGAATAAGCTACTAATGTTATTGAGAGAACTCCATATGCCCCCATCATCCAATGACGGCTGCCCAGATAAGAACTAATCTTCATAAAATAAAAACTCGTCCATTAAAATGGGTCACATCTCCTGCAAATATTCATAGGGACTGGACCGTACCTGCAATTTCTTTTTGTGACCGCTGGTCCCACTCTGATCCAGTTTGCAGCACTTGCTCTCCTGGGCACTGCTTGCTGATCTTTTTCTCTTTGTAGCCCTCTTGCGTCTTCCAAGATCTGGTTTGTTGTGCTGGGTCTCTGGTTCTCCGCATTCTGACCTCTTTCTCTTCTTAGCTACATTGCATCTTTCAAGATCCATTTCACACCGCTTGCTCTCCTGTGCATGGCTGGGTGATGCCCTCTTTCTCTTTTTAGCCCTGTCACACCTTCCAAGAGCCGGACTTTCTTTTGGATCCATGTCAGGAGAATTTGTTTGCTCAGATTGCCACATCTGTAACTGAGATATTTACTCTGTGAATTGCATCCCATACACAAAAAACTCATTCACAAAGCCATCACTCATCAAATGAACACTAAAAGGAATATTGTCCTTTCATAGAGTCCCCAAATCATAGAAAGCTTTGGATTGGAAGGGACCTCAAAGCCCATCCAGTTCCAAACTGCCCACCGTGGGCAGGGACACCTCCCAACACCAGCCTGCCCAAGGCCCCATCCAGCCTGGCATTGAGCACCTCCTGGGATGGGGCAGCCACAGCTTCCCTGGGCAACCTGGGCCAGTGCCTCACTGCCCTCATAGTGAAGAATTTCTTCCTAATGTTTAATCTAAGTCTTTCCCGTTCCTATTTAGAGCCATTCCCCCTCCTCCTATCACTACGTCTAAACAGTCCCTCTACTGCTTTCCTCCAGGCCATTATAAGGTCTCCCCTGAGCCTTCTCTTCTCCTGACTGAAGGAGCCCAACTCCCACAGCCCGTCAGCATAGCAGGGGTGCTCCAGCCCTCCCATCATCTTTGTGGCCCTCCTCTGGACCCATCCGAACAGTTCCATATCTTTCTTATGCTGGGGATTCCAGAATGGGACACTGTACTGCAGGTGGGGTCTCACAAGAGTGAAATAGAGGGGCAGAATCCCCTCCCCTGACCTGCTGGCCACGTTGTTGAGTACCTCAGCCATGTCCTCATTTGTCGAGTCATGTCCACCATTTTTGTTCATCAGTGGGGATACGCTCTCTTTAACCTTCCTTTTTGGGTTGAAGTATCTGTACTAGCCCCTCTTGTCAGTCGCTGCTTCCCTTGCCAAGCTCTATGTAAAGCATTGTTAAATATTTTCTAGCTCTGTTCCACTCCCTTGTTCCCAAGGCTGATTTCCTATGGGGTCCTACTTATCAACTCCTTGAAGAGCTGCAAGTCTGCTTTCCTAAAATGTAGGGTCCCAACTCTGCTCCTTGCCCGTCCCATGTCCCTCAGGCCTTCGAATCCACCAGGGCATGATCACCACAGCCCAGGCTGCCTCCAGCCTTGCTGTTCCCTCGCATCGGTGACCATGAGATCCAGCATCACATCCCCTTGGGCAGGACAGCATCTTACCTGGGCTCAGAAACTATGTGTGAGGCACTCGAGGAGCATCCTGTCCCACGCCCAGCTCACCGTGCTCCTTTTCCAGTTGTAGGAGAAGAGCCGGTGAGCGTGAAGCCTCCTGGAGCTGGGGGAAGAAGGCTTCCTCAGGAGGCTTTCCTCACTGTGATGGCCCACGACAACCCCCAGGTTCCCCAGGACACCTCGTTCACTCCTTCTCCCACAAAAGACCTGTCAGTGGCTCTTCTTCAGGGACGGCTTTTTCCCAGCTCAGCCCCTGGAGCCTCCTGCCGCCGACCTCCGCCAGCAGCTCTGCCCCTGCCCCTGCCCCACACAGTGTTACCAGGATCCACCACAGTGATGTCACAAAGGGCCGGTGCCCACATGCCGTTGTTTGTTCTTAACCCCCACCTTGCTGTTGTGGCCCCCATCTACAAGCTTAGAAGAACGCTCCGCTGTGATATGTGCTTTGAGATTTCATGGTTTATAATGGGAACGATATGCATTTTCCTTTACTTGTCAAAGTCATCACAAGGTTCATGCCTGAACCTCTTGATGAAGAGTTTAAGACATTTTAAAGGATATTTTTCCACTTTCTGTCTTCCTTGGCGTAACGGGTTGATCAACTTTTGGTGGCTTCTTTGTTTTACAGATGCTGTCTATTTTCAATTGCTTAGTTTTAAACTTAAAGTACTATTCTTATATGAAAAACATCTCTTATATGATGTTAAACACTTTCCTCTCTTTCCGCTTGAGCATTTGTTTCATGTCCTGTCTCTGGACACCACCGAGAAGAGTCAGGCTCTGGTTCTTTATTCCTCTCATCCGTTATCAGAGTTTATGCACACGGATAACACCCCCTGAGCTTTCTCTTCTCTAGGCTAAACAGGCCCGGCTTTCAACCTCTCCTTGTGTAACAGATGCTCCTGTCTCTTAATCATGTTGGCTGCTTTTCATTGGACTTACTCCAGCACGGCCGTGTTTCCCTTGTAGCGGACAGTACAGAACTGGACACGACACTGCAGCTCTGGGGGTGCCATCTCTGAGGAGAGGGGAAGCACCACCTCCCCTGACCTGTTGGTGAAGCCTTTTCTAACACAGCCTGGGATGCTGTTGGCCTTCTTTGCCAGAAGGGCATGTTGCATGTTGGGTCCTGTATATTTACTGCCTATATTGCAAGTTTATCACTTTCCTGTGGTCTCCATCATCCAGGAAACTCCAGGTTTAATCTCTTTGCTCAGCCATGAGGAATAAGAGGCTCCAAATGCCCATTTTGAAGAGCCACAGAATAAGCCAGGTAGGAGAACTTAACAACACTTTCTGATGAAAATTGAGGCTGTTTTTGATGACAAAGATGGCAAAAATGGATGCCTGAATTAAGCTCCTAAAGTTAGGCATAGAAACCAGTAGTCGGATTCTCTGAAAAAAAAAACTGAGTTAATTAACATGTTGCTTCTATGTATTAGAAATCTATGATGGTCCAAATCTGTTGCATACTCAGAAACATACCTAGTTTGACTGTCGAGAGGAGCAGTAGGAAAGGTAGGTAATAAAGCTCCCAAGTAATGTTTGCAGGTGTGGGAACCTATTTGACTGTTGCTTCTGCACAGACCACGGTGCAGCATTGCCTGCAGGAAGGTGGGGCTGCACTGCAGTTCCTGGGGCTCTAAATGGAAGGAAGTTTTGTTTAGGAAAAAAGTTAGGGTTGAGTTCCTAAAAATCTTTTGAAGCACCTCTTATTCCACATCATCTTGACCTCAGTGTGTTTTCTTATTGTGTGTTTTCTTATTGAGAGCTGCCTCTCTGTCACTACTCTTTTTTGTCTTCACCCCTATTGCTTGTGCAAGAAAATCACGATAAAGAAGTTACAGCAAACCCACGGTTACCTAGTTTCAGGCAACAGATCTGTAAAGACACAGACTTTTATACCAAAGGCGTTGTGCACAAGTGGAAGTGATGGTTTCTGATCCACTGTTTGGGCAGGCTGAAGAGGTTCTCATTCCAATAGAGCAGTACAAGAGCAAGCCCTCCACAAAAAGAGGCTTTAATCCTCTGGGAGAGAAATCATTCATCTCTCTTTGATGCTGCTCACGCCTAGGAGAAAAAATTGCAAATCCTACTCTATTTTCTACAAACCAGTGGTGTAAGGAAAGTTAGAATGTACACGGGGAAGGTTCAGAACACTGGCAGCATGAAATTGTAGCAAGGGACATTGTTTCAACATAATATCACTAAGGAAGATAAGGCAGAAAACATGAGTAGCAAAAAAAATGTCTGTTTAAAAATCATTTCTTGTTTCACAAGTATAAAATGCAATGTTTAAAAATCAAAATCCTGGAAGATACTCTGGCAAAAAAGGCTTCTAAAACACAAGACTACTCTGTAACAACTGCCAGGCAATGTTACAGCTCCTGAAAATGCCGCATTAAATGAGCAAAGGTATGATCCTGCTCAAGTAACCCTTTTCAAGAAGGCTTTAAACCCCATAATCCAACAGTCCATCTGACCAGTCTCTAAAGAATGTCTCCAGGAGCTCTGGGGCTACAGAGCAAAAGGGTTAGCATGAATTGTAACGTCTTTAATGCAAACATCATTAAGAGGTCGGTAGGTTTTCTCATTCACAGGCTGCTTCTCCAGCTTATCCAGCTTCTCCAAGCCATCAATTACTCTGGAAGAAAAAAATCAGAAGTCCTAGAATCTCCTTCCAATAACCATTTAATTTTCACCATTTAGAAATCTCAGAGCACTTTGCAGTTTAAGTGTCATATTGGTCAAGGACTTGCCAAGCAAATGATGCAAATAAGACATCCAACACATTATATGTAGCATAGAACGTATTTTGAAAGGAAATATGAAGCATCTGTGACAGATTCTGATGAAAAGGAGGAATCACTGTCCTGACTATCCTTTTGTTTATCAGCCACAGCTGTATAAAGACCCTGGCTGCACTTCCTAGCAGGCAGGACTGACCACTCACAGTATAGCTTTAAAAAGCAGCAAGAAACTGGTCATACGTAACTTCACTGTGAATTACTGAAATCCTGTCACCGGAAAGTCAATTTCCAAATGCAAGATTATAATTTCTAACATTCTGACTCAAAGACAAGGTTGTACACAATCACTAGTATCTGTGTAGATCTAGTGGCACGTAAATGTTTAGACTTTCAGGTTTCCTGTTCAGGCTGAAGAAGCCGCAAGAGCCATGGTTCTAATGAACCTCTTACTTACATCCGGCGTCTCTGGAGTCCTGGTCCAGAAGGCGTTCCACTGCTTCTGTCTTTGATCGAGGTGATCTCTTGTTGGGGAAGATCTTCAGAATTCAGCTGCTTCACAGCTGTCTTTTATGCTAGTCAATACACGTGCGACCCGCCTTTGCCTGTGGAGATGTGCCGATCTCCACCTTGCAGGCCACACAGGCCGAGAGAGGAGTGTCTGCAGGTCTCCTCCCCTTGCGCATGCACTCCTTCTGGCGGCGGTGGTCAACCTGGGGTCTCCCGATGAAGACCAGCAGTCATCATCACTTTGAACTTTGGTTGAACTCTCTTTCCTGCATACTCTGTTGGTGTATGGGTCTGTGGTAAGTCCCATCATTAATTTTCCTGTCTTTTCCACCTTGCTTCATGAGGGTGTGGGGAGGCTTGGAGACAGGTACAGAACATTTTTGAGATAAAGAGGTTGGTATGGGTACAAAGCATTCGTTTCGTACCAGCTTTGGCCGTTTTCGTAAGGCCTGCATCCGTGATTTATACAGTCAAGTTCTGAGGGAAAGGTTGAGGCAGAAATCGATTCTTTGACAGACTCTCACACCACCTGGTGACTCAACATTTGGCTTCAGGATCAGTTGTCTTTGGGATCATTTGTCTTCAGGACCACATGGCGGTAGCACTCAGAAGAAAGAGAGGGGGAGAAAGAGAGAGAGGGAAAAGGGGGGAAGGAAAGATTATTTTCACATTGCTTTTTGTCTCGCAACCCATTCAGTATCAATAGATTTCGGGGTGTTCATGCTGAATACACTCAAGGACTTTTGTGTGTTGATTGTAGATGTGAAAAGTCTCATTCGCATTATCAATTAAGAATATACAATATCACGGACAGAGTGATACTGATTAGAGAAAGAATCAGCAGAACGACAATAGGGTGACACAGCTTGTTCAGGATGCCTGTAGCTGTAGGCAACCACCTGAAAAGCATATCCCACCAATCATGTTCTCCATCCCTTGCCAATCTTTTCATGACTTGCTGTAATTCATCCACACTATGGTGAATTGTTACCAAAGCTTTTGTCCATTTTTCTTAACCTTCTCTAATATTTTAATATAATCTCAATGCTGTAATAATTCTTTTGTTTGAGTTACATTCATTCCAATAGGTACAGGCGTTAACTCATGAATCAATGTGAGGTTAGATTTTAGAATCTGGTGGGAAGTGACTGGAGCTGAATAAGAAAAGTCACATCCCATGATTTCAGTAAAATTACAAACACAAAAATGTATGTGATTATTGGTATAAGCTACTACATTTTCTACTGTTATATCATTACAAGCAGTTCTTAAGCATACAAAACCTTTGCCAATGTAAATTATTACAGTTTTAGGGTCAATTTCCAGACAAACATCAAAATGGCAAACCTTTTGGTGAGTGTCTAGGCAAAAATCTTGTGTTCTGATCGCGTTACTTTCACAAATAATTCTAGTTGTTCCCGCACAATGCAGGATTCCAGGTCTACCGTTTGCCATTTGTCATTCACCTTTTGGGCCCACGCTTTATGTTCAAAAGGACAGAGTATAGTCCCATTGTGGCTTAAGCCTAATGCAAAACCAGGATAGATCAAAGATACTGAAGCATTGTGAATGGTTAACGCATAAGCTGTGGCAGCGTTCTTAATAGGATCATAGGTAAAATTTACCCATTTCCACCAAGATTGGAGGTCCTTTTCAAAATTGTTAGCATTATCCCAAATTATTTTTCAGATTTTGGTAGGAAAAATGCCTTCTTCATCTTCTCTAATGATTGGCACAGCTACTGATTGCATCCACAATTGAGCCTGGATGCAACTGGGGACCAAAGAAATATTGATTTGAGCTACACCGAGTGTGTCTAAAGTTGGTTCATGATCTTTAACATTAACCTTTTCCCAATTTGGTAATACGTTGGACAGCAGCCCCTGATGCGTTCCCAAAGCCAAAAGGGAAGATTGTAAAGGCTGTTGTGTATTTTTCCAAATCAAAAGTTGTAGCAGCCAATTTGTTTCATAATACCTCTGAATCAATGCTATTCAGAACCCGCAATCTGGTTCCCAAAACAGCAGTCATGTCTTTTGATATTCGTCTTTGAGGAGATCTACGTAGCCAAGTGGTCCATCCCTCATAAGAAGTGAGTAAGAAGGGAGAACAGGCAGGTTGACTTTCTGAAACATTATTTTGCATCAACAATTCAACCCTTTTGAAAGACCATTCTGGTTGAAATAACATTTGTTGTTGGCCATTGTTTCCAATTACAAATGGTCCAACTTCATAAATCATTGGTCAAAGTGTTGACTTGGGAGGAACCGTAGGTTTTAAAACTTCTGTCGTTAATTCTCCCCAATATCCGGTGTCATTTTTTCCACACATGACCTTATGAGAAAATTTTACTGTGGTGAAATTTAACCAACAGTCCAAATTTTGGGTTCTGCATGGTTGAATAAGACCATGTGATCCATTACCATAGCTGTTCGCTGGCTCAGCGAGGGATTCAGCCATTAATTGGCATCTTACATAAATCACATTACCTTGAGTAACGACAAAAGGAAAAACTGTTTTCTTATCATTTAGAATAAGGGAAGTGTCTTTGCCCTGGTGTGTGAGTACAGCAACAAGTTTTGGTTTAGTTACAACATTCACTTTAAATTTGTAAATTAAACCTAACAATTTTGGTTGAATCTTTGGGTTAGCTCTCCAATCGCACACCACAAAGACAGAATTAACCATAGTGAAATTGAACCAGCAATCACCTTGTTCTTTCTTACAAGATTTGGTAACTTCTACATTAACGTCACTTGGGTTTAAAGAAGTATTGTTGCCAGTAAATTTCTGGCGGCAACACAAGGTAAACATATCTTGCTTGATACATTCCCAGCTCTGAGTAGGATGTATTTCTTTTGAAATGCCAGGATGAATTTTAGATGTCAGACTGAAATCTAGAAAACTGCCAGCACCTGAAATAAAGGAGGCCTTTTCAGGTTGAAATCCGAGTTCCACTTTTTTTGCGTCCCGCTTGGATTTTTTCATCAATGATAACGGGGAGGGTTCTGATCCACTCACTCTTATCTCAGACCCACTCAGACGAATGATAAACTTTGTTTCCATGCATTATGACTACAGCCAAATTTGGGCAGCTATTTCTGGGATAATTTCCATGAGAGATAGAATACCCTCTAATGGCCTGGGACCAAGGCCATTCAGCATTGTTTTCATTACAAATAGGAGGTGTGATGCAAAAAAAGTATGAACAACTCAATTAAAATTTTACAGGTCATCTTCAAATTTAAGTTTTCTGATTTTATTCATGTTTCTTCTGCTAAATTTGTTCATGTCCCACGGGGTTCTCATGCAAAAACAAAAAATAAAACTTGCCCTTTTCAGGCAAAAAAAAAAAAAAAAAAGAATTAAAATGATGGAACAATCCAAGGGGTTCCTTTCCCAGGGCATTGGTGGCTCTCCATGCATATTTATTTAAAGGATTTTTTAGTACCAATGGCACACTTCCCACAGTAGGGAGTTCCACCAGAACTGGTTGTCCTGAGAAATAAGAAGATCCTTTAGAATCATCAGGTTCTTTTACAGAAGGAGTTAGAGTAGGAGCCTTTGGACAAAAGGCAGTAATTTTTGGTCATCCATTCACTCCCCAACAGTCATTCACACCTTCGACAGCTTCCCACAGTCTCACATGCCAATTCCCCTCCTGGGGTTTCAGGAGTCCTTTTAGAAGGCCGTTAGTCTTTTCTACTATTCCGTTAGCCTGTGGGTAGTAGTGGGTACGGAAGACCCACTTAATCCCTTCACCTTTCTCCCTGTGAGAGTGATGGAAAACGCGAACAGGATGTTAAAATGTCCGGGTAGATGCGGCCCTAAGCAACCTACCCTAGCTGACCCTGGTTTGAGCTGGTGGGGAGGGCTAGACCATCTCTAGAGACAACTGCCAGCCTCAGACAATCCATGGCTCTAAACCACCCAGATTTTTAAACTCCTAGGAGCATAGGCAGGAAATTCCAGAGGAATTCCGGTTCCAAAGACAGACTGTGGAACTGACCACTAGCTCTGCTGTAAAGGTTTGAAATCCTGCCCAGATTAATCAGCTTCCCAAACAAAAAAGGCCTTGCTGAAATGCACCTCTGATATCAGGCTCCCAAGACAGGAAAACAGTTATAATCAGTGGCGGTTCTGATACCTGTTTTTTCAAACCACACTGCACAGCACCCTCTTTTGGTGACACGAAGTTGGGTTTTGTTTTTCTTTCAGGCTTTGAGAAAAAAGCTCTCGCCATATGAGAGATGATTTTCATATACGAAATAGTACTTTAAGTTTAAAACTAAGCAATTCAAAATAGACAACATCTGTAAAACAAAGAAGCCACCAAAAGTTGATCAACCCGTTACCCCAAGGAAGACAGAAAGTGAAAAAATATCCTTTAAAATGTCTTAAACTCTTCATCAAGAGGTTCAGGCATGAACCTTGTGATGACTTTGACAAGTAAAGGAAAATGCATATCGTTCCCATAATAAACCATGAAATCTCAAAGCACGTATCACAGCGGAGCGTTCTTCTGAGCTTGTAGATGGGGGCCACAACAGCAAGGTGGGGGTTAAGAACAAACAACGGCATGTGGGCACCGGCCCTTTGTGACATCACTGTGGTGGATCCTGGTAACACTGTGTGGGGCAGGGGCAGGGGCAGAGATGCTGGCAGAGGTCATTGGGCAGAAGGCTCCAGGGGCTGAGCTGGGAAAAAGCCGTCCCTGAAGAAGAGCCACTGACAGGTCTTTGCGGGAGAAGGAGAGAGCGACACGACCTGGGGAACCTTGGGCTTGGCGTGCGCTGCGTGCAAGCCGTGTAGCACATTGAGCTGGGAAAGATCCAGGACGCTCTTTAGTGTGTCACACATCATTTCTGAGCCCAGGTAAAGTGCTCTCCTGCCGGAGGGGACTCCGACATTCCAACAATCCCAAAGTCACCCCAACATCCTTCTCTCTAAACTGCAGAGCTATGGATGTGATAGGTGGACTGTTTAGGGGAGAGGGAATTGGTTGGATGGTTGCATCTGGGAAGCAGAGGTCAATGGCTCAATGTCCAGATGGAATCCATGACAAGTGGAGTCCTTACTGAGACATTTGCTGTTTAATAACTTCATCAGTGATAGAGACACTGGGATCGAAGGTACCCTCAGCAAGTTTAGAGGTGACACCAAGCTGAGTGGTGCAATTGTTGCACCAGAAGGATGGGCTGTCATCCCGAGGGACCTAGAGAAGGTGGAGAAGTGGGACTATGTGAACCTCATGAGGTTCAACAAGGCCAAGAGCAAGGTCCTACACCCGGGTTGGGACAATCTGTGCTTTCAGTGCAGGCTGGGGGATGATGTGACTGAGAGCAGTCCTGTGGAGAAGGGCTTGGGGTTGCTAATTGAGGAGCAGCTCAACATAATCAGGCAATGTGTGCTCACAGCCCAGAAGGCCAACCATATCCTGGGCTGCATCAATAGAAGCGTGGCCAGCAGGTCAAGGGAGGGGATTCTGCCCTTCTATTCCACTCTTGTGAGACCTCACCTGGAGTACTGTGTCCCGTTCTGGAATCCCCAGCATAAGAAGGACATGGAACTGTTCGGATGGGTCCAGACGAGGGCCACAAAGATGATGGGAGGGCTGGAGCACCTCTGCTATGCTGACAGGCTGTGGGAGTTGGGCGCCTTCAGTCAGGAGAAGAGAGGGCTCTGGGGAGAACTTATAGTGGCCTCAGAGTACCTGGAGGGGGCCTAGAGGCAAGCAGTGGAGGGACTGTTTAGAAGGGCACATAGTGATAGGAGGAGGGGGAATGGCTTTACATAGGAATGGGAAAGAGTTAGATTGAACATTAGGAAGAAATTCTTCCCTGTGAGGGTGATGTCCTAGGCCAGGTTGGATGGGGCCTTGGGCAGCCTGGTCTAGTGGGAGTTGTTCCTGCCCATGGCAGGGGGCTAGTAACTTGGTGAGCTTTGAGGACCCTTCTAATCCAAACCATTGGGTGTATCTTGCTTACAGATCTTGCATTCCAAACAAACTAATTATCCTGACATGGATCAAAAAGAACACCCAGATCCTGGAAGATGCGACAGGGCTAAAAAGAGAAAGAGGGCATCACCAAGTGGTGCACGGGAGAGTAAGTGGTGTAAAATGGATCTTGAAAGTTGCAACGGGTCTGAAAAGAGAAAAAGATCAAGAAGAAGTGCACAAGAGACCCAGCACAAAAAACCAGATCCTGGAAGAGGCAGTAGGGCTAAAAGGAGAGACAGATCAGCAAGTGGTGCACCAGAGCATACACGCAAGAATCCAGATCTTGGAAGACAGACAAGATCTAAAAAAACAGAGAGATCAGCAAGTGGTGCACCAGAGAACACGTGCAAGAATCCAGATCTTGGAAGACGGAAGAGATCTAAAAAGACAGAGAGATCGGCAAGCGGTGCGCCTGAGAGCAAGCGCAAGAAATCAGATCTTGGAAAAAGCAAGACAGCTACAAAGAGATCGACACCAGCAAGCAGTGCACAGGAGGACACTAGCTGCAAACTGGATCGTAGCAGGACGAGCGGCCACAAAAGGGAATTGCAGGCACGGTCCAGTCTCTATGAGTATTTGCAGATACATGACCCATTGTAACGGAGGAATTTCTGTTCTATGAAGATTAATTCTTATCTTGGTAGCAGTCATTGAGTGGAGGGGGGATAGGACATTCTGTCGATAACATTAGTAGTTTATTTCTTTGGCTGATACCAGTGGCTTTTTCTTTTGGCTGGGATTTGATTCTCTTGAGTGAAAATGTTTAGTTTGCAGGTGCACTTGTGACTGCACATAGGACAGTCTTGCTCTTTGTTCCTGTGATATATTTCACCAGATCAG
Source organism: Clamator glandarius (assembly GCA_033459285.1). Lineage (NCBI taxonomy): Eukaryota > Metazoa > Chordata > Aves > Cuculiformes > Cuculidae > Clamator > Clamator glandarius. The sequence continues at coordinate 193,301 of JAUNZM010000032.1, forward strand.
TGAACAAGAACCATCCATGGGAGTGCCTGAAATACAGGCATCTCTCTCCAGACATCAGAATTTCCCTGGTGACAGGCATTCATGTCACCCATACTCAAAAAATCAAGGCCAAGTATTTAGACTTGCTTTTGATCCAGTATCGTGGAAACAGCAAGGAGATCACATCTGAGTTTTACCTTTGTAGAAATATGTTTATTAAGATGTTCTAAGAATCGCTAAAAAATCTGTAGAGTCAGATATGTATGACATCTGCCCTCTTGTGGGGCAGTTGTTCTGACCTTACATATTTAACTACTGAAAAAGCTGCAGATAGGATTTCTAATGTAAGATCTTCAACCAAGACAGCCTAATGTAAATGTGTATGCCGTGTGCGATGTACCAAACAATTCTGTCAAATATTCAGACGAATGATTTCATCTCAGTTACTTTAGAGGAGTACTTTAATGTGGCCAAAAGGCAATTTTATATAGATATAAAGAAGATCTTTTGGCTCTCTCGTTCTGGAAGATAGATCTAAAAGACACCTTTGATGTATAGAAGAGAATTCTTAAATGCTTTTGCTATAAATAAGAATACGAGTACTGAAATCCTGAAGCAAAATTTGTGTAACCAATCTTTTAAAAGGAAGACAATTGACTTGTGGTTTTCTGTTGCCTTGCCACTGCGAGTATCTCATCGGAAAATTTATTCCTTGCCAACTTTCTTCCCTGGAACATAAACAATGCACCCTGTGAATTGCTGGGGGCTGAATTGGAAATTGCTCCTGTCTACTGCCTGTGGCCTGGCGTGTATCTGAGTGCCCAACTGCCTCCCTGCTGAATGCTTTTTGTATTCTGACCTGAATTCACTCAGGTTTGTTGATTGGCTGGACAATCTTGATGTCATTCTAGGCGAGTCATCAAAGGAGCACGGCCAGGCGTGTAGAGGACGACGAGGAGGGTCACCTGATCTGTCAGAGAGGAGACACGCTAAATGCAAGATGTATAGAATATTTTTCAATGTTTTGTATCATTTCAGACAGAATGAGTTCTTTTAGCATAAGATATGAGGGGGTTCTGAAGACTTTTCTTTCTCTCTTGACTTTTTGTTTTGGGGTGGGACTGTTTTCTGTGGCAGTCTTTCTGGGTTTTTGTTTTATCTCTCTTTAGTTTTGTTTCCTTGCTAGGCTGTTTAGTAGCTGAGTAAAAGCTACTAAGACTAAGTGACTAAGACTTCTTTTCTTTATAGATGAGGTTGTTGCCTTGTTGGGTGAAGGTGATTTTGCTAAAGTGGTGGAATGCATCGATCACAAAGAGTAAGTCTTTTAATTCGGTGGCTGCTGTTTTTCTTACTCAGACTCTGCATGTGTGTCTCAGAAGTGCTTCCTGATGCTGTCAGGCTTTTCCTTTGCTGATGGTGGGAGGCGGACTGGAGACATGGGGGCCACTGCACCCTCCACACTGGGCGTCCTTGGTGCTGTGTTTTCAGACTGTAAAGATGAAGTTTTCGTTGTGTTTGTGCACAGATGACTCTGGGTTATATGATGACAGTGTGCCCTTTTCCCAGAAGGTTTCTAGTGTTAGAAATAAGGCAGAGGCAGATGGGGTGATAATTACCCAACAGTCTGAGTTAAAAGTACTCATTGTTCTCATCTCTGTTAAAACCTGTCTTTTCAGGGAAGGCAGACATGTAGCTGTGAAAATAGCAAGGAATACCTATTGGAGCTCTGAAGCTGCTCGTGCTGAAATCCAAGTACTGGAAGATTTAAAAGCATCAGACTCCAGCAATGCCTAGTAAGTACACAAAGCTGACTGCGTTGTGGTTTGGCTTGAAGACTTCTTCAGCAATGCTTTCCATGAGACACAGCATATGGAGGAGCGCTGCACAACTTGCTGTTGCAAAGCACGTGTTTCCCTGCTTTTGCAGTCACTGTGTCCAGATGCTGGGATGGTTTGAATACTGTGGACATATCTGCATTGTTTTTGAGCTGCTGGGGCTCAGCACCTATGACTTTATGAAAGACAACCACTGCCTGCCATTTAGCCTGGACAACATCAGACACATGGCCTATCAGATCTGCACCTCTGTCAACTGTGAGTATGCTCCTTCATTGCTCTATTTGTTAAAGTTCCTTTGTGGCACCCACTAACTGTATGATTTCTCTTGCAGTTTTGCATATGAACAAGTTGACACATACAGATGTGAAGTCGGACAATATTGTCTCTGTGACATCTGATTATGAAGAAGTGTACAACCCCAAACTGGTAAGCTGCTCTCCTCTTCTGCGCTTTCTTCCTTCTCAGCCATCCTCTGTGTTTCTTTGGTCACTTGCATCCCATCACCTTTTGTTTCAGAAACGCATAGAAATCAGACTGAGAACAGCAGACGTTAGACTTGTGGACTTCGGGTGCGCCACATATGATCATGGGCATCATAGTCCTACAGTGAGTGCGAGAGCTTACAGAGCTCCTGAAGTGATCTTAGGTCAGTGGAACGAGGTTTGTTTGGCTGATTTTTCACGTATGAGATTTGTGTGCTATTGAACAAAGCTAGAGAAGTGTTTGGTGTCTTGCTTGAGGTGTTGAATGTTTGGAGCCTGGACTAAACATGAACAATCTGAACCTTTTCACAGAGCTTGGATGGTCACAGCCATGCGATGTTTGGAGCATAGGATGCACTCTCCTGGAATACTACCTTGGAGACATAGTATTTACGGTAGGGAACTATGAACCCAGAAGGGTGCAGCATGCATAACACTCCTCAATATGATGAACAAAGGCTACAGAGATGTGGGGACTGAGAGGAATGGTCTGTGCGAGGAAGTAAGCTGCATTTCTCTGTAATGCCAAGCTGAAGAGAACGGAAGATGTAGGCACCAAGGAACTATCTCAGGAGCAGATTTTAAAAGCTGCTTCCAGTAGACATTTTGTCAGTGGCTTGAAGGGAAGGGTCGCCCTGTTATCGTGTGGAATTTACTAGGCACCCTACTACCAGATGTGGCTTCATCTATCACCATCAGCAAATACTGCTCAAAGGCCTGAATTCAGTCCTCTTGACAGTATTGCTGAAGTTGAGCTTGACGAAGAAAGAAAAGAAACACCCAGTAAGGCAAGGTCAAGGGGAAAATATCCAGTAGCTTGTAACTTCTTTCAGGAAATGGAAAACTCAAGCCTATCAGGTTCAGCTTATTGGTCGCAGGGTACAGTCAAAAATAAAGTCAGTGTGCTTCTTGATAACTTCCACTTAACCAAGAATGAAAAATGTCTCTCTTGACTTCTCTCCAGATCGATGAAGACAAAATGCACCTGGCAATGATGGAGCGATTGCTGGGGCCTTTGCCAAAGCCCATGGCAAAGAGAGTTGTTTCTCCAAGCAAAAAGCAGTACTTCTTTAAGGGATGGCTGGCCTGGGATGAAAACAGTGCTGCTGGGCAACACGTCTCAAGGTCCTGTAAACCCCTGAAGGTAAGGTTGCAGGGGGGAAGATGCTTCTGTGCAGAGGAGCTCCAAAGTGCAATTATAACATTGGAAGCCTGTGTTTTGTTGTTATCTTCCCGAAGGAATACATGAAGTGCCAAGATAGTGACCATGAGAACCTGTTTGACTTGATTGAAAGGATGTTGGAGTATGACCCAGCCAAGCGTATTACTCTGGCAGAAGCACTGGAACATCCTTTCTTCCTCCCGCTGAAGCAGGAAAATAGCATATAGACTCCCAGAGCTGAGGCAGACAAGCTTCACTTTCCTGTTTGTTTCTTTGTGTATGTTAAGTATTTAGTTATTGATGCTGAATTCGTCTGTTGGAATAAAACTTATTTAAGAAAAAAATACTGATGAGCCCGGTTGTGTTTCTCCAGGAAAACAAAATCTCAGGACACTTTTCCTGTGTGGATGAAAGCACCTTCTACTCTATAGGCCTCCCAAGAGCCAGAATGTATTAATTTAATTGGAGTTTATCTAACTGACGTTGGAAGAGCAAAAGACCTAGGGCTGACATTTTGCCCTTTAGCCAGTGACTGATGCTTTTTTTCTGTGTGTAAGAGGACAGGGAAAGCCCTTGCTCTTAAGTGTGAAGACGGCCTTTATCTTGTGAATGAAAAAAGTTACACAGGAAGGAACTATTAAAAAGATTGCACCACGATAAGGAATTTTTATTTTTCTTAGTTTTAGGAGGGGTACTCTGGTTACCAGTATTCCTGTGAATGGTCATTGTTGGCGTGCAGCGGTAGAGACTTCCCTGTTCCAGCAGCTCTTTGTCAGATTATGAGCTGTCCTGAGCCTTTCCATTAAGAACTCCAAGAAGGCTCATAGGCTTGTGTAAAGAGCCAAACTGGGAAATTCTGTCTCAAAACCTGTCAAAAGTCACTGCCAGTTTATAGCACAAGAGCCACTGAAACCACCATGTCAGCGAATCAGCACTCCACAGAAGTTCAGTGGGTGGGGCGAGGTGAAGGTGGTGTGTGGTCACTGCATGCATACACCGCCTAGCATCTCGCAAGTGCAGGGGGGTGAGGATGTGCAGGTTGTGTGGTACACAGCGACCCAAACTGGGGAAGGTATAAAATGACCCGCCAAAAAGCCCCTCTGAGCCCACAAAGTGCTTTGTGACTTAGTACTCTGCCTCAATACCATTATTAAGAACAAATACCGGTTGCTACTATATTCCATTAGAGTCCGTATTTAGCTCCTCAAAGTGCTCTTACAATGAAAAATTACTTCTTTGCATTCGGAGCAGGAAAAATGCTTTGTTACAAAGCCTTCGTACTTCTCTTCTCAGCAATAAAACCCCTTAAACAAAACGAGCCAAGTACAGAAATGCCTGCTCCTGTTTTAACAAGGTTTCTATTCCTGTATTGTGAAATTACATCTTGCTTCACAACTACAAAAGAGGTATTTAATGCAGTACAACACAATGCTGATCATTCCCCAGCCGGTAAAACAAGTGGTATGAAAACATCACTGTGTATGGAGAGCCCTATTTCACCCTTGCTTCTGCACAGACCATGGTGCAGCATTGTCTGCAGGAAGGTTGGGCTGCACTACAGTTCCTGGGGCTCTATATGGAAGGAAGTTTTGGCTAGGGAAAAAGTTAGGCTCCAGTTGCTAAAAATCTTATGTGGCACCTCTTGTTCCATATCATCTTAACCTCAGTGTGTTTTCATCTTGCGGGTGTACCGGGATATGCTCCCTTTGAAGTCTGAGAGCAGCCTTCTTTTTGACTTCTTGCTCCTCATTCCTTAGTGTTGGAATGGAGCTAAAAACTACTGTTCCCCAGAGCCCTCCATCATTCTCCCCAGAGACCTGAAGATTCTCGATTGCTTTCAGCTGTCTGCAGTGTGTATCATCATTGCCTATTTGAAATACAACCAGTGGGTAATAATCTGTCTCCTTGACCAGGGAAGGAAGTTTTCTAGTTCTTCACTGATGCCGCTGGCAAGCAGGAGACCTCCCTGTGGAGCGGGTCTGGTCTGCAGATGGGCCCCTCTGTTCCTTTTAGAAAGGAATCCCCTAAGACAATCACCCTCCTCTCTTTTTTTACGGAGGATGTTTTCATGTTTGTTTGAGGATGGTCCAGCCTAGAGTATGCTTCTAGGCTGTGGGAGCAGTCTTCTTCATCCTTGGGGATGGATTCCACACGCAGTGCTTCATATTTGCTTTTCAGGGGAATCTGGGGGTTTGTTGTCTGAGCGGGGGCAGCACGTGTCCTTCGCCAGGCAGGAACTTGCTGCCATTCCCCATCTCTTGTTCCCCTAAGGTTGTAGTTGGCAGGTGGGTGTTGCTCAGCTGCACTAGCTCCTGCAGCCTGCTGAGTTTGTGAGAGGGCGCTGCTCCACTGATCCATCTCCCTCTCACACTCCCAGATAGTCCTCAGCCTCTTTACCTCCTCCCTCAGCTCCTCCACCGTGTGAAGGAGTTCCCCGACGCAAGCATAGATTCCACAAGTGGAGCCAGTACCAGAGGTGTGAGTCGGTGTGGGAGGGGGGCACTGCCTGCAGCCCAGGGTCCGGGCAGCTGCATGTGGCCACTGAGGCTCCGTCTGGGTGGCCGCATCCACCCTGCTCGCTGCAGCACCCGGAGCGGCTTTAATCTTCTGCCGGGTGGCCACCATGGACCTCGGTCCCTTCAAGGCGGCTTCCTGCCCCACTCTGCACCCTCCCTGCTCGCCCTGCCCGCTCCAACTGCACCGGGACACTAACGCGCCAGCACCTCTTTGCCGTGCTTGCAAGGGACCGTTTCAACCTCCCGCGGTATCCGCCAGGAGCACCCCCTCCCGTCAGACCCCGCATCCAAACATTCTGACTCAAAGACAAGGTTGGACACAATCACTAATATCTGTGTAGATCTAGTGGCACGTAAATGTTTAGGCTTTCAGGTTTCCTGTTCAGGCTGAAGAAGCCGCAAGGGCCATGTTTCTAATGAACCTCTTACGTTTGTGTTTAAATAACCAGCTCTGGTAAATCTGGGCAGTTTATTTCCCCCTAACGGACGTGGCAGAAAACATGTTGTGCCATTCTCAGTTCAATTAAGTCACATTCATGGCCTCTTTGAATCTAGGATGCTGAACTGTGGCCATCAGAGCCTGCAGACGCTACTGTGCTGATTGAGCCAGCAGTGGCCCAGGTGGCCAAGAAGGCCAGTGGCATCTTGCCTTGTATCAGAAACAGCGTGGCCAGCAGGTCCAGGGAGGTGACTGTGCCTGTGCACTCGGCACTGGTGAGGCCGCATCTCGAATCCTGTGTTCAGGTTTGGGCCCCTCACTGTAAGAAAGACATTGAGGGGCTGGAGCGTGTCCAGAGAAGGGCAACAAAGCTGGGGAAGGGGCTGGAGCACAAGTTTTACGAGGAGTGGCTGAGGGATCTGGGGCTGTTTAGCCTGGAGAAGAGGAGGCTGAGGGGAGACCTTATCGCTGCCTACAAATGCTGAAAGGAGGTTGTGGAGAGGTGGGTGCTGTTCTCTTCTCCCAGGTGATAGAGACAAGAGAGAACAGCCTCAAGTCAGACCCTGGGGGTACAGATTAGGAAAAAAAATGTTCACTGAAAGGGTCATCAGGCACTGTTAGAGGCTGCCCAGGGAGGTGGTGGAGTCACCATCCTTGGTGGTATTTAAAAGACGGGCAGACGAGGTACTTCAGGATATGGTTTAGTGGCAGGAAGGTATGGTTGGACTCGATGATCTCAGAGGTCTTTTCCAACCCACTGATTCTATGATTCTATGATTCTGCAGCTGGGGCAGGAGAATCTTCAACTGCCACAGAACATCTGGTAAAGGTCACCTGTCAGAGCCTCTACTGTTTTCTAAGAAAGATGTCCAAAAAACCCGTTCAATCACACTTCAAAACAAACTCAGAAATGAAGGGACCACCCGTGCTTAGGTGTCTATGAACTTTGGAGGTGGTAGAAAGTAGTATTTTCACTTTTCAATAGTTTCCTTTGAATATTCAGTTTCATTTCATAAGGACAATTTTTCTCAACAGATTCATCTGTACACTAGAGACTTTTTAACAACTAAAAGACAAGACTTTGCCATGACTCTGAGAAAAAGCAACATCTGAAAGACCCAAACATTAAAGATTTGCTTTAAAGGATAATATATTATCATCAGTGTCTATCAATATCAGGACGTTTTAAATTGATGATCCATCTTAAACATTCTCATCTGATTATATGAACTGTCCGTTCTGTGACTTTTATCTGACCTACATGAAGTTCCACCTGAAGAGAAGCATGCACAGGTCCATTCTTTGACCGTGTCGGTTACACCCATTCCCAGCTCCAGCACCAAATCCGATTTTTGCTTCTCAGTAAACACAACAACGCTGCATCCAGCGACAGGACGGTAGGTTCTGCAGTGGGGTGGCCATTAAAAAGGCGGTGGGGCGCTTTCCTGAGCAGGGAAAAGTCTAAAAATCTCGATCGGGGGTCGGCGCCGGGCTCCTGGCTCAACGGCCCTTCCCGCGCGGTGCCTGACGGGAGGGGCCGTTCCCGGAAGCTACCGCGGGGGATTTCAACGGTCCTTAGGGAGCACGGGGGGAGAGGAGCAGGGCAAAGAGGTGTGGGGCATGTTGAAGAGGGTACATTAAAACAGGGCAGTTTGAGCGTCAGGGCGAGCGGGCAGGGCGAGCAGGGAGGGCACAGACAGGGGCTGGAGCATGGCCAGGAGGAACTGAGAACCGTGGTGGCTACCCGTCAGAAGATTAAGGCTGCACCAAGCATGATGGATGCTGCCATGCAGATGGACCCCCAGTGGGCGCACGCAGCTACCCAGACCCTGAGCTGTAGACAGTACCCCCCTCCCACACCAGCTTGTGCCTCAGTCACTGGCTCCACTTGTGAAAGCTGCACTCGAGTGGGGGAACTCTGTCGTATGGTGGAGGAATTAAGGGAGGAGGTAAAGAGGCTGAGGAGCATCAGGGAGTGTGAGAGGGAGATAGACCAGTGGAGCAGTGCCCTCTCACTCACTCAGCAGCCTGCTGGAGCTGGTACTTCCAAACACCACCCACCTGCTAGCTGCAAGGTTGGGGGAACAAGAGGTGGGGAATGGCAGCAAGTTCCTGCCAGACAAAGGAAACCTGCTCCCCTCAACCAGACAACAAAACCCCAGATCCCCCTGGTAAATAAGTACCATGTGCTGCAGGTGCAATCCTGTCCTGAGAATGAGGATGATGGCTCCCACAGCCTAGAACCTTTCCCTAGGCCGCACCATCCTCAGAAGAAGATAGAAACATCCTCCATTAAGAGGAAGAGGAGGGTTATTGTTGTAGGGGACTCCCGCCTAAAAGGAACGGAGGGACCCATTTGCAGACTGGACCCGCTCCACAGAGAGGTCTGCTGCTTACCGGGGGCATCAGTGAAGGAGGTAGCTAGAAAACTTCCTTCCCTGGTCCACGAGACTGACTACTATCCTCTGATAGTAGTCCAAATTGGTAATGATGGTAAATAGTTAACAGAAAGACTAAAGCCACCAAGAAAGACTTCAGGGCCATTGGGAAAATGATGGAGGGCTCTGGGGCTCAGATAGTATTCTGCTCCATCCCCAGGCTGAAGAGAGAGGAGCAGGAAGTCGGGAAGAAGGATTCGATTAATGCCTGGCTCTGAGCCTGGTGTGAGGAAAGGGGCTTTGGCTTCTTTGATCATGGGGTGGCTCACGCACCCCCAAACTCTGCTGCTAAGGTTGGGACAGGTGGGTCTTCTAGGGGGGCTAAAGCCCTTGCTAAGAGCTTATCTAAGCTCATAGATCGAGCTTTAAACTAGATGTGAAGAGGGAGGGGATTGGGACCAGGCTAGACAGGAGCAAGCCTGGACGTAGGTCACGAGTGATGCAGAGAGGATGTGCTGGAGAGGACCCCCAGCACAGCACCACAGAGAAAGTGGGGGTGAACACACATGGGGGTGGTAAGGGAGATACGGGTGCTCTGGTGATAGCTACTCCGGTTACCAGGCAATTGGGAATGTACTCTGTTCCCTTTAAGAGGGCTGAAGGCTTGGCAGCTCGGCTGAAGTGCATTTACACCAATGCACGCAGCATGGGAAATAAGAAGGAAGAGCTGGAAGCTGTTGTAGGGCAAGGAGCCTATGATGTCGTTGCCATCGTGGAATCGTGGTGGGATGACTCATATAACTGGAGTAGAGATATGGTGGGATCCAAACTCTTCAGGAGGGATAGGAAGGGAAAGAGAGGAGGTGGGGTAGCCCTCTTTGTAAGGGAGGACTTGGACACCGTTGAAATGGATTGTGGCCATGAGGAGATTGAGTGCCTATGGGTTAGAATCAGAGGAGCCCATAAGAAGGTATATTTTGTGATGGGAGTCTGTTACAGGCCACCCAGCCAAGGAGAAGCAGCTGGTGAGCTCTTCTATAAACAGCTGGGGTTAATTTCTAGGTCAGTGCCCCTCGTTCTTGTGGGAGACTTCAATCTTCCTGATATCTGCTGGAAGTACAATAGAGCAGAAAGGAAGCAGTCTAGGAGGTTCCTGGAGTGTGTGGAAGACAACTTCCTTGCACAGCTGGTGAACGAACCGACAAGGGAAGGTGCCCTCCTGGACCTGCTCTTTGTGAACGGAGAAGGCCTTGTGGGACGCCTAGGACTAAGTGATCATGAGATGATAGGGTTTTCTGTTCTAGGTGAAGTGAAGAGGGTGGTTAGCAAGACAGTAGCATTAAATTTCCAGAGGGCAGACTTTGATCTCTTCAGAAGGCTGGGTGGCAAAGTCTCATGGGAGACAGTGCTTAAGGGCAAGGGAGCCCACGAGAGCTGGGAGCTCTTCAGAAAGGAGATCCTAGCAGCTCAGGAGAAAGCCATCCCCATGTTCCGAAAAAAAAGGCGGCAGGGGAAAAAAACAGCTTGGTTGAACAGGGAGATCTTGAGTGATATCAAGAAGAAGTGGAATGTTTATGAGCTATGGAAGAGGGGAAAGGCCTCTTGGGTGGACTACAGGAGGGAAGTGAGATTGTGTAGAGAAAAAATTAGAAGGGCTAAGGCTCAACTAGAAATCAAATTGGCAAAGTCGGTGAAAGATAACCAAAAATCTTTCTATAAATATATAAATAATAGAAAGAGGACTAGGGATACCATACAGTCCCTGTTGGATGCAGAAGGAGCAACAGTGACAGGGGATGAGGATAAGGCTGAGGTACTTAATGCCTTCTTTGCCTCAGTCTTTAATTGTAAAGGAAGTTGTTCCCTTTCTGTACAAAGCCAGGAGGTAGAGGAGCAAAATGAGGCTCCCGTGGTCCAAGAGGAGGTGGTCAGAGCCCTGCTAGCCAGACTAGACACCCACAAGTCTATGGGGCCAGATGGGACTCACCCAAGGGTATTGAAGGAACTGGCGGATGTGCTGGCCAAGCCCCTTTCCATCATCTTCCAACAGTCCTGGAAGACTGGGTAAGTTCCACTGGACTGGAGGCTGGCTGATGTTGTGCCCATCTACAAGAAGGGTTGCAGGGAGGATCCAGGGAACTACAGGCCTGTCAGTCTGACCTCAGTGCCAGGGAAAGTCATGGAACAGGTGATCTTGAGATCTATCATGAAACACATGCAAGAGAACCGGGTGATCAGGCCCAGTCAACATGGGTTCACAAAAGGCAGGTCCTGCCAAACTAACCTGATCGCCTTCTATGATCAAGTGACTGGGATGCTGGACGAGAGAAAGGCTGTAGATGTGGTCTTTCTGGACCTCAGTAAAGCCTTTGACACAGTTTCTCACAGCATTCTGCTACGGAAACTGTCGGCCTCTGGCCTGGACAGGCGCTCACTCTCCTGGGTGGAAAACTGGTTGGCTGGCTGGGCCCAGAGAGTGGTGGGAAATGGAGTTTACTCCAGCTGGAGGCCAATTACAAGTGGGGTTCCCCAGGGCTCAGTGCTGGGTCCAGCCCTGTTCAATGTCTTTATCAATGACCTGGATGAAGGCATCGAGTGCTCCCTTAGCAAGTCTGCAGATGACACTAAGCTGAGTGGAAGTGTGGATCTGCTGGAGGGTAGGGAGGCTCTGCAAAGAGATCTGAACAGGCTGGACCACTCGACAGAATCCAATGGGATGAGGTTTAACACGTCCAAATGCCGGGTCCTGCACCTGGGGCACGACAACCCTAGGCAGTACTACAGACTAGGAGAAGTCTGGCTGGAAAGCTGCCAGGAGGAGAAGGACCTGGGAGTGTTGGTCGATAGCCAACTGACCATGAGCCAGCAGTGTGCCCAGGTGGCATCTTGGCCTGTGTCAGAAATGACGTGACCCACAGGTTCAGGGAGGTTATTCTCCCTCTGTACTCGGCACTGGTGAGACCGCACCTTGAATTCTGTGTTCAGTTTTGGGCCCCTCACCACAAGAAGGATGTTGAGGCTCTGGAGCGAGTCCAGAGAAGAGCAACGAAGCTGGTGAAGGGGCTGGAGAACAGGCCTTGTGAGGAGCGGCTGAGAGATCTGGGGTTGTTTAGCCTGGAGAAGAGGAGGCTGAGAGGAGACCTCATTGCTCTCTACAACTACCTGAAAGGAGGTTGTGGAGAGGAGGGAGCTGGCCTCTTCTCCCATGTGACAGGGGACAGGACGAGAGGGAATGGCCTCAAGCTCCGCCAGGGGAGATTTAGGCTGGACATTAGGAAAATATTTTTCACAGAAAGGGTCATTGGGCACTGTTAGAGGCTGCCCAGGGAGGTGGTTGAAGGAGGAGAACGCAGGCTCTGATCTCATCTCTCTGTGGACCAATGATAGGATGAGAGGGAATGGCAGGAAGATCTTCCAGGGGAGGTTTACATTGGATATTAGGAAGCAGTTCTTCAGGCAGAGTGTGGTGGAGCACTGGAACAGCTCCCCAGGGAAGAAGTCCTGGCGCCAAGCATCACAATGTTCAAGAAGTAGTTGGACAACATGCTCACATTCGTGGTGTGAATGTTGGGGTTGCCCTGTGCAGGGGCGGGAGCTGCACTTGATGAGCCTTGTGGGTGCCTTCCAACTCAGGACATTCTACGATGCTATGATAAATAGCAACCGTAATACAGAGAAACTAAATGCAGCTCTTCAAGGAAGCGCACAGATCAAAATTTCTGTCCCCACAGAATGAAAGAAACCAGCCCCTCATCAAAGGATCTCGTGCTTCCTCTGCTGCCCACTATTACTGCACACACGATGGTGTAATCATGGCCACCCTCTTGCCACCTCGTGCCTCGTGGCAGGCACTTCAGCCCCTGCCTCTCAGAAGGAACTTTTCAGCCTGTCAGCCCTCTTTGAGTGCTTAACAGAAAGGCTCCGGACAGCTCATAATCTGAGAAAGAGCTGCTGGAAGAGGGAAGTCTCTACTGCCTCACGCCAACAATGTACAACAGGTACTGGTAACCGACCCCTCCTAAAACTAACAAAAATAGTAATGCTTTATCACAGTGTAATTGTTAATACTACAGGGATCTTCTTTTCTGTATAACTTTTCTCTTTCATCACATAAAGGCCATCCTCAAGCTCACCAGCAAGGGCTGTCCTTGTCCTCTTACCCAGAAAGCCACTCCCTCAAGGGTAAACATCAGCCTTAGATCTTTTGCTCTTCCAATGACAACTGTGTAAACCGTAATTATATTAATACTTTCTGTCACTTAAGAGGCCTGTAGAGCAGAGGGTGCTCTCGTCCACACTATAAAAGTGTCCCAATATTTTGACTTGCTGAAGAAACAAAACTGGGCTCATCAGTTTCTTTTTCTTAAATAAGTTTTATTCCAACAGGAAAATTACATGATAGCATCACGCAGTAAATAAATAAGTAGAGAAATACTTAAGAAATATAAAAAAATTAATAAATAACAATCAATTGACATTGTTTGTTTACGTTTCTGAACAGGCAGACAGAGATGTTTGCCTGCCTCAGCTCTAGGAGGTTGTGTGCTTTTTTCGCTCTTCAATGGGAGGAAGAAAGGATGTTCCAGTGCTTCTGCCAGAGTGATGCGCTTGGCTGGGTCATATTCCAGCATCTTTTCAACCAAGTCAAACAGGTTCTCATGGTCACAATTGTGGCAGGTCATTAATTCCTTCAGGAAGAAAAAAACAGTACATGGGCTTCCAATCATTGAATTGCACTGGGAGCTCCTCTGCCCAGAAGAAGCATCTTCCCTCTGTAATCTTACCTTCAGGGGTTTACAGGACCTTGAGACGTGTTGCCCAGCAGCACTGTGTTCATCCCAGGCAAGCCGGCCCTTATGAAAATACTGTTTTTTCGTTGGTGAACAAGTTCTCTTCATCATTTGCTCTGGCAAAGGCCCCAGCAATCGCTCCATCATCGCCAGGTGCACTTTGTCTTCATTGGTCTGGAGGGAAGTTAAGAGAGACATTTTTCATTCTTGGTTATGTGGAAGTTATCAAGAAGCACATGCCAGCCTGACTTCATTGTTGACAGTACCCTGCAAGCAATAAGCTGAACTTGGTCATGGAAAAAGGAGAGGCTTGAGTTCTTTGTTTCCTGGAAAAAGTTACAAGCTACCGGAGTTGCTTCCCCAAGCCTCTGCCAAAATGTCTACTGGAAGCAACTTGTCAAAATCTGCTGCTGAGATCAAGTTCCTCGATGCCTACATCTTCCATTCCGTTCAACTTGGCATTACAGAGAAATGCAGCTTACTTCCTTGCACGGACCGTTCCTCGAGTTCCCAACTCTGTGCAGCCACTGTTCATCGATTTGGGGAGCGATATGCATGCTGCATCCTTCTGGGTTCATAGTTCCCTACCTTAAATACTACATCTCCAAGGTAGTATTCCAGGAGAGTACATCCTATGCTCCAGACATCACATGGGTGCGACCATCCAAGCTCTGTGAAAAGGTTCAGATTGTTCATGTTTAGTCCAGGCTGGAAACATTCAACACATCAAGCAAGACACCAAACACTTCTCTAGCTTTGTTCAATAGCACACAAATCTCATACGTGAGAAAATCAGCCAAACAAACCGCCTTCCACTGACCTAGGACCACTTCAGGAGCTCTGTAAGCTCTCGCAGTCACTGTAGGACTATGAGGCCCATGGTCATATGTGGCGCACCCAAAGTCCACAACTCTGACGTCTGCTGTTCTCAGTCTACGTTCCTCGCGTTTCTGAAACAAAAGGTGATGGGATGCGAGTGACCAAAGAAACACAGAGGATAGCTGAGGAGGAGGGAGGTGGGGAAGAGGACAGCAGCTTACCAGTTTGGGGTTGTACACATCTGCATAATCAGACGTCACAAAGACAATATTGTCTGGCTTCAGATCCGTATGTGTCAACTTGTTCATATGCAAAACTGCAAGAGAAATCATACAGTTAGTGGGTGCCGCAAAGGAACTTTAACAAATAGAGCAATGAAGGAACATACTCACAGTTGACAGAGGTGCAGATCTGATAGGCCATGTGTCTAATGTCGTCCAGGCTAAATGGCTGAAAGTTGTTGCCTCTCATAAAGTGATAGGTGCTGAGCCCCAGCAGCTCAAAAACAATGCAGACGTGTCCACGGTACTCAAACCATCCCAGCATCTGGACACAGTGACTGCAAAAGCAGGGAAACACGTGCTTTGCAACAGCAAGTTGTGCAGCGCTCCTCCATATGCTGTGTCTCATGGAAAGCATTGCTGAAGAAGTCTTCAAGCCAAACCACAACGCAGTCGGCTTTGTGTACTTACTAGGCATTGCTGGAGTCTGATGCTTTTAAATCTTCCAGTACTTGGATTTCAGCACGAGCAGCTTCAGAGCTCCAATAGGTATTCCTTGCTATTTTCACAGCTACATGTCTGCCTTCCCTGAAAAGACAGGTTTTAACAGAGATGAGAACAATGAGTATTTTAACTCCGACTGTTAGGCAGTTATCACCCCGTCTGCCTTGTTCCCAACACTGGAAACCTTCTGGGAAAAGGACACAGTGACTTCAAATAACCCAGTCATCTATGCACAAACATAACTGAATCTTTACTTTTTGATAACACAGGCTCCAACGCTGCCCAGTGTGGGGGCTGCAGCTGCACCCCACACTCTATCCAGGCCACCTCTCCCCATCAGCCCTGACCTCTGCCCGGCTGGTCTGCACCTGCAGAAGACGCAGCCTTTGCCTCATCCACCAGCCCTGTACAACCCTCGTGTCCAGGGGCTGCTTTTAGCACCACGGATCAATGTACACTTTTGCGTTGACTGCGTCGGCTTTAGAGAAATACAGGGAGCGACACATGAGGAAGCAAAGAGCAAGCACTTCCTGAACTAGACATTCAGAGTTCAGTAAGAAAAAAGACAGGCGCTGGATTAAAAGACTTACGCTTTGTGATCAATGCATTCCACTACTACTCCGTAAACGCCTTGAGCCAAGACAGCAACAACCTCATCTGTAAAGAAAAGAACTCTTAGTCACCAAAGTGGTGGGGTGACTCAGGTATTAAGTTGCCTAGGAAATAATCAAGAAAAAGAAATGATAAAAGAAACAATAAGAATACTATTTTTGAAGATTATTCTAGTTTTTGCTCTAAATTGTAAATATCTGGTCAGAGAGATGTTTCTGGACAACTCTCTTCAAACTACATTTACAGGGAACTGATTTCAGTAGCTTCATTAATTTCATTTGAGGGGAAGGGAAAAAGGAAACAGAAGAAATATATTTTAAATATATATAATCATATATTATGAAAAAATACCAGTCCCACACCAAAACAAAAAGTCAAAAGAGAAAGAAAAGACTTGAGAGCCCTCTCCTATCTTATGCCAAAAGAACTCATTCTGTTTGAAATGCTAAAAAGCATTGAAAACCATTCTATACATCTTGCATTTAGCACGTCTCCTCTCCGACAGATCTTGTCCTCCACATTCCTGGCTGTGATCCTTTGACGACTCGCCTGGAACGGCACCAAGATTGTCCAGTCAATTAACAAACCTGAGAGAATTCAGCTCAGAATACAAAATGCATTCAGCAGGGAGGCAGTCGGGCACTCAGATACGTGCCAGGCTACAAACCGTTCAGCCCCCAGCAATTCACAGGGTGCATCGTTTATGGTACAGGGACAAAAAGGTGGCAAGGAACAGATTTTCAGATGAGATACTCACAGTGGCAAGGCAACAGAAAACTATAAGGTAATTGTTTTCCTTTTACAGGATTGGTTCCCTCAATTTTGCTTCAGGATTTCTGCGCCCGCATTCTTGTTTAAAGCAAAAGCATATAGCGACACTCTTCTATACATCAAAGATGTCTTTTAGCTGTACCTTGCAGAGATATTGGACAGAATATTCTTCTATATTTCTATATAAAATCGCCTTTTGGCCACGTTAAAAAACGCCTCTAAAGTAACCGAGATTAAATCGCCAGTGGGCATTTTTGATAAGAATTGTTTGGTACATCGCACACAGCATACACATTCACTTTAGGCCGTCTCAGCTGAAGATCTGACACTATAAATACTACCTGCAGCTTTGTAAAGAGTTGAATGGATAATAAAGATCAGAACAACTGCCCAACTCGTGTGCAGATGTCATAAATATCTGACTCTACAGATTTTTTAGTGATTCTTAGAACATCTTACTAAGCATGTTTCCACAAAACTGAAAATCAGATGTGATCTCCTTGCTATTTCCATGATACTGAGTCAAAAGCAAGTCTAAAAGCTTGGCCTTGCCTTTTTGAGTAGGGCTGACATAAATGCCTGGCATCAGGGAAATTCTGGTGTCAGGAGAGAGATGCCTGTATTTCAGGACTCCAGTGAACGGTTCTTGTTCACTGATCTGGTCAAATATGTCCCAAGAACAAAGAGGAAGACTGTCTTGTGTGCTGTCACAAGGGTACCTGCAAGCTATACATTTTCACTCAAATCCAAGCAGAAAGAATAAGCCACTAATAAGAGCTGAAGGAATAAGCTACTAATGTTATTGAGAGAACTCCATATGCCCCCATCATCCAATGACGGCTGCCCAGATAAGAACTAATCTTCATAAAATAAAAACTCGTCCATTAAAATGGGTCACATCTCCTGCAAATATTCATAGGGACTGGACCGTACCTGCAATTTCTTTTTGTGACCGCTGGTCCCACTCTGATCCAGTTTGCAGCACTTGCTCTCCTGGGCACTGCTTGCTGATCTTTTTCTCTTTGTAGCCCTCTTGCGTCTTCCAAGATCTGGTTTGTTGTGCTGGGTCTCTGGTTCTCCGCATTCTGACCTCTTTCTCTTCTTAGCTACATTGCATCTTTCAAGATCCATTTCACACCGCTTGCTCTCCTGTGCATGGCTGGGTGATGCCCTCTTTCTCTTTTTAGCCCTGTCACACCTTCCAAGAGCCGGACTTTCTTTTGGATCCATGTCAGGAGAATTTGTTTGCTCAGATTGCCACATCTGTAACTGAGATATTTACTCTGTGAATTGCATCCCATACACAAAAAACTCATTCACAAAGCCATCACTCATCAAATGAACACTAAAAGGAATATTGTCCTTTCATAGAGTCCCCAAATCATAGAAAGCTTTGGATTGGAAGGGACCTCAAAGCCCATCCAGTTCCAAACTGCCCACCGTGGGCAGGGACACCTCCCAACACCAGCCTGCCCAAGGCCCCATCCAGCCTGGCATTGAGCACCTCCTGGGATGGGGCAGCCACAGCTTCCCTGGGCAACCTGGGCCAGTGCCTCACTGCCCTCATAGTGAAGAATTTCTTCCTAATGTTTAATCTAAGTCTTTCCCGTTCCTATTTAGAGCCATTCCCCCTCCTCCTATCACTACGTCTAAACAGTCCCTCTACTGCTTTCCTCCAGGCCATTATAAGGTCTCCCCTGAGCCTTCTCTTCTCCTGACTGAAGGAGCCCAACTCCCACAGCCCGTCAGCATAGCAGGGGTGCTCCAGCCCTCCCATCATCTTTGTGGCCCTCCTCTGGACCCATCCGAACAGTTCCATATCTTTCTTATGCTGGGGATTCCAGAATGGGACACTGTACTGCAGGTGGGGTCTCACAAGAGTGAAATAGAGGGGCAGAATCCCCTCCCCTGACCTGCTGGCCACGTTGTTGAGTACCTCAGCCATGTCCTCATTTGTCGAGTCATGTCCACCATTTTTGTTCATCAGTGGGGATACGCTCTCTTTAACCTTCCTTTTTGGGTTGAAGTATCTGTACTAGCCCCTCTTGTCAGTCGCTGCTTCCCTTGCCAAGCTCTATGTAAAGCATTGTTAAATATTTTCTAGCTCTGTTCCACTCCCTTGTTCCCAAGGCTGATTTCCTATGGGGTCCTACTTATCAACTCCTTGAAGAGCTGCAAGTCTGCTTTCCTAAAATGTAGGGTCCCAACTCTGCTCCTTGCCCGTCCCATGTCCCTCAGGCCTTCGAATCCACCAGGGCATGATCACCACAGCCCAGGCTGCCTCCAGCCTTGCTGTTCCCTCGCATCGGTGACCATGAGATCCAGC
The DNA here is from genome assembly GCA_033459285.1 of Clamator glandarius. Lineage (NCBI taxonomy): Eukaryota > Metazoa > Chordata > Aves > Cuculiformes > Cuculidae > Clamator > Clamator glandarius. The sequence goes on from JAUNZM010000032.1 coordinate 212,138, forward strand.
ATCACATCCCCTTGGGCAGGACAGCATCTTACCTGGGCTCAGAAACTATGTGTGAGGCACTCGAGGAGCATCCTGTCCCACGCCCAGCTCACCGTGCTCCTTTTCCAGTTGTAGGAGAAGAGCCGGTGAGCGTGAAGCCTCCTGGAGCTGGGGGAAGAAGGCTTCCTCAGGAGGCTTTCCTCACTGTGATGGCCCACGACAACCCCCAGGTTCCCCAGGACACCTCGTTCACTCCTTCTCCCACAAAAGACCTGTCAGTGGCTCTTCTTCAGGGACGGCTTTTTCCCAGCTCAGCCCCTGGAGCCTCCTGCCGCCGACCTCCGCCAGCAGCTCTGCCCCTGCCCCTGCCCCACACAGTGTTACCAGGATCCACCACAGTGATGTCACAAAGGGCCGGTGCCCACATGCCGTTGTTTGTTCTTAACCCCCACCTTGCTGTTGTGGCCCCCATCTACAAGCTTAGAAGAACGCTCCGCTGTGATATGTGCTTTGAGATTTCATGGTTTATAATGGGAACGATATGCATTTTCCTTTACTTGTCAAAGTCATCACAAGGTTCATGCCTGAACCTCTTGATGAAGAGTTTAAGACATTTTAAAGGATATTTTTCCACTTTCTGTCTTCCTTGGCGTAACGGGTTGATCAACTTTTGGTGGCTTCTTTGTTTTACAGATGCTGTCTATTTTCAATTGCTTAGTTTTAAACTTAAAGTACTATTCTTATATGAAAAACATCTCTTATATGATGTTAAACACTTTCCTCTCTTTCCGCTTGAGCATTTGTTTCATGTCCTGTCTCTGGACACCACCGAGAAGAGTCAGGCTCTGGTTCTTTATTCCTCTCATCCGTTATCAGAGTTTATGCACACGGATAACACCCCCTGAGCTTTCTCTTCTCTAGGCTAAACAGGCCCGGCTTTCAACCTCTCCTTGTGTAACAGATGCTCCTGTCTCTTAATCATGTTGGCTGCTTTTCATTGGACTTACTCCAGCATGGCCGTGTTTCCCTTGTAGCGGACAGTACAGAACTGGACACGACACTGCAGCTCTGGGGGTGCCATCTCTGAGGAGAGGGGAAGCACCACCTCCCCTGACCTGTTGGTGAAGCCTTTTCTAACACAGCCTGGGATGCTGTTGGCCTTCTTTGCCAGAAGGGCATGTTGCATGTTGGGTCCTGTATATTTACTGCCTATATTGCAAGTTTATCACTTTCCTGTGGTCTCCATCATCCAGGAAACTCCAGGTTTAATCTCTTTGCTCAGCCATGAGGAATAAGAGGCTCCAAATGCCCATTTTGAAGAGCCACAGAATAAGCCAGGTAGGAGAACTTAACAACACTTTCTGATGAAAATTGAGGCTGTTTTTGATGACAAAGATGGCAAAAATGGATGCCTGAATTAAGCTCCTAAAGTTAGGCATAGAAACCAGTAGTCGGATTCTCTGAAAAAAAAAACTGAGTTAATTAACATGTTGCTTCTATGTATTAGAAATCTATGATGGTCCAAATCTGTTGCATACTCAGAAACATACCTAGTTTGACTGTCGAGAGGAGCAGTAGGAAAGGTAGGTAATAAAGCTCCCAAGTAATGTTTGCAGGTGTGGGAACCTATTTGACTGTTGCTTCTGCACAGACCACGGTGCAGCATTGCCTGCAGGAAGGTGGGGCTGCACTGCAGTTCCTGGGGCTCTAAATGGAAGGAAGTTTTGTTTAGGAAAAAAGTTAGGGTTGAGTTCCTAAAAATCTTTTGAAGCACCTCTTATTCCACATCATCTTGACCTCAGTGTGTTTTCTTATTGTGTGTTTTCTTATTGAGAGCTGCCTCTCTGTCACTACTCTTTTTTGTCTTCACCCCTATTGCTTGTGCAAGAAAGTCACGATAAAGAAGTTACAGCAAACCCACGGTTACCTAGTTTCAGGCAACAGATCTGTAAAGACACAGACTTTTATACCAAAGGCGTTGTGCACAAGTGGAAGTGATGGTTTCTGATCCACTGTTTGGGCAGGCTGAAGAGGTTCTCATTCCAATAGAGCAGTACAAGAGCAAGCCCTCCACAAAAAGAGGCTTTAATCCTCTGGGAGAGAAATCATTCATCTCTCTTTGATGCTGCTCACGCCTAGGAGAAAAAATTGCAAATCCTACTCTATTTTCTACAAACCAGTGGTGTAAGGAAAGTTAGAATTTACACGGGGAAGGTTCAGAACACTGGCAGCATGAAATTGTAGCAAGGGACATTGTTTCAACATAATATCACTAAGGAAGATAAGGCAGAAAACATGAGTAGCAAAAAATATCTGTTTAAAAATCATTTCTTGTTTCACAAGTATAAAATGCAATGTTTAAAAATCAAAATCCTGGAAGATACTCTGGCAAAAAAGGCTTCTAAAACACAAGACTACTCTGTAACAACTGCCAGGCAATGTTACAGCTCCTGAAAATGCCACATTAAATGAGCAAAGGTATGATACTGCTCAAGTAACCCTTTTCAAGAGGGCTTTAAACCCCATAATCCAGCAGTCCATCTGACCAGTCTCTAAAGAATGTCTCCAGGAGCTCTGGGGCTACAGAGCAAAAGGGTTAGCATGAATTGTAACGTCTTTAATGCAAACATCATTAAGAGGTCGGTAGGTTTTCTCATTCACAGGCTGCTTCTCCAGCTTCTCCAGCTTCTCCAAGCCATCAATTACTCTGGAAGAAAAAAATCAGAAGTACTAGAATCTCCTTCCAATAACCATTTAATTTTCACCATTTAGAAGTCTCAAAGCACTTTGCAGTTTAAGTGTCATATTGGTCAAGGACTTGCCAAGCAAATGATGCAAATAAGACATCCAACACATTATATGTAGCATAGAACGTATTTTGAAAGGAAATATGAAGCATCTGTGACAGATTCTGATGAAAAGGAGGAATCACTGTCCTGACTATCCTTTTGTTTATCAGCCACAGCTGTATAAAGACCCTGGCTGCACTTCCTAGCAGGCAGGACTGACCACTCACAGTATAGCTTTAAAAAGCAGCAAGAAACTGGTCATACGTAACTTCACTGTGAATTACTGAAATCCTGTCACCGGAAAGTCAATTTCCAAATGCAAGATTATAATTTCTAACATTCTGACTCAAAGACAAGGTTGTACACAATCACTAATATCTGTGTAGATCTAGTGGCACGTAAATGTTTAGGCTTTCAGGTTTCCTGTTCAGGCTGAAGAAGCCGCAAGAGCCATGGTTCTAATGAACCTCTTACTTACATCCGGCGTCTCTGGAGTCCTGGTCCAGAAGGCGTTCCACTGCTTCTGTCTTTGATCGAGGTGATCTCTTGTTGGGGAAGATCTTCAGAATTCATCTGCTTCACAGCTGTCTTTTATGATAGTCAATACACGTGCAACCCGCCTTTGCCTGTGGAGATGTGCGATCTCCACCTTGTAGGCCACACAGGCCAAGAGAGGAGTGTCTGCAGGTCTCCTCCCCTTGCGCATGCACTCCTTCTGGCGGCGGTGGTCAACCTGGGGTCTCCCGATGAAGACCAGCAGTCATCATCACTTTGAACTTTGGTTGAACTCTCTTTCCTGCATACTCTGTTGGTGTATGGGTCTGTGGTAAGTCCCATCATTAATTTTCCTGTCTTTTCCACCTTGCTTCATGAGGGTGTGGGGAGGCTTGGAGACAGGTACAGAACATTTTTGAGATAAAGAGGTTGGTATGGGTACAAAGCATTCGTTTCGTACCAGCTTTGGCCGTTTTCGTAAGGCCTGCAATCTGTGATTTATACAGTCAAGTTCTGAGGGAAAGGTTGAGGCAGAAATCGATTCTTTGACTGACTCTCACACCACCTGGTGACTCAACATTTGGCTTCAGGATCAGTTGTCTTTGGGATCATTTGTCTTCAGGACCACATGGCGGTAGCACTCAGAAGAAAGAGAGGGGGAGAAAGAGAGAGAGGGAAAAGGGGGGAAGGAAAGATTATTTTCACATTGCTTTTTGTCTCGCAACCCATTCAGTATCAATAGATTTCGGGGTGTTCATGCTGAATACACTCAAGGACTTTTGTGTGTTGGTTGTAGATGTGAAAAGTCTCATTCGCATTATCAATTAAGAATATACAATATCACGGACAGAGTGATACTGATTAGAGAAAGAATCAGCAGAACGACAATAGGGTGACACAGCTTGTTCAGGATGCCTGTAGCTGTAGGCAACCACCTGAAAAGCATATCCCACCAATCATGTTCTCCATCCCTTGCCAATCTTTTCATGACTTGCTGTAATTCATCCACACTATGGTGAATTGTTACCAAAGCTTTTGTCCATTTTTCTTAACCTTCTCTAATATTTTAATATAATCTCAATGCTGTAATAATTCTTTTGTTTGAGTTACATTCATTCCAATAGGTACAGGCGTTAACTCATGAATCAATGTGAGGTTAGATTTTAGAATCTGGTGGGAAGTGACTGGAGCTGAATAAGAAAAGTCACATCCCATGATTTCAGTAAAATTACAAACACAAAAATGTATGTGATTATTGGTATAAGCTACTACATTTTCTACTGTTATATCATTACAAGCAGTTCTTAAGCATACAAAACCTTTGCCAATGTAAATTATTACAGTTTTAGGGTCAATTTCCAGACAAACATCAAAATGGCAAACCTTTTGGTGAGTGTCTAGGCAAAAATCTTGTGTTCTGATCGCGTTACTTTCACAAATAATTCTAGTTGTTCCCGCACAATGCAGGATTCCAGGTCTACCGTTTGCCATTTGTCATTCACCTTTTGGGCCCACGCTTTATGTTCAAAAGCACAGAGTATAGTCCCATTGTAGCTTAAGCCTAATGCAAACCAGGATAGATCAAAGATACTGAAGCATTGTGAATGGTTAACGCATAAGCTGTGGCAGCGTTCTTAATAGGATCATAGGTAAAATTTACCCATTACCACCAAGATTGGAGGTCCTTTTCAAAATTGTTAGCATTATCCCAAATTATTTTTCAGATTTTGGTAGGAAAAATGCCTTCTTCATCTTCTCTAATGATTGGCACAGCTACTGATTGCATCCACAATTGAGCCTGGATGCAACTGGGGACCAAAGAAATATTGATTTGAGCTACACCGAGTGTGTCTAAAGTTGGTTCATGATCTTTAACATTAACCTTTTCCCAATTTGGTAATACGTTGGACAGCAGCCACTGATGCGTTCCCAAAGCCAAAAGGGAAGATTGTAAAGGCTGTTGTGTATTTTTCCAAATCAAAAGTTGTAGCAGCCAATTTGTTTCATAATACCTCTGAATCAATGCTATTCAGAACCCGCAATCTGGTTCCCAAAACAGCAGTCATGTCTTTTGATATTCGTCTTTGAGAAGATCTACGTAGCCAAGTGGTCCATCCCTCATAAGAAGTGAGTAAGAAGGGAGAACAGGCAGGTTGACTTTCTGAAACATTATTTTGCATCAACAATTCAACCCTTTTGAAAGACCATTCTGGTTGAAATAACATTTGTTGTTGGCCATTGTTTCCAATTACAAATGGTCCAACTTCATAAATCATTGGTCAAAGTGTTGACTTGGGAGGAACCGTAGGTTTTAAAACTTCTGTCGTTAATTCTCCCCAATATCTGGTGTCATTTTTTCCACACATGACCTTATGAGAAAATTTTACTGTGGTGAAATTTAACCAACAGTCCAAATTTTGGGTTCTGCATGGTTGAATAAGACCATGTGATCCATTACCATAGCTGTTCGCTGGCTCAGCGAGGGATTCAGCCATTAATTGGCATCTTACATAAATGTCATTACCTTGAGTAACAACAAAAGGAAAAACTGTTTTCTTATCATTTAGAATAAGGGAAGTGTCTTTGCCCTGGTGTGTGAGTACAGCAACAAGTTTTGGTTTAGTTACAACATTCATTTAAATTTGTAAATTAAACCTAACGATTTTGGTTGAATCTTTGGGTTAGCTCTCCAATCGCACACCACAAAGACAGAATTAACCATAGTGAAATTGAACCAGCAATCACCTTGTTCTTTCTTACAAGATTTGGTAACTTCTACATTAACGTCACTTGGGTTTAAAGAAGTATTGTTGCCAGTAAATTTCAGGCGGCAACACAAGGTAAACATATCTTGCTTGATACATTCCCAGCTCTGAGTAGGATGTATTTCTTTTGAAATGCCAGGATGGATTTTAGATGTCAGACTGAAATCTAGAAAACTGCCAGCACCTGAAATAAAGGAGGCCTTTTCAGGTTGAAATCCGAGTTCCACTTTTTTTGCGTCCCGCTTGAATTTTTTCATCAATGATAACGGGGAGGGTTCTGATCCACTCACTCTTATCTCAGACCCACTCAGACGAATGATAAACTTTGTTTCCATGCATTATGACTACAGCCAAATTTGGGCAGCTATTTCTGGGATAATTTCCATGAGAGATAGAATACCCTCTAATGGCCTTGGACCAAGGCCATTCAGCATTGTTTGCATTACAAATAGGAGGTGTGATGCAAAAAAAAGTATGAACAACTCAATTAAAATTTTACAGGTCATCTTCAAATTTAAGTTTTCTGTTTTTATTCATGTTTCTTCTGCTAAATTTGTTCATGTCCCACGGGGTTCTCATGCAAAAACAAAAAATAAAACTTGCCCTTTTCAGGGAAAAAAAAAAAAAAAAAGAATTAAAATGATGGAACAATCCAAGGGGTTCCTTTCCCAGGGCATTGGTGGCTCTCCATGCATATTTATTTAAAGGATTTTTTAGTACCAATGGCACACTTCCCACAGTAGGGAGTTCCACCAGAACTGGTTGTCCTGAGAAATAAGAAGATCCTTTAGAATCATCAGGTTCTTTTACAGAAGGAGTTAGAGTAGGAGCCTTTGGACAAAAGGCAGTAATTTTTGGTCATCCATTCACTCCCCAACAGTCATTCACACCTTCGACAGCTTCCCACAGTCCCACATGCCAATTCCCCTCCTGGGGTTTCAGGAGTCCTTTTAGAAGGCCGTTAGTCTTTTCTACTATTCCGTTAGCCTGTGGGTAGTAGTGGGTACGGAAGACCCACTTAATCCCTTCACCTTTCTCCCTGTGAGAGTGATGGAAAACGCGAACAGGATGTTAAAATGTCCGGGTAGATGCGGCCCTAAGCAACCTACCCTAGCTGACCCTGGTTTGAGCTGGTGGGGAGGGCTAGACCATCTCTAGAGACAACTGCCAGCCTCAGACAATCCATGGTACTAAACCACTCAGATTTTTAAACTCCTAGGAGCCTAGGCAGGAAATTCCAGAGGAATTCCGGTTCCAAAGACAGACTGTGGAACTGACCACTAGCTCTGCTGTAAAGGTTTGAAATCCTGCCCAGATTAATCAGCTTCCCAAACAAAAAAGGCCTTGCTGAAATGCACCTCTGATATCAGGCTCCCAAGACAGGAAAACAGTTATAATCAGTGGCGGTTCTGATACCTGTTTTTTCAAACCACACTGCACAGCACCCTCTTTTGGTGACACGAAGTTGGGTTTTGTTTTTCTTTCAGGCTTTGAGAAAAAAGGTCTCGCCATATGAGAGATGATTTTCATATACGAAATAGTACTTTAAGTTTAAAACTAAGCAATTCAAAATAGACAACATCTGTAAAACAAAGAAGCCACCAAAAGTTGATCAACCCGTTACCCCAAGGAAGACAGAAAGTGAAAAAATATCCTTTAAAATGTCTTAAACTCTTCATCAAGAGGTTCAGGCATGAACCTTGTGATGACTTTGACAAGTAAAGGAAAATGCATATCGTTCCCATAATAAACCATGAAATCTCAAAGCACGTATCACAGCGGAGCGTTCTTCTAAGCTTGTAGATGGGGGCCACAACAGCAAGGTGGGGGTTAAGAACAAACAACGGCATGTGGGCACCGGCCCTTTGTGACATCACTGTGGTGGATCCTGGTAACACTGTGTGGGGCAGGGGCAGGGGCAGAGCTGCTGGCGGAGGTCGTTGGGCAGAAGGCTCCAGGGGTAGAGCTGAGAAAAAGCCGTCCCTGAAGAAGAGCCACTGACAGGTCTTTGTGGGAGAAGGAGAGAGCGACGCGACCTGGGGAACCTTGGGCTTGGCGTGCGCTGCGTGCAAGCCGTGTAGCACATTGAGCTGGGAAAGATCCAGGACGCTCTTTAGTGTGTCACACATCATTTCTGAGCCCAGGTAAAGTGCTCTCCTGCCGGAGGGGACTCCGACATTCCAACAATCCCAAAGTCACCCCAACATCCTTCTCTCTAAACTGCAGAGCTATGGATGTGATAGGTGGACTGTTTAGGGGAGAGGGAATTGGTTGGATGGTTGCATCTGGGAAGCAGAGGTCAATGGCTCAATGTCCAGATGGAATCCATGACAAGTGGAGTCCTTACTGAGACATTTGCTGTTTAATAACTTCATCAGTGATAGAGACACTGGGATCGAAGGTACCCTCAGCAAGTTTAGAGGTGACACCAAGCTGAGTGGTGCAATTGTTGCACCAGAAGGATGGGCTGTCACCCCGAGGGACCTAGAGAAGGTGGAGAAGTGGGACTATGTGAACCTCATGAGGTTCAACAAGGCCAAGAGCAAGGTCCTACACCCGGGTTGGGACAATCTGTGCTTTCAGTGCAGGCTGGGGGATGATGTGACTGAGAGCAGTCCTGTGGAGAAGGGCTTGGGGTTGCTAATTGAGGAGCAGCTCAACATAATCAGGCAATGTGTGCTCACAGCCCAGAAGGCCAACCATATCCTGGGCTGCATCAATAGAAGCGTGGCCAGCAGGTCAAGGGAGGGGATTCTGCCCTTCTATTCCACTCTTGTGAGACCTCACCTGGAGTACTGTGTCCCGTTCTGGAATCCCCAGCATAAGAAGGACATGGAACTGTTCGGATGGGTCCAGACGAGGGCCACAAAGATGATGGGAGGGCTGGAGCACCTCTGCTATGCTGACAGGCTGTGGGAGTTGGGCGCCTTCAGTCAGGAGAAGAGAGGGCTCTGGGGAGAACTTATAGTGGCCTCAGAGTACCTGGAGGGGGCCTAGAGGCAAGCAGTGGAGGGACTGTTTAGAAGGGCACATAGTGATAGGAGGAGGGGGAATGGCTTTACATAGGAATGGGAAAGAGTTAGATTGAACATTAGGAAGAAATTCTTCCCTGTGAGGGTGATGTCCTAGGCCAGGTTGGATGGGGCCTTGGGCAGCCTGGTCTAGTGGGAGTTGTTCCTGCCCATGGCAGGGGGCTAGTAACTTGGTGAGCTTTGAGGACCCTTCTAATCCAAACCATTGGGTGTATCTTGCTTACAGATCTTGCATTCCAAACAAACTAATTATCCTGACATGGATCAAAAAGAACACCCAGATCCTGGAAGATGCGACAGGGCTAAAAAGAGAAAGAGGGCATCACCAAGTGGTGCACGGGAGAGTAAGTGGTGTAAAATGGATCTTGAAAGTTGCAACGGGTCTGAAAAGAGAAAAAGATCAAGAAGAAGTGCACAAGAGACCCAGCACAAAAAACCAGATCCTGGAAGAGGCAGTAGGGCTAAAAGGAGAGACAGATCAGCAAGTGGTGCACCAGAGCATACACGCAAGAATCCAGATCTTGGAAGACAGACAAGATCTAAAAAAACAGAGAGATCAGCAAGTGGTGCACCAGAGAACACGTGCAAGAATCCAGATCTTGGAAGACGGAAGAGATCTAAAAAGACAGAGAGATCGGCAAGCGGTGCGCCTGAGAGCAAGCGCAAGAAATCAGATCTTGGAAAAAGCAAGACGGCTACAAAGAGATCGACACCAGCAAGCAGTGCACAGGAGGACACTAGCTGCAAACTGGATCGTAGCAGGACGAGTGGCCACAAAAGGGAATTGCAGGCACGGTCCAGTCTCTATGAGTATTTGCAGATACATGACCCATTGTAACGGAGGAATTTCTGTTCTATGAAGATTAATTCTTATCTTGGTAGCAGTCATTGAGTGGAGGGGGGATAGGACATTCTGTCGATAACATTAGTAGTTTATTTCTTTGGCTGATACCAGTGGCTTTTTCTTTTGGCTGGGATTTGATTCTCTTGAGTGAAAATGTTTAGTTTGCAGGTGCACTTGTGACTGCACATAGGACAGTCTTGCTCTTTGTTCCTGTGATATATTTCACCAGATCAGTGAACAAGAACCATCCATGGGAGTGCCTGAAATACAGGCATCTCTCTCCAGACATCAGAATTTCCCTGGTGACAGGCATTCATGTCACCCATACTCAAAAAATCAAGGCCAAGTATTTAGACTTGCTTTTGATCCAGTATCGTGGAAACAGCAAGGAGATCACATCTGAGTTTTACCTTTGTAGAAATATGTTTATTAAGATGTTCTAAGAATCGCTAAAAAATCTGTAGAGTCAGATATGTATGACATCTGCCCTCTTGTAGGGCAGTTGTTCTGACCTTACATATTTAACTACTGAAAAAGCTGCAGATAGGATTTCTAATGTAAGATCTTCAACCAAGACAGCCTAATGTAAATGTGTATGCCGTGTGCGATGTACCAAACAATTCTGTCAAATATTCAGACGAATGATTTCATCTCAGTTACTTTAGAGGAGTACTTTAATGTGGCCAAAAGGCAATTTTATATAGATATAAAGAAGATCTTTTGGCTCTCTCGTTCTGGAAGATAGATCTAAAAGACACCTTTGATGTATAGAAGAGAATTCTTAAATGCTTTTGCTATAAATAAGAATATGAGTACTGAAATCCTGAAGCAAAATTTGTGTAACCAATCTTTTAAAAGGAAGACAATTGACTTGTGGTTTTCTGTTGCCTTGCCACTGCGAGTATCTCATCGGAAAATTTATTCCTTGCCAACTTTCTTCCCTGGAACATAAACAATGCACCCTGTGAATTGCTGGGGGCTGAATTGGAAATTGCTCCTGTCTACTGCCTGTGGCCTGGCGTGTATCTGAGTGCCCAACTGCCTCCCTGCTGAATGCTTTTTGTATTCTGACCTGAATTCACTCAGGTTTGTTGATTGGCTGGACAATCTTGATGTCATTCTAGGCGAGTCATCAAAGGAGCATGGCCAGGCGTGTAGAGGACGACGAGGAGGGTCACCTGATCTGTCAGAGAGGAGACACGCTAAATGCAAGATGTATAGAATATTTTTCAATGTTTTGTATCATTTCAGACAGAATGAGTTCTTTTAGCATAAGATATGGGGGGGTTCTGAAGACTTTTCTTTCTCTCTTGACTTTTTGTTTTGGGGTGGGACTGTTTTCTGTGGCAGTCTTTCTGGGTTTTTGTTTTATCTCTCTTTAGTTTTGTTTCCTTGCTAGGCTGTTTAGTAGCTGAGTAAAAGCTACTAAGACTAAGTGACTAAGACTTCTTTTCTTTATAGATGAGGTTGTTGCCTTGTTGGGTGAAGGTGATTTTGCTAAAGTGGTGGAATGCATCGATCACAAAGAGTAAGTCTTTTAATTCAGTGGCTGCTGTTTTTCTTACTCAGACTCTGCATGTGTGTCTCAGAAGTGCTTCCTGATGCTGTCAGGCTTTTCCTTTGCTGATGGTGGGAGGTGGACTGGAGACATGGGGGCCACTGCACCCTCCACACTGGGCATCCTTGGTGCTGTGTTTTCAGACTGTAAAGATGAAGTTTTCGTTGTGTTTGTGCACAGATGACTCTGGGTTATATGATGACAGTGTGCCCTTTTCCCAGAAGGTTTCTAGTGTTAGAAATAAGGCAGAGGCAGATGGGGTGATAATTACCCAACAGTCTGAGTTAAAAGTACTCATTGTTCTAATCTCTTTTAAAACCTGTCTTTTCAGGGAAGGCAGACATGTAGCTGTGAAAATAGCAAGGAATACCTATTGGAGCTCTGAAGCTGCTCGTGCTGAAATCCAAGTACTGGAAGATTTAAAAGCATCAGACTCCAGCAATGCCTAGTAAGTACACAAAGCTGACTGCGTTGTGGTTTGGCATGAAGACTTCTTCAGCAATGCTTTCCATGAGACACAGCATATGGAGGAGCGCTGCACAACTTGCTGTTGCAAAGCACGTGTTTCCCTGCTTTTGCAGTCACTGTGTCCAGATGCTGGGATGGTTTGAATACTGTGGACATATCTGCATTGTTTTTGAGCTGCTGGGGCTCAGCACCTATGACTTTATGAAAGACAACCACTGCCTGCCATTTAGCCTGGACAACATCAGACACATGGCCTATCAGATCTGCACCTCTGTCAACTGTGAGTATGCTCCTTCATTGCTCTATTTGTTAAAGTTCCTTTGTGGCACCCACTAACTGTATGATTTCTCTTGCAGTTTTGCATATGAACAAGTTGACACATACAGATGTGAAGTCGGACAATATTGTCTCTGTGACATCTGATTATGAAGAAGTGTACAACCCCAAACTGGTAAGCTGCTCTCCTCTTCTGCGCTTTCTTCCTTCTCAGCCATCCTCTGTGTTTCTTTGGTCACTTGCATCCCATCACCTTTTGTTTCAGAAACGCATAGAAATCAGACTGAGAACAGCAGACGTTAGACTTGTGGACTTCGGGTGCGCCACATATGATCATGGGCATCATAGTCCTACAGTGAGTGCGAGAGCTTACAGAGCTCCTGAAGTGATCTTAGGTCAGTGGAACGAGGTTTGTTTGGCTGATTTTTCACGTATGAGATTTGTGTGCTATTGAACAAAGCTAGAGAAGTGTTTGGTGTCTTGCTTGAGGTGTTGAATGTTTGCAGCCTGGACTAAACATGAACAATCTGAACCTTTTCACAGAGCTCGGATGGTCACAGCCGTGCGATGTTTGGAGCATAGGATGCACTCTCCTGGAATACTACCTTGGAGACATAGTATTTACGGTAGGGAACTATGAACCCAGAAGGGTGCAGCATGCATAACACTCCTCAATATGATGAACAAAGGCTACAGAGATGTGGGGACTGAGAGGAATGGTCTGTGCGAGGAAGTAAGCTGCATTTCTCTGTAATGCCAAGCTGAAGAGAACGGAAGATGTAGGCACCAAGGAACTATCTCAGGAGCAGATTTTAAAAGCTGCTTCCAGTAGACATTTTGTCAGTGGCTTGAAGGGAAGGGTCGCCCTGTTATCGTGTGGAATTTACTAGGCACCCTACTACCAGATGTGGCTTCATCTATCACCATCAGCAAATACTGCTCAAAGGCCTGAATTCAGTCCTCTTGACAGTATTGCTGAAGTTGAGCTTGACGAAGAAAGAAAAGAAACACCCAGTAAGGCAAGGTCAAGGGGAAAATATCCAGTAGCTTGTAACTTCTTTCAGGAAATGGAAAACTCAAGCCTATCAGGTTCAGCTTATTGGTCGCAGGGTACAGTCAAAAATAAAGTCAGTGTGCTTCTTGATAACTTCCACTTAACCAAGAATGAAAAATGTCTCTCTTGACTTCTCTCCAGATCGATGAAGACAAAATGCACCTGGCAATGATGGAGCGATTGCTGGGGCCTTTGCCAAAGCCCATGGCAAAGAGAGTTGTTTCTCCAAGCAAAAAGCAGTACTTCTTTAAGGGATGGCTGGCCTGGGATGAAAACAGTGCTGCTGGGCAACACGTCTCAAGGTCCTGTAAACCCCTGAAGGTAAGGTTGCAGGGGGGAAGATGCTTCTGTGCAGAGGAGCTCCAAAGTGCAATTATAACATTGGAAGCCTGTGTTTTGTTGTTATCTTCCCGAAGGAATACATGAAGTGCCAAGATAGTGACCATGAGAACCTGTTTGACTTGATTGAAAGGATGTTGGAGTATGACCCAGCCAAGCGTATTACTCTGGCAGAAGCACTGGAACATCCTTTCTTCCTCCCGCTGAAGCAGGAAAATAGCATATAGACTCCCAGAGCTGAGGCAGACAAGCTTCTCTGTCCTGTTTGTTTCTTTGTGTATGTTAAGTATTTAGTTATTGATGCTGAATTCGTCTGTTGGAATAAAACTTATTTAAGAAAAAAATACTGATGAGCCCGGTTGTGTTTCTCCAGGAAAACAAAATCTCAGGACACTTTTCCTGTGTGGATGAAAGCACCTTCTACTCTATAGGCCTCCCAAGAGCCAGAATGTATTAATTTAATTGGAGTTTATCTAACTGATGTTGGAAGAGCAAAAGACCTAGGGCTGACATTTTGCCCTTTAGCCATTGACTGTTGCTTTTTTTCTGTGTGTAAGAGGACAGGGAAAGCCCTTGCTCTTAAGTGTGAAGACGGCCTTTATCTTGTGAATGAAAAAAGTTACACAGGAAGGAACTATTAAAAAGATTGCACCGCGATAAGGAATTTTTATTTTTCTTAGTTTTAGGAGGGGTATTCTGGTTACCAGTATTCCTGTGAATGGTCATTGTTGGCGTGCAGCGGTAGAGACTTCCCTGTTCCAGCAGCAGTTTGTCAGATTATGAGCTGTCCCAAGCCTTTCCATTAAGAACTCCAAGAAGGCTCATAGGCTTGTGTAAAGAGCCAAACTGGGAAATTCTGTCTCAAAAACTGTCAAAAGTCACTGCCAGTTTATAGCACAAGAGCCACTGAAACCACCATGTCAGCGAATCAGCACTCCACAGAAGTTCAGTGGGTGGGGCGAGGTGAAGGTGGTGTGTGGTCACTGCATGCATACACCGCCTAGCATCTCGCAAGTGCAGGGGGGTGAGGATGTGCAGGTTGTGTGGTACACAGCGACCCAAACTGGGGAAGGTATAAAATGACCCGCCAAAAAGCCCCTCTGAGCCCACAAAGTGCTTTGTGACTTAGTACTCCGCCTCAGTACCATTATTAAGAACAAATACCGGTTGCTACTATATTCCATTAGAGTCCGTATTTAGCTCCTCAAAGTGCTCTTACAATGAAAAATTACTTCTTTGCATTCGGAGCAGGAAAAATGCTTTGTTACAAAGCCTTCGTACTTCTCTTCTCAGCAATAAAACCCCTTAAACAAAACGAGCCAAGTACAGAAATGCCTGCTCCTGTTTTAACAAGGTTTCTATTCCTGTATTGTGAAATTACATCTTGCTTCACAACTACAAAAGAGGTATTTAATGCAGTAGAACACAATGCTGATCATTCCCCAGCCGGTAAAACAAGTGGTATGAAAACATCACTGTGTATGGAGAGCCCTATTTCACCCTTGCTTCTGCACAGACCATGGTGCAGCATTGTCTGCAGGAAGGTTGGGCTGCACTACAGTTCCTGGGGCTCTATATGGAAGGAAGTTTTGGCTAGGGAAAAAGTTAGGCTCCAGTTGCTAAAAATCTTATGTGGCACCTCTTGTTCCATATCATCTTAACCTCAGTGTGTTTTCTTCTTGCGGATGTACCGGGATATGCTCCCTTTGAAGTCTGAGAGCAGCCTTCTTTTTGACTTCTTGCTCCTCATTCCTTAGTGTTGGAATGGAGCTAAAAACTACTGTTCCCCAGAGCCCTCCATCATTCTCCCCAGAGACCTGAAGATTCTCGATTGCTTTCAGCTGTCTGCAGTGTGTGTCATCATTGCCTATTTGAAATACAACCAGTGGGTAATAATCTGTCTCCTTGACCAGGGAAGGAAGTTTTCTAGTTCTTCACTGATGCCGCTGGCAAGCAGGAGACCTCCCTGTGGAGCGGGTCTGGTCTGCAGATGGGCCCCTCTGTTCCTTTTAGAAAGGAATCCCCTAAGACAATCACCCTCCTCTCTTTTTTTACAGAGGATGTTTTCATGTTTGTTTGAGGATGGTCCAGCCTAGGGTATGCTTCTAGGCTGTGGGAGCAGTCTTCTTCATCCTTGGGGATGGATTCCACACGCAGTGCTTCATATTTGCTTTTCAGGGGAATCTGGGGGTTTGTTGTCTGAGCGGGGGCAGCACGTGTCCTTCGCCAGGCAGGAACTTGCTGCCATTCCCCATCTCTTGTTCCCCTAAGGTTGTAGTTGGCAGGTGGGTGTTGCTCAGCTGCACTAGCTCCTGCAGCCTGCTGAGTTTGTGAGAGGGCGCTGCTCCACTGATCCATCTCCCTCTCACACTCCCAGATAGTCCTCAGCCTCTTTACCTCCTCCCTCAGCTCCTCCACCGTGTGGAGGAATTCCCCGACGCAAGTCGGTGTGGGAGGGGGGCACTGCCTGCAGCCCAGGGTCCGGGCAGCTGCATGTGGCCACTGAGGCTCCGTCTGGGTGGCCGCATCCACCCTCTCGCTGCAGCACCCGGAGCGGCTTTAATCTTCTGCCGGGTGGCCACCATGGACCTCGGTCCCTTCAAGGCGGCTTCCTGCCCCACTCTGCACCCTCCCTGCTCGCCCTGCCCGCTCCGACTGCACCGGGACACTAACGCGCCAGCACCTCTTTGCCGTGCTCGCAAGGGACAGTTTCAACCTCCGGCGGTATCCGCCATGACCACCCCCTCCCGTCAGGCCCCGCATCCAAACATTCTGACTCAAAGACAAGGTTGGACACAATCACTAATATCTGTGTAGATCTAGTGGCACGTAAATGTTTAGGCTTTCAGGTTTCCTGTTCAGGCTGAAGAAGCCGCAAGGGCCATGTTTCTAATGAACCTCTTACGTTTGTGTTTAAATAACCAGCTCTGGTAAATCTGGGCAGTTTATTTCCCCCTAACGGACGTGGCAGAAAACATGTTGTGCCATTCTCAGTTCAATTAAGTCACATTCATGGCCTCTTTGAATCAAGGATGCTGAACTGTGGCCATCAGAGCCTGCAGACGCTACTGTGCTGATTGAGCCAGCAGTGGCCCAGGTGGCCAAGAAGGCCAGTGGCATCTTGCCTTGTATCAGAAACAGCGTGGCCAGCAGGTCCAGGGAGGTGACTGTGCCTGTGCACTCGGCACTGGTGAGGCCGCATCTCGAATCCTGTGTTCAGGTTTGGGCCCCTCGCTGTAAGAAAGACATTGAGGGGCTGGAGCGTGTCCAGAGAAGGGCAACAAAGCTGGGGAAGGGGCTGGAGCACAAGTTTTACAAGGAGCGGCTGAGGGATCTGGGGCTGTTTAGCCTGGAGAAGAGGAGGCTGAGGGGAGACCTTATCGCTGCCTACAAATGCTGAAAGGAGGTTGTGGAGAGGTGGGTGCTGTTCTCTTCTCCCAGGTGATAGAGACAAGAGAGAACAGCCTCAAGTCAGACCCGGGGGGTTCAGATTAGGAAAAAAAATGTTCACTGAAAGGGTCATCAGGCACTGTTAGAGGCTGCCCAGGGAGGTGGTGGAGTCACCATCCTTGGTGGTATTTAAAAGACGGGCAGACGAGGTACTTCAGGATATGGTTTAGTGGCAGGAAGGTATGGTTGGACTCGATGATCTCAGAGGTCTTTTCCAACCCACTGATTCTATGATTCTATGATTCTGCAGCTGGGGCAGGAGAATCTTCAACTGCCACAGAACACCTGGTAAAGTTCACCTGTCAGAGCCTCTACTGTTTTCTAAGAAAGATGTCCAAAAAACCCGTTCAATCACACTTCTATAACAAACTCAGAAATGAAGGGACCACCCGTGCTTAGGTGCCTATGAACTTTGGAAGTGGTAGAAAGTAGTATTTTCACTTTTCAATAGTTTCCTTTGAATATTCAGTTTAATTTCATAAGGACAATTTTTCTCAACAGATTCATCTGTACACTAGAGACTTTTTAACAACTAAATGACAAGACTTTGCCATGACTCTGAGATCGAAAAAGCAACATCTGAAAGACCCACACATTAAAGATATGCTTTAAAGTATAATATATTACAGCAGTGTCTATCAATATCAGAATGTTTTAAGTTGATGATCCATCTTAAACATTCTCATCTGATTATATGAACTGTCCGTTCTGTGACTTTTATCTGACCTACATGAAGTTCCACCTGAAGAGAAGCATGCACAGGTCCATTCTTTGACCGTGTCGGTTACACCCATTCCCAGCTCCAGCACCAAATCCGATTTTTGCTTCTCAGTAAACACAACAACGCTGCATCCAGCGACAGGACGGTAGGTTCTGCAGTGGGGTGGCCATTAAAAAGGCGGTGGGGCGCTTTCCTGAGCAGGGAAAAGTCTAAAATTCTCGATCCGTGGCCAGCGCCGGGCTCCTGGCTCAACGGCCCTTCCCGCGCGGTGCCGCGGGATTTCAACGGTCCTTAGGGAGCACGGGGGGAGAGGAGCAGGGCAAAGAGGTGTGGGGCATGTTGAAGAGGGTACATTAAAACAGGGCAGTTTGAGCGTCAGGGCGAGCGGGCAGGGCGAGCAGGGAGGGCGCAGACAGGGGCTGGAGCATGGCCAGGAGGAACTGAGAACCGTGGTGGCTACCCGTCAGAAGATTAAGGCTGCACCAAGCATGATGGATGCTGCCATGCAGATGGACCCCCAGTGGGCGCACGCAGCTACCCAGACCCTGAGCTGTAGACAGTACCCCCCTCCCACACCAGCCTGTGCCTCAGTCACTGGCTCCACTTGTGAAAGCTGCACTCGAGTGGGGGAACTCTGTCGTATGGTGGAGGAATTAAGGGAGGAGGTAAAGAGGCTGAGGAGCATCAGGGAGTGTGAGAGGGAGATAGACCAGTGGAGCAGTGCCCTCTCACTCACTCAGCAGCCTGCTGGAGCTGGTACTTCCAAACACCACCCACCTGCTAGCTGCAAGGTTGGGGGAACAAGAGGTGGGGAATGGCAGCAAGTTCCTGCCAGACAAAGGAAACCTGCTCCCTTCAACCAGACAACAAAACCCCAGATCCCCCTGGTAAATAAGTACCATGTGCTGCAGGTGCAATCCTGTCCTGAGAATGAGGATGATGGCTCCCACAGCCTAGAACCTTTCCCTAGGCCGCACCATCCTCAGAAGAAGATAGAAACATCCTCCATTAAGAGGAAGAGGAGGGTTATTGTTGTAGGGGACTCCCGCCTAAAAGGAACGGAGGGACCCATTTGCAGACCGGACCCGCTCCACAGAGAGGTCTGCTGCTTACCGGGGGCATCAGTGAAGGAGGTAGCTAGAAAACTTCCTTCCCTGGTCCACGAGACTGACTACTATCCTCTGATAGTAGTCCAAATTGGTAATGATGATTTAGTTAACAGAAAGACTAAAGCCACCAAGAAAGACTTCAGGGCAATTGGGAAAATGATGGAGGGCTCTGGGGCTCAGATAGTATTCTGCTCCATCCCCAGGCTAAAGAGAGAGGAGCAGGAAGTCGGGAAGAAGGATTCGATTAATGCCTGGCTCTGAGCCTGGTGTGAGGAAAGGGGCTTTGGCTTCTTTGATCATGGGGTGGCTCACGCACCCCCAAACTCTGCTGCTAAGGTTGGGACAGGTGGGTCTTCTAGGGGGGCTAAAGCCCTTGCTAAGAGCTTATCTAAGCTCATAGATCGAGCTTTAAACTAGATGTGAAGGGGGAGGGGATTGGGACCAGGCTAGACAGGAGCAAGCCTGGACGTGGGGCACGAGTGATGCGGAGAGGATGTGCTGGAGAGGACCCCCAGCACAGCACCACAGAGAAAGTGGGGGTGAACACACATGGGGGTGGTAAGGGAGATACGGGTGCTCTGGTGATAGCTACTCCGGTTACCAGGCAATTGGGAATGTACTCTGTTCCCTTTAAGAGGGCTGAAGGCTTGGCAGCTCGGCTGAAGCGCATTTACACCAATGCACGCAGCATGGGAAATAAGAAGGAAGAGCTGGAAGCTGTTGTAGGGCAAGGAGCCTATGATGTCGTTGCCATCGTGGAATCGTGGTGGGATGACTCATATAACTGGAGTAGAGATATGGTGGGATCCAAACTCTTCAGGAGGGATAGGAAGGGAAAGAGAGGAGGTGGGGTAGCCCTCTTTGTAAGGGAGGACTTGGACACCGTTGAAATGGATTGTGGCCATGAGGAGATTGAGTGCCTATGGATTAGAATCAGAGGAGCCCATAAGAAGGTATATTTTGTGATGGGAGTCTGTTACAGGCCACCCAGCCAAGGAGAAGCAGCTGGTGAGCTCTTCTATAAACAGCTGGGGTTAATTTCTAGGTCAGTGCCTCTCGTTCTTGTGGGAGACTTCAATCTTCCTGATATCTGCTGGAAGTACAATAGAGCAGAAAGGAAGCAGTCTAGGAGGTTCCTGGAGTGTGTGGAAGACAACTTCCTTGCACAGCTGGTGAACGAACCGACAAGGGAAGGTGCCCTCCTGGACCTGCTCTTTGTGAACGGAGAAGGCCTTGTGGGACGCCTAGGACTAAGTGATCATGAGATGATAGGGTTTTCTGTTCTAGGTGAAGTGAAGAGGGTGGTTAGCAAGACAGTAGCATTAAATTTCCAGAGGGCAGACTTTGATCTCTTCAGAAGTCTGGGTGGCAAAGTCTCATGGGAGACAGTGCTTAAGGGCAAGGGAGCCCACGAGAGCTGGGAGCTCTTCAGAAAGGAGATCCTAGTGGCTCAGGAGAAAGCCATCCCCATGTTCCGAAAAAAAAGGCGGCAGGGGAAAAAAACAGCTTGGTTGAACAGGGAGATCTTGAGTGATATCAAGAAGAAGTGGAATGTTTATGAGCTATGGAAGAGGGGAAAGGCCTCTTGGGTGGACTACAGGAGGGAAGTGAGATTGTGTAGAGAAAAAATTAGAAGGGCTAAGGCTCAACTAGAAATCAAATTGGCAAAGTCGGTGAAAGATAACCAAAAATCTTTCTATAAATATATAAATAATAAAAAGAGGACTAGGGAGGCCATACAGTCCCTGTTGGATGCAGAAGAAGCAACAGTGACAGGGGATGAGGATAAGGCTGAGGTACTTAATGCCTTCTTTGCCTCAGTCTTTAATTGTAAAGGAAGTTGTTCCCTTTCTGTACAAAGCCAGGAGGTAGAGGAGCAAAATGAGGCTCCCATGGTCCAAGAGGAGGTGGTCAGAGCCCTGCTAGGCCGACTAGACACCCACAAGTCTATGGGGCCGGATGGGACTCACCCGAGGGTATTGAAGGAACTGGCGGATGTGCTGGCCAAGCCCCTTTCCATCATCTTCCAACAGTCCTGGAAGACTGGGGGAGTTCCACTGGGCATGGAGGCTGGCTGATGTTGTGCCCATCTACAAGAAGGGTCGCAGGGAGGATCCAGGGAACTACAGGCCTGTCAGTCTGACCTCAGTGCCAGGGAAAGTCATGGAACAGGTGATCTTGAGATCTATCATGAAACACATGCAAGAGAACCAGGTGATCAGGCCCAGTCAACACGGGTTCACAAAAGGCAGGTCCTGCCAAACTAACCTGATCGCCTTCTATGATCAAGTGACTGGGATGCTGGACGAGAGAAAGGCTGTAGATGTGGTCTTTCTGGACCTCAGTAAAGCCTTTGACACAGTTTCTCACAGCATTCTGCTACGGAAACTGTCAGCCTCTGGCCTGGACAGGCGCACACTCTCCTGGGTGGAAAACTGGTTGGCTGGCTGGGCCCAGAGAGTGGTGGGAAATGGAGTTTACTCCAGCTGGAGGCCAATTACAAGTGGGGTTCCCCAGGGCTCAGTGCTGGGTCCACCCTGTTCAGTGTCTTTATCAATGACCTGGATGAAGGCATCGAGTGCTCCCTTAGCAAGTCTGCAGATGACACTAAGCTGAGTGGAAGTGTGGATCTGCTGGAGGGTAGGGAGGCTCTGCAAAGGGATCTGAACAGGCTGGACCACTTGACAGAATCCAATGGGATGAGGTTTAACACGTCCAAATGCCGGGTCCTGCACCTGGGGCACGACAACCCTAGGCAGTACTACAGACTAGGAGAAGTCTGACTGGAAAGCTGCCAGGAGGAGAAGGACCTGGGAGTGTTGGTCGATAGCCAACTGACCATGAGCACGCAGTGTGCCCAGGTGGCCAAGAAGGCCAATGGCATCTTGGCCTGTGTCAGAAATGACGTGACCCACAGGTTCAGGGAGGTTATTCTCCCTCTGTACTCGGCACTGGTGAGACCGCACCTTGAATTCTGTGTTCAGTTTTGGGCCCCTCACCACAAGAAGGATGTTGAGGCTCTGGAGCGAGTCCAGAGAAGGGCAACGAAGCTGGTGAAGGGGCTGGAGAACAGGCTTTGTGAGGAGCGGCTGAGAGAGCTGGGGTTGTTTAGCCTGGAGAAGAGGAGGCTGAGAGGAGACCTCATTGCTCTCTACAACTACCTGAAAGGAGGTTGTGGAGAGGAGGGAGCTGGCCTCTTCTCGCAAGTGACAGGGGACAGGACGAGAGGGAATGGCCTCAAGCTCCACCAGGGGGGATTTAGGCTGGACATTAGGAAAATATTTTTCACAGAAAGGGTCATAGGGCACTGTTAGAAGCTGCCCAGGGAGGTGGTTGAAGGAGGAGAACACAGGCTCTGATCTCATCTCTTTGTGGACCAATGATAGGATGAGAGGGAATGGCAGGAAGATCTTCCAGGGGAGGTTTACATTGGATATTAGGAAGCAGTTTTTCAGGCAGAGTGTGGTGGAGCACTGGAACAGCTCCCCAGGGAAGAAGTCCTGGCGCCAAGCATCACAATGTTCAAGAAGTAGTTGGACAACATGCTCAGATTCGTGGTGTGAATGTTGGGGTTGCCCTGTGCAGGGGCGGGAGCTGCACTTGATGAGCCTTGTGGGTGCCTTCCAACTCAGGACATTCTACGATGCTATGATAAATAGCAACTGTAATACAGAGAAACTAAATACAGCTCTTCAAGGAAGCGCACAGATCAAAATTTCTGTCCCCACAGAATGAAAGAAACCAGCCCCTCATCAAAGGATCTCGTGCTTCCTCTGCTGCCCACTATTACTGCACACACGATGGTGTAATCATGGCCACCCTCTTTCCACCTCGTGCCTCGTGGCAGGCACTTCAGCCCCTGCCTCTCAGAAGGAACTTTTCAGCCTGTCAGCCCTCTTTGAGTGCTTAACAGAAAGGCTCCGGAGAGCTCATAATCCGAGAAAGAGCTGCTGGAAGAGGGAAGTCTACTGCTTCACACCAACAATGACCATTCACAGGTACTGGTAACAGACCCCTCCTAAAACTAACAAAAATAGTAATGCTTTATCGCAGTGCAATTGTTAATACTACAGGGATCTTCTTTTCTGTATAACTTTTTTCTTTCATCACATAAAGGCCATCCTCATGCTCACCAGCAAGGGCTGTCCTTGTCCTCTTACCCAGAAAGCCACTCCCTCAAGGGTAAACATCAGCCTTAGATCTTTTGCTCTTCCAATGACAGCTGGGTAAACCGTAATTATGTTAATGCTTTCTGTCACTTAAGAGGCCTGTAGAGCACAGGGTGCTCTCGTCCACACTATAAAAGTGTCCCAAAATTTTGACTTACTGAAGGAACAAAACTGGGCTCATCAGTTTCTTTTTCTTAAATAAGTTTTATTCCAACAGGAAAATTACATGATAGCATCACGCAGTAAATAAATAAGTAGAGAAATACTTAAGAAATATAAAAAAATAAGTAAATAACAATCAATTGACATTGTTTGTTTACGTTTCTGAACAGGCAGACAGAGATGTTCGCCTGCCTCAGCTCTAGGAGGTTGTGTGCTTTTTTCGCTCTTCAATGGGAGGAAGAAAGGATGTTCCAGTGCTTCTGCCAGAGTGATGCGCTTGGCTGGGTCATATTCCAGCATCTTTTCAACCAAGTCAAAAGGTTCTCATGGTCACAATTGTGGCAGGTCATTAATTCCTTCAGGAAGAAAAAAACAGTACATGGGCTTCCAATCATTGAATTGCACTGGGAGCTCCTCTGCCCAGAAGAAGCATCTTCCCTCTGTAATCTTACCTTCAGGGGTTTACAGCACCTTGAGACGTGTTGCCCAGCAGCACTGTGTTCATCCCAGGCAAGCCGGCCCTTATGAAAATACTGTTTTTTCGTTGGTGAACAAGTTCTCTTCATCATTTGCTCTGGCAAAGGCCCCAGCAATCGCTCCATCATCGCCAGGTGCACTTTGTCTTCATTGGTCTGGAGGGAAGTTAAGAGAGACATTTTTCATTCTTGGTTATGTGGAAGTTATCAAGAAGCACACGCCAGCCTGACTTCATTGTTGACAGTACCCTGCAAGCAATAAGCTGAACTTGGTCATGGAAAAAGGAGAGGCTTGAGTTCTTTGTTTCCTGGAAAAAGTTACAAGCTACTGGAGTTGCTTCCCCAAGCCTCTGCCAAAATGTCTACTGGAAGCAACTTGTCAAAATCTGCTGCTGAGATCAAGTTCCTCGATGCCTACATCTTCCATTCCGTTCAACTTGGCATTACAGAGAAATGCAGCTTACTTCCTTGCACGGACCGTTCCTCTTAGTTCCCAACTCTCCGCAGCCACTGTTCATCGATTTGAGGAGCGATATGCATGCTGCATCCTTCTGGGTTCATAGTTCCCTACCTTAAATACTACATCTCCAAGGTAGTATTCCAGGAGAGTACATCCTATGCTCCAGACATCACATGGGTGCGACCATCCAAGCTCTGTGAAAAGGTTCAGATTGTTCATGTTTAGTCCAGGCTCCAAACATTCAACACCTCAAGCAAGACACCAAACACTTCTCTAGCTTTGTTCAATAGCACACAAATCTCATACGTGAGAAAATCAGCCAAACAAACCGCCTTCCACTGACCTAGGACCACTTCAGGAGCTCTGTAAGCTCTCGCAGTCACTGTAGGACTATGAGGCCCATGGTCATATGTGGCGCACCCAAAGTCCACAAGTCTGACGTCTGCTGTTCTCAGTCTACGTTCCTCGCGTTTCTGAAACAAAAGGTGATGGGATGTGAGTGACCAAAGAAACACAGAGGATGGCTGAGGAGGAGGGAGGTGGGGAAGAGGAGAGCAGCTTACCAGTTTGGGTTTGTACACATCTGCATAATCAGACGTCACAAAGACAATATTGTCTGGCTTCAGATCCATATGTGTCAACTTGTTCATATGCAAAACTGCAAAAGAAATTAGTTAGTGGGTGCCGCAAACTCCAGTGAACGGTTCTTGTTCACTGATCTGGTCAAATATGTCCCAAGAACAAACAGGAAGACTGTCTTGTGTGCTGTCACAAGGGTACCTGCAAGCTATACATTTTCACTCAAATCCAAGCAGAAAGAATAAGCCACTACTAAGAGCTGAAGGAATAAGCTATTAATGTTATTGAGAGAACTCCATATGCCCACATCACCCAATGACGGCTGCCCAGATAAGAACTAATCTTCATAAAATAAAAACTCGTCCATTAAAATGGGTCACATCTCCTGCAAATATTCATAGGGACTGGACCGTACCTGCAATTTCTTTTTGTGACCGCTGGTCCCACTCTGATCCAGTTTGCAGCACTTGCTCTCCTGGGCACTGCTTGCTGATCTTTTTCTCTTTGTAGCCCTCTTGTGTCTTCCAAGATCTGGTTTGTTGTGCTGGGTCTCTGGTTCTCCGCATTCTGATCTCTTTCTCTTCTTAGCTACATTGCATCTTTCAAGATCCATTTTACACTGCTTGCTCTCCTGTGCTCCACTGGGTGACGCCCTTTTTTTCTTTTTAGCCCTGTCACACCTTCCAAGAGCCGGACTTTCTTTTCTCCATGTCAGGAGAATTTGTTTGCTCAGATTGCCAGATCAGTAACCAAGATATTTACTCTGTCAATTGCATCCCATACACAAAAAACCTCATTCACAAAGCCATCACTCATCAAATGAACGCTAAAAGGAATATTGTCCTTTCATAGAATCCCCAAATCATAGAAAGCTTTGGATTGGAAAGGACCTCAAAGCCCATCCAGTTCCAAACTGCCCACCATGGGCAGGGACACCTCCCACCACACCAGGCTGCCCAAGGCCCCATCCAGCCTGTCCTTGAGCACCTCCCGGGATGGGGCAGCCACAGCTTCCCTGGGCAACCTGGGCCAGTGCCTCACTGCCCTCATAGCAAAGAATTTCTTCCTGAGGTTCAATCTAACTCTTTCCCATTCCTATTTAAAGCCATTCCCCTTTCTCCTATCACTACGTGCCTTTCTAGACTGTCCCTCCACTGCTTGCATCTAGGCCCCCTTCAGGTACTCGAAGGCCACCAAAGGCATTGTGCACAAATGGAAGTGATGGTTTCTGATCCACTGTTTGGGCAGGCTGAAGAGGTTCTCATTCCAATAGAGCCCTCCACAAAAAGAGGCTTTAATCCTCTGGGAGATAAATCATTCATCTCTCTTTGATGCTGCTCACACCTAGGAGAAAAAATTGCAAATCCTACTCTATTTTCTACAAACCAGTGGTGTAAGGAAAGTTAGAATTTACACGGGGAAGGTTCAGAACACTGGCAGCATGAAATTGTAGCAAGGGACATTGTTTCAACATAATATCACTAAGGAAGATAAGGCAGAATACATGAGTAGCAAAAAAAATGTCTGTTTAAAAATCATTTCTTGTTTCACAAGTATAAAATGCAATGTTTAAAAATCAAAATCCTGGAAGATACTCTGGGAAAAAAGGCTTCTAAAACACAAGACTACTCTGTAACAACTGCCAGGCAATGTTACAGCTCCTGAAAATGCCGCATTAAATGAGCAAAGGTATGATCCTGCTCAAGTAACCCTTTTCAAGAGGGCTTTAAACCCCATAATCCAGCAGTCCATCTGACCAGTCTCTAAAGAATGTCTCCAGGAGCTCTGGGGCTGCAGAGCAAAAGGCTTAGCATGAATTGTAACGTCTTTAATGCAAACATCATTAAGAGGTCGGTAGGTTTTCTCATTCACAGGCTGCTTCTCCAGCTTCTCCAGCTTCTCCAAGCCATCAATTACTCTGGAAGAAAAAAATCAGAAGTACTAGAATCTCCTTCCAATAACCATTTAATTTTCACCATTTAGAAGTCTCAAAGCACTTTGCAGTTTAAGTGTCATATTGGTCAAGGACTTGCCAAGCAAATGATGCAAATAAGACATCCAACACATTATATGTAGCATAGAACGTATTTTGAAAGGAAATATGAAGCGTCCGTGACAGATTCTGATGAAAAGGAGGAATCACTGTCCTGACTATCCTTTTGTTTATCAGCCACAGCTGTATAAAGACCCTGGCTGCACTTCCTAGCAGGCAGGACTGACCACTCACAGTATAGCTTTAAAAAGCAGCAAGAAACTGGTCATACATAACTTCACTGTGAATTACTGAAATCCTGTCACCGGAAAGTCAATTTCCAAATGCAAGATTATAATTTCTAACATTCTGACTCAAAGACAAGGTTGGACACAATCACTAATATCTGTGTAGATCTAGTGACACGTAAATGTTTAGGCTTTCAGGTTTCCTGTTCAGGCTGAAGAAGCCGCAAGAGCCATGGTTCTAATGAACCTCTTACTTACATCCGGCGTCTCTGGAGTCCTGGTCCAGAAGGCGTTCCACTGCTTCTGTCTTTGATCGAGGTGATCTCTGATTGGGGAAGATCTTCAGAATTCAGCTGCTTCACAGCTGTCTTTTATGATAGTCAATACACGTGCAACCCGCCTTTGCCTGTGGAGATGTGCCGATCTCCACCTTGTAGGCCACACAGGCCGAGAGAGGAGTGTCTGCAGGTCTCCTCCCCTTGCGCATGCACTCCTTCTGGCGGCGGTGGTCAACCTGGGGTCTCCCGATGAAGACCAGCAGTCATCATCACTTTGAACTTTGGTTGAACTTTTTTGGCAGAAATCGATTCTTTGACAGACTCTCACACCACCCGGTGACTCAACATTTGGCTTCAGGATCAGTTGTCTTTGGGATCATTTGTCTTCAGGACCACATGGCGGTAGCACTCAGAGAGAAAGAGAGGGGGAGAAAGAGAGAGAGGGAAAAGGGGGGAAGGAAAGATTATTTTCACATTGCTTTTTGTCTCGCAACCCATTCAGTATCAATAGATTTCGGGGTGTTCAGATTTCGGGGTGTTCATGCTGAATACACTCAAGGACTTTTGTGTGTTGATTGTAGATGTGAAAAGTCTCATTCGCATTATCAATTAAGAATATACAATATCACAGACAGAGTGATACTGATTAGAGAATGAATCAGGAGAATGACAATAGGGTGACACAGCTTGTTCAGGATGCCTGTAGCTGTAGGCATCCACCTGAAAAGCGTATCCCACCAATCATGTTCTCCATCCCTTGCCAATCTTTTCATGACTTGCTGTAATTCATCCACACTATGGTGAATTGTTACCAAAGTTTTTGTCCATTTTTTCTTAATCTCCTCTAATATTTTAATATAATCTCGATACTGTAATAATTCCTTTCTTTGAGTTACATTCATTCCAATAGGTACAGGCGTTAACTCATGAATCAATGTGAGGTTAGATTTTAGAATCTGGTGGGAAGTGACTGGAGCTGAATAAGAAAAGTCACATCCCATGATTTCAGTAAAATTACAAACACAAAAATGTGTCAGTTTTAGGGTCAATTTCAGGATGAACTTCAAAATGGCAAACCTTTTTGTCAGTGTCTAGGCAAAAATCCATTTGTCCCATTGTGGCTTAAGCCTAATGCAAAACCAGGATAAATCAAAGAAACTGAAGCATTGTGAATGGTTAACGCATAAGCTGTGGCAGCGTTCTTAATAGGATCATAGGTAAAATTTACCCATTTCCACCAAGATTGGAGGTCCTTTTCAGAATTGTTAGCATTATCCCAAAATACTTTTCAGACTTTGGTAGGAAAAATGCCTTCTTCATCTTCTCTAATGATTGGCGCAGCTACTGATTGCATCCACAATTGAGCCTGGATGCAACTGGGGACCAAAGAAATATTGATTTGAGCTACACCGAGTGTGTCTAAAGTTGTTTCATGATCTTTTACATTCACCTTTTCCCAATTTGGTATTATGTTGGACAGCAGCCACTGATGCGTTCCCAGAGCCAATTGGGAAGATTGTAAAGGCTGTTGTGTATTTGCCAAATCAAAATGTAGCAGCCAATTTGTTTCATAATACCTCTGAATCAATGCTATTCAGAACCCTCAATCCGGTTCCCAAAACAGCAGTCATGTCTTTTGATATTCGTCTTTGAGAAGATCTACGTAGCCAAGTGGTCCATCCCTCATAAGAAGTGAGTAAGAAGGGAGAACAGGCAGGTTGACTTTCTGAAACATTATTTTGCATCAACAATTCAACCCTTTTGAAAGACCATTCTGGTTGAAATAACATTTGTTGTTGGCCATTGTTTCCAATTACAAATGGTCCAACTTCATAAATCATTGGTCAAAGTGTTGACTTGGGAGGAACCGTAGGTTTTAAAACTTCTGTCATTAATTCTCCCCAATATCCGGTGTCATTTTTTCCACACATGACCTTATGAGAAAATTTTACTGTGGTGAAATTTAACCAACAGTCCAAATTTTGGGTTCTGCATGGTTGAATAAGACCATGTGATCCATTTCCATAGCTGTTCGCTGGCTTAGCGAGGAATTCAGCCATTAATTGGCATCTTACATAAATGTCATTACCTTGAGTAACGACAAAAGGAAAAACTGTTTTCTTATCATTTAGAATAAGTGAGGTGTCTTTGCCCTGGTGTGTGAGTACAGCAACAAGTTTTGGTTTAGTTACAACATTCATTTTAAATTTGTAAATTAAACCTAACGATTTTGGTTGAATCTTTGGGTTAGCTCTCCAATCGCACACCACAAAGACAGAATTAACCATAGTGAAATTGAACCAGCAATCACCTTGTTCTTTCTTACAAGATTTGGTAACTTCTACATTAACGTCACTTGGGTTTAAAGAAGTATTGTTGCCAGTAAATTTCTGGCGGCAACACAAGGTAAACATATCTTGCTTGATACATTCCCAGCTCTGAGTAGGACATATTTCTTTTGAAATGCCAGGATGAATTTTAGATGTCAGACTGAAATCTAGAAAACTGCCAGCACCTGAAATAAAGGAGGCCTTTTCAGGTTGAAATCCAAGTTCCACTTTTTTGCGTCCCGCTTGAATTTTTTCATCAGTGATAATGGGGAGGGTTCTGATCCACTCACTCTTATCTCAGACCCACTCAGACGAATGATAAACTTTGTTTCCATGCATTATGACTACAGCCAAATTTGGGCAGCTATTTCTGGGATAATTTCCATGAGAGACAGAATACTCTATAATGGCCTTGGACCAAGGCCATTCAGCATTGTTTTCTTTACAAATAGGAGGTGTGATGCAAAAAAAAGTATGAACAACTCAATTAAAATTTTACAGGTCATCTTCAAATTTAAGTTTTCTGTTTTTATTCATGTTTCTTCTGTTAAATTTGTCCATGTCCCATGGGGTTCTCCTGCAAAAACAGAAAATGAAACTTGCCCTTTTCAGGGAAAAAAAAAAAAGAATTAAAATGATGGAACAATCCAAGGGGTATTAATCCTGTGTTCCTTTCCCAGGGCATTGGTGGCTCTCCATGCATATTTATTTAAAGGATTTTTTAGTACCAATGGCATACTTCCCACAGTAGGGAGTTCCACCAGAACTGGTTGTCCTGGTCCTGAGAAATAAGAAGATCCTTTAGAATCATCAGGTTCTTTTACAGAAGGAGTTAGAGTAGGAGCCTTTGGACAAAAGGCAGTAATTTTTGGTCATCCATTCACTCCCCAACAGTCATTCACACCTTCGACAGCTTCCCACAGTCCCACATGCCAATTCCCCTCCTGGGGTTTCAGGAGTCCTTTTAGAAGGCCGTTAGTCCTTTCTACTGTTCCGTTAGGCTGTGGATAGTATCAGGTACGGAAGACCCACGTAATCCCTTCAGCCTTTGCCCACCCTTGTACAACCTTAGCAGAGAAGTGAGAGCCATTATCAGACTGTATTTCTTGAGGTTTTTGGAAAAGTTCCAAACCATTCTTTCAGTGCTTTCACACTGTTGTCTCCTGTAGACCTATTAAAAGCTTCAGCCTGGACTAAACCTGATGTTATTTCAGTGCCAACCAACACAAAATGTTTTCCCCTTGATCTTTTAAAAGGACCTATATAGTCCACTTGCCAGGCATCCCATAAGCCTTGAGCCTCTCTCAAATGCAAAGGATCGTCTTCTATCGCTCGCAGGCTGATATAGAGCTTTTACACATTTCTCTGGTAATTGGCCAGCCACGAGTGAGGGCCTCTCCATACAGATCTTTAGCACCGGTGTGTTTACGCTTAACGTGCAGCCACTAAGGCAAATGCTCCCAATCCTCAGAGGTTTGATCCTTCTGCAAAGGAGCAAGCCTGGCCAGTTCATCAGCTCTCTTATTCCATTCTCCTGCTATACGCCCATCTATCTGATGTGAAGCAACCCAGCCAACAGCAAAGTTGTCTTGGCTTGCAGTTCTTAAAATCTCTTGCCACTTTTCCTATTGCCACACTGGCATTCTGCTTACCTCCCATCATTTTGCTCCCCAGAAGGGACCCATTCAGTACATCCTTTAAACACAGCATATGAGTTTGTCTAAGTAGGAACAGGAGAAGTAGTTTGGGCTTCTCACTGAAAAAACACTCCATGCTGCAACCAATTCACTTACTTGGGCACTACCCAGTCCTTCGGTAATAATCTGCTCATCAGAGGAAGCGTGAAGAGCAACTGCTCGGTATTTCCATACCTTCCCCTCTCTTTTAGCAGGAGTGTCAGTAAACCAGGCACTTACTGTTTGGTCTTGGGAAAAAGGAGGGGCCACCCGGATGACTGAGGCAGGTTTATCTTGGCTGATATCCAGGTTGTCTGTTTCTTGGATAGAAAGGTTCTTTCAGGCTCCTTCAGTTACAGAAAAAAACCATTGTAATAATGGTTAATCTGCACTTACCATTTTCGCACAGAGGCTTTCTGTGCAACTCTATCAGGGGGAGGAGTTCCGGCAGTGATTGTTTTTATCACTTTGAATGATCCTTTCAACCCAATTGGTTGATTGTGCGCTGTTTTTTCTACTTCAATGAAAGCCAGGCTTACCACAAACAAACCTTTCTCCCAAGTAGTATATCTTTTCTCAGCATCCTTATAGCTGCGAGAATAAAATCCCACAGGTCAGGTGGGACCCTCGGGACCCCGTTGCCATAAGTGTACCGACAGCCCTGATGAGGAAAGACCCCATTCTACCTGGAAAGGGTCTGTAGGATGGAGAGCACCTAGGGCCTGGTGTGCACTAGCTTCAATAAACAACCTCCTCTTGGACAGAAGTCCATTCCCATTTGGCACCTTTCCTGAGCAAATCATTAAGAGGTCTAGCAATGATGGAGAAGTCTGGGATGTGCTTTCTCCAAAACACTAAAAGACGTAGAGCATGTTGTAGATCCCTTTTTGACTCAGGCCTTTTAATTTGTTCCGAGGAGGTGAGACTGTCAGGTGGGATACAGGTCATTCCCCCTTTCTGATAACGGATGAGAGGAATAAAGACAGCAGTGCCAGACTCTTCTCGGTGGTGTCGAGAGACAGGACATGAAACAAATTCTCAAGCTGAAAGAGAGGGAAGTGTTTAACACCTTTCTCCCTGTGAGAGTGATGGAAAACGCGAACAGGATGTTAAAATGTCCGGGTAGATGCGGCCCTAAGCAACCTACCCTAGCTGACCCTGGTTTGAGCTAGTGGCGAGGGCTAGACCATCTCTAGAGACAACTGCCAGCCTCAGACAATCCATGGTTCTAAACCACTCAGATTTTTAAACTCCTAGGAGCCTAGGCAGGAAATTCCAGAGGAATTCCGGTTCCAAAGACTGACTGTGGAACTGACCACTAGCTCTGCTGTAAAGGTTCGAAATCCTGCCCGGATTAATCAGCTTCCCAAACAAAAAAGGCCTTGCTGAAATGCACCTCTGATATCAGGCTCCCAAGACAGGAAAACAATTATAATCAGTGGCGGTTCTGATACCTGTTTTTTCAAACCACACTGCACAGCACCCTCTTTTGGTGACAAGAAGTTGGATTTTGTTTTCTTTCAGGCTTTGAGAAAAAAGGTCTCGCCATATGAGAGATGATTTTCATATATGAAATAGTACTTTAAGTTTAAAACTAAGCAATTCAAAATAGACAACATCTGTAAAACAAAGAAGCCACCAAAAGTTGATCAACCCGTTACCCCAAGGAAGACAGAAAGTGGAAAAATATCCTTTAAAATGTCTTAAACTCTTCATCAAGAGGTTCAGGCATGAACCTTGTGATGACTTTGACAAGTAAAGGAAAATGCATATCGTTCCCATAATAAACCATGAAATCTCAAAGCACGTATCACAGCGGAGCGTTCTTCTGAGCTTGTAGATGGGGGCCACAACAGCAAGGTGGGGGTTAAGAACAAACAACGGCATGTGGGCACCGGCCCTTTGTGACATCACTGTGGTGGATCCTGGTAACACTGTGTGGGGCAGGGGCAGGGGCAGAGCTGCTGGCAGAGGTCGGCGGGCAGGAGGCTCCAGGGGCTGAGCTGGTAAAAAGCCATCCCTGAAGTAGAGCCACTGACAGACCTTTTGCGGGAGAAGGAGAGAGAGAGGCGTCCTGGGGAACCTGGGGGTTGGCGTGGGCCACCACAGTGAGGAAAGCCTCCTGAGGAAGCCTTCTTTCTCCAGCTCCGGGAGGCTTCACGCTCGCCGACTATTCTCCTACAGCTGGAAAGGGAGAACGGTGAGCTGGGCGTGAGCCAGAACGCTCCTCAAGTGCCTCACACACAGTTTCTGAGCCCAGGTAAGAAGCTCTCCTGCCCAAGGGGATGTGATGCTGGATCTCATGGTCACCGATGCCATGGAACAGCAAGACTGGAGGCAGCCTGGGCTGTGGTGGTCATGCCCTGGTGGATTCGAAGGCCTGAGGGACATGGGACGGACAAGGAGCAGAGTTGGGACCCTACATTTTAGGAAAGCAGACTTGCAGCTCTTCAAGGAGTTGATAAGTAGGACCCCATAGGAAACCATCCTTGGGAACAAGGGAGCGGAACAGAGCTAGAAAATATTTAACAATGCTTTACATAGAGCTTGGCAAGGGAAGCAGCGACTGACAAGAGGGGCTAGTACAGATACTTCAACCCAAAAAGGAAGGTTAAAGAGAGCGTACCCCCACTGATGAACAAAAATGATGGACGTGTCTCAACAGATGAGGGCATGGCTGAGGTACTCAACAATGTGGCCAGCAGGTCAGGGGAGGGGATTCTGTCCCTCTATTCCACTCTTGTGAGACCCCACCAGCAGTACAGTGTCCCATTCTGGAATCCCCAGCATAAGAAGGACATGGAACTGTTCGGATGGGTCCAGAGGAGGGCCACAAAGATGATGGGAGGGCTGGAGCACCCCTGCTATGCTGACAGGCTGTGGGAGTTGGGCTCCTTCAGTCAGGAGAAGAGAACGCTCAGGGGAGACCTTATATTGGCCTCAGAGTACCTGAAGGGGGCCTAGATGCAAGCAGTGGAGGGACAGTCTAGAAAGGCACGTAGTGATAG
Organism: Clamator glandarius; assembly: GCA_033459285.1. Lineage (NCBI taxonomy): Eukaryota > Metazoa > Chordata > Aves > Cuculiformes > Cuculidae > Clamator > Clamator glandarius. Next base: position 246,375 of record JAUNZM010000032.1, read on the forward strand.
GAGAAGGGGGAATGGCTTTAAATAGGAATGGGAAAGAGTTAGATTGAACCTCAGGAAGAAATTCTTTGCTATGAGGGCAGTGAGGCACTGGCCCAGGTTGCCCTGGGAAGCTGTGGCTGCCCCATCCCGGGAGGTGCTCAAGGCCAGGCTGGATGGGGCCTTGGGCAGCCTGGTGTGGTGGGAGGTGTCCCTGCCCATGGTGGGCAGTTTGGAACTGGATGGGCTTTGAGGTCCCTTCCAATCCAAAGCTTTCTATGATTTGGGGATTCTATGAAAGGACAATATTCCTTTTAGTGTTCATTTGATGAGTGATGGCTTTGTGAATGAGTTTTTTGTGTATGGGATGCAATTCACAGAGTAAATATCTCAGTTACAGATGTGGCAATCTGAGCAAACAAATTCTCCTGACATGGATCCAAAAGAAAGTCCGGCTCTTGGAAGGTGTGACAGGGCTAAAAAGAGAAAGAGGGCATCACCCAGCCATGCACAGGAGAGCAAGCGGTGTGAAATGGATCTTGAAAGATGCAATGTAGCTAAGAAGAGAAAGAGGTCAGAATGCGGAGAACCAGAGACCCAGCACAACAAACCAGATCTTGGAAGACACAAGAGGGCTACAAAGAGAAAAAGATCAGCAAGCAGTGCCCAGGAGAGCAAGTGCTGCAAACTGGATCAGAGTGGGACCAGCAGTCACAAAAAGAAATTGCAGGTACGGTCCAGTCCCTATGAATATTTGCAGGAGATGTGACCCATTTTAATGGACGAGTTTTTATTTTATGAAAATTAGTTCTTATCTGGGCAGCCGTCATTGGGTGATGTGGGCATATGGAGTTCTCTCAATAACATTAATAGCTTATTCCTTCAGCTCTTATTAGTGGCTTATTCTTTCTGCTTGGATTTGAGTGAAAATGTTTAGCTTGCAGGTACCCTTGTGACAGCACACAAGACAGTCTTCCTCTTTGTTCTTGGGACATATTTGACCAGATCAGTGAACAAGAACCGTTCACTGGAGTCCTGAAATACAGGCATCTCTCTCCTGACACCAGAATTTCCCTGATGACAGGCATTTATGTCAGCCCTACTCAAAAAGGCAAGGCCAAGCTTTTAGACTTGCTTTTGACTCAGTATCATGGAAACAGCAAGGAGATCACATCTGATTTTCAGTTTTGTGGAAACATGCTTAGTAAGATGTTCTAAGAATCACTAAAAAATCTGTAGAGTCAGATATTTATGACATCTGCACACGAGTCGGGCAGTTGTTCTGATCTTTATTATCCACTCAACTCTTTACAAAGCTGCAGATAGGATTTATAGTGTCAGATCTTCAGCTGAGACGGCCTAAAGTGAATGTGTATGCTGTGTGCGATGTACCAAACAATTCTTATCAAAAATGCCCACTGGCGATTTAATCTCGGTTACTTTAGAGGCGTTTTTTAACGTGGCCAAAAGGTGATTTTATATAGAAATATAGAAGAACATTCTGTCCAATATCTCTGCAAGGTACAGCTAAAAGATATCTTTGATGTATAGAAGAGAGTTGCTATATGCTTTTGATTTAAACAAGAATGCGGGCACGGAGATCCTGAAGCAAAATTTAGGGAACCAATCTTGTAAAAGGAAAACAATTGACTTGTGGTTTTCCGTTGCCTTGCCACTGTGAGTATCTCATCTGAAAATCTGTTCCTTGCCACCATTTTGTCCCTGTATCATTAATTGACTGGATAATCTTGGTGCCGTTCCAGGCGAGTCGTCAAAGGATCACAGCCAGGAGTGTGGAGGACAGGAAGCCGGGTCACCTGATCTGTCGGAGAGGAGACGTGCTAAATGCAAGATGTATAGAATGGTTTTCAATGCTTTTTAGCTTTTCAAACAGAATGAGTTCTTTTGGCATAAGATACGAGAGGGCTCTCAAGTCTTTTCTTTCTCTCTTGACTTCTTGGTTTGGGGTGTTACTCCTATTTTTTCATAATATATGATTATTTATATTTAAAATATATTTCTTCTGTTTCCTTTTTCCCTTCCCCTCAAATGAAATTAATGAAGCTACTGAAATCGGTTCCCTGTAAATGTAGTTTGTAGAGAGTTGTCCAGAAACATCTCTCTGACCAGATATTTACAATTTAGAGCACAAACTAGAACAATCTTCAAAAATAGTACTTGTTCCTTCTTATTGTTTCTTTAATCATTTTTTTTTCTTGATTATTTCCTAGGCAATTTAATACCTGAGTAACCCCACCACTTTGGTGACTAAGAGTTCTTTTCTTTACAGACGAGGTTGTTGCTGTGTTGGGTCAAGGTGTTTATGGAAAAGTAGTGGAATGCATTGATCACAATGCGTAAGTCTTTTAATCCAGCGCCTGTCTTTTTTCTTGCACTGGGCAGCCTTGGGGCCTGTGTTATCAAAAAATAAAGATTCAGTTATGTTTGTGCACAGATGACTCTGGGTTATTTGAAGTCACTGTGCCCTTTTCCCAGAAGGTTTCCAGTGCTGGGAACAAGGCAGATGGGGTGATAATTACCCAACAGTCTGAGTTAAAAGTACTCATTGTTCTCATCTCTGTTAAAACCTGTCTTTTCAGGGAAGGCAGACATGTAGCTGTGAAAATAGCAAAGAATAACCATATGTGCTCCAGAGCTGCTTGTGCTGAAATTGAAGTGCTGAAAAATTTAAAAGCATCAGACCCCAGCAATGCCTAGTAAGCACACAAAGCCGACTGCGTTGTGGTTTGGCTTGAAGACTTCTTCAGCAATGCTTTCCATGAGACACAGCATATGGAGGAGCGCTGCACAACTTGCTGTTGCAAAGCACGTGTTTCCCTGCTTTTGCAGTCACTGTGTCCAGATGCTGGGATGGTTTGAATACTGTGGACATATCTGCATTGTTTTTGAGCTGCTGGGGCTCAGCACCTATGACTTTATGAAAGGCAACAACTTTCTGCCATTTAGCCTGGACGACATTAGACACATGGCCTATCAGATCTGCACCTCTGTCAACTGTGAGTATGTTCCTTCGTTGCTCTATTTGTTAAAGTTTGTTTGCGGCACCCACTAACTGTATGATTTCTCTTGCAGTTTTGCATATGAACAAGTTGACACATACGGATCTGAAGTCAGACAATATTGTCTTTGTGACGTCTGATTATGCAGATGTGTACAACCCCAAACTGGTAAGCTGCTCTCCTCTTCCCTGCTTTCCTTCTCAGCCATCCTCTGTGTTTCTTTGGTCACTCGCATCCCATCACCTTTTGTTTCAGAAACGCAAGGAACGTAGACTGAGAAAAGCAGACGTCAGACTTGTGGACTTTGGGTGCGTGAAGTATGATCATGAGTATCATGGCACTTCGGTGACTGCGAGAGCTTACAGAGCTCCTGAAGTGGTCCTAGGTCAGTGGAAGGCGGTTTGTTTGGCTGATTTTTTCACGTATGAGATTTGTGTGCTATTGAACAAAGCTAGAGAAGTATTTGGTGTCTTGCTTGAGCTCTTGAATGTTTGCAGTCTGGTCTAAACATGAAAAACTTGGATCTTTTCACAGAGCTCGGATGGTCACAGCCATGCGATGTTTGGAGCATAGGATGTACTCTCCTGGAATACTACCTTGGAGACTTAGTATTTCAGACAGGGAACTATGAACCTCAAGATGGTGCAGCATGCATATTGCTCCCCAAATCGATGAACAGTGGCTATGGAGAGGTGGGAATTCAGGGGAATAGTCTGAATTTCTTTGTAATGCCAAGTTAAATGGAATGGAAGATGTAGGCACCAAGGAACTTGATCTCAGCAGCAGATTTTAAAAGCTGCTTCCAGTAGACATTCTGGCAGCGGCTTGAAAGGAAGGGTCGCCCTGTTAATGTTTAGATTGTACAAGGTACCCTAATACCAGATGTGGCTTCATCTATCATCATCGGCAAATACTACTCAAAGGCCAGAACTCTGTTGTCTAAACAGTATTTCTGAAGCGGAACTGGAAAAAGAAAGAAAAGAAAAAGAAAGAAAAAGCTTCTTGTGTGCTTCTTGATAACTTCCATTTAACCAGGAATGAAAAACGTCTCTCTTGACTTCCCTCCAGACCGATGAAGACATAGAACACCTGGCGATGATGGAGCGATTGCTGGGTCCTTTGCCAGAGGAAATGATTAACAGAGTTTTTTCATTAAGTAAACAGAATTATTTCTGTAATGGCCAGCTGGACTGGGATGAGTACAGTGCTGCTGGGCAACACGTCTCAAGGTCCTGTAAACCCCTGAAGGTAAGCTTTTAGGGGGGAAGATGCTTCTGGGCAGAGGAGCTCCCAGTGCAATTCTAAGATTGGAAGACAGTGTTTTGTTCTTTTCTTCATGAAGGAATACATGAAGTGCCAAGATAGTGACCATGAGAACCTGTTTGACTTGATTGAAAGGATGCTGGAGTATGACCCAGCCAAGCGCATTACTCTGGCAGAAGCACTGGAACATCCTTTCTTCCTCCCGCTGAAGCAGGAAAATAGCACATAGACTCCCAGAGCTGAGGCAGACAAGCTTCTCTCTCTGTCTGTTAAGAAGTATAAACTGTGTTAAGTGCTGTGTGTTTCTGTGTGAATGTTAAGTATTTAGTTATTGATGCTGAATTCAAATTCATCTGTTGCAATAAAAAAAAGAAAAGATTTTTAAAGAAAAAGATACTGATGAGCCCAGTTGTGTTTCTCAGTAAAACAAAATCTCAGGGCACTTTTCCTGTGTGGATGAAAGGACTTTCTACTCTATAGGCCTCCCAAGAGCCAGATCGTTTTAATTTATTTGGGGTTTATCTAACTGTCATTGGAAGAGCAAAAGACCTAGGGCTGACATTTGCCCTTTAGCCAGTGACTGATGCTTTTTTTCTGAGTAAGAGGGCAGAGAAAGCCCATGCTCTTGAGTGTGAGGATGGCTTTATTTGGTGAAAAAATCAAGCTACACAGGAAGGAAGATCCCATGATAAAAAGAACTTGTTCACTAAAGAAAAAGTAGTATTTTTATAAGGGCTGGCTGGCCTGGGATGAACACAGTGGTGCTGTGCAACATGTCTCAAGGTGCTGTAAACCCCTGAAGGTAAGATTACAGAGGGAAGATGCTTCTTCTGGGCAGAGGAGCTCCCAGTGCAATTCAATGATTGGAAGCCCGTGTTTTGTTGTTTTCTTCCTGAAGGAATTCATGACCTGCCACAATTGTGACCATGAGAACCTGTTTGACTTGATTGAAAAGATGCTGGAATATGACCCAGCCAAGCGCATCACTCTGGCAGAAGCACTAGAACGTTCTTTCTTCCTCCCGCTGAAGCAGGAAAATAGAACACAACCTCCTAGGGCTGAGGCAGGCGAACGTCTCTGTCTGCCTCTTCAGAAATGTAAATAAGCAATGTTAACTGATTGTTACTTATTTATTTATTTATTTATTATCTTTCTTAAGTATTTATCTACTTACTTATTTACTGAGTGATGCTGTCATTTAATTATTTAAGAAAAAGTAACTGATGAGCCCAGTTTTGTTTCCTCAGTAAGTCAAAATCTTAGGACACTTTTATAGTGTGGACGAGAGCACCCTCTGCTCTATAGGCCTCTTAAGAGACAGAAAGTATCAATATAATTAGGGTTTACCCCGCTGTCATTGGAAGAGCAAAAGACCTAAGGCTGATGTTTACCCTTGAGGGAGTGGCTTTCTGGGTAAGAGGACAAGGACAGCCCTTGCTGGTAAGCATGAGGATGGCCTTTATGTGATGAAAGAAAAAAGTTATACAGAAAAGAAGATCCCTGTAGCACTAACAATTGCACTGCGATAAAGCATTACTATTTTTGTTAGTTTTAGGAGGGGTCCTCTGGTTACCAGTACCTGTGAATGGTCATTGTTGGCGTGAAGCAGTAGAGACTTCCCTCTTCCAGCAGCTCTTTCTCGGATTATGAGCTGTCCGGAGCCTTTCTGTTAAGCACTCAAAGAGGGCTGACAGGCTGAAAAGTTCCTTCTGAGAGGCAGGGGCTGAAGTGCCTGCCACGAGGCACGAGGTGGCAAGAGGTGTGGCCATGATTACACCATCGCGTGTGCAGTAATAGTGGGCAGCAGAGGAAGCACGAGATCCTTTGATGAGGGGCTGGTTTCTTTCATTCTATGGGGACAGAAGTTTTGATCTGTGCACTTCCTTGAAGAGCTGCATTTAGTTTCTTTGTATTACAGTTGCTATTTATCATAGCATCGTAGAATGTCCTGAGTTGGAAGGCACCCACAAGGCTCATCAAGTGCAGCTCCCGTCCTTGCACAGGACAACCCCAACATTCACACCACGCATCTGAGCATGTTGTCCAACTACTTCTTGAACATTGTGATGCTTGGTGCCAGGACTTCTTCCCTGGGGAGCTGTTCCAGTGCTCCACCACACTCTGCGTGAAGAACTGCTTCCTAATATCTAATGTAAACCTCCCCTGGAAGATCTCCCTGCCATTCCCTCTCGTCCTATCATTGGTCCCCAGAGAGAAGAGATCAGAGCCTGCGTTCTCCTCCTTCCCCTGAGAGCAAGTAATAAACCCCTCTGAAAACTTCACCCGCCTCATGGCCCTCCTCTGGACACTCTCCAAGAGCTCAATATCCTTTTTATATTATGACACCCAAACCTGCACACGACACTCAAGGTGGAGCCATCAAAAACACAAATCATGTGTTTTGCATTGCTTGTTGACATGAGCATCAATAACATCTCAGAAAAGATGTACCTTCCCCTCCTCAGTTAGTTACTTCTATCATGAAAAGGGCACTATACTACCTGGAGATCTGAGATGATTTATAGTGTCAGTGCATTCCCCAAAGCTTGCACCACACTGAACTGCTACATGCATGTAACACAGTGTTCATGTGGGTCTTGAAAGCAATTTCACTGACTTAGACCTCTGGATAGATGCTATGTTGTGGTAACGTGAGAGTACTGATCTTCAAGCAGGTGCAGGCTCTCTGCAATGGACACGATACCTGTTTGTTTAGGAAGAAGTCCTGGAGCGCTGACCCTAGACGGATCCCGGCACAGCCTCGCAAGCAGCTGGTCACCAGCCCTGCGTAACCCATTGATCACAACCCTCTGCGCCCACCCGGGTGTTCTGTGCAGATGAGAAAAAGGGGAAAGGTCTTGGTCCTGCCAAGGCTGTGATTTTGGTAAGAGGATACTGAATAATCTCCTTATCAGTTTTGTTTCATTTCCTTAGAATTTCCTGGCTCTCTGGGCTAGTAACTACTACAATGGCTGCATATTTCACCAGAACGTCAAGGGCTTCATAGGTCAGACAGGGGATCCATTAGGTAAACTCTTCTGACAGGGTCTCTTGATGGGAAAATGGACTTCAAATTAAAGTAGGAATAAAATATAAAGAAATGATAGGTATGAATACTAAAAGCGTAAATAAAGTAAAAATAAATTAAGAGTTATTTTATTGTTGATAGAGGTTTTTATGTTGATGTTAGTTTTCCTTGGTGAGCTTACAGCATAACAGCCATTACTCGCTTCTAAGTAGTCATGTAACAATAAATCACTGTACAAACTTTAGTTTTCCCAGCTGTTACACTAAATATGATCATTCTGCTGACTTTTCAGCTGTTGAACAGGTAGCAGTTGCTGCTGCAGTTTCTCTGGTTGCTGCCTGAAAGGCTGCACTGCCTTTAAACTGCCTTTAAAAGTTGTAATTCACTGAGGTGTGTGCCCCACACTGTTGTCGGAAATCGATGTAATCTTGATTCTTCAACTTGGCAGTTAAGTGACTGAGTGGGTCCGGTACACAAATGTATAATATATCTCTGGGGTGTAACAGCATGAAACAGCTTCTGCATTACCATAGCAAATTTGATTTGCGCAGAAAATAAAAGTGCTTTCTGGTGATTTCACTGGAAATGTGGAAGGTTTGTGACAGTAGCCTTGCCTGTGGCCTAATGATAAAATCATGGTTATATGCAGTGGGAACTTGTCTATGTTCTTGGTATTATTTTCTGCCTCTTGTGCAGACTGTCATACGGACGTAGGAGGTATTAAAATTGAATTGTTCTGTGAGCGAACACCGAAGACTCGCAAAGTAAGTCAAGTAACAGGGGCGGGATTGCCCGATGTTGAAACAAAGCAGTAGAAAGAGTGACTGCAGAGGATGAAGTGGCTTTTGCAATTCATCTTTTCACACAACGGAGCACTAACATTTCAAGCTGATGTAAAGCAAGATGTAATTTCACAATACAGGAATAGAAACCTTATTAAAACCTTATTCCAGCTGGAGGCCAGTTACAAGTGGGGTTCCCCAGGGCTCAGTCCTGGGTCCAGTCCTGTTCAATGTCTTTATCAACGACCTGGATGAAGGCATTGAGTCCTCCCTTAGCAAGTTTGCAGATGACACCAAGCTGGGAGGAAGTGTCGATCTGCTGGAGAGTAGGGAGGCTCTGCAAAGGGACCCGAACAGGCAGGACTGCTGGGCAGAGACCAACGGCATGAGGTTTAACAAGGCCAAATGCCGGGTCCTGCACTTGGGGCACAACAACCCTAAGCAGAGGTACAGACTAGGAGAAGCCTGGCTGGAAAGCTGCCAGGAGGAGAAGGACCTGGGAATGTTGGTTGACAACCGACTGAACATGAGCCAGCAGTGTGCCCAGGTGGCCAGGAAGGCCAATGGCATCCTGGCTTGTATCAGGAACGGCATGACCAGCAGGTCCAGGGAGGTTATTCTCCCCCTGTACTTGGCACTGGTGAGACCGCACCTCGAGTACTGTGTTCAGTTCTGGGCCCCTCACCACAAGAAGGATGCTGAGGCTCTGGAGCGAGTCCAGAGAAGGGCAACAAAGCTGGTGAAGGGGCTGGAGAACAAATCTTACAAGGAGCGGATGAGAGAGCTGGAGTTGTTCAGCCTGGAGAAGAGGAGGCTGAGGGGAGACCTTATTACTCTCTACAACTACCTGAAGGGAGGTTGTGGGGAGGAGGGAGCTGGCCTCTTCTCCCAAGTGACGGGGGACAGGACGAGAGGGAATGGCCTCAAGCTCCGCCAGGGGAGATTTAGGCTTGAGATTAGGAAGAAATTCTTCACAGAGAGGGTGGTTAGGCATTGGAACGGTCCGCCCAGGGAGGTGGTTGAGTCACCGTCCCTGGAGGTGTTCAAGGTTAGGGTAGATGAGGTGCTTAGGAGCATGATTTAGGGATTGGTGGGAATGGTTGGACTCAATGATCCAGTGGGTCTCTTCCAACCTGGTCATTCTGTGATTCTGTGATTCTGTGATTCTGTGAAAACAGGAACAGGCATTTCTGTACTTGGCTCGTTTTGTTTAAGGGGTTTTATTGCTGAGAAGAGAAGTAGAAAGGCTTTGTAACAAAGCATTTTTCCTGCTCCGAATGCAAAGAAGTAATTTTTCATTGTAAGAGCACTTTGAGGAGCTAAATACGGACTCTAATGGAATATAGTAGCAACCGGTATTTGTTCTTAATAATGGTATTGAGGCAGAGTACTAAGTCACAAAGCACTTTGTGGGCTCAGAGGGGCTTTTTGGCGGGTCATTTTATACCTTCCCCAGTTTGGGTCGCTGTGTACCACACAACCTGCACATCTTCACCCCCCTGCACTTGCGAGATGCTAGGCGGTGTCTGCATGCAGTGACCACACGCCACCTTCCCCCCGCCCCACCCACTGAACTTCTGTGGAGTGCTGATTCACTGACATGGTGGTTTCAGTGGCTCTTGTGCTATAAACTGGCAGTGACTTTTGACAGTTTTTGGGACAGAATTTCCCAGTTTGGCTCTTTACACAAGCCTATGAGCCTTCTTGGAGTTCTTAATGGAAAGGCTCAGGACAGCTCGTAATCCGAGTAAGAGCTGCTGGAAGAGGGAAGTCTCTACTGCTGCATGCCAACAATAACCATTCACAGAAATACTGGTAACCAGAGTACCCCTCCTAAAACAAACAAAAATAAAAATTCCTTATCGCGGTGCAATCTTTTTAATAGTTCCTTCCTGTGTAACTTTTTTCATTCACAAGATAAAGGCCGTCTTCACACTTAAGAGCAAGGGCTTTCCCTGTCCTCTTACACACAGAAGAAGCATCAGTCACTGGCTAAAGGGCAAAATGTCAGCCCTAGGTCTTTTGCTCTTCCAACGTCAGTTAGATAAACTCCATTTAAATTAATACGTTCTGGCTCTTGGGAGGCCTATAGAATAGACGATGCTCTTGTCCACACAGGAAAAGTGTCCTCAGGTTTTGTTTTACTGGAGAAACACAACCAGGCTCATCAGTATCTTTTTCCTAAATAAATTTTATTCCCACAGACGAATTTGTATTCAGCATCAATAATTAAATACTTAACATACACAAAGAAATAAACAGGTCTTACCATAATTGGCACTTCTTAACAGACAGACAGAGAAGCTTGTCTGCCTCAGCTCTGGGAGTCTATGTGCTATTATCCTGCTTCAGCGGGAGGAAGAAAGGATGTTCCAGTGCTTCTGCCAGAGTAATGCGCTTGGCTGGGTCATACTCCAGCATCCTTTCAATCAAGTCAAACAGGTTCTCATGGTCACTATCTTGGCTCATCATGTATTCCTTCCGGAAGATAACAACAAAACACAGGCTTCAAATGTTATATTGCACTTGGAGCTCCTCTGCACAGAAGCATCTTCCCCCATGCAACCTTACCTTCAGGGGTTTACAGGACCTTGATACGTGTTGCCCAGCAGCACTGTTTTCATCCCAGGCCAGCCATCCCTTAAAGAAATACTGCTTTTTGCTTGGAGAAACAACTCTCTTTGCCATGAGCTTTGGCAAAGGCCCCAGCAATCGCTCCATCATCGCCAGGTGCATTTTGTCTTCATCGATCTGGAGAGAAGTCAAGAGAGACTGTTTTCGTTCTTGGTTAAGTGGAAGTTATCAAGAAGCACACACCAGCCTGACTTCATTTTTTGACTGTACCCTGCAACCAATAAGCTGAACCTGATAGGCTTGAGTTTTCCATTTCCTGAAAGAAGTTACAAGCTACTGGATATTTTCCCCTTGACCTTGCCTTGCTGGGTGTTTCTTTTCTTTCTTCGTCAAGCTCAACTTCAGCAATACTGTCAAGAGGACTGAATTCAGGCCTTTGAGCAGTATTTGCTGATGGTGATAGATGAAGCCACATCTGGTAGCAGGGTGCCTAGTAAATTCCACACGATAACAGGGCGACCCTTCCTTTCAAGCCACTGACAAAATGTCTACTGGAAGCAGCTTTTAAAATCTGCTCCTGAGATAGTTCCTTGGTGCCTACATCTTCCGTTCTCTTCAGCTTGGCATTACAGAGAAATGCAGCTTACTTCCTCGCACAGACCATTCCTCTCAGTCCCCACATCTCTGTAGCCTTTGTTCATCATATTGAGGAGTGTTATGCATGCTGCACCCTTCTGGGTTCATAGTTCCCTACCGTAAATACTACATCTCCAAGGTAGTATTCCAGGAGAGTGCATCCTATGCTCCAAACATCGCATGGCTGTGACCATCCGAGCTCTGTGAAAAGGTTCAGATTGTTCATGTTTAGTCCAGGCTGCAAACATTCAACACCTCAAGCAAGACACCAAACACTTCTCTAGCTTTGTTCAATAGCACACAAATCTCATACGTGAAAAATCAGCCAAACAAACCTTGTTCCACTGACCTAAGATCACTTCAGGAGCTCTGAAAGCTCTGGCAGTCACTATAGGCCTATGATGCTCATGATCATATGTTGCACACCCAAAGTCCACAAGTCTAACGTCTGCTGTTCTCAGTCGGATTTCTATGCGTTTCTGAAACAAAAGGTGATGGGATGCGAGTGACCAAAGAAACACAGAGGATGGCTGAGGAGGAGGGAGGTGGGGAAGAGGAGAGCAGCTTACCAGTGTGGGGTTGTACACTTCTTCATAATCAGACGTCACAGAGACAATATTGTCTGACTTCACATCTGTATGTGTCAACTTGTTCATATGCAAAACTGCAAGAGAAATCATACAGTTAGTGGGTGCCGCAGAGAAACTTGAACAAACAGAGCAATGAAGGAACATACTCACAGTTGACAGAGGTGCAGATCTGATAGGCCATGTGTCTAATGTCGTCCAGGCTAAATGGCATAAAGTTGTTGAACCTCATAAAGTCAAAGGTGCTGAGCCCCAGGAGCTCAAAAACAATGCAGACGTGTCCACGGTACTCAAACCATCCCAGCATCTGGACACAGTGACTGCAAAAGCAGGGAAACACGTGCATTGCAACAGCAAGATGTGCAGTGTGTTACAGAAAGTGGTGCTGAAGAAGTCTTCAAGCCAAACCACAACGCAGTCGGCTTTGTATGCTTACTAGGCATTGCTGGGGTCTGATGCTTTTAAATCTTCCAGTACTTGGATTTCAGCACGAGCAGCTTCAGAGCTCCAATAGGTATTCCTTGCTATTTTCACAGCTACATGTCTGCCTTCCCTGAAAAGACAGGTTTTAACAGAGATGAGAACAATGAGTACTTTTAACTCAGACTGTTGGGTAATTATCACCTCATCTGCCTCTGCCTCATTCCTAACACTAGAAACCTTCTAGGAAAAGGGCACATTTTCATCATATAACCCAGAGTCATCTATGCACAAACACAACTAAAACTTCATATTTACAGCACCAAGGACGCCCAGTGTAGAGGGTGCAGTGGCCCTCATGTCTACAGTCCGCCTCCCACCATCAGCAAAGGAAAAGCCTGACAGGATCAGGAAGCACTTCTGAGACACACATGCAGAGTCTGAGTAAGAAAAACAACAGCCACTGAATTAAAAGACTTACTCTTTGTGATCGATGCATTCCACCACTTTGGCAAATTTGCCTTCACCCAACAAGGCAACAACCTCATCTATAAAGAAAAGAAGTCTTAGTCACTTAGTCTTAGTAGCATTTACTCAGCTACTATACAACCTAGCAATGAAACAAAACTAAAGAGAGATAAAACAAAAACCCAGAAAGACTGCCACAGAAAACTGTTCTAGCCTCTGCTAAATTGTAGTTATCTGGTCTGAGAGATGCTGCTGTACAACTCTCTTCAAAGGCCCTTTACAGGGATCCCCTTTCAGTGGGTTCATAAACTTCATTTACTATTTCTTTGAGGGAGGACAGAAGTGAAAAATAAATAATTAAATATACTTTTAATAATATAAAATAATATCTTATGAAAACAATAACAGTCCCACCCCAAAACAAAAAGTCAAGAGAGAAAGAAAAGTCTTCAGAACCCTCTCATATCTTATGCTAAAAGAACTCATTCTGTCTGAAATGATACAAAACATTGAAAAATATTCTATACATCTTGCATTTAGCGTGTCTCCTCTCTGACAGATCAGGTGACCCTCCTCGTCATCCTCCACACGCCTGGCTGTGCTCTTTCGATGACTCACCTAGAACGGCATCAAGATTGTCCAGACAGAATTGTTTGGTAGGTCGCACACGGCATACACATACACATTTACATGAGGCCGTCTTGGCTGAAGATCTTACATTAAAAATCATATCTGCTGCTTTTTCAGTAGTTAAATATGTAAGGTCAGGACAACTGCCCCACAAGAGGGCAGATGTCATACATATCTGACTCTACAGATATTTTAGCGATTCTTAGAACATCTTAATAAACATATTTCTACAAAAGTAAAACTCAGATGTGATCTCCTTGCTGTTCCCATGATACTGGATCAAAAGCAAGTCTAAAAACTTGGCCTTGATTTTTTGAGTATGGGTGACACGAATGCCTGTCACCAGGGAAATTCTGATGTCTGGAGAGAGATGCCTGTATTTCAGGCACTCCCATGGATGGTTCTTGTTCACTGATCTGGTGAAATATATCACAGGAACAAAGAGCAAGACTGTCCTATGTGCAGTCACAAGTGTACCTGCAAACTAAACATTTTCACTCAAGAGAATCAAATCCCAGCCAAAAGAAAAAGCCACTGGTATCAGCCAAAGAAATAAGCTGCTAATGTTATCGACAGAATGTCCTATCCCCCCTCCACTCAATGACTGCTACCAAGATAAGAATTAATCTTCATAAAATAGTAATTCCTCCGTTACAATGGTTCATGTATCTGCAAATACTCATAGAGACTGGACCGTGCCTGCAATTCCCTTTTGTGGCCGCTCGTCCTGCTACGATCCAGTTTGCAGCTAGTGTCCTCCTGTGCACTGCTTGCTGGTGTCGATCTCTTTGTAGCCGTCTTGCTTTTTCGAAGATCTGATTTCTTGCGCTTGCTCTCAGGCGCACCGCTTGCCGATCTCTCTGCCTTTTTAGATCTCTTCCGTCTTCCAAGATCTGGATTCTTGCACGTGTTCTCTGGTGCACCACTTGCTGATCTCTCTGTTTTTTTAGATCTTGTCTGTCTTCCGAGATCTGGATTCTTGCATGTATGCTCTGGTGCACCACTTGCTGATCTGTCTCTCCTTTTAGCCCTACTGCCTCTTCCAGGATCTGTTTTCTTGTGCTGGGTCTCTTGTGCACTTCTTCTTGATCTTTTTCTCTTTTCAGACCCGTTGCAACTTTCAAGATCCATTTTACACCACTTACTCTCCCGTGCACCACTTGGTGATGCCCTCTTTCTCTTTTTAGCCCTGTCGCATCTTCCAGGATCTGGATGTTCTTTTTGATCCATGTCAGGATAATTAGTTTGTTTGGAATGCAACATCTGTAAGCAAGATACACCCAATGGTTTGGATTAGAAGGGTCCTCAAAGCTCACCAAGTTACTAGCCCCCTGCCATGGGCAGGAACAACTCCCACTAGACCAGGCTGCCCAAGGCCCCATCCAACCTGGCCTAGAACACCACCCTCACAGGGAAGAATTTCTTCCTGATGTTCAATCTAACTCTTTCCCATTCCTATGTAAAGCCATTCCCCCTCCTCCTATCACTATGTGCCCTTCTAAACAGTCCCTCCACTGCTTGCCTCTAGGCCCCCTCCAGGTACTCTGAGGCCACTATAAGTTCTCCCCAGAGCCTTCTCTTCTCCTGACTGAAGGCGCCCAACTCCCACAGCCTGTCAGCATAGCAGAGGTGCTCCAGCCCTCCCATCATCTTTGTGGGCCTCCTCTGGACCCATCCGATCAGTTCCATGTCCTTCTTATGCTGGGGATTCCAGAACGGGACACAGTACTCCAGGTGAGGTCTCACAAGAGTGGAATAGAAGGGCAGAATCCCCTCCCTTGACCTGCTGGCCACGCTTCTATTGATGCAGCCCAGGATATGGTTGGCCTTCTGGGCTGTGAGCACACATTGCCTGACTATGCTGAGCTTCTCCTCAATCAGCAACCCCAAGCCCTTCTCCACAGGACTGCTCTCAGTCACATCATCCCCCAGCCTGCACTGAAAGCACAGATTGTCCCAACCCAGGTGTAGGACCTTGCTCTTGGCCTTGTTGAACCTCATGAGGTTCACATAGTCCCACTTCTCCACCTTCTCTAGGTCCCTCGGGGTGACAGCCCATCCTTCTGGTGCAACAATTGCACCACTCAGCTTGGTGTCACCTCTAAACTTGCTGAGGGTACCTTCGATCCCAGTGTCTCTATCACTGATGAAGTTATTAAACAGCAAATGTCTCAGTAAGGACTCCACTTGTCATGGATTCCATCTGGACATTGAGCCATTGACCTCTGCTTCCCAGATGCAACCATCCAAACAATTCCCTCTCCCCTAAACAGTCCACCCATCACATCCATAGCTCTGCAGTTTAGAGAGAAGGATGTTGGGGTGACTTTGGGATTGTTGGAGTCCCCTCGGGCAGGAGAGCACTTTACCTGGGCTCAGAAATGATGTGTGACACACTCGAAGAGCGTCCTGGATCTTTCCCAGCTCAATGTGCTACACGGCTTGCCCGTAACACACGCCAAGACCAAGGTTCCCCAAGTCGCCTCGTTCACTCCTTCTCCCGCAAAAGACCTGTCAGTGGCTCTTCTTCAGGGACGGCTTTTACCCAGCTCAGCCCCTGGAGCCTTCTGCCCAATGACCTCTGCCAGCATCTCTGCCCCTGCCCCTGCCCCACACAGTGTTACCAGGATCCACCACAGTGATGTCACAAAGGGCCGGTGCCCACATGCCTTTGTTTGTTCTTAACCCCCACCTTGCTGTTGTGGCCCCCATCTACAAGCTTAGAAGAACGCTCCGCTGTGATACGTGCTTTGAGATTTCATAGTTTATTATGGGAACGATATGCATTTTCCTTTACTTGTCAAAGTCATCACAAGGTTCATGCCTGAACCTCTTGATGAAGAGTTTAAGACATTTTAAAGGATATTTTTTCACTTTCTGTCTTCCTTGGGGTAACAGGTTGCTTAGGGCTGCGTCTACCCAGACATTTTTAAAATCCTGTTCGCATTTTCCATCACTCTCACAGTGAGAAAGGTGTTAAACACTTTCCTCTCTTTCAGCTTGAGCATTTGTTTCATGTCCTGTCTCTGGACACCACTGAGAAGAGTCTGGCTCTGCTGTCTTTATTCTTCTCATCTGTTATCAGAGTTTATGCACACTGATAACACCTCCTGAGCTTTCTCTTCTCTAGGCTAAACAGGCCCGGCTTTCAACCTCTCCTTGTGTAACAGATGCTCCTGTCTCTTAATCATGTTGGCTGCTTTTCATTGGACTTACTCCAGCACGGCCGTGTTTCCCTTGTAGCGGACAGTACAGAACTGGACACGACACTGCAGCTCTGGGGGTGCCACCTCTGAGGAGAGGGGAAGCACCACCTCCCCTGACCTGTTGGTGAAGCCTTTTCTAACACAGCCTGGGATGCTGTTGGCCTTCTTTGCCAGAAGGGCATGTTGCATGTTGGGTCCTGTATATTTACTGCCCATATTGCAAGTTTATCACTTTCCTGTGGTCTCCATCATCCAGGAAACTCCAGGTTTAATCTCTTTGCTCAGCCATGAGGAATAAGAGGCTCCAAATGCCCATTTTGAAGAGCCACAGAATAAGCCAGGTAGGAGAACTTAACAACACTTTCTGATGAAAATTGAGGCTGTTTTTGATGACAAAGATGGCAAAAATGGATGCCTGAATTAAGCTCCTAAAGTTAGGCATAGAAACCAGTAGTCGGATTCTCTGAAAAAAAACTGAGTTAATTAACATGTTGCTTCTATGTATTAGAAATCTATGATGGTCCAAATCTGTTGCATACTCAGAAACATACCTAGTTTGACTGTCGAGAGGAGCAGTAGGAAAGGTAGATAATAAAGCTCCCAAGTAATGTTTGCAGGTGTGGGAACCTATTTGACTGTTGCTTCTGCACAGACCACGGTGCAGCATTGCCTGCAGGAAGGTGGGGCTGCACTGCAGTTCCTGGGGCTCTAAATGGAAGGAAGTTTTGTTTAGGAAAAAAGTTAGGGTTGAGTTCCTAAAAATCTTTTGAAGCACCTCTTATTCCACATCATCTTGACCTCAGTGTGTTTTCTTATTGTGGGGGTATTGGGATATGCTCCCTTTGAAGTCTGAGAGATGCCTTTCTGTCACTACTCTTTTTTGTCTTCACCTCTATTGCTTGTGCAAGAAAGTCACGATAAAGAAGTTACAGCAAACCCACGGTTACCTAGTTTCAGGCAACAGATCTGTAAAGACACAAACGCTTACTCTTTTATACCAAAGGCGTTGTGCACGCGTGGAAGCGATGGTTTCTGATGTACTGTTTGGGCAGGCAGAAGAGGTTCTCATTCCAATAGAGCAGTACAAGAGCAAGCCCTCCACAAAAAGAGGCTTTAATCCTCTGGGAGAGAAATCATTCATCTCTCTTTGATGCTGCTCACACCTAGGAGAAAAAATTGCAAATCCTACTCTATTTTCTACAAAGCAGTGGTGTAAGGAAGGTTAGAATTTACACGGGGAAGGTTCAGAACACTGGCAGCATGAAATTGTAGCAAGGGACATTGTTTCAACATAATATCACTAAGGAAGATAAGGCAGAAAACATGAGTAGCAAAAAAATATCTGTTTAAAAATCTTTTCTTGTTTTAAAAGTAAAAAATTCAGTGTTTGAAAATCAAAATCCTGGAAGATACTTTAGTGAAAAAGGCTTTAAACCCCATAATCCAGCAGTTCATCTGACCAGTCTCTAAAGAATGTCTCCAGGAGCTCTGTGGCTACAGGGCAAAAGGGTTAGCATGAATTGTAACGTCTTTAATGCAAACATCATTAAGAGGTCGGTAGGTTTTCTCATTCACAGGCTGCTTCTCCAGCTTCTCCAGCTTCTCCAAGCCATCAATTACTCTGGAAGAAAAAAATCAGAAGTACTAGAATCTCCTTCCAATAACCATTTAATTTTCACCATTTAGAAGTCTCAAAGCACTTTGCAGTTTAAGTGTCATATTGGTCAAGGACTTGCCAAGCAAATGATGCAAATAAGACATCCAACACATTATATGTAGCATAGAACGTATTTTGAAAGGAAATATGAAGCGTCCGTGACAGATTCTGATGAAAAGGAGGAATCACTGTCCTGACTATCCTTTTGTTTATCAGCCACAGCTGTATAAAGACCCTGGCTGCACTTCCTAGCAGGCAGGACTGACCACTCACAGTATAGCTTTAAAAAGCAGCAAGAAACTGGTCATACATAACTTCACTGTGAATTACTGAAATCCTGTCACTGGAAAATCAATTTCCAAATGCAAGATTATAATTTCTAACATTCTGACTCAAAGACAAGGTTGGACACAATCACTAATATCTGTGTAGATCTAGTGGCATGTAAATTTTAGGCTTTCAGGTTTCCTGTTCAGGCTGAAGAAGCCGCAAGAGCCATGATTCTAATGAACCTCTTACTTTTGTGTTTAAATAACCAGCTCTGTAGACATATTAAAAGCTTCAGCCTGGACTAAACCTGATGTTATTTCAGTGCCAACCAACACAAAATGTTTTCCCATTAATCTTTTAAAAGGACCTATATAGTCCACTTGCCAGGCATCCCATAAGCCTTGAGCCTCTCTCAAATGCAAAGGATCGTCTTCTAGTGGGTGTCTTCCAAGTCGTGTGCAACATCGCTCGCAGGCTGATATAGAGGTTTTACACATTTCTCTGGTAATTGGCCAGCCACGAGTGAGGGCCTCTCCATACAGATCTTTAGCACCGGTGTGTTTACGCTTAATGTGCAGCCACTAAGGCAAATGCTCCCAATCCTCAGAGGTTTGATCTTTCTGCAAAGGAGCAAGCCTGGCCAGTTCATCGGCTCTCTTATTCCATTCTCCTGCTATACGCCCATCTATCTGATGTGAAGCAACCCAGCCAACAGCAAAGTTGTCTTGGCTTGTAATTCTTAAAATCTCTTGCCACTTTTCCTATTGCCACACTGGCATTCTGCTTACCTCCCATTCATTTTGCTCCCCAGAAGGGACCCATTCAGTACATCCTTTAAACACAGCATATGAGTTTCACAGAATCACAAAATCACAGAATAACTAGGTTGGAAGAGACCCACTGCATCATTGAGTCCAACCATTCCCACCAATCCCTAAATCTTGCTCCTAAGCACCTCATCTACCCTAACCTTAAACACCTCCAGGGACTGTGACTCAACCACCTCCCTTGGCAGACCGTTCCAATGCCTAACCACCCTCTCTGTGAAGAACTTTTTCCTAATCTCAAGCCTAAATCTCCCCTGGCGGAGCTTGAGGCCATTCCCTCTCATCCTGTCCCCTTTCACTTGTGAGAAGAAGCCAGCACCGTCCTCTCCACAACCTCCCTTCAGGTAGTTGTAGAGAGTAATAAGGTCTCCCCTCAGCTTCCTCTACTCTAGGCTAAATAAGTTTGTCTAAATAGGAACAGGAGAAGTAGTTTGGGCTTCTCATTGAAAAACACTCCATGCTGCAACCAATTCACATACTTGGGCACTACCCAGTCCTTCGGTAATAATCTGCTCATCAGAAGAAGCGTGAAGAGCAACTGCTCGATATTTCCATACCTTCCCCTCTCTTTTAGCAGGAGTGTCAGTAAACCAGGCACTTACTGTTTGGTCTTGGGAAAAAGGAGGGGCCACCCGGATGACTGAGGCAGGTTTATCTTGGCTGATATCCAGGTTGTCTGTTTCTTGGATAGAAAGGTTCTTTCAGGCTCCTTCTGTTACAGAAAAAAACATTGTAATAATGGTTAATCTGCGCGTACCATTTTCGCACAGAGGCTTTCTGTGCAACTCTATCAGGGGGAGGAGTTCCGGCAGTGATTGTTTTTATCACTTTGAATGATCCTTTCAACCCAATTGGTTGATTGTGCGCTGTTTTTTCTACTTCAATGAAAGCCAGGCTTACCACAAACAAACCTTTCTCCCAAGTAGTATATCTTTTCTCAGCATCCTTATAGCTGCGAGAATAAAATCCCACAGGTCAGGTGGGACCCTTGGGACCCCGTTGCCATAAGTGTACCGACAGCCCTGATGAGGAAAGACCCCATTCTACCTGGAAAGGGTCTGTAGGATGGAGAGCACCTAGGGCCTGGTGTGCACTAGCTTCAATAAACAACCTCCTCTTGGACAGAAGTCCATTCCCATTTGGCACCTTTCCTGAGCAAATCATTAAGAGGTCTAGCAATGATGGAGAAGTCTGGGATGTGCTTTCTCCAAAACACTAAAAGACGTAGAGCATGTTGTAGATCCCTTTTTGACTCAGGCCTTTTAATTTGTTCCGAGGAGGTGAGACTGTCAGGTGGGATACAGGTCATTCCCCCTTTCTGATAACGGATGAGAGGAATAAAGACAGCAGTGCCAGACTCTTCTCGGTGGTGTCGAGAGACAAGACATGAAACAAATGCTCAAGCTGAAAGAGAGGGAAGTGTTTAACACCTTTCTCCCTGTGAGAGTGATGGAAAACGCGAACAGGATGTTAAAATGTCCGGGTAGATGCGGCCCTAAGCAACCTACCCTAGCTGACCCTGGTTTGAGCTAGTGGCGAGGGCTAGACCATCTCTAGAGACAACTGCCAGCCTCAGACACTCCATGGTTCTAAACCACTCAGATTTTTAAACTCCTAGGAGCCTAGGCAGGAAATTCCAGAGGAATTCCGGTTCCAAAGACTGACTGTGGAACTGACCACTAGCTCTGCTGTAAAGGTTTGAAATCCTACCTAGATTAACCAGCTTCTAAACCAAACAAAACCTTACTGAAATGCACCTCTGATATCAGGCTCCCAAGACAGGAAAACAATTATAATCAATGGCGATTCTGATACCTGTTTTTTCAAATCACACTGCACAGCACCCTCTTTTGGTGACAAGAAGTTGGATTTTGTTTTTCTTTCAGGTTTTGAGAAGGTCTCTCACCATATGAGAGACAATTTTGCTGCAAGAAATAGTACTTTAAGTTTAAAAATAAGCAATTCAAAATAGACAACTTTAGTAAAACAAAGGAGTTGCCAAAAGTTTATCAACCTGTACCCCTAGAAATACAGAAATGAATGAAGAATTTCTAGTCTTCTCTTTTACAGAGGATGATTCCAACTAGCTCTTGTCTTTCTCACCTTTTATTGTCTGTACTCCTAAACTAGGAAAATTTGAGATAGGCCTTTCCTCCAACCACCTCTGATTTCAGAAAGATGTGCTTGCACATCATGTCAGGCATCTGGGAGTTAGATATGGGTCTTCCACATCCATGTGATAGTTCTGGATATTAGATAAAAATTGAAAAGCTGTATCTGTACTGACAGTTTGGAATCTGCTCTCAGTAGAGCCTCATTCCCCTAACTATCCGTACTAGTATAGACTAGTCACTAGTAAGATCCCTTCTGGAGCAGAAAAACCTGGCATGTTCCTAAAGAAAAGCCAAGAGAGAGATTTGGTTTTCAGTTTAGTGTAGGGCCCTCTTTTGTAGGCATTATGAATGGGTCACCACAGAGTCTTCTTTGCACACAGTCCACTTCTCAAAGAAAAAACAGCAACAATAATAATAATAATAATAATAATAATAATAATAATAATAATAATAATAATAATAATAATAATAATAATAATAATAATAATAATAATAAAAATATTAATTCATAGCAGAGACTTGATTACATCTATGGAGTACTGGAATGCACTAAATACTATTTACAGTTAAAAACTAGGCAGTTACAGTTGTAGCTTTTTGTTGTACTGTGGTTAGTATGGCCCTAGTCAACATAAGTTCAAGAAAGTTCTGATAAGGAAAGAAGGATACACTTTTCATTTTTAAAAATAAAAAAATATCCATTTCATAATTATCTTAAGCTAAATCAACATAAAATACTTTGACTATATCTAGCAATACATTGACCTAAAACACTCTTGAAAATTCTTTATATTTAAAGATACTCTCCTTCCTAGTTGAAAAGTGAAACAAATTCTGAAATCTCAAAATTCTTCATGGAAAGAAAATATGAATCCCATGAGCTCTAATATTATTACTTTTCAGTTTTGAGATGATTCTGTATTCTTATGTGGTATTCTAACACGTCTCGCATCAGTCACTAGAGTTACATTTGCCTGGGCAGAGTTCATCTGTGTCACAGTCAGTGCAAATGGCAATGATTTGTATCACAATTTACAGCATGGGAACTGACCATGCTAATATTTTAACATCTAGAAATATCCTCAGTTCACTGATGAGTAGCTTTAGATTACATTGCCATTTGATGACTGAGATATGTACAGCACTTGACAGTTCTGTTAAATGCAGAGCTGGGTGCTTGTATAAGCAGTCACGATTTCCATTTGGATTTGTGTTTGTTATGACTGTAAACAACGAGCCTCTCATTTCTGCCCAGTATGCTTCCTAAGGCATTGCTACTGACCTTTGTATTTAGTTTTGTTCCTAGCATGGCTGAAGATGAATTGACCATGGGACAATGCTACTTTAACAAATTTTCTATTTGTGATTGCTACCCATTTACTTTAGGTTTGTTGGTTCTCTTTTCTCTATAATGAATAAATAATTCTAATAATTCTTTTCCATATCCAGGTTGTCAAGCATATGATAACATGTATATAACATTTATACATCTTCTTTACAGTATGCTACTGCAGAAACTTACTAATAAGTATCTTTAATATTTGCTACTGTTTACCTGAAAACTCTTCTCACTGAGGAGTCTAATGTTGTATAGCACTGGTGAGTGAATACTTCTCGTCCTGTAGGGTGAATGTTGGATTTTCACATGTAACTGAAATTATATATTATAGTGTTAACCTTTGGAAGCATAGATGTGCAGATAATAATTCAGCTTTAGCAACTAGATGGGTAACAAAGTGCAAAATTAAAAAGATAAAAATAATTCACTAGGTAAAGAGCCTCAACATAATTTTATTTGACTTTAAAAAATTGTCACTGACTGTACTTCTAGAAGCAAAGCTACTTTTTGAAGTTAGAGGATATATGCTGGGATTATGATTGTTTATGCAACTTTTAAAGTAATTACTGTTTTAATTCAATCACTTAGGCTAAACGGTTACAAACATTAATGAATTCCATTCCTCTACAGTACATCCTAACACTTCACGTTTATAAAGCTTTGATCAAAATTCTCTTTGAACTAATGGAAAGATGATCAGCATTTTAAAACTAAATAATGATAGCTTTTAATTTTGAAACGTGAGATAGAATCTACCTCAAATTGAGGATACATATTATGTTTGTAGTCATGAGTTTATGGCTAGATGAATTTTATATTAGGACCTCAGGAACCATATAAAATGCTACTCAGAAATTTTATAACAGTATTTTTTTTAAAAAAAAAGGCAGAACTAGAGAACTATTGAAGGATGATTTGCAAGCATACATAGTGACTGCTAATGCATTCCCATCAATGAAGGAGGATATTTTTGCTGAGAAAAGCTACATGTCTAGTGTTGTTAGAGAACCCCTCTTTAGTTATTCAGCCTTAAATATTTCATGTCCATTACACAGTGAGTCTGAAATGGATATGCTGAAAATAATAAGTGAATGTAACTTTGAACTTATTATCGGAAGAAATACATATTGTGGGTTTAAGCTGAGGATTTTCTTGAAACTTTCAAAACCTGTTTTAAAATAAGAACAAGGAAAATTATTATAAGCAAATTACATATATATTGTCTGTTTTAGCAAGTGTTTAACATGTAAGCTTAGTGAGTTTAGTTTACAGTTTGCAATTGCTGTACCAGGTAACAATTCAGGAGCTCAGCAATTCTTTCAGTACACTTTGGATCCATTGGTGAACACCATTGCCTACTGTGAGATTGCTTTTTAATACAGCTGACCCTATTGCCTCATCTGACAGATGTTCAGATTTTAAATCCTCTGCTTCCTGACACCTAATGTGTTACCAATGTGTTGTCCTTATCTGTGTTTGCCAAATTATTTAAAATAGTTGGAACTTTAAAAAGCACACTTTTTAACTTTCTTAATGTCTGCTTAGACACCACACTCTCGTGGTGGATTACAGATGCACTTCCTGAACCTGTCAATGCATTTTACCTGTGAAAGTTTTTTCCTTGTGGGTAGAGTGGACAGAATCCCTTCCAGATGACCTGGTTTTCCAAGTCATCTTGGAAGGAGGAAGAAAACCATCCTCTTTTGGCTGGTGAGTGATCATTCCCAAGTCCAATTTGTGATGCATAACATGGAAGGAACCTCTGTAGCATCCCATATGTAATCTCAGGCTAGACCCCCACAGAATACATTTCTTTTCCAAAACTTTCCTTGCTAAACTGTCTTGTTTCCATGATCTCCATTCCAGTCCAAAGAAACTAAGGTGCTCCTTACCTCTAGATATATTCCTTCTTCTAAGAGTTCACATTCATTTGAGGACATTTTACTGTGCAGAGATTCTGCAAGCTGATTCAATCATGATTTCTGAGTACCGGTTTGTTTTTTCACTAATACACATAGATGGTAGTTCAGACTAACACTGCTAAACTAAACATCAGTTTGCTTGAAGTTTCAATAAGAATACATAAGTTTGTGTTAGGCAGAAGGCTGACAGTGAGCTTGGGAAATGTTGATGTCTGTTGCATCTTGGAAAGGACTAGCCCTTGGTCTTGCTGAGCTGCCAGATCTGACATCAGTTGCCAAAAAAATAAAAACCAATTTCTGCTTTTTTCTTCTTTCCGATGTTCCATAACTTCTTATGAGTTACTATTTCCAAGCTACCAACTTCCCTTTCAGCTTCAAGCTTTTCTATCTTACACAGTTTTCCTTACGTAGTCTCTCACAGCTTAACACATATTTGTATATTTTCAGTAATGATAATCCTGAGTCACACAGCTGTGCTTCATAGAACTGTTCCTGAGTCATGGCACATGACTTAGAGTGTTCCATGCATGTTATTGTGTGTTGTTATGTTTATACATGTATAAATAGGCCTTACAACTACACTTAGCCCTTAATAAGAAGTTTGTGGAATAGAAGTAATAACAAAGAATATAGAGGATTTATCTCTTTACCTCTCTTGAAAGAAGATCAAGGTTTATAGTGTGTTACACAGTTGTTCCTGACAACAATTTTGAAGCTAGTAAGTCTGCAAGAACTTGAATTATATTCAACTAGGTGTGTCTGAGCATCATCTTTTAGAACTTACACTGTATGTACAACTACTTGCTCTGTACATTTTCCTAGTTCAAGGCTTATCATTGTCTGTTGACAATTCATGGAAACCTTTCAGAAAATACTACTCTTTCTAAAAAAAATGTAGATTTGAAGATCAGAAAAAATGAGATTGTCTTTTAAATTGCATTAATTTCATCTTAATATTTTTAAGGAAAATAATAATACAGAAGCAGATGCATTTATAAAGCAAGTTTTACTTGTGAATCAGAATTTTTCAAAAGGTAGGTTCAGTTTTAAAAAATATTAATAATAAATAATAATTTACAGTTGTCATTGTGCATAAGCTAACTGGTAATAATGACAGAGGCCATAGAAGTAGCCTGAAAGACTTCCTTTTATGATGTATCAGGGAAAAAAGGCATTGCTGTTTTTTTCCCTTCTCGTGGAAGGAAGTTGGTTATATCTCATAACCAACTGAGATATGACTAGGCCCCTTGATCCAAAATTTTAGGACTACATTTGTTTTGGAATTCTCTCTTCTGCCTGCTTAGATGGGTTCTAATTTAGGTGATTATTCCCATAATTGTGGTTGACCATTAAACTGTATCACCAGTCTTAGATATCTTGCTAATGCAACTAACTACATCTGGTAGAGAATACTGTAAAATATCTGTGAAGTAGTTACTAAATCTGCCAAAAAATGAAATCCAGATCTTTGTGTCCATTGCTGCTTAAGGATTAGAATCTGCTTATATATTTCCCATTATACTAACTCTAAAATGTCTCTTTAGTTGAAAAATGCATCTGTTTTCACTTAAAAATGCTCATTTATGAATATGTCTACTAAAACTGTTTACATTTTCAAAACTTATGTTTTTATTTTGAAAATGTTATAAAATTAAATGTGATTAAAATTTCTAGGAAACAAGGAACCTTATTCTAAGTACTTTCTTTAATAAAGGAAATTATGTTTTGTAAACAGAACGTTAAGTTTCATTTGTCCCCTGTAAAGTTCATCAAGGATTATAGCTGAGTATGTGCTTGCTATGACTTCATACTGCTGTGCTTTTCTTCTAATGATAAAAGGGAATAAATTGTCATAATTGATAGTTCGAAGTAAATCTTTGAAGAGCTCATATTTCATTTCTGAAAGATTGTATTTTGCTATTCAGTAATGCAAGAAGATGGCCTCTGATGATATATCTTCAGGGTCAGGCAAATAAATGGATAAAGAACATGGAAAAATCCGATAGTTTGCATATAATCAAACTCAGTGACCCTCAGTTTGTTACAACATCAGAAAACTGCATTCAGTTTGCCAGCCCTGGAAGGCTTATGACTAATGAAAGTGTAAATTACAGAAGAACCTGGAGGGGGCACAATTAGCTAAAAAATGAAACTCCTCTGAGCGTCAGATATTAAGGAAAATAGAATTTTTTTTCCTGTTTTGAATAAAATTGGTACTATGCTAATTGAAGTCCTCATTTCAGGTCCTAAGATACTTCTTAGCACAATGTAATTTGTTTAATTTGTATCTTTTGATTGTTTATGAGATCTTCTATTTCTTTGTTTTCATGTTACAACAATTTTCTTTCTTAAAAATAATGTTGTTTTTATTTGGGTTGTCAGGAGTATAAATACCAGATTACTAAGCTGTGCTCATTAATGAATCTTGTATTCTTTGCAGTTTCCTTCTTGCGAGTACTTTTATTAACCTCAAATGGAAATAAATTAATGAAACATGTAGTTATAAATCCAGCTGTTTTTCAATAACTAGACGGCAAGTAAAGACATTGATTGTTTATCCTCCATTATTTCTTTCTTGATTTTGAGGATCTCATATGGTTATGGTGAAAACTTAATTACCTGAAGTGGTTTCTGTGGTATGCGGCATTTAATTTGTTGCTACTTCCCTTTTTAAAAACAGTAGCCTTAAACTGCTGCCCTAAGCTATTCAAATTGATACAATATTGACAAAGAAATTAAAGATACATTTCTTTGCTTCATTTTTTAGTCAGCTGAATACTCTAAGAAGTGTTAATCATATCTCTAGATACTACTTGATTAATATTTTTGTTGTTTGCACACTGTAAATACGTTATATATATATTTTAAAGAATAGTCAATCAGTAATATAAATACCAACAAAGTCTGACTAATTCTTATGTTATTTTGAAGCACTAATGGAGAGTATTAGAGAAGAACTTGATCCTATCCTAGAGCCACTTTTGCTCAAAAAGACATTTAAACAGGCAGCGGGTAAATGCATTTGCATATAGTTCAAAACCAAGAAATTAATCTACTTATCAATTATCAACACTGATTAAGGTGTTGGTTTTAATTAACTAACTACGTAACTGACTACAGATTCTTTTTGTTGGGTACAGGTGCTACTGACTTGTGTTTCAAAAGAGCATTTGCCTTGAACCTAGTGATCAATTAGAACAAGGAGGATCTATGAAGTTAATTTGTCTTATCTGCTTCTGCTACTAATAATATCTGAAAGATGCCCAGCTATATGAGGCTTTTTTTCATGACCTTTGGTTTTAAAGTTAGGAAGGGTGGCTTTTTTTTTTTCAGCTTTGGTGGGGTATCTGCAGCTATGGTGGGGTATAAAATCTTCAGGCGGGCAGGAAGGGTAGGAGAGGTGGCAGGGTAGCCCTCTATGTTAGAGAGTACTTTGATAAGGCTGGTCGGAAAAGTCCCGTGGGAGGTGCTCCTTGAAGGCAAAGGTGTCCATGAGGGATGGGCGCTCTTCAAGAAGGAACTCCTAGCAGCTCAGGAGAAAGCCGTCCCCAAGTTCCGGAAAAGTAGCCGGAGGGGTAAGAAACCAGCATGGTTGAGTAGGGAGGTCCTAAGAGACATCAATAGGAAGAGAAGGTCTACGACCTCTGGAGGAAGGGGCAGGCATCCTGGGTGGACTATAGGGAGGAAGTGAGAACGTGCAGGGAAAAAGTCAGGAGGGCTAAGGCCCAACTAGAAATGCGATTGGCCAAGACTGTGAAAGACAACAAAAAGTCTTTCTACAAATACATCAACAGCAAAAGGAGGGCTAGGGAGAATCTCCAGTCCCTAGTAGATGCAGAGAGAACAACAGTAACAGGGGACGAAGACAAGGCTGAAGTACCCAATGCCTGCTTTGCCTCAGTCTTTAACAGTAAGGAAAATTGTTCCCTCTGTGCACAACCCCAAGGGTTGGATGAGAAGTATGAGATTCCCAAGGTCCAAGAGGAGGTGGTTAGAGACTTGCTTGCCCAGCTAGATGCCCACAAGTCTATGGGGCCGGATGGAGTCCACCCAAGAGTTTTGAGGGAACTGGCGGATGTGCTGGCCAAACCCCTTTCCATCATCTTCCAGCAGTCCTGGATGACTGGGGAGGTTCCGCTGGACTGGAGGCTGGCTGATGTCGTGCCCATCTATAAGAAGGGGCGCAGGGACGATCCGGGGAACTACAGGCCTGTCAGCCTGACCTCAGTACTGGGGAAAGTCATGGAGCAGGTGATCTTGAGTGCGATCATGAAGCACTTGCAAGAGAACCGGGTGACCAGGCCCAGTCAACACGGGTTCATGAAAGGCAGGTCTTGCCAGAGTAATCTGATCACCTTCTATGACCAAGTGACTAAACTCTTGGACGAGGGAAAGGCTGTGGATGTGGTCTTCCTGGACTTCAGTACAGCCTTCGACACAGTTTCTCACAGCATTCTGCTTCGGAAACTGTCGGCCTCTGGCCTGGACAGGCGCACACTCTCCTGGGTGAAAAACTGGTTGAATGACTGGGCCCAGAGGGTGGTGGGAAATGGAGTTAAATCCAGCTGGAGGCCAGTGACAAGTGGGGTTCCCCAGGGCTCAGTCCTGGGTCCAGTCCTGTTTAATGTCTTTATCAGCGACCTGGATGAAGGCATCGAGTCCTCCCTTAGCAAGTTTGCAGATGACACCAAGCTGGGAGGAAGTGTGGATCTGCTGGCGGGTAGGGAGGCTCTGCAAAGGGACCTGAACAGGCTGGACTGCTGGGCTGAGACCAACGGTTTAACAAGGCCAAATGCCGGGTCCTGCACTTGGGGCACAACAACCCTAAGCAGAGGTACAAACTAGGAGAAACCTGGCTGGAAAGCTGCCTGGAGGAGAAGGACCTGGGGGTGCTGGTTGACAACCGACTGAACATGAGCCAGCATAGTCCCCAGGTGGCCAAAAAGGCCAATGGCATCTTGGCTTGTATCAGGAACGGCGTAACCAGCAGGTCCAGGGAGGTTATTCTCCCCCTGTACTCGGCACTGGTGAGACCACACCTCGAGTACTGTGTTCAGTTCTGGGCCTCTCACCACAAGAGGGATGTTGTGGCTCTGGAGCGAGTCCAGAGAAGGGCAACAAAGCTGGTGAAGGGGCTGGAGAACAAATCTTATGAGGAGCGGCTGAGAGAACTGGGGCTGTTCAGCCTGGAGAAGAGGAGGCTGAGGGGAGACCTTATTACTCTCTACAACTACCTGAAGGGATGTTGTGGAGAGGAGGGAGCTGGCCTCTTCTCCCAAGTGACAGGGGACAGGATGAGAGGGAATGGCCTCAAGCTCCGCCAGGGGAGATTTAGGCTTGAGATTAGGAAAAAGTTCTTCACGGAGAGGGTGGTTAGGCATTGGAACAGTCTGCCCAGGGAGGTGGTTGAGTCACCGTCCCTGGAGGTGTTTAAGGTTAGGGTAGATGAGGTGCTTAGGAGCATGATTTAGGGATTGGTGGGAATGGTTGGACTCGACGATCCAGTGGGTCTCTTCCAACCTGGTTATTCTCTGATTCTGTGATACCCTTGAGCTCGATTATGGTGATGACAGGATCGAGTGCCTGTGGGTTAAAATCAGAGGAGCCCACAAAAAGGTAGATATTATGAGTGGGAGTCTGTTATAGTCCACCAAGACAAGATGAAGCAGTTGACGAGCTTTTCCATAAACAACTGGGAGTAGTCTCAAGATCACTACCTCTTGTCCTTGTGGGAGACTTCAGACTTCTGGATGTCTGCTGGAAGTACAATACAGCCGAAAGGAAGCAGTCTAGAAGGTTCTTGGAGCATGTGGAAGACAATTTCCTCACACAACTGGTGAGTGAACCAACAAGGGAAGGTGCCCTCCTGGTCCTGCTGTTTGTGAACAGAGAAGGCTTTGTAGGGGATGTGGTGGTTGGAGGATGCCTTGGACAAAGTGGTCATGAGATGGTAGAATTTTCAGTTCTACCATAGCAGAGCAGTCACATTAAACTGGTTGAAAACTGCTTGAATGCCTGGGCCCAGAGAATGGTGGTAAATGGAGTTAACTCCAGTTGGTGGCCAGTTACAAGTGGGGTCCCCCAAGGCTCAGTGCTGGGTCCAGCCCTGTTCAATATCTTTATCAATGACCTGGATGAAGGCATCGAGTCCTCCCTTAGCAAGTTTGCAGCTGACACTAAGCTGGGTGGAAGTGTGGATCTGCTGGAGGGCAGGGAGGCTCCAAAGGGATCTGAACAGGCTGGACCACACACACCCTAAGCAGAGGTACAGACTAGGAGAAGCCTGGCTGGAAAGCTGCCTGGAGGAGAAGGACCTGGGAGTGTTGGTTGACAACCGACTGAACATGAGCCAGCAGTGTGCCCAGGTGGCCAAAAAGGCCAATGGCATCCTGGCTTGTATCAGGAACGGCGTGACCAGCAGGTCCAGGGAGGTTATTCTCCCCCTGTACTTGGCACTGGTGAGACTGCACCTCGAGTACTGTGTTCAGTTCTGAGCCCCTCACCACAAGAAGGATGTTGAGGCTCTGGAGCGAGTCCAGAGAAGAGCAACGAAGCTGGTGAAGGGGCTGGAGAACAAATCTTATGAGGAGCGGCTGAGAGAGCTGGGGTTGTTCAGCCTGGAGAAGAGGAGGCTGAGGGGAGACCTCATTGCTCTCTACAACTACCTGAAGGGAGGTTGTGGAGAGGAGGGAGCTGGCCTCTTCTCCCAAGTGACAGGGGACAGGATGAGAGGGAATGGCCTCAAGCTCCGCCAGGGGAGATTTAGGCTTGAGATTAGGAAAAAGTTCTTCACGGAGAGGGTGGTTAGGCATTGGAACAGTCTGCCCAGGGAGGTGGTTGAGTCACCGTCCCTGGAGGTGTTCAAGGTTAGGGTAGATGAGGTGCTTAGGAGCATGATTTAGGGATTGGTGGGAATGGTTGGACTCGACGATCCAGTGGGTCTCTTCCAACCTGGTCATTCTGTGATTCTGTGATTCTGTGATTAAAAAATATTACTTCTAGGATTCGGTGCCACCACCAACAAAATTAAGGGCCAAAGTTCTTTTGCATTAACCTAATCTTGCAGTAGTTGTAATGTGAATAAGGTGTACAACTATGTTTTACTTGATTATTTCTAAATGCAGACTAAACCTTTTTAATTTTAGTATTTTATTTTTTGTTCATTCCCCAGAATGCTTCCACTTCTGTTTGTATCAGATATTCCTCAAAATAACTGGCTGGAAGACTGTATTTGTTTGATACAACAAACTAATTCAAAAAAGTCTCATCCATCCATGGGGAACCACACAGGCTACTTATTTATTTCTAGATGCTTTTATTAATGTTTTCTAACTGAGGTCATCAAAGTACCTCCAACCTTAAACTGCTGACTTGAAACTGTGGTCTTCTTTATTTTGGAATTTTTACTTTTTTCTAAAACAAATATTTTTGCAGCAAAGTAAATCTCTTTCTGAAAACAACTGTTTAAACTTGTGTTTCTTTGCAACTTGCATCTGGTTTGCTATACTTTGGTTAAAAGTTAGACGTTTCTTTTGCAAATGAACTCACACACCTAACCAGTATTTTTCCATTATTGATATTAACATTCTTCAAACTTGAATCTTTAAAGCCATTGTGTTTCTCGTGTTCCCTATTTTCCCTATTATTATTTTTATAATGCTTTTTTCTCTTTGCCATATAATAAAAATGAACAGGCAACAGAACCTCTGCTCAAATGCTGAGCACATACACTCTCTATGCATTTTGTCAGGGACATAAAATCCAGCTGATATAGATTTCAAAAAGGAGACATTAATCAATCATCCTTCCTCTTTAATAAAATTGTAAAAGAAGGCTTCCAATTGTATTAATACTGAAGAAGTCTCCAAACCAATGAAACTGTAATAAAATAGCAAAAATAGCTGTGCCTTTATGAATGTTGGCTTTTTTTTTAAAATGCATAAACTTTTAACAATTGAATGTTCTTTGGCATTGTATAGCAAAGCAAGATTCATGATGAAGAGGCAGATGCCTCATGTATATGATGTGTGCTAATAAAAAGGTCTCATATAAAACTACATAGCAGATTTACCTTCATATACGAGACTAATTTTTTTCTTGTGAAAATTGTATTAACCTATGTTTCCTCTCTCTTGATCTCCTTTTTCTCTTATTTTGTAAGGTAGCAATTTCAAAAATTCAGACTTGATAAATTAGTAGAAACAACTGTGGGAAACAATAATGAAATAGCAGAGTACATGCTAAGTGTTCTTTTGGGTCTTTTCAGTATCTGATTCCAGAATAGAGCTTACAATAATAATGCTAAACAACTTTGAATACAGCATAAAAATATCAAGAACAGGTATGTCACTTATGTGTGGTAGGTAGGTAAATGTTATAATTTCAAATTTATATTTTTTTATTGTCAAGGAGGGAAACATCAATTCATTTTGCTTCTGAAGTTGAGACTTTTCCTTTAGTAAGCTCCGAGAGTAAGCAGTCAATACAAAAACCGTAAGTAACATATGTCCCCATCTTGTAAGTCTCGTTGGTTTTATTGTCTCCTCCTTTCTTTGGGTCATCCACTACTCTGTTTGTGATTATTTCCCTCTTCTTTTTCCTACCAGGATTCCTTTTTCAGAGTCCTCTCTACTCTCTTTTTTATGTACATACTTTCATGAGAAATCCCTTCTATTCAGACTTGTGGATATGTAGTGTTGCTAGACTGCATTTATTGCTGGCTGCATTGTTTTAGTATTTAACTTTCATTTTTCTCTTCATCAACTGTGAATATAGGCAAAATGTTTCCTTTATCCTCTTTGCTGGTATACCGCATAAACAGACTCGAGACTAAAAGAGTGCAACCAAACATAGTAACAAGTGGCTGATACAAAACTTGTTGATTTACCCCATTTCATTTTTGTTACAATACATTTTGTATATTGGCTCACCACATCTTCATCGTATTTACAGAGCTTTGTCCTTGTCTTTGGAGTTTTAAACTCAAAGTAATTAACTTTCAAATACCTACACGACTTAGCACTTGAGTTAACCTAGTTAGCTAACTTTTGCTGCATTTCTGCAGAACTGTAAAATTATGTACCTAATATGCCTGCAGTTCTTCTGTTGATCTGCATTTGATCTGAGAAAGGAGTTCAAGACTTAAGTCCCAATCTCTTCTTTGGAAAATTGTCTCTTTGAGGATAGTGAATAATTCTTTTGAAGTTATAGTATGTGCCTGCTGCATTTTTTTAGAAGTACATAGTGAATTTTAAAATTTGTTTTAAAATCAAAATTTATATTCTATGACTTCTCTAAAATAAACATAACTTATAAGGTAGGTACAATGAGAAAGAGATTCTAAGGAGACAGGAACTAATTGAATCCCCCCAAATGTAGATATTTTTACTTGAAAAGAATGAAGACAAAAGTTTTTAGAAAGTTTTTCTTACCTTAATTTATGGTTCTAAACATAAAATTAACCTTCTAAGTCTCATTCATTTGAATTGAACAACTTACATAATTGCCATTAAAGCAAATACTAAGAAAATTGTTCATTTGCATTTAATGTTGAGAAGCTAATCTTGCATTCCTTCAGCATCTGCTGACCAAAGGTTGGTATCAGCTAGATGAAGGATAATGCCAAAACTCCTTCTTGCAAAAGAGTTAAATAAATATCCTGCTGTACAATGCGATTCCACCCTATCGCATTTGTATAGAGCTGATGTAAGCGGCTCCTGCCACCTGAAGCATGTTTTTAAACTCTCACTCAGTCTCTTCCAGTTGCAGTTTGCTCTCTTTAGGTGTCCTAAGTCATTTTTAAGACTCTGCTCTTGAGAAAGTAAGAAAGCAAAAATGAACTATATACTTACAGATTTTTCTCTTTAACAGTGAAAATCTGTATATAAACTTGTAAAGAGCCCACACAAACAGCTCAGCATAACTAAAGGTGAGAGCGCAAATATTTAAGGGTGAAGAAGTTCAGTAATAGTTTAAAATGTTTTTGCAAACAGAAATTATCATAGGAATCACATAATTTCTTTGACCCTTTGTGCATAAATTAAATTACAGCCAAGCAGCCTTTTCTGGGAGAGTTTTACTTTGGTTTTCCCCCGCTGTTCTCACATTAATACAGGAAAAAAATTATCCATTTGGTATCCATTTTAGCAGTATTTCCTATAACAAATCCCAATAATGCACTGCTTGCAGCTAACGAGCAAACTAGTTTAAAGACAGATGTTTGCTGCAACCATGAAGCTGCCATTCACCACATAGCAGCATATTTAATTTGTGCTGTGTGTTTACTACTTGGTATGTTGGTTGTCAAGTAGTTGCACTACTGCTGTAATTTAAGCAAAAAACAAGCTTCCATGTTGTGCCCTTCAGACATACAGGAAATGGAAAACTGGTAGTGTTCATCAGTGTTTCATGCATGAGCACAGAAGGCAAGGAGGTCTGATTGTCCAGAAGCTTCTCAAGACTGCAAGTCAACAAGAATATGATTTTTGACAAATGCACAATACTTGTAAAACTGGGGAAATAAGCCAACAAGTTTATCTTCAGAACCAGTTCAGCTCTTCCATTGTCACACTTGCACAGCAGAATCACAGAATAACTAGGTTTGAAAAGACCCACTGGATTATCAAGTCCAGCAATTCCTAACAGTCAATAAACAATATCCCTCAGCACCTCATTCAACTGTCTTTTAAGCACCTCCAAGGAAGGTGACTCAACCACCTTCCTAGACAGCCTGTTCCAGTGCATAATGACCCTTCCCGTGAAAAATTTTTTTCTCATGTCAAGCCTGAACCTCCCCTGGCGGAGCTTGAGGCCATTCCCTCTTGTCCTGCCACCTGTCACTTGAAAGAAGAGGCCAGCTCCCTCCTCTCCACAACCTCCCTTCAGGTAGCTGTAGAGAGCAATAAGATCTCCCCTCAGCCTCCTCTTCTCCAGGCTAAACACCCCCAGCTCTCTCAGCCGCTTCTCATAAGGCCTGTTCTCCAGCCCCTTCACCAGCTTTGTTGCTCTTCTCTGGACTCGCTCTAGTGCTTCAGCATCCTTGCGGTGAGGGGCACAGAACTGAACACAGTATTTGAGGTGCGGTCTCACCAGTGCCAAGTACAGAGGGAGAATAACCTCCCTGGACCTGCTGGACACACCATTTCTGATACAGGCCAAGATGCCATTGGCTTTCTTGGCCATCTGGGCACACTGCTGGCTCATGTTCAGTCGGCTGTCAACCAACCTAGCAGCTCTTTCTCCTCCAGGAAGCTTTCTAGTCAGTCTTCTTCTAGTCTATAGCACTGCATAAGATTGTTGTGCCCCAAGGCAGGACCCAGCATTTGGCCTTGTTGAACCTCATGCCATTGGTCTCAGCCCAGTGGCCCAGCCTGTTAAGATCCCTTTGAAGAACCTCCCTAACCTCCAGCAGATTGACACTTCCACCCAGCTTAGTGTCATCCGCAAACTTGCTAAGGATGCACTCAGTGCCTACATGCAGGTCATTGATATAGGCATTCAACAGGGCTGGACCCAGCACTGAGCCCTGGGAAACACCACTTGTAACTGGCCTCCAGCTGGAGTAAATTCCATTCACCACCGCTCTCTGGGCCCGGCCATCCAACCAGTTTTCCACCCAGGAGAGTGTGTGCCTGTCCAGTCCAGAGGCTGACAGTTTCCTAAGCAGAATGCTATGAGAAACTATGTCAAAGGTTTTATGAAGTCCAAGAAGACTACATCTACAGCCTTTCTCTTGTCCAGTAGGAGGGTCAGGTTAGTTTGGCAAGACCTGCTTTTCATGAACCCACGTTGACTGGGCCTGATCACCTGGGTCTCTTGCAGGTACTTCATGACAGCATCAAGGCCATCCTATTCCATGACTTTTCCCGGCACTGAGGTCAGACTGACAGTAGTTCCCTGGATCCTCCCTGCAACCCTTCTTGTAGATGGGCAAAACATCAGCCAGCCTCCAGTCAAGTGGGACTTCCCCAGTCAGCCGGGGCTGCTGGAAGATGATGGAAAGGGGTTTGGCAAGCACATCCACCAGCTCCTCCAATACTCTTGGGTGGACTCCATCCGGCCCCATAGACTTGTGGGCGTCTAGCTGGGCAAGCAAGTCTCTAACCACCTCCTCTTGCATCATGGGAGCCTCATTCTGCTCCTCTAACTCCTGTGTGTGTACACAGAGGGAACAACTTTCCTTACTATTAAAGACTGAAGCAAAGAAGGCATTAAGTACCTCAGCCTTGTCCTCATCCCCTGTGTAGAGTTGGATGATGTGTGTGTTTGCCCTGAACATTTTATCTGGGGACCCCCTGTCCTGTGGTACCAGGTTGTCTGTGGGGTCAACAGAAGAGCTGCTTATCTAATCGAGGGTCCAGACCTGACTTCGGGGTGGGGGAAGGGGGATGCCGTGGTGGCTGCTCCCCCCCGTCACACTTCCTCCACTTTGCTGATAAAGGGCCCAGAGCTGACTTCGGGGGCGGGGGTGGGGGGATGCGAGGCAAATGCAGCGGTGGCTGCTTCCCCCCTACACTTCTCCAGGACAGAAAACAGACACTTGCAAATGGGGGTCTCACAGGATAAATAATGCATGAGAATGAATGCATTACCAGCAAAAGACTATAAAATTGTTTGATGCAAAAAAGTTTTTTATTTAATGGACAATTACAATCTCCTAATTGCCAGTCATAAGTCAGTACAGTTGTTGATTTTTTTTTCCCCCAGAATATAAACTTCCTAAAGATGAATCTTCTCTAGTTGGGTTCCATGCAGTCATACTTAATCTATTAATTGCTCTAATGAGAAGCAGTTACTTTATAGCCCAGCTACCCCAGACCCTGCTGAGCCAGCTGACTAAGGTGGCTCACTCACAGGGAGCAAAAGGGTGAAAAGTAGTATCTAAATATCTTGATCTTGCGCTCACTGCGACTTTCATTGATGAATTTGTCCTGAGGATCATTCAGGAACTAGTTGATGAAATGAGTCCAGGGAAAATGGTCGCACTAAATTCTGATGCGACTTATATAGTGAATCCTGCAAAGACACGAGGCATGGATTTACACTACATAACTATGTATTTGCAGTTATTAGCCGTTTGGAGAAGCTTTTCCCTGTTTCTAACATTATTAATTAAAAGTAGTAAAAATCACAAAAAATCTAGATAATTTTCAGCACTGCTTATTGGTGTCTGTAAAAACACCATTCTGTCTCTTGGAGATCAAGGGAAATGTAGAATGTTGACAGCAATTAGGGGGCTTAGACCTCAGAGGTTCTGATCTCTGAACCAGTCAACCTTTCAGGACATGGCAGGTCTGGTTGAAAACTAACACATAATGCTGTTTGAGTTACTCCGAAAAAGTTACTGTAATTTCTCCAAAGTATACTGTCTTAGGCCTTGCATTTTGAAATACTTCTTTGTACATGTATATGTCAGATCTTTCTCTGGAAAAGAACTTATTCATAGAAACAAAAGGGGACAATGTATTTCAAGTGCAACATATTCCACTATTTCTATTTAGTAATTGCTACTTCAAGTCATGTAGGAAATTACAAAGTATCAGTTAGATAAAAGTGGTCCATTTTCTTTGATTTTATATTTCACATAGTGGCTTTATATGTCTTCAAGAAACAGACAAGAAACTTTTTCATGCAACTGTTGAGAGAGAAAGACATCCTTTGACTGGGGCTCTTGGCTATAAAGTGTGCAACTCAAATATTTTTTAAATTCAGTTTGATTATTGTTTTATACTTAAGGTGCCCTCCCTCTTCCAGCTTGTTCATGAGAATAGGAGAAACTCCACAATCTTTAATAATCTGAATTTATTTTATATTTGATGGACCTCGCTATTATAATAATATTAGGATTGTTGAAAATATACACTTGAAACAAGTTATCTACACAGAGATTGTTTAAAGGCAGTTTTTCAGTGTTTTATCACATCAGTTACTAAATTATACTTCAGTGGCTTTATTTGATCTTCAAATCACAGAGCACTGCTTCTCCTGATTACCTACTTGCCTGTTCATCGCATGAACAGAAGATGAGAGAGGGAAACTACTCTCCCAATTAATCTATAAATTTTTTTTCTAGCTAAGATTGCAAATGGCAGTTTCCAAATTGTCCATTACTATACATATTTTATTTAAATACATGTAAGCTGCAGTACCTTCCAAGGTAGTACTTAAGGGGTACGTTAAGGTGTAGTGTTCAGTTTAGTGGCAAACTGGGTATGAAGGTTATTTTCCCCTTAGAATTTAGTCAGGGACTGGTCAATCCAAGTCTAGTATAACTTTTATCAAATCTATTGCTACTAATCATTTAAGTCAGAGCCTAATACTTCAGTACCATATTTGAAACTCCATTCAAGTTAGCTTTTTCTCAATAAGGAAACCTGTGTCCTTTAAATGCAGCTCTTTGGCTTTAAATCTTCATTTTTTATATCTCAAAAAAACACTGTATGCCCATCTGCCTAAATTAAAGTATGGAATAAATAAAATAATTTCTTTTTGATTCAGAACCTGTTTGTCAGCAGAAGTGTAAAGATACAGCATCTGAATCCCAGCTGACAGCATACATTCCTAGGAAATGATTGGTGTAAACATGTTACATCAGTAACTTGAAAATATTTATGTTTTGTCTCATGGTTTCTATCGGTATTCTGTTTATAAACTGCACATGCCTATTTAACTGATGAGGAATCAGTAGTTTTTAAAGGATAAAATGCTAATAAAAACCCAGAAGCATTTATATATTACAATAATATTATTTAAAGTGAATAGAAGAAAACAAAAATAGATTAAAATACAAGACTGAAAAAGAAATGCATATCAAACAACGTAGCTTACTCTCAATCTTGATGTTCTATCACATCTTTCCACTTTTCAATTATAATAGATCACACCTGCATTTCTGAACGATCATGATGTCTGAACTGAAGGAATACCCTCCAGGTAGACCCTTGCCAAAGGACTGGTGACCTAGGTAGTTGGAAGAAAGCCATAGAACCTCTCTGCACCTTTGTTACTACCTTGAAAGAAGTATTTGAAGTAGTATTTTACTCACAAATGCTTTTAATGATTGCTTTGGCGTAACTGACCAGAAGAATTATTAGAACAAACAAACTGTCACTGCTAGGAACACAGAGGATAAGAATAAACATATAAGTTTTTTATATAATTATACTACTTGAAGCTCAATTTAGTGGTATTTTATTTTAGTGAGCAACTATAACCATGGAAAATGATTTTCTAGAACAAGATAAATATAAGAAAAGTATGACAAAACTGAGATAGATAACACTTTTTTTAATCATTGCTTAAACCTATGTTATTTTTACAGTGATCATTGCAAAATTTTCCTGTAATGTATTCTGAGTTCTCAGAGCATATAAAAATGAATTGTAAACACTGATTTAAGAAACTACTCATTTTTTTCACCTAAAGTGATAAATGTTTATTTTTCTATAGAATTCCTCAAAATCAAACAATTGTATCAACTGAATTCCATTAATTTCTAGCAACTATTTTCAACATACTTACAGGATTCTTAAAAAAACACATGCATTGTAACAATTTAATTTGCAAAACGGTACTTACAGATGCTTGAGGTTGTTTCTTTTAGTTCAATACAGAAACATTTAAAATCTTAGAAATTTTTCAGTGTAGAGAAAGGGATGAGACATGTAATAGGCTAACAATCTTTTTCAGATTTAGACTTGCATCATAGGAAAAGTTTGGAAAATGTATGGTTCCCTGAAATATTTCCAGTGTTTTTTTCCTTCATCATTTTGGGATCTGAAGGATGGGTCTGTAAATTGAATCTGTTAACATTGCTCATTCCCCAAGTTAGGAATGCAGATAAATATTTAAATTGGGTCATATCTTAAGAGTTTTGATTCATTAAATTCATGCTTAACTGAAAACCAGGCACTTAACACTTCAGAAATTAGATTTTAGTAGCTGTATAAAGTTTTCTCAACTAATGCAAAAATTCAGATTATTTATTTCCTACATATTATACTGAGCCCATTAGATTTATTTATTTGGTCCCGAGGGCAATGGTTGTTACTGTAGATTGACGAGAATGAGTGGAAATTCGATTGACTGGAGGCAGAGGTTTAGACAATCCCTTTCCTAATCCCTGTCCCTGGCTTCCTTCAGTGTCATAGGATGAAATTTGCCAACTAGAAGGTTTGCCAGGCTTTACAAACATTTGTATGGATTTTACACGAAAGAAGAGTGGATGGAAATTGGTATATGACAGCTTGGTAACTTAACATTCCTGATTGCTTACATTCATAAGCTAATTAATACATTGAAAATACTTATTCAGGGGAAAGAAAGCACTGTCATTTTACATAGTATGCTCTTACATCCACAAATGTAAATATTTGAGCAAAGGGTGTGTAATAGGAGATTACTGGCAATTTGTCAGGTGGCTTCTGAATAGCGAGTAATTATTTTAATTGAACTTGGATAGATAAAAAGACACCAAAACCTGGAGTGGTAAGGTGATAGTGAAATTTGCTAAACTTAAGGCAACCACTGTCCCTTGTGAGGCTATATATTCATTTACTATGCATTGATGATACCTTTTCATGCTGTTGTGTAGCATGCTGCTTTCCTGAATAAAAATAAAATCCCCAATTATTGCCAGGTAAAGGAAATAAAATGTAGCATTCAGGAGACCTGTGTTCTGTTCCCAGCTCTGAGAGTGGCCTGATGATAAAAGAATGAATGACTGACTTCATCATGATATCCTTAAAATCCAGATTATTTAGATGAATTTTACTACATCTTTGGACCCTTACTTCATCTTTGATCTTACTGTTAACCTTCTTTATTTTATCATACACCTCCTTTTCTGCTTCTCAATATGTAAAGTGCTCTTCATATGCATACCTCCTGAATAAATGATTAAGAAGCTTTCTCCTTCCCTGCTTGCACCATATCTGATAACTGCTTCCATGTTCAGATAATATTGCCCATTTGCGCTAGTCCATTGAACCACATTTCTCACTGTTAAATGATGAAAATTTATCACTATCATTCAGTCAAGTGACCCAGGACTACTTACAGCCATTTAAGAAATAGTGTATATTTTATTCTTTGTAAATATCAAGGAATTAAAACCCTTTCAATTTAACAAATAGACCTGAAGCACACAGAGAGGGAACCAATGGATTTTTGGTTGGAAATGCTCATAAATGTACAATGAGAGACATTAAACAGACTAGACAGGTGAAACTCCTTCCATTGTCCAGATTGCAGGAAACAGCAAATAGCAGCAGATAGCATCTTTCCTAGGGCATTTACAAAAATGTTACAGTAAGTTGAGGGCCTTAGATCATCTTTGGAATATAGTTACTTGGAAAATGCACAGGGAAATTATGGTACGTGGAAAAGAGTTTGAGGGAGAAGACTACTTCATTATGCAGTTTTAGATTCTAGCTTTTTAAAGTAATGCCCAATATAAATGAAAAGTGCCGACTTTGAGAAGTGAAGACTCAAGACCTGTGCAATAGCTGTGTGCATTCACACAGCCAAACTGAAATAAACAGAAGATGTCTTATTTCAGTGGTATTCACTAAAATGAGATATATTGAATCAGGTCATCACTTCACTGATAAAGAAACTAGTAAACAGTAACAGCAAAGGACATTCACTTACTGAAACTTCAGTGCTAGAGAAAAAAACTGCATTATCTAGCACTGTCAGATAAAGAATTGTTGTCTTTTACTTATTAGGTGAAAACATTTTCATTACCTATTTAATATATGTACTTTCATAGGAATGCACTAGAATTTTCAGAAAGGCTAGTTAATGAGTCTTAGGGAAGACTCCTTTCTGATAGCGATATTTTTATTATTGTTACCACTGTAGTTTATCCCCAGTAATATGAAAACAGCTTTTTCCCCTGTCATTTGTGATACACATTCAAAGAAAAGGTAGTTTCATGCATGTGCTTCTATTAGAGAGCTGACACAAATTTAAATAAAAGGCAGTTTCATCCATATATGCCTGTGTGGTAAAGAGATGGCATTACTCAAGCCAATTTGTTACTAGCAACCATACACTGAATATGAATGTTTTTCAAAGGAGTTTGAGATGCACTTTCCTTCTCCTCTTGTAGATCAGGTTGTATCCAGAAGTAAGAGAGACTTACCTCCAATTCCCTCATTCAGGATTCTATGTATTTTATTTAAAGTTTTATTTCATATCTTGGAGTAGGGGGTAAAACTCAGTTCTCCTCCAGTTTGCTGACTTACTCTCAAAGCTACTGATGCATCTTTTCTCACGGAGAGTAGCACAGTGGCACAATTCAATAGAGTCTTCATTGTAACCTTCACTCTTCTGGTTTCCTAATTCACAATTTTCTACATAACTTGCAAGTTTGTAGCTGAAATCAACAGCTGTTTGAGATGTCATTCTAAGGTACTTATTTCTCTGATCTAAAAATAATGTAGCATTCTGGATTCCAACCTGAAATTAAGCACCTAGAAGCTGGAGGAGGGAGCCAGGCTACAGATCCGTAGCAGAACACAAGCTCAAATGTGATTTGATTTGCTAGGTTAAAGTTGCTCAGCATGCCCTTTGTGCAAGGTCTGTCTACATACCTCTGTACCCAACCCTCTACAGGCAAGCCCAAGAGGCTCACCAGCAGAACTGTAATATCAGTTTCCAGAAAGGCATAACTAGCTTGGACTGTACTTCAGTCTAATATGAACTTAATGTGCCACACGACCACAGCTGTTCCCAATCTGATAACTGCAGTAGCAACATAACAGCTGGGTTATTCCTAGGCCATTTACAAGTTAAGGCTTCTGGTATGTTGTGTGGTTTAGTTTTCCAATTCTTGTTTTCCTGCACAAATTTTCTGCATTCAGATGCAACCTAACTCGCAGTTATCATGTAATTCTGTGGTGTCATTGATTACATGGTTATCATTGCAATATTGAAGATTGACACTATAATTTAGTTCTAACAGAAAGAAGGATGAAGTATGTTTTCAGGTTTGCTCCAGCTCATTCCTTCTCCGCTTGCTGAAGAATAAACTTTGGGTTATGTTTTAAATGCCTAAAAATTACTATAACTCCTCTGCTATAAGAGAAACTTCTTAATCATATAATTAAAGTTTAATCCTAAAGCTTTAAGCATGTCAATCCCATTTCTTCAGATTAAAAAAGATTGATGTATCAAGCTAAAAAATCATTTACTTTCACTAGAGGTAATTCACAAATGCTTTAAACATTGTTTAAACACACTTTTGGGATCCCCAGCATGAGGATTTTCCTGCAGAGTGGAAAAGACAAGTTGGGGGAGTTCTGAAGGACGTTTATCATTCACTGCCCAAGACCTGACAAAGTATATACAGAACTTTCACATTATTTGGAAATAAGTCTGTCCATCTTAAAAACCAAAAGTATTTACAAGTATGCATTGTCCACAACCATTCTACTACGTTCTCTCATAAAGGAAAACAGGATTGAAGACTACAAAAAAGCAGCTAGTTTGAAATAGTAATAAAAAAAACCTTTTGAAAACAGGACAGGCTTTTAGATTTTGTCAATTTCAGTGCACACTAAAATGCCCAGAGCTCTTCCTCCTTCAGACTGTCTTACAAACCTTGTGAGCTCCTCTTTTCAGCACACTTGCTATTCTTGCTTATGGAACTTTCCTGATGTCTATAAGTTTTGCTGGTCTAGGAACATCATTTAATAAAGAGGGTGTAGGTATTGCAGGCTCTTAAAAGAAGCAATTATTGCAGTCACACAGATCTGTTTTGCTCTATGGGAAGTGTTTTGAAG
The DNA here is from genome assembly GCA_033459285.1 of Clamator glandarius. Lineage (NCBI taxonomy): Eukaryota > Metazoa > Chordata > Aves > Cuculiformes > Cuculidae > Clamator > Clamator glandarius. The sequence continues at coordinate 290,881 of JAUNZM010000032.1, forward strand.
CAGAACTGCTCTGAATTGAGTCTGTCTAGCTGTAAGGCTTGAATGTGGCATGGATAGTAGGTGCTCCAAGTTGTGAATCTTTATTTGAAAAAAAGGTGGTCTACTACAAAACAGAATATAAGTATTTGCTTAGACATTTCTTTATACATTCACAGGTTAGTGGGACTACTATTAGTCTACACCTAGGCTTAAAGAACACCGTGAAAGGCAGGAGTTAGTATAAACAGTTATGACCTCTGTTATGGAGAGCCTATGGAAGGAATCCTCATAACTTCCTCAAGCAACAGTTCAGTTATATATTAGACAGATAAAGACATCAATGTTTGTATCATATAAAGAAAAAAATAGAGTCAGACTTTATACTTTACTTCTGGAGTTTTGGCTGGCAGGATGAGCTTTCAGAGCATTGGGCAGATGGATCAGCATGGAGAGGCACTGGCGGAGGTGTGTACTGGTGCTTGGAGACAAAGTTATCCACAAGACGCTGTCTAGTTGCAGCAACTTCTTCTTCAAAAGAGTTTATTATCCTTCTGCCAGTTTTGCACTTAAAGAAAAAGATTGAGATTTTCAGTTGAGCAATTTAGCTGTCAGGTTCAGCTATGTTCAAAACCCACTAATTCTCACTTAGAGGGCTGCTTTTGGCTGTGGTCAGCAATACCACAGTCCAAATGGTGCAAAGCAGCCCATTTCATTCACAAATTCCTTTCCCAGCCTTCCCAGTAGGAGTCAGTTCAGTGACAACTTTTGGGTATGCCTAGTGTATTTTTACGTTAAACTGTGAACCTACTGTTTAGCTATATTTAAAATCATATCACAGGGAGGAAGACTTCAGTTTGATTTTTCTTCTATGTTAAGAGGCATGACGTTGCTTCTCAAGATGCATTAGGATATTGGTGATTTGAGATGGCAGGGCGCTCTGCATCAGCCCTACTGTGTAGCCCCTCAAGCTATTGGTAACCGTATCCTTGGGGGCAAAGCATTCTTACTTGAAGCTGCTGCTTCAGGTTCTGTATGCTGTACTGAATTATAAAGTAATATTTTGGCCAAGACCTTTTTTGTGCCCTAGAACACTGCTCCAAATCATTCTCTGTTGATGTTCCTTAACCTCATTTCCTCATGGTTAGACTACCTTTTAAGATTTCAGACTGCTCCCACTGTGGCGTATGATCCCCTACAAAATTTTATCTATTTGAGTCTGTTGTATAAGGAACTTGAATACTTAACCTTGACAGTCACCATGTGTATTTTCAATATAGAACACCACGAGCAAGGCAAAGATCTTATTTGTGCAAACCCACCAGGAAGTAAGATGCAGAACCTTTATTACGCCTTGTCAGCAGACTTGGTTCACTTGATTCTTACTATCCATAGGATTTGAGGTCATATCAAAGATCAGCTGATCTTGATCAACTAGTTGAAGGAGCTCAGTTGTGTGCACTTGTCAGTGTTGACACTATGGCAAGCATAAAATCTCAATGGGGAGGAGTAAAATGGGATAACAAACATTTGAAATGGGCTTTACAGTTTGGAAGCTTAAACTGATTTACATGTAAAACTGGGCATGTAAAGCCATGAACGGGTCAAATTTTGGGGTTTTTTTCCACATGTTTTTCACTCCACCTGAGAATGATAGAGCTCCTCATTGTAAAGCTTCCTGGACTGATTAATGCACCCCAGATATTTTTTCTGATGTAAAGAATTGTTCTAAAAACATTTACAAAGCAAATAGGCATTTTCAAAAACTAGAAAATAGACTATAATGAGAAGTGTTTAGGTGTAGATTTCTTAGCCAATAACGCATGTAAATTATTACTTCAGAATAAATCATGTTTTAGCCTTACAAATTACTCTTTGCTAAAACTTGGAAAACCTTAGAGATGGAGGTTCTTTTTTGCATTCTAGTTTTGGATGTTATATTAAGATGATCTGGGTAACACTTACAAGGAAGGTTTTCAGTCTTGTCATCTCCAGCATGTAGTACTCCTCCACAGTCAGGTCATCAAAATGCTTAGTAAGGGACAGAAATCCACAAACGTGACGTTTGGTGTGTTCTTCCCTGCAAGGTAAACCCAGAATGAGAACAGATGCTAAAGCCATGAAAGTTACATTTTGAGAGATGAAGAAATCTGGACAGGTCTTTTCAGTACTTCTACGGCCTATCAATAGAAGAAGTACCATACAGAAAACTTATGAAATAGATTCGAATGGATCTCAGATAAAGCTGGTTGTGAGCCAAGGAGATAGAAGAGAAGATTTAGACTGAGTTTACAACATTAAGAGGAACTATTTTCTGCTTTGAGTCAAAAGTATTCTCTTTGGAGGCAAATCACAAGAACTATCAAGAATTTAGTGAGGTATAATTAATGAATTATGAACTATTTAAAGTTTCTCAGTATGATAAACTACTAGTAGGCTTCAGCTGTGAACTCTTGGAGAGAAATTGGTAGCTTTATTACGAGTAAGGGAATTTGGAGGAATACTTTAAGAACATGGCTATATCTCTGCTTACCATGGGTCATCGCTTGGTTCCCAGCCCTCCAGTTCTATCAAGCAAAAGAAACATTTTGCCACATCTGGTTCATTTGGACAGTAGACAAAGCCTGCCTTTGCCATCTGCAGGTGACAGTGCAGAAGGTTAGAGTCTTATCCTACACACCACATCAGCAAGCTGCTCCCGAGAGCTTGCAAACAATGCCTTCTCCCATTACATCTATTAGCACATATCAGGCTGAGAAAAACAAATTTTAGATGTGTGGACTACGAGCAGGTAAATGAGCAACAAGAAATAGGCTACAGGCAGTGAACAGATTTCTGCATAGTGGTGGTACCTGCAGGTTATAGAATAGCTTTATTCTGCAAGATATTATCTAGCAAATAACACGCGACACAGGTGCTTCAGTAGTAGTGCGTTAGACCTGCCATAACCAGGATTTTAGAGAATATACTTAGAGAGAAAAACATAGCACAAGACCATGGATATAGAGAAACTTTAAACACAAGTTATGTGGGTAAAATGCTGCATCTTTAACTTTGTGTTTTTCTTATTAGAATCACATCTAATAAGAGCACTAAAAATTAATTAAGTTTGTTTCAGTTATCAAACTTCACACCTTCCCAAATTACTCTTTTGCAGTACGACTCATCTGACATCAAGCCTGGAAGTTTTATGTATGTGCCAAAGCAGAAGTCAGGAGGATTTTTAAATGTTCAAATCCAAGCCTGCAGGGACATAAACATTAAGTTTTCTAAAATGCAAATAATTTTCATATCTGAATTTTAAGTAGTGATTATTCTGCTGCTTCATCCTGCGTGCTCCATGTGTACTTGCTTCCTTTAAAATTAGCTTCATTTTCTGAATTAAAAAAAAAAAAACAAAAAAACCAAAGAAAAATCTAAACCCCAAACCAACCCTATATTCAGTCCTTTAGCTAGACAAGCAAACCAAAGATGCAGAAGCCACTTATCCTACTACAGTATTTCCAAGCAAGGGACAGGGAAAGGTTAGAGCATTCAACTTTTCATCTTCTTCAGGCTTAGGGGAAGCTCACAACTCTTCTTGAACAGTAATATACTTTAAAATGACTTCATCTTCATGAACAGTACATCAAAAATAAGAAATAAGGCTTAGTCAAAACATTCATTTTTGGACTTACATTCTCTGGAGTGCACCTGCAGTTGTCCATAAAAGGCCAGTCTGTAAATGTTTTTAAACGGTTCTCGTATTCATACATATCCTTAAAATCATGGAAGACCTTGTAAGCCAAATTAACCTCTTCTAAGAGCCTCTCCATCTATAAAGCCTGCTAGTAACAAAGCCCAGAGTCTCCCTCCTGCTTTCAAATTTAAAGCATTATACTGATTGGTGACATGTTACACCTGTAAAGCAAGGTAAGTTTTAAAGTAAAAAAACCACAAGAGAATTTATGAGCAGGAAAATCAAGCAAAATGAGGCTACTGAAGCTTCCCCCCTTCCCTCCCAGATCTGTCACATTCTGTGTGCTCAGTCACAGTATATATTAACTGAAAGCATCTACGCTAATCCAGTATGAAAATTTAAAAGTTTATAATTAACATGTCAAAAATGCAAGTTAAAAACTCTAGCTATGAATACAGTGATTTCACATATAAGATTTTTAAAACTATTACACTGATTGTGACCGAAGGAGTTGAATTAACATTTCTATTTGAAACCTTTAGTGATCCTTGAATTGTGTGTTCAGAAATTAAATCTTAGTTTGAAAACAGTGTTGTATTTCTTTAAAGGGGAGATAGTTACTCCAAAATAGTCTAGAGTGCGTCCAGAGATAGAATGAATGGTGGTATTTAAAAGAATTCTATCTATAAGGCCTTAGAGGACCAAAGCATTAAACTGTCGTTTCATAAATTGTCTCTCGTTTTGGTACAGAGTCCAGTTAACGTCAGTAGGAGCCTTAAACATCAGTGTGTACAAGATTGCTGTACACAGCAGTTTCCTGAGCCAAGATTTTAACACCTTTGAAAAGTGCTGCATTAGGAAATTTGAAAATTGAAATCATCTCCATAATACAGTTGGAGTTAGTACAGAAAAGAAGTCCAGCTTCCTATACCAGCACATGAGTCTGACCAGATGTGGTGACAGAAATGAGATTAAGGATCATTTGGATAGGACTTCTGATTTCAGCTCTTTTAGAGCATCTCCAAGCTTAGAGCCTATTTTTGCCTAGCTTTACACGTGCTAAATCATTAATTCCTCTGGGACTGTACTTATACCTCATTTTATAAACAGGAATACTGTCCTTGAAATTTCTGTAAAAATATTTTGAGTAATATGTATTAGTGCTGACACAATAATAGGACACTTCAATTGTGTTTTCTTTTTTTTTTAAGGTAATACCAGTGGTGCAGGAATTTATCATTCATAACCTGGAATGTCCATTTATTGAGCCACCTCCTTTTGATTTGCCAAAAGCATTTTCTGATAGTAATTCTTGTGCACTGCTGATATTTATACTTTCTCCTGCTGCCAACCCCATAGCAGCCCTTGTGAAGTTTGCTGATGATCAGGTATTTTAATATCTCCAGACTTCTTTAATATAGATGATCCTTGTGTGTAAATGTGCTTATATATTTGTATGAAGTAAGGAACTTTATTTAAATAAAAATTGAAATGCCAAAATAAGCTCAAATCCCTGGTTTTAACTGCTCCAAAACATGTTAAAATTGACCTCATGGTTCTCTTTATCACAGAGCACTAATAATTGCAAGTGGATCTTTTTTTAGGAATGGCTAATTTTTCTATTATTTATAAGAAATTGTAAATAGTTTTGGCATATTTTGTAATGTTGTGGTGCCACGATCTATTTAATTAATTATTTTGTGTGATCTCATATGGAAAATGGAAGAATGGACCAAGCCCATAATGATTTAAACATTCATTGTAAGGAATCCTATCTGAAAATATTTGTGGGGTTTTTTTTTTCAGTAGTAAGCATTATGTGTAATACATTACTTAATTAAAAAACATTGCAATAATACAGGACTTTGGGATCTTGAGTGGCATTTACACATCAGAATTCAAATGTGGATTTTTGTTGCCTTTCATTGTCATTATTATGGTATTTAAAACAACACATTTCCAATAGTCTAAATCAGTTCTTACATAGTAGAATACTATTATAATACTTACAACTTGCTGTTTTCGGGTAAGATACATTTCTTGCATTTCCTCACTAATATTCGGTCAGAATTCTGTGTTTTTGAGAATGACAGACAAACTTCAAGTCTCCAGCCACCAAGTTGTAAATGTATCCTGCATTTTATAGCAGGCTGTCTATACTGTTAAGGAACATACTGTTTTCAAGAGTATTTTGAAACAGTCAAAATTTTACAGTTCCAGATTAAATGGATGCGTAGTTGGAGCTTTTCACTGGAAGACAGGCAAGAGGATTTAGTCAACTGGAATGACAAAGGTTTACACTGTATTTTAAAATATATTGTGCATGAAATGTTTCAAGAGTACATATAGATGGGAACTCTCATCTATAGAAGAGGAGAGGAGACTGAGGGGAGGCTTTATCGCTGTCTACAACTCCTTTTCAAGAGGTCGTAGACAGGTGGGTGTTGGTCTTTTCTCTCAAGTGACAGGTGATAGGATGTGGAGAGCATTATTCAGGCCTGGTTAACAGAAAAGGAACACAGCCAGACCAGCTTAGTTAGAATGCCTGAATTAGGTGAGAATTAGCCTAAGGACACAATGTCCTTGAGATAAGGGACTGCTTGCAGCTGCACATAAACAGGGTAAAAATAGAGAATGTATTAATCACGAGAATGTATTTATCACAAGAATGTAGAAAGAAAAAGCTATGAAGGAGGAGCAGGCTTGTAATCTGTAACCTATAGTGAGCTCAGCTTTTGCAATATGTATGAGGCTAATTAACAACTGTATTTAACTAGCTGTGATCTCTAATAAAATTGAGACTTGCCAATGACCACCTGGTGTCCGCATTCTCCCTTCGCAGACAATAGGACAAGAGGAAATGGCCTCGAGCTGTGCCAGGGGAAGTTCAGATTGCACATTAGGAAAAATTTCTTCACTGAAAGGGTTATCAAGCACTGGAATGATTGCCCAGAGAGGTGGTGGAGTCTTTGTCCCTGAAGGTATTTAAAAGATGGGTAGATTAACTGCTTAGGGATATGATTTGTTGGACAGGTATGGTTGGGCTTGATGATCTCAAAGGTCTTTTCCAGTCTAGTGATTCTATGATTCATACCAGAAGGTTTAGTGTATTTATGCAATATTATTCTTACTGTTTTCTATATGCAGGGATACGGTGACACAAAGCTTAGTTCTCTGTCCCTTGGTCAAGGCCAAGGCCCGATAGCCATGAGAACGATAGAGAAGGCAGTAAAGGAAGGAACATGGATAGTTCTGCAAAACTGCCATCTAGCAAGTTTATGGATGCCAACACTGGAAAGAGTCTGTGAGGTAAAAATCCAAATTAATCATCTTATAAATACTTCTGAAGGCATGTCTGATCCCTGCTGGAAAAGCCAGTTTAGCGTGCTTCATGATGCTACATAAGGGAAACCATCACATGCTGATTCTGCCTTTTTCCTTCTACCTGCTGGAGTAGAAAGTTCTTACAAGCGTTGTGGGTCTGGCCCATTCCTTGAATGGTAAATCCAGCCTCTGTAACAGTCTCTCCAGGCTAAGAGCTTTCATTGTATGTTTGTTGTTGCAGAAAAGCATTGTGCTAAGGAATTTTACTCTTGAATGGCTATAGGTTTGCAAAGAGGTACTAGTGCATATTTATTTCCCTTTTCCCCACATTAATAAACTTTAAACATTTCTGATGTATACATATTATTATTAGTAATATTATTATTACTCTTCCCAGAATATCTGTATGACAGTGAATGCAGTAAATGGGCAAAGTTTATATTCCATTGATTTTGGTACAGAGCCTGCACTTGGTTTTGTTCATGCATTTCACAAACATACAAAGAGAGGACAAATTTTAGTTCAAAATACTCAAGTCTTGAATAAAAATACACCAGCTGTAGAAGGAAAGTTGTCCTTCCTAGCTGTGACTTTCACTATAATCACACATAAGCATCTAAGAAATTGAACTTTGGACTGGTATATTTTCCCACTTCAAAAAAATTGCTTTAATAATAACTCTGGAGGTGTATATCAATCTATTGTGTCTTCCTGTTTTATATGTATTTATTGTAGGAGCTAAACCCTGATACAATACATCCAGATTTCCGACTTTGGCTTACCAGTTACCCATCTGACACTTTCCCAGTGTCTGTTTATCAGAATGGAGTGAAAATGACTAATGAAGCCCCAAAAAGTTTACAGGCCAATATAATTCGCTCTTACTTGTGGATCCGATACCTGATCCTGACTTTTTCAACAGCTGCAGAAAGCCTGTTAGTACTATTGTATTGTAACTTTGTTAATCAATTAGAGCAGACCCTGATGAATGTGTATGTATGCTCTGGGGAGGAAAAAGCCCTCCCAGGTTTAATAGTTTTTTTTCTACTTCAATGAAACTGGTTTTGATTACTGGCGATAGTAAATTTAATTTTTATTTTCTTGCTAGTCTCCTTTTTGAGACTTTGTTGGACAACATTAATAATACATCTCTTTAGTTTAAAAAAAAAAGTAAGAATGGGAAAAATCTTAACCATTCTTTTCATAGTTAGATGTCTGTTTGCAAGCATATTTTACATTTTTACTGTAATTAATGTAGTTCTTCTTAATAAGGTCATATAGTTTCCTGAATGGTTATAATTGAAAAAAATAAACAAGCTCAAAGTTGCTACCAGAATTTTTTTCCTGAAAGGCATGATATCTATCTTCATAATGAAGGAAAAAAAAGCAGAAGTGTTGTGTGGACAGTGATGTAAAAACAAAGTTCATAGGTACATGGTCTCATACACCTAGTTGTATGTGTCGGGTGTATTAATTACGTACACATGGATATACAGCTTTAAAAATGAAATTGCTTTGAGAGTTCATTCTGGTTTAAAATAATATTTAGAACTGATAGGTGTGACAGTTTGATGTCCTCCTGCCAAAGGCCTTTGTATGTCACTAAAAAGCTCTGATTCATAAGCAGTACATTACTAGAGCAGGAGATGCTGGCTTTTGAGGGACTCAGAGGCAGTGCTGCTGTGCAGGACACTAGAAAAAAATGAAACTCTTTAAACCAGCCAAGAATTATTAATGATGTTGCATTTGTTTTTAAGGCTGAGTTTGAATTGCTGTACGGCCTCTGCTTCTTCCATGCTTTGGTGCAAGAAAGGCGGAATTTTGGGCCGTTGAGTTGGAACATTCGATATCAGTTCAATGAGACCCATCAGCGTGCAGCAGCTGCGCATCTTTCTTGACCAGTATGAGGTGCGGCAGCTTCTCACAGTGGTCCTTGCTTGTACTGCCTGAGACTGTCAGTGCGTGTACCGATGCAGCCTGATGTGGCAACAGTTCAGAGCAGACAGTGAATTAGAAACCAAGGTCTAATCGTGGTCTGCTTGCAATAGTGCTAACTGCATTTATTTTAAGTGGTTAGTGTGCCATGGTCACTACATAACTAATGTGGGAAACTTTCAAATTACAGTTCAGAAGTCTGCCATGCAAAGCAGAGCAACATTTGTTCCATATAGCTGCCTTACTTGTTGGAAACTTAGCCTGTGTCTGGACAGGACCTACGGATGCTGCTCTTGGTGATTTTAATGCAAGCTGTAAAATATTGTACAAAACACTTAATTGCTGAGAGTTACTCAATGATAGTACTTGGGTTGTTGCAGATTAATAAAACTTTGATCTATTTGTGTAAATTTGGCAGATGACGTTTCCTTCCCTCGTTGCAGAGCTATGCAGTATCTCATAGAAGCCTCTCTGGAATTCACTAGCAGTACATGACACTTTCTTATGTTCCAGCAACCCACTATAGCCAGAATCTGTTAAAGTTATGGTGAGGGATAGGAAGGGAGTGTTACTTTCAGACCACTGTCAGCCTGAAGTGTTTGTGGTTCTCAGTGTAACAGGTAAATTGTGATTCAGCATGAAAAATCAACTCCATGCAAGTGTGCATTTCTTTTCCTGCAGGAGAATGAGGGGGGTGTCTGAGGGGGGTGTCTGAGGGCGGTGTCCTCCCTTTAGACCATCAAAGCTTATGAGCAACTGTAGTGCCTACCAAAGAGGGAAGCATTTTCTTTTCCCTGAAAGCTAATTACTTGTAGGTAGTAAACAGATTTCTTGGTTCTTGGTACTTTTTTTGACTAGTTTGCTTTGTCCCATTTCTCAGCATATAAACACCTCTTGCCCTGACTTCCTGTAAATAATTTATCTCTGATTGTTCATAATTAATTTGTTCCTTTTCTAAGAGGAGTACAGCTTCCCCAACCTCAAAACTTAAAATGTTTGATTTTATTTTGTTTTCGAAAAAAAACCCAAATAAAGGAGATCAATGGTACAAGCATGAACTAGCAGAAGTAAATAACAGCTTTTCAACTTTCCCGTGAGAATTCCAGATGACTCCAAATTAAATTAGACTTAAATCAATACAGCTGTCCCGAGAAGTGCTGGGCTGCCATTCGGATCGCTGTCTGGCTTTTTGTTTCAGGAGGTGCCATATGATGCTCTTTACTACATGACAGGACAATGTAATAATGGTGGCAGAGTCACTGATGACTGGGATTGGCGTACGCTCCGTAGTGTTCTAAACATTCTTTTCCTCAGAAATCATTACAAATGTAGATTACAAATTTGATCCAAGTGGCCTTTATTTTGCTTCTCCTGAAGGAGATGTAAGTATCTCAGAACAAGAGAATTACCAACAATTTAGTTCTTTGAAAACAGTTCCATCTTCACCCACATCAATGTGTGCCTCAGTGCTCACTACTCTTACTGTTCACTTTTGTAGCTTAATCTCACTTTCTATTAGGACTGTGTTCAATTCTGGGCCCTTCACCACAAGAAGGATGTTGAGGCTCTGGAGCGAGTCCAGAGAAGAGCAACAAAGCTGGTGAAGGGCTGGAGAACAGGCCTTATGAGGAGCATCTGAGGGAGCTGGGGGTGTTTAGCTTGGAGAAGAGAAGAGGAGGCTAAGGGGAGACCTTATTGCTCTCTACAACTACTTGAAAGGAGGTTGTGGAGAGGAGGGAGCTGGCCTCTTCTCCCAAGTGACAGGGGACAGGACAAGGAGGAATGGCCTCAAGTTCCGCCAGGAAAAAATTCTTCATGGAAAGGGTCATTGGGCACTGTTAGAGGCTGCCCAGGGAGGTGGTTGAGTCACCTTCCCTGTAAGTATTTACAAGACAGGTTGATGAGCTGCTGAGGGGCATGGTTTAGTGATTGATAGGAATGATTGGACTTGATGATCCAGTGGGTCTTTTCCAACCTAGTATTCTGTGTTTCTGTGACTTGCTTCAGTGACTTCTAAGAAATGGAAATGATGTAAAACTCCACCCCAGTTACTACCAACTAAATTGATCACAGTCTAGAATAAGGCACTCCACAGCAATGTCACCGATTTTTGAGAAAACTTGAAATAATAATAATAAAGAACATTTACAGTTAGTAGAGCTCAGAAATGCTCTGGGAAGACCATGTCTCTGGGGAAAGATGGCAAGGGAGACTTCTCCAGTACGGGCAGTTTTCTCCAGAAAAGGCTACGGACCTTTTCCCGGACCAATCCAGGGATGAACTGCCTGGTCAGACAGAAGAACATGGTAAATTTTTCTGAAATCCATTCCAGTTCACTCCTCATTTTTTCAGTGTTGCTCCTGTCTGACTTGCCTAGAAGTTCCTAACATCTGTTGGAAAAAGAGCTGTGTTGATTTTTTAATCTTTAAAGCAAGGCTTTTATGCCACATATTTTGACAGCCTCCTTTCCAAAATTTCTTTTAGGGTCTAGTAGTGATGATGTCTGCTGAACTGGAAGAAGTAGTAAACAGCATCCTGAAAGGCAAAATTCCAGCACTATGGATGAGTAAGTCTTACTCAGGCCGCAAGCCTCCAGGTAGCTATATGACAGCCTTCCCTAACAGACTGAAGTTCTTACAGGTAAGCACACCCCATCGCATGGTTTTGTACAATGCTGCTCGTTATTTTTGTCTCTTGATGTCAGGTGACATCTCCACAAATGAACACAGACGCACGAATTACTACCACTGAGTAACTGACACAGAGTTCAATTCAATTGTGCATCTGTTTAACGTAGCCGTTTGCACATCATCATCTAACAATGTGCTACATTTTCCACAAACCCTACACCTCACAGAGAGCTGTATGACACAACTGGCCTTCCGAAGCGGATTTGCCAAGAGAATCTTCAACTGTATACAGATCTGGTAGTGGTAATGAAGTTAATTAGAACAGAACTTAGGAAAATATGGTTGAGTTTGTTTTCCACAGAGCAAACTTATGTTAGTGAAACATTTCAACAGAAAATCTTACATTAAAGTCAAATACCAAGCCTTCAGTAGAATGCTGCAGAAGAAAGCTGTATGAGTTAAGGAGAATCAGTGGGACTCCTTTACCTGCAAGACTGCAGTTTCCCAAAACTGACTTTAAACAAGTAATATCCAGAGTCTAAACCACAGACAGTGCTGAGTAATCTCAATGAACCAAAGAAAAGCAATCTCATAGCAGGTTGCCTAATCTGTACCTATTGTAAGAACAGGTCCCAGGAGAGACAAAATAAAGATCATAAGAAAGTTAAAAAACCCAAACCAAAACAAAAAAATATCAGGCATGGTTTCAGGTCTAGAAGGATATTCACAAAATCTGCATTTCTAGACAACCTCTATTTTCTGTTTCTTGACATCCAGTCAACACAGCTCGGTAACTTCAACTTTCATCTACAGTACGTCTGACAGCAGCGTGTGTGAAGAACTGAAATGCCATTTCTTGAAGAGAATTCCTGACAAAAAATAAACTTGCACAAATGGAAAACTGCTAATAGCTAAGAGAATGATTTTTTAGTTCTTGGAAGGAAAACTACATACTAGTAGAGACAATTAGCTTAGGTGTCTTCATTGGAATTTTCTGCACTAGGCAATTTTAGCAATTTTTTTTCCAACATTATTCAGAACTGGTATTTGCAACAATCAGAAAAATGTCTTCTTGCATGCTGTAAATATTCACCATTGCAACAGACCTCATCTGCATTACAACAAAATCCAAAGAATTTTGGCATTTTAAAAAATAATTTTTATACAGAGGACTCCACAGTGTCAGCTAGGATAAAACCACTACCAACCAAGAAAAAAAAAACCCCTCCCAACATCCAAATTAAGAAAGGTTTAATTAGGTCACATATGCTTCTCATGAGGAAATAATCCCTCCTTATCTTCAACTTGCTGCTCACACTTTGAACATGTGACTTTGACCCTGGAAGGGAAATGTGACTCTTTCAAACAGAAAACAGCCTGCAAAAAAAATATCTGCCATTTGCACAAGGGTGAATTCTGAACAACCTTCAGTAACAAGAGAGAGGAGGAGAACAGAACACTCATTCCATGAATTTACAAGGATGCATGTTTAACAGACTTACTAAGATCCAGTCATTCATATAAGTATTTCCAGGCAACAGTGTTTGGGCTTTTTTGTATGTGTGTTTTTTTTTTTTTTTTTTTTTTTTAATGTTTCAAAGAAGTTGTTAAAAAAGACAATGGCAGCCATCCACCATTCCATGGCTCTCAGAAAACAGAAGGACACTCCTGGACTTAGAAAGGGAGAAATTAATTCCACTGTTATTCTAGAAGTTATTTGCTTTCCTAAATACTAAATAAAATCAACAGCAGGTTTGCTTTTTTTTCCTCTCCTCTCTCTCTTGCTGCTGCTGCAGCTGTGTCATGAAAATGGACCTCTACCAGTCTTCTGGATTTCAGGATTCTTCTTCCCTCAAGCCTTCTTAACAGCTGCCCAGTAAAACTATGCCAGAAAATACACCATTCCAATAGACCTACTAGACTTTGACTATTTAGTGCTGGAAGATAAGGAATATGAAATTGCTTCTGAAGATAGTAAGTAAATTCATGAAACGATTATCTGGCTTTGCTGATCTACTCAGAAGTTAGTTTGCAGACTTAAGAGTTATGCAATTACATTAATGAGTTCAGCTGGAAAATATACAAAACTGCACTGCTGCTTCCCATAAGACACACAAGAAGTGAAGAGGCAAAATACTATTTCAATCCTTAAACACTGCTGAGATTAGTTCACCTCCTGGATTGGCATATTATCTAAACCAACAGAGGACACGCCTTACCCCAGACTTCCCACAGTGAATCAGACTTTCAAATGATATCTGGCTTGCCTTTTGGCTGAATACATGCATTCTCCTAAAGCCAAGGAAAACCAAGCATTTAGTGGAGACAGTTATACTACTTTCATTATCCATACGAAAATATCCTATGGATACAATCACAATGTGCAATAGAAGACTGCTCTAAAGGGGGAAAAGACCTTTTCTTACCAAACCACTGTATTATATGTTACTTACCTTAGGTTTCAGTTGCAAGTGCATTTGTTAGCTTGTCCTTCCTCAGAAAAAAGAACAGATAAAACTGAACTGATCTTAATAATGTCCGACAAAGAACAATGTTGCTGTAATTGATTGTTTTCTTCTGGAGAGCTATAGAATGACAGCTGTCATTCTGTCATAACATTATGACATTCCAAAATAAAGGTATTTATGGTTTTTTAAACAATTAAGTTTTGTTTTCTTTAATGAAACTTTTTAAAGTGATATAAACAAGGGGCAATCTGAAAGGCAAGCCGTGAAACAATGTGAAGATTAACTAGTGAAAGATGCTGGTTATATGATCAGGTCTCCAAGTTTGGAAACATTAAAGCTGACATCAGAAAACTTCATGATAAGGATGGTAAAAATGCAAGAAGGCATTTTCAGTTTTTGTGTAATACGGTATCTTTTCCAACTGATTCAGGGGTCTACTTTCAAGGACTGTTCTTGAATGGAGCATGCTGGAACAGGCAAACTAAGCAGCTAGGAGAATCTCATCCCAAAATCCTCTATGATACAGCACTTGTGGTCAGTATCTTTCATTTGATGGTATTACCAACAAATACTGTAGAATTGATACTCTTAAATTCTAGGCTTGAAGGAAATCACAGGGTAATTATTTAAAAAATGAACTGTTTGGTGTTGAAACAGAAACTGAGTGTCTAAGAGGAGCTGAGAATCCTCTGTTAATAGTGACAGTGACAAGAAGTTTGGTGTTGCATATTTTGGGAGAGAAAAAGCAATCTGATTATAAAGGAAACAAGTAACTGGTTTTCAGGGCAATCTGTTAAAAAGCAAACAAAACAAAACCCCAGCAATGTCAGAATTCTTCAGCCAAGACAAGTTTCCCTAAGTGCTTTTTTTTTTGAGCTGAGATGAAGAGGATAATTTTAGTTTTTACTGCAGATATGGCTAAAGCTGTGTAAAAAAGCAGACATTCCACAGCGATCATGTTACTTGGCCCCAGTGTACAAGACCATGTACAAGAGATGAGGGGTCCTGTCAACTACAGGCCGTTCCACCAACTCCCTTCAGACAAACCCCGGGATCACTGGATCAGACAGGGTGTGGTGTTATTAAGTCAGCTTAGCTCATAAAGTTACCACAATTTATGGAGGTAGGTCAATTGTAAGGGATGTGTGTCATCCTGAAATGCCCCGTAAAAAGGAAAATTAAAATGAATACATTTACCAGGCTGTATTTGTGCCTTGACGAGATTTGTATTTTAGTGTTTTGTTTCACAGATAAATAAAACTTTGTAAAAGCCAACAAAAATACCTGCTTCTTGAATAATTTTATTTTCTGAAGGTTCCTTATTTATAAGGAACATACATAAAATGAACACAACACTGTTGACAATGAACAAAACAGCATTTGATCATTTCCAGCTTTATAAAATTTTAAAAAAATGATTTAGTTGTAACAAAAAGACTGACAGCTCAGCAAGTTATCTGATAGGACCATAAACACATTTTAAACCATAGACTCAATTGTTAATGGGAGGGGAAAGGAAAAAAAAAAGTAAAAAACCAAACCAAAAATCACACTGCATCTAGCAACTACGATATTATTCTAAGCATAATCACAGAGGATTGAGTGCAATGTGATCTACATCAAAATTGGGATGTCACACAGTGACAGCATTGTAATATACAAGTAACATTTATGCCCTCCAACAAATACAGGTTTAATGAGACTCTGGATTCAAGCAGAATGGAATGTTGAAGCCAAGTAGAAATGTAGTGGAATTCAGATTGTCTGTAACATGACTCAAAAGTGTACATTAGAACCATTTGGAATTCAGTACTGGTGGAAACATACAGAAGAAGTCACAGCTGTTACACTGCTCTTCGTAACTTGTAATAAATACTAGAAAACAAAAGGAAACAACCCATATTTAATGAAAAATACAAGTACCTACCTCCAAGGACCATATTTTTCCCTTCTCTAAACATGGTCTTGGAAGGAAGTTAACTATTTCCCTACATTGGCAGTGTTATAATCAACCTATAACCATACTCCAACTAATGCAAAAGTAAATATACTACTCAAAATAGAGAAATCTTCATTTGAAAAGAATTAAAAGAAATAAACTTACAAAAAATTATTTGACAAAATATCAGTTCGACCATGTAATTCTCTCGAGTACAAGGGAGTTAACAAAAAAGGGAAATAAAGGGTCAGTTTAATACATAAGAAACACAGGCTGTTAAATTTAACTCACTGCATACCTTCTGAGGATCTAAGTTTCTCTGAAAATGGTATTCAGTGACCTAACACAAGCACTATAAAAAAAATGTCACCCAGGATCTTTGCACTGCAGAAATTCAGTAATCTGAAGCTAACAACAGTGTCTAATTAGGGTCCAGCAGTAAACACGTGTAAAGAGGAGGAAAGAAAACCTGAGTTCTGAGCATCAAATGGCTGCATGCTCGAACTCTGAGCTTTTGGCTTCTTCACTGAAGAAACTGCACCCTTCTTCGCAATGGACCCTTAATACTGTTTCTGGATTAGGAAAAAATACTGGCAAGAACCATCTGATATCTTTAAAATACATGAGCTGCTCTCAGTAAAAACTGAATTGACCAATAAACCTTCTAAACAGTAAAGGGCCACAGAAGACACAGTTAGTTGAAATGGAATGAAGATACCAACTGGCTCTCATTAAAGGCGTTAGGATTGGTGTTTTCAGCAGCTACACTGGCACCAAGCAGACTGAAACAAAACTTATGGCACATAGTCAAAATACAGATTTTACCTGGCATACACATAAATGATGACAAACTGTATGTTTTGAAAAAGGTTATTGCCATGCTTAGGACTGGTACTACAGAATCAACCTGCACTCCTCACAAACTCATGATTTTTTTAAGGAGATGGGTACAAGAAGAACTAATTCATGTCTGGCAATATAAGCACACCAGCACAATCTGATCTAGGACAGCCGATCCCAGCAAATTAAGGCCCAAATCGTCAGTCTATCCTTCCAAATTACACATACCATGAATCTATCACATCTGCTTTTTAATAATCTAATTTGAATACCAAAATTGTAAAAAAATATCATAGAAATGAACACCTTCATGGTGGAAGTAGAAATCTTCTTACATACTTTCTACTGCCAGAAATGGCTGGTGCTACAATGTCTGATATCAAGGCGTTGTAGTAATAGATTCTGATCTGATAGTACAGTATTGTAAATGACCTACCAGTACTACATACATAGAGCATAATTTAACCCTTGTGCCAGGTTCAGTAATGAGCATCTTGCACTTTGGACTGTTTTACCATAAAGAAGAGAAAACATTCCAAAATAATTGTTAAAAAAAAAAACAACAAAAAAAAGGAGAAATTCCCATATGGATTCTCTGTTAAAAGAGTTTGCACAAATTCACAGCCACAATTCTTCAGTAGTTTATGCTGCAAGTGGCACACAATACATATTTAGCATTTGTATAAAAGAACCAGAAATAGCTCAATAATTCCAACATCAGGGATTTCCCCAAGCTAACACTAACTCTACTGCATTTTGCATTTTCCTACTAATATCAAGGAACAAACATCAAATAAATCTTAGTCAGGAAAACATTGTCAAACTGTTCCTCGACAGAACATAGCACTTTGCAGCGTATATTGCAACAACCTGCCTTCTTACACATGAAGCTTATAATGATGGGAGTGCAGCATAACACATACTCTTAAGAATTTAAACAGTGTTTAGGTTGTCGGATTTCTTTTTTCAAAATGTAAATCAGCACAGTGGTTTCCAGTTATGTGCTTGGGAGATTTAATACTTCAAGTCACCACTATGCAGAAGAATCAGCACAGAATGTATATATATATATATATATACACACACAGGCACACATATATATATGCATACACATATATCGATATGTCTACATATAGACCTATACAAATATATAGATATATATATATGTGCTGCTTAAGACTTATGTGGCACTAGAAGCTTACTCAGGTTCCTTGCAGAGGTATGAATGTTAGCTGTATCACTTTCTGGATTCTGTTTGAGTGTACTAATAAAATGGTATTTTCCCAAATAAGCAGATCATACACTGTACTTTTTCTTTCTAAAGCAAGCAGTGATTCCTATATAGTACACTGAACTTGGCATTTATTTCTCATATTTAGTATTTCCAAATTGTCAGTCACTTCAGTTTAGAAGATGCATTCGGTAATCTCATCTGATTTGAATTAGAAAAAAGCAATCAGTCTACAGACAAATGAAGATACGGTACTTGTGTAAGTAGTGCAAGCCACTGCTTTTCCTCTGAGCAATGTGCGTCCAGTGAAACAGTGCAGACTCAAAGCCGTACAGTAACGTTATTGTAACCACAGTGATTACCAGAATAAGGTCAAAATTGGATGTCAAGCACAATTTTATCTTCATAGAGGGCAATCACCAGCATGATGGCAAATCCAAGGAGCAGGCCCAGATTCTGAAGGATGAACTGGCCCACAGGACAATAACCATGCTCTTCGTTATCTCCATCTCCATGAAGCATTTCTGGTAGCTAAAAGGCAAAACAATTAAGAAAGTTATTTTAGAAAGTCTGTTCCATTTATACATGGGCAAGTTTATAAGATGATATTGTCAAAACAGACACTCCAGGATTCAGTTATAAAACCAATACATTAAGATGTAGCTAAACTCTTTCTACTCACTACATTTGATCAACACATGATCACATAACGTATTTACAAAACAAATGAAAAACGCCTTTTATTTCCTTTGGA
This sequence comes from Clamator glandarius, assembly GCA_033459285.1. NCBI lineage: Eukaryota > Metazoa > Chordata > Aves > Cuculiformes > Cuculidae > Clamator > Clamator glandarius. Next base: position 309,657 of record JAUNZM010000032.1, read on the forward strand.
CTTACTTTTTGGGTTTTTTAAGCTTTTAATGGATCACACACCCACTTTAAATTCCTCAAGATAAGGACCAGCTCAGCATGCTTTAGTTCTGCCCATTCAAGCCTTTTTACTCAATTAAAATTAAGACATGCTCAAATAAACAAAATAAAAAGCGCTGACTACTGCTACAGTAATTACATTGCTATAAATATACCCTTTATAATGACTCTGCTGATTCACTTGTATGTGAATATGTGTAAGCATATAACAGGACATTTCCCTCTTAAGTATGAGAATAACAGCTACAAGTAATTCAAGAGAAATTCTATGCAAAGCTATAAAAAAAACTCAGAAAGCTCTGGCTATTCCTTACACCTCTCATCTATGAAGAAAAGTCACACAGTACTGACAAAAGCAATAAACAATAGTGGACTTGAAAGATGTAAAAATTAAATTTATGAAGAGTCTTCTAAAGCCATCCACGCAGAAAGAAATAACTTAAAATGTTTTACAAATAAATTAATATAAGAAAGCATCAGGTAAATGAAGGAATTTCTTCAGGACACTCTTTATTATAGAAAAACATAAAGTTTCAATTTTGTTCTCCATTAGATAGTACACAGCACAAGTCTACTGCTCTTCATCAGCTAGGCCAGAATAGTTTTGGATACCGCACGTACCTGAAAACTGTACAACAGGCAATGAAAAATCATCAGATCATTGAATCTGCTGAAACCCCAAATCTATTATCCACCTAGCTTTGTATTACTGTATTTCAAAAAGATACATAAAGCTGAAAATTACTTCAACCCCCTGAGTATTTAAATATAAAAAAATATACTGGTGCGAAATCTGTTTATCACCTATACAATGGAACAGGCAGTCTACCAGGAAGCTCTATACCAAATTACAAAGTACTGTTAAGTCATTAAGAATAAGTGAAGTAATCACAGACTTTACACTACCGAAGACTGCTATACAGCTGTCACGTTGGCAAGCAAGGTATGTAGCATAATTATTTTCTTTTTAATAAATCAGAATCGTATTCACGAAGTAATACAGAACCTAATCAGAGAGTTGTGCTAGAATTGCTGCTGCCAATTCTTACCTTCACGTTTTTTTTGAATGTAAGATCTGCACGTAAATCAAGTTTTGTAATCAGGTTCTACAGAGACATAATATTGCTGTTCCAAATCTAAAGATGATCCTACGAAGAACTAAGGAATATTCTGGCATCTGTTTCAAAATCTAGGAAGAGCACAGTGCTCTGTCTCCACAACTTCCACAGCTTCTGGTCATGGACGTGCAAAGGGAGAGCATGATGAGCAGAAGCAGAAACCTCAGCTACAGATCATGGCAGCTGTCATATATCCCCAAAATGGTAGAAATGAATGGCAAGACTCTTTATAGTAGGAAAAAAGATTATTTAATAGAAATCAGTACTATGGGCACACTCCCCATCACTGTCTTTAAAGTATTTATTTTTCTCTGTCGCCACATCTGAAAAGGCATGCACATGCTCCTTTTCTACTCAGCGCCAGACTAGGCAGGCAGAGCAGGCCAGGGCCACTTTGCTCTCCCTCAGTGGCAGAACATCAGTGTAGAAAGGCTTGTGGAAAGACTCTGAGACGGATGGAGGAAGGAGGCTATGCACTGCAAGAGCCTATAACTGGTAAAGGCACTCCTTCCATCTTTGAGATCTAGTTCACACACACATTAACACTGTAGGAATCTCTTGCATATTCACATTCACCTGGAGGCAAAGCTCTCTAGAAGGCCTCATTTGAACAAGTACTGCCCAGCTACATAGTACTGCTTGGGGTAGCAGCTAAAGGAGGTGTAAGGAGAACTTCAGATAGCAGCTTGACAGATGTGAAGAAGAAACTGTCCAGAGAAACTGCAGATGTTTTTTTGAAAGAATGTGCTTTGAATGAAAAAAAATAGGCTTTACCTTAGTATTACAACAATGGGCTTTAACACTACTGGTTATCTCCTTTGACAGCACACCTAAAGATCACTAAACCTTTTTGGTTTATTAGCTGTTGACAACTATTAGCTACTGACCAACTTCAGGGACCATATGAAGACTCTGGTCATGTCAACAGAACAAAAAATAGCACCCTCTTGAAGCTGAAAGCTTATACTTTCTGCCCTAGAGATATAAAGAATGAAAAATATAGCAGACATTTATTTTCCAGTAAGATGAAATGATTCAAGCTGGATTGGAAAGGAATATAGGAAAAGTCTGTTCCCAGTCAAATCAAACCAGCATTGTCAGGAAGGAGGATATTATGATTATTTTTCTGGTGGTTATCATGAAATGAAATTTCATGAGTAATCATGGAAAGACTGAAGGATTTAGAAAGGTCCAAGTTTCCACTCTACTGGAAAACAGTATCCTTTTGTTAGAAGGCATGTAGTTAGACAAACTTCAGGACAATCGGATACAAAAACGCCAAGAGGTTCATTCTTGACAGGCTTGTGTAAGAAATCGATAGAAAACTGCACCTGTGTGAATCTCTGTCGAGCTAGAGAGGGATGAAAATCTGTTCCTATTAAGTGTCAGATAAGAAGAAAACGAGGTCTTCGAGAGGGAGGCAGATTATGGAAACACCAAAGTAAAAATCTAGTGGTTTCAAGTGTGCCTAGTGGAACCTTTCCTGCCTTTGTTTAGTCAGACCATTGGGCTTTGACTATTTGTTTGCTACTGTGATAACTGAGGAAAAGAACAAGGAATAAAAGAATGAAAATATTGCTTTCCTTTATACATGATGTCTTCAGTCAAAATAAGTACAGAAACAAATATCAGCCACAGGACCTGTAAGGAAGTGATATTTCAGTAATTATCAGCTACATCTATAGAAAAACGCTTATAGAAAACATCTGAAGTTGCATGAAGGATCACTCTCAACTACACAGGCATTTGATTTAGCAAACCCTGGGAAGGTGTTATTCACCTTGTAATAGATTTGAGACTTCATCACTAGAGTATATTTTCAAATTAATTTTCTCCTAATTAAGTGAAATCTCCCACAGTATGATTGGCCAGTGCTTGGCTTCCAAGAGCTCTTAAGGGACCTAATGGCAAGCAGGGCTGCATGAGATGAAGGTCACGGGAGCAGCCGCTTCCACTATGTCCTACCTTGACCTGCGCTCAGGCCTTCAACTGACGACTACTACTGAGACTAATGTGAGATCTTCAGAACCAAAGCGAAGTTTATGAGAAAGTTCTCGCATGTGCAGGAAGCTACCTACAAGTAAGTTGGAAGCCCCTCTGACTCTAAGTTTCTTAAGCACCAATGTGCCAGTATAGCTGAACACAGAACAAACTGCAGAGGTAAATTTGCTAGAGGGCATAAAGGCCAAGGCAGCTTCTGCCAATACCAGTATATCCAGTGGAAACTGAACCTTTGCTTTCAGGTTCAAAATGTCAGCTGAGTTAGTTAGCAGCAGGGAAATAACACAATGTGCTCACACCAGAACAGATAACTGACAGCCTTGTAGACAGTGATATGACAAAGATGTGATGCTCTTTCAGTGCGAATTGCTGGAACCTGAAGTCTGTGCCTCCAAGTAACTGACAGATGCCTGCCTGCTTTGACAAGTCAGCCAGTGAGAGTCAAACATCACATGTTTCACTCCTGCATCACTTAACTTTTGAGGAAGCTGCTAAAAAATGTGCTCTGAAAGCAGGATGCTTAGCACAAATGTACGCAGGAGAGCAGAACTATCAGTGTAAGCTAACAGAATTACCAGATATGGCAACAAAATCTCTGAAGAAAGTTGGAAAGTTGAAGAAAACGCATGGTTTAAAATACTTCAGAACACTAAATTATTCCATTTTACCCACAACTGAAAACTGAAACAGGCTGGTCCTCATTCCAGTAAACACAATCCTGTACAAAGAAGCTATGACAAAATCTCTACTGAAACATCACTCAAAGCCAGAACTCCAGTTACATTTCAGTATTTTTCTATAAGCACTATGCAGGCACACCAGGCAATCCAACCAGCAATTACTGATAAGAAGCAGATGGCTACTTAGTCTATTTGAGGAGAAAATAGAGGAGTTGTGAGAAGCTTGCCTCTGCTTTAGGAGGTCCATCAGAGGCAAGAGTCATTTGCGAATGAAGCAATGCAAATCCAGGGAGCCACTCCACAAAAAGCTACCTGAATCTTTGTGAATTAAAGCTGTAACTAAGTTGGAGTTTCTAGACCAATTGGCTAATTATTTAATACATTATAAGATCTGTCCTTAAAATCCAGGGAAGTGACAAAACTTTCCCCCTGTATATTGAAGCAGAAGGAACATGAGAAAATGTCACCCAAAATGAAAACTGATCTCATCATCACTGGGCTTGGGAAGGACAAGAAGTGAGAAACTTGGCTTACTTAAATGCAGTTCTGAAGCTGCTTAGGACAGAAATTTGGACTGAATATTGACCGATACCATGTGTACAAGGTTTTATGCATGGAATGCAAAAACGACACAGAATCACAACAATCTTACCATGTCAACCAAGGCCACATAGAGGAACATGCCTGCAGTGATTGCAAAGATCCACAAGGTGATGTTATTAGCGTACTGTCCCACCGCTGTGCCTATCAGCATCCCTATGTAAGCCATCATGGCAGACAGGAGGTTGTACACAATAGCTTGCTTTACTGTCATACCTGCTTTGAGAAGCACAGCAAAGTCACCTAAAATGGAGACAGAACACAGGGCTTTAGTTTCAATGTTTCTCAGGTGAGTAAGGAGATATATATTGGCGTACATTTACGATCTCAACAATCCAAGGCACTGCCAAAGTAAAAATGCTGCTGCAGAGGCTCAAAGGCAGACTGGGCAATAGGGTATGACAACTCTTGCAATAACTGTATTTATGTGCAGCAATCCCTTTATTAAATACAATGTAATACAATAAAATACAGTACCTGCTGCTTGTCAGAAAGGTAATAGTGATTAGTGGTTAAAGATAAATGGAGGAGTCTAGATCTGGTCCTCTCACGGAGAATGCATGTGTGCATACAGGACTTGTCTATATTTCACAGTAGTTTTTCATGGCACATAAAATCAAAGGCTTAGTTTTGTTCAGTATCTGAAAATGCCTCTTCACTATATACACCTTATTCTGCAACTTAAAGAAGAGGATAACAAGGCAGAAGGTGACAAGGAATTTGAGAAAGATAGCAGTAGGAGGAGTTACATTCAAAAAGGATAACTTCATATCCATGTTGAAACAATTGCTGGTTTAATACACACTTTGTTAACCTGTGTTGAGTTCAGAACAGCTCTGCTAATTTTACTCCCTTCAAACTGAACTCTTGTGAATATGAAGACTGAAAGATGATAGGCTGTCATGAGGATAATTGGTATGTTATTGTGTCAGATATGCTAGAAATTAATTACTCGATCTAGAATCAAAACTAAAAAATATGTAAAGTGAATCACTAACTTTTTATATAAGGTTAATCATGTTCACCTAGCAAGTTATAAGCACAATACATATTGCAATCCTCTATATACTGCAGAAGCTTCACTTAACTAATGACAGTATAGCACCAGTGTCAAAGATTTATTATTTCCCATCTATGTCAATTACTTATCTTATACTTAACACCTGCGCACAGAAAACACTTTCACTCATCATCTCTAAAGGTTTTTGAAGTACTTGTTTTACCTTACTTTTGATCATTTATAGCTGGTAGCTCATCAAGTAAGCAAGCTGTGAGTACATACACAGCTTGACCTAGCAGCATTTCACATTACTGGCAAAAAAAGATGGCTTCTCTTCTTTCTGGCTGCTCTATTTAAGTCTTGGGGCACACTAAAGTTTCATGTGATGCAACTTACGGCTCACAGAAAAACAACGTTTTATCGTGGTTAGCTAACCCCAAGAAAACATACTTTAATTAGGCAGGAAGATCAATGGCTCTGGCAACAAACACTACAAGCTTTATGCTAAACAGTCATCCACACCTACTGGACTCAGTACCAATTGGTACAAAGCTTCTTCTGAAGATCTCTACAAAAAACTTTACTTGTGGAAACTTCAGTGTACTTACATAATTTTACTTCATGTAAGAAAATGCCAGAGTTGTGTGAAAATCTCTCTGTAATAGTGTAACTAGATACCTGCCAAAATAATCCTGTATTAATATTCTCATTATGTACTCTGAAGTAATGTTGCTCCATTAGTCTCTGAAGTTCTGGTTACCCTTGCAGCATCTGTATTGCATTATGCTATCAGGACGAGTATCACCACAGCTTTCAGACAAATATTTTGTACTGATGAAGAGACTGAACATACCAGTTTATAGAATTAGTTACCTAGTTCATGAGGAAGCTCATGACAAAATACTGCTATAGATGTACTAATTCCTCCTGTCAGTCCAGCACTAAAAGCTGCTCCTAGGGGGGAAAAAAAAAAAAGATTCAAACAATATTTTACTATTTTCAGGCAAGAAAATTTAATCAACAGACTTACCAGAGATTACACCCTTCTGTTAGAATACACGCTCTAGTATTTTTATCATTATGTCTGTGTCCTGCCTGTACATAAACTGAAAATACCCTGGATGTGCATTACCACTGCATACTTTATTACTCAGTTTATTGGAAATACAAACCCTGGGATGGGAAAACACAACTGAGCAAAAGAGAGACATAAAGGCAACAAGCTAATAAATAGCATCACTTTTACATTTTTAGGAACTCTCAAGTACAGCAGGACAGTTAAGAATGCACATGAGCAACAGCTTAGCTCTCTTCTTCCCAGGCTGGAAATCCAAACTAATATTTAACCCATAACCTATCTATTTCCTTTATGCTTATCTGTAGAACACATATCAGCAACATTAAGAAGGAAGACCTGCAAAATAATAAGGGAAAAAAAACTTTGGCGTAAACCTCTTTCAGAGACTTCTGTGTAATTCAACCAACTTTAAGTTCATACCTGAAGTAATTCTGTCATGAGAAATGTGATATTAAATTTTTGTACTATAGTAGAGAAAGGCACAAGAAGTGCCTCTGACTGAGCAGTCAAAACAGGCAAAGTAACGTAGAAAGAGATGAAACAATCTGAACACAGAGAGGAAATTTAACTATCATCTGGATTCCTCATAACTCAATATATTAAAAGAATGAACATTTATGGAAGCTACTTGTTACCAAAGTATCAGCTATTTGGACTTAACACAGGAATATTTAGAAATGGAATTTCAGTACAGTGACATTCTCAACGGATAGCATAGTGATCCCTTTTAGCCTTAGAAGCCACTGCCTTCCCCGTTTAACATTAAAATGAAGCAAAAAGTTAATTTTTATGGAGTTTGGTTTCTTTAAAAATTGTTTGGAAAAACTGTAGTAGATTAACTATTGTTAACTTAGGACCCTAATAAGTAGCTTATCCTCCTTCCTTCAAAATCAGCGTGTTCTTTCTGCAGCTCAGAACCCCGTGTACTTAGTAGCTACTAAGTATGCACTTCAGTACTCTCACCATCATTTTGACTTCTATGATATATATTCAATCAATGTGCTTTACAGTTCAAATCACATTTAGAGGTTTTATGAATCAAAGTTGATTTAATAATCTAACCAAATCTGTTTGGTACCCTATTTCTTCTACATTTGGGTAGAAATAAATACATACTGACCATAAGTCGAAAGAATACTCTTATCAAACAAAAATTAAATTATCCTAAGTAGTGCTTGTTTTTCCTTTTAATTCAGTAACCTGACTCATAGTATGTTTATTATTTACAACTGCTGAATAATTCTATGTATTAATAATAACAAAAATAGTAGCAGTAGTATAAATAAATATAGATAAGGCTGAAAGCACTTATTTATTATTCAAAGGCAAATACTAAGATCCAAACAACAAATGCACATTGTATGTGCTCCATAATTCTTAAGGAGGCTTGTCTGCCCCTACCTTTATTTGGCAGAGATTGCTACTGTCACTACTATCAATACACTATTCTTGGTGGAAAGAGTGACAGAATATTAACCAGGGCAAGACTACTACAACTGATGACATTTTAATTTCTGTTCTGAAGGAGATTAAACAATCCAGTAACTGCAGCAGCTAACTGGAAGCCTTACCTGTGACCACTGATAAATAAAATATTACCAAAGTTACCAAAGGTAAGAAGGCATTGTGAAATACTCAGTGCTTTTGCTTACCGATTGCTAAGCCATCACTAAAGTTGTGAATGCCATCTCCCATAATTACCATCCAAGCAATATTAGCTATCCCAGTATCTTTCAGGTCTTTTCCAGAATGACAGTGGCCATGGGAATGATGGGAATGTTTGTGATGCCAGTGGTGACTGTGTTTTCTAGCTATCATTTTATCTTCGCCATGGCTGTCATACTCTGAATCATGAAGGTCATGCTCATGAGCAGCACGTGAGACATCATTGTGAGAATGGTGCATGTTGTTCTCCTCTTCTACAGATAAGAAATTTTTGGGCGGGGATTCCAGCTGGCCATCTAAATCAGTTAGTTCAGTTTCATTGAGTCGATCTTCTGATAAAACTGAGTCATCTGGTCCTGCATTGAAGACAGCTGGGAGAGACAGTACATTAACTCTTGCACTGCATTAACTCTTATTTAAAATAGCAGCAACTACTGCATCACTGACGTAAGAATTTAACTGCTTTGCGAAAGCAAAAGAACTGATCTCTCATTAAAAGAAAATGAAAACATTTCAAATACATGTACCACCATTCTCAAAGCTATGTCAAGGCCCCAAATCCCATTTTAAGTTGCTGGAGTGGAGACGGCTATGATCCTAACTCTCCCTTCCACAAACCATTCAAATTAACAAAATCGCATTTGTATAAGTATAGCCTATGGATTCTTCATCAACAATGTAATTCAGCAGCCATAGAGGCAATGGAAAGGGCAGTTCTTGAAGCAAAGCCTTTCCCCTTCTCTCAGCCCTTCAAGAGGGGTCATACAGCATTTCTTCTGTATCCTTGAGGAATATTCAGGATACTTTGTTGCATTTCTTAAATTAATTCTGTTTAGTCTTCTCAGCCAAACTATGTGTAAGTATACAAATAATGGCTTAAACAAAACACAGCCCCAAACAAAACAAATAAAACCCCCTCAAAGAGCCTCGGCCACTCAAAACCTGACTGCTTCAGAAATCTGAGAACTGTTTGTATGGCGTAGTAGGAAGTGTTGAGAGTGCCCTCAGATCTAAGGAAAACAAAATCAAAAAAGATTAAATAGGGAAAGCTTATTAAGTCTTATTAACAATGATTTGCATAATAGCAGCAAAACTGTACAAGAGGTTACATGCTACATGCCATGGGTTACATGCCATTACTTTGAGTCTTGTAATGAGAGAAAATTCTGAAAATAAATGCCTACCTGCAAGGGGTTTGAGCTGAAGCCAGTCAGCATCTGGTCTATTATTTAATTTGTGATCAGAAAGTTTCCTTCCAATTGGTGATTCTTCAGTCTGTTTCTTCTTGCACCATTTCTGCTTACTCTGCAACAGGAAACAGAAAACATTTGCTTTGTAAAACAACATTGATAGAAATAAACTGAGATGTTATCAAAAAGTCTCTTCAAAATGGACTAATCTCTCTCTTAATATGCATAACAGAAGTATATGACTACAGAATAATATAAGGCTTGGCAACAATATCCCTTCCCAGTGGAAACCCTTAGCTACCCACCACAGGCTCTCGCTGACACAGTGTTTCACTTCAGTAACAGTATGTTATGACAAAGATTGCTGGTAATAATCCAGAAAGGAATGTGCACAGAATTATTATATTTGCTTACTTTGTTCAAGAAAGCAAGCATGCAGCAAGAACAGCTCCTCTATTTTGTTCAATTTAAAACTTAAATTTTATACTCCTATAACTTCCCTGCATTTTGTTTCAGGAAAAGCTCGCTGCTTTCCTCTCTGCAGCCCATACAACAGAGATCATAGATTTGCCAAAGCAGCCTAAGGGATTTAATTATTTAATTAATCTTAAATATATTCCCTATGTGATAGCTTTTCTCTCTTTATTAGAAGATCTATGAAATGCTTCCTCAAACACAGGAAATCTTCTGCTGCCTATCCAGCTAAGGCTGAAAGTATGATGTGAAAACAGTGAACTTTAAAATTCTGCACTCATTTTGGGAGAAGCAGTTATAGTTTCATGAAAATAATTTTCTCCTCAAAGTCGAATGATGGAGGCAAAAGTTAAAAATGTATTTATGTTGACTGTCAAAAAAGCATGGCTCTTTGGTGGCCTGAATTTCTACCCACTGCCACATTGCCCCTGAGATCTCCACTGATAACACTATCACGACCACAGCATACTCCCAGTCCTGAAAATCCAATCATTTTCAAAGAAACAAGTTAAATTTTAACTGGCAATTAGAAAGCAAGAGGTCTGCAAGTTTTGTCATTTTCTCACATGGAAAAACTGACTACCCCTGTCACGTTGGCATCATTAGTTAATAGTATACAGTTAAATTTCTTGTAAATTGTCTGACAATTGTCTGGCTCTATTAACAGTTCTTTCTCACGTACTGCCTTTCATATTTTTGCAAAAAGATCAGACACTTAACAGAAAGAGCTGTAATTTCTTTTACTTAGATCTACCTCCAAATACACCTGGCCACAAAGCTGCAACCTCCCCCACCAATTTTCTACTTTATCTTCCCAAACTACCATGCTAAGCAAAGCAACCTCTTTTAGAACAAGGCTTCCTCACAAAGAATGAAACAGAATGCAGATTTGCCACACTTCTTCATGTTCCCAGAATAATAACTCATCACATAGGCAACTCCTCAACACTCAGAAGGTAAGTTCAAGTGACATTATTTTACAATAGCTCGCAATTTTAGGGCGTACCTTTTGCTTATTGTAATGCTTGTACATTCTTATACAATGTTCAATGATGAACAAAACATAAATGCCTCCAAGTGCCACAAGACCTTTCAGCACCGGATCATTTTCTTCTAGAAAGCCTTCTGTCTGTACTCCGTGTCCATGGGCATGTTGATGAGACCGCCTGTGTTCATGAACATGACCTTGGCCATGGTGGTGACTGTGGTTGTGGCCTCCATGTGACTGTGAGGAGACAAAATAGTATCAGAGCATGACCTCCTGCAATGAGAGGACTAAAGTGGCCCTGAGCTCAGATGACAAAACATACAACCTTGCCAGGCAGGTATCATAAAGAATCTTTAAAAGTTGGGTGGTGGTTTTTATTTTTTTTTTTTTAAATACAAACACATTTACTATAGAAATCTTTCATTACACTATTCATTATCCTCACTGATAAAAATATTCCTCTGGGAAAAATTTAGAGGAGGAGTAGGAGATAATCCAGCTTCAGCTTTTTTCTGCCACAATGCTGAAGATGAGACTAACAGTCAGAAATGTAACAGTCCCATTAGCAATCAAATTTTTTATCAATTTATTTTTAAACTACTGCAGTCAATTACAGCCTGATCTAAAACATAAACTTAAAAAAAAATTATTACAATTACACAAAGAAAACATATATGTGTTAGTATTTTTGCTAAAAGTATTTAGGTAACAAAATTTTAGAAAACATTTTTGCTTCTAAGAATTACAGTCTACCATCAGAACTTCAAAATTGCTTACTCTCCCAGGACTTAGACTTGATTCAGTAAGGTAGAAGTTACTTTCTCCCAAAAAAAAATAGTCATCAGGAAGGTTACTCCCCCGAAACACTTTCAGGTGCTACTCCTCATACACAAGTATCAGTAAATAGAAGAGAACAATACTGCTAAATTTAAAATAACTGTTGTTGGTCTCATTAGGTGTTTTAAAATAGTGTGACAGAAGTTAAATTGTGAATACACAACTATTTCCCACCCCCCTTCTTGGGTTTTGGGTTTTTTTTTTAAAAAGAAATACACATCTCCTATCTTTTTGTTAACAGAAAGTTGTCAACGCTGTTTCAGGATGTCCCTCAGTCAACTCAATCTACACCAGCATCGGTGAAGGTTTATTTGCTGATACTTGTCAAACAATTCTTTCAAAACTGTATACAGTTACAGTCAAGAATAGAAGGTAAGGAAACAATACTTACATGTGGCAACAGATGCAGTAGTGCATCTCCACTCATTGTTCCTACAGCCAGAGCTACCAAGAAAGTTAGAAGAAATTTGAAGCACCATTGGTTAATGATGGGAACCAAGATCACACCTAGCAACGAAAGCAGGCTAATGACGGTGATAGAGATGATACCACAAAACCAGGCTGTGGGAAGAAATGAATACAGAAAGGTTATCAGAACAATACTTGTAAAACTTTCAAGACAGATTAATGACTTTTCTTAAGGAGGTGACTTTCCTTTAACTTAAGTTCCGTGACTGTTCATTCAAAAGGTGCTGAAAAATATGAAAGCAATACTCAACTCTCAAGTTCTGGAGACCAAGTCTTATGGGGAGTGGCTGAGGGAACTGGGTTTGTTTAGCCTGGAGAAGAGAAGGCTGAGGGGTGACGTTATTGCTCTCTACAACTACCAGAGAAGAGGTTGTGGAGAGGAGGGAGCTGGCCTCTTCTCCCAAGTAACAGGGGACAGGACAAGAGGGAAGGGACTCAAGCTCCACCAAGTCAAGTTTAGGCTGGACATTAGAAAAAAGTTCTTCACAGAAAGGGTAATTAGGCACTGTTAGTAGCTGCCCAGGGAGGTGGTTGAGTCACCTTCCCTGGAGGTGTTTACAAGAGGGGTTGATGAGATGCTAAGTGACATGGTTTAGTGATTGATAGGAATAGTTGGACTTGATGATCCTGTGGGTCTTTTCTAACCTAGTGATTCTGTGAAGTCCACACTCTTATTCACAGTATAATACTGTGAAAGACATCAGAAGACAATCAGCTAAAAAAACCTAGCAAGTCTTCTTGATTTAAGTTCCAGGCTTAGTTCTGTAGCCCTTAATGAAACACAAAAAGCAAAAGATTTCATGTTGGGACAAAAACATCTCTGCTACTAAATTTACTTGGGCTCTATGAGCACTAAGTCATACTTGACATTTGTTTTCATCACGATTGCGATGCAAAATTTAACTGGAATGAATTTTCCTCCTCCTTTGTTAGGACTAACATGTTCAGTTAGGTGCCATTCTCTTCACCTGTTGCTTGGAAACATGCATTTTGATTTACGAGAAATAAGTAAGACTCAATCTTTGACAGAGGAACTTTAAAATCAAATATTATTATAGTATAGAGTTAGAAGAGCTGCAAGCAACTTGCTATGAAAAAAAAGCAGTATGTATTTTTCTATTAACTTCTATTGTCATTAAAAGAAAAAGTGATAATGCAATATGGTGCACTCAAGATAATCCTACTAATTAGGGAAAATGTGCAAATTTCTATGTGACAGAGAGGAGGAATTACACACGAAACAGTTGCTATGAGTAGAGAAGCATGGCTCTTGCAGTCAGCATCTCACTATAATAACGTATTTTTTCCTTCTGCTTTTTCAAATCATTAGTAAGGCTAAGAATTAAAAACTATTTGAAGTCTTTTTTCCTCTTTCTGCTTTTCTTACACTTCTCTTGTTTCTTCCCATCACAGAAATGTCACAGAACAGTGAATAAAAACTGTTTAATTCCAACAATACCCTTCAGATGGTTCATAGTCCCAAAGACAGAGACAGCTGGTGCTCCTATTCCACAAACATTTATTGTTTGGGCTGAGATCTTTCACAAACATGATTTCCTCCATCTGAAATTTATTTATTTTAAGTTCTAACCTAAATGCTTCAGTATTTTATCTTCTTTTTCCTTGCTTTACTCTTAATCAAAATTGCCTAGACAGTGTGACAACTTTGAAGAAAGTCAACAACTTCCGATTTAAAACATTAGCACCCTCATACTTTGGTGCATAATCTGAATCCTGAATGTCCACTTGTTTTTGATCAAGAGGAGGAAAACATCCTGGGAAATGGTGGCGGGAGGGGAAGGGAATGAATAAGTTGCAGCTGCTCAATGAATTTTATAATTTAATGGTCAAATGTCCCAAGAACTCGTATCTGCACCAAAAATGCTACAGGTCAGTTTTGATGAGACTTTGCCACCTGAATTGTGCCTGCTGCCAGGCCTGGTCTGGCTCTGGCTCAACCACAAAACATACATAATCTGCTGTTTTGGGATACTCATTCTTTTGAAGCCTGTAGCTGTGATTCCACAACAGTACAGAAAAGGAAATAATCTAATTCAAATGCAAAGGGCTATAGAGCACGTCCATCAGGAGAAACTGATTGGAAAAAGCTTTAGAAAGTATGCAGCATACACTGAAATGCATATTGGTACTGAGAGGAAAAGAGCGACTTGGTGAAAAGGCAGAGACTTACATCAGATGAGGAACTGAAAAACAGAGGTTGGGAAACAGGAATGCAAGTAGGTCTAGAGTGGAAACAGGATCCTGCTGACCAATACACTGCCACTACACAGCCTTGATTCATCCCTAGAGCACTCCAATTATGCACTCTGGATTAACCGGCTCCACTGAAAGAAATGGCATACATGGACTTGTAATTCAATACTAAATCATGCATGCCAAGTATGGCCAAATAGAAACTACAAAGGCATTTGAGAGGAGATTGGATGTCCAGTCCAGATACAGATGCTATGACATTAAGTGCCAGGTTAGATGACCAAGAGCCGTACATGGAAAAAAATGGAAAGGAAATTATGCAAACTGGCTTAAGTTTCATATAACATAGCATAGACGCATCTCAGCAGGGCTTACATACTCTTCTGAATGATGCACTATCTAAACATGGCACCATGATTAAGATGAGGCACATGAGAATTAGAATACAGAAATTTTGCATCTCTCAGATCTTGGTTGTCAGTTTCAGTCTCTGTTTAAACACTTAAAAAATGGCATGGAACCAAACTTATCAGTAAAAGGCTTCTATCAGGTCAAAAATAAAAAATATATACAAAAGCTGTGCATGATTCCGTAGTTACATATATGTACAAACACTCCTCATAAAAATAAGTACTAAAGAAGATTAATGACAAAACTCCAACATAAAATTTTATTGAAGGATTTATTTCATCTGTAGTGTCTGAAAAACTAAACTGTTACGAAAGTCGAGCTAATATGCATTATTATGAACACTGTAAGTAGTCTTAAGTTCTAAAGTATCTTAGTGTATAATACTCCAGGAAATATTGTATAAAGCTTGGTCAATGTTTTATAAGCCAATGCACTGGCTTATAAAATATTTGTGAGGAAAAAAAACCAGGACAGAGGTGACTGAAAAATTTCTTTAATAAGGAAGCTCTGTTCAAACAGTGAGTAGCAAACGAAAGACAGCTGTGTGCCTCGGATTTGAACAGCTATCTGTAAATTAAAAGAGACTTAGAGGTTAGTAAGGCAGCCTCCTCAGGAGGCTAAGAACAGTTAGCTATCTGCAAGCTTTAACAGGAAAGCAAGTTAACAGAAAGGTTCCACTGAAGCAAATCCTTGCTAGGTTCAGGGAATAGTAAAGCTCCAGGGAACACTGGCATCTGCACAGGCAGATTTGCAAGAAGTACCTGAACTGATATATTTTTAATCAACAGCTCTAACTGATCTCCACCTTTAAAAAAACTGCTCAGTCTTTACTTGTACCGCTCCCATTAGCTTGATTCATAGCAACGTGTACCTTTCCTTTTGCTCTTTGGGAGCTCTCAATGACAACAAAGGCACCTCTTCCAGCAGGTACACTTTGAAAGCTCAGCTGTATGTACAAGCTCTTGATAATCTGCTATTAGAAGATGTTACAGAACTATCTGTAAGTTACAGGAAGAAAATCCAACATCACTTCCTGGGTTTGGTCATAAGTTATTTAAATTACTTTGCTTTAGAAAGCTGCACTATCAGAACTAGTGGAAAACTTTCAGGTTAGTGTCAATGAACAGAAGCAGCACTTGCCTATTATGTATTTTGGAAAGCCTTAGTTCAAATTAAAGTAATCCACTCAAAACTAGTACTTAAAAGTTTCTGCACTCTCCTAAGTCTGGCAAATATTTCTATCTAAAAATGTTTACGTTAGCTCAGGTAAGCACACATTTTCATTTTAGTGGAGTCCTACAACTTGCAGGTTAAGTTACTCCATGACTGACATATATCCCACAAGCCCTATATACCAGTTAAGATTCATTATTTTGTGATTCAATTCCTTACTTAAGAAAGGAAAATGATTATTACATGAACTGAAGTTAATATTGACAGCATCCAGGAAATTGTTATGAGAATGATTTATCATTATCTAATCAAGTTGACCTGTTTTAGAGGTTATTGTTTTTCAAAGCCAAATCAGTAAGTTAAAACTCAATTTTTTACAATTAACTGGCAAATGTGTTATTTATACTCAAGATATCAGATGTCATAAAACATATTAAATGTTCACAATAAGCTTCATTAATTTTGCAAATTAAGTCTCTTATAACGTTAAAGGTCTTCAAGCTGAGTTATCTATCAACCATCAACTCCCTTACTCATTACCGAGAAAGAAAATGCATTCTTTTAAAAAGAAGCACTCATCTGTAGAAACTTTCTAATTAAACTGGTTCAAAGCATGGGCAACACGACAGTTTTGTACACGGTTTCAACATTTTAACTGGCAGAAAATGCTTACAGCCACTCTACAAAATCCTCTTGGTAATTAGGCAAGGGTCAACTCTTACTACAATGAGACTACCCCACAAAACAAATTGCTGCCATATAAAACACAGTGTATCAGGCCGATGGCAATCTTCGAAGAGTTAACAAGATAGTAGCTGTGTCACTACAGAAGATTTCTGTATAACAAGTTATTTATTTTAATGACTCCAGCATTGCTAAGGAAGATTACCAACAATGTACTTTCAAACAGTTATTAACATATACAAAAGTTTAGTTACTTCTTTATTTCTAAAAATGCTAATAAGCACCTATGTAATAACCAATATTCATAATCACTAATATTTTTATATTCAATACATGGATATCCTGCCCAAGATTTTTTACATTTTTAATATTTAACCACAGCTAAACATCAGTCAACAGCTCCATTATAATTTATGAAACATGAATAGCAAACATATTTTAAAAGTATATTCAGTTATGAAATCACAGAAATGGAAGCTGCTGCCCTCGAAGTCACTGTTTTAACAATAGTAAAAATATCTGTAGCTTAGAACTATGGTAAGAAGGAAAAAACCCTACGGCTTTTTGTTCAAGGCACACAAACACAAAATGAAAACTGTTCACAGAGGATCTTGACTGAATACTTTTCATATGCTTTAGAGAAGAGTAGTACAGAATAACTGACACTGGAAGTCAGAAAAGGAGCTGTTGTCAAAAATGGCAGTTTAAATGCCCTTGGTATCTTGTTTCAGTCTTTATTTCTTACGTTCACAAAAAATTCTGGATGTTAATTCTACAAATTTACATCACTGCTACAATACAAAAACAGTAAAGCCTCAAATCGTATTTTTCAGTGAATGAACTGTGATGAAGGTGCTGTCCAGGGCAAATATATTAAGAAAATTTGTGCCACACCAACACTGCAACTTTCAGGTTTTGAGAGAAACATATGGACCACCTTGGTCACATTAAAAGAAAAAGACATAACAAATTTGAAATGACAGAAATAATCCGAAGTGTGGGTGGACTTGCTCATCCCTAGAGGCCCTTCTGTCTCCAAAAATTCAGTACTTTGCCTATGTTCCTATGACAAGAGAGTCCAGCATCTAAAGACAGTGGGAAGAATCCAGGCTGAAATGTTTCGACTGTAGATCTCAATGATAGAGGACAAAAAAAAGAAGAAATAAACATAAGTAAATGTAAAATAAAAAATGAAAATAAAAGGATAAAAGCATACAAGAAAGGAAGGTATGACTGCCTGAACCATGTTTATGTAGAAGAAGCTGTAATACCACCAAACAGGATGCTATGTTTCCTGACTAAAAAGGGGCATGCTGCCTCAGATTTCTTCTAATAAATATGTTAAATTTTAACCATTTATTTACTCTTTAGTCAATGCTAAGTTGCACAACATTTCAAACTTTGAAGTTAATATTTGCAATGCAAAATAATTTAGAAGTCTTTAGATGTAAAACACCTACCTGATGCACCTGTTTTGTCTTTATTCTCAATAGATGCATTTTTACTTTTCATAAAATCTTCAAGCTCATCATAATGTACAATACAAAGCCTTCTCTCAATCTGGTATAGCAAAGCAGGACACATGTATATAAACAATTCAGGTGATATGGGAGAGCTGGTTTCCAAACCATAGTACCGTAGCAGCTGGGTAACATTTAAGCACTGCAAGCAAATTGTATAAACAAATCAGATGTGAAAGCCACTAATTAAAAAATACAGTTATGCAAAATTTAGCATATGATTTGAGAATACAAGCAGAGAGCAGAAACTCTGCACTATAGAAACAACATTCCACCGATGCTAAAACGTGTCCAAGCTGATTTAAATGGTTTATGAGGGGAAAGAAACATGTCTGCACTACAAATTCGGACTCCAAACACCTATACATTTTTTAATACACGTCAATGAAAAGTAAGTTTTTTACACAGTAAAAACAATGAAGAAATAGCAGCAGGAAAGGAGTGGAAGAATAGAAAACCGAAACAGGTTTTCTAACACCTCTCTATAGCTACCAACCTTCCATGTTGGAGTCGTCTCATTTTTTAACTCAGTCTAAAACTTAAAAATCAGCACTCACTCCATCCTTTCCTATTCTGACTTCTAGTTTAAAACCATGATATCTAAGTGTCCTCCTTCTATAACTAATTGTAAGGGGGAGGAGAAAATATAGTTATGGTCCTGACAGAAAAAATGGATGCTCAAGGGAGAAATGGAAGAGCTTACACTGAGCACAGAGCTACAAAAGTTACATCTATATAATTAGAAGTATGCTGAAAAAAATGCAGGTATTTCTTTTAAGGAAGAGCCTCTGTGCAGTTTCCAGAAATGTTAATGACCTTAGATTCAGAACTAAGTCTAAAAGAGATATGTGTGTGGAAGTTTTCATGAATACTGGGAAGGGAAAATAACCCCACCTGCAAGCTGAGTATCTCAGAAAGTATTAAGTATTCCTTTATACTGACAAATAGGCAAGAAGATAGATCTGTGAGAAAAGATGGGCAGACACAAATGAGAACTCATAAAGTAAGCTCAAACTGTGGCAGTGACCTTCAACATTTTCAGTCAGCCTCTATTACACTACGGTCGCAAATATACTTCTGCACTATTTGTGGGTTTGCATCTACAATTATTATGCAACAACAGTGAAAGTGAACTTACCATTTCACTACTTAAGACTCACCTCTTCACGATCACGTTCATCTTCATTATGATCCTTATGATTCCGTGTTGAAAAAATAGCATGTTTTTTTACGCTAACCTGCTTATGACGTGCCTCTCGGTTGCTGGTATGGTGGTGTCCATCCTCATTACCTAAACTAGAATCTTGATGTCCATGCCTAGCAGAACGATCACTCCTGTGTTCGTGATGGTGTATGTGCACACGAGATGCCTCATGTACATGATCATGTTTATGAACACGATTGTGCTCATACTGATCACCTGTATCATGATCTGGGGCATAATCCCGTGTAGCGTTTCCTGTAGTCTCACTGATCTTCTTTTGCTTCTTCTTCTGTTTCCGTTGTTTTCTTTCGGGCTGATCCTGAGTCGTGTTTGTCTCTGTTAAAGGTTCATGGTTCTGTTCTCCATGTTCACTATGACTAACTGAATCGTTATGAGAATGATGTGTACCATTATGGTTATGATGATGTAGACGAGGATGGCGATGATGGTGATGGCGACTCTGGTCATGAACGTGTCTGCCATCATCTTTTACTGATGGCACTACTGCATCTCTCTCAAGGTCACATTTATGACTTCTCTTTGCAGCCACACTAAAGTTAGTTTGATTTTCTGAAGATGCGTGGCTATGAGGATGGTTATGAGAGTGAGAGTGCTTTTGTTCCTGTACTTCTAAAGCATATAAGTGAGAAACATGATCATGGCCAATATCATCATGATTTATCATCACTACTTTTACCTCTCCTAAACCAAGGCTTATTAACAGTTTTTTCAAGCCAAAAAAAGATAATCTTCCATTTTCTCCATAACGATCAAAAATCTTTTCAATGTAGTATTTTTGTTCATTTTCAGCTTCCAACGTTGAAAATTTACTCGGCATAGATTCTGTTCCTCCATTCTGGAAGTAGGATGCATTTGAGATCTGATAGTCATTATGGTAGTGCACACGTTCCTTTTTAGTATCATGGTCATGTCCATCTGCATGGCAATGACTGCACTGATGAAAGATAAATGTCAGCAAACAAATGATGCAAAATTTTGTATGCATGTGTACCTTCATCTCTGTTTCCTACAAGAAACACAAGGAGAAGCACTTAGGAGTAAAACCAATCTCAATATTTGTACTACATGAGTATCAGTCTGGTACTCATTTGTACCAATAGAATGACTCATAAATCTTTTTATAACACATATTGGCATTAACAGAATAACAGTTGCAGTATTTTTATTGTGTAAACTGTACTAATGTACTTTTCTTATCCAACAGTAAGACAGGCTCTGTGTATTTTAGAGATAGTCTTACACACCATACTTATAAGAGCAGTTACAAGAAAAAGATCAGGATTTACACACAGTCATAACAGAACATCTTTAGGTATATTTCCAGAGGCATCTACAGTTACGATAACCTCTAGAACTGGAAATCTTGTTAAAACATCAGTTACAAAAGAAAAAAAAAAATTGAAAACAATAATGCCCGTATTTTATTTATGGGGATGACAGGTAGATAACATTTGAAAACCCACACATAATTTGTTCTTTTACGTGTTCCTAAAGTACCACCACTAAGCATATACACTACACAATTCCCTATTTTAACTGATAATGACAGAATTAAAAAAAAAAACTTGTCATTAACTAGCTTCAACGTATTGCTTAAATGTTCATGTTTTTAGTACTTTACTTACATGTATATACTGATTTTGAAGATGTACATGAATGTAATTTAAAAATAGAATAATAGAATCATTTAGGTTGGAAGGGACCTTAAAGATCATGCAGTTCAAACCCCCCTGCCTTGTGCAGGGACACCTCCCACCAGACCAGGCTGCCCAAGGCCCCATCCAACCTGGCCTTGAACACCTTCAGGGAGGAGGCATCCACAACTTCCCTGGGCAGCCTATGCCAGTGACTCACCACCCTCATTATGAAGAATTTCTTCCTAATGCCTATTCTAATTTTCCCCCTTTCCAGTTTACAGGCATTGCCCCTCATCCTAACACTACAAGCCCATGTGAGAAGTCCCTCCTCAGCTATCTTGTAGGCCCCTTTCAGGTACCACTACAAGGTCTTTCCAAAGCCTTCTCTACTCCAGGCTGAACAACCCCAACTCTCTCAGCCTGTGCTCACAGCAGAGGTTGCTCTAGCCCTCCCATCATCTTTGTGGCTTTCCTCTGGACCTGTTCCAACAGTTAGTTACCTCCCTCGCCCTGCTGGCCACACTCCTTCTGACGCAGCCCAGGATACAGTTGGCCTTCTGGGCTGTGAGCGCACATTGCAGGCTTACATTGAACTTCTCATGTCAAGCTTTTCATCAATCAGCAGTAAGATTACAAGAAAAATGTCTGTTTACACAACTCAAAACACTCTTATAGCTGACACACTAGCTCAAAGTAGTTAGTACTGATTTTCAGAAATTATATCATCTAGACAATGGGGTTTTCAATTTAGTATTAAATGTAAGAAACTGACTATTCAACATTAGGCAATGAAGAAGAAACTGTAAAGGTCTATCTTGTGTTCAGAATTGAAAACAACTCACTATTTTACAAAGTATGACAGCTTTATTTGGTTTACAACTGATAGCAGGTATATATATATGATTGCTATAGTTATTATAAAAGAAACTTTTAAGAAAAAAATGTTATCAAATGACAAAGCTACATATAAGCCAAGAACTGTACTTGATGACTTCTATTTTCTAGAGATTTATTTTTGGGAAAGAACAACCTCTAAAATATATGCTTTTAAAAAAAGTAAACAATCATTTAAAAATGGCCAGGGTATCCTAGCAACGCTTAATATGCTCTGTTTGGTACTGAGTCAAATAATATGTGTAATGTTTACAACAGTTCTGCTAGATACATATAGTAGATAATCAAGTCCTCCTATCTGCAAAGAAGCAGACAACAAAAAAAGCATAGCTTCCCAGTCAGTTCCAACAGTTGAATGGCTATTTTGAACAGATTAATAGAGTTGACTAAAATAGACAAAGGCTTTTACACGTAACTAGTTAAAATTAGAATATCACTGAGAAGGAAATGAAAGCAAAGAGAAAGGATAAGGACAGAGCTCCATCCATTCTGTAGACTCAGATGCTATCGAAACACGGCAGCAAATACAAGGATGTAACATAACAGTAAAACAGGTCAAATCTTTCACCCCTTTTTACACTGAAAGCTGTTTCAGTTTCATAAACACACCTTTAACAGAGCTGTGACTGACCCTACATTCACAAAGATGCAGCTGGTCAGTGCATCCTAAATGCTGCTGACTTTCAGACAATAAATGGAAATCTAGCTGTTCTCCTCAGGCCCACCCCAGCTGCTAAAATGAGCTTCATGACAACATTCAGGAAGGTATTTTGCAGCAAACCACAAACAAATCACGTGTACTTCAATTTCCTAAAACACTAACTTGATGTTTTGTGCTTAAGCAATCGCAACCATATTAATGCACCAAAATAAAAAATCTTGGAAGCTCCTATGCTTGCAACAAATTGTCAAGAGAAAAGGATTTTTTTTTAAAAAAGGGCTACCTTTCAATGACTTTATAGAGCAGATAAATAACACAAGAGGCTGAGGTTTCCTGTTAACCTCTACAAATACAAAAGATGAAAAGCTCTCAGTTTTCACTGCAGCTTCAAATACTTTCAAGATTAAAAACCACCAGAACTCTTTTGCAGTACTGACCCAGTTACACATGTAAGATCAGAAGAGTATCCATCATGCGAAGGCATCTGCATCAAAACTCATTCCAGGGATGTCAGACAGGTCAATGGGGAATCACTGTATGCTACTGCATTATTTTTGTAAACAACCATTCAATCATCAGTCTGGAATGACAACAGTTTGCCTCCAGTTCCATCACCTACATTCTAGTTCCTGATTTAAGGGCTGTGAAAAACATTTTCAAGTAATGTGCTGGCGAGTTCATCCCCAGAATTTACTGAAATATTATCTTCAGGTACTCTTTTTCAGTCACGGACTCTAATTTAAGGCAACTTTAATGTTCTTATAAACACAACACTGGGATGAGTACAGAAGTTTTAAAAGCATCTCCACGGCCCTTCACCCTTTTTCTATTCGCCTTTGAAGAAACAAGTAGTACAGATTTGTTACTGGTAGAGCACAACAAAACAGGTGGCAAATCTTTATCTAAGAGTCACTGGACTGAATCAATCCTCAAACTGTAGGATTGCCTGGAAACTCATTCCATAACCTTCAATACAGAACATATGCTCTTTCTCATGGAGGCTGACAACCTGAGCTCTGTGATTTACATCATCTCAGGAAGCAGAAATATTCTGGCAGTAAGTAAAGGGACTGGATCAGGAGTATGGCTGGTGACAGAGCTCCGCATTTCTTTAGGAATAGGCTGATCTTCATCTAGGGAGCATTTACAGAGTTGAATGTTACTTAGTGTGAAGAGCAGGTTCAGGATCTGGGATAAGCAGTAAAGGAACATGCAAGACAAAGGAAAACTTTGGGAGAAAGACAACCTTCTACATGCTTATATAGAAGACAACAGCAGCAAGTAAGTACACGCAGTATACAGTAATGCTCTAGCAAACCAAACGGTATCTTTTTAACTCCAGTCTCTCAGTACTGAAAACAGCATCTCAAGTAAAATTCAGTCATGCAAAAGACATTGTAGGCAAAGACACCTCCTCTCCCTCTTTGCTGCATAATGGTAATATAATCCGAATAAGCAAAGTCAAATTATTCCCATTTAAGCAAGCACGATCCACACTAAAGTATCTCCACCAGCAAATTCATACCTAAAGCGTGATCATAATCCCTTTCACAACCTCATGATCTTTTCCATGTGACCGCCTCATACAATACTACTAATACATTACTTTGAAACTTCAGTCATGCATCCCTAATTGTGGTGTTTAGCTTTGAATGGTACCTTTTCTCCATGCTCTAATGGTTAAAATCATTTGTAACCTATGACCATCATTCAGTACTGAATTACAAGCACTTAGCATTATCAGACCAATATAAAAATCAATTAGATGTCTATTTTCAATTAAACTAGTAAAAATCCTAGCACAATATTTTCATCTTCTATTATATAATCCTCTGTATCTTCCATTGTAATTCTTGTTATGGAACAAAGATGCTTACAAAACAAACCTACCTGTCAAAGAAAGTCTCAAACAAAACAACTAGTAAGAGCTGATTCTTGATTTTTTTCTTTTTAAACAAGCTTCATTATTCTCTAGGCAACCATAAATAGCTGTAATTTTTAACCTGTTGGGCAGTATTTGTATATGTAAAATACCAGAAAGTTTTAAGTCCAAATTCTATACATTTCAGTGACACAGAACTATATAAAGCTGATCTCAATACAAGAATATTAAGAGTCTCAAATCCCTTCAAAAGACCATGGAAGAGCAGCCTGAGGACAAGGCTACAGAAAAGTTGAAAATCATTCTGGCTATTACCACTGTCAGCCTTCACCTTACTTTATTCATTTATTCGATTCCCTGCTGCCTCCCGTCTTTCTCTCCATAGCTCAATTACAGCTGGGTACCCAAAAGGGGGAGACACAAGGGGAAACATCTCCTTGCTATGTGTTGGGTAAGAAAACACAGGACCCGTAGGCCAGAGTTGGAAGTAATGGCACCTACTAGATTCACTGAAGTGCAAAAAAGAACAGGAGAAGTCTTTCAGGTCGTGCTAATGCAGTTGGACAATCCCACCTTAAGTCAAGCTGCAAAGTTAGAACAAACACATATATTTACAGCAAACAAGATACATTCTGCCTCAAGTGACATGTCAGAAATTGCACGGAGTGCTGCCAAGTGCATCCCCTCCCTCTTCATTCATCAATGCAAGCAAATCATTCACACTAAATGCCGTATTAACTGCATACCTGTATACAAGGGCTTTAAACCAGAGGCCCGAGGTCAAGTACCTGAGCAGTACATCAGCCGAAAGTTATCTTTTTCATATAGAAAACTCACAATATCTATGTCAGCTGATGGTGTTTCATCTATTAAAATAAATGTACCTCTGATGAAACTTGGTATTTTTTTACAGGTGTTTTCATTAAATTTTCCCTGGATTCCTGAAACTTCTCCACAGTGCCTACTACTTCAACTGTTCCTCCTTTATAGCACATTATTTTTGAGATGACTTCATTTAAAGACTGGAATATGAATATGATTTTAGGGAACACTTTTGTTTGCTCATCGCCAGCTGCTTCCTTCAAACTAGGAAACTAATTCAACATTTGGGCTTTACCTAATACAACAAAATTTTACACAAATAACTTCACCACAAAAAATTCAAACACAACTTAAAGTCACATCCATAATTTTAGGGTTTGCAACCCACATACTACAGCATTTTACTAGTGTACAACACTGGTTACACTATTTCAACTTTCTTCCCCCAATCCTTTTTCCTGTCTGCTCCCAACAATTTTAATAACCTGTAATATTTGTAACAAATGCACTGGATTTCACCCCTCCCCATGCTCCCTTTCCCAAGTTATTTTACTTTCTCTCCCCTTTTGTTCACCTTTCTTTCCTTGCTTTCTCTGAAGAATGTTCTGACCCTTTTTTTCCTCTATCTGCAGAAGAGAGCTTTGAAAAGTATCTTAGACTCCTTGTAGTTACTCAGCTTGAATGCCACAGTAAGTGCCTTAGCAAGAGTTCATAAACAACCAGAAGTTTCACACCAAACAAAAATACCAAACACACACTTCAGCTAAGATAAGAGAGAATGAAGAAAGACAAAATGTATTAAAAATAAAGACAAAACAATATTCTTACAAAACTAATACACTCTCTCTGTTCAGCACTGAAAAGTTAAGCACTTAGGGCATTCATTTCTATTAGGAACTGCTCAGAGTGACAGCACGAGGAGATTTCCTGAAATAAAGCTGTTGACTGCAATTCCTGAAAATTAAAATACATTCTTATATTACATGTATTTACTCCAATATACATGCAAGAGACATGCCTGCAGCCCCCACCACTTCCACTGCAGTAATTGCGCAATAACATCCAGTCCAAAAAAGGCTGAAATCTGAAAAGCCAAATAAGCCTACTCTTTATTTCCAAAATTTCAAGTTTTTAACAAATACTAGAATATAAAGACCTAGTAGTCTAGCATACACTTTTACGGTGACTTAAAAAAAATTATTAATGTGAAAGTAATATGTTGCTGTTACTGAAAAACACTATAAGAAAACCATAAAAGTATTTATATAAATAATCATCTCATTTTTTTAATCAGTCTTAAACTGAGATTAGCTTCTGGTAATACACACAAGAAAACATGATACAGATCTACAATTAACAATTTCTAACTTTAGCTCTCACCCATCTCCTGTATTTTCTTCCCTCTTCAATTTCAGAGAAACAGGTTTGTTGACTGAAGTAAAACTCATTCATTTGAAAATCTGCAGCCCAGTAGGAGGGGCACTTTGTAGGAACAGACCATGAACTAATTGATCCAAGCCATATTTGCTAAGTTAATAGCAGATAACACTTAAATAGCACAGAAAGCATCTATGTATAACTGAACCCACCTTGAAAACTTTTAAAAAATCTGAAATGTGAAATATTTGAAACGTCAAGTCCCAAGCATACCAGACAATTACCTGAAATGAATATGGCAGAAACCTTCCAGCTGAGCTATCCAGAAAAGGGCATTTATTTTATTTTGAATGGGAAAAAAAAATAAGACAGCTTGCTTCAAATGGTCAGTTATTTCTAAGACACTGCAAAGAACAGGGCTTTGAATCTCAGGGCTCAAATGAATATAAAAACATCAAAACAGTTCCAGTTTCTGTAACTATTAGTTCTGCTTATCAAGAAGTTTTCAGTCTTTCATATATAAACTGTACGTAGTCCACAAAACATCTATTAATGCACAACATTTATAACAGATATGGTTTGACTTTGTGCCAACATTCTACTGTTCAATCAAGTCCTACTAAGATACCAGTGCTTCTAAGAATGAAATACTTGAAAAGATGAACCAATTACACATGCACTTTAATATTTTATTCTTCTACTGAAAGTAAGCAAATGTTTTTGTTCAAACTAGGACTGAACTTCAATAAATATTTTAAGATGGTGTTGCACGTAGAACAGCAGTCCTACCCTCCCCCATTGCTTCATTCATTCATTCCTTCCCATTCCTACAAAACCATTTTTGTATACCAGCACATTTGTTTGCTGATCTGTTCACTGTGCAGCTGTACAACCATTTTCTACTGAAAAATAGCCTAGAAAAAGAAAAAAAGATATTTTTCAAGACAGATTACTTTTCCTATCTGGTTCACTGTACAGCTGCACAAACACCACAGTCCACACAAAAGAGCAACCTTGCTTTTGGTGGCCACACCAGCTTATAGATTTGGTTGATCTGCAGCCTAACAGGGTATTTTGGCTATAGCACAAATAAAACAATTGGCTACCTCCAAATGTACTCAAATAACAGAGAAAACAGCAGTGGACAAATTTTCTGTTGAAAGCCATTTGAGAATTATTACCCTAACCCTCCCTTCAACTCAGAATATATTCATGTTTGCAATAAGGTGTTAAAATCAGTTGCAGTATTTTTATTCTTATAAAGATCTAAGATCTTATTTTTATATTTATATAATCACTCTACCCATTTCGTTCTTGCACAATGTTAAAACACTTGTAGTACGTTAAAAAGAATTAAAGGCATGTCTCATACTTAATTCCTGCAGTATTACAATAAAAAAACTCTATCACAGCCACAATCCAAAAAGGAATTATGCATGTCTACTACTAAAGCCATAACTTGCTCTCACTTCTATAAAAAAATAACCATTTACAAAAGCTATCAAATATTAAAATCCATTGAAAAATGTTACTAAGGCATGTTTCTTTTACAAGTGCTATGCCAAAAACAGTGCCTGGCGGACTGTGATTATTAAAGTCCACTTCCAGAATTCAGAGGTTTTTTGATTCAAATATGTATTTTAAAATAGGGAATTTAGTGCATGAATTACCATTACAGACTTCTATAAGGCCCTCTGCCAACATGCCATTCAAATTCTTAGCAAATTCATTCTGTCAGAGTATAAACCAAGAGAATTACTGGTCGTCTTCGGCAAGAACACAGCCTTCTCTTCATACGTGTGTAAAGGACATTTGGGAGACTACTGGCAGCTACTGGAACTATTCACATCTTCTGTTAATTGGCTCTCAAATCTGTCTTTGTTCAATAATTGTGACAGAAGTGTTCATAAACGCATTTTAGCAGATTCAGAAGTAACACTTAACCAGTCTAATGTGTTACATAAAATAACTGTACATATTTCAACAGCTAGGTCCACCAAGCAAATGCCCAGCTCAACCAAGATGTGTAATTTCCATCACACTCCAAGTAAGATCTCAACAGAAGTCATCGTATTGCCTAGCTCTCATTTATGTTAGCCAAGATTTGTGTTAAAGATCTACACGGTTACCAGTTACGGGTCTGTGTGATAAAAGAGGCAACCATTCAAACTGAGGAAACAACAACCTCCCAAATAACTGACACCTATCAGTTTTAGTTAATAAGCAACTGAACCAACTTTTTGCGATTTTTCCAGTATTAAAATATTTCTATTACCATACCACGGTACAAGAAATAGCTAAAAAAAAAAAAAAAAAGAGAGCAACCTGCTGTCTCTAACCTTCAACAGAAGTGATCAGTAAGTGTATCTCAAATCCATTATTTTGGAAAAATAAGATCACCTTGAGTAATGAAGAGGCACGCTCCATAAAATATTTGTAGTCCTCTCTCTGATGAACACAAAAGGCGTGACAATCTACTACTGAAATAATTTCCTCTGAGAAAGATGTTTCATTTTCCTTGCCACTGGTAACTGAAAGCAAATGAAAACTGGACTCTGCCTCTAAAATCAAAGGGTCAGTAGTTGGCAGTGATCATTATTTCCCAGGTTAAACTTCAAAAATATTTACGATTCACGGAATGTAACCCTGAGCTTCTGTAACAAATGCTCTATTATTCCATGGATATTGGAGTCAAATCTTCTGTTGGAAACGTTCTCCCCTCCTTCCTGCCCCTTTTGCTACTGCAATAGACAGTACATCACGCCCTTCCAGGGTCTGCCTGAGCACAGCACAGTTATGTTACAAAATCCTTGACTGTGATCATACTAAAGTGATCCAAAGCTAATGCATTATGTGATCAGGGTTCCACATATTTTCTACAAAGTCAAGCCAATTAAAACTACTGTATTTCAAACTATATGTTTAACTAATTAACTGACTGCAAAATAAGACTTGTGGTGGAAGACGGCTTAAACCACCAGGGTAAACTGACAAAAATCTATCAGACAGACACAGATAAGAAAAATTAAAATCTACTGGAAGAACCAGTTAAGAATCAAGACAGTTACAGTTTATCTACACCTCCAAACAAGTTTTATTTTTAACATCTAAAATAGCTCAGTTTAAATTATCATTAAACATAAACAGTATGAAAGTTTAATCCTGAGAACAGACAAGCTTGAGATCACCATGAACCACAACTGAAGACACTTGGAGAACTGTGAACTGTTAAAAGAGTCTGAGGCTTTACTTTTCTTACTTCTAGATGCTCAACATTTTCTTGTGAATCCTCTGATCTTCTTCATAGTCATTAAAGTATTTATCATATCTTGTCACTAGAATAAAACGCCACCTTCTAGCAGGCCACCTCATCGCCAGGTCAAGATGCTGAAATACTTCAAGAAATAGCTTGGCTACTTGGCTCTCAAGCCTATATTTGGAAGCAATATCTAGCTAATGCTGTACCATAGCCCCTGATCAGAGACCTTTTCAATATAGGGAGAAAATTTTATAACTTGATGCCTGAATAATACAGGTAGAAATACCATTACTTTTTAGAAATTTGGCAAGGCCAACATAACTGTATCCTCAAAGCAAAACACAACACATAAGCAAAAATACTAAAAAATATTTTCCTGTCTGATAAGCTAAGCTCTAAATTTCTGATGATAATACATGTACTTTCTAGTGTTCAGCTTTTTACTTTTACAATGCAAATGTAACATTTATAAAGTATATTGCTGGTAACTGGACTGAGGCAGAAACGTGAAGGATCACACTTTACTTATTGTCAAGAAAAGTAAAACAAATCAAACTCTAACTGCATGTACTGAATAGAAAATATGTCTAAAACATATTACAAGCATTAAGAAATTAGCTATGGGCATATTACAATAAAGAGTTAATATTTTTAGATACATCCCGCTGCAACTATTGTGGATGTACTGAAAATATGGTAAAATCTTGAAAGCATCTGGACAATTTAAGCATGTTAATATACAAAGCCTCTGGTAGAATTGCTACAGTGTGCAGTTCAGAACAGGAATGACAAAGTTTAGCCTGTTTACATATCATACCAAATAAATGGGAATAATTTTTAGCACAAAAATGTAGCAGTACTAGGCTACCACATTATTTGGACTGCAGCCAAGTAGCAAATCTCTGAAGTTTTAATGTAAGTTAGTACAATTTAGAATTTTTAGGTTGAGATATTCTCTTCTATAGACAGACATTCAGGTCAGCAATAAATAAAACGCTTCTACGTTCTGCAAACAGAATTAGCCAATAAATATGGCCTAAATAACACAGTTTGCATTTCATGGAGCGAGAGTACTTATCAGGGTAGCAAAGCCCTGATGAAAACAGGTCTTTCTTTACAGGAATAGACTACAAAAATTGCATAGAGTCTTGAGAAGTAATATAATCACTGTTTAAAACGATATTCCACTTGAAAGTGAAAAAGCTCTTCTGGACTGCTCTGCAGATGATACGAATGTTCTGCATAGAATATGAATGCAGCAGTGCCTGCAGTGGCAAAGTCACAGTCAGACCTAGCTGCACACCTGCTCACCATTGCCCCTTATGGACAATGTTCAGTTGTCATATTACTACCTATTTTGTAACGTGTGATAAACACAGCTTTCAGTGATTTAAATAACATATGGTTATTATGAAAAACCTTAGAACCAGTCATCCTGGGATACAGTGCTACTCAGTGCAACTTAAAATACAAATAAATATTAACAAAGGTATAAATGTTAGTCGAACAAATCCATATCAAGAATCACACTGAGCAACATCTATTCAAGACTGCCTTGGAGATCACATCTATTTCTTCTGATTTGCTTTACTACTCCAACCTAAGCATGGCTGCATGCTAATATCAGCAATTAGCTTGGCTGAAAGATTTAAATTACCAGCTGTAAATCAGTTATTGACAGTAATCTTTCAGAATTCAAAGTACTATTTTTGTCCATTAATAAGCATCACCCTGCAGTAACAAAAGTGAAGAAAGGTTACTTATGAGTGTGGCACAAGTCAGGTAATCTTGAGATATCCATCTTTGTATAAACTGTATGACAGCACCTATCTGGAATTCACATTTTATGCTATCAGGCTTTACTAGAAGCTGTGATTGGAAACTTAATCTTAAGTGTTTATAACCTACATGCAGAAACACTGTGTAAAGTCTCTGTTGAGGAGTATATTTGTTATTCAATGCAAATCCTGCAATCTTGCATAAAACTTCATTCATTCATTCTTCACCTGAAGAGCTTTTCATCTCCCATACACATTTTATCTTACAAATAGACTCACCACAGGAATGCTTCTGTAGGACTTCATTTGATTAATGAGTTTCAGACATGATCATAGTTATTCATTAACTTCCAGTATTATGCAGACTTTATCTCAATTCTGGATTGATGTAGCTACCTAGTATCAATGACTACAAAAGGAAGTCTTGGTCACTTAAGCACTGAATGAAATGCTTACAGAATACAATTTTCTGTACCTCTTCAGAAGCTAGAGCTCTAACTCTTCCCTAGTTAGTACTCTGCATTTTTACATACCTGGTGCCTTGTTTAACACCAAGATTATGACTGTCAACATAGTAGAAAAATATGAGGCTTCATAAGACCACAGATACAATCATCAAAAGTAATATGAGATTTTTCTTAGGACTGCTCTTCAAAAAAAAAAAAAAAAAAAGACAAAACATAACTCAAATCCAACCAAAACCTCCCAAACCAAATATGGAGATCAATTTTATTAACGTCCACAGCCTAAAATTTCTAATAAGCACAAGGAAACTCATACACAGCTTGCTAGGTTCCTTTCGCTGATGTTAAGATCTGTTCAGGAATATTTCCTACTCTGTTCATGTTGTTCACAGAGCAGCAGTAACAAATACACCTACATTCAGGCTGTCCAACAAACAATGCAGTATGAATTCTGTAACAGGTCCATCATTTTAGCAGCAGTCTAATTTTGCATTAGTAAAACCAACACATCTTCTTCACTGTTACCCCACTGCTTTGGAAAGCAGCAAGCTATAGAAAAGTGATAGCCAGATGAGAATGAAACTCCTAGGTCATCAAAAGCTGAGGGAGAAAGACAACAGCTGAGTCATTCCTCCTCTGCAGCAATGAAGTAGTCAGAAAATGGAAAGCTAGAAAATGAGGCAGCACAACGTGATACCTAGAAGATGAAAACATTTACAGTGTAATGAACCATATCCCCCAGCATGGCTACAACACCCTACATATAACTTGAACATCCCTTCTGCTCATTAGCTTTTGAGACCAACATTAGGAAACAATTGTATTTCCACTCTTTTCATGGAGGATTGCAGCTTTTTGAGTATTAAAACCTGTACAGAGCTTGTATTACCACGAGGTAACAAGACACAAGTGACTTCAAACAACTATTTTTAACTTCTTTACTGCTCAGACTTCTTTACATCAGATAACTGGAGAAATAGCACTGATACAACAGCACATAAAATGTTTAGAACAGGTGGACTAATGCAGCACATACCTTTCTTTTAGATCACAACATAGGCAGAATGTAGTTTCCCACACTTTAATCGGTTTTTGAAAGGTAAAAAACCCATTTGTTTTTATTAGCTTTGCCTGATTGGTACACATTTCCTTACCAGACTTTATTAGGCATATTTCAAATATCTCAGTTGCGATTTAAGAATGACCTAATAACAATCTTAATTCTTTCCGCATCAGATGTTACTTCATTCCTTTATCACCTAGCTAAAATGACTAGTTCTCATCTAAGATAACTTCAGTAGCTTACCCCCCAAAAAGATGAATACTCATCATTCAACAAAAATAGACTCAGTTAGACTCCCACAAAAAACCAGGAAATTATACTGATACAGAGAGAACAGAAACTGCTTCCCAAAAGGCATAAATTTTTCATATTCACAGAACTCTCTCTGCATCAAAAGCTCAATTCCATTAAAAGCATACCTACACAATGAACAGAACTGCAATTAGGCCTTCCTTCTTCGAAACTTCTACTGACATCTTCAAATGTGTTAAGAAAGAAGTCAGGATACGTTCTTGTGACAATTCTGAAAATAAGCTGTAAAATAACATGCTATAAAATGGGAAATGGTCTGACAGTTGACAGTCAAACTGTGAACAAACTGGAATGAGGTTTTTCTTGCTCTGATATAATCTTCATTGCTTGCACATGCAGGTATGCCTGTCCATCCCCAATTCTGCAAAACGGTTTGTAAAGATACCACTACCTTTCCGCTAAGCTTCATCACAGTTAAGGACCGAATCTTAACTTATAGTTAAACTTTCACAGAGCTTAGCTTTTAAGTAGCTTGTGTAATTTTAATTCAGTAATTCAATCTGATAAAAACAGAGTGTTAGAGTGTTTCTAAAACCAGACTGATTCATCAAGTGCCCATGATACGTTCACAATAAACTTCCACTTCTGTAAAAAATGTGACCGAGACAGAAATAACAGTCATTACAATAGGCACAATCATGATCAAATGATGTTAATGCTGGACAGCAAAAGCAAACAAGTCCAAGCACACTTCCTTTGCGTTTACATACAACCAACCTTAAA
Source organism: Clamator glandarius (assembly GCA_033459285.1). NCBI lineage: Eukaryota > Metazoa > Chordata > Aves > Cuculiformes > Cuculidae > Clamator > Clamator glandarius. The sequence continues at coordinate 343,893 of JAUNZM010000032.1, forward strand.
GCCCATGTGATCTGGGCATTACTTGGTTTCTCCCAACTTGAACGAGCCATTGTTTTGCAGAAAATTTATTATGAATATCTAAATTACAGTTGCTTAACTGACTCAGTAAAGATCACAAAGGAATGCCAGGTTGGATATATTAATTTTTACATTTATATATAACCTTTACCTTATTTGCAGAAAGTCAAACTACACAAAAAGTATATATCTCACTAAGGTTTCCCCCTGAATATTCAAAAGGAATGGTTTACTATCACATAAGGCCTAAGTACCACTGAATATCCTCCTGCTGGCTTTTCACCATATAACTCTAGAAGATGGACAGCATTACAATGTCACAGAGAGGAGAATTTCCGAGCACTGTAGTAGATGAAGGTCAGCACCAGGACCTGTGGTTTTTCTTTGTGGAACATGCCTGAATCACCCATACGATCCAATTCAAGAGGCTTTGTGGGGTTGTTTTGTAATGGGAGAAACAAAAGTTAAGATAACTAAGCCCATAACCATATTTGTGCCACTTAAAACCGCAGCTTTTCTATAATTGCACATAATACAACTGTTTGGATACACGTTCCAAATTTAGTACCTGCTTTTTATTTAAGCCAACCTGGAAAGCACAAAGCAAGGAAAGCACAAAGTGAGGAAAGCAAGAAGCATAGATTAAAATGACCCTCAATATTCTTGAGAAATTGTTTTTACATAAGCAGAATGTTCTTCCATGTTGCTTATTCCAGACAGGCAATTGAGTACTATCCTTTAACGTTCACCTTCAGTGGACACTAAGGCACTTCCCCATATGGAATTGCCACCATTAAATCTCATAACACACACAACCGCCCCCTCTTAATTCACAGTATATATACAGGCCCTATTTTATTTCAGAACTACATTGTATGGCTAAATACTTTTTTCTCTCAAAAGCATTTAAATGTTGAAAACAGTTTAAAAAAAAGTGCTGCAGATCGATAACACCAGTTCTATTTTGTTTTGGAACAAATATCTAGCTAGGAAAGCCTAAAGCCACACTGGTCTCAATATTCTTGGGAACCACATAACTTTATTTTTGTCCATTACCAGACCAGAGCATCAGCCTCAGAAGTAACCACTAACCCTAATTCTTGCTTTGGAATGGGGCAGTATGCCTTATCAGTCCACATAGAATACCTATTCCCCTACATATGTAATGGAAAGCACATTCTTAACTGAAAGAAAATCTGATCACATTCCCTGTTAAAATAAATTTTTTAAAACCCACTAGGATACCCTTTTGTATAGAAATAGCTTTATGCCATCATGTTAGTTACTACTACCCAAAGGGACAGCAGAATGTTCTAGCTGGAATGTCCTAGGAACTACTTCTATTAACCAAACGGCTGCGGCTTCTACATTTTGGAAGCCTAACCAGGCCTTCCAGTGAGAATTTCCCCAAGCCGTGCTAGGCTCCACGCATCAGAGGTTCCCTCGGTATCACACTACAGCATCCTACCTTAACAATAATAATAAATCTGGATTATTACTGAAAGACAATCAGCATTATTTCTAATATGGAAATAAGACTTTAGAGAGGTACCAGGTGCGTACAGAACAACAACATTAAAAAAAAAACATAACAGCGGGTTTAAAAGAGTAGTTTTATTCCGAAGTTTCGAAGTATTCCCTTCTGAGGGACGCAGGTGAAGCAGAATCGGGGCCGAGCGGCTCTTTCGGCTCGGGGGTCGCGCAGGGTCCCCTCGCAGCCGGCGGCAGCGCCTCCTGTCCCTCTCTTACCTTTGTTTGAGGCAACACGGCGGCTGCGATTTCCGCAGCGAGGAACCTCAGCCCCGGCGAGGCTCCGCCGCGCTGCCCCCCCCACCTCCCCGCCGCCTCCCGGTCCCCCCGCGGAGGGAAGACGGGGGCGGGGAGGCTTCACCCGCCTCACGGAGAGCGTGGAACGGCACAAAGAACCGCGGGGTGCGGGGCCGTGGCGGCGCCTCCCGCCCGCCTGCCCGCGGGGAAGGGGCTCACCGTGTCCCCCCCCCCGCCGCCCCTCGCCCACCCGCGGGTCCCGCCGCCACGTGACGAGGAGCCGCTCCGCACCCCGGCGGAGGCGCCGTCCCACTCCCGCCGATCGCCCCCCGCTCCCCCGCCGGCCGCCACCCGCACCGCCGCGCCGGCCGGTTGTGGGGGAGGGAATGTAAACAAATGGGGTTTTATAGCTACCTCACTCGAGTGCCGTGTGCATCTCCCTCTCCGCTCGGTACCAAACCGCCGCGGCGCCTCCTCCTCCTCCTCCTGCAGCTCCTGCCGCCGCCGCCGATACGCTATTCACTAAGCGCGGTTACGCCGAGCCCCGCCGCCCTCTCCGCTCTCGCTCCTACGCACCCTGCGTAGCGGGCTGCACACGCGTCCCCGAGGCGCCCAATACGGAGCCATTTCCTCCCCTCCCCTGCTCCGCCGCCGCTACGAAAATGGCGTAGCGCCTGTCGCGGCTTGCGCTCATCACTCAAGCGGGCGGGCCGGGAGCAGCCGGGCTGGAGAGTCCCAGGGCTAAAGGGAGCCTGGCGGACAGGGGTCGGCCTTCCTACCCCCGTTGTTTTAACTCCAGAAAACTCTGTCGAGTTTCGCTCACGCACTGAAAGACGAAGCTGTTTATTGAGGTGATAAACACGGCCCCCCTCACCGCGACGACAGCTACAGAATCCCCTTCCGCAGGGCTGCGGGGGGATGCGAGGGCCGGAGCCTCCGCCGTGAGCACGGGCTGGCGGGGAGGAGGGGGGTGTTCAGCCTGGAGAGAAGAAAGCTCGGAGAAGACCTCAGAGCAGTTTCCAGTACCTGAAGGGGCTCCAAGAAAGCTGGGGAAGGACTTGTAAGGACATGGAGTGACAGGATTCGGGGGTGGGGGGAAGGCGCTTTAAATTGGAAGGCAGAAGATTTAGATTAGGCATTAGGAAGAAGTTCTTCACACCAAGGGTGATGAGGCACTGGCCCAGGTTGCCCAGGGAAGCTGTGGCTGCCCCATCCCTGGAGGTGTTGAAGACCAGGCTGGATGGGTCCTTGTGCAGCCTGGTGTGGTGGGAGATGTCCCTACCCATGGCGGGGGGGGGGGTGGAACCAGCTGATCTTTAAGGTCCCTTCCAACCCTGACCATTCTATTCTTAAGTTAGGGATTCTAGAACTGGACACAGGACTCCAGGAGGGGTGTTGCAAGAGAGGAGAAGGGTAGAATCACTTCCATCGACCAACTTTATCTAATAAAGGCATGTAGAACTATCAAGCCATTCTGGACCTAAGACTGCGTCAGCTTTGCATGTTACACTATGCCAGTGTTTTGGTATTTGGTGGTGAATATTGACTTAATTTTTCCAGTTAGTCCTTCCCTCCCACTAATCATTTTCATGTCCTGAGCTTTCTAATTTCAGGTGCCCTACAACACCTTTTACTCTCCTTAGTATTTATTTTGAGGGGTAAAAAATAACATCTATGTTCCCACCCTCATTTTTCCCCCCAAATACATTCCTGAATCAATCATGAAAATACAAACCACATTAGTGCAAAAATTTGACAACCCCTGCTCAGGTCAAGTTTTAGTGAACTGTTGCACCAGATCACTTTTACTGTTTGAGTGATTTCTGCCTCAAAGCAGGTTTTTTTAACTGTCACAATTTTTGTACCACAAATAGATACACATCTGATTCTGACCTTGGTCATTAGACACCTACCTCAATACCCAGTGTTGATCACTAGGCGTGACTGATTTGTGCTGCTGTTTGGTTGGGAAAAAAACAGCTGAGTGCAAAGAATGTAAGAAATTTAATGTTTTGTGTCGTCTTCTTTCAGGGTTTATTCTGAGTTAACTGAACACAGTAATAAAATAGGGCTAATGGGTGGGTTTGTTAGTTTTCCCGAGTAAAATTAAAATAATATAAGAATCTCAACACACCTCCCCCCAAAATCAAGAACTCCAGTAAGAGCACTGCAATGGATAAATTGAAATTAAGATGTTTAACACAGAAAGGTCCTTTAAAAATTTGGGGCTGATTGATTGATTGATTTTGTAGTAGTTTTGCTGTATTTAGAAAACACTGAAAATTTAGGAGGTGATAAGGAAGCTTTTCTGAAGGCAATCTTGCCTTATTGTGGAGGTATTGATGCTGCATAGATACTTTTCAGAGATTCACCCAAACAAAGTATACAAATTAAAAAATGTCTATGTTAGGGGCTTCTCTATGCAGGAGAAGTCCTCCTCTCCAGCTGCTGCACACTCTAACGTGTATCTGTGTATTTTAAAGCCAGAAGGGACCAGGCCTGCCAGGACTGTGATGTAAGAGTGTCTTTTCCTCTTGAGAAATGAGGGTCTCATTTTTATTTTAAGCTAGGCTATAACCACCCCATTGAGTCAGCTTATGGCTTTTTCCTGATACATTGAAAGGTTTTTTTTGTATCTAGAATATTTTCCCTATAATTGTACGTGGTATTAGCTTACTTCTGTTTAGTTTTAATCGTACATTTTACTACAAGAATTGTCTGCTCATCCATACTTTAAGAAAAGAAAATAAAAGTTTCTATATCTCAGATTCTGACACCCAGATCACAAGCTATTAAATCAGGCATAACTATGAAAAGCACACAGCTGAGAAGTGTGCTTCCCCATAAACCACATGGAGCAACTTTCTGTGCTGCAGGGAAACTGGTACGACAGAGCAGGGTAGCCAGCACTGCAAGGGTGCCGATGGCTTGAGATTACACAAATGCACTCAACAAATCCAGATTAATTTTTCAAGCTTCAAAACAGAATGCTACATTACTACAGTTTGAGAGCACAACTGTCTTCTCCCCCCTCTTACAGGGCACTTATAGGTATCACTGCCTGGTGTACACTCGTACATTGGGCTGCAGGAAGAGAAGACAAGGTCTAACACAAAACACCTGAGAAAAACCCTATAGCTCAGGAACCAAGAGGGGGAGAGGACAGATGAAGAGATGGTTATCGAACATGTTCTAGCCTGTCACAGTGAACCAAGGCTTACCTTGATCGCTTCACTCAGTTTCTTGTGAAAATGAAGAAATCTACAATGGAAACTTTTCAGTTGCTGGCTAAGACTTAAGGTGAAGAGATCTCAAAGATCAAGTCCATGTTCAAAGGAATCTGACTTTTTGTTGTTAGAATGTGTGAAAGCAACAACAGATCCTCAACAGCCTTTCAGAAAATGATCTGTGGATTTGCTTTGAACATTGGCAGCATTGTATGCAGCTGTGTGTCAACTCAGAACAGGATTATTTTGAAAGTATCATAGTTGATTTCCTGAATTTGTTAAATAAAAAGAGTTATAGGCACAGTAGTTTTTTGGTTTTTTTTTTTTTTTTTTTTTCTGTCAGACCCCTTCTCAAAGAAGGTCTTGGGGTATAATACTGCAAAAGCAGATTATGGCTTCTAACAGGGCTTGTCTCAAGATCGGGTCCTGTCTAGAGGCACATGTCCAATTCCAGAACAGTGCTATGACCTTTTTCCAGTAGCCAGTGGGCCTGATGCTTTTGGTCAGCAGACCCTAGTTTAGGTCAACTAGCGATGTTCACCTAGAAGATGGTAAAGGAACGGACAGGACCTTGTGTTATGCTTCCCACATGAGATGGAGACCTGAAGAGATGATGTGTTAGATTGGACAGTTTTACAGATGTCATATGCTGATTTATCTTCCTGTCCTCCCTTATAATAACCCAGTTGTGTGTGAGGGATAGAAGGTTAAGATATAGCTGTACACCAGAGTAATTTGCTTAGAAACAAGTTTTTCTTTGCTATTAATTTATCCTCTAAAGCAAAAGCCTCTGGCAAATTCAACTTTTTTAATCAAAGCACGTAAGTTAATTTTCTTACTTTTGTAAGAGTGATGTTTCAAGAAGAAGCCAAGATGATGGCTTGAACATCAACTGCCTCCTTGATTTGAAACCGTCTTGTCCAAAGATTTAATCAGAATTTAGGGCAGTTTGAACGCCAGCGTAGCTGGGTTTGTGGTGTACATTTTCTTTTCTGTTCTTTAAAACATTTTTCTAGCTCCTGTCCTTGCCTTTCATTCATTATAGGAGCCTGAATCAAAGTCAGAAATGCCATTTCTTATTTGACAACAGCCAACAAGTATTATTCACTAGCTAAAGAGATTAATGGAGATTGCAAGTGGCAGAATTAACCTCAAGGAGGTCACGAGTGGCTGACTGGGCCCAGCTACTGTTGATGCGGACTAGCCGAACAGAGTGATCTTACCAAATTCCTTAAGACTGGAAGAGCTTTGCTATAGGAGACTTTGCTCAGAAGTGCATTAACAAGAACTGCTGAAGTGTAATATCAGGAAATCATAAAGATGACGTTTTCTTTCCTCCTTACATAATTTTCCAATCCAGAGCTCAAAATATGACCTGTTGAGAGTTGTCTCTTTTGCTTTGAATTTACCATTGTACTCACTAGATAACCACACACTATTAGTTTTACAGATTTTCTTATACCTTCACTATTTGGTGTGGTGGTTTGATATCAGCTCATTCCCAAGCTGTGTAGGAGGGCAGTGAGTTCAGGTACTGAGCAGCAAAAACTTTGCTTATGGTGGGGATGTAAGTGAAGGTGTTTAAGCATCATGGTGAGCTTAAGTATCACTACAAATAAATAGTGATTCAGTGATTAAAGCTCATGCTTGGAAATAGACAGTGATGTCCTCTAGGGGATTTTACTGCCTCAGGACTATATGGCTTGTTTGCAGTGAATTTAAAGCCCAAGTTTATTTAACTCCAAGGCTGTATTTAAATATGATACTTTTAGTAGAGACTATGTATATGCTTTTTCCACATTCCTGCTGAACTGGGTGATCTTGTTTAAGCTTCTGCTTGGCAGATTTGTTTAATGAGTTCTAATTGGTTTCAACTGTATGAATTCCAATGATAATTCAAAGTAGATCTAGCTAGTTTTGTACCAACTAGAAAGTATAATTTGAAAGCTTCTTTACTCATCAGATGGGATAAAAAGGGAAATCCATCTGAGCTTTCTTTGTGGTTTTTTTTTTATTTGTTTTTAAAAACCATTCTTGCCCATCTTCTCTTACAACTACATGTACACACACGACTATTTGGACAGTATATATACGTGCATGGGCATATGCATGGGTTTTGGAGCAAAAATATTTATGTCAATGACAGAGCCTGCGTAATTTTAAGTATGGTACTAGTGTAAATACTGACAGGAAATTAACTTAAACAGAAGCTCATGGTTTTTTTAAACTTGCCCAAACAAGTTTTAAAGGTCTTTGTTTCAGAAGTTTTTTAGCTTGCCTCTTCGTAGGAAAGGAGTAGGCTTTTTGGTTTTGTTTTTAAACACAAACTGACATTTTTAGTGAAAAAAAAATGAAAGCCTTTTTCATTGGCTCTGAACTTAAGGTTACACAAACATCAAAGGACATAAGCAGAAGGGCATGATGCTGCAGAAACATCCTAAGTATTTGTTTCACACAGCATTTTTTTTTTGCAACATAGAAAAAAAAAAAGCAATTTGACTCGTAGACCTTTGGTTAATCTTGCAAACCTAGCAAAAGCTAGTATAGTTTATCCACAGGAAAACTCTTGCTGGGCAAACTTTATTTTGTTAAATGAGCTTTCCTTTGTTTTATTATTATTTGTTTTAAGCACAACTTGCCAGTCCTACTCTCTAAAGCAGCCAAAAGGCCTTCCGTTAGATCTGAGACAAATGGTGTTTGCTAGTAGCAGGGATGCGATAAGATTCATAATGAAAGATATGAGGAAACAAGGACAGTGTGTCACAGCCTCCTTACTGTCTTGCAGGCTTGGGTTTATTTATTTTTTCCCCCTTCCTGCCTGCTGCAACCACCTGTATGCACTGGTTGCAGAAAGATCTCCTCACCGAAGGATATGACCCAGACTCTATGCTGTATTGCACATTTTTTCATGTGCATAATTTATACTGCTCTCTCAGGGCTTCTCCTCTTCAACCTTTCACTTCTTAGAACAAGCGAAGAGAACATAGTTTTGTATTAATCAACATATCTCGTAGGGTTCTGAGATTTTTCCTTTTTTAGGACAACACAGTAAAAATGTGCTGGGAGGGAAAGGCCAGTTAGCTGCTTCCTTCAGCACATGACTGGGGTGAGATTGCTGAGCAGAAAGAACTTATGGTCATATCTGTTGAAGAGTTCTATATCAATAGATATGGGATATTCTCTGCTGGAGCCAGGCAGGGTTCAAAACATTAAACAAAGCTGTGTTAGCTGGCTGGGTGGAGTAAACTGGAAATTCCTCTAAAGGTTTACATTTACAAAAACGAGCTGGACTGGTTCCAAAACTGACCCACCACGCCAAAGAAGGAATATTGACTTTAATTTAAACTCTTTACATGCTGAGGAATTTGTTTTACACCCTCTTCTCAAACAATGGAAAAAAATAATGGTACTGACCCTAACGTTACTTGAAAGAATCAATGAGTTTAGTAAAGTAAGAAAAGGAAGGTCAGTATCTTTTACATCAGTCCCTGTCTGTTTCTAACCAGAAGTTTGGTAACTGGCAGTCTTTATGTATGACCTAGACTTAGCTGAGGAATATGAGCGTAGCTCTTCTAAAGCTAGATTTTAGTAGGAGCTGGGGTAAAGTTCCCCATTTCTTTCACCTCTGTTGTACGTGGAAGTGGAAATGACGACTTTTAAACTCCTGCAATCCCTCCATTATTGGCAGGCAGAAGCAGGAAGTGAAGACATCCTTTAGTAACTGGCTGCCTGCTTTAAATCTGTCAGGAGGAACTGATGATCTATGAAATTTCAGCAGCAGAAAGGGAAACCAATGTGAGCTATCATGAACATGCTGTAGTAACTTAGGCTTGACTGAATGGGCAGGGATGTTGTACAGCCTCATCCCAATTTATCACAGATCCAAAGCCTCAAATGGACCCTTATGGAGAAGGCAGGAGAAAAGAACATGCGCTGACAAGAAAAACAAAGGTATTCTTTGCAGGAATAGAACAAATTATGAAGTGGGTGTTTTGTTTGTTTTTCTTTAACTCAACTGTACCAGTAGCAAACACTAAATCCTCAGGAAAGCTCTCTAAACAAAAATTATTGATGAGTGGCCCAAAGTTTAGGGAACAAGTTAGATCAAACTTGGCTGCATTTATCCTTCTATGCCTGATAATTATGTAAGTGAGAATTACAGCAAGCAGTAGGTTGTTGCTATTGGTGTTAAAAATATTTGAACTTGACTTTGAAATGTTGGCACGCACTGAAGTTGTTGGGTTTTTTTCCCCATAATTTACAATTCTGTTTTAATAACAGAAGTAGGACTGTGAATTTAAGCATAAACAGCTACAAAGAAGAGAGAAACCTTCAGCTGATACACAAAAAGATGAAGCATAGGGATACATAGAATGGGGTAAAAATGACAAGAAAGGTGAATACCAGTGAAATTATGTGGAGGGACAGACCACGTGGATGTTGCACAGCTAGGAGATGGGAAGAGAGGTGGAAAAATGGGGAGGCCCTTTTTAATTGCTTTTTCAAAGCTGCAAGAGTTTGTAACCTCACTTGATGCCTGTTGCTGTAAATCAATAGTAACCCCACTGAGACCAAGCTGTAGCAGTAGCAGGGTGGTGTAGCAGGATAGTGTAACAGAGTGATGAATAAATCCCATTATCCTCTGGGAAAGGAAGAGAAGTTTTGAAGCATTTCCTCAAGCGAGCATGCGACTAATGAGACTGCTTGTGGAAGAAGGGATGTGGTCATGTGCCTTTGCTGACAGAGCAAACCAGGGGGAAGCAAACCATTCTGCGAGAAACTTAATGCCAGTTTTGTCAGCACTGAAATTGGTAATAAAAATAAGACAAAAAATTATGCTTGAATATGCTTTATTTCACTCACACTATTTGTGTCTTTATGCCCTCCTTAGATAACCTTCCCTTCTCTTATCCCTTACCTCTCACTATATAAATATAACTAAAAATTCATTCCTGTATACACAAAGGGTAAACTCAGATGAGCCTCTACAATAACTGTAATGAACTTCTTGTGGACTTTTCCAATACTGGTCTACGAGTTTGAGTTTACAGTTTTATTTGATAAAGCCATGCATTCCAAGGGTGTTAAAAGTGAAATGCTGAACAGCGAAAGCTGTTGTTTATAACAGGTTAACATTGTTGAATCTATACCAAAATGCTCCACAAGCATACAGTGATAAAATTCAAGGATGAAAATGAATTGAAAAAGAAAAAAAAAATACTATGGCCTTTTGGACAGGTAGAGGCAAAATTCACGGTCTTGAGAGTGAACTGATATTTATTTTTCCATTTAATCACAGTGCTGTCTCACAAGAAATGTATCTCCTTGTGGAACTTCTTCCAACAGGTGGTTTTCTCTAAACACGTGAAGAATGTTTATATGTATATAACTTCTGAATAGTTTTTCAGTAGAAGTTACTGCTGAGGTTTCTTAGCTATTTCTTAGAAGAAAAAAAAAAACCACCCATGAAGGTACTTCATCGTGTTTGTATTTTGAAGTGAGCGGCTTTTGTCTTATGTAGTTGCATAGTACCTCAACGTGATTGTTTTGAGTCGTAGCCTTATTTTGAGCAGTACGTACTTCAGAGAATCATCTTTCCCCATTTTATGCAGATAGTTTAATGTAAGTCTTTGTAACCGGGTAAACACTGTAATTTAATTCACATTTTCAGAATTACTTTTCTAATTGTTAAATATATGAGAGAGAAATCCACTGGATTAATTGCACGTGAAGTCTGCAGTTCAAAAGCCTGTAATCTATCAGATTTCTAGTTCACTAAAATTCTGAGAATAAGTTTCTGATGCACAAAATAATATCCTTTGGCAAATCAATATATATATATATAGTAAAAAGAAGGAAATTGTATGCAGGATCTTTAAGACATTGTTTCTTAAAACTAAATAGAAGCTAAAACTAGAATGAATACTTATTAGTAATTTCCAAGGAAGCTTGGAATAAAAATATCTTAGGCAAAACAGGTAACATGGAAAGAGACTCTGCAGCTCCCACGTACCTGGGCTGGGCTGGCTCACTGACAAATTCCCACATGAAGCAGAGGCAAGATTCTGGGCAATTCTCATTCCAAAATGAGCTCATGGAGTTTTACTTAAGTTTATCTCAAATGGCTGAAAAATGCTTAGTTTGGACAGTGTGATTGCAGGATAACATTATTTATATTACAGGATGTATCAAATTTACAGCATCAGAATGACAAGAATTCATTGCTGTTCTTCCAAGGGGGCTTTGGTTTTAATGTAATCTATGCTTCTTACCCTAAAATAAAGGTATACAAATTTTGGCCCCATTATCTCAGGAGTTACCAACAGTACCACAGTCATCATTTAGACAAAACCAGATTTAATGATACAGCTTCTAAACGGAGTGAATCAGAAAATGAACTGCCAGCCATGCCCTCCCCCCATCCTGAGAGCAGCACGCACCTGTTGCAGAAGAGATCAATCCACTTACAAAACTTGTAGTGCCAACTTCATCATTCAGAACAGCAGTGTCTGATTCTCATCATTTCACCCTTTCTCCTCCTCATTTACAGGAGGGAAGGACTGCACGGCCTCTAGTCACTTCCTTGAACAGGAACAGTTGCTCTCTGTACAGTTCCATTTTCAAACTACTGTATTTTTAAGGAGCTGTTTGAACCAGACTGGTTTTTTATTATTATTATACTGAAATGGAACCTTGAACTAATAAAAACAATATTATTGTAGGACTCTTAGTTCTAAAACCAGAGCTGCTATATTCAGAGAATGGCACTTCAACTTGCTTCACAAAACTTTTAACTATTGAACTCAGAGATGTGTGCAGTGTGAAGCAAAGCGGTGTAAGTCTATTTTTCAGAGGTTATTTCTGAAAGTTTTAATCATAATCCAAAATCGTAATACAGAGGAAAGTGATTTTTGTAGTGGGGGGGGGTAGATCAAAATTAGTTAAACTTTTTCCATTTAATTTTTTTTTAAATGCCACTTGTGTTACACTGTAAAACAGAACAAAACCAGGATTCATCTCAAAAGTTTATGATCTTCTGAAGGGCAGAAGGCAGAGTCAGTTTTCATGCTAACATAACCTTATCAGCACCTGTTTAGAAAGCTGAATATCTGGTGGTGAAGTGTGTGTAAGATAAGGACATGTTCACAACCGACCACTGCTTTGGAATACTAAATATCCACATAGCCAGTCTAAGAAATGCTCTAAAATAGATTTCCTCCTCTGAAGTAGCCTTCCCTCTTTAATTTTTTGTCTGTCCTCCAAAAAGAAAAATCGTGTTGGTATCATGACATTACCAAATTGTCATTTGAGGGAAGGTCAGGAAACATGATACTTAGGTTCCTCGGTCCTCTGTGACAGCATTTCCAAAGGTGGAATCCTAACTGAATAGTGACAAGTACAGAGGAGTCAATAAGAAAAACAAATCCATTGCTGATAAGGGCTCAACTGTAAAACTTAAGCTATCACCTCTCTTCACTGCCTGGTCACTCTTTTCATAGCAGGCCTTTGAAGTCTAAATACTGCCTGTTATGTAGCATCTCTCTCAGTCATGCCCTGGCAATGTACAGGACATAGAATATACATGTATTCTGTTCCTAAGATACTGATTAGGAACAGTCGTCACAGAATCAAATTTTAAAACACTTTTCCTTCACAGCACACAAGAAGAAGCAGCTCAAGAACGCTTTCCAGTTTGGTGCTTGCATAGTGACACACACTGCAACAGCCTTTTGCGGTGCTGCCGAAGTTAATGCCCCAATAAAAACAGCTTCTCCTCAATACACTTTGTTTGCTTTAGCCTGACTTTATTTTCAGGGGATTAAAGCTTATCAATAGTAGTTTTATGATCTTCGAACTCTCAGGTTGCCTGGAGAGGTGGTAGATGCCCCATCCTAGGAAACAATCAAGGTCAGATTGGACAGGGCACTGAGCTACCTGTTTGGGTTGAAGATATCGCAGCTCAATGCAGGGGGGCTGGACTTGATGATATTTAAGGGTCTCTTCCAACCCAAACCATTCTATTATTCTATGAAACTCTCTTTTGTTTTTGGAAAAAAGCACATTGTTAATGTAATTTCATAGACGAGGCAAAAAAAAAATGTTTTCTTTTAGTTTCACTTTTATATTCTAGGAGGTGCAAACCAGACACTAGAAACCTCTCAAGATAAAAAAAAAAGAACTTTTGACACTGATCTTTAAAAAAGGTATAAAAAATGTACGTAATTTGAGGTACCTGTAGCAATATTAGTTTGTTGAGATGTTTGAAAATAGGTAGAATTTAACCTTAAATACTACAAAGCATCCATGAACTACAATGTAGGAATGATTACTGAAGTGCTTAAAGAACAAGGTAGCTGTATGCAAGTGACACAATTTTCTTCTTTACACATGTACTCAAAACATACATTATCTTTGTTAGAAAGATGCTTCCCATCTGACAAATATGTAAGCCATTGGAAAAATTGACACTGATGTTCAGTAGGGAACAGTGAGTCCTGTGGAGAAAATGGGAAGTAAGACGTTCCTCCCTCCACCCCCCATTGTGCTTCTAGCTGGTGGAGTTCCAAGAGAATGTGGAAAAAAGATTATGTGGTTTCTATTACTATGAAGCAATCATTTCCAATAGTCACCTAGTGAACCTAAAGGAAGTCTACTTGATTTAGTCTTTTCTCTGAAAGTGATAAAATAAGCTTGTAAAGGAACACTGGACTTACCCTTTATCAGGCTCCAATTCAGGAGTTTAAAACATGTTGCCAGCTTTACAAAGGCAAATATTTACCTTGACTCAGTTGCTTAGTAGTTCCTTCCAAATCAGTGGGAATGTAAATGTACTACGAGTGAGGCACATGCTTTAGGGTCCTGCTGAATCATGTTCTTTGGATGTCACAATCATTACTTAAAAATGTGGTCATGACTGTAAACCAAATTAGGACAAGAACATTTGTTACGGGAGGCAGAACGTGGCAGGACATGAAGTCAGTGTGTGTGTGAATAGAGGAGTGTCTGTTTCCTGCCCTGAGACTTCCAAGCATTTCCAGGGTTCTGCCATTTCTGGAGAAGTGCTAGGTGCTAGAAGCCAGGTGTTTGAAAGCTATGTTATTTCTTTAGGAACATTGCATACAGATTCCAAAAAAACCCAAAAAATAAAAACAAAAAAACTTTATATTTGCCAGGTGTGGGATACCATAACATAACCGACCTTTTATGAAATGCTTCATACACACTAAATTCAGTATGAACAAAGGTGATATTTTTTCTTTCTCTATTTGAAAGTAGGGTTTAGCCCTCTTTAGAGCGCAGAGACGTATAAGTATACTACTGCCAAGGATTATGTGGCTCTATCAGAGACTCAGTATACTGAATAACAGATGCAAAATCCACTTCAATAGACTGGATGAAAATTCAAAGTTAGCTTTGTTTCTCAAGTTTCAATAGAGAGTTTTCCTAATGGTAGAGGAGAACACGAAAGAGAAAATCAACATCTACAAATAAGCAGTAATGCACAGCTATCATTAAATAGCATAGCTTGGTTTCTTTCCCATAGAGATCTGTGCACATGAAGAAAGTCTCCCTTTCACCCCCTCAGGAAAATTGTTTTAGCTTTTAGTTTCTTTGAGCCATCACAGAAGTTTTCTGAGTATATTTCACTGTAAGCAGCAAGATGTTTCATTGCTTTCAACTGCCAGAAGTTGTTGCAGGAGAGTATGCAGCACAGATACTCCTGAAACTAAGCACTCTCTGCCTTAATACATTGCCTCTTTTCTCTGCCTTCATTGGCTTAAGTTTGTATTATTAGCCTATAGTTATTAAGTCCAGCTTACTCACAATGACAATCCTGTGTCAAGAAAAACCTTTCTATTTCTGTCCCGAGGAGATTTACTTAAAAACTGAAATTTAAGAGTGAGTTCTTGTTTTGCCACTTTGTAGAAGATTTTCCTTTGCTGTTTTGGGCACCACTTCTGTAGAACAGGTGAAGGAAAAATCTAACTGGAATTGGCAAGGATGGTAGGTGAATAAAGCTGCTACCATACATGTTGGAAAGAATGCAGGAGTTGTGGCTTCAGACACCTTGAGCTGCATTCCTAACATTCTTTAGATCCATGCATTACATACATGGAGATCCCCTGGAAGATCTACCAGTGTGAAATGACCCAGCATATAATGCTTTTAGGCTTTCCAGGAGAGTCGTCTACTTCTAGATAGAACCTTGTTGGGCATATTGGTCCTGTTCTTAGTGGAAGACTTCAGAACTCTGTTTGTGCTGTTACTGCAGATCCATGCAGCACCACAAGCTCTTTCATCCATGACTGGCTTTTGTCTGAACATCTGTGGCATCCATTGAACAGGCATCCTATTGCAGCTTACATGCAGGAAGACTGATGTTCCCTACAGGTGTCACAGTTCTTGTATATTGTAGCAAAACGTGCCCTTGCAATACTGTCCTCACAGACCAGCTATGCAAGCAGATAGTAACCCTGAAGTATGACAGAGTTTCCATATAGGCCTCTTGTCCCCAGACAAGAAGAGGAAGACACAGTGATTCAAATCTTCCTCTTGAAGTCAGCTTTGAGCAGACAGGCCCTTGAACCAGCATAAACCTCAGAGACATTTTTTCACCCTAACTGGAACGGAAAAACTGAGTCTTAACTAACAGGAACAAAAGGAAAAATACCTTAACAATGCTAGCTTCCAGTACTATGTAGATGACCTTGTTTTGGACAATGAACATTCACTTGACATTTCAATTTAATACTTACTGCATTATAAATAATGACAAAAAAGAACAACAACATGTTGTCATTTCTGATGTTACTACAGACCTATGCAGAGGCAGTAAAAGTGACTTAAAACCAGTGAAAAGAGAGGCAAAAACTAGAAGCCATTTAATATATCTACCTTCAATTAAAAAAAAAAATACTATCTGATTTTGACTAGATTTCTTCCATCAAACTAAAAGTGCACTTGCTGCTTCAGAGTTACTGAATTAGTGTTTTCATTTCTACTGGTCTGAGGAACAAGAATTGCAAATGAATTCAGATAAAGTACTCTTGTAAGAGTTAAGACAAGCATTGCAATACATAGGCTTGGAGGTTGAAATTAGAAGCACAAGAAAATCCCAGTAAATTACGTAGCAGGACAGATACACAACTGAAAATGCAATGTAGAATTTCTGACAGTCAGTTCCACTATCTCCTTGCCAATAAAGCCTAATTTTCTTTAGAAGAAAGGAGTACAACTCATGTCTATTACTTTAATAATTTAATGGCCAGTAATTTTTTTAACACAGCTGCACCTGGGATGACATACTAGTGTCTAGGTTGAAGCTTAAAAGAGTAAGTTAGAGCAAACCATGAAGAGAACTGAGCAAATGATGGTGGTAGGGAAAAGATTATCAGAAATACTAAAAACATGAGTCTTCTGTTAGACCAAGTACGATATTGTAAAGATAACATATTTGCAATGGATATTCTGGAAAAAATAAGAGGATGTAAACTGGATGAATAGGAATATGTTTTTCAAATACAAACATGGGATGAAAAGAAAAAAAAAAGAGAACTGAGAAAGAGACAGCAAAAGTGATCATGGGGAAGTTTTTTTGACTGAAGAAGTGCAATGACCTTAAAAGAACCAGTTTGATAGAATGAAAGACTAAGTAGTACTTGAAACCTTAAAGGGAAATTTTAACAGGTGAGATACTCTTTAAAATTTATAAGGACAAATTTTGATTAGGATTTAATTTTGTATAGTGTCAGTTCAGGAAAAGAAAAAAAGCCCTAACCCTCTCTTTGATTGACTTTTCCCCGGTGTCCCCTGAAAGCTGCCAAAAGACATAACTTTCAAAGTGGATATTGTTGATTAATCTATATTTGTGGTATTGTAAGTAGAACTGCTACAATATTAGTGACCAGTTTTGGTTGGGAGCCAGTATGCTCATCATATAGAAGTAAATGTGTAAAAAGATTTAAGCGGGCACAACCTAAGCAAGTTGATAATACTTTTGAAAGCCTCTACATCACCTAGGACTAGATCCTCAAAAAGAATATATGTAGTGAATGCTTCCATGCCTACATCAATGTATACTCAGTGTATACAATGCATGTTGTTGAGTATCTTTCATAGTAGCTGACATACTGAGCAGAAAGCTGCTAAAATTCAGTGATGGCTAACATTAAGTATTACTAGTTGCATAGGCCCCACTATGTTAATGTATAACAATGAGCTTCTTGGCTAACGGTGTCAATTCAGAGATGTTTCTTTGACCCACCGCTCTGAATTGTCATCTCTACAGTAGCCTGTGCACCTTAATGAAGGTTGGTTATGCTTTGGATACCTTAGAGAAATGTTGTAGGGGAGTTAGGAAGGCACGCTATGAAAATGATCCAGCATCCCAGCTTAAAGTTTATTTTGCCTGTAAAGGGTGGAATACCTTGACGTTAGAGGTCTCGAAGTCATTAAAATCCATATTATTTAAGAACAAGTAGGAAGCCTGCTTACAGAAATAGATAACTAAGTTACATACAAAGCATTTACAAATAGAGGACAGAAATGAGGTGACATGGAAAAACTACTTATCGCAAGACCAGAACTTTCTTCCCTTGTATCCAGCCAGTATGCTGTTAAGAATCTAACACGGATGTTCAGAGATTTAGTTTGTTTGCATAGTTATGTCCTAAGAGATATAGGGAGCTTTGCTTTGGGAATTCTTGCTTTTTTTTTTTTTTTTTGTACTACCAACACCCTTCTTGGGGTTTTATTAAGATTCAAGGCCGTCTCCTCATTCCACTCTGCTGAGAAGGATTTCTTAATATTCGTTATGTCCCAGGTAACTTAAGAATTCCTCCCTCCTTGCCAGTGAGCACCCCTTTATGCTTTCAAAATGTTCATTTCCCTTAAGCTTACCCAGAAGCAATCATCATCTGCCTAGACAGTAAGCAGAATATACTAACAGTGCTCCAGAACCCTCAATTTTTTACCTGCTGTGAAGTAATTAAGGACTGAGGCTGATGCTTCTTTCACATTCTGTTATGAAACCTGATATTTTACATGCATATGTAATCTGCCAGTCTTATTTGATAGAATTGTATAACTCTGTTTCCTTTCAGTTTATCCAAGATAAGATGTAATCTGAAATAAAAAAAACTTCAGCATTTTGTAAAATAGGTTGGGGAAGACTACTCCTTCTGCACTCCAAACAATTTCCCTCCAAAAACTGTTTTTAGGGGGCACCCCTAGATTTGATCTCTAACTTGAGGCAGCACCTCTAACCTTTGCTTGACTCTAGTTACTGATGATTCATCACTTGTGAGTTAAATTTTCAATTATAAAAGTGTTTTTTATATTCAAAAATACATTATAAGCACACAACACAACACAACATGCACTGCCTGATAAGAATGTAATAAATTTGCCATAATCTTTATTGAATACAGGTTTTGGTGAATCCGTTTGGACAGCTAAGTTATCTTCTGCTTTGCCGTTCCACATTCTTATTCATCTGTTTAATGTCTAAAACAACTCTAAGGAACAGATCAGGAGGAAATTATGTTATTTTTTTTTCTTTTTGAGCTGCTTCTGAGTGCATGCCATTAAAATTCTATACATGAATGGTAGAAGAATACTTATGTAAAGATCGGTGATGATCACATTTAACAGCATGTTTCTCTCATTCATTACTGCTTAACATATCTGATCCTGATTCAGCTATATTCTGCACTTATTCTGTGTGTGTCTACTCTATTTTTTCATGATCATCAATCAGGTCTTTGCTGATCAAAGCACCTATTTTACAAAGGAAACAAATCACACTGATAGCTCAACAAGAAGCTATTTATCAAGCTGCAGAGTGAATTTAATGTGCAACAGGCTTTCCTATCACCTTCACCTTGTTTAGAATTTTAACACCCAACTCTCCAATGTGAAGAAGTTGCAAAGCTTGCAACACTTCCGAATGAATACATGAGATGGATATTATTACATCTGATATCATGATTCCACTTGTGAATCAACTTCCTGGAAAATATAAAAATATAATCCTAAATTCCAGGTTTATACCTTCTGTTCACAAGCTGAAGGAATACTTTTTCTCTTTGTTTCCCCTGATGTTTCATAAACAGTCCATGGAACAGGAAAAGCACATTGACTTCCTGTAAACTCCTGGTTTAATAAAATAACCAAATTCTGCCCTCAGGTTTATATCTAAAGACTTAAAGTTAGGGAAATGGGAGCAGACTCAAATTCTTGCTCTGCAACTTTCTTAACAGTTATCTACAAGTTTATTATATTTGCTTATTATATTTCACCACTTTTTGTCTGGTAATATACTGTCTGCTCAATAGGATAACAGAAATAAATGAAACATCCTATTACACTTACAGGCTATCCTGGAGATGACTGGAATCTGTCTTCACAAGCGGAGAATTTACTCTAATATATGTAAAGCGTTCTCTAAGAGTCTTGTCCACAGCAGTGCCACAGAAGACTACTGGGGTAGCATTTTATGGACCAGGAGGGTTGAAACACATGGGAGGATGTTTATCACATTAGCCTGCTACCAGGAACTGGCCATGAAACAGGGCACTTTCGGAAAAATGCTCGTCGTGAAAACTACGTAAAATTCCTGACTGCCAGTAGTTGCTTTGTGGATTCCCTTGAGATGATTTACAAACACAAAAGACACCGAAGTGTGCTGAGGACATGGTTATGTAATTGTGAAGTGATTTCTGCACTACAGAAATAAGATTAACTAAATAGAACATTTAACTAAATAAAATCAGTATGATAAGCTTCAAGTATCAGCTGCATATATTTAAGATACCAAATACATGTTGAACATCTATCTGTCTTAAGAAATAGCTTCAGCATTGCAAGCTAAGTTTAGAGACATGTGTTTTACTGTGTTAAGCATACACTTTATTCAAACTAGGGCAACTAATCCCTAGGTTAGAATGATTTGTACAGGTAACAAACAAATTAAAGTCTTCCCCATTTTGAAACCATATTTGAGTGCAAAATATTTAATTGTTCAAGTTCGATAGGGCTATACGCTTACCTGAAAAGCATTATACTCAGAAGCCACTACTGGTGAAGCACCAAGGAGCACTTTCTTCACACCAGGAATAAACAGTCCTCCTCGCCTCTACACGTGTCAAAGCAGCAGCAGGCAGTGGAAGGCCATGCACCCACTGGGCAGCAGGTCAGTCTGGAGGAGCAGACGCTGCAGCTGGCAGAAGGGGACATGTTCTGGTAGTCAGGAGAGAGGAACATAAGAAAGGCAGTTCCTCCATGTAGGCACGTTTCAGTACTGTGTGTGAGACACTTGCCTATCCAACTCCTTCCAGGAGCAGCAGTGGGCTTTGGAGTTTTTTAATCATATAATTAGAGAGTCAAATAATAGTAGTATTTGGTTCTCCAGTTGGATAAAGTTCTAGAAATCTGATACAACTGCTTTGGGAAGGATTATTGCATGTCTGTTAGGCAGACATTACAGATCAGCATTAATTACCAAGAGCTAATTTAGATAATCAAATTTACCTTTCAGTTTTGCACCAATGCATTCTACATATAAGTTAATGTTTTGCTGTGAATATCTGATGTTGTTACAAAAAATTATATTATGTTTGGTAAGTTTTCTTTATTTGAAAAATTAATATGAGCATATCTACCTGCAGAATATTTTAGTACTTTTAGAAGTAAAAGAGTATTTATACCAAATAGTTCACTAGAAATTCACATTTATACGTGAGCTTCTTACTGGGTGCTGTACTTTTACTTCAGGGAAAGGCTGCTACAGCTCACATTAGTGAATCTGTATTTTCTGTCTAAATAGGTCTCAGAGCCCTTTTAAGAAAAGGGTCAGAAACCTTTTCTCTCTTACACAATTTCTAAGTTCCTCAGATTAGGAAGGAGAATGTTCTGACTGCAATTATTCTGTCAAACTCATGGGACTTCAACAAAATCTAACTGCAAAAATTACTGATTGAACTAAGAAGTAGTTAAGGGATAGAAATTCAAATATCTGCTATACACAAAAAATAATTTTATTTCTAGGTGATGCAATAACCAGAAAGAATAAAACTGCTGGATGCAGGAGACTAATTTAATGTAGAGCCCTTGAAGTAATGAGTGACACACTTTAATGCAGATAAATTTAAAACAAGGAGATAAGACCAATGAATAGATATAGAAAGAAACAAAAGATACATAAGTGCAGGGAAAATAAAAGTAGACACATCTTCTGTTCACGATACACCTAAAATAGCCAGAGCAGTTAGGGACAACATCACTATGTTAGGGGTGGATTATAGCAAAGAGACACCTGAGCTGCCTCTTGCATAAGTAGCAGCAGCGGCCTGATTTTATACTTTAGATCTCCATTGAATACAATCCTTTTTCTGAAATATAACACAAACTAGATTTAAGATGTAAATGTATTTCAAAAAGCTTAGGAAGTAAAGTAACAGCTACACACATACACTGAAACTACAGCCCTAGAAGTAATTTTTAGCTGTCCAAAGGATGGCCAGAGAAACTCCAATTTCACCTTTTTTTTTTCTCTCCAATAAGAAATAAGAAGAGAATTAATTTGTTTTCATGGATATCCAATTTGAAACATTTAGAACACCTCACAAAAGGAATACCCCCTCACACTCCCCCTCCCCCCCAAAATAAAAGCTATCCATTAACTTCCTTATTTGAAAGCAAATTTTGGCGTAATCATCTCAGATTTTCTTAGGAAGCAAGGGGAGAAACGGCTGAAAGAAACCAGCAAGTAGTTACTAAGGATGCTGATATTTTTTTCCCCAAAGGGAGTTAGCAGGAACACAGCATATATCTTGTAAAATTCAGTAGGTCAAGTCCTATAACCAAAACAAAGAAGGACGAAAAAAATAATTCATAATGCCTAGAGCTTGATCTTACATTTTCTTAGGAAAGATTTAACCCTCCCCATACACCAAAATATATAGATGAAATCCCTACCCAAAACTCCACAACATATTTGACTGTAGAAAATGTATTTGGTGTGAATGGAATAAATAAAACCCTGTTGAACAGCTTTTCTGTGTGAGTTTTGGATTGCAAGTAGTAGTTGGTTAATCATGTAATTATACGATCTGATACAATTTCATTTAAACTTTCAGATGCTGTTTGAGCCACTCAGCTTTCATTAACTTGAGCAGGATCATGATCTTTGAATATAGTAGTACCTGCCTTTTTTCCCCACTAACACACAAACACACCCTGTCAGCTCTTTTATTGTTAGTAGCTCACATGGGAGAAGTTATCAGCCTGTGTTACCTTCTAGATCATGATGTGTTGTTCATAAGTCTCTCTGCCCTTTCCTTTCATCCCTCCACTCAGCCATTCTCTGTTCTTCACCGATTTGTTTTCCTCAGTGAGGTCCTAACTTATGCACAAGCTAGTTCTTTCCACCCCTGGAGTTTGAGCAAATTTTTTTCAAGGGATCCTTGTTCTCACCCCCCCTCTCCTCACTCCTAGTTGCAGCAGCTGTTTTGTGGATATACCAGGAAGTATTAAGGTTTATTTGATTTCATTTTCTGCAGCTTCTGACACACGGTCTCACTTTTTAGATAATACTTCCATGAGGAACACACAAATACTTCCAAGCTTATTTATAGACTACTAAATACTCACTAAAAGCAATGCCTTCTGTTTATCATTTGCTGAATTTTGTACTCGTAATACAAATTCTGACTCCAGTTTTATGGGCATTACTTAAAGTCAGTACCAAACTGGGCTGAGAACTCCAGTTTAAACGTGCTGCCTCTTACTACTATGAAGTATCCTTTCTTGAAGGACAGTTGTTCATCATCTGTTTTATAGAATGTATTTAAAAACTGTAGGTGTCTTTCATTATCAATAAAAACAAATCTCTAATCTACAAAACGTAAGTAGCTATGACAGTAACAGTAAGCTTAGTCTGTTCCAGTATTAAACCAATGCCTCTGCCTGCTTTTGAGACATCAGCTAATGGCTTGAGTTGTCTTTTCTTGGAATCAAGATCAAAGATTTGATTATATATGGTCATTAACAATTCAGTGTCTTTTTCTTATTTTTCCTTTTTTTTTTTTCTTTTTTTTTCTTGTTTTTTTGTATTCTTATTTTATTTTTGCAAGAAGGGGTGCGTTACTGTTTGTGGTGTTCTTCCTGCCAAAATCCACTTTGGGTTGTTGAATACTCCCTATCCCGTGTAATCTGTTTTCGTTACTGCCTGTTTTAATTGGAAAGAACATCGTACTGCAGGGTATGCGTATATTTAATATGCTAACTATCAAATGCACCTTTTGCAATACCTCTGCATTTCACAACCAGGAAACCCAGTGTGGAATCTTCCCAAAATTCTAAGTGTTCCCTGGTTTTTCACTGAGACACCCACCAGCAGATGTACTGAGGTTCAGTAAGATCACAAGCTGTTAGAATCATCTTCCATCAAGGTGACTGACAGTGGCTCATATTTATCACCTAAATTAGGAGCACAGTGGCCTTAACTCACCTAAACAGTGTGATTAAAATCTGGACTGTTTTCTGAGCACAAAGTGATCTCCACAGAGCTTATACCTGGAGCTACTTCACACAGCAACATTGCATCTGAGTTTGGCTAATTAGCATTGAAGGAAGGGAACAGAGTAATTCATTGCATGTGGTGCAGTCAAAGCAGAGTTGTGATGCCCGGTAGCAGCAAAAATGCCACACTGAAATCTAGTGCTTCAGCAGATTGTCAAGGAGAGGAGGACGCCGTGTAAGTCATGTCCACCTCCTTTCATCCAGCAGCTCTCTGGTTTGAGCTGACTAACAGTAGCTGCCCATGTAGAGACGGCTGCTAGGATACAAAATTATTGGTGGTTTGGAGGAATTGGGGTTTCTGAATTGTGTGGTTAATACTGACAATATCTTTTGCTTCCCTTTCCAGACCAGACATTTCCCCACAGTAATGCAAAGCCTAGTTCAGTCCTCTGTGGAAAGTAACAATCTTAGCACGATCTTTTGATGCTAAGAGTATATGTGGAACTTTGGCTTTTGTGACCAAGGAAACAGCTCACATGAATGTGGAAATGTGTGTTTTCCTGTTTGGTATTCCCCTCAATTTGCAGCCATTTACCTGTTTTACCAATGAGAAGCTGACGGGTAATGGTAGACAATAAATGTTTCATAACCAAGGATAATCTTTCTGCTTTCCTCAGGACTCAGAGGACATTCAGCTTCATCCAGTTCCCAGTGAGTCTGAAAGTCAACAGGAACCCAAGAGCTGAGCTTAGCCTCCCTTTTGGCAAGAAAAGTACCACCTGGCAAACCGCTTTGAAAAGCTGCAAGAAGCAATCTGCTTTGCAACTAGGTTGTGAAGCCTTTGTTCTCACGAAGAAAAAGCCAGAGACACTTCACTGCAGCAACACCAATCAGAGAGGGACTCAGAATGACATGAGGTGTGAGATAAAAGGAAGTGAGAGTGCTTGTGGTACAATGCCCAGCTCTGCACGCTACCAGCACAGTTCCCAGCCAGGTTCTCAGGTATTGAAAAGTGATTTGTTTGAAGGTCACCCATTCTTCTGTGCTTAACACTTCACCAGAAACTTTATTTAGTCATTAACAGAAGAATTAAACCATCAGAGACAGCTTCATGGCAAGAGATCATAATATGGTTATGCTGGGCCCAAAGCCAAAGGGAAAGTAGTTTGTGAAGCCTAGTTAAAAAGCTTGTATACTTTAAGAATTTTCTAGGCTCTCTTCCATCTTTAAAATGGATACCTATATACATATGTACACACACAGTTGAAGCATTATATTGTTTGCCACCTTTTTAATCAGCTAAACTAAAAAGCAGTCACTGCAAACCACATATGTTCCTAAGAAGTTAGAGGAAGCCACTAGGTTTTGTGGCATTGTGTGTTAGCTCATCTTGCCCTTCTCTACAGGGGTATATACTTTCCGACTTTGAGTTTGGAAAAGGGTCCAGTCTATGGAAAGCAACCAATGACCCTAAATCAGCAAAAGCCTCTTGTTTAATACGAAGCAGTATGATGATTTGAGGGCTTGTCTACGTTATATACTGGAATGATCTGCAAAGAGCCTAGAGCTTGTATCAGGACTGAAGGCAGCGTAATTTGGCAAATACAGTTCTGTAAGACTGGATGTAGTAGCTGCTACTCATTGCTTTTGGTTGTGACTGGATGTAGGGGACAGAGAGCATGGTACAGTTATCCTGTGCTTTTGGGAAAGGCAGTTTTGGAAAAAGCTTCAAAGAAAGAAAATCCTTCAGGCTTTTAATATATTGTTCAATTTGTATGTTTTAGACTTTCTCCACTACAAATAAATGAGAAACATTTTGATAAAAGCAGGCTGGTCCAAAAGCTGGACTCCTGATTAGTCTTTGCTGTTCTCTTTAACTCCTAAGTTGAAAAGTCTTTGCTGCATGACCCTGAAAAGCCCCTGTACCTTTGGTGCTCAGTGGATCCACAAGAACAAGTTTGGGACTATAAGGAAGAAACAAAGAATGAAGGAAAGCCAGGAAGTCATCAATCTAGGAAAAAAGTAAAAGTTTTAACTTTGGCTCCTCCTGACAACTTATTAAAGGTTAGCACAGCAGTTTGGCTGGAAAGACTGCTTCCTCCCAAGCCCCAAGGTAAACAAGTATTTTAAATGCTTTGGGGGAGTGGCAGCAGAAAAAAAGGCAGAACATTACTATTAGGATGGACTTGGTTGAGATAGAACCACACAAAATCTAAGCCACTCTTCAGCTGTGAGCTTTGTTAATCTTAGCTGGGGATCAGAGTTCTGCAGCTCATGACCAGTGTTAACTGAGAATTTTATGTAACATATTTCAACATAAAATCTGATGTAATATAATCTGCATGTGTTTGCGAGAGAGCACACAGGCAAGTGAGAGCCACAAGCAAATGCTCACACATGTTCATTTGATTTCTTCTGATACGTAAGAAGCTTTACCATTCAAAACAAGTTGCCCCAAATGATAAGCTGAAGACAAGTGCTCTACATAGAACTAGGCATCATTTATCATGCAGGCAGTCACCTGTGAGGTGGATTAAACCAGAGATCTAAAGATACAGAGGTATTATGTTCACTCTCTACATCAATATTTATTCGTAATGATCCTATAAATTGAGAACAGATGCGAGGGAGGAGAGAGGTTACAGCATGATAAGACAGTCCTGATGAAGAACATGTAGACAATGAAGAATTCTCATCCTCACTCTCCTCCTCTCCCCTCATCATTTTGCAGATGTAGTCACTATGTGCAAGGAAGAAGTGAAATGCAACTTTATCTCACACAGTCAAAGATGTAAGAAAATTATTGCTCCCACCACCCCTTGCTACATTTTCTGAGCCGCTTAAGGATCTGTTATAAAAGAAGTCAGCCCTGTCTAGGGCCACATCCTAATGCTGGTTGCTGCAATCTAGCTGTAGTTATTACTATTCACAAACAGTTATGTGAAAAAAACAGTTGCAGTATCACCTCCTTTCCACCAGGAATGTACTATTCTAAGGGATCTCTTGCTGTATTATTTTTATGAAGGCAAACTTGTGGCATTACCCATATTTCTGCAGAAAGTTGGAGTTTAAACTCTGCCTCCAGAATGAAGACAACAGAATCTTCATGTTAAATATTTTAACAGCTGCGTGTGAGGAGGGTGCACAAGAAGCTAAAATGGGGCTGTATGCTAGTGTAGATGCAAAGACCCAGGAACTTAGTCTTCTTTACTGTTATTTGACTATTATATAAAACATATTTCAGATTCCTGTTGACCTTTACTGGCATACAAAATGAAAAATGAGTGCATGTGGGAGAGGGTTGAACTAGCATGGAACACTGCCCTTACTCCTCAAATTAAAAAAAAAAAAAAGAAGACATCTTGCTATTATAATAGCAGCATATCATACGTCAGGCCCTATAGCAGGAAAGGGTTTAAAGGGTTTTGCAGTCTTTTGACCATAATTAGTGAAACTACAAGCTTTTAGTGATGTTGAACTGAAAGGAAATAAAATAAAACCAAAGAAATGGCTTCACTA
Source organism: Clamator glandarius (assembly GCA_033459285.1). Classification (NCBI taxonomy): domain Eukaryota; kingdom Metazoa; phylum Chordata; class Aves; order Cuculiformes; family Cuculidae; genus Clamator; species Clamator glandarius. Next base: position 370,946 of record JAUNZM010000032.1, read on the forward strand.
ACATTCAAAGGTTGTCACATGTGCCAACATAATCTGGATTTAACAACAGACTGGCAGGATCATTAAAAGCAAAACAAACAGAGAAACCCCAACTCAAGCCCTCTAAACGACCACCACTCCAAAATTACAAAGGATAAATCTACTTTCAATTAAGAACCTAAAAAAACCTGCATGATTATATTACCACCTTTGCACAATACATAATTATTAAACGATATTCACGTGAACTCTTAGTAGAAGCAAGTAGGAGAGCAAAGGATAGAAAACTTTGAATTATGATGCTAACTATAGGTCCATTTAAAGCTACTGAAAAATATACAGCTACGAACAGGCCATAAATCAAACTGAAAGCAAGCCAGCAGCACTAAGGGGAAAAAAAAGAAAATCAAACCCCAAAATACTCTACCATAGAATAATTAAGAATGAGATCCCTTCACTGACAGAATAAATTATAACATAGAAGCAACAGCAGTTACAATACACAATAACTTCTGAAAGAGAGACTGGGTAAAGAATATAATGGAAACTTGCCCCTCTTCCCCAATTCTTTAGTTACTTGTAACATGAATGAAGTATTTCAAACACTGACTAACCACAGTTATCTGTTCTCTGCAGGACACATTGCAGTATGGATGAGAACTTGCGTATTGGCTGCAAGTTTCTCATATGGCAAGAAATCCACACCCCTGCCCCAAACCTCAGCAGGACTAGATAGAAGTATGGGTATGAGAAGAAGTGTGTCTGTATAATTGCTCCCTGGCACGTTCCCTAGAGCTTGACAAGAGCTGAATTATGCTCACTTGCATGGAGATGGCCTGTAGGCTGGAGTTGCCAGTCCTTTGCCTATATCCTTCTGGGTCTTTCCAGCGGCTGCAGCAGGTGGCAGGGTAGGGGAGAAGAGGAACATCAAGGTGGCAGAAAGATGCAATTCTGAGAATAACTACACTTTTTTAAACATCAGAGCTTTCTGTAACAGCAGTTACAGCCACAGCAAAGTCAAAGGTGTCTTTAAATGAAACTGCTGGAAAACAACACATTGGGTTGTGCCTCTTGTGAAAGTCTGTTGTTTCTACTAGAATTTAGTAGGCATTGGGAACCTGGGATTTACTGGGCTCTGAAAAATCTCAGCCTTAAATTTATGTTTTAGAATGGTGAGATTTTTTTTTTCCAGGTTATTGGGAATAAACTTAAGTGGATTTGAGAGAGAAACTGACACCGATTATATTCCTTTAGTAGTAAGAGATCAAACAAGTTGTTACCAGATTAAGCATACTTTTCATTCTTTGGAAGCTTTGCTAGATCACATGGCTCAGGTAGTTAATTTAAAAACTATCGCCTTTGAGTTTCCCACTTTGTTGTACAGATACAAACAATTCTAATAGCAATTCTAATTACAGCTGGGCATTCTGCTTTTCTAAGCTATTGGACCTCTTAAGTTTTCTCAATAAAACATTACCTGTGAAAAACAAACCAAACGTTGTGGGGCATTTTAATACTTACAGCGACAACAAAGCACACAAAACCTAAACAACCCCTTCAGTCCAGCGTTCTTTAAATGCGCAAATTCAGTTCTTTGAATTATTTTTTTCTGTCTAACGTTTAAAGTTATGTTTCACAGAATCACAGAATAACCAGGTTGGAAGAGACCCACTGGATTGTCAAGTCCAACCATTCCCACCAATCCCTAAATCATGCCCCCAAGTACCTCATCGACCCTCACCTTAAACACCTCCAGGGATGGTGACTCAACCACCTCCCTTGGCAGACTATTCCAAAGCCTAACCACCCTCTCCGTGAAGAATTTTTTCCTAATCTCAAGCCTAAATCTCCCCTGGTGGAGCTTGAGGCCATTCCCTCTCGTCCTGTCCCCTGTCACTTGGGAGAAGAGGCCAGCTCCCTCCTCTCCACAACCTCCCTTCAGGTAGTTGTAGAGAGTAATAAGGTATCCCCTCAGCCTCCTGCAGGCTAAACAACCCCAGTTCTCTCATCCGCTCCTCGTAAGATTTGTTCTCCAGCCCATTCACCAGCTTCGTTGCTCTTCTCTGGACTCGCTCCAGAGCCACAACATCCTTCTTTTGGTGAGGGGCCCAGAACTGAACACAGTCCTCGAGGTGCGGTCTCACCAGGGCCGAGTACAGAGGGAGAAGAACCTCCCTGGACCTGCGGGTCACGTCATTTCTGACACAGGCCAAGATGCCATTGGCCTTCTTGGCCACCTGGGCACACTGCTGGCTCGTGTTCAGTCAGTTGTCAACCAACACCCCCAGGTCCTTCTCCTCCTGGCAGCTTTCCAGCCAGGCTTCTCCTAGTTTGTACTACTGCATAGGGTTATTGTGCCCCAAGTGCAGGACCCAGCATTTGGCCTTGTTAAACCTCATGCCGTTGGTCTCTGCCCAGCAGTCCAGCCTGTTCAGGTCCCTTTGCAGAGCCTCCCGACCCTCCAGCAGATCGACACTTCCACCCAGCTTGGTGTCATCTGCAAACTTGCTAAGGGAGGACTCAACGCCTTCATACAGGTCGTTGATAAAGACATTAAACAGGACTGGACCCAGGACTGAGCCCTGGGGAACCCCACTTGTCACTGGCCTCCAGCTGGATTTAATTGTTTCCCACCACCCTCTGGGCCCGGTCATTCAACCAGTTTTTCACCCAGGAGAGTGTGCGCCTGTCCAGGCCAGAGGCCGACAGTTTCTGAAGCAGAATGCTGTGAGAAACTGTATCAAAGGCTTTACTAAAGTCCAGGAAGACCACATCCACAGCCTTTCCCTCATCCAAGAGTTGAGTCACTCGGTCATAGAAGGTGATCAGATTAGTCTGGCAAGACCTGCCTTTCATGAACCTGTGTTGACTGGGCCTGATCACTCGGTTCTCTTGCAAAGGCTTCTTGATCGCACTCAAGATCACCTGTTCCATGACTTTCCCCGGTACCGAGGTCAGACTGACAGGCCTGTAGTTCCCCAGATCCTCCCTGCGCCCCTTCTTGTAGATGGGCACGACATCAGCCAGCCTCCAGTCCAGCGGAACCTCCCCAGTCATCCAGGACTGCTGGAAGATGATGGAAAGGGGTTTGGCCAGCACATCCGCCAGTTCCCTCAAAACTCTTGGGTGGACTCCATCCGGCCCCATAGACCTGTGGGCGTTTACTTTTCAATCCATATCTGTAAAGTATTGCTACTCAAAAACCAAACCAAACCTATTTCTGCATAATAGCTAAAGGAAGACAAAATAGTAAAAAAGAAAAGCAAGGTCTGGTTAATAGTGCCATTTCCAGTGGAGAAACTGGTTTCAAGAACGAAGGTATGATTAAGTATTTCTATTAAATGTTTAATTTTTCCTACAGAGGCTCTAAATACAGCCAGCATGTTTTGCTTAATTAATGATTAGCACAGCTGGGAATATGATCAGAAGGGTCGAAGGAACGGTAATGGCTATTGGCACTAGACATGACTAAGTGACAGGACACGATATGTTTTTGTTGTTGCTGTTGCTGCTTTTTCCTTGCTTTCAGTCCCTTGAAATAAGAAAGCTAGAAGGTACTTCTAAATTTATTTCTTTCCAAGTTCATACCTTATTTACCTTAATGTCATAAACCAACACATCACTTGCTAATGATCTTTAACATCTAAAGGATGGCAGCTATCTATAAGTTTGAAATGATAGTTACCCTTTTATAATAGCATGGTGACATCAGCGAGATGGGCTTAAAATTCAGTTTAAAAACAATATGAGATACCTGCCAAGACCATGAAGAACCCATCTTCCTTATAAGTTCCAACTAGGGTTAGCTGTTTGACAACTGTTACATATGATTAGTGATGAATGCATTTTAAACTGCTGATGGTAGAATTCTGGGGGATTTCTTATTCCTCATCCAGCATTTAATAACCTCAGTTAATGTTCTAAAGAAGTAACAAAATTCAGTTTCATTTTAATACATAATCTATTCCAGCAATCTGTTAAATCATATGTTTACATTTCAAGTAAAGACCCTGTTACTAAAGTTTATTCACCTTTTTCATTGCAACTCTATCAAGTATTACTGCTGATGCTATCTCATGAGACTAATAAAATACGCTCAAGTTAGGCTTCACAACAGTAACAGGAGATTTAGCTTATTCTGAAGACCCACAATACTTATTGCAACTTGACTGTGAAAACTCCTGTGCATTAGATCTTTTAACTTATGGATCAGCAGCTCATTTCTCCACATTTCTGCATGCTTACCATTAGGTCAGTAGTAAAGCATTCTCAGAAATGGGTTAATACCTTGGAATGCTTACAGGGATGCAACTCTGTCACATAACAATCCACATAAACAGAGGATTAAACGCAGTAATACAGGCTTGTGAGAAGCTCTGCTTTACAGAATTAGTCCCTGCAAAATCAGCAAAAGGCATTTTACTTGCACACACAGACTGATTTAGCTTTACATGTGAGGTAATCCAGTGGAATAAAAAATTATTTATATGCATAAAATACAGATACATGGAAGTCTTCAAAGGCTATGTACTCAAGTTTTTACCCATCTGTTCACCAACTAATCATGCTGTAATTTCACTACCTTGCACAATCCTTTTAAAAGGCCATGAATTTGTCACATGGAGCATAAACCAGCCTGTGCTTTGTTCACGATAGAGAGAAGCAGTGAAATGAACTTCACCTAGTTAAGAGTTTTCAGCTTAAAAGATGACTTTCAGTTTTCACCAAACACATCTTCTGATCCTAAAATTCATACCATATCTCCAGAAGATTCAGCACTTGCTCTTGGAGGTGCTACCACAATATTTGTCTTGTGTTTTAGTCAAAAGACCACCAGGATTTATTTCCCTGATGTTGTAAGACTTTCTGCTCCCTTTTATATTGAAGAGGCAATAAAACGATTTGTTCATTTGTTGTCCATTCAGCTTCCTTAATACTATCAGTGTTTCTTCATAGAGTGGATTGCTTCAAAAGACACAGTATACTTTTTCATGCAAGCTCTATCTAAGCTGCATTACCTCACTACTGGGACAGATAAAGCAGGTCCATGTAGACTATTACTGTGATTCATTTGGCAGGCAGCTATTTGTAAAACACTGTAATTTTATTTTGTGCTGAAAACACGGTTCAGCCAGTCTGTGTGCAAAGACTTGCTTTCACTTATTTCAGATTTTCAACTAGCTGCCTACTCCTCAATAGACTTATTTAAGTGTTGATTATCCTTAATTTTAGTATTGTAAAGGTTTTACTGCCTTGCTTTGTGTATGACGTAGTATTTAGAAAAACAGGAATTTTGGTCTCACTAGCTTGTCTAGATGCTAATGATATAAAAATGCATCAACAGAGAGGAGGTGGTTCTACTGCCAGTTAGATTGAGTCTGAATCAAAAGTGAATTACAGTACCAGTCTTGAGATCAGACCACTATCTAGTGCTGAATGTATTACTTTGGACCAAGAAGAACTAATTTCTGAGATCCCGTCATGTTAATATTTCTCAGCTCTGAGATTAAAAGATCAGATCACAAGAGAGCTAATACTGAGGAAAGCTGACTTATCATTTGTGACCACAGAGCAATTTCACTGGGAAGGGGAGAGAGGGCAAGCAAAAATTGAAGAAAAGCAACCTGACTGGGGAGGGTGGAAAACAAGGGTACGATTCAAGGTTTCGCATATGTCAAGCCTTTCTTTCTGGCTGCTCCATTTCTTGTAGTTGTTTCAGACTCTGATTGAAGATTTTGCTCCTTCAGTATGGCTCTGATAAGATTTCTTTCACTGGATTTTTTACTCAATTGGATTCTCTAATACCAACCTAGACTGTTGCCTTTCCCCTTCATCAAGGCACTAAGTGTGCTCTCTTCGTTACATGTCTTGTGGTTTGCTCCTGGTCCTTTAATTGATGATCAGCTGCCACCCCTTAAGAAGTTAATTATCTTTCTATTTACATAAGTCTGTTTTCTCTCTGAAACATAACTGTGTTACTACATCTTGTGCAAGCTTCATGTCCATACACCACCAGTAGCTGAAGCAGTAGCAAGGCCTACTGACCTGTAGGTCAATGAGGTCAAATACTTCTGGCATGTCTGTCCCCATTACTTCACTGGTGCAGAAAGGGCCCTAAGAGCTTCAAGGTAATTTCCTGCTCTGCATGAGTTTCACGGAGTGTTGCTTGTGCATTGAGATTTCTCCAGAGTACTTTTGTACTGGCATAATTTTGTCTTCATTCTCCACTACCCCTTATTTATTTTCCAAAAACTTGTGAATTGGAAGCTTTTTGACTCAAGCCCCTAATTTCCTTACACTAATTTTAGACCAAACATCTGCGGTTCAGTCACAATGTTAATAAATATTTGAATAAAGCACATAGAAACAGTGTACTGATAGAGATTAACAAACGTAGCTACACTCAACTCTTACAACAAACATCTCTTCCACATCTCCCTTCCTCCCCACTGCCCCTGATCTGGTATATAACTGCTCAAAGCTTTTCCCCACCTACAGAGAAACTGGCAAGAGAATGGGAAACTAGCTGTTCCATCTATCAAACTTCCTTCTAGCCCAAAGCTGTGTACAGTCCCACAGGGGATCTTTAGTGTAAGCACATTTTTTTTTTCTGCAGAACATGTGCTAGTTTACATCCTGTTTTCACTTCTGCAGATGAAAGTTTACTTCCTAAACTATAATGGTTAGGGTTTTTGTAATCTCTTCATTAGACAAGCTATATAAGAAGCCATGTTCTTTGAACAAGACAAATCATAATGAGAGGCTTGAAACCTACACAAAACACATCAACCCTCTTGAGTCTTACTGTTACCATGGGCAATATAGTTGTGCAGACTAGTAGGATTACCTTTGTAGAGTTTATTAGGAAAAATCCAGTTATTTATTGATTTACCTACAGAGGAAAATATAGCCAGTACATTACTTCCAGTTGAGTTCCCGGTGTTTGCCTCTGTGCTATCCCTTATAAATCATGAAGAGAATATACCTTACTAAAGCCTAGTTATTCACGATCTCTGCTAACTTTGCACCATTTGCTGTAGGCATTTCCAGCAATCAATAACAATATCACATTTCAGAGTATCTGGCACTCCATCTTACTTTATGTTCAGCTCATGAATTTGATGAATTTTGTATCCTGGTGTATTAGTAGCTTCCTTTACTAATGCAAGAGTTTTGCTGTTTTTATCTTGTCGGCTCTACGGGTTCAGCCACGAATATGCTGAAGGCTTGCTTTTCCTTGTTCTTAGTTAAAAACCACCAAAAATATGAAGGCTGGAGGATAACTGCTTATTTTCAGCCAGCAGCAACTCCATAAGGTTATGCAATTGCCAATGAAAACCTAATTTGACCTACGTACATTTTATTATTGATGGTGAACCAGAATGAAGGAACCTATCTTGGCTTTCAACTTTGAGACTGAGTTCAAGCTTAACACTTGAAAAATTTATTACTACTATCCTATGAGATTAATCACACTTGATGTGAATTTACAGAGAAACAGTGTTTTATGTTTTCCAGTATGTACTAACCACTCTTCTAAAGCATCCTGCACTTCAACTGTTAAGATTTAAACCCTCCAAGAATCAAACCTACACAATGGTTAATGGTGAATCTTGTAATATTAATGCATATTAATATGCTTACTCATCACTTCTTTCTCACAAGATGCATTAACAATTGCTTATAATTTTCTAAGAGTTCAGCCCTTTAGGATTATATATTCCATTCCCAGTGCATGGATGAGTTTGAGTAGGGTTTTCTTCTTGTTTACTTTTGGTTTTTTTAATGTGTTTGTGTAAAGCTCTCCATTTTAGCTATGTACCAAGAATTATGATAACATTGTTTTCTATGCCTCACGCAAAAAAACATACATATGAATAGGGAATGAGACAATGAAAGGAACACGTGTTGAGGAGGGATCCTCTGCTATTCCAAGAAAAAAAAATCTATCCAAGTTTGGCCAAGTTATAAGCTTTTGATAGAAGCTCATAAATGCCACTTGGACATGCTTGCTGCAGCATCTTCTTAGCATCTGACAGTAGTATAGGTTCACACTTTCTGATTATGACCAAGTTCCTTATAGTGCCTAGCATTGATTGAGTCTATCTGCATTTCTTCAGACTAGAAATTGTATCCCTAACTCAAGGGGCAGAGATGAACATTGCTAGAAAAGCTAATGTTGGATCATGGGAGGCACTGAAAGCAGGGGCAGCCAGTCAGTTTTTCCTAAACTCTCAAAGACTGTCTTTCTATGGACATTCAAGAAAAGGAGGAAAAAATATTTTCACTGTTAAGATGGAAAGCTGTAAAGTATTTTGAAGAGGAATCAAACAAAGTGGAAGTCAGGGAAGGGTCTGTAAAAATAGATAAGCTCTTTGATTGTGAACAAGCTAGACCTTGCACTACAAAATTGTATAGGAAATGAGCCTACAAGCTTCCCTGCTCCTTTTTTATTGTATACAAAATGTTACTTCCCTGTCTTAAAATTTTTAATGTCTTAAAAAATATAAAAGTGATCTCTATACTCAGCAAGATGAATGCAAACTGTGTACACCTTACAACCACAGCCTTCCATCTAGCTTCACAGGCTAACAGTGAGGGAACAGCTAAATGGGTTGTAAAGATTTTTATTTCCTAAATGTTATCCTAACCTCAGCAATATGCAAATGACTGCCTACATTTAAAACTAAATACATGTCAGCTAATACAATCTGTCCTATTCCAAGCCACTACTTCAACTGCGGACTCGATAGCATCTTGCAGCTTATTGTCCTTACACGGCACCTTTATTACAGTCTGTTTTCCGATGGCTGGCCTTCCACAGCTTCTCTACAACAACTCAACAAAGTCACTGTAGGACTGTCACGTCAGCTATCATTTCCATATTGCTTGAAAACGGCAGCTATAGAATTAGCAAAAGCTCTTCATTCACTGTCCTCCTCCTGCCCCCTTGATAAACACCATTAAACAGGGTGAGTCTGTGAAGTTTACGTCATCATAGGATCCTAGTTTTAAATCAAGAATGCAGGTGGAGAGTGGTGGGATTCATAGGACCACGTACATTATGAGCACAGCTAGTGGTACACCTGATGTGGCATGTTATTCATTCTAGCGCTTTCTTCTTAGTGATCCACACTGTACAGATACAAGTTCGCTTTTTACCTTCCATGTGGAAAATAGTAGCTTTCCCCCACCGCTGCCTTGAAAAAATCTATTCTCAGTAATGGCAGATGGTAGACAAAGGGCAATAGTCACAAATTGCAGAAGTGGAGATTAAGACGGTATATTAAGAAAGACTTCAAGATGGTAGTTGTGCAGCGCTAGAACTGTATCCAAAGAGGCTGCAGAATCTCCATGTCTGGGGAGATGTTAAGGACTTGCATATACAAAGCCATGGGTGATTGGACACAATGTTGATGACAACACGTTCTCGAGAGGTCCCTGCTAATCTATATTACCATGACTGCAAGTCAATATACTTGTTACCTATACAGCCAGATTCCTTTCACGGAAGCTGCCATTTGTTGATTTCCTCAATCCCTTCTTCCAGCCCATGACACTGCGAAGGCTCACCACCATGAGGGTAGGCAGGGAGTCAGAGTTCAGAGAAAGGAATGGCCTAGGCTTTTGGAAAATGTGAGTTTCTGCCTGCCCCTGTAGCAGCTATCCTTCCCATCCCACCTGTAGCAGATACCCACCATCACTGTAGGTTTCCTAGTACAACATCTTCCTTGAGGGAGCCTCATGATAATCATGCCTTTTGGGCAGCAGGCAAAAGCCCAGACTGTACCTCAGTTTCCTAGGTAGGAGGCAAGGCAAGGCTGCCTGAAGAGCACTACTTAGTTAAAGCATTCTGCTGCATGTTTTTTTCCCTGGCTATATCGAACCTTGTTTTGTTATCCAGCTGGTTTAGCCATTGTTTGAATACTTAATTGCTTTTGGCGGTACAGGACTAATGTTCTACATCTCTACTTTTTTCCTGTAATTTGGTGGCCTTATCAGTAAAAGTGCTTCCCTGTGGAACAGCTATATTTAGTTAATTTTGGGTTCACTTTTAATCTTATTGTGGCACCTGGGCCCTTAAATGTAGCTTATAAATGGGTACATGGAAAGGCATAAAAGGACCCAAGGGCTAACAAGAACAGGAAATGGGTCTACAAGCGTAGGATAGGATCTCTAAGAGGATACAGATAAGAGGGAACTACAGAAACCAACTACTTAAAACGAATGGAATAAAGGTAATAGGTAACGTGAAGACAGGGGAAGGGGTTTTGGGGGACAACATAGCTGAGCTTTGTTTGGGTTATGTGTATTAAGTCAGAAAGCGGTGGTGCAAACAGACTTTAAGAAAGCAGGGTCCATTGCTTCATACAGGAGGAGAAAAAGTGAGATTTGTGCTTTGTTAAATAGTAGCAGAACAGTTAGGAGGAGAGAACAGCTCTTTCCCCAGTAGAACAAGTATGTTCCTTGTTTCTTGGTAAGAAGGCTCATCTCCAGCTAGGAATTCCCCTCACTGACAGTCACAAATCCTCACAACTTTCAAGATGTTAATTGGGGCATTGACAACATTGGGAGAATACATTAGTGAGCTGTCTGTTATGCAAACATGGTTTAAAATTACTTCACTAGCCTTACAGAACAGTTAGAAAAACAGAAATCATACTCCTACCCTCAGATCCACACCATTAGCTTCTTCTGCACTAGTTCTCCATGCTTCTTTTGCCACACCATGCTTGTTGGGAGAAGACACTGCAGCTTGTCCCAGATTTTACCAGGATAAGCCTGCATAACACCTAACATATCCATAGGCAAATTCTCTAGCTCTAGCTACAGCAACTCTCTTTCCTGCTCATACAATGGCTCTTACAAAGACAATGACATTCACCAAAGTTTTAAAAACTCTTCTGTCAAATTTGTTTCAAAGTAGCCAACGTCTCCAAAACTGTCAGAGGAGAATGAGACAATATAATTGTACAAAACTTGGTTATTTTGGGTCATTAACTTTCACAGAATTATGGAATAGTTTGGGTTGGAAGAGACCTTAAAGATCATCTAGTTCCAACCTCCCTGCCATGGGCAGGGACACCTCCCACCAGCCCAGGCTGCCCAAGGCCCATCCAACCTGGCCTTGAGCACCTCCAGGGATGGGGCAGCCACAGCTTCCCTGGGAAACCGGTTCCAGTGGCTCACCACTCTTGTGGTGAAGAAATTCTTCCTTATGTCTAGTCTAAATCTAAAACTTTATATTCTAATAAAGCTTGAGAAAGCTGTGACAGGGACTATATTTCTTCTGCACACCTGTTAGAAATGTTGAAAATATTTGGTAAATATTTATGTTTCTTCTCAGTCTCTCTGATTTCCCTATACAAGAACTTGAAAGCACATCTCATGACGGGAAGTCCAAAAATATTTGTCAGCTTCTCTGTAAAAGTCATTTTTACATGGCTTCCTTTCATGCTCATGCTAACAGTCTACTGGGCTTTCTCTGAACTATTATCATTAAGAAACTTCCCAGTAACAACAGTGTATTGTTCAAACATTTGTCCTTAAATCCTACTCCTGTCTCAGAACACCCAACTCAAGAAACAAGCAGTTTCTTGGTTCAACAATTCTTCCAGTTCTTCAGAATATATGCCCAGAGAGATGGGAAATAGAAACATTAGAGCTGGTTAGTACTTATGTTGAGGGTACATTTATATTTTTAAAGTGACCTCAAAATCTTTGTTTGCTTCAAGTATTTTGGTGGTTTAAATACCCTTTATTTTATGTTGTCACCTGCACACACAGTTCATCCTGGGTCTCAGCAAAGAATGTCATCAAGCAGAGATCAGTGCTTTTCCAGAGTTGTTGTCTGGCCATTCGGCTCTGGCAATTTGCACTGGTGAGCAGCCAGTCTGTCTGTGGGCTTCTACGTGCTCTTGGTCATCTTGACCCATTAGAAAAACCCATTGGAGGCTGATGTGTCTTGGTTCATCAAGATCTGCAGCATTTACACTTCATGCTTCAGCAGAGTCTCAGGCAGAGCTCTGGGATTTAATCAAATAAGGGGAGGAAGTGCAGCGAAAGTGAAGGCTGAGAAGACTACTTCAGCAGCAAACACAGAAAAGATGAGGTTGTTTCCTGAGTGGCTGTCCTTGTGTCTAACCACTGCAGAAGCAGCACAACTACCAGCTCAAAGGCAGAGGCTGCTGCATCTGCTGCTTGCCACGTATACAGTCTGATACGCTCCAATCAAATTCATCTATGGTCATAGCTGATCTGTTTGATTGCTGTGCTGCCAGACCAGGGCAAAAGTAGGTGCCATGCACTGCAGACACAGAGCAGTAATTGATAGCTGAGGCTAAAGTCTGATTGCACATGGGTGATCCTCATGGGTTTATGTCTTAGGTGAGAGGTACTGTGTCCTGCATGCCAGGCTCCTATGTCCTGTGCAGCCAGGCTCCAGTCCATCTACTCACTCCAGCCTGCAGTGAGAAATATTTTAAAAAGCTTTTCACTCATTCCTCAGCACGCTTGTGTCCTCAGTATCAGAGCTCAGCATGGTGCAACATTAGCGAGCCTGGGAACTATTAGGTCCCACAGTTTAGCCTGGCTTTAAACGGGCTAGGCAAGTCATACAGCAGTGCTGGAAAGTTCACACCTAGCCCAGATATGCATGTTTACACTCCTATGTCATCCAACACTTTAAACATGATTCTGTAGCTAGTTTATTTCAGTTTACATAATTGGAAGTACACAACATATTAAGGTGGTGCAGAGCAAAACAAAAGCAAGATATTCTTGTGGTCTTTGTTTCCCAGTGAGTTTCTCTCATTTTGTAGTATGAGAAAAACCTTTTCAATACAGTGTTACAGCTATGCATCATGATATGGCTCATCAAATGTTGCAGGTGCTGTGTAGCTACCCATATTCACTGAAGAGAAAGTCACTTAGATTAAGCATGGACAGCCATATACTGTATACTCACTGTTCATTCAACATTTCCTGTAAGCAATGTGAGTTATCTGTGCAATACCTGCCACTGATTTCAAGGACAACTTGTCACCTGAGGCAAATGGGGAAAAATATTTTAAAGGAAAAAAACCTTAATTCAGGTTTCAAGAAGATGTTATAAAAATGTACATTTAAGAATTGTTGTCAACTCATACAAGATCTTTAGTTTGATCTATCAAATGGTTTACCTGTGCTTCAGAATACTTGGAAAACATGTAAAAATCTTGCAAATGCCAAGTTTAGTCTCTGCTTACAGAAGCATTTATTAATTGTTCATATATATATATTCTGTTCTTTCTTTCAAATTCCTCGTTGCCAATGAAAGTTCTCAAACTAACAGTAAGCCACATCTGAGAGGTGGTTTTGTTCTGCCATACCTAAGACCTTGAGATTAATTGCTTAGTGCTTGGTATGGGCAAGAGTAAACCACAGAAACCTGGCAACAGCATTTGAGTCACTAATTTTTTTTTTAAGCAATATATCACTGCCAAGTAGCCCCAAAATTAGCACAGTTTAAAAAGAAATAATAAATCAAAGCTAAAATTTAGGGAAGTACATTGACATTTCTTTTTGCATAATGGATCAAAATTAGAGCAGCTGCAACTGAACGGGGCTGAAACTTACTGTGAGTAAAGTATGTTCATCAATGGAAACATCCAAGGAAAACAGACCACAGCAGTACTGAAGAGTCTGAGATTAAAGTTACTAATGTGGCATGATTCTGAACCTGTAAAGCACACAAGCTACCTCATGCACACGAGATTGTATGGTTTTGCTGAAGGGAAAAGTGGTAAAGAAATTTTCTAGTGAGTTTGTAGAATTAGACTTTTACACTGATAAAGAGAAAGGGTTGCAGCAGCTTTATATACGTAACGCCTAAGTAAAGGAGGGAAGTAATCCATAGATTTCAATCAAAATCCAAATATTTATCTTGAGTATGAGAGATGTCTTACAGGGAATAGCATTAGTTTTCCCCAGTTTTCCTAGTCCTTTCATTACAATCAACCAAGCTGCATTTGAAGTCAATTATAAAAGTACAATAATCCCTGTCCCCTAAATGAGGTTGCCAACCTAAGCCATGTTTTGTTTCTGTCTTAGTGCAAGTTTAGTGCACACAGCCAGAATCCACACTTTGGATTTTCTTATTTCTAGTTCTTATGGCACCATTTTCCTCTCAACAGTTACACAGGACACAGCTGTCTGTTTAATAGTTTTGAAGAAAGCCCCAAACTATACAGCACTATATGAAACTCTGCCTTCTCTATGAATCTATGCTGGGTATTCCATGCTTGACAACATGCATTTTAGACTTGCTCTTCAAATGTACTGTTTCTGTGCATAAAGGGGTTGCCTCCCTCCATATCCCCAAATATTTCCTGCCCTCTTTCCTCAGTTTTTCACATTAGAAACAAGTATTATCAGAGTCATCCACTGATTTCATACAGATTTCCCTTTGGCTTACAGGGGCAGCTGCCCAGACAGCAGCAGCAACACCAGACATTATTCTGGCAGCCTTTACTGATTTTGTGCACCTTCCTGATGATGCCTCAGGAATTACTGCAAGACTCATTATAGCAGCAAGATATTTTCCTTCAGCCATCAAAATTTTTTTTCTTAGTTAAAGAGCATTGCTGTGTTTCATCTTGTTTTTTTTAAAGATTAAACGAGGTACAGAAATTCGATAGAAGATACCACCGCTTCCTGATCTTCAAGTCTCTTACCAATGCAGTATTGCTGTGACTGTAGCCAGCTGCTTAACTAGCCAAGAACAACCTGATTACAGGATCATCTTCCACCGTCACAGAAAGTTATTCCCTCCTTTGAAGGCCTTACAGCGCAAGGAACACAAAGAACACAATGCTCGGATTTCCAAGGCCCACTGACCTCCTCACTTCAATGTGCACACTGGTTAAAGTTGATAATTTCCAGATTCCTATTTTTCAGCATGACTACTTGGCCTTTCAGGTCATGGCACTACTTTCACTTGCAGGGATTTTGTTTGAATGAAGATGCATTCCCAATGTCTGCCATTAGCAATCTTTCAGCAGCTACCCCACCACGCATTGCTTTGTTCTAGGGTGGGCTAACCTCTCTGCTCACCAACACACTCCACTTATCTTGGACAGATATTATCTTCTCATTCAACTGCTGGCCATTTGCATTACGGAATGCACATTCCCTATAGTACATATCCTGGCATGAAGTCTTTTACAGGGTTTCTGAGCTTACTTGCTCAGTTTGTCAAACTACTTATTTTTTCTGATCTGGAGAACAGTCACAGCAATAGTGACCAACAGGATACACACAGTACCTCCAGCACCAAGCCAAGACAGAGGATTTGCAATAAAAGCTTTTGAAGGAAGTGAAGGATTTGGGCAGACTTCTGCTGCTTAGTCCTATGACACGATAACCTGAATTTAAATGCAAATAGCCTTTTAAAGAGGTTTTGTTGAAGTGTAAAAGTAGAGTTTGGTAGACAGTGATCTTAGTAGTGAACAACTGCAGCTCAATTCTCCCTTAGCAGCAGGGAGCCTTAAAAGCAAGTATTACAGTAAAAAAGCTGAGAAGAAGGGAAACGTATGTGCATCTTGGTCAGGTGCTATGAACACCATGATTGTCAGGTGAGTAATGATATGAATAAAAAAAAGAAAAAAAATCCTGAAACAGACAATGTCTAGACAGACTTTAGACAACTCCTAAGTATGAAATATTCCCAACTTGTATAAACTCTGGAGTCCGACCAGCAGATTTGCTTGCTTAATGAAGACCTATACACAGCAACAGAAAACCTATGCACAAACTGCTGTTATCTATAAGAGGGCAAAACATGGACAATGTACAAGGAAAATAAAAAAAGAAGAATCATATTCCACATTCTTTTATTTCTATGAAACACCTTGTGAAATATTACAGAAAAATCCACCACAGCTGGCAGCATCCTGCCTGGCTCAGCTGGCCAGTGTTCTGTGCTTGTTCACAGTGATAAACAAGGTGACCACCTCAACTATTACACCTTGCACACATTATTTGAGGGACAAAGCATGTCTGATACAGGATTAAATCACTCTAAGGCACAACTTTCTATTACTCCTTTTAGGCAAAGGAAAATATCCATCTCTAGATCTAGTAGTCGGGAAGAGTGGATGGAGAAACTTCCAAATTGCTTTTAATAATATTTTTTCTTTCCTGTTTGTTATTTAAAATACTGGGTTTGCTTTCTGAATCAAAGCTAAACAGACTCACAATGAGCCGAAAATTACAACAAAAATGAAGTGTGAGCCATAGTGGATGCTGCAATGTGCATAATCATCTAGTGAATCTAGACCCACATGGTTTTTTATACACTTTTGTAATATGTATGTTGAGGGTGTTTTTTGTATTAAGTGATGCTATTATTCAATTACAGTATTAACAACAGTGTCAACATTATATAGGGTACTTCACATATTAGAAGTTTTTAATCAAAAGCTACTTCAACTTTTCTTGATGCTCAGCTCCTGCAAGAGAAATCTGACCTTGATCTTCAGTTTACAGAACAAACCCATCGCATTAAACATACAACAAAGAATAGTAGAGGTCCCATAAGTCATTAGCCTGAATTAATCAAGCATTTAGTCTTTTACTGCATTTCTGAAAGAGTTATGGCACTTGCATACACTTATTAAAAGGGTAACAGTGCTGAAGAAATTAAATGACCTATACATGATGCCTCTAGCTATTGTATGGTTTTCTTGCACTATGCTTTAAAAGGGCATTGACTGCAGTCATTTTTGTTTTCCAGATGCAGGGAAATACCTTCCTTTGAGACTGTCCCATTCTAAGCTGAGGTTTTAGTCATAGGCCATAATGGCTTAAAATTCCGAAGAACTCCAAATGAGAACACTGAGCTCATGTTCAGGCTGGAACTGTTGCCCTGGTTGTTTCAAGTCCAAGGACAACCTACTGCCTGACTCAGTTCTTAACAATGTTGTAAAACATTTTTAAAAGTCTCCCTCTTAATCATTTAGCAAGAAATGCTTCTTATCCCAGACTCATGGGGCATAACTGGGCAGCACTAGAGAGCTATTTCAAATGACAGTGCTTAATGAGGGCAGGGCTCGAGCTTTTAATCAAGAAAAAGCTTTTAAATAACAAATCTCTCTATCTGCAACAAGTAAGCTCAGCTTGAAATGTATCTCCCCACCCCTTCCACTGCAGCAGCCAGCACATGACATTACAGAGCAAATGAAAAATAGAGCAACTGCAAAGAGGTTTTGATTTTTTTTTTTTTACATCTAAATGAAGACACCTACTGCTGTAGCTGTTTTAACAGTAACCATCAGGAACCAAAACCAATAAAAGCTTATAAGAGTTATTTACATTTTATTCTTGCTGAACATAGATGCAAGCAATAGGGAATATTTGTGGCAGACAAAGTTGGTGGAGATTTAGATGACCCATTTTGATATCTAATAAATTCAGGCAGAACTGCAAGCTTTCTAAGATTTTAATGTGACAAACACTGAGAAAGTCAATATGAAATTGAAAGATAGCTCATGTTTGGAATGCAGTGACTCTAAGTCAGTTTAGGAAACTTTTAAATTACTGAAATATGGAAGAGCATCTTTAAGATGTAGGTATTTCAAACCTCTGTCTTTTGTGGGCACTACAGCAGGAGGCTTAGTAAGTCTTCCTTACTGAAGCAGACGCTGCTTTAGACCTTCTGGAACTCGCCAGGCAAAACAGGGCAGTGGAAATCAAGCTTGTATTAATCATCTCCTTTACAAATGTCTTTCTTGATGAAGTTACTGCTAACAAACTGTAAAGAGGACAGAATCAGGTTCTTTACAGTGATGTCCAGTGACAGGATGATGGGCACAAATGTAAAAAAAAAATAAATTAAATAAAAAACGAAGAGAACACTTTATTTACCTATTTATTTAGCTGTGTGGTCAACCATTGGAACAGGTTGTCCAGAGTGATTGTGGAATTTAATTCTGTGGAGATATTCGAAAGTCACCCAGGCACGATCCTGGGCAACTTGCTGTAGCTGACCTTGCTGTGCACTGCTGAAGCTAGAATGTAGATTCCCAATGCCAGGCTACAATTAGTGGAACGGTGCTTATTTACACTGCTTGAAATCTGGTTCCTTACACTGAAATGATGTGATTTTTTTGGTGGAAGCCTCAGAAGTTTCAGTAGATTTTCACATCTATGCACATGACCAATGCTGATGTCCCAAAATGTTGTCTTAAAGAATATTTGATATATACTCTGATTAAATAGATCTCCCTTAGCTCCCAAAGCTTGTTAGGATATCTTCAAAGCTATTTTCAGGTCTGGTAATTTTCCTGAATTCTGTTCCTAACTGAGATGGTATAGTCAGACTTTTCTGAGGCAGCATTGACATGACTGGACAGCTCTGACTGCTACTACAAGTTGACTACAACAATACAGAACAGAAGAAGCTGGTAAAGTATCCTTTTATAAAATCACCTAAACCAAGCTGTTGCAAAATTAACATGCAGCCTTTATTTGCTGCAGCAAGAATAAAGAACCACTTCAAGAAGGTGGGTTTCCTGTGGCTTTCCTGGGGGTCTAGTATGTCTACATGTATTACTTACAAAAAACACAGATCTTTCTTAGGTCTGTAGATAAAGATATTATGGACTGTAAATACACCCTTGGGAAGCCTTGAGTTCAACACACAATACAGAACTCACATGTGAAATGGGGACTCAAATAAAGCTTATCAGGGATAAATAAATCCCACTTATATAGATAGATCTAAACCACTTATAGGTCTAGACCTACCTGTGAGTGGTACTGTTCTTACCCATCTGCAAAGGAACAGGAAAGTAAGTTAGTTACTGTCTAGTTTCAGGAGGGAGGGGACAGAAGTGGTGGAGGAAACAGACAAAGAAATCAAACGATTCATTACAAAGAAAGGACTAATACATCCAAGTTAGCCTCCTTTCAAGAAGCACAATCTGTAAGTGCAGTTTACCATTTGCGCATCTTAACAGCCCATTGATATACTGTGACACTGCTTACACTCCAAGAACTGGTTCCATTGTTTTGCTTCATCAGATAGACAAACTGTAAAACTTCAGATAAGGAAACTACTCAGTAAAGCCAAGATCTCTTACTTCATAACAGATTTTACCTCTTGTAAGGCAAGCATTGGGGGAAAAAGTTGAACTCAAACCTCATAGTGGTGGCTGTGCCACACATTTTATGCAACTACATGAAGAAGCTAGGCCAGAAGTACATTTTCAGAACAGGATGCCAAACACAAATCAATATATGAGTAACAGTTAGTATCAAGAAAGATTTCTCAAGATTACCCTGCTGTTCAGATGAAAATACATTTCTTTTGAGTATATGTACTTAAAGATGCACTGTTGACTTCAAAGTTTACAAAGTTTTCACTTTAAACTGCACTGTAAACTCCATTTACTGAAGATACAAAGGGAAGAGCAAAAGCTACTAGGAATAATTGCAACAATACCAAGCTCTCAGATTTTTAAAGGCATCCCTTTTCCTATAAAGATTAAGGTCAAAATGACAACTTGAAAAAAACCAAACAAAAAATCCTCTTAAAACTCCCCACCACAGAAACTAAACTTTTGTGATGGAAAGAGTGGCCAAATGGTCATGCATCCTATCTGTTGTTTTTGGAGGTGGGTCAACTGGATATTGCTTAGATTTATTTCCAGTTAGCTGTTGCCTAGTATTTGCTGAACAGAACATGCAACTCCTGTAGTAGCTTATCATTTAAGCCTCCCAAAGCCCCTCAAACAGTGACAGAAAAAAGATTAATACATTGAGTTCTGTTCAATACAGTAATTTTGAGTTTATTACAAATCATCTTTTATGATTTATATATGACTATATTAACAGTACATAGCAAACAAATAAAAGAGTTCTTTACATGTTCTTGTTATAGCCAATACTTTGCTTGACTCAAGGACCAGTTCTTAAATAATACCTACTTAAGCATAAGAATAAGACTTATTCATAACACAGACAAAGCAAGGGCACAAATCCATCAGTACAGTGGAGTGCAGTTTGTGTTACTGTGGGTAGTCCCATTACACCACTGGTGAGGTTTGGCACAACTGAGCCTTCTAAAACAAAGGCAGGCAATGAATCAAAGTAGAAAATATCCTCTCTAATAGGCTTAAAACTTCAACAGTGAACCTCTAATCATTGTCATCAAATTGTGCCTGATATTGTCACACAGAATACAGCCCATGCTCAGCCTCTTGCATGCTGCAGAGGAGCTAAGCATAACCTCTTCCTCAGCCATTGCTCAAAAAAGAGGAGAAATGCAAATGTACTTACCTGAACATTTGTTGGCTACATAGATGCTAGCACAGGCTGGATCTCCTTTATACAGCAGGCCTTCCAGTGCTCCTGGTTCCAAGTGTTCAAGAAAAGAACTGTTTATGCCACTGCACTGATAAAAATCACCTCAGAGAGCCCAGAGCTGCCCTCATAGCTTGTAAATTATATAGCTTTACTCTGCTTGGCACAAGCTTGAACCCTGTTATAACTTAGATTTAAAGACAACACAAAGTTTCTGCCTTTTCAGAGCCCTTCGGCAGTTTTGCTGCTGAACCACAGGGGCTCGTCAGGCCTCTACAGGTGTTCTTAATTAGGAGAGAATCCACAGAAGGTACTAGCCTTAAAGATACATGGCTTTTAAGCATAAGTCTTCAAAACTCAGCTATATCATATCATCATCTTCACTGAGTTATGCTCACAAAGGACACAGATAAAATAGTGTTTAATCAGAACTACTGTTTCCCTTTGCAAGCAAAAGATCATGAAATAGCTATCCTGAAGTACAAAAGCATGGAGTTATCTCATTCTAAAGTGAGTGCCTAGTTGATTCAGCTTCCTGCCTTTGTCTTGCTTGAACACTTAGATTTAAAAAGTACTTCTGTCCTTGGAGGCAAGGGTAGTGTATAAAAAACAGCACAGACACTTATACAGAATTTGATTATGTTTAGGAACAAATCAGCTGGCCTCCTTCTCATTCACATTTTCAAGAGAAGACTGAATGATTTTAAAAGTAAAGACTTCAGAGACACAGTGTGAAATCGTACACAGAAATAAATATAAAGCTGTGGCCTGGATGATCATTAATGGCATGTAGCCTGTGAGGATATATGGAAATAACATTAATCATTTTGAAAGAATCAGAGGGAAAAAAAGACAAAAGCAATTAAGCCACACAGTGCCACGAAATGTATTAGACCCTTTCTTAGTACTGGATAAAATGGGACTGATTTACCAAAGCATTGTCACTGACACATTCCAAAGGACTCTTCAGGGCAAACGCCCTTTCTTTCCAACACCAGCCTTCTAGCGCAGTCTAGCACGGAGTCTACCACATGAAGCAAATAGCAGGACTGACACTTAGAGGATTGTCTTGTCAAAGGTTATAAAATGCTGCCAGTGGAGCATTTTTCTGTTCTCTGAATTACTAACAACAGAGCTGTTCTGTAGCTGAGCTGGTTGGACTTTCACTTCAGTTTGTCAAAGGGGTGAGGATCACTTACAGTCTGTGGAAGTTCCCTACTAGGTTCTCCACAGTGTGACTGTGCTCCTGGAGTTTTCTGCCTTGAACCACTCTGAAGCTCTTGCACTGATCGGGACTCATTAGATCACTGACTTCAGAAATAAAACTTCAGAAATATTTTAGGACTGAAGGGGCCAGGGTTGGATTCCACCTGTGCAAAACCAGTTTAGGGTTAATATGAATAGCTTTAGGCCTATGCTACTGAATTTGGGGTACCATTTTAGTACCTAGAGCGTTCCTGAAAGTTGAGGGGTAATATAAGGCTGCCTTTGCCCTACCTAAGTAATGGACTATGCCACCTAAATTACAGTTTTGGGAGACACAAAGGAAAAGGGAATACTCATGCTGCTTCAGTTGCACCTAATTTAGATGTTATTCTGAACCATGCCCTATAATAGCCCCCACCCTCTGCCAGTGTTCACACAGTCTAAGAACATGAACCTCTGCATTTGGGCTTCTGATCAAGGTGTCAAAATTATGTGAATAACTTTATAGAATCAACAGCTGAGCCGTGAGGAAATTTGGATCACCTGGTGAAGTCCCAAAATAGAGTTATGCATTTTCTGAACCACAGACCAGCAGACCTAAACATGAAGTGTAATCATAGGGAAAGTCTTCCCCAGAAAGAATCTCTGGTTTAGATTTTGATCTGATTGATCTTACTTTAATATAAATTAATTTTCAGGTAAACATAAAAAAAGGGTGCTTTTAATGTCTCAGTATTCCCACACATACTGGCTATTGTCAGAACTACCCAGACTACATTTTCATTGATTACAGGGACCAAATGCAAGTTTGCATCTCGTTGATACTAGATGTACAGTAGCTGTTTTTCAGGACCTCTGCTCCCCATTGCTGTAACAGCAGCCAGAACTGAAGCTGTACAGAACTCTCATCCACCCTACAGAGCATGATGTCAAGTTCTTCTCCTGGATGTGATATTTTCCTTTCTGATGCTGGCCAGTGGATATTGTAAGAGTATATGGAACATATGTTGAGCACCATGCTCATCAAACTACGCTGCAATAGGTGATTTTAACATCAGGTAATCAAGCTTGTCTATGGGATGCATTTGACCATGAGTATACAGTCACAATGTGAATTTCAGGCAGGTTTGTGTCTAAGGATGAACTGATGCATATCCCAACTGGTGTCCCACACATGCCAACACTATAATGTAATAACATTTTGATTCAGTAGGTGTTGTTTCTGAGAGTTTCTGAATAGTTGCTGAACCTTATTCACTATCTTTTATTATAGAAGCCTTCTGTGTTCCCAGCCTCCAGTTTATACCCAATAGGGTATAAATGTTGATTTTTGTAAGGCTGTAAGGAAACTGTGAGATAGGGATTGTTGTGAGACACTGATTTTGAAATTCACATTTGTGCCATTTTCTCCTAACTTACAGAAAAAATAATCAATCAAGCTGCATTCAGTCAGGTTCTTGTAAGTGAAACTTTTCTGGCTTTATACAGATATATAATAACTGAGAATGGAACTGAGTTCAAGGCATTGCCAAGCAAAATTAAATGATTTGGGGTCGTATTATTTCAGTTGCTTCAACTTGCCTGTTGGCACCTCTTTCAGAGGAGAACAGATAAGACAGTGTTGTGGATTAACCCCAGCTGGCAGCTCAGCGCCACACACCTTCTCACTCACTGACCCCCATGGTGGGATGGGGGAAAGAACTGGAAAGGTAGAAGTGATAAAAATTGTGTGTTGAGATAAAGGTACTTCAATAGGTAAGCAAAGCAAAAACAAGGAATCAATTCGCTACTTGCCATCAACAGGCAGGTTTTTAGCCATCCTCAGGAAAGCAGGGCTCCATCACACATACGAGTTACCTGGGAAGACAAACAACTCTGAATGTCTTCCCTTTCCTTCTTCCTCTCCTATTTGCTTCATGTGCTGAGCGTGATGTCATATGGTGTAAAATATCTCTTTGGCCAGCTGAGGTCAGCTCTCCTAGCTCTGTCACCTCCCATCTTCTTGCGCACTCCCAGGCTACTCACTGATGGAGTGTGGTGAGAAGCAGAAAAGGCCTTGGTTGTGTGAAAGCTTTGCTCAACAATGACTGAAACATCTCTGTATTTCAGCACAAATCCAAAACATAGCTCCATTCCACCTACTGTGAAGAAAACTAACTATCCCAGACTAAACTAGCACAGATATCTACTCCTGCATTCATGGGTATTTCTAGGTGGAGGAGATCAGGGAAGGTCAGAAGAGGAGATAGCTAAATAGGTACAGTGATTTTAGTGTTCCAGTCAGCTTTCAGGGCTACTCTGAGCCCTGTGCAGCTCTAGGAAGATGGTAGGATTACTTTACATCTACAGTTTCTTTTCATCAACAGTTTTCTGAATCTGCAATTACTCTTGTGACATTTGTTTAACTCTTGTTTGTCCCATCCCAACTATGAAGAAATAATTTTTCCATCTTACACAAAGCAAATGACAAGTTAAACTAAACTTCTAAGAAAAATGATCGCATTCATCACTGAATTCTGACTTCTAGAGTATGAAAAGAGGCAGTATTGAGTACAGCAGTTATAAAAATGTAAAATCACTGTTTCTTACCTTATTTGGTCTTAAAATGATCTCTTTTCTGAAAAGTCAGTTCTTAATGCAAGAAAAGTTAAGAATGCCATTCTTGGAAATCCTGATTTGCTCTACATTATATGATTCTAACAACATTGTCTTGTACTTCTACAAGAAATCTAATGTTTTAAAGGGTTATCATATGGACATAAAAAGAAAAATTGAGAGTCAATCCTGAAGAGCAGCACATAAGTGTCTCACCAGAAAGAGAGAATGTCTGAATTACACAGAGAGGACAACAGTGAACAGAATCTTTCTATCTCCACTGAATTCAGAGGTGCCCTGAATGGACTTGCTGGCATAGTGTTGGTCAGTATCACCAGCTGAATTAGGAACCTATATTTGGCAGTGGGACTATTTTCCACTGTCTCTTCTGGAAGTTTGTTTTTAGTTCTGGATGTCTAGAAAGTCCTCAGCATCACCTCAACATCTAGTGCCAAATTGCCATTAATTTCCTAAAAGTTCTAATATGAAAAGCAATTACGGAAAATAAGATCTTGGCTGAAAAAAACTGATGTTATCATTAAAAAAAGATCTGGCAAAGCAACAGTGGTAATAATATGAAAAGTAAATAAGCACAGGAGATAATATAAAGATACTGAGTTGGGCAGGAAATTATTTCTAATATGAAGTCTCTCTCTTATAATACTCATTCCACCAAAATGGATGCATTTAAATTGCTGTTTAGGTGCCCTTATTCATTGCTGTTTGCAGCATGTAAGTTTAAATGCAGAGTTCATTTAATTCTGTCTAGGTAAGTAATTGTGCTAATGAACAAGGCGTACCCTCAACCATTTGCTTTAAGGAGAATAAATACTTATTTACAAAAATAAAATGGCTTGGTTTGTGATTTTTGGGTTTTGGGTTTTTTTTATAATTTCATAGTGGCATACAAAACAAAAATGCTGATCCTATGCAGGCTGAAGTGAAAAGTAAGACGAGACAGTTTTTCATGCACTATAAAATCTGTGTCTGCCATGAAACAAGATCCTGTTTAATAACCATGCACTTTATTTCTCAGCAATAAAATTTACAGAAGAAGCAAATTAATTATTATTGGATTAACTAGTTAAGTGTGTTGTTATAAATAACTTAGAGAGTTTCCTTTTTCCCACAGATAAATTCTTGATACAGAAAAGTTACTTTAGTAGAGTATTTTTAAGTAGTTTTGATTAAAGCCTTCATACTTTCAGTGAATGTTTCTACTCTGAATTGCTGTACAATGAATAATAATTAATTAATCCTGCAGTGATAATGTCACATGTATAAGCAGTTATTTACTTCACTGCAAAATAGATGAGGAAGCTGGCTAGGAGTATAATATTTCAGCTTTGTAAAATGGTTTTCTAGCTCTTCGTGCCTTCCCAGTTAGGAGAATGGCTGTGTGATTTTTTTTTTTAAAACTAAATATCTTCAGAATCTTTTGTAATACAGCTCAAAGAAATCTTCTTTAGATCTTCTAGCTCATAATATCATACAATCCAATTTTATCCATTCTCAAAGGGTCTGACTCAAAGCTTTGAAACTAATGACAATCTGTTTCCTCATTATTTCATAATAAATCACAGCGTGATCAATGAGTTCTATGGGACACTTCTAGGTCTTCATCATCCGCTGCAGAGAGTGCACTGAAAGCCTTAATGATGTGTAGTTTGGGGTATGGCATGACAACTTAATGCAGAGGGCAAAACCACAGAAATGAAACTTAACAGATGTATGAAAAAGGTGGGAGTGGATTTGTAAGTTCTGTAGTATGTAGAAGAATTTCCATTTAATAGTAATGGTGTCAATGGACTTACTGACTATTCTGCAGAGTTTCTAACATGGGTGTCTCTCAAAAGCAGAGATGGGGAATGAAAGGCCTTCCAAAAAAAAATCTATCAGATTTCTTACTGATGAAGTAGTATACCTCTGAAAGACTGTGCTATATTTACAATGGTAATAATGATTCTTTCAGTTTCATAAACAAAGAAGAAAAACGTTCTTTAAGTTAGGGTTTTGCCCAGTAACACAGAAGATCTCTGTTCTGTTTTTATCAGTGACGCATTTTTTAAAGGTGCACTAGCAAACCAACTAGTTATTATCTGTGTCAATCTCCCAGCTGTAAAATTTTCAGTAATGCAGGCAAAGCAGCAAATTTATCAGTACTTATTTTCCGATGATGATGACAGAAAGAAACAGGAGGAGGAATTAATTGTGATATGCAATTAAAAACTTAAAGAAAGTAAATAGTTGGGGACTGTAAAGTGGAAAACGACAAACAATTTGAGAAAAGGATATGAAGGAAGAAAAATATGAAGTCAAAAGGAAAAAGAAGCAGATGGGAAAAAACATGATAAAGGAAGTAATTTGATAGGGAAGGTAATTTACAGTAAAAATACAAAGTCCAATCAAATGCACAACTATAATGCATAGGAATACTCTCACAAAACTTTCTTTGGCAGATGCCTATGTTACTGAGTCCCATAAATCCCTTTTAAGTTGTATGTCCATTTTAAGGTCAGAAGGGCTTACCTAGGCTGACTTCTATTCCATATGCAGTATATTTCACCCAGCTTTCACTGTATTGAGAACAGTAACTGCACAGAAGGAAACACTTGGCATTTTAAAAAATTCTGTTCTAAAAATCTACATTTTCTCCAGATTTTCCACACCCTCTTGGAATATCCATACCTTCAATTTATTGAAGGCACTAAGTGCAGGCTCTTCTTTTATGTGGGCAGAGATCAGTCAATGTGTTCTTAGAAGAGTTGCCAAAAACTAAACTGTCTTTGAGAATGACTTGCCACAGTTTTCATTTTAAGTTCAAAACTTTTGTAGATGTTATTTTCCTCCTTTAACAGAGCTGTTCAGTGATAACCTGTGAATCCAATTACAATGTATTACTCAGAGGTTTTCAGTTTTCTTAATTTCTTCATAACCAACAAAAATGTTCCCTTAAGAATATGAAATACCTTGTAATTTATGAATTCATTTGAAGGGATGCCATAATTCCACTTACTATCCATGCGTTAAATTAGTATTTTTCAATTCACAGACTTCACCAATGAGCCTCAAGGACTTTTTTTCCTTCCTTGTACATAATAGGACTTCCTACCTTCCTTTTTATCCTAAACAGAAGAGTGAAATCATTGCCAGTGTTTAGGCTCTAGGCAGTTTTTTGGCCCCAAGTTTTTTTCTCACAGTTCTTTCCTGCCCCCACTGAAGATGCAGTGATTATACCTGTGATCTGCTAACAAGTCGGTGCCTGCACACATAGGAACCTCTGCTTGTCAGGGAGGCTTTGCCTGGACACTGAGTACAGGAGTTCAGATTACAAGATGGGATGAGATTGAAATCAGTACCAGAGGGCTGTGTTTCTTCTCCTGCATAACCATTTGAAACAAGCGCTGTCCTATCATTCATGGTTTTTGTTCGTTATTTAATCTCCAGACTTCTGAAAATCCAAAGAGAATTCACCAGCAACTGACAGTACTATATCCTTAGATTGCTTTGGTACATAGAGCCAAGTTTTGAGGCTTAAAAATGAGCATTCTTCCCTTGAGTTTTCTTTCTGTTTGGTAAATGTTGCTTTTACTTTTTTTTTTTGCTTCTTCAGCAGCAGAAGGCAGGGTAGATTTTTTTTCCTTACAGTCTTCTTGGAAAAATCTTATGAAATTGCCTCTACAATATTAATTTATTTTAGTTAAAATTACACAAGCCAATGAATTCCAGATTTTGATGTGTTTGCATTTATACTAGTGGCTCTGATATTCTGATTTATCATATAATAGATCAGTTGGAGTTAAGAGTATGCTTTATTAACTGAATTCTTTTACAGTCTGGTGGATTGTAATAAAAGGGAAAAATCCTTGTAGGTGTCTAGAAGTGCAAATATGTAACTCCTCTGCTTGTGGTCCACTAAGGATGCTGAAGAACATTCTGAACTAGAAAAATCAAATAGGTGGCTATAAGTCTTGCAAAGTGACTTGAATTTTATTAATAAAATCTTGCAAGGTAAGAGGGGATCCAAGTGAGCACTGACTTCCAAGGGGCATTAACGGTCTTTAACAGTGGTTAAAATTATTCCATTCAGAGCATTTTCCCATGTAAAAATGACTCTTGTTTGTGAAATTTTTCACCTATTAATCTGTACTCTCTAGTGCCTGAAACCTGTGTTGGGACTTGCAATAATTCTCCTATCCAAAATGATGTAATGAGAAAACAGCTAATGTGCTTAGTCCATTAAGGAAATAACATGGAAAGTCTTGTAACACATATTTTTGTAATTAGCATATTTGCTGACAAAAGCTATTTGTGTGTTGATGGCAAGCTGCATCCTTATTTTATTTTATACGTGGATGAGACAGCATCAGAGCTGAAACATGCCTGATACCGTGCAACTTTCCTATCCTTTGGAAAATGCCTAAAGGAAATGATTGAGGAGAAAATGCTTGAGTACAGATATCGAACTTCAAGGTTAAATCTCAACTACAAGGATAATTTATACCATCTTTTACAAGACTGTGTTGTATGTCATTACTTCTATTGCAGGGTAATGTAATGGAGCACAATGCTGCTGCTGAAGTTGAGACATCCCTTAAGAGTCTACTGCATTCATTAGGCTCTGAAAACTGCGAATAGCTGACTACATGAATTACTCTGGAACATTTTAGCATTTGTGTGGAGTTTTTGCTATCAAAAATCTCTGGCAATTCCACATTAGAAAGTAATTTTCCATATGGCTTACTGGGAATTCATGCACATAAACAGATACTCAGCAGTGATATTTAATGCAGTTTATTGAACAGGTTTACAGATTGGGGGCATAATTTTCAGAGGTTTGTCAGCTTCTGTCTGAAGATAGTGATTATGTGCCTAGGAATTTGACTTTTCCCCTTGTATTTAATATTCCTTTGTTCTCCATTTTGATGCTAAAAGGTAAATGCAAAGATAGAATTGTGCTGATGCAGTGGTAACATACTTCAGTGTAGTTTATAGACTGAACTTCAGGAAGGAATAACATTTATGCGGTCATCTTGTCTTGCTGCAGATGCTTTAGATTAAGCTTCTTGCTACATAGTCTGCACAAAAATACACGAGCTGATACTATAATATGTTTCATAGAAAACTGATATGGAATTGAAGCTGGTGTGAAATTACAATGAGCAATTTAAGTGTAGACATGGCAATATCTAGTTGTTTGCACTTAAGTGTTTATGAGCAGAATAGCACTGAACACAACAAGAACCTGCTCCATAAACAGGTCCACTGAGTGCCCTGGGAATATATAAATATAAATAGCAACATAAGGGGTATGGATTCATTTGTACTCTAGTCTCACAAGTTTTGAAACATCTTTCCTTTGACAGAAGGAAAACAACTAAACACAGCAGGTATACGATAGTCTACAAATCTGTCACAGCCAAAGGATAAACAGCCATAGACTCATCTATTCCGTGTCTCCTTCTAAAGGAGATGGGGAGTGCTTTGGCTTTGCAGCCATGCACATACTTCATGTTCAAAGTGCTCAAGGAAAACTAGGCTGTCAGCACAAAGCATGATAAGAAGTGGTTTTGTCCTCCAGCAAGAGGGAGATCTTGTAACTACTATAACCAGTGTTTTCACCATACTTACTATCCAAGTAATACCTTTTTTCATGAGGAGAAATGTCCTTCTGTACTGCAAAGACTTTGTGAACTGCAACTGTGTCTAATGTCATATTGTGTCAATATACCTATATATACCTGAGCAACATGGAAAAGAACAGCTCTAGCTCCCCATGCAATCTCTCGTTTACTGATGTGCCTCTCAAAAAGGTTCCTGAATGGGTAATATCTCACCCCCATGGGTAATATCTTTCACATCCATGGTACAAAAGGACTATATTATTTGTGGCATCTAAGCCCTTGCTCCACAGGACACTGGAGTGACCTGGCAGGATGTTTCAGATCCACTTGATGCTTCCTGACTTCAATGCTCAGCGAGGAAGGGTATCCAGCTGACAAGACACAGTGGTGTTGCTGGTGGCAATACCTATGGAGAACTGACTGTTATGTCACATCTGCAGTTTTTGTCTCTTTTTTGACATCCAGAATTTGTCCTTCAGTAATGACTCAACTCTGGTTTGGAAATCTGGGGTTTTTTTCTCCCCCATAAGCAGATTTCTTTTTTTTCTTTTCCCTGCTTTTCATTGGGTTTGTTTTTGGGTTGGTTTTGGGTTTTCAGTGCTTTTAAATAAAGTCTGGCACATTAAGTTCATCTTTTGTAGTAATTGGCAATGTTGTTCTGGTTAGTGAAGGTCATGACTAAATTTCCAGGATTAGGTATTGTTAAAAGCTGCTGTACCAAGTTCCTCATAAACCATTCCCATAAATCACCCAGCAGATTTCTCTTCTAGTGTTTGTCATGCTACCACGTTTTCAAACCAGAAAGAAAGACAACTGTTATCAGGGCTCAATGAAGAAAAAGTAGTAAAGTATCATTTAACATAACTGATAAAACTGGCAGTAGGTTACATGAAATTTGTTGTCTGAGTTATGCAAATATCTTTTTTCCATATTTATGACGTTTTGTTTTGAATCATAAAGTTTGGTGTGTTGATTTTATGGGTAAGCAGATTTTCATTGTTTTTTCCAACTTGTTGTAAGCTTCCTAAAAAGAGAAATACATTTGTATGCATTAATTTTTCAGCCTGGCTATGAACTAACAGTATTTTTACAAATTGCTCTTAATAGCAAACAGAATTTAGAAGAGATCTAAACATACTAGGATCATTTGTAAAGCTTGATGTAAACACAAAATAATAATGGGGTAGTCACATAAGACTCATAATATGAGCAGAGAGTCTGGTAATGTAGCATCTTCATTTTAGTGACTAAGATCATCCAGTCTCATCACTGACTAGTCTCATCCAAAAAAGGTCTGTTCTTTGATGTCAGTGGATATTGGATTGGACTTTAAAGAGAATGCATACAGCATCATATCATATCATATCATATCATATCATATCATATCATATCATATCATATCATATCATATCATATCATATCATATCATATCATATCATATCAGCCTGAGATTCCTTTTTAATTTTTATATGAATACCTTGGTCAACAACATTATTAACTCCTTTTATTTTTTGGAGAGGTGGGAGGGTGATTAAAGGGACGAATATCAGAAAGGAGTATAAATAGTGGGGAAAACGATTTCCGCCACATGAAACATTTAAATGTTTCTACATCCCTTTTGGATATGAACAACTGTGAAAAGTTAAGATTTGGATTTCCTGTGTCTGAAATGCAATTCTGAAAATGCTTTCAAGCTTGAAATAGCTCATTTAAGAAAGTGTAATGCCTTCTATTTTACTTTGGCTCTGTTTAATATAAAGTAAATTTCAACTTTTTATTTTGCTCTACAAAATCCTAGGAATTGGTCTATATCAACAGAGATTAAAGTATACACTTGGAATAGTACTTTATAGTTTTTCACATATAGTTGCTCACAACAGCAAGAAGTTTCTTTGGTGTTTGTGAAATTTCTTATTACTGTATTCAGTTTTACAGAGGGGCCATACTGCAGGCATTTGATGCTGCTGCTCCTTCCCCTCATCTGACATGACACCTAGATCTCCCATGAAGAAGCCTGAAAAAGGGTGTGCATATTATGGGGCAGGATGCAGATGCTTCTATTTCCTGGAGAGATTTATACTGATAGAACTCACTTAGATACCTTTGAAGAAAAGCAGCTGGAAAAATAAGGCCCATGGATGAATTCTTGAATTTCTTCCAGTGACCCAGACAGATAATCTGTGCATTCCTACAGTGGCAGGAAAATGCATACACATGTCCCAGCAGTAACTCCCTCTCCTAGCTTTACATATTTTTTTCCCTTTTTTCAGACTCATAGGTGATACTTTTAAACAGACATAAACTTCTGATCCTTCCTAGACTCTAAAGATTTCCAACTGTAAATCCTAGGAATGCTCCAAAAGTTATTAAATACTCTACTGAAGGAGTTCTGGAAATTAAAGGATTTTGAGGCTCTACTTCAATCAATTTGCACAATATCCTTTTAAATTGTCCTTCTGATTGCCTGAAAAAATTCAAATTCATAACAAACATTTTCAGTCTCATCCAGCCTTAGTTATTCCCCTATTAATATCTATGCAAAGTATTAATTACTGAATTGAACTTGCAAACATTTAAAAAAATACTTTCCTTCTCTCTTTGAAAGCATTTCATTCACTGTATAATTTCATCATTAGAAACACTGAAGCATCTAGAATACCTGTATCTTTTGCAACTGACACACTAAATTTTGTGCTATCTTCTTTTTCCTACTTGGTGGATCCTCTGCAGCCCTCTGGGGATAAGGAAGGTGACACGAAAAAAAAGCTGCAGAAGGAACATGTGCAAGTAGCAGGCGGGAAGATTGTTTTGGGAGAGAAGAACGAATTGCTGGATATTGTGGGTGTGTAGAATATGAGGTCATTTTGAAACTGTTTTGAGATCAGCTCTTTACTCACAATCCAGTAGTGCAATAAGGCCAGAGAGTTTTGATGGGGCTTTTAGAAAAGTTATAGACGTCTGGACAAGTGGGAGAGCTTACAGGATGTATGAGTTAATAAGGAAGAGCTCATCACAGGAGAAGCTCAACCAGGTTTGTATTGGCTATTCTACAGTATAAACACTTCAGTATATGCCTTTTCTGATTAATCATAAAATCTTTTTCAGCTGGCTTCCAAAGCCAACCAAGTATCCTGTACTCCTTAAACCACAAGGAGAGCCTCTCCCCATCCCTCTGCAATGGATATTCTTCTCCAGAAAATGTTGCCACCAGGTTAACTTGCTTGTTAGACTTTTGGTATTTCTCTGAATTTGTCTTGTTCCTGATAATGGCAATTATTTTGGTTATGCAAAACCTCTGTCTTGTTTTTTTTTTTCTTCTTTCTTAACTCTGTCTTGACAGCCAATCATTTTTCTTTATGTCTCTCCTAAGAAGCCACTCAAAAGGGCACAACTCCAGGGACAGTAAAGGAGTACTTTTACTGTAAGAGAGGAAAAAAAGGATTAATTTATTTCATTTGAGATCCAAGAATGTCTTTAGCTTTGAGGCAGGCTGATGGCATGTCTCTTACATTCAGGACAGACAGTTCAAAGTGCAGAGACGTTCTAGAGAGACATCTCCTTCTGCAATTACTTCTGTGGAAGAAACACTCAAATGCAAGCAGCAGAGCTTTGCAGAAAATCCAAGTGGGATGTTTAACAAACCTCCCAGATTTATTAAGTAGAGGAATTATATTCAGTGTGGACTATTTGCTTTAACACTATCATTCACTGAGACATAAGAAACAGAACTTGCTCTATAAGTTTATAATGGTTGAAATTAATAACTATGGCTCATCACTCTACAATACTATACCATTAACCATGCTCTTTTATCTCAATTACTTTCTGCATGTGTCTTATATTTCTCTATGAAATTCCAGTAATTGCAACACTATGGTAATATCAGTAACATACTGAGTATGGGTTGTTTTACATTATTCTGACTGCCTTATTTATATTATAATTATTAGTGTCTATATAAATGTGACTCATTGAACTGATAAGGCTTTCAGACAACTGCCATAGCTCATTGATTTTTCTTCTCTTATGCAGGAATTTACCTTGCACTGGTAGTTGGATTTCCCATTACTTTTAATGTGGACATTTGTAGATAAAGGCCTTCCACTTTAGCCCCATAGTAATAATATTAAATACCTCATTTGATCTTGATTCTATTAAGCTGACAAAGCAAATGGGAAAGACCAAAGTTATATTTTCTCAACTGATCTGTTCTTTTGTCCAAAAGCACTTCCAAAAGTACCCATCCCACTCATCCCTGCAGACCTGATGACTGAAACATGATTTTTTGAGTTTAAGCAGTTAGCACTCTGAAATC
The DNA here is from genome assembly GCA_033459285.1 of Clamator glandarius. Classification (NCBI taxonomy): domain Eukaryota; kingdom Metazoa; phylum Chordata; class Aves; order Cuculiformes; family Cuculidae; genus Clamator; species Clamator glandarius. The sequence goes on from JAUNZM010000032.1 coordinate 405,008, forward strand.
TCATGTAGATTTTGTGTGGTACATTAGCTGTACCAGTGCTGAATGCGTTCATGTCTCACACACTGTTTATCTTATCTGTCCTGTGGGGACCTTATAGCTTGCAATCAGTTCTACCGCAATTTGAAAGTCAGTTAAGAATGTAATAAATGAAGAAGAGATGTAATCCAGAAAAAAGGACTGCTGATCAACCTTGTCTTTTTGAGTCTTCTGCATATAGTGGCGTTTTAACAGATTTTTCAGACTAGATCTAGCACACATCTAGCTTATAATATAAAAACATGCACCTAGTAGATCTCATGGTATATGATTGATATACGAAGTCCAAAACATTTATTTCAAAGAAGCAAGGAACTATGGAATGTAAAAAAAAAAGAAACAGCTTCCTCCTGTGCCCTAGTCTAAGACAACTTAGTTGTCAACCATTTCATAAAAGGAGAGCAAGACTTCTCCCTGGCTGAATAAGTTTGATTCCAGTTGTTTTCCAAACAACTATTATAAGAGGGATTTCACTCCATCTCTTGTTATTTCTGAACATTTGCCGACAGTTTAGTTGTGTGCAGCACTGTGTTGTGATAATAGTACATTATTTTTTGTGCTGACTCTTTTTTTCTTGGCTTATATTGATTTCCTTTTTCCTAAGGTCACCTCTGTATTTGGGGGGTGTTGAACAAAAAATAGGTACTTATTTCATGCTCCTTACTTACATGCTTAACTAACTTCTGCAGATTCTACAAGAAATTACAGAAGAACCAAGATGACAAGAGACCCAAAACTGAAAATGCACGAGTCAGAGATTCCAGTGCTGTCATTCCAAGGAACAATAAACTTTCAAACTTTGTTTTTCATTGTCTGACTTATGTTTTAGCTATTGATTCCAGCTGCTGGAAACAGTTTCAGCTGTTGGTAGCACTATAAATATTTATCTTTGGTAGTCACAAGTATTTACGTGGGATAAAGGGCTATGTAATGTGAGTGAGGAACAGAATCTATAATCATCAAAGGTCTGTCTTATATTTTTGCCCTTTTGTGGTTATGATATTTTGTCATTAGTGGTACAAATTCCCTGCTCTGTTTATTGATGCAATTTGGCTGCAAGTACACTCCTTAGCCCTTCTCCTAACTAACCATGTCAGTAGGACCCGTAGAGAAGATGGTCTTTGCACAGACAGTGACTGTTAAACTTTACTTTAGTGGAGCTTGTGCCCTGCTATAGTAATATCTACATTCACAACCTCATTATTCATGCAGACAGTTCTGAAACTAGGAGCAAACAGTAAGAATAATGGCTACCAAGGCAATTATTTTGCAGACCTCGGAATAATCGTGGTATGCGTAGCTGATTTATCTCTGTTTCTTTTCTGTCCACAGAATGTTAATGCAATACTTTGAGTATACTTTCAGTTGAAAGAAAACGGACAAAGTAAGTATGTAGTCAAAAAGCAGCCATGTAGAACTGGGATCTAGCACTGGAACCCCAATTGTATTCTAGGCTTAAATAATTTCCAATTTTACTGAAAAGTAGAGGAGGTAGATGGTGGATAAAAGATTAAAGTCTAGATAAAATTCAAATAATACAGATTTTCTTTATTGGGCTTTCGTTCAAGAGTTTGTGTTGGTGGCTATGCAAGGGTTGTACAGCCATTCCCAGACTACAGTGGAAAGGAATGGGAAACAAAATAGTGCCTTAAATGTTAGTTTCTAGGTAGGACACTGTGGCAGTTAAATTAGTTAAAGAGTAGAAACAAGATCTCGCTTCTTTTTGTAGTGGCCCAAAGGGGTATTAGGTACAGCTATCACCTCTGTTAACACTACATACTAAAAGAATCTCAAAAGATTTAGAGAAGTGTTTGAAAGGTCAGTAACCATGGAGCTGGTAAAAAACAAGTCAGGATATTAATCAGATTTCCAATGCTTCTTCCTACTGTCTGGCCCCAAAATAGGTAAGTTGCTGATGGAAAAGTTCTCTATTCCTAGGTCTGTTGGTCCTTGAAAAAGAAGCCGTAAATTACTGAGTAGTTCAACTCAAAGATTCTTCTTATTTTTTTTAACTGATTCAAACGTAGTAAAATAAATTTATCTTTCTTGCAACTAAATAGATATGTTGTACTATATAAACTGTCATGAAGTTCTTCAGTAGAGAATAAATAAACCACATTTGTAAAAAAGTTAATGCTCCCCAGGGATCTCATTTCCCAAAATTTAAAAACCCATTTATAAGTGAAGAGATTTTCTGTCACTGCAGAAGTAAAACTGCTTTCCTATTTTCAAAGTGCTATCTAGTTACTGTACGATATGCAGTCCATCCATAAGTAAATATCACACTTTTTCAACTAAAACTGCTGTTCTGGTGTCCTAAAAGCTGCTGCTTTCATAACTTCTCCATTACTGCCTTTACTGAACTATGAATCAAGAAAGGTGCGCATTCCACTTCTTCACAAGCTCAGATAAGGAAATCAATTTTACTACGTGAAAGATAAAACTATCGGACTGGAAGATTGATGAACAATTCTAGTTGTTTTACAGCAGCAGTCTCAGTGATTGATCCTGAACCAGACAAAAGCCTGGTACGGCATCATAAAGCTGGGATCCTGTACAAAGAGAAAGGGAGACTGATATGTAATTTGTGCATGTTGCAGAATTGCCACAAAGTTCAATATAACTAGCACTTTACACAGGAAGGGCTCAGAAGTAGAAAAAAAACCCAGTCTTTAGTGAACTGAGGGATAAAAGCAGGAGTGCTTGTTCACTGCAAGGATGTTACTTGCTTCTCTTCCTTAGTCCTCCAGAAACACTAAACTAAGCCCTACAACAACATTGGCCATAATTGAGCAAGAGAATTAAGTAGATTCTGCGATTACATCTGGTAACTATTTTTGTCTAGATTATTTTTCTGTGAAGATAAACAGTAATTATCTGTGTAATTCAAAATACATTGACAATATAATTACATTGCAGACAATTTTGCAGTCCTTCTGAACAAAATGATCTTTCAGGACCGTTCAGTTGAATGGCTATTTTAAATAAAAATAATCAAATAAATGAATGTAAAACAATAATTTAAAGAAACATTTTAAATTAATGCTATTGGGTTTTCAGATTCATGTTTAAAAATATAATTAAATCTAGATCATCAGAGCACTGCAATTAAAATATGGCTTGCAGATGTAGCATCTATGAATCATATTGCATAAAAAGGAATAGCTTTTAATTTGCACTAGAACCAAGCCCTAGCTCTTGTTTGCCATTTCTTATTTAGTTTGTTATTCTTTACTGGTTATGAAGTAAAGTATTCAGATCCAAATCCTAACTATCTAACAACTTAAAGTACTGCTTTGTTCTTATGCTTTTGGTGTATTTGCTACATCAGTCAGTTTTTCTTTGCAAGTTCCTCCTGTTAGACTCCTATTATGAAGACAGTTTCACCCTCTCTCACCTTCTTGGGAATCTCACAACCAAAATTTGCGGCATCTTCTTGAGATACCAGCAAATGTTTAGTACATCTAGTACAGGATGCACTGAAAAACTAATTTGTGTAAAAGAATGTGTCTGAGACTCCTTTCTCATGTAAAAAAAGATGCTATAGCTTGTTGTGGGCATATCGTACCTTTAAGTCATAACCAGAAATGAACTTTCATTTGGGTTTGTATGAAAAATAAGTTGATTCTGTTATTTCTGTGTATTAGTGTATCATAGATTGGTTTTCTTTTCAGTACTAAAAGGCTGCATGGACTGTTGCTAGTATCTCCTGCTAGCACATTGATGCTATGATGTTACCACACTTCCCGTGTTTTGCTTTTACAGGGGAAGATTGTTCTGTTAATTCTGGGACAGGTGCAAGAATGCATATGTCAAAATCCTTCCTCTTAGAACATGAGTGACCATGTGGATCAGACTGGAGGTTTAAGTGGTTTAAAGAATGCTCCTCACATAGAGCCATTGCTCAAATGCTGCTGTAGGTTGAATAGGTGGGAAGATGGCCAGGGAAAAGAGAAAGAGAAAGGCAGTTGGTCTAACTCAATGAGTACTCCTAAAACTAAACCAGAACAGATCTTGTACCTGAAGCGTGTCTAATACCTGTCTGACAGTTGAGGAATCAGATACAATCTAGACAGACATGCCTGGCTTCCTACAGATGCCCAATGTGCTTGATGTTCAATTTACCACAAACCAATTCTTAACTTAAAGGAATTTAAGTAAGAACATGTTTGAAATCTCAGTGTGCTGCATGTTTTCAAAACCAAAACACTAGAGGAAAAAGAGAACTTGGGAGGGTTCTCATTTGACTCCTGTGTTTGTTGCTGGGGCTGAGTTATTTTAGGGCATAGCTCTACAACCTCAGTGATGCTTTGCTCAAGTTAAAAGGATTACTATTTTAAGGTTTGCTTACTTGTTGAAGGGTTGCTTGTTAAACATAATCACTGATACATATCAAGAAAATTTTCATTAATTACATGACAAAGCACCATTACCTATTTAAAGTTACGTATTCTAGAAACTGGACTTTCTATATAGGACATGCAACTATGTATGAAAAAGTACAAAGAATAAGAATTATTTTTAGAGTAGAACCGGTATGTGTGAGCACTGAATTGATAATGGGCTGTTAGTCTGTAGTCTCACATGAAACGTCTGAGGCTAGCTTTCTTGCTCTTGGCACATGGTTACTACACCTAGCAACTATTTCTATTAGGACATCAGATAGTAAAAAATGCTATGAGATTTGACTTAACAATTATATTATTTATACTATATGTAGCATTGGTATACAATAGTGACAGAGACTACAATGGAGAAATTAAAAATGATAGAAAACAGAAAAAAAGATTATTTTAATATGGTTTACAAAGTTAAGTTTAATACTCATTTAGGTAACTTCTGCATTCACTATGAAACTCAGATTTAATAGGAAGATATTTGACCTCATTTTAGAACAGAGAGGAACATATTTTAGCAGATAAGTTAGCTTGATCTTTAGCTAATAACCATATGGAGCTGAACATCAGGAGGTATATCCAATGTCAGCAGAGCTCATTGAAGGTGTAATCCTAGTTGTATACAGCACATTATGTAAAATATAATGGACTTAAGCGTTTTTCAGTATTGACTTCAATACTATGGTAATTAAGAACAGGTGCATATAAATTAGAAGAGAGGTACTCTAATTGTTACTAATGAACTCCTTTACAATAGGAACTTTACATAATAAAATGCATAATTAAACATTAATGACCAAAATCATTACTGGCAATTTTATTCCAGTTACACATGATTTTGGCCTTAGGTGAAGTCTAATGTTTTAGTAAGGCTGTCATTCATGCTGCTTCTCCTTTGTTTGCTTTGCAACCACATCATATTCTAGCCTTGAAATGTCTTCTGGATATTGATTTCTAGTTTGGATTTAAAGGAACATTGTTTCCAGATTCAGTCCTGCTGATGAACCAGGAAATCTTGTGGTCCACTATCTCTCCAAAGTACTCAGCTGGAAGTCTAGGCAACAATTTAAGTATGCATGTTTTAACATATTAAAATGCAATTTGATTTCCTCTAGTTACTTTACACTTGAAATTTTCCAGCTTTTGTTTTAAATGACTAGTGTTCCTGAAGATAACATCCCTCTTCCTTTTCCTTTCCATATCAGCCACCGAGGAAGGCAATGATGAAACAACTGCTTTTCTATGGCTGCTGTCTTATCCTTCAAGCTCAAGCCTAGCCTAGCCTTTGGCTATTATAGCCTGAATATAGGATACTTTAGGACTAAGCCATGCAAGACTTTGCTGGGAGGCTGCACTACAGCTGGCCCAGCAATCACTGAACTTGGGCCAAATGTCAGAAGAGACATTTAATCTGTTTATGCACTATAATACCTGTCCAGTCAAAGGAGAAAGATAACTCATGTTTCACTTGAGCATCTGTAATTATATTTAGGTTGCTGAGGAGGCTGATGCCACAGTAACTTTTCTACTTGGTCATTGATTCAAAATGCTTGCACTAAGAAGTGCCAATCATACAGTGAAAAGCAAGCAGTGTTCCCAGAACCGTGTTTGTCCAACTTTGAGACAGGTGATTGCCTTTAAAGTCTGCATTTCAAAGGACTTATTTATAGTGCAATACCTGCTAAAATTCAATACTATCTTTAAAATAGACTCCATTTTTTTGTCCATTACTTGTTTTCTACAGTTGTTTGGGGTATACAAAGGATGGGTTTGAAATAGATATTAAAGCTTATTTCCTCTATAAGCAGTGTGAAAAATAGTAATAGAAGGATCTCCAAAGGTTAGTGATAAACCATCTAAAGATTAATGGCTGTAGAGTGGTTAAGGTGGGACGGGACATTCATGAGATTTCTGGTACTTCTTCCTATGATGTGATCAGAATATGGTCTTTCTTACTTGTTTCTCACTTAATTATTCATGCTACTGCTTAAAAAGTTGCCGATCCAATCATACCACATCACATCTACTCCTCTTGTAACGCTGCACAAACTGCCCTGTCTGTTTTAGAATAAATCAGTCAAAATCTCTTGATATTTTTTGTGCTTTTATGTGACCTCCATTTATTTCGCAAAATGCAAGGACACTTTTTTTTCAGTATATATCATTTCTACTATGGCTTTTCATTTTTTTTCTATTTCAGTGTCCATATGTTACTTCCTGTCTGTTCTGAGATTTATAATTTGCAAAAACATAGCTAGAATTTCAAAGGAATATTACAAGATTAAGTAACCAGGCAAATAAAATGGCAGGTGAGGTTAAATACAAATAAATTAAATAATTGTTGCAGAGCAATCATGCATGAAATTATGAGTTCCAAGCTGAACATTATGACTCAGAAATGTTATGGTGTTACAACAGTTGTATGAAGAACTCATCTTGGTGCTCAGTAAAACCACAAAGACAGACTATGTAAAGATACTCTTCTGGTGCCTGAATCTTAAAAGAGATTACTGAAGAAGTATAAAACATTCCCCCTCAAATGCCCCAGGACTGCAAATGATTGCAGGCTGGGAAATACTGGTTGTATGTACACATAGGATCTACCTATTCCTACATTCTTCACTTGGTATCGCAGATGAAAGAGAAATCACCTTTGGTGTGACCTCGTATGGCAACACCGCGATTCTATTTTCCTGAACATATATATAAGATATATTTGTATATGGGGAATATAAAGATTAGTGATAGAACTTTGACTGACTTTTTTCCTAAATTACTGAAACAATAGGGTTTGCTGTGTCTGTAAGCAACGCTTACCTTGGTCTTGCTCTGGCATCAGCATGGCTGAACTGTGTGTAACCGGGATCAATATACTCGCTGCTGTTCCCTCCTAGGAGAGAAATTAAAAACCGTAAGAAGGCTTCCATACTTGAAGACAGCTAGCATATATAGACTGCAGAATAAAAAAAAAGGATTGAAGTTTTCGTTTCTGTTTGGCTTTCTGTGTACCAGATAGCATTTCAAATTTTCCTTTTAGTAAACTAACAAAGTCTCATGCTTACACCTATTCTTGTCACATCTATGTCACAGAGAATAACTGTTTGTTCATAACCATTTTCACATAATTTTCACATAGATAAATTATATATAATATGCCAAAAGTCTGTTAAAGACACAAAACACAGGCAATGCCTTCAGGAAATTCATAAGGAAAAGACTGTAGAAAACTGGGAAGTAGTATCAAGGAAGGTGTCCATTTATACTAATCCAATTTAAATGCTTTGTTTAAACATCTGCCACTAATTATTGTCAGAGACTTTTGTTCTATCCTGTGTGAGTTCAATCTCATGAGTTTCTGGTCACAGAATCTATGTTTGCATAATAACACTGGCAAGCAGCTCTTGCAGAGTCTTTTATGAACCCAAATAACATAAGATACTGTATTCAGATAAAAACTGACATATAATAATAATTTAGATAATAACTATAAATGCTTCAGTTCTAGTTCAGCATCTTAATTAACTAAGTATTCTTCAGAAGAAGAAAGAGATTGGGATTCTGCTTATTTTGAATGCATGCAAAACATCCTCATTTCAGTGGGTGGTTTGAGTTGCAGAGATTGCAGAAGCTGGCTTGGAAAATAGGTGGAGAAAGCCCATCTGTAAGGGAGTGGTCTGCCCAATCTCCAGATGCATCTAGTGCCAGCACAGGGCACCAGTCACTGCCAGCTCCAGTGAGGGTTTCTGATTAGGCAGCCCACGCCTGCTAAGAAAGATCAGACCCTGGAATTGGATTGTGTATTCTGCAGGGAGCCAGGGCAGAGAACAGGTCGGAAAGTTGACAGCGAGGAGCTGGCAGCTCTGGCTGCCCAATGAGTGGGTTGATATAACTGGAGCAGTCTCAGGGCAAATGGTTTCATTCCTAGCTATATTGAATTGCAGTAATCAAGCCTAGAAAGTCAGTATGTGCTTTGCTGTTGCCAAATTAGAGCCTGATAAGAAGGAACAATCTTCTGATGCACTGCAGAAAGAAGGTGACATTTCAGCAGCCACTACTGTGGATATTTATGTGCAGCAAAAAAAAGATGTCCAGACAACACATTTCTTACATGAACAGAGGCCAAATACCTCCGGTATAGTGACTTAACTGTGTTCATGTTAATTTTCTACATCCAGCTCTCTTTTGCTGTTCAAATTCAGTCATGTTCTTAATTAAGGCTCTAATAAATTTCAGTTTGCCACTGTTATGGTAAGGTGATACTCTTTCCTTGTGCTCTGCTGCTGTTCCTGCATTGCTGCTCTTCACCAACTGTCATTTCCAACAATAGCTTCATGCAGGTGAATTAGAGGAAGGAAAAGAACTGAACTTCTCTGGCCTTCTTTTGTGAAGGGCTGAGGGGAACAGCTGGCTTTCCCAGCATTTTCTGCTCAAAGGAAAGCAAATATTTGAGCTATCTGTATGTTTCTGTAACCAACAAAAGTCTGAGGTTCATCTGCTAGTGAATAATGTTAGATACTAGACTCATTAAAATAAGAATGATGCAGTACTTTGTTATCACTGGAAAACTAAGTTAAAGTGATGTTGACTTTTGGTGTGTCTTGAAACTCTATATACACAGAAAACAAAGTTAAAGGAACATTACCCTTTTATGCTTGTATAAAACTGCAAGAGGAAGATGTGCTGCAGTAGTGTGCCTCTTGTCTCAAATGAAATCATTAAAATTTAATTTTATTCTGGAAAAAAGTAATTCCAAAATTTTCCACCAGTGATTCCACATTAGAGCTTCTTGTGCCTCTAGCAGAAGTGTAATACATTAAAGTTTTATCCAAAAGAAAATTAAAATAAAAAGCAATTGCCTAGCAATTTTGCTTCAGAGAAGAAAAGCAGCTACATGTTTCAAACAAAAATGTATATACCACAGGGAATTTACTGGAGAAAAGCACATTTTAAACTTAGGGAGGAAAAAGCACCTTCAACAATGTCATATATATCTGAGTGAATGTCAAATCTTCTAAGTCAAATCTGCCTAATCTAACAAAAAAAGGTTTTAGTACTATCAGCAAATGGAAAGATTACATTAATACAGATGATAAAGGCAGCATATTCTGATCATGCCTTATACATCACAAAACTATTAGCTCTGACAATGGAATTCTTAATGTTGATTGTTACATAATAAAAGCACACCTAGATTTGCAGTCTGCTGGGGTTCTGTGACACAGAAAATCTTGTACAAATTATTGGTTTATGCAAATTTTCTGAATCTCTGAAGGTCATATTTCTCTCTGATTCTCCCAAGTCACTGATATTCAGTACTACTTATATGCTTAATGACTACATTTGAGTGCTTGTGATTGCCTACATAGTTCAGTGGCATGAAATGAAAACAAGTAATACACTAGGTAACAAACTTTTCTGTGGTTTCTGTGTGTGAGACTCAGTTCTGATTTTAGTTGTATTGAGATAATCTCATTTAGGTGTCTAAAAGAAATATATGCTGATCTGACCTGAGTTCAAATAAAATGAACTGTAATAATTAGTTATTACTTGACTCATTAGAAGCAGTACTTTCATGTACTGGATCTGAAGAAATATTTTGGATACACTGAGCTTTATTTAAGAAATAATGCACTTTAAATAGCATGGGTACCATATCTATTACTATTATCCTTAATTAGTCATGGAAATGAGAAGATCTGGAAAAGCTCTACGTCTGGAGCAATTATCCTTTGCAGTTTCTGTGATTTTTATGTTTGTAAACTTATCTTGCCCAGGAAAGCCATTTAAAATTAAAAAATGAAAGCAGCGATATTGCAATGAAAATATTGGTGTAATTAATTACTGTTCATACTAAGTCAGGTCAATTGCACTCAGAAAGACACATACACACTGTATAAAAATACTATCCTATATTGTTATGTTGTTACTAAAAGTTTGTAAGGAAAAAAAATAGTTTCTAAAACTCTTCAGAAGATGACATTTCTTGTTTTACACACTAGAAGTGTCTTGAGAAACAAAGGTTATTATTATTCTCACAAATGTTATGAGTGCCAGTCATACTTGCAAATAATCAGGAAATTAGATGAACATAGGATTTGGTGTTATACTGTAACTATGTGGAAATCCTTTTGAACTCAGTTGTGAAATATTCTGAAACTAATCTCAGAGAAGCTAAAGCACTGGTGAAAACAACTTTATTTAATGGCATTATGGCACAATTCAGGAAAGCAATGAAGTAAGCATTAAAACAACATTGTTTTTACACTTTTATAATGCAAGTTAAAAATATAAACACTTGCTGGAAGTTAATGCAGGCTGAAACATGATTTTTGCTCAAGAGAGCAGAATTTGGGCTTGTACGGCAATAAGTAAGCTTTCACCCAGAGGAGGCCATCATCTTCGGTGAGCATGAGGGTCAGACATTTTGTTTAGTCTCAATGGATAAAATGCTTTGTGTCAAATGTGCTGGTACTAAAATCTGAGCTGCTCCTGCAGTCAGACACAATGCTATCATCTCAGCATCAGTGATATACAGCCACTGACAGCTCTTCCCATCCTCCCCCTCAGCTTTACTGGAATATGAAGTAGAAAGAGCAAGCACTCAAGAGATTGAAAATGTCAGGAATTGGCTTGCTTTTTATTCTACATGTATTTTCTTGGAAATGTGTGCCTGCTCCTGCATCCACTGGGCTATATTTGTAAGCTTTCATCTGAGGCACCTAAGCAACTTAACCCTTGCAGTACCAGTCTGAAATGATAATACCAGTAAATTAAAAGATCTTTCCACCTTGAAGAACAATGCTTTTCACAGTGATAGTTAAACACATCTGTAGGAGTGCAGCCTTATTCAGAGATAAAGAGGAATGCCTCTCTTCCTCTCATTCTGTGTCTCACATCATATCTCACTCTCAGTCTGTCACCTTATGAATTGGTTTTTCTTCACTATGGAATCTTCATCAATTCTAGACTGTGTTGTTGATGATGTATTGGGGTTCTGGATCGGAAAGATGACTTATATCATATTTAACTTTCAGTTTGTTAAATCAACATCTGCTTCCTCTCTTTCTGTCAATGGCCATTTTTTGGAACATCCTCCCAGTGGGCTGCAGCTCTCTGTCTATCCAAAGGCAGACTAAGATGGCAATCACTGCTAGCCCATGCTGAACCGTAGGCTGTTACCTCAAATCTCTCCATTTTCAAGGCAGGAAAGCAGCATGGTAAGACTCTCTACCTATTAGCTTTGCTGTGTACGTATCACCATCCTCTGTATGCACTTCCCTTGATTCAGAGTCATGTCTAAACCTGGTTCTTTCTATATTGTTCCCCTAAGATATTGTCTCTCCATTGAACCTATCTCCCCCATCTTGTTATTTCATTTGAAGGCTCCTTGGGACCAGGAACAGCCTTTGGGATCTATATTACTTCAACCTGATCCATTAACACAATTGTATTTTCTATCTCCATTTCCAGCCTTAATATTGCCTTCAAAGGCAAGAGTACTTATCTGACTCTGATTTGCTTACACCACTTCTCTGAATGGAACTGAGGCAGCTCCAAGTCCTGTTAGATTCTGGGTAGACTGTTTGAGGTAAATAAGGTTCCTTTAAAAAAAAAAATAAGACTAATACAATAACTAGATCAGTTTATATTGTTGAACACCACACTGACAGAATCTCCTACCTATCAGGAAGCCATGGAAACCAGTAAATTATTTTAGAGATAAAAGGTATTTTAGATAGACAATGAAGAAAACATGCTGAGCTGACAGGCAAATAGCAAGATTCTGCCAGATATTATGGCTGTTTGCATGGCTAACTGAGAAGGAGAAAAATGAGTCTGTCAGTTTTGTTAGTGACAACTACATAATTCACTTCCTAAGTAAACTCAATTAGAGGCATGGCTATGGGTGGAGAAAGGCCTGAAACTAGATTATGGTCTATAAAATGATTAGGATTAGATAATTTTATAATAGAGTGTAAGCAGCCACTACTGTTATCTTAAGAGTAGCAAGAGGTGCTTGATAAAGCAGTTATTCAATGTTAATCATGGATTACCTTTGTGACCGACCGTTGCTTTCTATGAGGTATCCAACCAGAGAACAAATGTTAAATAATTGTCACGAGTTTAAGAAATATATACAGCTTCTCTCTGTTTAATTTAAATCCAGGCTCTGCTGTACAGCTGGAACAATCTTCTGTATCTCCTTTTCATAGCCTGCTTTCTAAAAGAAAACTATTAGTTCTTGTCATAGCTTCCTGGCAGAATTCTGTGGTGTGTTACATCAACAGAATGCCAAGAAGTTCTATTTCCTATCTTGAGGAGCATTTCCTATAAGGCCAAATTTTTCATGCAATGGTGAAATTCAGAACCGGCCCAAGAATTTTTCCAGGATACCTGCTCATTTAACTTTTAGCAAAGGAAAGATAGCAGCTCACCTGTGTTTTCTGCGAGTCTTGCAAAGTTGCCCTAGTGCTGCTGAGCAGTAAGCTGAACTGACATATATTCTGCACATGGTGATCTTAATTCCTGGGCTCTAGATTTCAGTTATGGTGAAACAGAGAAAAAAAATCATTTATGCTGCCACTTTTTCTACAAGTTGCTTTGCTACTTATGAATCAATTACTGTTGGAGATATAGCTCTAAAAACACACCAAGAGCAAGCCACCCACTAAGCTAACATATACAAGATTAAGGGAAATTCCATTCTTGGGGGATATGGAAACAGTTTTTGCAGAGATTTAATTGTTGGCTGCTTGAGATTGCTTAGGGGCTTAAGACTTACGACCCAAATAAATATAGCTGTGAGAAGAGAAAAATAAAGATCTGTTATACACAAATTCATCACACCTTTGCTGTGTCTCACTGGCTACTATTTCCATTTATGTGTTCATGTAGCAGCTATAAAACCTATATACTATAGTGAAAAAAACTCTAAAATTGTCTTTTTGTTCATGTTTGGTAACGTGAACTGAGCACTGTGTCTCTTCCTGTTTACATGATCAGAGAAAGGTTCACATGTTGGAAGTAAGTTCTCCCTTACAGGACACAAAAGCCAGATTATTCTGGCACACTAGAAAATAGAAATAGTTCTCATTTCAGTTGTGAAGAACACAGAGAAGACATTTGAAAAATAAATCGAACAGAATCCCAATTGATTTGGATTTACTGCAGGTCTACACAGGGATTTACATAATTTTTGAGGAAAAATTACTTTTGAAAGCCACTAATTATAACTCCTAGAACTGAATACATCAGACTGATTATTCAAGCACAGTTCAGAGTGAGAAGCAGTTTTGTCACAGGACAGAATTTTGAAATTGGATTTCTTAATTAAAATTTAAAGAAAGGGACTCAAAACCAACAGTACCAGATACTATTATAGATGTGATTAATATTTACTTAAAAATATCATCCACTTTCCTTGCAACTTGAGATTGATTTGTTAAGGACAGGATACACGAAGAATGGGACAGGTTGTTCTCCTTTGCAAGATTTAGATCTGGGTCTAAACAGAGTTTAGATGTGTTTAGACCTGAGTTTTGATATAGTTCTTTACAGAAATAACATACAGTTGAGAGGCTGTGAATTGTATGCACCAGATTTTGACATTTATATTCAGACAAGTTTATGCATTACATGAATATTTCAGAACTACAGGACCTGAGTAAACTCAGACATAAGTCTATATGCTACATGCAAAATGTTTCCCCAAATATTTGAAAGTTGCTTCAGTTCATTGCTTTAGAAAGCATCTTGTAGTCTTGAGTTCTGACCACAGAACTTCATCACTGGTATACTGAAGAAAAATTAAAAATCCAGTTAGGGAGTAGAGCATAAAATGTCATAATACTAGTGAATCAGAAGTACAAAATAAAACTTATTTTTAAAATGCCCTTTATGTTTTTTATTTCTGCAGTGCCTTCAGAAAACTCGTTCTTTTGCTTCTGTTCAGCAAATTGTGGACTAGGTGTTAAAATGTCTGTCATGCAGCGTATTACAATGTCTGTATCCTATTTTTCCTCTGAATTGAAATGACAGTCTTTCTAAAATATACAGTATTTAACATAGGCACCTCTGATTTTTGCATTTTCAATTAGAATTGGAAAAAAAGCCCCAAATTCACTCTCTGTAATGCCAAAAATGCCTTGTGAAAGGCACTCTTTGCAGAAAGATAGAATTTGGAATTCTTACAGGAAATCCAAGTAATCTTTTCAACCCTATACCCAGAAGACAGTGTAAGGGTGGAAGAAGAAACACAGCCCAGACTCTGAATGATGACAGAACACACAGGCAAAAAGACTTGCTCTCCCTTTATTACCTCCGCTTGCCCTGTACTCCCAGTTATCTCCCACTTTATAGTCCAAGTGTTTTGCCAGCTCTTCATCAGCTTCCTCAAGGCTGGTAGGCAACTCCTTTTTATTATTATGTCTAAGTTTTGTTGTTCCTTTCAAACAACTCTGTTAAGATCAGGGGCCCGTATCCTGTTTGCTCTCCAAAATGAGGCAGGGATGTTTTTAATTCTTTAATCTCACCAAACTGTCTTCCCTCAGTATCCCTGTCATAAATTACTAACTCAAAATCATCAAAGCCTGAGGCTTTTACTGACTGAGCAAGTATTAGAGAACAGACTGTCTGTATCAGACCCCTTATCTGACTACAGTCTAAACACGGTACATAAATTGAAGCGTTACATCTCTCTGCAGCTTACAGAGGAAAGAAATGCATTGAGCTGCCAGTGGGTCCACACTAACAGTATTTCTACAACAATATAAAGGCAGCAATATAAACACAGCAATAATGGCTTCTGCCTGTCTTCTAGACTTAACACCTTACATACAGATTAAAATCGTCAATAAAAAAAAATCTCATCATAAAGCTGTTTTAAAATGCTGGTGCTAATGCTTTATTTGTATATTATGGGCTGAAATAAAGACACATTAACAAAATGTTAATTTTAATAACTAAAAAATCTGAGCTAGATAGTTAATTCTGAGTTATAAGGGATGAATAAGTATCATCCAAAACAATATGGAGCAGATTAACCAAACTCCAAGAGAATTAATGACAAATCCATAATTAGTGACAAGCTGAGACATACTGACAGATGTTTTTATTAAAAGTATATTGAATACAAAAATGCCTTTACTACTAGCCTGAAGGCCTGCTCTATCTTTCGCCCTATTTAAAAAAAGATTAGTGCTGCTTTTTCTAGGTAGATTTGGCAAAACCACACAAGCTCCTCCTCTTGCTATAAATTAAGTGACATTGAATGTGTTCACACCTAACAATGGATTTAAATATACACAAAGTGCACACTAACAGAAGTGCTTATGAGGCTGATAGTAATAAACAACTGCCTTTGGAGGTCAGATAATGAATGTATAATGCAATGTGTTGAAATTCAGTTAAAATGGTGGCTTCGCCAATTTTTCATTGATTTTAATTTTCAAAGAAAATCACAGTGCTAGTTTATTAAAAATATTAGCCTGATTAAGACATGATATAATTTATTGCCTTTAAAGGAATGCATCAAAATTTTCCAGGAGTAATTTGAAAATAAAACCAGATTGATATTATCACCTTCAACTCCATGTAATTTTTCCTTTTTGTATCTTTCAAAACCATTGAGTGTACTCCTGTATCTTGCTTTGTGTATTTTGCAACTCTCTCTTAGAAAAAAATACATTTCTGTGGTGGTTGAAGAGGTTCCTATGAAAATATATTTCATAAATGTCTCTCTTAGGTGCTATATAATGTAAATAACTTCTAAGATCCTCCAATGAATGACAGCCTAACAAGATATTACAGCTGCTACTTTTAATAGACAACAAGAAATGACTGTAAAGACGAGTAAGACAGAATAAAATTAGAAGGAAAAAATACAACATCTTTACTTCAATGGAATAAAAGTGTAGACAGTGGCACATAATAAATTTCTAAATTACATTTAATTGTGTGTTCTCACGCATTGGTATTTACCAAGGAGTAGGTAACTGCTACAAATTCATGACATGGTTTACTCCATGCTATTCTGTTCTTACATCCCAGCACAAAACACATTTAAAACATAGGTGATGTAGAAGACACTGAGAAAAATCTATACTTGTGCACAGGACAGGTCTTTGTTCCTTTAGTTTCCTACATCTTGATCCACAGGATACTTGTGCATGTGTTCAAAGCTTATGCCTCTTCAAATACTTCTCTGATTTACAGATTGTATGATTGTTCTAAGCCACATATTTGCCAAAAGAGTAGCATATAAATTGAGAACCGATCTTAGGAGATATAATATGTAAGAAGAGCACTGCTGGTTGGAGACAGTTTAAAATATTTATAAGGCTACTGGATAAGGCTAAGCAAAAATTTCACAAGGATGAAGAGAAATGTTCATTGGCAAAAGAACCTATTACTGCTAAGCCAGAAGCTAGAGTGAATAACATACCAGCTGCTGCCATTAAAGACCACATTTTACATATCTTGTGCATGGTTGTGCCTGAGTGAAATCAGCAAGCAATTTAGTGGACTGTTATTCTGTGTTTAAGACAAGTCTAAATCCTGGATAATAAATGAATGCAGGACATGGAAAAGGTTCCAATATAGACTTCCTCAGGTTACTCTCTAATCTCCACCTGCACAACATCCACTGGAGGAAATATGAAGAATAATGAAGATAGAGTTTGAGGACAAGTATATATTTGGACTGTGCATGCTTCTATTTTCAACAACAGAGACAGCGAGGAGTATCTTTTTGAAGGTGTAGAGTGGGAAGAGTGCCTTTGAAGTACAGAAGTAGCAGATGGAAGAATCGGATTAAGATAGCAATGATGAGGTTGTTATGGGTAGCAAAGAGCAAAAAATCTCCTGGGTCTGGATGGCATGAGACAGTGTGAGCTCAGTGACAGAAGAAGCTAGGAGGAGAACAGTGGGTAGCAAATGTCTTGGAGCTTGAGAGGTATTAGGAAAAAAGAAGCAGCAGGAATCACAGGCATGTAGCCAAGTGCATCAGAAAGGACTAGTCGCTCCTAAGAACTTCACCTATATGTGGTCAGCTGCTCCAATGACAGGCTTTATTATGGGCATCAAAAAAGATAAAACACAGATGCACAGTGGCTAGAACAATGCAGAGCTGTACACATAAATCAGATAGAGAAAAGAGAGAATTGCTACCATGGCTTTGTTTTCTGTTCTCATTCCTGGAGGATGCCTTTGCAAAAAGACACACAGCATAGGCAGCTTTCTCCAGATTTTCAGGCTTTCAGCATTCCCTATCCCTAAATATGCTGGATATTAAAAATCTTTTAAATTCTGATTTCAGTGATGCTAAGCCCTTGAAACTCCAATCAGTCTCAATAAATCTTCCTAGAATTATATTTATGTGAAAAGAATTCAATTATCTTTTAACTGCAAAGCTGAGGTTGCTTATTTTTCATTACAGACTGACATTTTCTTTCATTTTTTGCCATTAAGAATTTATCACAATAATGTTATTGTTTTACTTTCAAACTAGAAAAAACTCATGAAATAACAGAAAAAACACCAGCTTCCTTCTCTCCTCTTCTTGTTTCTTTTATGTATTTTTTTTGTTTTTCTTTTTATTTTCTTCTCATATTTGTGAATTCAAATTTTCAAGCATATAGTTCAGCAGTTTCCGTGGAGGCAAGTTAATTTATCTGACTCGTGTGCTATAAGAAGGTGAAATCTTTGTCATCAAAGCTGCTGTTACTATTGGAGTTAATGTTGCTTGGTACAAATATAGGGTCTACCTCTTAGGAACAATTTGAAGAGGAAACATTGCTAATTTAGAGAAAACCTGAATAACAGTAGTTTTTAAAAGATTAATCAATAACCCTAAACAGAACAATGTGTTTTAATTTAGTCATTCAATCAAGTCTAATTTCATTTTTATGTGCTGGGAATTATGAGTAGCTACAAGAAGGTTTTGAATTTTGGAGCATATAATATCCAGAGACTATCATTACAAGACCTGGATGCAGGATGGCAATTCTGTTTCCCATGCTGACACAGACTGTTGTAGCTCTTCAGATCAAAAATGTTGTGCAGGAGGAAAGCACTATTTGTGACAATCAAGAGAATTACAAATAAGGTATATTAATAGTTTCCCATCTGTCAAGAGGGAAAAGTCAGAAGTGTGGTTAAGTGAGATGCTTTCACTCTTCGGTACTAAACAAAGTTTAAATTTAAAGGATATATTCCTGAATAAACTCTCAGCTAAAGGTCAGAACATATTCCTTCTTCAAAGCTGAGTTTCAAATGTGTGCAAAGTGTCTTTCTAAGCCTTTCTGCATGCCTTCTCTTTAGTATTATAAAGTAAACACAAGCAGCACAGCTTAAAATCACAATGTGGACTGGAGTCACCCATGCATCCCAGAAGTCATTCAAATGAACGAGTTGTCAAAATCCTCACAAAGGTAGGGATTAAAAGAACCAAATTTAAGGTATCAGAGACAATACACATATTTGTCAGGTCACTGTGTCTGTAACAGAGTTCACCTGAATGTGTCATACAGCCTCTGTGCCTGCCAAGTGTATTGCTTTGCTTCCTGCATTGAAACATTCCTTTGGCACGAAGAGTTCCAAATATTGTGGTGGCAAAAGGCTCAGAGTTATTGTACAAATAGCATTGATACCTTTTACACTGCTGTGGTACTCTGTCAAGAATGGGTACGAATGGAAGGAGGCAAAGGATGAAAATTTGAAACTATGACAATAATTCTGAATAAAACAGAGTTTCTCTTGCAAGGTCATGTTTCTTCTCTAATTCCTACTAATTAGTATTAGAGGAAATGACTATGACATGCCAAGAAAAAGAGAATGTGTACTGGCTTCATGTTTTCCTTTGAAAATACATTTATTTTTAGATTATTGAATAAAAGAATGTCAATAACCTTTGTTTTAAGTTCAACCAGAGAACTGTAACTTTTCCCCTTCTTTCCCACTGCATTTCCCAACATTTTCTTTAATACTTACTTATCCTTATTATTTACCCTTTACAGATTTAAAAGAAAATTATAAGGCTTATCAAACATCAAGACATGGCCTGCAAAAATTGTTAGGCATTGGTCCATAACAGACTGGTCCAGCTGATCAGCCAGACCATTAATGGATCCAGACACCCAACAGCACTGGAATGACAGTCTCTTTGAAAATCACCAGTAGAGTCAAATGCAAATGGATGATGATATAGTACAGATTATGGAGCATTTAGGGGTGGGAAAGTTTTACCAGAGTACAGAAAGTTGTTAAAAAATACTATTCTACAAAAAGCTTTTAATCACTGCCCTGACTTGTGGTCTGGCATGCACATACCTCTGCAGGGTTTTCATATTTCCTTGTTCCAAAGAAGGGTCACTGAGTTCTAGGGAAGGCAGATGGATAAATATCAAGTGAATTCCAGGCTGACATCAGTCCATTCAGGGTTCATGGCTGAGCTGCAGGTCAATGGGAATTTTCTTTGCCTCTTTAGTGCTGGAAGTATTGAAAACTATGATTCTTCTGGAAAAGGGAAAACTCAAGATTCAGTCAGTTAATGAGAACATAAACCACTAAGATTAAAATGTCAGTACAAGCACTTGGTCTGAAATACAGGGTCCTAATCACTGGAACTGATAGATCAGAAGAGAACCGTTTCACATCTGACAAAGCAAAATGTAATTAGTATAAAAGTGGTGATAGGGCAGGTAAATTACTTGCCCCCAAATTTAAAAAGTCAAACCTAGTTAATTATATCTCAGCTAATAAAAACAGCAGTGATAAGAATACTGTTACAGATTGGTGAAAAATTAATGAAGTCTTTAATGAACTTTATGGCAAATTACATAAATCAGAGATAACTTAATAAAACCCAGAAGATTTTTAGAAGTGATTAGGTGTTTCAATTGCAGAAAGATAAAGAAAATAACTACTAAAATCCTCTCTTCTCTACTGGAAGGTTCTGAAGGACGTTAAAGCAGTGGAAACAGTGCCAAGGAATGATAGGTTCAACACTGAGATTGTTAAATAAGCTTAGAGTTTTATTTTTAAATGTTCATTTGCAGAGCTGACTACAGAGGATTTTGAAAATCCTGCGGATCAAACAACAAAGTCATTGTGGGTTTTTTTAGGAATATGAGGAAAGATCTGTGCATGGGACAGGACAAGAGGAAGGGGCCTCAAGCTCTGACAGGGGAGATTTAGGCTGGACATGAGGAAAAAATTTTTCACAGAAAGGGTCATTGGGCACTGGAACAGGCTGCCCAGGGAGGTGGTTGAGTCACCTTTCCTGGAGGTGTTTAAGGTTAGGGTGTTTTGTATTTGTGGTTTAGTGTTTGATAGGAATGGTTGGACTCGATGATCTAGTGGGTCTCTTCCAACCTGGTTATTCTATGATTCCATGATTCTGCTCAAAATTTGACTTATTTCAGTGCTTGTATCAGCACAGCACTCTTCCCTTGTTTATGTATCCCAAGGTGAATTGTTTTGAAATATAAGTGAGCAATTTTGGGGCTAACAATAATTTGCAGAGGGAAAACAGCTGGTGTGCCTTCCCATGGTGAATTCTGAACACCAAAGAAAAGCTTAGCAAGAGAAAGGGTCTCAATTTTTTTTGTCCAGCTGCTTACCATTAACACAATCAGATCCTGTCCTGTCTGAAAGGGCGCACAAAAACTGAAACAGACATGATGCAATTCATACTTGATGAAATCAAGTTACTGGGACAAAGTTCTGTTTTAAAAATCAGATCCCAACTTTAACCTTTGGCTGTGCTATGACATTTAACAACTCAGAAGAACAACACAGACACAAACTGAGATCTCAAGGAATGCAACAAGCTGAGTGGCACGGTTTAGTATTGATAGGAATGGTTGGACAAGACGATCTGGTGGGTCTTTTCCAACCTGATGATTCTATGATTCTATGATTCTATGCTGTGTAGACACACACGTATGTAAAACAACATGATACAGTGAAGGTTTTTACTGGACTTGCAGTAATAGGCAGACTTTGTAGAATTGTTTCAGTAATTATTTTTAAAAAAACACAAACCCCAAAGAGGAACAAATGAAAACCCCAGTATTCAGCAGAGAAAAGTCAAAACTCCAAGCACTTCAGTAAGATCAGAGTTCCTCACAGCACTACTGTGAGATAAATTTGCATTAAATGCCCAAGTATTTGGATGCAGACATATATTTAAATAGGTAAAAATTTCAAAAGGAAGATTTAGGAATAGGCATAGAGAGCACCTGGGGCTTGATATCCATTACATGTCAATATATTTAGAAACTTAGCTTTCATTCTTGCCGCTGAGACTGTACTTGGAATTAAATCATCAAGAATCATATGTTGAAAATTTATTCCAGATACAGAGAAGAGCCTAGTTCTCCTGCAGGTTTTACTAATTCATATTACTTACCAGGGACTAGTAAAGGAGAAGGGGAGGAGAAGAAAAAAACTGTGCCTTGTCTCCTAAACTATGCCAAGAAGCCTTGACGCAAATTAGTCACATGAGAATCACAGGTAAAGTAATTGAATAGGCTGGGTTTTTTTCTGGATCAAATTGAAAGAAAGAAATAATCCTCCCTCTTTTTCAGAGCTGCAGAGCCATATCACAGAGCCTACTCAAACAGAGAAATCCATTACAGGAACTAAGGATATCATAAAAGGGTGAATAGAGAAAGGTTTTGTGGCTTGCCTCCAGCAAAGTGGCTCTGAAGAACTGTAAGACCATCAAATAATTTTGTAAAGGTAGTGACCTTCTCTTACTGTTTTATAAAAAATGTCCCCTGCTCCAATAAATTTTGCCACAGCACTGGTAGTGACATCACAGCATCAGAGATTCCCTTTAAGCCTTCCTTATTTCCAAAAGCAACCTAGCAATCCTGTGCTCTGGCTACCTGAAAAGCCAGTACATTGCAGATAGGCATAAGGAAAACTTATTGAGTGATTCCATTCCTTATAGTGTGCTGGTGGCTTAATTCACCAAACAAAAATCAAACAAAATATTTTCCCAGAGTATACTATATCCCATACTATAGCATGAGGCCTTCAAACAAATTAATCCTCAGTACTTTAGTGTGACCTTATAAATGAAGACTTTTCCAGACACTGACAATCATGAAGACTGTTTAATAAAAAAACCAGATGGGTGTTTAGATATTGCATTTTATCTTAAACATTGACAAATCACCTATTATGCACACTGACAAGCAAGAAGGTCTTTTGAACACTAAGAATTTTGTGATGTAAGATTATACAGGAGTTACCAGTCTTCAATAAGCATGGCATGCTCTGATGAAGCCAGAGCAATAAAATGAAGCAGAGTAATTAAAAAAAAAAAGTGGTTTTATAATACTTCCTCAGCAGGACAACTGGCCTCTTGGAGGACATTTGTCTTCACAAAAGGAGGCTTTTGAAACTACCTTAGGGCACTGCTATAGCAAGGGAAACTGGAGCGAGGTTTCTGCTATTTCTACTCCATACTGTGAGCAAGACAGCAGAAAGTGGAATGGAAGAGGCTTATTGCAGGCTTGGAGGGCAAAGCTGACAGAGTATGTCAGTAAGGTCTTCCCTCTAAAACAGATTATAGAAAAGTGCTTTCTACCCTAGCCACGGGAAGGAGAGAGGCAGTGTTTTGAAAGCAGCAATACCATCGCCTGCACACAAGGCTCTTGCTTGGGGAAGCTGTGCTGTCTCCAACATCGGAGGCTTTCAGAATCCAACTGGATAAAGACCTGAGTAACCTTGTGTTATCTGGTAGCTGACTACTTTGAGCAAGAGGTCCAATTAGAGGCCTCTTGAGCTCCACCCCAACCTGAATTATCCAATGACTCTGAGTGCAGCTGGAGCACCACTGTGCCCAGGAACAAATATGGAATTTTCCTTTAAGACTGTCCTCCTAGCTCTCATTTCAAAAGAAGTTTAAAAAAATTGTTCAAACTATTTGTATATAAATGTGTAACAATTTGTGATGAAAGTGTGCTCCATCTAAAATTGTGCTTGTAACCATGGCAACTTCCATTGAGAGCCATCCATTGTTAATCTGTAAGGATCTCATTTAGAGGAGATTTAGTTGTACTAGTCACCGATTTATGAATATTCCAATCATGTAAAAAACACCCCAGTTTCTTACAGAATTGTTTTTAAATAGTGCAGCTGTGTGAGTAAGAATGCAATCAGAAGCATTTACATTGAACAGTTTCTAAATTTTCTTTTATGATTCCTCTGCATCTTCATTGTTTCAGAGGCTAAATTGGAATCCTTTGATATAAAATCATTGCAGTTTTACTTAGTCTGGTTTCTAGTATTCCACTCTTTTCTGCTCTATTGTATTTTTCATATATTGGCAACTGGCAAATGTGTCTTTCTTTAAATACCTAGCTTCTTGTGGGAGGGTAAATTCTGAAATAAAGGAAGATTCCTCTCTCAGTACTTCAGCTGTAAACTCTCCTTAAAATCATTAGCTATCCATAGCCTCTCACCTAAGACAAAATACTGAACCAATATTTCCCTGTGGTTTCTGTTTATCTTGTACCTTTCTCGGTGGAATATTTGCCTTAATGTCTTGCTAGCTTTTTGTAAATACTCACATGGTGGATTTGTTTCAAAGGTATAAAACTCAGTGCTGAAATTTGGGATAGCTTTTTTGTGTCCTGCTGACAGGCTGATTTACTTACTTACAAACACATTTTAGGATACATAGAAATATGCCTTTAGAGGAGAGATTAAAGATTTGCAGAGGATATTGAGGCTACAGTGTGTCTACATATATATTTTACTGTTCGTTTACTAGTACAGTCAAATGCAGAAAAAGAATGAACTATGAATCACCTAAGCTGTGTCTGCTTTTCTTAATACTAGAGCAGAACAAATCCCATTCAAGGTACATTTCATCGCATGGGAAGGCATCAGCCAGACGTCAATAAAATCGATATATTCGAAATTGCATTTCAGAATTTCAGAGTAGCCTCCTGAAAAGAGCACAGCGCTGGGGACAAAATAACACTGGTAATTTTTGATAACAGAGTGTATTAATGAATCAAGTATGCATGTAACATGGCTAAATATATTTGTAATGATTTTTTTTGGTCTTTTATGATACTGTTCTGATCTCAGTTACTTAGGTATTAAAACCGGCATCTAGAGAAACCCAAGGACCTTCTAAAAAACTCTGCCAGATGATTAACTGTGCAAAGATGTGAGAGGCTTTGAGGAACCTTGGATTAAATGCCTCAAAGCTCATAGAGATCACTTGTTTTTTGTACTGACAGCAGAATTTCACAGATTTTAGAGGCCAGTAATATCTTTCCCTGAGAAAAGGGGACATACCTCCTGAAATGGTCTGGGAAAAAGTCAGCACGTCCATTACTAGAACATACTGCCTAAAGCAGTATGTTCAGCCTTTAAAAAATACTGATGTATTTTAATATATGAATTTTAATATGTTGTTAAAAAAAAAGCGTAAAAGTGTTCCACTACTTTCCTGTTATATTTGCCTAATGGAATTAACTCTTCAGAGTTGTTTAATTTTGCAGGGCCTTTTATGAACAATACCAAGTACATTAATGTAATTACTCATTTCTATGCTTTCCTTCTCAAGAAGAAAAAAGAAATGCTGCTTGTATAGCTAGAACACTTAATCTAAACTCCCTTTTTGATTACTCCAACTCTGATACACCCAAGTATTTATTCATGTGTTGACCCCCTTTTTTAATCTCTTTACAAATCAGATCAGTCTTAGGGAAGTCTCACTTTATCAGCAATACTGCATCCTGCTGTACAGATAACACAGCTCACATGATAATATTGCCTTTAGGTTACAATTATGTTGGATACCTTCGTGGAAAAGGAAGAAAGATCATAAATTTTGGAGGCATCTATTTTCTTCAGCTTGCTAGAGGGTTAAAAGCTATTACTTGCCTCTCATCAAAATAGCAGTCTTTCACAGAGCAAACACTTGTCCTATTATCTCATTTATCTTCCATTTAGTATAGCGGCTCAGGACTGTGCTTTAGAATTTGAAATTTGACCTACACCTGATTTTTAAACTAAAACCAGTCCTCCCCCACTATGATTCCCCTTTTCTAAACAGGTCACTCTCTTATTTTTGGGAGGCAGTCATATGTGAATTTGGGGAAATTTTTTAATCCTCCAGATGTAAATAGGAAAGGGAAGATGGAGATTTTAGAAGTGTAACAGGCAAAGTGTATGCTCAGCCCAAAGAATGAGTGCATCCAAACATACCTGTGGCTTTGGCTTCAGTCAGGGTATCATTAAAGCCTGTAGCAGCAAACTTTCAATACTGTTTGATTTTTAGCTCTCCCCATTCTGGAAACCACGTTTTGCCACCTTCCCAGTGCACGCACCTTATGGGCTGAGTGGAAGTTTTCAGTTAAATATAGTAACTGTGACATGCAGTAGTTAAGAAATGGGTTTTCTTTACATTCCTTGAACTTTAATCTGATGTTTCTAAGAGCAGCTCTTCTTCCACTGACACAAGAACCATTTTATTCCAGCTGTGGTTCACAGCATTCACACATGCAGCTCCTTCTTATGGGAGGCTCAACTTCTGTTTTTTTTTCACAATTTTAATAAAAGCCAGATCAAAAATACACAGTTGCCCTTTATTATGGAAAACATAACAGTCCTGTTGCAGCTGGTTAACTAGAGCAGTGAAGCCTAGTGACAGGAATAATTCCCTGTGCTCTCCTTCTGTCACCTGCCAAGCCAAGGAAGTACCAAAGTAGAAGAAAAAGAGTTTTGAGCTGTACTTTTAAAAACTTTCCTCTGCTCAGGGCCCATTCTTTCAGTTTGAGTCCCACTTCCAGTCTTTGTGCATGAATGTATTCAGATATGAATATCACCTTTGCTATACTGCACCAAACTCCATTTGGCCGATGTATCTCATAAGGTGGGGCAGTGGAAGGAGCTGATCTGATTGCATGTGAATTTCATGTGGTTGCTCATTTTTAGAATGGAAGTAACTGTACCAGAGAGTTGCATAAAATATTTAATTGGGTAACTTAGCTATTGTCAGAGCCAGATTAGGGGGTAAGCAGAACTTACCTTCAAAGACTTTAAAGCCAGCACCTACAGCCAGTAACACAATTACATCAGAATCTAGATTTGTTAATAGGAAATATTTCTACCCCTTAATCATGAAAAAAAAAAAAAAAAAAAGGCAGGAAAGCCTGAAGGCATCTCTGTCATAGTATTGAAATATGCTAAAAACTCCAGGTTGCCTTCACTCAGGCCTGGGAGTCAAGCCCATCTTTACGACCTAATTAGTTGCAAAGATGAGCTTGCAGGAAGTGTAATTATCTGTTTCTTCTGCTGAGTTTCAAGGTATTTGGCAAAGAGTTAAGCAAAATTTTGTGTTTTCTGAGCAGGAAATTTGTCACTCATTATCATTTCAGGAAGCTAAATATATATGTGAATTTGGCAAACAATTTCAGTTGAAGAAAGTAGAGAACTTTAAAAGCGATGTTTCATTTCTGAATATAGCTTTGTTTGTGATACCATTTACCATTTTAAAGTAGACTTTTTTAAAAAAGACAAAAGATTTACAACAATTTTTTTCAAATATAACCCTTCATTTTGTCCACAATTCCCTGGGTTTTTTCTCTGCCAAAGATCCTGAAATTTTTTTTGTCGCTTTACAATCAGAAGTAATTTTTGCTATTCATTCTTTTCACCCAGGCCATAAAATTCATATCCCATTACCCCACCACTGCCCTGGAGTCCAGTGTGGCTCATTCCTGCTGAAATAGCCTCTTGTATGCTGAAATGCAAAATCTAATATGGATACTCCCAAAACTCAAAGATATTTAAATAGAACCTGGTTCAGAACACCTTCCTTGACACGTATTCTTCAATTTCTAACTAAAAACTTTTACAGCTTGTAAAGCTCCACCATTTTAAATAGCACTGATGTTTTGAGTTCATGTGGCTAGGATGCTGCAGCAGTTGGCAGGTCCCTTCAGAGGAATGTTACCTCCAGTAGGAGGTTTCAGGTCACGCTAGAGCAGTTAAGCACAACCCTGCTACTCAGGGTGGAGGCTTTTAGAAATCAGTTGCTGCTTTCCTAGTGTCAAACCTCTCTGAGACGGTACTACCATTAATCAGAAAAGCTGTTGCTGGAATGGATTTACTTCTCTGGAAGGAATTAATATAATGCAGTGTCCTTTGTGGAAAATAATGAACGAGGTAAAAAATAGTGCATGATTATCAGTCGGGCTCAAGATTTTAAGAAGTTTCGGGAAAAGTATTTTAAACACAAAACTTGCACAGGAAGAAACGTCGGTAAATGTTTACATGCACATTGTCCTTTGTAAGTACTTGCAAAGTCACAGAGTGGAAATGAGGAAAACTTTGTACTTTTGAATTGCAGCTGCCTTGGGATGCATTCTGTAACTCTTATTCCAAAGGGAAGCTGCAGCAGTGAGACTGCAGGCAATAGCAGCTTGATTGTTCAGATCTCATCACTCTTTAGTATAATGATTGGTGCCATACAGAAAAAAATAAAGAGTTGAAATTATCTTGAATAGCACACCTTAGAAGTCCTAAATTTTGGTGTACTTTTGTCACTCCTATCTGCCAGGAGGGTCCTGCTGATGTTGTTTGTATGCTTTTATGGAATGGACATTAATGTTTTCCTTACTTGTAAATATTTCTGCTGTGTAGTTGTTGGTGTCTAGAGATACTGAGTTCAAGGTAAGACGAAATAATAGAACCATAATCAATATTATGCTATGAAAATATTTTTTCCTCTCCCTTCTTGTCCTTATACTCGCAAACTGAAAGATCTTTCAGACTAGGTCTTTGCTCCAGAATTTTGAGCAGGCTGTTGTAGCATATCATGCAGCAACTTATATGCCCTGTGGACATCATGGCTGAGTCAGGAACCTGTGAAGAAGGATTCATATGTCTGATGACAGTAAGCAATGTCTCCTGGGTTACACAGACAAACAAATATTCCTCACTTGTGGGAAATGAGACAAAAGGAAAGCATTTTTCCTGGATTCTGATATCTGAAACCAGCATTGTTTGCCCCTAATCTCTCTCAAAAGCAGCTTCTCTGAATTGACCATATCTTCTGGTCTTTAACTGAATGCATAAGAAGTTTACAGGGAAAAGAATGAAAATGATTTTAGATTACAGTGTTGGAATTTTTTTATATTCACTTAGTTTCAAGAATGCCTGCCAATGCTGAAGGAAGCATAACCCTAATGAAACACTTAAAGAATCACAGAATCATTGCATTGGAAAAGATCCACTGGATCATTGAGTCCAACCATTCCTATCAATCACTAAACCATGCCCCTCAGCACCTCATCTACCCATCCTTAAACACCTTCAGGGAAGGTGACTCAACTACTTCCCTGGGCAGCCTGTTCCAGTGACCCTTTCTGTGAAAAACTTTTTCCTGATGTCAAGCCTGAACCTCCCCTGGTGGAGCTTGAGGCCTTTCCCTCTTGTCCTGTCCACTGTCACTTGGGAGTAGAGGCCAGCTCCCTCCTCTCCACAACCTCCTTTCAGTTAGTTATAGAGAACAATGAGGTCTCCTCTCAGCCTCCTCTTCTCCAGGCTGAACAACCCCAGCTCTTTCAGCTGTTCCTCACAAGGCCTGTTCTCCAGCCCCTTCACCAGCTTTGTCGCCCTTCTCTGGACTTGCTCCGGAGCGTCAGCATCCTTCTTGTGGTGAGGGGCCCAGAACTGAACACAGGATTCAAGGAGCTGTCTCACCAGTGCCGAGTACAGAGGGAGAACAACCTCCCTGGACCTGCTGTTCACGCCGTTTCTGATCCAAGCCAAGATGCCATTGGCCTTTTTGGCCACCTGGGCCACTGCTGGCTCATGTTCAGTCAGCTGTCAACCAACATTCCCAGGTCCTTCTCCTCCAGGCAGCTTTCTAGACAGGCTTCTCCTAGTCTGTAGCTGCACAGGGTTGTTGTGCCCCAAGTGCAGGACCCGGCATTTGGCCATGTTAAACCTCATCCCATTGGATTCTGTCCAGTGGTCCAGCCTGTTCAGATCACTTTGGAGCCTCCCTGCCTCCAGTAGATCAACACTTCCACCCAGCTTGGTGTCATCTGCAAACTTGCTAAGGGTGCACTCGATGCCTTCATCCAGGTCATTGATAAAGACATTGAACAGGACTGGACCCAGGACTGAGCCGTGGGGAACCCCACTTGTCACTGGCCTCCAGCTGGATTTAACACCATTAAGCACCAATCTCTGGGCCCAGCCATCCAACCAGTTTTCCACCCAGGAGAGTGTGCGCCTGTCCAGGACAGAGGCTGACAGTTTCTGAAGCAGAACGACACAAAAAGTCTGAATAAATATCTGAGGGTTTTTTAGGTATTCATTAAAATCCATAAAAGTGTGGAAGGTTTTCAACCACAATAACAACTCTGTTCCTGTGAATTTCATTTAAAAAATTAAGTGGCAGCAGTAATACATAATTCAATATAAAGTGGTAAACCTTCTAATGGTATTTTGGCCTGATCAATACTATTTAAAAGAAGTGTTACAGACTTATATTCTAAAATATCAAAAAATCAAAGAGAAAGAATGATGACGCATACTTGACCAATTTCTATGTGATTATACTTCATTCTTTAAAGAACTTTTTGAAGTGGAGGAAAATACTACTCAGTAGTCTAAGATTTTCCAAAGCATTTCCACGCACATTTCCACAAAAATTAACAGAAGTGTTCTGAATATGCTGAACAAAGTTTTTCCTTCAAGTAGAATAATCATTAAAAAAAATTGTTGAAGGTCTGGTTCTTCTATTCTGGGTTGCAGGTATTTTTTCAAATGCCTGTTATTTCAATATTCTATTTATGTCAATTGTCAAACCAGTCTCTCTTTTTTACGAAAAATGCAGAGGACATCTTTGTTGGGTGTCCTGATAAATAAAAGCCAAAGTAAACTGGGGTGAAATACCTTAGTTTATATGAAAAATGAAATACTATTGGTGAACTCCTTCTCTTTAAAATTAAAAGTCATTTTCCCCCTTAAGAAACTAAAGTGGCCCATGCACAGACATATCCCTGATTTTCAGGCCTTGAATAGTGTAAGACTCTAAGAAGCATGAGAAACGTGCAGCGTCCACTTGTAAAGGTGGCAACATTGTATTGATTATCCATGCTATTTAGTGTAGTGAAGAAGTAGAAAACCTAGGAAAAAATTGGCTTGAATTCTCCCATACTCTTCTACAAGGCAGTTTAATTTTGATAGAAAAAGGAGTTAATATTTTTTTACTTTTCAGTCCCTCATTAATGATTCTTTTTTCTTTTCCTCTCTCTCCCTTGTGGGTAGGGTACTGTTCTAATGTTAACATGCACAGAATGATGATTTCATTAACTGATTTGCTAAGACCTCATGCATAATCACCTCATTGAAAAATAATGAATTGTCATTTATGTCTTGTCAATTAGTAACGTGCAATAATAAGGACTGATACTGGTTTAACTATTACACCTTACCTGAGGTGGTGAATGCAACTGGCAAGAGTTTGAAAAAGCAGTTAATCTGTCAGTGGCATGCCTAGAGAAGGCTCTTAAGCTATTGCTCCTTAACTATATAAGAATACCTAACAGAGAATTCAGTCTTGTGTCACATATTGACTGCATATCATTAAGAGAAATAAATCTAGGTTTTATTTTATTTATTTATCATATGCAATTGCCAGCAGGCTTCTATCTGCTCAGCTGCTTTTAGGTACCTTATGACATTTCCCTTAATGTTCTTCTAAACTGATAGATACAGAATTTCCTTATAGAACTGTAAGAGTTTACTTATCCTGAGAGAGATGACAGTATTGTTGTGGTACAGAAAGGATAGATTGTTTTTTCCTTTGCATTGTATAATTCTCTGTTTAGATTCTGGTAATGAGTCTTTAACAGATAATTCTATAAAAAGTATTGAAAACCTCAACAGACAGTTTAAAATAGAGAGAAAGAGGAACAAAGGCAAATGGGAGTGTCCTGTAGTTGAGGTTTAACATCTCTGATTATGCCTGCCTTAAGATGGAATGTATAACTACAGAAAAGATGAGACTATGCCTTCACTAAGCAAAAGGATATTTCCTGACAATGGAACAGGTTAACTATCTTGCAAAATCCCAAAACAACAAATGGTAACTTAGCCTGATCCAGCTACTTAACCCAAAGATCAACTCTTAGCTACAGTGTGAGGGACCACTTGTTACTGCTACTTGCCTACATTAGGGTTTAAGGACAACTTTTTCTCAGTATACTAAGAGCATACCCAGGGACAGACTCTGTTTTTCAAAATAACTCCTGTACCAATACTGTACAACTAGGACCCACAGAGACTGAAAATGTAAGAGCCAAGAATTCACATAACTTACCTTTGGCTTACATTGACCATATGGACTTAAATTTTCCCAGAAAAATTGGTCTTGCCTGTGGCATTTTAAAGTACAAATGGTATAAAACCTTTTCTGAGATTTCCTTGAAAATCTGATGCTCCACTACTCAAGTACCAGGCACCAAAATTACTAGATTTGTCATGTGTCATATTCATTTTGCTGGCGTCAATGGCGTGCTTACCAGACATACACACTTGATTACATTTTATTTTTTTCTTTAACACATAAGGCATTAAACAAGTGGCAGTTCTAAAGTGTTCTTGATAATACTGTAAAAATTCATGGTCACTTTTTTAACAGCTGATTTGATTGCAGCTCAAGGGAGGCCAGTCAATATTAAACAGCTCTCAGCCTTTTTTTTCTATCAGCAGAGGAGAAATTCAAAATGCTTTTGATGGATTCAGACACAGTTTTGTATGATATTTTATTAACTTCCGCAATCTGTATGAAAACAATTCAAAATATCTCTTAGATAAAACAGCTTTAGCAAGAGCTAAATTGAATCCCACAATTCAGCAAGATCCCATATGGTGCTTCATATGTTACAAAACCTTCCTGGATCTTGAAAGTGGAGGTGATTTTTTTCCTACAGGATTTAAATCTGCATTACAACAGGCCAAACACAAGTATGCTCTCCTTCCTGGCTCTCCATCATGGAAAAATTGCCTGTTTCTTTGTTGTTCTATGCTTACAACACCATGAAATAAATGTAGCACTTATCTTCCAATGACTACTGCTTGGGCTGTTGGAACCCTCTTGATAGTTGCAGGCACGAACCACTGAAAACTTGGCTTATGAATAGTTTAAATATATAAAAATCTACTTCCTATGGCAAATGGAGATAAAAAGCATCATCTCAAAACATCTCCTGATAAATTCTCCAATGCTTTGCCTCAGAGCTATGATACAAATGAAAGATTTGTGGCAGACCTAGTTTGCCACTAATTAACAACAATAATTTTTTCCTGTGCTTAGTTTATTCTCTGTGCTATCTCTGATGCCCTTTTGCAAAAGAAGTTGGTAACATAGCTCTCAACTTGCTAAAGCATGAATGAGGAATAGCAAAATGATTTTTAATGTGGGAAATGTGAAGCCATATGGAATTCCTTTTATAGCATAAGCAGCTCTTTTTACAGTCTTTCTTTGAAGACTTCTTATTAAGTAATCTTCAATATCACAAGGAGAGAATATCAAATCTCTATGGAAATAAGGCAACTCTGGCACCAAAACAACTGCTGCTTCTCTAAATAGTGACCATTGAGAGGCATGGCCAGAAATGGCTGTGTATTTGACATTACTGGCACTTGATACTTAAAACAATCATCTGATGCTCCAAAACACAAGGTTTCACTATGGCATGCTGTGCAAAGTCACAAATGAATAAAACACACTTATGCAGTGATCTGCTGCAGGTGGGGAGGAAGCTGACGTGGCAAACATTGCCTTAATGTCCAGAATTTTTGCTTTTCATCTATGCATAAGTGCATGGGAAAAAACTATATGATTCCCATTCCCCTTGAATGTGACTATAACCTGCCAAAACTTTGTTTTGTGTCTTATAAAATTGAACCAATACTGGTATCACACGAAGATAATGTTTACTGAACCATTAATTGGGCGAAGGGAATACATGAAGAAGAGGCTGCCAAAACAATGCCACATAATAGGCACACAAGGAACATTAATTAAGTGCTTCACATTTTCTGTACATTAGAAATACATGGACTGAGGATATACTATTTTTTGTAAAGCAAAATGGTAGAACTCGCTATTAGCAGTGTGTGATTTGCAAGATACAAAAATATAACCATGTCCGAACACAGTATTTACTGAAGCTCAAAAAAAATTCTGTATGTTAAAATTTGGAAATCAACTAGAGCATCAATTGGAGACATTCATACAAAATGGCTGTAGTCCCTTTATGATGATCCTGCTCTTAAATTTCCACAAAATCCAGGGTGATCCCTTGCAGTTTTTTCTCACTCCATCCTGACACATCAGCTACTTCTGCAGTAGCAGTTGAATTACTTGAATTCTCACAACTCTATTGGAAAATTGTATTTTGCACTACTAGTTTGTCACCCTGGCAAGGGAAGTGATAATTACTGAGATCACAAGGGCACCATCTAAAAACATTGTCACCTTCCAACTCATTGGCACAAATATACTTGTCCTACAACAACAGCAGAGAGTTTACTATTTATGCCAAAGTTCACTTATGGAAACAATTTCATGTCTGCATTTAAAATAGTTGCTCTTTTTTTTTTTTTAAATACTAGTTATTTAAATATGATATTTTTAGAAAGCACAGCTATTGACCTAAGTAATGATTTCATTATTTACACATATTTAACTGAGCTATATTTGGCATAATTTTTAATGCAAGAAATTACACAACTGCTATTTTCCCTGTGGGTAGCAGGACTGGACATTGGCTCAGAGGCTTTCCAATGACTCCTATTCAAACTAACGTTCATTCTAAAATCTCCACTATTATTCTCTTCAGTGCTCCCTTTGTTAGGCTTGCCTTCTGGATAGGGATGTGATTTCTTTCTCCTTCATTTGTCTAAGTGTTCATTAACAGCAATTCCCTTTACTTTGTGTTTTCGATCACAAAAATGAAAGTACTGGTCTCTTGAAGACTACGGTTTTGGGATAGAATAATCAGAGTACTGGGTAAGACAGTCTGTTTCAACTTAGTCCTCCTACTTACCCGAGAAAGATCTTTTCATTCTGGAAGAATAATGATTACCTAATTTGAGAAAAATGGCTGTTCATAAGGCTACCAAGAATCATTTACTGATTGATAAAGGAAGGGACAACTATCATGGAATCTGTTATTTTGCTGATTATATTAATGAAGCCATCTTTTAAAGAGCTTTCTGGCAGTAGGCTCTAATTCAAGAGTTCTATCAATTCTGGTTTTCTCAACAGGGGCTACTTCACACCTGTCCTTCACAGCTTGCCACTTGATATCTGCCATTTGAAAAGAAGTGTAAGAGAAAGGAGTGTGCATTATTCTACCATAACTAGATTTTCTCTGGCCTGAAGATTCCTTACCAAAAGCACATTTTGCTGCTGATGCTTTTTCTATTCGACAGTCAAAGAACTGAAGCACAGCTGCTGCTTTCCTATTTCTCTTTAAGAATATAGCCTCATCTTTCTCAACATGTAGCTCATTAAAACGTAGAAACAGCCTTATCCTGGACAAAAGCAATATTACACAAATAATATATGAACAGAAAGAATTGTTGTGTATATCTGAAGATAATGTTTGCTTGTAAAACAAGTGAGAACCTTTGTGTGCATATTTAATAGGAAAAATATTCAGTTAAATAACCAGGAATGTCTAGAAGAAAAACCAAGAGAGATGTCTCAAAATCAAAGATAAAGCAGAAAAATATTCCGAAAAGAAATCGTATAGGAATAAACTGCTTAACCACTTGGTGTCACTCTTAACTTGTATTTGAGTCAGGTCAGTGCTTTCTACACCAGCCGGAAATGGCTGTAATAAAGAAAACTGACAGACTGAGGAGGTTTTCACTAGCTGTATTTTGGTAACAAAATTCAAATATTCAGAGATTCAAATAGACTGACCTAAGTATTCTCTAGAGGCTGCATGGCAGAGATGTGTTTTGCAAGGATTTACTGTCTCTGAGATAGCCCACAACCATTCACGCTTCCTGCCACCTGCAAAATTTGATCTATTAAACCTGACCGACTTTTTACTATTTTCTCTCTGGTTCCTAACAGGTATCACAAATAAAATAACCCCACAATAGCTATCTTTGTGCATTGTTTTAAATGGGGATGATTTTTTTTTTAAATGTCACAAAGACCTTTTCTTCATCACTCTGGTTTGTGAATAACTGCATCTTAGTTGTAGGACTGGACTTCTTACACAAGCAACCTGCAAACCACCAATTTAAAGCTTTTTTAAGATGGTAGCCTTAAAAGCTAAACTGGTAGTTGATTTCTTCACTCTTGTAGGCCACATTGCTAAAGTAATCTGAATAAATCATGCAGAGGCTGGCAAGCGCAAACAGCACCCTGTTCCATGCCAACACATATCAGGAAAAACAATCACATCTGCCTCAATCATCTTGTATAGCCTGTGCACAGGATATTACCTTACAATGTGGTGGGGAGATCACTGGTTCCCACCATGAATACATTTTCCCCAGCTTTATGTAAGCAAAAACATTTGCTTTAAATAGCATCACTGGGAGTGTTACTGGGAGAGAGGTGACTTTATATTTCATCAGAAATGTCACTGAAAATACATCCTTCTTTTGGCTTTGCCAATGGGATGAAGAGAGAATAATGGGTGGCAAGGAAGGAGCAACACTGACCTGATCACAAACTTCTTGAAAAAGGTAGCTAAGGAGATAAACACTGCTGTTTACATTACAGCTTCTTGACTTTTGTATTTATTGACCACAGAGAATTTAAAAGAAGTATGAATAAAAGAGCATTATCATATTTATACCATGGCTTGCTTATACTTCAGTGCTAACAAGAAACAAAAAAGTAATGAAAAAGCATTATAGGTGTCCTCTGCTGGCTTCCTGTTTACTGGCAATGCTCCTAGTGTTAAATATTTGGAAAGTGTATCACAATATCCTGAAGTAGGTGGAGAGAGAAACGCCGTAGACCTCCAGGAACTGCATAACACTTCTCTTTGGTTTTCATCAGAAGCTTGCTAACAGATGACACAATTCCTCAAATTAGTCTTTGAAGGGGATACTGTTTTTGTAATTTCGTGGCACAGAAAAATCCCAATGACCACTAGAGAGGTTTGGCTCTCTGCAAGGCAGCAGGGTTGGATCTGGAACCCACTTTACCTGAACCACTTATCTCATCATCTCTCTCCATACATTCTGCATAATTCTCTTTTTTTAAAATAAATTAAGTTCTTTCTACTCATTCTGCATCTTTTCTTCTACAGCAGGTATTTGGAGAAAAGCAGCTTACCTCTCCTCTTTTCTTTCCCCATCCCACCACCTTTTTTAATTCTTGATTCCATGTTTCTTCCACAGGGTGATTCTGGGCACCACAGGCAGTCTTTTTTTGCTGGCACTAATAGCAGAAAGGCAAATATGATGCCAGTGAATCAGAAGGGGATTACTGGTAACTCACTGAATGAGATGCAGAGCGAAAAAGCGCCTACTACCCACTGTTTCAGCAGACACTTTTCCCCTCAATAGTACCTCTACTTTCAGTTCTCTGCAGTAGTTTGTAAACTCTCTTGCTGTCATCTTTCTCAATAATGGTTACGTCAACCTATTTTATCTTCAGATTTTCTCTTGTGAGTTTAAAGTGTCATTCTGTTTTTGCAAAGGGGGATTACAGACAAAATAGATTGATTTGTTCAATGTTATACAAGAATTCTGTGGGCTAGCAAAGAAATGAACTGAAGCCTACTGAATAACTGGCTACACTACCATGTCCTTGCTGTCTTCATTGGCTACTTTAACTCTTGGATATATTTTAATACATCAGGTTCAGTTCTGGTTCTGACTATGAACCTGGAATAAATCCTATTAAGAGCTGCAGTCAATAGCTCATCTTTCTGGAGTCAGCAAGGATGAAAAGCTGCAGTTCCCACAGGTCTGGCTTTGGTTTAGTTTGGTTGTGTTTTGTGAAGTTTGCTTCCAACAGAGTCTGTCTTCTGGAGTTTTCCAGTCCTTCCTGAAAGAAAGTTGTAGAGAGGAGGGTTCTGGCCTCTTCTCCAAAGTGACAGGTGATAGGGCAAGGGGCAATGGCCTCAAGCTGCACCAGGGGAGGTTCAGACTAGATATCAGGAAAAATATTTCACAGAAAGGGTCATCAGGCACTGGCAGAGTCTGCCCAAGGAGGTTGTTGAGTTACCATCCCTGGAGATATTTAAAAAATGGGTAGACAAGGTGTGCAGGGACAAGGTTTAGTGGCAGATAGGAATGGTTGGACTCGATGGTCCAAGTAAGCTGTTCAGACTAACAGCTCCCTGGCATATGCAAAACACACAGCTGCTAGATTGTACTGAGCTTGGGATAGTAACAATGCTTAGTTTCACACTCATATCTTACATCTGGCTGTACTGCAATGTAATGTTATAGAAAGCTGGTCTGCAGCATAATGACATTAGCTCCAAAATGCAGAAAGGGCCTGACAATGCACTGTTATCCATAGCTGTGCTAAGCAGTTGTGGACAAGTGATTCAGAACTCTACCAGGAAAGTTGTATGATCAGAAATGATACATCAAGTCAGTTCTTCATTCATTTGGAGTATATCTAAACTAAAAGAACACAAGTAAAAACATATAAATTGGTTGTCAGGCACAGAAAGACAGAAGATCTTCAAGAAAGCTGCTAAGGGTCCATTCATATAGTTATTGATTTTTCATTTCTGACTGCTCTGTCACAACCCATCTGCTGAGACTGACAAAGCACCACCATCTTCCAGATCTTGCTCTTCCCATCACAGAAGCTTTCAGCCTTTCCAGCCCAAACCATTGTATGATTCTATGAAAAACCCATCAAAACCTAGGTATGATACCTTACAACCATCAAGCAGAGCTATTATACACAAGCTGGCTAGCACTGTAGTTCATTGCTGCATGTCACCATCCTTCAAGATGGAGCTTTTCAGCTCTTCCATTCACAGCAGAGTTTTCCAGTGTGAAGTGAAAAATGATGATTTAAGTCAATCTACCAAGATGTAGAATAAGTGCTATCTGTTTTGTTTTCTCATCTACAGGTAACTTGAAGATTAAGGGTGGGTAGAAAGGAAAGAGAAACAAGCATCCGGTATTGTAGCGTTGTGAAATAAATCCTAAGCATCTAATACAAATGTCAGTATTTAGAGTTTGGCTTAAGTCTTGAAGGTT
Source organism: Clamator glandarius (assembly GCA_033459285.1). Taxonomy (NCBI): domain Eukaryota; kingdom Metazoa; phylum Chordata; class Aves; order Cuculiformes; family Cuculidae; genus Clamator; species Clamator glandarius. The sequence continues at coordinate 443,701 of JAUNZM010000032.1, forward strand.
TTCTTTTATAGTATTTTTGAAGACAGGCAACCTTGGTAATTTTTAGAAAAAGTCTAAATATTCTGACTTTTACGGAATCTGAATATGTATTTGACAGGTGGTAGGAAGTTTCTTTGTGATGTTAAATGTTCAGTCAAAAATATATCACTGAGACAGATATTTTTTCAATAATTTTTAAATCATGACAGTCTATTAATAAGAAAACTATCCTGTATGCTTCAAGTGTATTCAGAGATGTGAGTGAAAGTGGTCTTATGACTCATCTGTCTAGATGTTGACATCAAAGTCCAGGACTGAAACAACGTTTCTCCAGATTAAAAAAACACATTAGACCCACAGAAACTAACAGAAGCCTTTGCTGCATTTATCTCCTCTTGTTTTTATCTTTGCCTGGAAGATGATGGCTATTAGCTGCTGATCCCTACTAATATCCATGTAGTTCAAAGAGGAGAAATCTGTGTCTCCTCTCTTTAGTCCAAGCTATAGCTTGGCTTTTATGTATTTTATGTCAATTATTAGGCATGACTGCAATTATGATACTTTTAGGTGTTCAAGCAACATCCCATTATTACTTTTTAATATTATTTTGTGATACAATACTTGAAATCATTGATAGCTTTGTTCTACTCATGTAATTTCTTTTATTAAATTGTTTTCCTATATAATACAGAGGGTTCATTAAGAAAGCAGCAAGCTGAGGAATATTACTGGAAGTATGTACTTAAAGTAAAAGTACATAGTCAATAGAAACACATTAACTGGTGTACTTCACACAACAATGATTCTTACGACAATATGTTAAAGTTTTATGAACCATTTTCTTTCTGCTTATGTGGAAAGGCCTTAATATTCAGTCAGCTGAACAAGGGTACACCAATACTACATACCTGGTGTATAAATGTATAGTTCTGAAGATACTGGCAGAGAAGGAACTGTTTATTTCTTTGCATACTGCAAACAACCAAATATTGCTCAAGCAAAACAAGGAATGATAGTAAGATTTATCATGAAGTTGAAAATATGAAGAGAGGGAGGGACCATACACACTAGATATTGTCTCCTTTACAAAGGAATGTTGGATTGATAAAAGCTACTAAAAACTTAAATTAATGAATACTTTATACACTCAACAGCATTAAAGGGAAGATTACACTTAAAGCTGGTCATTTTAGGCTTTATGCAGCATTTTATAATTTTATTTTTAACCCTTGAAGTAATATGAGTGTTACCAGAATGAAGTAACCATCTAAAGCATCTTTGCTTAAGATGCAAATCTGCAGAGGTGCCTTCTCACCAGAATTCACTGTTTTGACTCCATACATAGGAGATATATTTTTGCCTTAAAAGCTTACTATTTTGGTAGATTTAAAGGAGCGTTAAAAATTATCTAACAAAATAACATCAAAAATGAAGGAATACCAGGATTGTTTCTATAAATTTATTGAGTGAATAGGAAAGACAAAATATGATACAAAACTTACTGGAGCTAAAGAAAGGAAACCCACTGTCTGAAAAAAAATAGCTTTATGTAAAAATCACTCACATTCACAGAACAAAAAGCCTGTTGCCATTTTTCCGAATCCTGAGATCTCACATGTTCTACATTTGAAAGTAGAATTTCTACTGGCAAGTCATTCAGAAGTTAGAAAAAGTATTGGGAAGCCAGTGGATATGGAAGGGTAGGAAGCCCAAGCCAGCCCCAAGATGCCTCCTGTAGCTGCAAAATCAAGGACAGAGAGAAGGGAACAAAAATGAAAAAGAGAATGGAGGAGTTTTGTAAACAAAATCCCATTTAAGTGATGCACAAACAATATAGTGATGCAAAAACCATAATGTATTTGCATTCAGCACCCTTGTCAGACCACACCAAAGACAGCCAAGTTTTCTGATCTATCAGATTTCAGTTTCCAAAGGGAAGCTACATAAAAATGGGTAGGTTTATTATAAAAGGAATTGTCCCTCTTTTTCATGGAAAATTAATTAAAAGTTGCATTAAAAGGGGGCAAATATTTTAGATGTACAAAGAGTGTTTACAATGGTTACAATATTGTAGAGTTGGAGAAAATGCACATTAGATACTAAAGGTTTTAGAAGAAAAACCAAGTTTGGTATAATTAAAAAAGAGGTAAATCACAGTAATTGAAAGGCGATGTTTAGACTTTTGTTTTTCCTACATGAATATAGGCAAGATAGATATAACAGGAAGACTAAAAACAGTACTGGACTTGCTCACAGCATAAAACCTAGAACTAGCTTCTTTCAAACATGACAAAAACAAGGATGCTGCCTGAGATTCTTTAGGTCCAATACACATTTACAGTAAGAAATAAGTTCTAAAAGAAATCAAGAGAATGAATTCTTCCTGCTATAATCATTGAAAATAAATCTAGTTACGTTATACCACAAACCTGCTTTATGATGGACATGCCAGACAGACCATCACAAATCTAAGTGTTAGTAGAACAGAACAGAATTAAGAACAAATTGGTAAAATGAACAAGAAACAAATCCCCAAGACCAAGTTATATTTAATATGATGTTCTGAAGTCAGGCAGGTATATAATGTCTGTAACATTGTAGTATATGACCTTTTGCTTGCAGCTACCTTGGTGGTAGAAAAATAGAGGTGCCTAATGTGATACCAAGATTTGAAGCCAATTCTTAGTGGATTTGGAAAACTATAGACTACTAAGCCAATGACAACAAGTTTCAGAAGGATCTCATGACACTGAAGCTATGAAAGGGCATATAAAATTAAATGTACAAAAAACTGAAGTGATATGCATAGGAAAACAACTGCAAACTTAGACATACAATTAGAAGTTTGAATTTCATTGCATTTTTTATACTTATTTTTTGTGAACATCTTTGGAGGCTCTCAGTTTATTTCTGGTGTGAACCATATGTTTTGAAAACTCTGGTTTCTGAGAAGTAAAACTCTAGTTTTCCAATGAACTCTGATCAGTGCTTCATAAGAACCCAAATCTGGAACCAAAACTAAACTTAAAGAGATAAGCTGTCACAAATAGAAATGCAAAAGAATATTGAGGCTATTTCTATCCTTATTTACTTTCCAATAAATTTTAGCCAACTGAAAAAAAAATAACTGGATCTTTATCTATTTGACTAAGTTGTATCACTTGTAATTTAGCATCCACTTGTATTTTATCTCATTTATTAAGCAAAGGGCACATTTTCCTCATTGACAGTCTTTAATCTCAGTCTTTTTATAGTGTATTCTGAATAAGCCAAATAAGCAAAACTCATTTCCATACCTGGATGCAATTTAGGGGCCAGTACATATTTAACTATTCTGAATATTCATCTGTGAGCCAGTTCTTCCTTTTTATTAATAAGGCACAGCTCTAGCTGGTAAGTGTGCCTTTCTCAGCCCTCTCAACCAGCAACTGTATGAAACTTCCGTGATCAGTTTTAAATTCTGTGAATGATGGATGGGAACCAGTTAAGTTCATGAGAACACTCAATATTAAAAAAAATTCTTACTTTAAACACTCCATAGATAAGTAAAGAATACTTTCTTTGTTTAAGATGGAGGGAAGACTAAATTGCCTGAACCAGAGACTGTTAGGTATTTTAAAGATATTTTGTAAAAAACATTTTTAAAAACTATATAGCAGGTAGACTGATGGCAGAAAGTAGAGGTAGATTCTTATGAAGATAATCTTGTACATTGTCTCCTGCTTGAATTTTACTTATTTACAAATGTATTACACCATGCAATACTTTGATATACACTGAAGAAGATAAAAATGGCAGGTTGGTTCAGTGAGTTGAATAGATTACATTGGGGCACCCTCATAACTCAGCACTGGTGAATAAACCATTATACTTTCCCATGTCTCTGCCATGTACACCTGACTGCAGCTCAGTGTGAGTTTACACCGCAACCTAGTCCAGTGGGGAGCCTAATTTCAATGGGTGCACCTGTATATCCATAAACCCTTCTTGGCAGTGTTATAAGATAAATGGCATTGCCATAAGTAATCACTATAGTAGTAGTACTCACCTAATCAAAATAAAGCAAATGGTAGCACAAGGAGCTAAAAAAGATTGCCTTCATAGGAAAATGTGCTTTCAGATGCACTCTTTTTTTAAAAAAAGAGATAGTATGTTCTCCTATGTGACATGGATGGAGTGTTTTTTAGGAAATATTTGAAGATGGAAAGATCTTTTTATCTAAAACATAAAATGCCTTCCTCTCTGAAGTAGACTGTAGTAAGTGATTAACCAGCACTAGCAACACAACACAGCTCTTAAGGGTGGGAATTGAAGATCATCAGCAAATAATGCAAATAACTGCTAATCAAATAAATTAATTCATCTCTCATGATTAGTAAAGAATTCAGTTCCATCTGCAAAGTGCTGTCTGTAGCAAATTCAGCCCAAGAATATGCAGCTTGATCAGTAAAGTTTGTAAATAACTTTGCAGCTGAAGTATGTTGTTCAACTAGTGAAGATGTAGTTGGGTTGCCAAAGTACTTCAAAATATCCACAGCTGAGATTTGGAGGAGATCAGCTAGAAAAACAGGTGCCCGGATCTGTGACAAATTAAACTAAATCAGGAGTATTCATTTTCACTAACAGTACAGACAAAGAGGAACCATAATTTATATCTCAGTTATTAAACTGTGTGACTCAATTAGCAAAACATACAACTATATGACCGGGAAAGCGGATTGTTATAATTAATGAAGGCATCTCAGTCAAGATGTGGAGGGAATCTGGCCTTTAACTTATTACCCTAGTGGCCATGGTACTTGGAAAGTTACTAGAGGGGTCTGTGGCTGGAGGACAACACACTTGCCAGGGAGTAGTACTGAACCAGGCAAACAGGCAACTGCAATGCATTTTCCTTTTTGTATTTTCCTGCTGTTAAGGAAAATAAGGAGGTATGATGGATATATCAGTGTAAAACTTTGATATTACTGCTAGTGGATTGCAATAAATAGAGTATTGTGTTAAGAATATAATCAGAACCGGTGTTGGGAAAGTAACTTTTAGGGCAGTTATTAGAATACTGCTCAGTTATGCAGAGCCCTAAATACAGTTCAGTTATGCAGAGCTGTTTCTATGGCTGGTTTAGAACCCAGTCCAGCTGTATCAACAGACTGTGCAAGGAATGTCAGACCTAGAATAGGTATTTGATTTAATGGTAATTAATGATTAAAAGGTTAAACTATTTTGAGAGCAGGCATAGATTAAATATAGGAATAAGTCAGTGGAACTGCTTGAGGTTTTCTTTAAAAGTTTTAAAGAAATAAATAGAAATGTCTCAAGAAAGAAGATAAGCCTTTTTTATGATCGATGGAGAAATATGAAGCATCACTTCTGAGGGAGAACTGAACTTCGACAGTGGAGATGAATTTTCAAGGTGAACTTTAAAGGAGAATAATGAACAACAGAGAATGAAGAGCCCATGGAAAAACACCATGGGAAAACTCCAAGAACTTTTCAAAGAAAGAACACACCAAGACCTTTCTGAAGCAAGAATATCTATTTTTTAATGTATATAAATATCTGATGGTTTTGTATGGGCTTTTGCCTCTCACAAAAGGTGATGGCCCAATTCTGAGTTGTTAAGAAAGCAAGGCTAGATCTACCCATAGTCTGGTGAAAATCCTCTAACACCTGCATTACTACCAGCAAGCAAGGTCCTCTACAGGACTGAGTTGTGTTCTCCAGAGATGCATCATGAAACTGTGGCTTATGATCTTTTAGGATAACTCTGTTTTGTTTGGAGACAAGAGATGGAATTGAAATATCATAATTTGTTGAGGTAGGTTTCAACTGCACTATCTTGTGACATGGTACGTTACCTTTGAACGTGAGCCACACTAACTGTAGTTACAGCAGGGATGGTTTCTTTTCTTTTCCTATCCTATGTCAGCAGTGACTGTACTGCGGTAGGCTGCCTTTCATATTCAATAGGAGTGCTGCTCAAACCGGCCTATGTAGTTAAATTCTCTGTTTTGTTGTCAGCAAAGGAATAAGTCAAACTGGATATTAATGTGGCTGAAGAATAAGGCTCTTCCCCTTTGAATCTACTTTAAACCAAACTAGAGTCCAGCTCTTGTTTACTGCTCAGCAACCTGAACAGCTTTGGGAAGGGATAGTGAAGGGGCACGGGTGTGTGTCAGGATTTGCTGGCTCTTCTTCTGCAAGAGATGCACAAGACACTTATTGTCTCATCAAATACTGACGCCTTGAGAAGTCAAAGGTTGCATTCTGGGTCTGTATAGACCTGCTCACAACAGCTACAACCTCAGTGGTGATCAAAGTCAACCATAAAGCTGCAACTTTTTTTACAAGACTCTTTCAAGGATGAAACCTGTCTTGCTGTCTATTAAAATTTGAAGAGTCAAATTTTAATAGACACAGTCTTAAACCAGATTCTATACAATTTACTCATTGAATTTCCACACTTCAGCTTTGAATTCTACTGTAAAATAAAGAGCAACAGGATTGTAGAAAACTTTTCCAAGTTGCAAGTTTGCTTACTGGTTTACTATTTGAAATTTTATTTGAAGTCACACCTTCAATAAACTGCATAAAAATGTTTTCAGTACTCTCTAAATATGGATGTTTAAATACACTGAAAATATGATATACTAGAAGACAACTGAAAGTTAGAATACATATATACATTACATCATGTGTAAATACTACTTGCTTTGAGCTAAGTACCACACAACTTCCTACAAGTTGAATAAACAATGATATTAGAACTCAATCCACTCACAGTCTGGCATTAAAGTGAAATTTTGCCCTCTAAGGTGCTCTTATTAAAAATTCCATTCATATTTTGTTTCTTATTAATTTTCATAACCACTTGACTTTTTAGAAGTAAAATATTATCATGGAAAGTATAAACTGAAGTATAGAAAACAAGTAATTCTTGCACAACCTCTACTAACAAAGATTTTTAACAAGTCATTTGATTGATCCTTGCATTGCTGGATCTTGTTTGCTAAGAACACAATGAACACTAGCTGGAAAAACCTTCTTCTGTCACAGAAGGCACTTAGGAAGCAAATCGCAGGCATTCATCTGTCACTACACTTTAATACCTCAATGAGCCAAGACACAGATAATAAGAAAGTACAAAAATCACAATTTTACAGAAGGAACAGCTTTTTAAGAAAAAAGATCATCTTTGTTGTAAAGGGAAGAACAGTTCACATCAGAAAATCAAATGACTCTATCCTATAGTTATTGGTTTCTTGGGTTCAGCAATTACTACAGAGTGATAAAATGCTACATCATAAGTAAAGACTTCCGTAAACATTTTGTAAGTTCTAACTCAAAACTAGTAGAATTTTTTAATCCCATAACTTTGCAGGAAGGAAATATTTCATATCTAAACCGATAGGTGTATTTCATAGCCTGTTGGAAAGTGACAATTATAAGCAATTTGATATTTGGCTATCCCTCTTAATCCTACACTGGATGACCAAATGACCACTGCCTTCACTGAGTCACAGAACACAGCAGGAAAGAAAAATGCACGCAGCTGTTTTCGTAAAGCTGGGGTAAGTAGACCATGAATTGAAGCCTTTGATACAGTTTCTCATAGCATTCTGCTTCGGAAACTGTCGGCCTCTGGCCTGGACAGGCGCACACTCTCCTGGGTGAAAAACTGGTTGAATGACCAGGCGCAGAGGGTGGTGGTAAACGGAGTTAAATCCATCTGGAGGCCAGTGACAAGTGGGGTTCCCCAGGGCTCAGTCCTGGGTCCAGTCCTGTTCAATGTCTTTATCAACGACCTGGATGAAGGCATTGAGTGCTCCCTTAGCAAGTTTGCAGATGACACCAAGCTGGGTGGAAGTGTGGATCTGCTGGAGGGTCGGGAGGCTCTGCAAAGGGACCTGAACAGGCTGGGCCGCTGGGCCGACTCCAATGGGATGAGGTTTAACAAGGCCAAATGCCGGGTCCTGCACTTGGGGCACAACAACCCTAAGCAGAGGTACAGACTAGGAGAAACCTGGCTGGAAAGCTGCCTGGAGGAGAGGAACCTGGGGGTGTTGGTTGACAGCTGACTGAACATGAGCCAGCAGTGGCCCAGGTGGCCAAGAAGGCCAATGGCATCTTGGCTTGGATCAGAAACGGTGTGACCAGCAGGTCCAGGGAGGTTATTCTCCCTCTGTACTCAGCACTGGTGAGACTGCACCTCGAGTACTGTGTTCAGTTCTGGGCCCCTCACCACAAGAAGGATGTTGTGGCTCTGGAGCGAGTCCAGAGAAGGGCAACAAAGCTAGTGAAGGGGCTGGAGAACAAATCTTATGAGGAGCGACTGAGAGCTGGGGGTGTTTAGCCTGGAGAAGAGGAGGCTGAGGGGAGACCTTATTACTCTCTACAACTACCTGAAGGGAGGTTGTGGAGAGGAGGGTGCTGGCCTCTTCTCCCAAGTGACAGGGGACAGGACGAGAGGGAATGGCCTCAAGCTCCACCAGGGGAGATTTAGGCTTGAGATAAAGAAAAAATTCTTCACGGAAACGGTGGTTAGGCATTGGAAGAGTCTGCCCAGGGAGGTGGTTGACTTGCCTTCCCTGGAGGTGTTTAAGGTGAGGGTGGATGAGGTACTTAGGTGCATGGTTTAGGGATTGGTGGGAATGGTTGGACTCGATGATCCGGTGGGTCTCTTCCAACCTGGCTATTCTGTGATTCTGTGTGATTCTGTGAATATCCATTACGCCTTGCAGAGGGAGTGGCCTTAAAATCTGCTGGCTGTTTACTTGGTAACCAGGTCCAGGACTGCAGGAAACACTTTGTTGTGAGTAAGTTATCTGATACTTCCCAAGTCAAGAGTGCAGACTTGGGATCTGCTTGTGAAGAGGTTCAACAACACCATAACCCATATTCAAGGTGCATTGTAAAGTTATGCCTCATACATTTCAATAGCATACTTTCTTGAACCATAAATTTGTGTCTTACCTCTGTTCTAAACAGAAGAAATGCTGAACCTAATCTATCTTCCCTGTGTGCTCTTAGTCCCAAACTCAATGCGAATTCTATGGGCATAAATACATTCTATTCAATTCCTTTGCACTTTGTAAATTATGGAAGCTGTGGCAAAGGCTTCCTTCTTTATGTTCTTCCTTTTGGACTCTCAGTTTCCACGTTATTCCTCTGCCAATGCAAACATGCCTTAGAACTTCTCTAAAAAGAGATGTGAGTAATAAATTGGGGGGTTTTAAGTGTTCTGACTCTAAAATGGCTGAAGGGACTTTGTCCTCCAGTTCAGAGTGTCAAAGCCAACTGTACAAAATTAAATAGACCTCAAACAATCCTTCATTCATCAAAAAAGCAGAATAACTCCAAATTAATCCCATTTTTTTCTTTAAGAAAGCAGATCCAATCTATTTTAGCTATTGTGAAAAATCTACTTGGTGAAAATTGCGACATTATCATTAATCATGCTTATTATATGAGTTTGGTGGAACGAGACCCCTGCTATTTAAATAGTGGAACAGCAATCACAACAAAGACCTATACATAAAGAGGTTACAATTTACTCAGAAAAGATACAAAGAAATAGCTGTAGATTGATGGAGAGTGTTTTGTAGCCCAAATTCTGCAGTGAACTACATGTTCACCAATCAAAACTATTCTGTTACCTGAACTATGGTATTTTCTACTATTTAAGTTATAATAAAAATTTCAATTTAATGAACTATTTTAACAAGCTTTGTCAGTTGTTACGCTGCAAAGATTTTCTGTCAGCATATGCAATGTTATATAGAGCAGCTATGCATTTACTAAGAAAACATATCAAACTGTTAATATAGCATTCACTATGTGATGCTAAGCCTGCAAAAATAAAATGAGAGAGATATAGGTATGAAAAGGAATCCATGTTATAATTTCTATTTACAACTGTGTAGAACAGTTTGACTTGAAACAGCTGAGATTTTCTATCTAATTGATTCAAATACGCATTCAACTTGCTGTTTAGATCATTAGGTTCATTATGTAAATGAGAGTTCTATGGAAGATGATGAGTATGTTGTTTTTTTTTTCCCTTGGGTACTAGTATGGCGTAATGATGATAAAAAAAATGTCGCCAGGAAAATAGCAGCAGCATTTAAGACAACAAATTGCCTCTGATGCTGAAAAAGCAGCTACTGTGTTTCCCATTTCCCAGATGAGCTATAGACAGTTTGATTTACATAGAAAAGGAATTTTGAAGACTTATAGGCCTATGCAGTGTTGACTTAAAAAAAAAAAAAGAAGTGCGTTCATTATATAGATTTCTTATACCACCATGAAAGGTATAGAAGTCTGCAATGTTTTAGATCAGAGTGCATCATGGGATCTTGATGGGGCATGGACTGCTTTGCACCTTCACTGATTGCAAGAGCAATTTATGGCCACATATTGGATTTGACAATTGGAGAAACTGGAGCTTAGTGACCTTGTAAGTGCTACGAAGAACCTTTTGATAGATTTCTTGGAGATGTCAGCTTTCTTAAAAAATAATTTCACAATAAATTTACTTGTTTTCTAGAACTGAGTCTCCTGTGTTGGATATCACCAGAGGAAAATAAAGACATGCTTCCAAATCAACAGATCACAGAATCACAGAAGCAAAGAAGCACAGAATCACTAGGATGGAAAAGACCTCCAGGATCATCATGGCCAACCATTCCTATTTGCCATTAAACCATGCCCCTGAGTACCTCATCTACCCATCTTTTAAATACCTCATTTGGTATTTATATAAGTACCCAGCATTTGGCCTTGTTAAACCTCATGCCATTGGACTCAGCCCAGCGGTCCAGGCTGTTCAGATTCCTTTGGAGCCTCCCTACCCTCCAGCAGATCAACTCTTCCACCCCGCTTAGTGTCATCTGCAGACTTGTTAGGGGTGCACTCAATGCCTTCATCCAGGTCATTGATAAAGACATGGAACAGGGCTGGACCCAGCACTGAGCCCTGGGGGACACTACTTGTGACTAGGTTACAAATTGCAGACCAAATGTTATTACAGGTGTCACATTATTAAGCATGTTTGGTGCTATTAGACTTTGGACTGTGAACTTTTGAGTTTATAGTCCTGTTGTTAGACTAGTGGCAAATAGATGCCAAAGAGATTAACATGTGAAATCAGTAACATTCAAAGCAGGAAGGAAAATTAATATTGAAATGAGTTATTTTAATAGTCTCCTTCTTCTTTATTTACAAGATTTTTTACCGTTTTAATTTCCCAGCTTCAGTGGGGTTTTGGTTTTGTGTTGTATTGTTTTGTTAATTATTTCAGTACTCAGAGTAATTTAAAAGAATTACACACAATTTAAGCAATGGACACTGGTAACTACCTTACTGACATTTTTTAAGACTAGAAATTGGAATCATTTCAATTATGATTGTTTTCCATTTAAGTAACTATTTTATATATCAGAATACTAGACTTATTTAAAAATTGTCTTATTAATGTTCTTAGCAGATTGTAATTCTAGAATTGTAGGTTGCAGTTAGTATAGCAAGCTGTATATAAAGCTGTGACTGTGGAAACTAAAGATTGAACACAATAGTCTGGAGCTGACTGGCCAAGTTTATTGCCATTGAATTATTTTTTTTGCATTTTTACCAGAATAAGGATTTAATGCTCTACTTTCAAATGATTCCACATTTTCAAAACATTCCCGTCACTGTTGAGTCCAAGTCTTTTGATTTTTTGTAGGCATAAAATCAGTGGCTGTGTGGAATAAAATACTGTGGCTCAAGAATCAGGTCTATAATTTCTTTTATTAAGATAAAAAGCAGTTTTACTAAATAAATTACTTTAGCAGTTCCTGAGGTAGACAACTTATTAGAAAGAATTGCTTTCCTGTTAAATTACAAGAGCTTTCCTCCTCTTTGAAATTGTGCCTCCTTCTTTAGTGCTAAATGACTTTACTTTCAAGCTGTCTTGGAAAAAGCTTTCATTTTCAGGACAGTGAGGAAATATGTTTACTACTTACAGTTTAATAAAACTTATTCTGGGACACTAATGTGCTAAGATATTTGATAGAAGTTTATTTTTATAATTACTTAATATATTAAAAGTATCATTATGGAAGAGATAGAAAAATATATTCACAAACACAAATGCATACTGGATCTGTGATTTCCAGTAAGAGGCATCTGTGGTCATATAAACACAGAGCCATTGAACTTTTTTATCTGCCAAATAGCCCTCATGGTTTAATTACTTGTAGCATATACCTCTGAGGCTTGTTCATTTTGCTTGTTCATTCTTTGCATAAGTCTTTGAACTTCACACATACTTAGCTTCCTCTTTATTATGGTATCTCTGACAGACAGAATCCAGTCTTTTGAGACATCTCTAAGGTAATTTCCATTCAAAGCCATTGCTATTCAATGGTGATAGTAACTTAGGAGGCCAGAGATGACTCACTGGAAGCTCCACTACTACTGAACTCATGCCAGTCATGAGTACTACAGATGTTTATTCTGTCAGCAGATGGAAACTTCATGGGTCATTTTTCCTCCTTCCCAAGGGTAAATGTCAGTTTGTTTGAGACTTGAAGACTTGCATTTCTGTCACCAGGTCAAAACTTTGACCTAATCAGTAACAGCAGCATTTTTTGTTAGACATTAGGGAATCTTTTGATACATTAGCTGCTGACTCAAGCATATGTCCATGAGACTAGGGAAGTATTCCTTGCCCCTTTGAGACTCAGGTTCCATCTTGCATGAGTGATATCAAGGCTGTGCAATGTGTAGTTATTTTTAGGAGATGTCATGTCATTTTTATCTTTGAGAACAGTTTTAATGGACCACTGATGAGCCATCAGAAAAAAATAAATTGACTCTAACATGAATTCTGTGCAACATAAGGTGCACTATGAACAACTCTGCACTAACATATTTTAAAATTTAGAATAAGGTAGTCATTAAATATGCTCAATAGAAGTATAAAAGCATTCCTCCTTTACCTTGTCAGTACAGTCTTAAAATTTGACAAGTGCATTTCAGAGACAAGTTATTTTTTTCCTAATCTACAAAGATTAGGAAGCTGATAGAAATCAGCTCAGGGCTCAGAAGTCAAATAACTGGCAAGTTGACTGCAACTAAGGAAATGAAGCTGCATCTCAAGAACCTTCTCTTACTGAATATGCTGCCAGAATGCATTGGACATTGTGTGTTCTGTACTGTCACATACACTGATATGTCTTTGAGTGTGTTATGTACTGCATAAAAACAGAGAGGTGGTTTAAGGTCCACTTCCTCTGTTTTTCAGACTGCTCTGAAATTGAAAATACTAAAATTACCACACCATTAACAGGCCTCTGTTCTACTTGGAAGAAGCAGTTATTTGAAATGAAATCATAGAATCACCAAGTTGGAAAACACCTCTTGGATCATTGAGTCCAACCATTCCTATCTGCCACTAAACCATGTCCCTGAGCATCTCATCTACCCATCTTTTAAATACCTCCAGGGATGGTGACTCCACCACCTCCCTGGGCATACTCTAATAGTGCCCAATGACCCTTTCTGTGAAAAATTTTTTCCTGATATTTAGCCTGAACCTCCCCTGGCGGAGCTTGAGACTATTCCCCCTTGTCCTGTCCCCTGTCACTTGGGAGAAGAGGCCAGCACCTCCTCTCTACAACCTCCTTTCAGGTAGTCATAGAGACCAATAAGATCTCCTCTCAGCCTCCTCTTCTCCAGGCTAAACACCCCCAGCTCTCTCAGCTGCACCTCATAAGACTTTTTCTCCAGCCCCTTCACCAGCTTTGTTGCTCTTCTCTGGACTCACTCCAGAGCCTCCTTCTTGTGGTGAGGGGCCCAGAACAGGATTTGAGGAGTGGTCTCACCAGTGCCAAGTACAGAGGGAGTATAACCACCCTGGACCTGCTGGTCACTCCGTTTCTGATACAAGCCAAGATGCCATTGGCCTTCTTGGCCACCTGGGCACACTGCTGGCTCATGTTGAGATGACTTTCAATCAACATCCCCAGATTTTTCTCCTCTGGGCAGCTTTCTAGACAGTCTTCCCCTAGTCTGTAGCCCTGCATAGTGTTGTTGTGCCCCAAGTGCAGGACCCGGCACTTGGCCTTGTTTTAAACCTCATCCCATTGGTCTCATTGGTCCAGCCTGTTCAGGTCCCTTTGCAGAGCCTCCCTACCCTCCAGCAGATCGACACTTCCATCTGGCTTCATATCGTCCGCAAACTTGCTAAGGGTGCACTCGATGCCTTCATCCAGGTCATCGATAAAGGCATTGAACAGGGCTGGATCCAGCACTGAGTCCTCGGGACATCACTTGTAACTGGCCTCCAGCTGGAGCTAATGCCATTTACCACCACTCTCTGGGTCCAGCCAGCCAACAGTTTTCCACCCAGAAGAGCATTCACCTGTCCAGTCCAGAGGCTGCTGGTTTCCTAAGCAGAATGCCATGAGAAACGGTGTTAAAGGCTTTACTGAAGTCCAAGAAGACTACATCCACAGCCTTTCCCTCATCCAGTAAGTGGGCCACCTTGTCACAGAAGGCGATCAGGTTAGTTTGGCAAGATCTGCCTTTCATGAACTCGTGTTGACTGGGCCTGATCACCTGGTTCTCATGCATGTGCTTCATGATAGCATTCAAGATCACCTGTTCCAGGACTTTCCTCAGCACTGAGGTCAGACTGACAGGCTTGCAGTTTCCCAGACACTCCATCTGACCCTTCTTGTAGAAGGGTGTAACATCAGCCAGCCTCCAGTCGAGTGGAACTTCCCCAGTCAGCCAGAACCACTGGAAGATGATGGAAAGGGCTTTGGCAAGCATGCCCACCAGCTCCCTCAATACCCTTGGGTGAATCCCATCTGGCCCCATAGACTCGTGGGTGTCTAATTGGCCAAGCAAGTCTCTAACCACCTCCTCTTGGATCATGGGAACTTTGTTCTGCTCCTCTAACTCCTGGGGATATACACACAGGGAACAACTTTGCATCCAATAAAGACTGAATATTCTCCCTGGTCCTTTACATGCTCATGCAGCCACTAGTTTATCTCCAAAGACGCTAAAGTTTCAAAAAACTAAATTAATTAAACCTATATTTTTTTTAAACTCACTTACAATAGAATGTCTCATAACTGAGAGGTTTATTTTATACACATTCATGTCATTCTGAACAGAAAGGGCAATGAGGATAAATTTAATTATGACTTAGTTGATTTTACTCTATAAAATTACAAAGTATTAGAATGTCTATGTAAAAAACAAAACCAGGCCTGCACTCTCGGCCAGCTTGCAAGTTCCAGTTTTCATTGTTGCTGCCATAAATCCATTTTAACAGGGCACAATAACATTAAAGTTGTTAAGACTTAGTATTCGTTAAGTACTGGCCTGTGCAAACAAGATCATCTGGAATTGAATCAAAGTTGGTTCCACATTTTCACCCTTTAACAGAAAAGCTCTATTTACATTATGCTACTGTGCTGCAGATTTCCTGACTGATGACATGGCCTGGATAACAGCAAAGTTTTATTCATAGTCACCTGGATTTAGTAGGCGTGTTAGCTTTTGAAAGCTTTGCACCACTAGCTATATCTAGAGGCGTTTTAATATCATCACTGCCACTTGTCTGCTGTTGGATCTTGTAAAGTTACTCCCCTTATCTATGCTTCATTTTCCCCATTTCTGAAAATGGAATAAGATTGCTAATCAGTAAAGCACACTGGGATCCTGCAGTTCATTGCCCAGGGCTGAAACTGCATTGTTGCTAGTACTATAAAGCTATATATATATATATATATGTATTACTGCATGCTTGCTGCTTTACTGAATTTTCCAAATAATCTGTCATGTGATTACAAGCACTGTAACTTCCTGAAATACAACTGAGAAATAAACTTGAGCCCAGTCTTAAACCCTTAATGTCCTCCAAATTAAAAAGGCAGTATATGTATTATAAGAAATGTTCCTTAGGAGGAAAGGTTTATGGGACTATGTAGGTTTTTATTGAAAAGAATAAAATACTGAAAATGTGGTTTTAATTCTTCATGCAGGTCATGACTACGTATAATGGTTATACACATACATATATATGTGTACGGATAAAAAAATAATATTTCTGAGAACCAACTGTATAGTTGCTTATAGATTGTTTCAGCTCTGCATATTCAGATATCTCAGATTTGCATTCATCTCACCTAGAAATTGCAACACATGTACACAACTGGGATACTAAAATCTGAATATCATTGTATTTCAAAATACTCATTAAGAAATATTCTTATAGTCTTTAACTCAGCCCTGTAATTAAAAAACAGAACTTCATTTCTTTTTCAAATATGTGAAGTTTAACCCTTTGCCTTTATAGGACCTGACTCATTACAATTTTGATGAAAATTTTATTTTTTGTGAGAATTTTCCTGACATTATTTGTTTTCAAAACTCTGGGTTACAGGGCCATATTTGTATCTTTTTTTCTCTTAACATTGTCCCTGAAAAAATTAGATTCCATTTTATTTTAGACACCATAAAAATTGCAACTGATGATGTTCTAGTCTGAAAACTGACAGCCCTCAGAAGACAATACATTTCAGAGGACACTCGACATAACAGACTTATCAGAACTGAAATCAAAGGCATGGTAAGTGATACTGTCTAGAATCTTACACAGTTCCTACAGAACTCAATGGAACCGGTTAATGAAGGAAAAGGCATGGATGTGCTTTTTTCATTTCTTGAATATTAATGCATAAATGGAGTTCTAGCTCTTGTATTTTTCTGCTTTAAAAAGGTATAACTATAGAAAAGCTAATTAAGGAATTTTCAGAAGTATTTTTTAGTTTTACTATTTAGAGAATCCCTTGTGTTGATATACCCCCTATATTATCCTTTTTGTTATTATGAGAACAGTGTATTTACTGCAGTATCTAAAATTCTACCAAATAAGCTTCTTTGCAGTTTTTTTCCACAAAACCTTATCTGAAGTCTACAGAGATTGTGTAAAATATTCAGAGAGGTCTTTGAGGGCTTTCCTGACCCATGGAGTAAAATATCAAAATAAACACTGGAGCAGAGAATAAAATGAACTATTGTATATATTACATTAAGTATTATATTAAAAAGTAAAAAGACAAAAGCAGCTTGAAAGAAGATGAAATTGCACTGGACCTTTTGATTAGATGTAAAACATTGTAAGCAATTTATTTATTAGAAGGTGAGATGTTACTAGTCACACTATCCAGGATCTAGATCCTGAGCTATCCTTTGTCAGGACTAATAATTTATAATTAGTGGAAAAATCACATGGAAGGAAAATTAAATATTGGGTGCTCATCCTAACTTTTGGATGACTTAACCTTCCTCCTTACAACGAAGAAGCAACTTGGAAAAACAACAACAGAGAAATCACAAAGACCAGATGATGTTTCCTCATTCCAGCACTATGCTGGATATTACATATAACAAGGGTTCATCAGTAAGTAACAGCTTCCAGCCTAGAGAGAAAATAATTGTGACTTTTATATTCTCTCTGGAGTCTGTAAAGTGTTGATGTCCCCTGTCATAAATGTACTCAGAGTAATGAGGGTACTAAGACAGTGTATACACAAACAGTAAAGTATAGTATTGACTGACCTTTAGGCATGATAAAATGGAATTCAAAAGGAAAAGAGTAAAACTACTTTCAGTCAGTGCTTTCCTATTGGAATTGGGTCACGTATGAATGAGAGCTGATGGTAATCGTTATAAAGCAGAGGTAGAAGCTTTAGAAAAACAGTAAAGAAAGCGAAAAAACATGGAAAGAAGTCCAGGGCTAGCAGAATTGGTGAGCGTAAGATGTTTTTTACATAAATGAGGGAAAAAAACAGTTCCAGCAATAACTCTGATATACAAGTAAAAGCAAAAAGTAGAAATAATAAAAATGAAGAAATGTACAAACCTGTTTCATTGGACAAAAATTAAATATTTTCAATTCATAAAAAGTGATAGAGTGTGTTCAAAAATGATACTAAAATTTTTCATTTTAACAGCAGAATTTAAAGGGAAAAAAAAGTCCAGAATTGCAAATAATTTAAATTAGTTTGCAAAGGATCACTCTGAAGTATTAAGACTGGCTGGAACAGCTCTTTGAATAATGGATAGTTGTGCTAGGTGGTGATGTATCTCTGCCACTGGAAATCTGAACATCAAACTGTGAAGTCTTCCTTTAAATACATGCTGTGTTTGCTAAGAGAACTCAGTTATTGAAGTCCTATTTTTATTTTGCAGAAATTGAGAACATATGATTGATTTGTCTCTTATTTAGTCATAAAATGAATTAGTCGGGGAGGAACATCTGTAACATTTTTTAGCAGAATCAGAAGCCCGAGCTTCGAAACTCCATGTGAAACAAATCTTAGACTATCATGTTCAAATACCTGACAACAAGTGGGCAACAGACGTGCCAACAATCACTTTTAGGCAATCTGAGATCAAACACTTGGTAGGCCAGAACTTACTTTTAGGACTAAAAAATAAATTAGGACTCCAAAGAAGTCTGAATTTCAAAAATGTAATAGCTATTTGGTGAAAAACCAAAGGTGCATTTTCTCCTTCCCTGGAATTTGCTTTTAGAAGTCACAAGGAGTTGTGAGTCTGCCTTAGAAACTGACCTCCCTGATATGATTAGAATGACTTGTACCAAATGACATAGTGATACAATGGCAAAGAACCTGCAAACCCAAGAGTGGATGATAACACCTGTTGGAGAACACTGCTAGTGCAAAGAAGAGAGGCAGCTGAACAACAGATGAGAGTAAACATTCCTTCCTTCTGTTTAAATCAAACAAGTATAGAAATTCAAGGCAATACAAATATTGTGAAATAAGCGTACTCTCCAGTACTAGAATAAAGGGTCATTAACCCTCCTCTCCCCCCAACTGATATGTCAAAATTTAAATAGGAAACCAGTGCATAGATAGAAGAAGCTGCCAAACTGGATAGCAGCTGTTTGTTCACCCATGGGCTATGAATGAAAACACCTATATGTTCATAGTTAAGTAGAGACTAAAACAAAAAGGGCCCCATCGAGGATATGAAATTTCAGCACTCCCCTAATATAATTCCAAGACTGCATAGGTGAAAAGGAGAGATCAAGTGATTAGTGAAACCTGTAAATTATTTATTTTGAATTGAACTGACATTCCCACCATGCAGAAGTCAAACATCATTCCAGTTTTATCAGAGAAGTTCCTTCTGGATTCATGAGGTAAATGTTTATTTCTTGCTTCCAAGTTGAATTTGGCTTTCTTTCTCCTCTTTCTCAGCTATGATCTATACACAATGATGCACATGTGTTCTACTGTTACGTGCATGTTGAGTTTGATTTTATTCATCACATTAAACGTTTCTCTTCTTTTTTTTTTCAAAGAAGCTATGACTCTTTACAGCATACAAGAAACATACAGCCATTTGCAACTGCACAGTAAGTGTCTTAAACAAAAAGTGTGATTGATTTGTGAATGGGATTTGGTTTATTTGATTTTTTTTTGGCTGTTCAAAATCCTGTCATCTTAAACTTTTTCCACTTTTTATTTATTTACAATATTTACAAGTATGAAGGAAACAGATACTTGGTGACATTGATGGGAAGTCTTTACATAGACGGGAAGTCTTTACACTCATAAGAAATTAATCAGATGACAAATATTAAAGCTTTTCTTAAACATTTGCTCTTTCTTACACAAGTTGATCATTGATGTAATAACTGCACCCTGAAGAGGACTACTGATTTCCAGTATTAAAAAGTGAATGACCATATTTCATGCATCTACTGAAATTAATTTATTAAGTTTACAGCTTTCACAGTCCTATGAAATATTTTAATATCCAAATCATTATTAAGAAAATGTAAATCTACACCAAAATAAGAATGAGATATGCAAAATCAATAAGCTTTTTCTTTTCTAGATACTTACTGAATTGATCACACTTCCTAGCGTACAGACCTAGTAAACTAACTGAACAATGGCCAGCAGGAGTCCAAAGTAAGAAGAAGAAAGCTTAAAAAGTAAGTGTATGTGCAAGAATATAGAGCTACAAAAGAAGCTTCTAGCACTAAAAGATGAAATCAATCACTTCAAGTAGAAATCATGTTACTAGTTTTATTCCTATTTTCTTATTTTACAGTTGACATATTTGTATCATCAGGGTTATACTGAACTCTTAGTAGTAGGCATATGGACACGGTGCTTCCTGTAGTTACCTCTGCTTAGCAAAGTCCAGCAAGTTTTCACATCTGCTAAAATATTCTTCCTTTTAGATAGCTGAATAGGTATTCCCCATCTATAAACACTGCTTGAAGTCTCCATCTTCAAAATAGCTCATGATCAAAATCTGTAAGAGGTCAGAAGACTAAAGCTGTGTGGGTTCAAGAAACACACATGTCAAACTTTCAGAAGCTTTACTGACTCCCATCCCAGAAATCTGTTTTTCTTGGAGGCTTATAGTGTATAATATTGGGGGCACATGGAGATAGGCATAGGGTGGATAAACAATGATAGTGAAAGACACAGTCATGTCCCACGAAGTGTGAAGTACTAGCCTGTTAGTTGCTGATAGATGTTCAGATGAGAAGGTGAGGTGTTATCAAAGTTACTGTTCCAGATCCCATGAGAGGCTGAACGTCTACTGGTCATCCCCAGGGACCAGAGAGATCATTTCTCTGTTTATAATCAAAGGTGTTACAAAATTCATATGCTCTTCCAAAGGATAGATTTCTTTCTTACTTAAGTAGTATTTATTTAATTCACTGAAAATCTTAGAAGATGATGTAACATTGAAAAGCATTACAGCACCAATTCACATTCTTGCTTGAAACCAAGATTTACAGCATTCATGTGCCAGTTATTTATGCATCTCAGCACTTTCTCTGTGCTCGTATTTACACCATAGTAGGCAGATTTCATCACTTGTAAAAGGCATTTTGGGATTGCTTTTTATATTTTTTGTGACAGCTAGTAGGAGTTCTGAGAATAATCCAGATCTCACTATTCTGGTGCTAATAATTTATTTGTGTCCAGAAGGAAAGAAAATTTTCTTGGTTATCCTCTTCTTTAGTCAAAAGCTAAAAACATTCCTACATTACAGTGATTCTTCAGAAAACACCCCATACATTTCCCCCTGCAAATTCTTAGTTATGAGTCCGAACTTATTTTACTTATTTATCCATCTTCGCAGATGATTGCCTGAAACTAAACTAAGTAATGAGTGATGATACCAGAACATGCCTCTAGGACCCAAGGCAAGTCACCTCAATCTCAAAATAAATTGCTAGTCATGAGAAAGGGATACAGCATAAGCTAAAAAGTAACGTATACAACACTATTTTAAGGCCTGGTGTTTTACACAGGGCAGCTTAAATTCCATTAAAGAGGTTACAGGCACAAACCTAAAATAAGAATCACAACAAGTACTGAGGTGGTCTATGAATTTTAGCAGACTAGGTGCAGTTTATTATCCATGCAGCATCTGGCTATATTCTACCCCAGCACTAGAGAGAAAACAAGTGAACATTGTCTTTGGGGGAGAAACCTGACAGTGGCGTATACTCATAAATGTATCCTTAGATGCAGAGAGCATTTAATTGTCTGCTTGTCATTTTGGTCTCTACGTGTTTCAACAGGTTATTCCTTCCCAGTATGCATTTTCTCTTAAGTTCTCATCAAAGTAAGGGAAAATGTATCTTTTGCTGCATATCAGTGAGATATGAATTCTGTTCAGCATCATACATTTTTAGGCAGCTGTGATGCTATAAGGCACTAACATGGTCGCGTGCTCTGCATACCAATGTCTACATTTCTTACACAGGTTCTCTTCTGCCCAGTGGAACTGAGACTTCTTCAAAAAAAAGCTATGCAAATTATTGCATTTGCTGCTGGGTCATATAAAAGAACTTCACAGAAATGAACAAGGAAAACAAAGCTCTTTTCCTCAGCCTTTGAAAACTATCAGCATGCTACCTGAATTTTATTTCAGGCACTGTAAACACACAGGTCACTACAGCTTGCTAGAAGAAGATAAAGGATGGAGGACAGAGG
The DNA here is from genome assembly GCA_033459285.1 of Clamator glandarius. Lineage (NCBI taxonomy): Eukaryota > Metazoa > Chordata > Aves > Cuculiformes > Cuculidae > Clamator > Clamator glandarius. Next base: position 465,741 of record JAUNZM010000032.1, read on the forward strand.
GTCATTTTTGTAGCAGGTTCCGTAGCCGAATGTGCCAGTCTTGTCTTGTGTTTAAGTAGAGGAGAATATTCTTAAGTCAAGAAAGAAATATATCCTTGTTTTCACCAAGTTCAATGCTGACAGAGGTGAAATAGCTGACTTACTGCTTTGGTACCCTTGTGCTAATAAGCTGTCTGTATAACAGCATAACTTTCCACTCAGTTTAGATAGAGTTAAAAACTAACACGAGGCAACTGTGATGATGCCTATATGAACAACTTTATCTATCAAGATGGAACTCAAGCTCAGCTGCCCAAGGTCACATCCCACAAAACCAGTTAAACTCAGATGTGAAATAATGGGATCAAGTCAATGCAGCCAGTCAGGCACCTGAGACATATCCCATACTTCTGTACTCTGCTGGATGCCTCACATGTGCCAGCATTGGGCCTTGCATGGATATTTCTTCTTCGTAGACATCTGGCTAATGGAAAACAAATTTAGCCTTTTTTTTCCATTTAAAGACATACATTTCCTGTCGAAGGAACAGGGAAGTTACTAGGGTAGGATGATTCTTACTTGCAGAATGGGGATGGGGTGGAGGATGTCATCTCTTCTAGCTTCAAATCCCTTCTTCAGATTCAAGGTCTGGATGCTGAGCAGCACAGACAACAGCATAAGCTTTATGCTTTAAAAGAGAACTTGGTTTCACACCTGTAAAATGGAATGTTAATAGACAAGATCCTTCTTGACTGGTACCACTAAATGTGTCTATAAGAAAAAGAAATAAGGAGCCTTGAGATTGTTGTAAGATATACTTTTCCAGTGAGGTAACCATTTATATCTACCAGACCCCTTGCATTAAAAGTGGCAAAACGATGTTTTAAGTTCACCAAACCCAGAATTTTTTCAATGGTATCCTCATTTATGGTGATAACAGCCCAGTGCTGCATATTTAAGGTTGAAGGTCAAATGTAACCAACTCAGTTCAGTTCAGATACAACAATGTTGCTCAAAAGCAGAATCAACAAAACCATCCAAAAAAACCCTCTAGAGTGTAAATTAAATCTAAGAGGAAAAATCTCCCAATTAAAATTTTACTAAAGGTTCAGGGCTTAAAGCCATTATGCATTGTGGTCAGATCTGGATGCAAACCAAAACCAAAACCCCAGACTCCCTTTGTTGTGATGAGGCTAAGAAAGAACAACAGAAGGAATACATTCAGGGCCTGACAGACTATAAGCAATCTGTTCTAATAATAGGTACATGTCTAGACTTAAGGCTAAGTTATAAGAAAATACTACTGTTGAAATCAGTGAGAACTCTGCTAAGGAACAAGGAAAAAGGTGAGCAAAGCACTTCAACATTTGGTCATAATATAATAGACACTGCGCACACAGTAAAAATGCACAAAAATGCATCAAATGAATCTCCTTTCAAGGAAAAAATAATTATTTTTTATGCAGATTTGTTGATGTAGATTTGGGTCTTGCTTTTTCATGTACTAATTTTTGTTTGGAAATATGCAAAATTTATGCAATAAGCAAAGAAAAAAACATCAATCTATCTAGAGGTGAGAGTTTTAGCCTTGGAAAATTATTATCCATCTGCAGAATTGGGGCAGGATTTCTTGTCTGACTCATTGACAGAAGTATAAGCACTGGACCTACTACTGTCAGGGCTGGATGCCCACCAAATTAGGTTTAGCTGTGGCCATACTAGACATACTTTTCATATGGGGTAACATTTTCTTTTTAGTAACACATAATGAAAAATGTGGAATGAATTTCTGTAGTTCATATATTTCCTATTCTGAAAGTGCAATAGACAGCGTGCCTAAGGGAGACCTGAACAAATGCAAAACTTCTAAACTTCTAGACCTCCCCAGTTTTCAGGCTTTTGTACAGCTCAAGTCTTTCGGGGAGGGGAAGTTAACAGTTAAGCCTTGGTAGAGTGTGGGAATGGGATATACAAGTGTACAGAGTTCACATAATACCACAGGAATTTTAGTCTGTTCTAACTCCCTCTGTAGGCTACTAAAATGAAGGTGATGAAAACCTCCAGGCACATTAATATTAGCCCACCTATTCTTTTAGTCACTTGAAAAATATACTGCTCTTCACATTAAAATTCCCCTCAGTTCATGTATCTTCCACATTTTTCTCACCTGAGTCAACAAGAAGTACTAAGACTTTCAGGTTCTTTGAACTGCACTGGAACATACACTCCCATTTCTACAAAAGCCTTTTGAGATATTCAGGAATTATCAGATTCTTTTCATTAAATTGATTACTGGGGAAGAATAATGCCTCAGTTTTTGAATTGCTGTGGATATATCTATATGGACAGCTTATCTTGCAATCAAACTCTCAAATGTACCTTTTAGAAGTGCTCTAAGTCACTGAAAACTGAGCAGCTAGACTTAAGCTCTGTCCACTCATAAATATATGACCAGTGCTCTGGACCAGAATGCTGGCATTCTCCCACTTTCCAACTGGACATGAAAGTAATCAGGACTCATTTCCCAGAAGAAGCATCTTCTATGCTTGTTGTACTCACATGACCATCTGTAGTGTAAGGAGAAGTTGCATTAATACAACCTTCGTACTATCGATCTGCCCCTTATCAAATATTTACAACGTCCTAAAGCAAGTTGGTTCCAACTTCTTCATAATTCCCTGTTTTCCTGACCTTTGCTGCTTCCTTTCAGTCTGCTTGTCCTTCACTTTACATCTATGCAAGCACCTGTTTTTCCACATATGCTTTTTTAAAGCAAAGAATAAAAAAAACCAGGTTGTCTCCTCATAAAACTCTGCTTTCCCAGTCCACCAATAGCTCATTGTTTATTCTTATTAACCTAACTTGTAAATCTGTAAGAGGTGATCAAGGAAATTGGAAGCTTGCTACCATCATAGATCTGCTTCAAGGCCTGCTGGCGGCATGGTCTCCTGACATCATTATGCTTTTAATGATTACCATGAATTCAACAACAACAAGAAGCAACATTGAGCAATAGGAAAGAAGAATGTATTTTATGTTGATTTTATCAAAAATCCTCAGGATTTATCATTTTTTGAATGTGTCAGGAAAGCTGAGTGAAATAGCTTGGAAAATCTCTTTTATGATTATTGATGAAGATGATGTTGCTTAGTTTGTCTTCCTGTCAGCTATTGGCAAAAATCTTATTTCCTTGATGCTTCTTATTCTACTCCCTCTCTTTTCTCTCTGTTAGTCAGTATCTTTGTTTACTTTTATTTGTAAGAAAACAAAGCATCGACTGAAATATTTCAGGTGATTGCAGTGTGCCTTGGAAAGTCAAAAACTTTGCCAACAGTTTATCTACTGCCTGCCTTCATACCTTTATGCTTTCCAGGCCTGAATGAGATTGCACTGCAATGCAGGGATCCGTTTCATTATGCTTTCTCTCCTGCACTACTTTTGGAGAAGATTAAATGATGAACAAATTCTGGGCAATCCCTAAACTTCGCAGACACTTGGCACCATGATGTATCAGTCAAAACATGACACTGTCTCTCAAGAGCGGTACCTTCTATTTATTATTTTTCTGAAAAGCAGGATTTTCTTTATGCATTAAGACAGATGCAGGCCTGGAGAATTTCAGAGGTCCAATCACAGAACACAGAGGGATAACTGAAGTACAAGCTAGCCTGGATACCAGAAGTCCTGGGAGTTCAGTAAGCCTTCCCAGAATAAATACACTATCACTGAAGACTGCAGTGTTCTGGCATCTATACTTTTTATTGATTATTGAGTTAGATAGGCTAAGAGTATCCTGAGTATGCTGGCAACTACATAATTTCTCTGTTGGCTCCCCTTCCCTTATGTACTTCAAGCTCCAGTTATGGTTTCTCTGACTAAAAAACGTTAGTTTTTTCTGTGGTTCACTAAATGGCTTTGCTTGAACAGTTAAGCAGTAAAAGCACATCTTCACAGCAGAAAATATAGGTGAGGGTTGTTTTTTTTTTTCTTTTAGTAGATACCTAAGACTAGTAGCTTTTGTAAAAAACAAAACAAAATCAAAATATTGTAAAAGGAAATGCAGCAATTATAATTGATACATAAGCAAGAGTAATCCTTCAAACCAGAAATTCTTTATTACACTTCTGAAGTGATGTTAGGCAAAATTTGTTTGTACTGTTTCAGGGTCTTCAATGTCAGAAAATTGGAATAATTTAGTAAAATAGTGATGTTATGTAAAATTGATTTGCATTGTGACCTAGCTGGTCTGTAAGTATCCATGTAAATATTAGATGTATGGTACCTAGTTGCATCCCAGATATATAAAGCTGCAGTTGTTATAAGAAATGTGACATCAACAACATCATATAGTATATGTTTTAAGGGTTTTTCTTATTTTACTGTTCTTCTAAATTTGAAATATAAGTATATTTTAAATTATAATTTAAAGCCTTGACCAAGTGGTCTATATTCCATCATGTTTGGCAATGAATTAATATAGAAGTGTAAAATTTGTATTTCCAAATTTGCATTATAAATGACACCAAATGTTAGATTAAATAAGGCCATTTGATTAATTTCTAAATACAGGATTATTAATTTTCTAAATTTTTTAAATTTAATGTTTAAAAATATTAAACTTTCTTGTAATAGTAGTATTGTATTCTATTCTGTCTCCATTAAAGGCTCAAATATTGTCAAAAAAGCCCACAGGAGAAGAGATGACTAAAACAAAAGACCACAAGCTTCTCCCATTTGTCTTGTTATCTTCAGTCATAACTCATATATTATCACCAAAACATAGCATACATATGTGTTTAAAGGACCCATATTAAGCTTTTTGAAGAATCTATACAGAATGTTTTGATTCTGCAAACATACATATTCTGTTGTAAGACACATGCAAAAGCATCCACGAAAAAACATTGATACCCACAAAAATGTTGAAGCTGCTAAAAAATAACAGATTAGTGATGGTTGTTATTATTTTGACAAACAGTAAATTACAAAGACAATAGAGGCTGGGATAAGTAGGAAAAGGAAAATGAAATATGAAAATAAATTCTTTTTTCTTATGTGCTAGTAGAAGGTTAGTGTCTTTAAGAGCTCACTTGAAGGCAAATTTAGATTCTGATAGGTCAGTTACAAACTCAGCAGCAAGGTATAGCAGAAGAATTACTTTAAACACTGAATAAACCTTCAATATTGGAAGAGAACAAATGAAGAAATATGGTGAGTGGAATAATTGCCTCTGGTATCTCTGGCGTGCAGAAATTTAATTTCATGTTTAGCATATGGCCTCCACACAAATCCAAGGGATTTTAAATCAAGTTCTAGTTACTGAGAGTCAACCCCAAACATCCTCACATGGAAGTAAATGGTTCTGCTGAATGGGTTGGAGGAATAATGGTCTGTAGCAAAAGGGTGGAACTTTCCTGCAAGAGGATAGGTTACACTTGATAGTGTTGATTTGTTTATACCATAGCTCCCAAATATAAAACACCTAAGGCTTGCACTCAGCTGACAGAAAGGTATGCTTTACAGAAGTGGCATCAGAATACAAATAAATTGGATACCACTTAGAGACTTGACAGCCATTGAAAAGAGGTGAGATGAAAGGCAAACACCACTGAAAGTGACAGCAATATTTTCTTCTAGAGCACAGAAAATGTAAGAGGGAACTCTTTACAGCATAAAGAGAAAAGATATTGTGTTTCATTTATAGTGTACCATACCTCTTCATAGAATTCTAGTAAATATTTCAAAATGGGTCACAGTGAACAGCAATGCATTTGAAAATTCCTCTCTATTGTTTTCTTGCTATAATGTGCAGTGTACAAACATAAGAGAGAAACCAGCAATGGCTTATGGTGTAGGCAGCTTTATCTTCACCTCTGATTACCATTTCACCATAAAGTACCAGGAGAATAATATTTGAGTGGAAACTATATTGTAAAATATTTTGTTTTGCATAACAGTACTTTATCTAATGTTTCCAAATGTCTCCTTTAATGAAACATTATTCCATGATACATTGCTATATTAAAATATCTCATGACATTAGCTTTACATCAAAGTTTAGAATGCTGGCATTTCCCACATAATACTGAGCCTGCAGAACATTTTTACATAAATGCACACTTTTTAACCAATCACGCATGTCTAGTTCATTTTTCAAAATATTATGGCATATTACACCTCAAAATAAAAAGCTTAGACACTTGCTTTTCAGACAGATGAGTTTCCAACTGCTAGAAGAAATATGGCTGCTAAAACAGATGAATCAAATTTAGATGATTTTGGGAAGATTATTGGATTGCCTTTTACAAAACATATCAAAGCAGGTGACAGTCTTATGTGACTTTTGAAATAGTCTTTTTTTTTCACAACACTTTTACATGCTTCATCTGCTATGTAAGAACTGCTAATAACAGACTGTCTTCTGTCACTGCAGTGCAATAGGGTGAGCACAGGGGACAGCTATGTTGCGACTACACAATTTCAAGCAGTAAATGGTTTAAAACAAAAAGTTCAGAAAAGAAATGTTCCACCTCTTATGCTATAAACCATGAGTTACTTCCCATCAGTCTATAGTAACAAAAAATTTGATAGGAAGCACAAACACTATAAGACTACTATGCAGTCTAGAGTGAAAAGGAAGCAGCAACCAACTTGCTAACAACTTCAGTTCCTGCAGCAGAAGGGAAATAACAGAATTGTTAAATGAGCATTTCCAATGCACGGTGACTCCCCCTGCTGTCTCAGAGAAAGACATATTCACTTCTCAAAGTTGGCAATAGTTTAATACCGAGCATGTGAGTACCTATCAGGTGGGCACATTCAGAGAAACCTCAGTACCACAAGATGACTAGAAAATACCACCAAAAATTCTGTTCCATTTGTGGCCAATCTCCAAAACTGACAGTGTTTCTATACCTATAAATTATTTCAGTAAGGAAACTTACTGTATTAAACCCTGACCAATTCATGCCAAAAGCATGCACGTGCCTATGCACGTATTTTATAGTCACAAAAATACATCCATTCCCACTCCCCTCTCTTTCTTTGACATAAAACATTCATGTATTCTGCTGACCTCTCTCTCCAGTTTATCACTGCTCTGAAATCTATATCTGAAATTTATTCTGGGACACCTCTGGACCAAGCCAAAGTATATGAAGAGTTTAATTTAAAAAAAAAAAAAACAAGACTTAATTGAAATTCTGTGGAGAAATGGTGAGTGGGTGTTTTTTTTTTGTTTCGTTTTTTTTTCTTCCTGCTATATATTATTAGTAGATATAGATATTGAGAGTGTCTTAGAAGTATTATTGGTTTACTGAAGTGAAAGGCTGTTTCTGGAGATGTTTTACATGCCTATGAAGCTGCATGATGGTAGGCTCAGTACCTTGTAGTTGGTGGCAGTTGAAGAATACAACTATACAGAGCTTTCAGGGATACTCACATGTGCAGATAAAGATTAGGGCTGACTGCACTTGCAAGCTGGCTCTGCTTTGCTAGAATAGATTTTAGAACTACAAAACTGCAGATTAAACTGGTGGTGTCAGAGGGAATTGTTTCTTATATTGTAGGTCACAATAAATATAATGAGGCTGAGATATCACCAGGCAGAGACAGATTAGTCATCCAATACAATTCCAATGAATATATTTGAACTTTTAAGCAATTTTACTCCAACCATGCTTTCATCACTTTTGAATTAATTCTGTGAACATTTGGAGCAATGAAATTTTGCTGGCACAAAATTTAAAAGCATATGCAGGATATTCATGGTAACTGGTCCTGCTGGACCACAGAATATTTAGGATTGAAAGCGCCTACACTAATAACTACATCTTCTGATACAAGTATTGCTCTTCCATTATGTTGGCTGTAATAAAAAGAGGTGATTTCAAATAATTGTTTTCTCATTGCTAACAGGTGCAACTGTCCTGCTTCTGCTTCTTCTTTTGGCTGTATGTACAACTACTAATGATAACAGCCCAGGCTTCAGAGTTTCCTCCTGCATGCTTTTTGCCTAAAACTCAATTAGAATGAGAAGAGGAAATTAAATATACACTTCTCTTTGCATTAATGCTGCATGGTCCAATCCTGTCAACACGTGCATGGATGTTTAGCTCTTTTGACATATTCTTGTTCATAAAAGGAAGCAGAGCTAAAAAGCATATACCTGTAGACTCAATGGTAGTCCAATTTACCAGCTTTCCTTGCACATGGACACAAAGAGGTCATTAAAATGAGGATATGACCATATTCATGGTCTCATTAAGATGTATTGTATGGAACAAGAAAGCATCACATATCTATACAATACAGGTATAGATCAATCCCAGTTGAGCATGCTATTAGGCAGTAAATGTAAAGACACTATAGCTGTTTTCCCCTTTGGACTTGCCTTTACTACCTAATTACCAATGGCAAATGCTTCATTTAATCTATTCTTAAACAAGAAAGAAAAAAAAACCACTGACAATTCAAAGTATGAATGCTTTGAAGGTCTCATATAGTCCAATTGGGCCTAGATGTAATTTCAGATTAAACACACAGTAACATAATGCAAAAGAAAACATTATCAAATGTATCCTAGTCTTACCATACTGGTAGAACATAGGGAATGGCTCAATTAATACCTGTGCTACCGACTGCATATTAACTGTTTCTAAAATTACACTGAGTGCCTCTTTGTGAAATTAATCTCTCCAACCATAAAAGGAGACCTTTACTTCTTTCTGCACTCATATTAATTACATGGCACTTCACCAGCTCTTGTTGAACTGGAGAATTAGGCTACAGAAAGGTCACTTTCTTTCCTTTCTACATGCTAATTAACAAGATCTAAACAGCAGCTTGTGTCTAAAAGCAGAGTGAATTAGGTTGTGTGCAAGGAATTTCCCAGGCTATGGAAACAGAAGCAGGATAAGACTATATTCCAAACTGCAGCTACAACACATTGAGATTGACATCCTGTTTTATGAGCCATCTTCACAAGTGCCAGTAGGTGGTCATTATTTATAACCATCCAAAAATTCTACAGTTTATTAATCACCATCTAAAAAGTCTCCATGTTTATTACCACACAGAGAATAAATATCCCCCTCAGCCCTGCCCTGCTAATGGTAAAGCTATAAAAAAAATAATGTTTTTCCAGCTCAGCACAGGCAGCAGGAAAGCAGACCAACACTTCACTTTCCCTATACGAAGCACTCTGTAGGAGCAAAAGCTTTATGTGCTGTCACAGTAGGCTCCTCCTGTGAGGCACTATCCCCCACTCTATGAATAAGACTTTTGCTACTCCAGTAAAGAGATGTGATGTTCTGGCTCTGTCTAGAACATCATTAAAAGATTTGTCTAAATAAAAGCATCACATTACAGTCTTTATCTAGCCATTACAGAATGTTTACCTACAAATCTAGTTCTGTACCATCAACCCTTTCTTTTTTTCCTGTCAGCTGTTTTACTGATATGGGTACCTGAGAATCCATATCTAGTTCAAACTTCTATACTTGTGCACATTGCTCCAATTCAAATTAGAGAACGCCACTATGACAAAATCTTCAGAGTCAGACCCCAGTATTATACTGGAGGTACATCTTCCTTTAATGAGTACTGCATACAAGCAGTCAAATGTTTGTATAATCACAAAAAAAAAATAGAGAAAAGGAAAAAGATCATTACTATCAAATTGCAGAATACCCTTTATATGAAAATCTGCTAAGGGTACAATCATGCTAAAATAGTGGAACTGTAATACATAATAAGACAGAGCAGTAAGCATGCTTTGTTGGCTCTGAACACGTGATCTTATCACTCACTGGTACAGGTAAAGGACCAAAGGATGAAGACCTTTTATATTTAGGGAAACTTTACAATATCTCATACCCATTTTCTACTAGTGTAAAATGACATTATAAAGGTCAAAAGTGATCCATTCAGGGTATATAATAGACGCTCTTGTTTGGCAAATTTCTTCCTGAGTTGAGTTCTTATTGAAAGACATAATGCCTGGATTTGCAGTAACTTCTACCATACAAAGTGACTTATATCAGTGTGAAATATAATGTATCTTGCAACACCTAGAGCAAGTAGAAGTCTGTGTAATATGCAAAGCTGTGGGGAAGAGTAGACCCACAAGATTTTGTTTTAATTGCAGCTATTTGTTATGGAAGGAGGAATATCACACTGAATTTGGTTAATAGTCCATTTAGTCTGGTACCTTAGTTCTGGTGATGGCTAGCATTGAAGGCTTTGTAGGAAAGCATTTATGTATAAGTCACTACTTTCTTATACTTAATAAATAGAGACTGAAACTGACAGAGTGCAGAAAACTACCATGGTTACCTACAATAAAAAGTACTGGAAAATTAATCCCTTTTATTACACCAAACATTACAGTGAGTATTGCTTCACCACAGCAGGCAATTGCTTTCTGACCTCTGAGGTGATCTATGTTTGCCCTGAAGCACATGGACTAACGACCCCTGTAACTATCCAAGACAACACAGAAAGGAGTATCTATTCAACTAATACAATTCTATGTATTAGTTTAGCTCTTCTAAACTAAAAAAATGAAAAATATAGAAATATTTTTTGCATAACATGGATAAAGCACTTAACAGATGGCTGGCTTCCTGACACTCACCCTCTGGGCTTATATGCCATGAATGAAATTGCTGCTGCAGCTGTCAGTGGGATTTCATATTTGTTCCTTCCCCACTGAAGCAGTCAGTTTTAACTGGTGAAAAGAAATGACAGTGAGCTCAGAAGCTGTAGAAGAGTTTGGTTTAACACTGTATTAAAAAAGTAAATGTGAACCTTAACTCCAAAACCTACATGGAAGCTTTGTGTGGAGATCAGAACAATATGTGTATTTTAAATAAACTATTAGTATATATATTTTTTATTTTTTAATGAGGAGAGGGTATGACAAAAGCACTTTTCTGCTTAACAGATAATTAATTTTCAACTATGTAAACTGTAAGTATAGTAAAATAAAACAAACAAAAAAAAGAACTATTTTTTTCTGTAATCTTTTTCCTTATTGGAATTCTGCTTTGTTTAGCCACTTCAAAAGTTTGTTATAAAGAGATTAAATGCCAGCAGACAATCTGCATTCAGCAGTTCTGCTGTCGGACATCACATACCGGAATGGCTTGCTTAGCCTACAGAAATCAGACCAACATATGTTAACTCAATTTAAAAGTAACAAAACACAACTGGGACACCTCCACAGTCCTCTTCATTTCAGGACATACATTGACTCAATATTTGCTACTGCTGAAAGTAACATTTCTCTTTAGACCTGAAAATGAAATGACGATTCTAGAAAGAAAATATTTTTCTTTTACTGCTAGCTGCTTCTCACCAGGAGACATATACATGTGGCCACATATACTGAGCCTCCTCATCCTCATGTTCCTGAAAATGGACATCCCAGTGGCTGAGAGGCAGAAAATGGAAATGCTCCTGGTGGGCTATGGTGTCCTAAGCAGCCTCACTAGTAATGATCCTGAAAAAGGCAGAACTTTATTATGGAGTGTAGTCTGCAGAACAATATCTCCCAGGCGATCTTTTGGACTTTTGCCCCCCATTAAGGCTTTGCTGGGCTGAGAATACCTCTGGAAAGTGCATGGGAGATTTTCCTCCCACTGAGACACTGGTCAATTTACAAATACACTTGTTCTCCCTCTTTCTACTTGGCCTTGCTGCTTAAGTTTCACACACAAATTTCAAGTCCTAGCCATGTTACAGCATAATGAAGTTTGCCACATTTGAACAGCAAACTCTGCACACAAGGCTTAACAAGGTGTGCCACCAGTCTACATGGCTTTGAAGAAAATAATTATTGACTATCCTTAATAGTCAATAATTCTATGAATTTCTAGGATTGTAATACCTTTGTTAACAGAACTTAAAGTTTTGGAGAGCTAAATTAAACTTTAACCAGCAACAGTTATTTCTACAATTTCTTTATCTAAATCTCACCACTGTACTTTTCTGAGAGAAAATATATTTGCAGAAAAATACAAGCAAAGTGTCACTGATGTTTTACCTAGTGGTTTAACAGCCACACTCAATTCCCAAATGTAACCTGAAATAAAAACACTACAAGTAGGTTAATCTGAGGGCTCACCATTTTCATTTCAAACATTTTTTTAACATTAATTTGTCCTGAGGCATAGATGAAATATGGACAAACTGTGTTAGATTTTAATTTGCTAGAAATAGATTATAGGTCCTCTCCACAGAGACACCGCACACTCAGTTCTCACAGACATAAAGTTATTTTCCTGTTAAAGACAGCAATAACAGGTGACTATTGAGAACGGTAAAGGAGGATTATTTTTCAAAGGATTTACCCTGTAAAGTGCAAACATTCTGACTTTGAGCCCACGAAACACAACCAGTACAGAAAGATTAGTTTAACAGAGCAGGACTTGAAATACAAGTTAATTCTTTGTTTGAGCAGATGCTTGAATTCAGCCAATCAGTATTTAGGCTGAAGACATCTAAGCTCCCTCCTGCAATCTTATTATTTTAGATGTTCATCTTGTCCTATTGACTGACATCTTTCAAATCTGACCAACATGAAGGGCAAACATACACATGAATGTGAGGGAGGGTCCGAAGGCCACTGGTTTCTTAAGTAACACTCTGTAATTAGATTAAAGGACTAGCTCCTTCCATATTAGATTTTTATGGTTAGTAACAGTTTAATGGTGCAGAAGCCTCTTTAGAGAAGGATGCTTTGAAACCAGAAATGTAGATTAAATAACCCTGGCTAGAAGTCTAAAAGATAAATAACAGATCTGAGACCTTCAAAACTCTGGGCCCATGCTCTGGTTTCCTGTCCTTTTTTCAATTGCAAAGCACTTGTTCCGGCTGAAATAAGAAAATGATACCAAAAAGTCATCTCAGAATTCCCCAGAGGCCGGTTTGCCTGGGGAATAGCAGGTGTGAAGAAATTTCTTTGCCTTCAGCCTCCCTCTATACAGGAGTGGCTCCCATGGGACCGTACTAAAAAGGACTCCTTTGTTAGCTTACGTGCCTAGAAGGAGTTTCTCATGTGTTTGCTTTGAAGCAGGAAAAGTCAGAGAGGAAAGCAGTGAATCAGTAGTCAGTCTGACTTGGAATATCCATGAAGCAGTTCACATACATCCTCCAGCTCTTTCCCTGTTATTATTTTCAGCCTTGTCAAGACTTTCAGGGAATCTGACAGAGATGAGATTCTCTACTCCCACTTCTCTTTTGGAGGGTTCTGTATGACTGCTGGTGAAAGAGGACAGATTAATTATTAAGGAACAAGAGATTTCAAAATCCATTACTCACAATCCAAAAGTGTTTGCTTTCTCTTCCTTCCACTGCCAAGGCAATCGGAAACAAAACAATTTTCCCCTGGGGAAAATGCTAGTTTTGTCTGAATCACAAACAAGAATTATTTATGTTTAACTACAAAAAAACCCTTTTTCACATAACCAGTCTGTTTGCTGATATGTACCTTAGCCATGAAGTACTGAGTTTTATAGTGATTTTGTCTTTTTTTTCATAGTTTCTTTGTTTTTTTGACTGATTTCTTGTGATTTTTTTTTTTCCTACTCGCTTCAAAATACAGTTTCTGAACTGCAGGGCACAGAAACACAAGGCTGTAAAGCAAAAGCAGAATCCTTCTCCTTATGAAAATGAGCAGTTTCCAGTTTAGATAAATACATAGTATTACTGTAGTATTCTCTCTGCTTCCCTGCAGCTGTTATGGAGAACACCTGCTACATACACTGGGGTCATTATTAGGTGATCCAAGGCAAATGGTAGGTTGCTAAGGGTAACCACCTTACTATCAGTTCCTGGAATCACATGCAATTCATGTAAAAACCTGATTAATAAAAAATTAAACAAGGAGCTGCTTCCACAAGTTCACAGGAGCATCTTCAGAAAAGTCTCTCACAGGAAGGAACAGGAAGGAATCATCTTTTTTCTCTAGAAGAATTGTTATGTCTTCCTCTTTTTGTTTCATACATTTTCATATTTAAAAGCCTGAATTCCACTAGCTGCATATGAAGTAATTCTCTTCTATTAGAAGACTCTTCCTCATTGCCTTGCAGGGGAGAGAATTCTAAAAGGCTTGTTTTCCTTGTCATTTGAGGAATTGATATTAGATAACAGGCAAGATGCAAACTTGCATACCTGGTTTGTGGAAAAGGATGATGGAATCACACAATAAAGCAATAAATTAGCTAACAAACATGCTAAACTCAAAAAGTACAAAATCCAGTGGAAGAATCAGTTTTAGACACGAAGTAAAACAGAATGTGAAAAGATAAGAGCAGCCTTCCCTGTCCAGCATGTCTACTCAAGAACATCCTTGCTTTCAGTCTTGATTCCTGTCAACCAGTTGCTTTCTGCCTTGCACCAACACTCTTTCTGACTCCAAGAATTTTTGTTTGTCACTCCTGAATTCAGCTGTTTGGTCCCTCTTCTGCTTAGCAGTTTCTCTTGAGCTGCTATGAGTTTCATTCTCATTCTGTCAGTTCTACCACACAGTCTAGAAAATTTCTTTCCTAAATAACCCTCCACTTCCCCATGTTTGCAAAAAACACATGGAAAAAACAAGCCTTTCGTGGAAAAATATGTTTATGGAGGGATAAGAGCTAGGGTAAAGAAAGTCTACACTGGAGCATTGTGATAACATGATAGTCACTTTTTCTCAATGTAGGATGCCATACAACCTCTTAAGAACTCCTTTCAGTTTTACATAAAATGTGTTCAGCTGCAGCCTTTTTCCAACACCTACATGAAACTGAAATCATACATCTAGGCAAAAACCTTACAAAATTTCCAAAACATTTATAAATTAGGTATAATTTAGATAGTCCACCAGTTCTGGCGTCCTCAACAAAGGAAAAACATAGATCTGTTGGAGTGAGTCCAGAGGAGGCCACAAAGATATCAGAGGGCTAGAACACCTTCCATATAAGGACAGGCTGAGAGCTGAGCTTGTTCAGCCTAGAGAAGAGAAGGCTCTGGGGAGACCTTAGAACAGCCTTCTGGTACTGAAAGGGAGCCTACAGGAAAGCCGAGGAGGAGCTTTTTATCAGGGATTGTAGTGACAGCACAAGGGGTAATGGTTCTAAGCCGAAAGAGGGAAGACTTAGATAAGACATCAGGAAGAATTTTCTTTTGTGTTGAGGGTGGTAAGGCACTGGAACAGGTTGTCCAGAGATGTAGTGGCTACCTCATCCCCTGGAGGTGCTCAAGGCCAGGTTGGATGAGGCTTTCAGCAGTCTGGTCTGGTGGAAGGTGTTTCTGTCCATGGCAGGGGGGTTGGAACTCCCAACCCAATCTATGGTTTTATTTTTTTTTACTGAAACAGGCAGAAGACAATGAGCACATTCAGATTACAGGCATTTTGCGAGGAGTTATGGATAGGGCAGAGTTAGCCCAAGGGCTGCTTCAGATTATACAGACAAAGGCATTTTAGTGCCTTATGCTGAAACACAGAAGATCTGAGGATGGCAGAAAGCCACTGTATCATTGATGTGTCACTGGGAAAAAAGCGCTGGATATTAGGATGATACGTCCAGTTTGTCCAGTGAACAATGCAATCCTTGTAGCAAAAGTAAACTAGACCTGTCACACAATAGAAACCTGGACAAAAAATCCCAAATCCCAAACCAAAACACTGCTAAAATGGAGAGATCTTATCTCTGGTTTGTAATATTGACTGAGAGTTGGAACAAGCACTGGTGCTAGGAAAGCCAGTTGTGGAAGACACAGAAAGCAAGAGTAGCATCTGGATGGCTATATTTTCATTTTTGCCTTTGAGGAAACAAGTGCTATCAAGTTTTCCAGAAGCATCTTAGGGTGAAACACACTCTCAGCAGAGAGTTTTATGGTATTCTTTCTTGTTTGTTCTTAATATAAAATAGAGTTCTGCTAGAAGCTACATTTTGTTCCTGGAGTATAGGAAACTACAATATCAAGAAAGTATGTGCTATGAGCAAACACGAAATCACTCCAGGAAAAACACTTTTCTTCTCCTGGACCAGAAGCAAAGTGAGAGGTTATAACATTTAAGTTGTGCTGCTACATTTATTTCTCAAGCAGATTACCGTCATACTCATGGCTGTGTTCATTACAATTCAGACATTTACTTCAAACACAGAGGAAAGGCACCTGCAGCAAATGCTTTGGACCTGAGGAAGGCTATATTCCCAATCTTATAGGTTACTGTATTTCAGCAAGATAAAAATCAGCAGCATGCTGCCAATATTCCAGTAGTACATCCTATTCTACCTCTGTGTAAAGCTCCCTGATCTTATTTGAAAAGGTCTGTTCCAAAGCCTAGTAGAGCCAAGGGGGATCACTATGATTTCATACATTTTATGGTACAAATGTGAACCTTGTATCACATTTTCTCTAGAAAAATAACAAAACCAAAACCAAACCCCCGAATAATCGTCTGTGTTAACTTCATAGAGAGTATTAACAAAATGACTAGGGTTTTCAAAACTATGTAAAGGAGGTGGATTTCTGTTACCTTACTGCAAATTTAGAAGGAATTAGGCATTCCAGTCCCAGAAGTGTCTGAAAATTCTGACTAAAATGCCTGACTTACCAGTCATCTCTTTTTGTATTTATTATAATACATTTCATGTTTCTGTGTATTTCCATCTTCTTGCACTCATAATCAGACAATAAAGCTGAGAAAAACAATTTCTTATTAACAGTGTACATGGCATTTTCTATGTCTTTATTGAAGATTCCCAGGACTCTCCTAGCTGTGTGTTTAATGTGAGTAAATTACTGAGGTCTGAAGAAACTGTTAAATTAATATAGAACTGGAAAAGAAAAATTGAAGCAAGAGAGCTATCACTGTATAACAGCAGAAGGATAAAGTTGCTTATTATTTACCTCTGATAAATTGAAAAATGCTTACATGTTCTTTTTCAATTTCACTACTTTGCCTGAATGTAAAACTCTTACCAGTTCCTAGTGAGGATAACAAAATTGAAACTTAAACAACGTGAACTCTTTCTAATTTAAAAATTAATTGATTACAGGTGATATAGTCACAAATATTATGATATTGTCGATTAGCCAGAATATTAGAAGTGTTAAGAGGAAATGATGCTAGAATTAAGTGAATGGAGGTTGGGAGACAAGACTGACACACTACTTATTCTCCAGCATATTGGATATAAGAGAAAACTTGTAGGTATGCTCTTAGAAGTGCAAGTAAGAACAAGAAACGAGTCCTTTGAAATCCAGATTGAATTCTTCACTGATACTTAGAGCAGACTTTGTCAGTGAAAGCTCAAGTGCCTTGCAGCCATACTTCTGCCATCCTTCCATGTAACAGCCTCTCTTGGACCTGAAAGAAGGACTACCAAAGGCCTTTAATTAAAGTCTTCCCTAGTTTGTGCCCAAGGCACTAAACTTTTTTCAATCTTTTTCAGGACTGCTTCATCCACAGGCAGTGCTTTCCTTGATGAGAACTCCCATGGCTCTTTCAGCTTTGAGGATAATGCTTCCAGTTACATGAGCTATATCTGTCTTTACAGGATTGATCTAGTGACAAGTGTGATAACTGACAAGTAAGCAATAGAACTTAAAGTAACTGCAGCTCTAGACATTAACTTTCCAAAACAATCTAACTTTAATTAGCCAACTAGGACACATTAAGATGAAACCAGGATTCTGCATAGCAAAACCAAACATAAGTTCTTGCCTTACCTGGAGATCTTGGACAAGTCCTCTCTACTGTTTGTGCTCTATTGCTTCTCCAAAATTTTTCTGCTTTAACTATTTAGGCTATAAATACTTTGGGCAAGGAATTCCCTTTCCCTGCTTCGCATGTCTCAAATAATTAACACAGCCTTAATCTGTGGATTAAGGATGGAAGATGCTAAGGATGATAAAAAAATTACAACACACTTACTTTTCCACACATTTTCAGTTCGATAGCTAGTTTGCTTTTTTAGTGACTGGAATGATGTGGCTAAGTCTTCCAATCTGCACCCTCTGTTTACAGTTAATAGAACTGTGTGCAAGTGGGAAGGGCTGCTGGTGTCAGTTTGCCTGCAAGAAAAGACAGTGGGGGGACTGTTCTCAGGAATTTAAAACAATGTAAGAAAAACTGAAATGCGTACAATACAGTTTGTATGCCAGTATTTGACTGTCCACCCTTTTAATAAGCAGTTGTGAAGAATAAGTACTCTTGGAATATTAAATCATATGGATGAATTCTGAAAGGAGAATATAAGTTATACACCAGATAAGCTTACTGAGACTTTTGAGACAGTCTGATGAACAATGAAGCTGAAAGAGGTGATGACAGCCTCCAAATTAAGTGTCAAATACTTAATGCTATTTATTTGCTTTATCAGTTACAGTTAATCCAATTTCAGTTTTTACAAGCCAAGCTTGATTTGATTGGTGAGAAAATTTGCCCTATAGAGTTCTAAGTTTCAAGGGTCTGTTTTTCACCATTATTATACTGAGCATAAACAGAATTATTTGACTTGTGAAATCGTTGGTTAATTTCAGTGCTTTTTTCCTTCTTTATGTTTTCATCTAGGCAAATAATGAGATCAGAGATGCAAACAATATTTCCTTCCTGGATAAAAATCAGTGAATAATACTTAAAAAACACCTTCTTCATTACGTTAATAATTCTTGCCAATTTATTACTTATTCAAAGAAAACACTTCTCTTTGTCATGAGACGTGTCTTGGCTCTTTGGAAGGAAACAGCTGCAAATATTAGGAAAGAGATGAAATTCAAGATAACTTTCTGTTTCCTTTCAGTACACAGGAATCTGTTACCCTACAAAGGGACAGAGAGTTCACAAGAATGAAAAAGCCTTTGATTTTTTGTTGCTGTTGTTTTGGAAAAAAAATTAGAGGAAATCTTGGGGGAAATAATGGAACAGAAAAGTCTTAAAGGAAGTTGGACTTGATGATCCTTTTGGGTTCTTTCCAACTTAAGTTATTCTATGATATGCATTATTTAAAGTGAGCTGTATGTACAGAACCATGCTTGCCTGTGATGTGCATTGTGTCTTGTTACTGCCAGGGTAGTCTGATGCACAAGAACTCTGATTTTCATCACTGCAAACACAAATGGCAGCAGAGATTCAGCCTCATGTCTGTGTGTCTATAACAACTTTTTTTTTTTTAGGAGAAACTATCTTGTGTTTTTTCCAAAGAAACACTAGGCTGAAATACCATTACTGTACGTAATATTCTAAGACTTTAGATTTACTGACTTTGTAGGCTCCAGCCACTGTTTCTCAGTCCTTTTCCTCTTAGCACCAACTCCATGTCAGTGAGAAAGTTCACCTTAGCAGCTGTAGTACTTCAAGAAAAATACCAATTCCTAGAACACCTCAAACAGCTCAAAATATATTCCATTCTTACAGACACAGCTTTGTGAGTTCTGTGTTTACAGTAATTTACTAATACTGGAAATAAATCAACACATCAGTTTTACCCAGTCTCCTAAAAATTGTAATTCTTTTATTTCAAATAGCAAACACAAGGGGTTGGTGGAGATTGCATCATGCCTTTTCTTGACACTGAGACAAATCTAAGATCTTAAATCCTCCTCCTACTCTAGCTTACAGCCTCTTCTGACTCACATGCTTCCTATTGTCTTTCCTTTGTAATAACATGACTCCATCTTCTTCATTCACCTTAGGAGATGTTCCAGAAAGCTGCTATCCACAGAAGTTATCCACTCCACCATTGAGTCAGATGAACAACTATTCCCTAACTGATGACTCCTAGGGCTGCAGATGCAGTTTACTTGCAAACTCTAAGACACTATTTTGCAGATCATAAGCATAAATCCATAATAAATCACAGTCAGAAACTCACAGGCTGATTATACAGTGAAATTGAAATTCAGGCTTCCTTTAACAATAGCTTTCCTGAAGTTTGATGACTGAAAACAAAAAAGGCAACGTATTTTCATGAGTCTTAGTTAATTATGGATTGCTAATGTGACTGGAAGTAAAATTAACAGTATATGGCCACAGTGAGTTACAAATCTCTCTAAAATATGTACTCCTACATTTAATTGTTACTGGGATTTTTTTCCTGTTACTGAAAGGAAGACTGAAGATCCTATGAGGTAGTAGAATGGCCTGATCAAAAAAATGGCCTGTTCATTGGAGGCAGATGTTACTCTACTTTGCACAGGCTTTTGCAAGCTTTTACAGTGTTTGGCCCACAATCTTCCTGTTCTCCTATAATAAAAAGCTGCTGTATATCAACTCTTTCCAATAATTTTTTAAAAATCTTTTAAGCATTTAGTTCATCAATATAAAAATACATATAACAAGTAAAACCTAAAACCTTTCAAAAGGAAGTTGCTTTAGGGAGAGATTCCATCCTTCAACATGATCATTACAGATCGTATTAAAAAGTGGAAGTAGCACACATGTGGTACAACCAAAATTAGCAGATGCAAAATGCTTTCAGTAAAAAAAAG
This sequence comes from Clamator glandarius, assembly GCA_033459285.1. NCBI lineage: Eukaryota > Metazoa > Chordata > Aves > Cuculiformes > Cuculidae > Clamator > Clamator glandarius. The sequence goes on from JAUNZM010000032.1 coordinate 486,204, forward strand.
CACATTCAAAATGAATAACAAAAAGCATGGTTGCTTGTGTGAAATAGAAGAGATGACAGTGAAAGAAGTTTGTTCAGACAATACAGTTTTGAGTTCCTTGAAATATGTCTTTTAAGGTCATTACCAGTGTAGAAAAGGCCATTGAGATATCTGTAACATCTTATTTGTATTTTACATGGTGGCTGATTCAATGTCTGACAGTAAAGGAACATATTAGACCAATAGAAACCCTCTCCAAAAGCCTGATGCACATGTGGGACTTTCAGTCAGAGAGCAGTAATAAAGAACAATAGTAAATAGAAGCTGATGTTTAGGTAAATGGCTTCTTTTCTGAATAAAAGTGTTTAAAGGCTTTCACTACAATTCAAGCTACAAATGACATATGAAATGAATAAGATTTAAAGTTAATCTGCTTTTGATCAACTTTAGATTTTTCTGCAAGCAACATTAGTTTTCTTAATTAAACACATCCTGCTTTTGTTATGGATGAAGATTTGCCTTTATGCTAAGGCAGTGGAAAAGCCCTGCTAGGAGAAAGTTCGATTTAAGTGCAAGTTCCTTCACAAGATTTGTTTTTTGAACAGCTATACAGAAAACAATGCTAGATATGAATATTCTGTACTACTAAGCATAAGGAAAAAGAAATGAAGCATTAAATCCAAATCTACTAAATTTTCTCAGCTCTGCAATAGGACACTGATGTCCTGATACAGTTGAACCATGAGAGCTACCCTACTAAATAGAATTAAATAATGGAAAAATTGTCTTCAATTCTGTGTAAAAAGTACAGAAGTATGCCTTTGAAACATACATTTAATTGTAGCCTGTTTAATAACAGATTCAACTTCACCACAGTTCTCTCAGAGTAATTAAAGACAACAAAGAAATATTTTCAGTGATAACATGGGGAATCTTAAAGGGAGTTTTGGGTAAATTATCATTGAATTGTAGGCTGTAAACCACAGGGGTCTGAAATAACACCATCAATATAATGTCACACTGTGCTTGGACATGATTTTATTATGCAACTAAAGCTAATGAGTTTAGAATTTACATGCAACATTAAGGTTTACTTCTGATTTGTTGAATTATTTTTAACTGCAAAACAGCTTGTCAAAGAGTGTAATAGTCTTACAGAAATTTAAACATATGTTTAAGGAAACTGGGGGGATGAAGGGAGATGTTTACAGTTTCTTTTCCTTTGAACTTTTATTTAGAAAACACTGAATGGTCGTCTTTATCCACTGAACTGGTCTGACTTGATGTACAAACTGTCTTTTGCATTTCAGAGATTCACTAGTGAACTCCAGATTGTTTCTCCTTTTGATTCAGCCCAGAACAGCTAAAATGGGAACTGAGGTTAGATCTTTCCTATGAATAATAAACACACCCAGATTGTGGTGGGGTGCAAAAAAACCCAAATCGAAACAAAAATACCCTGAACAACTGTTGTGGTTCTTTCCAAAGCAGAACAGATGAAATTACAAGTCAAGATCTAATTTATATGGTGGTACAAGCACTACACTGAAAAGACATATAACCTTACATGACATGAACCGGCAATGTGCGCTCGCAGCCCAGAAGGCCAAACGTATCCTGGGCTGTGTCAAATGAAGTGTGGCCAGCAGGGTGAGGGAGGGGATTCTGCCCATCCATTCCTCTCTTGTGAGACCTCATCTGGAGTACTGTGTCCAGTTCTGGAATCCCCATCGTAAGAAGGATATGGTGCTGTTGGAACAGGTCCAGAGGAGGGCTACAAAGATGATCCGAAGGCCTGAGCACCTCCCATATGAGGACAGGATGAGAGAGTTGGAGACCTTATAATGACCTTCCAGTACCTGAAAGGGGCTACAAGAGAACTGGAGAGGGACTGACTATTCATAAAGGCTTCTGGTGATAGGACGAGGGGGAACAGATATAAACTGGAGAGGGGCAGGTTTAGACTAGACATAAGGAAGAACTTCTTCACCATGAGAGTGGTGAGACAGTGGAACTCGTTGCCAAGGGAAGTTATGGATTCCCCATCCCTGGAGGTGTTCAAGGCCACATTGGATGAGGTTTTGGGCAGACTGTTCTAGTGGGAAGTGTCCCTGCTCATGGAGGGGGGGGTTGCAACTAGATGATATTAAATGTCCATTCCAACCCAAACTATTTTATGATTCTTACCACCAAGAAACAGCATATGGAAGAACCATGATTTCCATCACCTCAGGAAGTAAGGAATATTTTGCTGTTGGTCTTCAGCAGCTGTCTCATGAAGTTAACTCTATGCTCACTTGTTTTGAGGAAATTTCCCCATACAGCCCTGCTTACTTGACCGTGCAAGAATGAAAGGTTTGAATAGCTAACACAATGTAGCAGAAATGGTTCTAATGCACCCTTTTAACTCTATATAGACCATCAAGCCATATGTCATTGTTACTGAGTTACTAAGGAACTAAGTGCATAGCTAACTTAATACTGGGTTTGTGACAAAGGTAATAAAATTGAAAGTTTTCCCTTTAATTCAGAATTTAAACCCATGAGGAATTTTAGATCTTTGGTTGTCTTTCACAATTTCAGCAACCCAGAATGGGTCTATTTTGCTTTCTTATCAAGTAGTTAAATGTCATAGTAGTACTAATTTCTCCTCCAAATAACCATGTCTGCAAAATTGTGTTAGTTATTTATTCAGAAATGATGACACTTAAAAAAACATACCCTTCTTCATTACATTTTCTACAGTGGTAAATTGTCACTCTAATATTAAAAAAAGCCAGTTAGACTTTAGGAGTGAAATTTTCAGACATGTTCTGTGTTGGCGTAACTCCACTTTCCACTGATTTTTCAGTTCTGCTTAAAAGACAAAAATATTATGGTTTGCTACATGTATTCTAACCAATTTGTCCATAGATGTTTTCAGCTAATTGTTATTACATAACTCGATGCCAAATACTCTGTTACTGATACTACCATCCTGTGCTATCGCTCTTTATTCTTACAATGGCAAGCAATAATATGTAGTTGAAGATTTTCACTGATAAATATTGTTTGCATCACACCTGGTTTGGTAACAACCAGAATATTGCACAGAAATTATTGCTGCATAGATGCCAGAATTCCAAACTAGTAATTCACCTCAGTGATTAAACTTAGGTCATATATTACTGTACTCTTTAACAATATTTATTTCAGAGTATACCTGCTGCTACACACATTAACATATGCAGAATAGTAACAATATTTAAGGTCAAGTACAGGTTAACACAGTATCCTATGTGAGAGTATGATACATTTACCAATTCAAATATCAATAGCCTCTGAAGTTAATATTCTCAAGACTTCATGTATTTTGAGTTTTAATAGTCACGAGTTTTAAAGGGAGAAGTTGCCATTGCAATTCTCCATCCGCTGCATAGCATAAGCACCAGAGTAACCCAGCATTCCTGTAGGAAGGTCATTGCTTGAGTTAAATGTACTCTAAAAGACATTAATCTTTTCTCTGCTCACACATCCTAGGACACACCTTAGCCCAGAGCCTCCCAGCAGAACTGTCTCTCAACTGATTGCCTGTTGTGCTTTCCAGAATCTTGACAGAGTCACAACCTCCCAGATACGTTTTCTTGTCACTGAGTATGACCTACGTTTTTCATATTGAGATATAGCACCTTTATTTGGCTGTATTAAAATGCAGGCCACTCAGATGAACTCAGGACACCACACATTAGGCTGCTTTGTATAACTGGTCTATCTGAAGTTCACGAGTGCACAATATATGTGAATGTTCAATTCCCATTTTAAGGGGTACTGATAATCCTTTTATGTAGTAACAGCCAGCAATACAATATAGTCAAATTACAAGACAGATTTACTTTTCTTTCTCTTCAGGAGGTAGTAAGACTGTCTTGAAAGGTGCTGTGACTCATCAGCTTTCAACATAAGAATCCTGAGAACCGGTTTCTGTGAGAAAGATTACCAAGTGCCTGAAGAAAGTTGACCTCGCTACCATAATGTTAATTTATATATAGGTATTGTACGTGTATAAAATAGCTGGAAACACTGTGTGTGGAAAAATAATAATTCTTTCTAACAGCTGAAATTATACATTGTTTGCCAGTTTAATTTTTGTTCTGAGACTCTAATGAAACCACTCACACCAAAAATACAGCAATTTTGCTCTTTCTCCTCCTTTTCCCCACAACTACAGGAAAAAAGTCCTTTCACTTTCTGGCATGACTTCTGTATCTGGTGCCAACAAACACAAGCTTATACTTGACAACTCTGATGAGAATAGATAACAAGCTGCCTGTGATTACTCATCCTTCTCTTCACGTCCCTTGTCTGGCTTGAATATATTTGATCTCACTTGTCTCCTGTGTGATTTTGTTAAAATCTTTGGAAGACTTACATCTTTATGTTTGCAAGACTCACATCTTTATGTTTGTAAAAGACTCAGTATACTGCCCCAGGACCTTTGAAACATCTTCAGTGCATTTGCTAGTGCTATACCCTAGCACCGCTTTGGGCTGAAGATGGTTTCACTAATTCAGGAAACATAGAAAATCATTAGAATCAAGTACCTGGTTATTCAGATACTCCTTGGATCTGGCCGAGCATTTTGTGGCACCTTAACTGTTTATAGCAGTAGGTATCTCTACTCTTTCATTGTATGTTTCAATTCACAAAGGGAAAGGGGCAATCTGGTCATTGAAGTTGTACTTTTCTTATTTACTTTTCTTTCTTTTTTCTTATCTGAAGAACAAATACAAATCAGTCTCTTTGCAGGAGAGTGATTCATTCACATATGCAATGTATTTTAATAATAAAAGGTATATTTATCTCTTCCATGGTCCACAGTAAGTCCTGCAACTTTCGAAAAAAATTGAGTTGTAAATTAACGAAGAAACAAATATTAAAAGAACAAAATATACTGTACTTGGAAACCCTAGATTGTTTTTTACTAGGTCTCTAACACAAGGTAATGAGAGTTGCAAAGGGGGAATTCTCACTACTCCTCCAAGGTTTTGGATATTCTTTGGTAGCCTGGGGTACCTATCACAGACTGATCTAATCTGCTTCATTTGCCTGCATTGACAACAGAGGATGAGAATAGATAACACTGATAACACTGCTTTCCCCAAATACCCATCTGAAACACTCAAAAGAAGGGACATCCTCCAGGAGTTAGGTTCACCCTGGTTAGGCTTTCTTTCACCAAATACATTTAACCTAAGACTCAGTCAACTTGAAATAAGTCAAATTGTTGTGCAGAATTTAGTTCTAAAAAGACTTAAAACCCATAATTAAGCTTTTAACAGTTTTTTGTGTTAGCAATGAGTTGTGACGTGAGAGTTAGAAGGATTTTAGAAGTGTTTCTTGGAGATAAAAATTGAATAATCTATATGGTTTAATTTAAATAATTTATACATAAAGCACTGCAAAGTTCTAGCTGTAATTATAATGTTCAACTTGGTAGCAATGAGGTGCATTTGAAGCTGGATACTGATTGTACTGCATATCTTATGCTCTGAATTTCATTTTTTTTTTGAACAAATCCTTTTGAGCACAGGGAGATGGCTCAGAGCTTCACAAAAGTTCACAAGTAAAGTTTTAGAGAGTTTTTCTTACACATTTTTTATGACTATTATTTAAAGTCTGAAATCCAATCTTCTATGCTTCTGTGTCATGGTGATAAAGTGAAGGTGGCTGAAAAGTGCCCCTGGTCAGAGAGAAGGACTTTTCCACTCTTCTTGTGAGGGGAGCAGCTGTTCCTATCTATAATCCCCTGAAGCAGTAGGCCTGGAGTATAAACAATATTTTGTATGCATGACAGTGGAACAGAGTATGTTATTTCTGAAATTTTTGCACTTCACTGTGGAGAATGGATTAACCCCCATGTGACATAAGGAATTCAAATATTATTTGCTTAAATTAAAGGGTCAAACTATTTTGAAAAGACAAGGTTTCTACATCAAAATCTTAGTAACTTGGTTACTCATAAAGAGAGAACTTCGTGGCATTATGACCACTTCAGAAACTGCATCTTCAAGACTTTGTTCCCACCATTCATATTAATACTGTTATTTTTGAACTTATAAAATATGACCATAAACATATACCCAGTTTAAGAGACAAATCCCTAACATAGCCATTCAGGATGTTGAACAAGCATGAGGATAATGGACAACAGACACTTGTGTGCTTTTCCTAATTGAAACCTCCTAGTGCCAGCAATGATGATTGAAGGACTAATCTAGTGGGGCGTACCTTTCTGCACTATTTCCAGTAAGAACTAAATCAGTTAAGTGATGTTCAACTTCAAGTGCTAATGATGGACTGAAAGATCATCTGGTTTTAAGTCCCTTGAACAATGCTTCCAGAGGCCAAGCTGGAGGCAAGAGTGCACACTTACGAACTCCACTGCTCATAAGAAGGTCTTGTAAGAAGCACACAGATATTCAGACAGGCTTCAGGCAGAGACAGTGAGCTCCACAGGTGGAACAAACAACTGTAAAACTTTCATGGGTGAATTGCGAATGTGCTTCTCAATGCCAGGAAGAGGCAGAAGTTTCTTTCTGCATTAATTTTCCATGGGAAATATGCTGCTTCACACCATATACTGCTACTTGAAAAGTAGCTCTGGAAGATAATGACATGAATCATTGGCTTATCCTCTTTGTGAGTGCTTTATTTTGCTCTTTCCATACTGTCCAGTATTAGGTGTGATGATGGATGATCACACTCATCCATTGCCTACCCAGATTTATAAGTAGTGCAAGGTCATTATATCTTACCAAAACATGAATTAATGAGTAGTTCCTAGGATCTTGTATCTTAAGAATACTTCATGTAGAAAAAAAAAGCAGGCTACATCACCAAAGGAAAAAGCTTGAGAGGAAGAAAGCTACATTTATTTCAGTAGCCTCCTAACAAAAGTATTTGAACATGTAAGAACAGGTTAAACCAGATAGCTCTGCAAGCTTAATACGTCAGTTAAAGCATTAGAGATTTACATATCTTTTAAGGGGAAAACAAAGTCAGTGGAAGGTTTTTTCTATGTTGCTATCACAATATGCAGCCAGTGTGCATTAATAAAGGAGCTGTCATTATTCCAGCTAACCCCTACATTAGGTTTCTAATCAGAAACTAAAAATACCCCATTTTTTCTCTTCTCTAACAGCTATACCCTACTGTAACTTTGTTATGAAACAATTATTTGCATTAGATGAGGTCTTGTAACATGAAGTTTTAATCTGAGCTAAAGGACATTTCTGCTTTTCCTTTATTCTGAATGACAGCATTTTCCTCGAATGTTGCAGGAAAGGCATTTCAGGTGTTCAGAACAGACCAAAAACCTCAAAAACCTCAATCTCCAGTCAAAAAGCCTGAAACATTGCTGAGATCAAATGATGCCATGAGACTATAAGTAGCAATTGCTCTTTTAACACATTTTGCTTTTATCGTAAGGAATATTTCTCTCTCTACTGAATAGCTATACGTCCCAAGAGCAAAGCCTGAGCCAGAAGCCATTTCTACTATATGCAACCGGACAGCCATTTAGGAAATAAATGAGTTTCCTTTCCCAGATTATCTTTGCTTGCCACCTCAATTTTCTAGTCAATGCTGCTGAAGCTGCAGAATTGGTGTGTAGAAGAGCAACATTCAGCCAATCGACTGACAAGTAAGGCAAAGGGCTCAGGGAAATGCAGTGTTACCACTATAAATTGTGAAGACAATACAGTGGGATCTCAGTGAAACCATAAGTAATGGAAATGAAGTTACCAAATCATTATAATCTTTGTTTCCCCTTAACAGGTCATGTAAGAGATTTGAGTTACACAGGCTATACAAATGGCGATTACACACAGAAATTATGCTATGTTTCTTCTAAATATATAGTTCCTACTCATACCTCATACTGAGGCCAGTAAGTTGAATGTCACAGGGACTCATTATGTTTAGTACCTCTATCAATGACTGTGAAGAGGTGATATAGTTCACAGAAGACAACAGACTGCTGGCATCTTTTGACGTACTTGAGGACAGGGCTGATATTTAGATGGACCAACAAAAGTTGGAGGCACGGGACAAGAGAGACCTTGTGTAATTCAGGAAAGACAAAAGCAGAGTCATGTGCCTGGGAAGGAAGAGCTTCTTGCAACAATACATGCTGGCAACAGAGGGACTGATAAGCAAAGATGGCACCACAGCATCCCAGGCTATATTAACAGGTCTATGGCAAATAGATCAGGGAAGAGACATCCTTTACCCAGCACTTGTTAGAACATTAGACTGACTTTTGGGGGAAGGGGAAAAACACCAACTGGTTAACTATCAAGAATAAAAAGTAATGTCACGGTTCAAAAGAAAGTAGTTTTTAAATGTAACTTGTTATTCCAAAAGTATTGTGAAAGTCTTGATAATGAAACAGATAGACTCTCTTTCCTGAAATGTAAGAAATTGAAGTTGATAAATATTGTGCTTTTGATCTGAGATAAGTAGGTTATCAAAGCAGTCAGTTTGATAAACAAGCAATCTGTGAGGAGTTAAAAAAAAAAAGATTATCAAGTGAAACACTCAGAAGCCATGCTTTACTTCTTTAGTGGTTAAAATTACAGCTGCCCTAAGCTTTACAGCTTTAAGGTCCTCTCAAATAACTATGGTCACACACAACAAGAATTAACCAGTCATTTTAAAAAATACTGCTCAATGTATAGGTTAATTTTCATTGAGACCACACCTAGATTTTAATTTTTCCTAAAGAAACCCAGCACCATTCTGAAAATGCCAGGAAGTTGTGCCACATCTAAAAGTAAACACTACAAGAGGAAAAAAAATCTCGCTGCTTCAAAAGTTGCAGTCCTTCGTTTGGAGTTCAAACTGATTGGCACCATGTTTTTCTGGCAGTGGTTCAAAATGAGTGGATAGAGCATCTAGTAGTACCAGATTGGTAGGAAAAAATACTTGATTTTTTATTTTCCTAGATGCCACAGTCTAAATGTACGATTGTACTTCTCTGTTTCACAACAGAAAAATAGCTAAGGTTTAGAATCTGAAGGCAGAACAAGCTAGGTTAAAGACTAACTGAAAGCAGTTACATAGGATTTGGTAGCACTTTAAATCAATTGCTTTGTAACTTTATTTAAATTTTCATCAACCTTAAAACCAGTGTCTGATAAATCCTAATTCTTACCTCTGATAAAAAAATAAAAAAGCAGAGGACTCCCTCTCAAGACAATCAGACTAAAAACCAGAGCATTCCTCTACCCCCAAAAGAATCCAAACCCCAAAAACAAAACCAAAAAATCCTACAGTAGCATGAATTAAAGCCTAAGATAATCTGAATGCCTTCCCTGCAACAAATCCAAGACCATACTGTCCCACAGAAGAGCTTGTATGTACTGCAAAATATGGAAAATTGATCTCTGGATTACAACAAACATAATTCCAAACTTCTTTCTGGGTTTTCTTTCACTGCTCTAAACTCAACATTGCTTTTCCAGTCCATGATGATGCAAGGCTTCTTAGTGCCTGTCCTCTGCCAATCAAAGCAGCCACATTCACTCAGCAATTCTACCATGATTCTGTGAGTCTGCCTGGAACAACACTTGTACTCTAACAAAAAAAACCAAAAACCCAGACTCGACAGCCAGACAACCATACCAAACAAGCCAGATTTAATTGGCTGCAGTAATCCATGAACTTTAAATGGTTGAGATTGGACACAATTACACTGACATCTTGAAATATACAATTAAAAAAAGGGAAGGGGAAAACATGCATACACAATTATGCTGGCACATCCTCTACACATGACAGATTGTATGAAGCTCAACTCACTCATCTGAATATTTCTATTTACCTGACCTAGTATATTATATATGTCAAAGATTCAAGGGGGGGAAATATGGCATGATTAGAAATTATATTAAAGAACCTGACTGCTCTGCATAGAATATTAATTAAAGGGTTCAGATTACCTGTAGCACAACTCTCAGAACAAAGATCCTGTTTTTAATAGTGCATACACTATGTTTGTCCCACAGCAAGCTGCCGTCTCTTGTAACTGATATCTAAGGCAACACTGATTGATGCTGTTTCTCCAATCATTTTCCAAACTTTCTTGTTCAACTAGGTGAGCTGCACAATGGCAGTTTATTTACCTGCTGGCAACCATTTTCTTTGAAGGGTCACTGCTCTTAATTACAGTGGCACCTGCTTGCTGCTTTGCTTTTAGGTCTGTCAAGGTTTGCGTTATAAACCCATATTAAGATGTTTATTCTATAGTACCTGTCAGTCCCGCTGTATGTTGAAACATGGCTTACAAGGTCTTGGCAAATATTTTTTGTAGGTGATCATGACTCTCTTACTCCACCCCAAATAACTCTGCTGCCTCTTTATGGGAAGTTCAAACCTACTTTTTCCTAAGAAAACAAACTTTTTGCAGGTAGGAAAATATTAAACAGAAAGGGTAATCACATTAGACATAATAAAACAATCTTCCAAGAAATACTTGGCTTCACCCAAAACTCCCAGACTTCTTGCATTTCTTGCATCAGTTGGAAGGATTTGCTTCCCCGCCTTCACTCACCATAATAACTACACGATATTAACTTATTTATTTTACTTATTTATTTTCTTTCTCACCTATCTTTCCTCTTGTTGTGGGCATGTTCGCATTCCTTTCATCATGAAGTCTGGAAAAGCTACTCTTACTGAAGAGACATTATCCCATGAGTATGTGGATTACCTACATCATGTTTCATATCACGTGTGTCTTGTAATGGTAAAGACAATAGAATAGAAAGTAGTCTATATGTGCTTTCTCATCTGGAAAAAGAATAAAACTGTCAAAGCTAATCACCTGTTTTTCAGTCATGGTAAATGTACACATGAGGAATAGACCAGATTGTCACCATAATGGTAATGCGCTTGATCAAATGGTGCAGTTAGGGTTAAACCAACAGATAAGCAGAGAACATAATTAGCTGCTTAACAGTGCAGACACAGGGACCTCACATATAAGCAGGTGAAGAGTGTGCAGTCTTCCCTCTGAGGACAGAGGAGAAGCAGAGACAGTGTGTAACAAAATGATCACACTGCCCATTCCTTATCCCTCTGCACTGCCAGGGGGAAGGAGGTAGTAAAATCAAGACAAGGGAGGGGTGGAGGGAGGACATTTTAAGATTTGGTGTTATTTCTCATTATCCTACTCTAATTTGATTGGTAATAAATCAAAACAATTTCCCCAAAATAAAGTCTGATTTGCCTGATCTCCTTGTCCTTATCTCAACCCACAAACCATTTTGTTATATTTTCTCTGCCCTGCCTAGCTGAGGTGGAGGAGTGGTAGAGCAGCTTTGGTGGGCACTTGCCGCACAGCCAGGTGCCCAATGACATCCAACATCCACAACCCACAAGGTCAGGTAGATAATAGTTTCACAAATTCTCTGTCCCAACCTCTAACGTAGACTGAAGCTCTTAAGTTGATACAAACCCCCAAATAGTAAGGCCATAGAAGAAAATGTTGCTTTGGTTCAGGCTTTCAGCTTTGTCATTAGTGTGGCAACTGCCCTGACAGGTGAAACTGAAGCTGCAAGTACACCTTCTGCAAATAATTGCTGGGTTAGTTTTCAGAGGAAAAGTGAGAAGGAAAGATAGTATTTGTACTAGAATCAATAGTTACATCTTGTGCACACTGCTTTCCTCTCACATCACATGATTCTGAAATGCAGAAATATTTTTGCATTTTCTAATCTACTTCTAGTCATGCACTTTCAAATCCCTAATATTTCTCTATTTTAATCACAGATAAATACAGGTAAAAGGACCGGGTTGTGAAAGGTATTGTGTACTCCTTAACACAGCTCTACAAAACCTTTTGCCTTAGCTCTGACCCTGTTTGAAAGGGTTATCCACTAGCAAGGAATAAAAATATTTGAACTCCAAAATTTTCATCTTTTCCTGTGTCCCTTTCTCAGCGATCGTCTGATTGACAGAATCTTCCTTCTGATTCAAAATGGGTAATTCAATAAATCATCCTCATTCAAGCAAGTAGACCTAGAACAGCATATTTAGAAGAGCAATGACAAATATACAAGATTTCTGGTCTTTTGAACATCTCTGGTAGTTGATATAGCTCTTCCTCTCATATCGCAAGAGGTCACTGCTTTCTGATAGGTAAACAAAATGAAACTTCAGTACTGTCCAGGTGCCAGAAACTTTGGGACTTGAGACATGGCTTCCTAATAAATACAAATACACATACAAATACAAACATAAATATAAACAATGCAGAAATCCTATGATCTAATTACTCTTTTGACAGATATTATCATGGGGATGAGAAGTCTGTTATACTGATTATACTCCTCTATACGTTATGAACATTTGAAAAAGCAGTACAAACTGAAAAACACTAGGTTTTGGTCCATGGAGAAGGAAGACCCATATAGGTACTTATGTCTTAAACTCAGGTACTACACACATCCCTTGATAGGGTACAGTCCTAGCCATATTTCACATATCAGTGATATTCTAGGTTAAAGGCACACATGGCAGATATTACACTGAACATGTGAAGATACCTCAACCTGTATCCACTATACAACTAGGTATGTCTACAGGTACAAGATATGGAGTTACTTGGCAGTGGTGTTACATGCCATTGTAGATACTGGTACATTCCCCAGTCTTCCACTCTAGATGGATTTTATCCCAGGACAGAATCTGTAGGAAGATCTGTCCCACTGCTTCAGGTCACTCCTTTAATCTTAGCTTTTCAAAACAGAGGATATATAGGGAAGATAAATAAAACCCTGTATGTTTTATCGAAAACCCCTCATTTTCAGTTGACCAACACCAATCAAAATCATGACTCTGAATGCCTTCCATGTTGCCTGTTTAAATATATTGTGTGGCTTAAAAACATTTTTATTTTAAAATTTACTCTGCATGCATGGAGTTATACGTTATAACCAGTTAACTGAATACTGTCTAGCACGTAAGTGAAGCATTCACACAACCACAAATCCTTGGCCATGTAACGAACGCAGGAAGTTTTTGCAGCTCCAGTTAAAAAGTCATGCACAAATATGTATATCCATGTAAAAGAGGCAAAATACCTTCCAGGCCTAAATTGCATCTGGTTTTTGCTTTCAGTACAGCATCAAATATTACCAAAAGAATTTTCACCATATTCAAAATGCCACAGAAACTAGTTAATGCACAGACAACTTTTTGGGGAATAGAGAACATCCTCTCCTCAAAAGTGACACTGAAATTAACATAGTATAAATAGCTTTTTGATCTCATCATTTCAGATTTGCAACCAAAAAAACCAAATTAATATGAAAGCAGTGGCTTCCTTTGATCTGAATTTAACATTGCAGTCTCTTGTTATTTAATCTTATCTCAAGAATAAGATGAAAACATATTAATACCAAGTCTGAAATCTAGATAGGAAAAATGGCTAAAAAAAAATCACCTGAAAGGACAGATACACTCCAATAAATTTGTTTTGCTCTTAACTTTGAGGTGCTGCAAAGTAGAATTTCTGAACGCGAAAAGATAATGAAAACATTATATACCACCCACTAAAATATTTTAAGACATTTTTACTGCATCAGATAAACAACACCCCTTTCTTTTCCTGCTAGGACTGCGCGAGATACACAGAGCCTGTCTCTAATTTGGTGTCACTCTCATCAAGCTTTCAATGGTCTTGATAGCTTCAATGTCTCTCTCTTTGCCCCATATCTCCTCAGAAGTTACTGCAGTATCACAAACTGTGTATCACCTTTAAAGGCGATCTTCAAAGGAAACAAGCTTGTTCTCTTTCTATACAAGTTAAGGCATAAAGAAAAAAAAAATCTGGTTCTGCTGTTAATTTTATTCACCACTAACCTTATGTTCTCCCGATTTTCCCACAAAACTCCCATGTGTGTTTTGCCCAATTTTAATTGCATTCATGTAGCAAGTGATTTTCAGCAAACAAGCCAAATTTATGAGGAAAATCTGGGAGATGCAATCCAAGTGCTAGACAGAAAAATCCAATCAGACCTCTCCCTACTTGCCCTCACTTGCTTTAGGGTGAGCTAAGACAAGAACCAATTACCAAAACTCACCAGGAAAAAGCTCTTACACTTTTCTTCACTCAAGTTGTCTAAAGAAAAGACTAGGCACACCCCATACTGGGATAATATGAGTTATTACTGCTCTCAGATGTCTAAGGGCAGAATTATACACATGCAAAACTCTTGGTCACTGAAATTCAAGGCTTGATGTATTCACATGAACCAGTACCAGTTAAATGTGAGCCAAAGAGCTCTGAACTATAGTCACTTTGATACCAACATAAATTGTTTCTCCCAGCTCTCCTATCGAAGACTGCCTTAAAGACTCCAGGAAGCTGAAGACACCTGATACAGCATTATGTACATTCACAGACTAACCGCTCATTGGCACCATGGCTTTCAAATATGGCTCTAATAAGCCCATAAATTCAATATTGCAGTACACACAGAGGAGAGTAGGAGTGCAGTGAACTCTTCTAGTTCCCTGGGAAGAGAGAAGGCACCCTTAGTTTCTTCATACATCACACTTAATTATAGGTCAATTTAACTACATAGTTAACAGTAATCAGTGGGATTTTATAATAAAAGAAATACACAAAAAAGATTGTAAATGGACTAAAATATACAACATTCTTCAGCACCCAGTATCTTGTTTGGAAGACATCTAAATGGCATTCAATGGTTAAAAAACCACAATACTCAACCTTTCTGCCAGGTACTACATTTTATTTTAATACTTCTGAATTGCTAGGTAGTCAACACAGTACCTATCATTGATTTATATATTCGATTGATTTTTGATATATTGCATAAGAAGCAGCTGATATGTATTATGACTTTGAGAAGAGTGTGAACTTTTTTTTGAGAAGAGAACAGTGTCCCTTTTTGCATGTATTTTTCTTTTTTTTTTTAACTACCCCTATTTCATTCTTTAATAAATCCCTTAGTGAAGAAGAAAGTGATTATAAGACCTTGTCTCTGACCCTCCTATATCAAAAGTTTTGTGGTAAAGGACTTCATGCTTTGCGTATGGTGAAAATTAAGACAGGTTTGTTAGTGTTACATGCATGTGTGTTCGACACTTTTTTTGCGTATTACAATACCAACAGATTCTCTAGATACTATTTTTCTGACATTGGCACATACCACTTGAATGCTGGAGTTAACTGTAACTGCCTACATGCTTAGTACTCGGTTGTGTTATAAAAGAGATTTAAAAGATTCCAGAAAGCAAATGAGAAAAAAAACAGGGTAAAGACCTTCATTCTTTTAACCTGTAGTTAAAATGAAGAAATAAATGTATGCTGCTGAGACTGGTGATTTTATGCTCTTTCATTACAGCTCTCAAACTGCCATTTAAAAATAAAATTTTACATATGCTTCACAATATAATCAAATACTCTGAGAAACCAAGTGCAGGTTTCTTATCTACTTCAGAGCTGAGTCAAGTCCCATCATTATTTATAATGAGGATGCCACGAAGTCCTTCATTGGGAGACCATTAATGTGTACGGACACATAGGTTGCTACTATGACAAAAGTGTCATCAAAAAGGGAGGAATGAGTTACAGTTGCTGCAGTTCAAAGAAGCTGGGCCAAGCTCTATCTCCACAGTCACCTTTATGCTTCCAAAAAAACAATTAAAAGAAGTGTTTCAGATACACTCTATCAGACTCTTTAAGAACTGCACCAACATTGAATCATTAGCTATCTCCCCTCTTCCTCTCTCCAAAAAAAAATAAATAAAAGGGAAAGGGAATTATATTTCATTATCATCGTTCTAAGAGCATTTGCAACAAGTCCTAGCCTTGGAGGTGTCTGAAGAGCCGTGCTGTGCTTTCAACCTATATTTGTACCATGTTTCCTGTCAGATCTAATTTACAGAAGGGGAAAATAGAGAAGAGGAGGTGCAGGGAACTCACTGGGTTGTGGCAGGTCTCTCGGGTGCTCCCCCTTTCCCACACAGTCCCTGTAATTTTGTATATAGTTACTCAAACTAGAGGGAAGGGGACACAAGCCAGCCTGGCAGCGTCCTCTAAAATGACTGTTTCCCCTCAGTCTTCCACTTCTCTGCCTTTTTCACAGCCCATCACCTCACCACTGCACCTATCCCTCCTACGAGAGGGGGCCCTGCCACTCCTGGGGCTTCTTCCAAACCCTGAGGCACAGTTATACACCAGCTGATGCGGTGGTGCTGCTGCTCTTGGGTCATGCCAAGAGCCTGGCTCAGGGTCCAGCCCTATGCCTGCTCAGCCACCACACAGCACAAAGTCTTCACATCCCCAATGCTGGGTTTTGACAAAGCTGATAATGCTGTCACATGGAGACAATGCAGACTGGAAAGAGCAAACTTTTGAGAGTTGCCGTGCAGAGGAGGACTTGGGGGTGCTGGTCAATGAGAAGCTCAACATGAGACGGCAATGTGTGCTCACAGCCTACAAGGCCAACTATATCCTGGGCTGCTTGGCCCAGTCATTCTACCCCTCTATTCCTCACTTGTCAGACCTCATCTGGAGTACTGTGTCCAGTTCTGGAATCCTCAACATAAGAAGGAATCACATTAGAAACTTCTTTTGTTTGCCCAAGGAAAGATGTTGTCATTCCCTGATGAACCTCCCCATGCCTTGTTAATCTGGGCTGATTTCAAGCATCAGACAAAGGCAGAAACCTAAAAAAAACTACTGAGTTGCTAGAAGCATCATCAGAATTGGAGCATTTTTATGTAATTTGACATGTATCAATGTGTTTATAACCTGAACCAGCCATTGTATGTTCTGTGAAAACCCCTGGGACAGCAAGGCCATTTGCAGAGACAAAGCGCTATCAGTGCCATCTCTGTGGGAGAGTTTAGGGATGAAATCCCCATCTTCACTTCAAACCGGAGTAAGTAATTTCACAAGAGAAATAACTTATTTATTTATTCAGAATTAAAAAAAAAATCTTTATCATCTGGCAAACAAATTCCTACGGAATTGGTGTGTTTGCATGGAAAGACGTCATGGAATGATGACATACAGTGTGGAATTGAGGACTGTGCTGTTTTCTCGAGTTGTATTTTGACAAAGCTTTCTGGAAGGAGATCCAAAATGCCTGTGAGACAAGCACTCTATCAAGTCTGTTTTAACAGAGAGAGGGCCAAAACCTACAGTTCATTTACAGGGCGCCCTTGGTGGAAAATATTTCCCTTCAAGATTTAGAGGAAGTACCAAGACTCTGCTTAGCAAAGACTGAATGCTCTGCTGAGTCATACTATATACAATGAAAGCTTAATAAAATAGCATATATCTGGTTCATGAAGTCTCTTGATACTCTGTTGTAATTCAGTCCACCAACAGCCTTTATTTAAACTTGGATTCCATGATTCCGTTATAATGAGCTAAAAAGTGCACAGGTAAGCAGTTATTTCTGAAAATGTGGCTCCCTATTGATGTATATTTTGCACTGCCTGTATATCTTAATTGAATTGAAATGAGCATGGGACCCTAGGGTTTTTTTGGGTCTAGTCAGGCATTAAATACTCCAAATGCACAATAAAAAATAAAAAAACAAACAACCCACTTCTCCAAACTATTGAACCTTATTGCTTTAGCTCTGGGCAGAGCACTCCTACTACCTAGCAAAAATACATAAAAACATTGCTTACCTCCCTTCATAATCTATAACTGTAGCATTCATACCTATACATTTACTTAGCATCTGTACCTCTGATGGTTCCATCTTTCTGTCTTAAGTGCTCCTACTGCCTCTTCAAGTTGCCTCACATGTGCTTATATTGTTTCCTTCTTTTCATTTTGAGGCCTCTCATTCCAGGTGTACTCCTGCACTAAATGGAAATGAACACAGTTTTGGCTGTAGTGACAAACAATTTCCCCCTGTGCTCAGAAAGCACTCTATTTTACTTATTTCTAGGGAAGGCTGTCTCCATTGGAGTTGGATTAAAATCACCTAGACATGTTTTGTAAAATTTTTGAATAATTTGCGTTGTGTACATGACTGCATATATCAACATGAACAACAACACTAGCTGCTCTGTGTATTAAATACACAACAAATTGAGGCTGCTATAGAAGAACTATCTAGCTCAAAGGAAATAACAGGAGTTAAACTTCTTTTCCAAAGTGAATCTTTTAAAAGCTTAAGAGCTGTTGATTTTAAAGACTTTTCTTGTTCATTATTGTACTTCCTGCCTTGGGATCATACCAAGTAGCAGAGCAATCCTGACTACCCTAAACGAGCCACTGATCAACCTATTTTTGGCTGAAATTTTGAGACCCCGATGGGTTAGGAAATTAGAATAAATTGGATGGTTATCCAAATTTAGCTAAACCTCTGAATATTTTTTTTGTCAATCATTCTTGGATGATACTATTTGCATTGTCATGGAGGGAACATTACAGATCACCTTCCACTACCATAACTGTTATAGAGTCAATCAAACAAGCAGCTTGATAACATTCAGACTCCAGCTGTACAAATGTTTTCTTTTCGGGGCTCATTAGTTTGCTCCAGCTGGCATCTTTTCAGCTAGAAAAAGCACTGGTGTTTTCCTTCAGTGCAAACAAAATTCTATGAAAATATTTTGCATAAACTTGAATCTCAATTAGCTAAAGAAGATCATTCTTAAAAAATAATGAAAAGAACTCTTGTTTAACCATTAGAACTGCATGTGATACACTACTAGGATGTTTTTTTTTTTTATTCTATATTTTGATATCCCCATCAAAGATCATTGGTAGCGGGTGAAAATGCCTAGCCCATGGACTAGACTTGAAACCAAAGACTGATTTTTTTTGTTATGCTAGAAGAAGTTGTTGCCTATAAATTAAGATATACTAACTCAAGGGCCAAGCAGTATATTGATGGATTTTAGCGTAGATCTGGACAAAGAATGGACATTCTACTACTGTTATATGTTACTAAATTAATTTCATCTATAAGAAAAAGACTATTGATTTCATTCATCTTAGATGCTGGTTTGATTTCATTCATCTCAGATGCTGGTATGAGTGAAGGATAACTCAAATTTAGTGACATCAGGTGTACAGATGATGGCGCTGTAGCAGAGGATAGCAAGAAATTGTTACCCAAGTGTGATAAATGTAATTTCATTGGAAGAGATCAAAAGCAGTCTATCTTTAATGTAAGGCAGAGTGGGATCTGTATGTTCAAGTACTCCTTAAGTTTATGATAACATTTATATTGTCAATGGATTTCAAGCTATGGTTGATTTTTCATTATACTCACACATAACCAGTACACACAGACCAAACAAGTGGTAACATGGGACATTGGCTCTACATGCCTGCTATTGTAAGTCAGGGGAAACTATATAAATCAAAGGAGTCAATGGAGTGTAATTAATTGGTGAAGCAGTTCATTAATAGAGAAATTGTTTACGTAGTTCATTGATAGTCTGACTCAAAATCACATTGAAAGAAATTAAAATATTTCTGAGTCATATCAGCAAATTTTAGATTCAGCTTCTATAGAAAGACACAAGTGAGGAGATAAAGATTTATAATTTTGCTTTTTATGAAGAACACTTCAGTCTTGAGGAGTGGATTTTTTCTTAACCTTTCTTAAAGTAAGATGTTATCTTCTTATATTTCCACATAAAGACTCAATGTGGGACAACTTAATCACATGAATAGCTATCTTGAAGTTAATGAGACGATCCATGTGCTTAAAACTCAGTATTTCTGTAAATTTTTGCCACAATGACTTTAAAGAAAACTTCAGACACCATCATGAGTGGCAAGAAATGAATTCAAATGTTCATTGCACTTGGTACAGTTCTAAATTGTTGTGTTTCAAGGACAGTAACAAATATGAGCTTTTAAGCATTTTCTCCTGAAGCAGAAATTTCTTCGAGGTTAAGAGTTCACTTCAGTTAAAAATATGCAAGAAAGCCAAGACTCACTATATTTCCTATAATCCACAAGAAGTTTTCTTTTACACTTTATTTGCTTAAGTAAATAAACTAGAAACCATTTTATATAGTCCTATTTTGCTACCAAGGCAGCCAGTCTAGTTTGTCAGAGTATGACTGCATGATCCTCGAAAAGAAGCAGAATTGACTATATACTGTATTCGCTCATGACTGCTGAATAAACAGGAATGGGGAGAAATAAAGCAGACATTAATCCTTTACAGATACCTTCAGTGTATGAAAGTATATCTGAAATCTGAATGTTTTTCTCTTTGTTGTTTGATTTTGAAACAATCCCTTAGAAGTACAGTTCTAGAGTTTTGTTTTAGAATCAGCTTTGCAAATGAGTAACTATGAGAGAAGTCTATGAATTCAAACTGAAACATGAGGGACGACACCTCTTTTCAGTAAACAGGATTGAAATGAATTAATCTTGTATGTACAGATGAGTGTGAGCACCAGAGTCCCTACAGAAATGGATATTTACCTGAGGACATTTGCTTACCTACAAATCCAAGGACAGACGAAGTGCTTGGGGACATGGTTTAGTGGCAGATAGGAATGGTTTGACTCGATCCAAGAAGTCTTTTCCAACCTGGTGATTCTGTGATTCTATGATTCTTGTCACCAGTAACAAAACCATTTGCACTGTTTCTGTCTCTTGGTAGATTTATATTGTGATGCTCTTGCATATTTCTACATTTCACACTGCAAATTTTATTAATACAATTGTGGATCTCAGGTAAAATCTTCCTTTCATTTACTTTGACTAGACAATATACATGCAGAAAACATCACTTCCTTGGTGTAATTTTCAGAGATTCTGAGCATCAGAGAGCCTCTCTGAGAGAAAGATACATTAATCAGTCCAAGAAAGTAACAAGATTTGTGCCTAACCTAAGGCATCTAAATTTTCGTTGAGACATCATTATACCTTGTGCAATAGATTACTTGGGAAAGGGTTGCTGAGTGGATGGTCAATTCTGTGGTATCCCACACCTTAAATCTCTCTTTCATAGAGAAGTTCATACTAATACATTTCAGAATCTAATCAAGGTAGTATAATATGTCTAGTTTTTAAAATGTAGTTTTACTCCAAAGAAATGCTAACACTGAAAGTGGTGGCATCCAAAGTGCAGCAAAAGAAATATGAAAAGTATTGTTTTATTCAGTGCACAAAATGGAGCTCTGATCTTTACAGTCCAAATATTTAAGATATTAACGAGCATTCACTGATTTTCTGATAGCATCTTGGAAATACCTTGGGCTCTATTAGCATTTATAGTCTGCAGTATCTTGGATTTTGTAACAAAATATTTAATTGCTTGATCTGGACTTACAATCAGTGACAACAAAACAAATAAACCCTGAATGTGGGTGAAATATTTTACAGTTCTTCCTATGTCATGAATCAAATTAGAAGATAATGAGCTCAGCATGATGCTGGAGCTGAAAACCTTATCATTGTAACTAACTCAGATATTAAATCTTAGTTTAATATTTGCAAAATTGCAAAATAATTTAAACAATTAGCTCCATTAAAGAAAATATACAGACCATAGCAGGAATGAGGAAATAGGAGAAAAAAAACAGAAGGAAGAATGAACAGGAGGGAGAGCCAAAGCTAAGTCAAAGTGCATTACTAGTGGATACTGCCAAGAACAGAAATGGAGTTTCCATCCAAAGGAAAAAAAAAATAAACCAACCGAAAAAAAGAACCGAGCGATGTAAAAATATTTTTCAGATCATACTTGAAAACTTGTCAGTTCTTGCCAACCCTTTGCTTCGCAAGTACATCCTTAGCAGTTTCAGCGTATCATAGAATCATAGAATGGTTTGGGTCTGAAGGGACCTTAAAGATCATCTAATTCCAATCCCCCTGTGATGGGCTGGGACATGTCCCACTAGATCAGGCTGCCCAAGGCCCATCCAACCTGGCCTTGAGTACCTCCAGGGATGGGGCAGCCACAGCTTCCCTGGGCAACCTGGGCCAGTGTCACACCACCTTTATAGTGAAAAATTCCTCCTTATGTCTAGCCTAAATCTTCCCCTCTTCAGTTTACACCCATTGCCTCTAGTTCTGTCACCACAAGCCTTTGTAAAAAGTCTCTCCTCAACTTTAATGTAGAAATCCTTCAGGTACTGGAAGGTTACTATAAGGTCTCCTTGGAACCTTCTATTCTCTAGGCTGAACAAGCCCAACTCTCTCAGCCTGTCCTCACAGGGGAGGTGCTAAAGCCCTCTGATCATTTTTGTAGCCTTCCTCTGGACTCGTTCCAACAGCTCCATATCCTTCTTATGTTGAAGATTCCAGAACTGGACACAATACTCTAGCTGGGGTCTCACAAGAGAGGAATAGAGGGGCAGAATCACCTCCCTCCACCTGCTTGCCATGTTTCTTTTGACACAGCCCAGGATACAGTTGGCCTTCTGGGCTGCGAGCATACATTGCCATCTCATGTCAAGCTTCTCGCCAGTCAGCACCACCAAGTTCTTCTCTGCAGGTCTGCTCTCAATCACATCATCCCTCTTCCTGTATTGAAACTCCACATTGCCCTTATTCAGGTGTAGGACCTTGCACTTGGACTTGTTGAGCCTCAGGAGGTTTGCACAGGCCCACTTCTCCAGCTTTTCTAGGTCCCTTTGGATTACATCCCATCCTTCAGTGTGGCAGCTGCATCACTTGTGGTGGTGGTGGTTCCCTTTTTTGCTTCTCAAAAAAGTTGTGGAGTACCTCAGAAAAGTTGTTGAGTATCAGAAAAAGTTGTTGAGTACCTTCACATATCCGAAGAGATTAGATTTTTTTAAGTCTGATGGTATTCCAGATATTGATAGTTTCATTGGCCTCACAAGTTGTGGAAACAGAACAATTAACAGCTTTCAATGGTATTTTAAATTCTATATTTTAAAACATCATTCTGTAGCTTACTGTCTGTGTTTTGCACGACATTGAAGTCAGTATTGGCTTGTAGTTCAGCCAGTAGTTCAGCTCAGCTGACTGATTTGGGATGTTCCTTTTTAAAGCATATGTGTTGCTTCATCATTCTGGGAGACTGGCTATAGAGACTGCTTATTGTATCTCTATTATCACATAATTCTTGCATGCATTATCTTATAGGTATCTTCATCCCTTCTGTTACCACTTACTGAATCGGTTGTCCTGGAAAAGCCAAAGTCACTGGGAGAAAGTATTCACTAAGACTATGCACATTAATTCAAGAATGAGAGAGTCTCTGATTAACACAGCAGGACTGTATTCTTTTGAATATTCTTTATTCTGAAATCCAGTCAGCACAAATAGATATTAAATCTGATTAAATCATGAAAAAGGCCTCTGTTGCCTTGCTAAGCAGGACCTGGGCAGTCAGCCTGCAACTGTCAGCCAGTTGAACTTGCTAGACATTGGCAAATCTTTTCCAGGCTAAAGAAAGTTTCTCAAGCCCACGCAAGAGTAATTTCCTTTCCATCTGCCACTGTGGAACATGCTTTGCTTTTCTCAGCCAGCAAATCTTGTCAATGCCTGGAAAAATTAAGCCTCCATAGTATCACTTGGCCTACGGTGCTTTGGGGACCATTAGCAGCACACTTTTCAGGAGTGTTTAGTCCAGGCACTTGCCTCAGAAATGCTACTGTGCTACAATTTTAGTGCTGTTAGTTGTCCAGTATAGAAAGAAAAAGCCAGTGTAATTATGTAAAGCAGTTAGTTGCTAATTTTAGATGCTAGTTTAGGCTATAAAATTTATAGGTTCATAGGCCACCACGTCTGGACACCAGTGTTACTTCTTAATCAGTATGACCAGTTCTTTCTTACATCTTTGTTTTGCCCTTCCTTTGCCTTCACATCCAAAGAAGCGGTTGTATCTGCTGTTCAGTCAGTTGTTTGTTTTGACAAGGTTAACTGCATGAGAAACACAGTTGACTCAGGAGTGTGTGATCTAGTCCAAACAAAATAGGAATTTTGGCACTACATATCTGAGCTGATTCAATCAAATTAAAAAAAACAAACCTATAAAAATTCTCCTTTTATTCAATCTTTGTTTTGTACTTTTGTATGATCAGCATAGGGAGAAATAAAATATACATGTATATTTAAAATGTAGTCAATTGAAAACTGAGCAGAGAATTGTTTCTGTTTTTAACTACATCAGTGTATAAACACCAGAGGAACAGAATTGTTGCATTAGCCAAAAACCATCTCTATAGAAGAGCAAATGGACATGAACATATTCAGGATTATTTTAAAGGAGGTTTCCAATCTTCAGAGGGATCAGATGTGAGAATAGCTTTCTAATAAAGCTTTGTAATAAATCTAAGGTGTTAAGCTTGATCAATTTATGATCATGGTTAATTACAGTATCTGAGAGTGACTTGATATTTTAGGGTGTTCCTTCCAGAACTGAATCCTTTATTGCTATCTCTGTATGCTAAGGTCCTGGACAAAATGAAATTTCCAAACAAAAATTTATACAGAAAATTGCATATGAAACCTAATTTTTTGACTATATGCTACTGTCCTTTGCAAACTCAAATATGCAGGTGTCTATACGTGTACAAACCATATGTCACTTTTAACATTTGACTATCTACACTAGCAACAGAAATCAAGGCTAATTCTAGGCCTTCATGCTACCAGACATCTTCTGTCTTACACAAAATGGCCAATGTGAAATCTGAATCCTGCTTAAAGTTATCACCAGAACTCCTTGTAATTAAATGAAAGAGAATTATTCTGTGCACCTTAGGATATGGTCTCTGTGTTTCTGCAAAGCAGCTGCAGTAGCCTTTGAGTTTAATACATGTAGCGTGGAGTCCTGGGAATAACAGCTGTGATCTCTCTTTATAT
The DNA here is from genome assembly GCA_033459285.1 of Clamator glandarius. Classification (NCBI taxonomy): domain Eukaryota; kingdom Metazoa; phylum Chordata; class Aves; order Cuculiformes; family Cuculidae; genus Clamator; species Clamator glandarius. The sequence continues at coordinate 511,030 of JAUNZM010000032.1, forward strand.
ATGTTCTCAATTTAACTAGAGATGTAAACAATTAAAAGAAGATTCTGCACTAATAGTTACATTATGGCTAACAACGCTTTACTGTTGGGATTATTTATTGTGTTGATACAATGTCCTTTTTTCTGCATTATGCTCTTCATTGCAATTTAATTTTCAGTCCTGTATCTCTTTAGATAGGTATTTAGAAAAAATATAGGGCATTTAGCATGGTATTGCATTCATGGACAGATGCATCTCCTTCGACTAATTTTAATTTTTCCTATGGGAAGCATTTGCTTGAGTAACAAGTAGAGCTTTCCTGTGTATTCTCTTTGCAAGCCATTTGTGAGAGTTCAGCTACTTATGTTTTTACAAGATGAAAGTTTTAGCATTAAGATGGAGGGCTTTGCTGAACTGAAGTTACAACAGTCTTGCAAATATGATTGCATAAGCTGGTTTTCACTAAGAAATGGATGAACAAGTAGTTTGGGGAAGAGAAATGTTATCTCCTGGTACCTTTCTGGTACAGTACAAAACCTGCTTAGGAATGTAAGAAATTCCAAACAACAAATTGGGTAAAGAAATCTAATATGTAGCCCAGTAACCACCTTGTAATCACTTTGTGATAGGTTGTAAATTTGTCAGGAGGAGATACTTCTGCAATTGCAATCACAAATAAATAAATACATAATGCTGTCCCCCAAAATGTGTGCCTCAGTTTACCTGTTAGGCTCGTGATTGTTTCTCATACATTGTGGCAAGGGTTGATTCTCGTGCTTAATTTCCATAGGGCCTGGCACATCATCAGTGTTCTTGGAATCAAGTTCATGAACTTTCTAATGGTAGTAAGAACAATTATAATAGTAATAATTAATAACTTTTCATTAGGAACATGAAGGATTTTATAGAATTTGTACTCCTTCTGCACAATGTACTGAACAGTAAGTTAGTTGAGTTTTAATCACATATTCTTACTGTGCTGAATAGCTAACGTGTTTGAAAGTCCAGTCAATTTCTTAAGCTGTATTAGCTTAATGAGGCATATATAGACCCCCATAGTCTTTGCACTTATATAGCAATTTTCTGATTAGTACTAATTAATGACACATCAGTGCACATTTGAAATGAATGATGAAAATGATCATCTAGCCCTGATAATGAATACTCTAAAGTAACATTCAAGCAAGGCAAGAGAGGGAGAATCTAGATAAATAAGACTCATTTTTCTGCTGTGGTAGGTTGAAATAAACAATATTTGTTTTTACATTGTAGGAGTCCCCTAACAGATTTGATTGATTGCTTCTGCTTTCACAGCTTGCTTTTTCTTCTTCTTTTTTTTTTTTTTTTTTCTAAGCTACTTCCTCAGTGATGGTTAAGAATGGAAGCTAGTAGTGAGTAAGGGTACCAGAAAGATGATAGGCAATGAAGGTAATCACAGAATTCATCAGAAAAGGATGATCTACATCTGTCCATAGAACAAAGGTTAAATAATCACATATAGAATATATTCGACCTTTCACTCTCTTCTCAAACTGATGATAAAGGAATGGGACAACAGATTTGACAATATTAATTCAGAGGGAACTTGTCAGTCATGCAGTGTGAGTCTGAAAACCTATCAGTGTTCCTGTTCCTCCTCCTTCTCTCCAGAAAATTATCTGTGCCTGGTCTTGTACTGTGGCTTTGAATTGTGTTCGTGGAAATAGAATAGATTCTGCAATGGTACTTTGTACTTCAGTCAAACTTTTCAGCAGAGGACCTCAACGCACCATTTGAGGTTACTAATTCTTCTCATGTGTCCAACAGATATATTTACACAGGTATGAAGGTATCAGGGAGTCTATTTTACACAGCCTGTCCTCTTCTACAAGTGCCTGTCCTCATTTTGGTGGAAAGGTAGGGGATTGTTTATCAGATGCTTTATTTTTCCACAAATAGTCTTTGTCATGCACATTATAGTTTGAGGTATGTGGACCATTAGAGGATGTATGCCTAATGCTGGTACCAGTAAGTGGACTTCCCTTCCTTCTCAAGTGGAAAAAACCCTATACTTTGTGGTACAGAAAACCTTGCTTTTATTTCCTGTTGAATAATCAGTGCTAGAGAATGTTGCTTTACCTAGGCATTTCCTTTTGTCTGGCTCTGTGTGGCTGAGAAATGTCACAACTTTTATAAACACAGAGGGGAGACAAATCTTGATGTAGATGAGAGATTGACTTCTTATATCTTAGCTAGTGATGGGGAGAGTGGGTTGAAAATGGAAATGAATATGAACATTCTAACCACACAGTCTTGTGGACAACAGAGTGGGAAGAAGATATTGACAATCATAAGTACAGTTGTTTAGTTGAATAAATGGTCCCAAACCTGTGAAATTTTGTGATGCTTTTTAATAGGGTGGCACAATAGCTATACATTTAAAAAAAAACAAAAAAAGAAGGAGGCAAACTTAATGGGAAATCATAGATACTTTGAAGTAAGTAGCAAAACTCTCTTTAACTTGAACAGGCCAGGATTTCACTTTGAAAAGATTGCAGAATTGTTGAATAAAAGAAGAGAGTAGATGTGGGGAAGGAAAAATTCCTTACACAAAAAATGAACAGATTGCAAAATAGTTTCCTGTGAGAAACATCTGCAATGCTATTCCATTGAAATTTTCTTGGACAAAGCAGCTGTGAAAATATTGCTACATGTTGGATGAACTAGCAGGCCTTTTTAATATTTTAACTTTTACTATGATATTATAGTAAAAGACACAGAAATTAATTATTTCCAGTTGTTCAAGGAATTACTTCAGATTACAAAGCTAGAAAGATGCCAGTTCACTTGGACATGGCCCTTCAAGGTGACATTCTAATAAAGTGGGTTCAATTATTCCAAGACTGAAAACTTGTACTAACTTTATTTTTCCTAAATTCAAATGATTTCACATATTTTACATAGAATCATAGAATAACCAGGTTGGAAGAGACCTACCGGATCATCGAGTCCAAACATTCCTATCAGAAACAAAACCATGCCCCTTAGAACCTCGTCCACCCGTGCCTTAAACAGCTCCAGGGAAGGTGAATCAACCACCTCCCTGGGCAGCCTGTTCCAGCGCCCAATGACCCTTTCTGTGAAAATGTTTTTCCTAATATCTGGCCTAAATCTTCCCTGGTGGAGATTGAGGGCATTCTTTCTTCTCCTGTCCCCTGTCACTTGGGAGAAGAGGCCATCACCCTACTCTTTACAACCTCCTTTCAGGTAGTTATAGAGAGCACACTTTCTTGCAATACAATCACAAAGAATAAACGTTATGCACTAATTTATTTTTCTTCATTGTGGTAATGATACGATGATTGAGACAGGAACCTTGCTTTAGTAGAATTATTTATTTTCTTATACACTCTAAATAGTGAATCATGCTACCTTCTGTTCTAGTGAATAGAATGTCAAAGGCAAATCCATCAAAGTTTTATTTTAAATCAAATACGATTAAGCACTTCAGGTGTTTATTATAATATGACTGGTAACGTGGCTTTACTTAAAAGAAAACTGAAGAAAATACCATGTTTCTGCTATGAATAGGGGCAGAGATCATAAGTAGGACTGACCTCCATTCTGAATGAAGGCTTTACCTCAGCCTTAGCAAGGTTTATAACACCATTATAAACTAGAATTATCATAACTGAATTAAAAGATGACTAGAAAATGGGATAAAATGTAGGTAGAGTTGTAGGAGAGTAACTTGATACAAGTTTTTTTAGAGTTCTATACTTTCATGTTCAAAGCAAGATGTACTGGAAAGAAGTCCAGCAAACTAATAAAATAGTCAGAGCGAAGAGGAATGACTATGGCATGCTGCCTGGTGTTAGATGTGCAGTAAGCAGTCTTGTTAGTGCAGTGGTGAAGGGTGAATTTAAGTTCACAGACCTGGTCTGAATGTATGTATCTCAGACCTCAGGACTGCCTTGGTTGAGCCAGCTTGTGTCTGCATACTAACTACTCTTATAGAAAATGCCTGAAAGTCTTAGCTTGCACAGCCTGATAAAGTCACAGCTGAGAGGAAATGTGAATGGTGGCTATAAGTTATAGTGGAGAACTACAAAAGTCAGGGGTATCTTAACAGAAGAACTGGTATACATCTAAGCTAGATGAGAGTTGCATTCTAAAAGCAACATCAGAGTGAGCTAGTAATACACGTATCTTGGAGAAACTGAGCGAAAGACAGAGACATTGGACTTGGAGGGTAGGGGAAGGAGGTGAGTATGATATATTCATTTTTAGACTTTGTGACTGTGAGGCCAAGGTTCTGTTATTGTTGAGATTTTTTCCTGGCACTTTGATTTTAAAAGTCTGTAAACACGAAGATTTAAGAGGAAAGGTTGGACAATGACTTGAGTGAAATCCTGACACCAGTAAAATCAGTTCAAACTGCTGATTGGATGCAGCCAGGTTTTTATCTTGAATAGAGATTTTCCTGACTGTTGGTTTTGCCTGGCAATGCAGAACATCTAGTAGCAGAAACACATATTAAAACATCAAAGCCTTTATTTGCTTTGTGCCAGTTCAAAGCACATACAGCAGTTCTAAACAGTTCAGTGTAATTTTTCTGTTCGAGTCAGTGTGCGTTTTTTTCTCCTATGAAGAGCTTATAGAGTTGTGCTGTCCTAAGTTGCTTTCTAGCAATACAATAGGCAACACAAAGAATATGCCTAATTAAAATTTAGTTAACATATTGAATACTCTGGATATTTTTAAAGGAAGAAGTACCTGAAAAGGAAGAAGTACCTGAAAAGGAAGTGCTTATACTTGCAGTTTTGTTTTACTACAGAGTGCTAAACACAAAGTGTTATCAGCACAAAAGACCAAACTCTCGAATGCTATGGGAAGTCAAGTTTTGCTTAACTTATTACAAGAAAGGTAACAAAAAAATAATTAGTAGTGATTTACAACAAATTAAGCTCAACAACAGCTTTAAAGGCAATGTGTGTAATCATTACTACAAGAGAATATGTATAGCGATAAAGATATATCACCAATTGTCCTATTATCTTCATCCAGTTCTGCAGTTGGCTGTGGGAGCCTCTTTTACAGCAAAGATTTGGAGAGCTTGTCCTGGACAATTGGGGATTTCAAACCCCATTTCCAAGACATGACTAATGTTCAGCCCTTCCTTCGGCCTGCACAGTCAAAGGAGGAGGTTCATTTGATATCTGCATGTTATGGAGACCGACATGATCTCTCAGGGTAAAATAAAAAAGCAGGATTTATTTGAGACACAGCCAAAAGAAACAGACCAAAAACTTGAGTGCACATCCAAAAGGCAACTCAAATTACTACCTGGTACCTTGAACATAGCCAAGGACTGTGGAAAAAGTTTGGCAGACAGGTGGTCCTATGCAGAGCGTCCACTCATAGGTGGGGTTTCTAAAGATCACAAAAAAAGGGTCCAGGTTTTATATCATTGAATAAATAATTTACATAATTTTAAAAAACATTTCTGACCTTAGCTGCTCATTGCAATCCACCCGGAGCATTGCAAGAATCCCCAAGTCAGGAGATAAGGAGGCAGATGGATAGCTCTTGTCTTTAAACTAAGGGGGCTTCTGAGGTGCAGCATTCCTGCACAGTTGTTCTCCTTTCACATAGTGATCATGCTCAGCTGACTGGTCAGCCAGGGTGTTGATAGTCTTATTCTCATCCTATGCTGGAGAAGCTACAATTAAGGTGGCACAGCTCAATTCTACTGATAATGCTGACTATGATCTGTTGTCTCGCATTGTACATATTAGGAATAGTGCAGCACAATTCTTTTGATAATAGCAATGTGAGAAGTTACAAATTAAACAATAAATATAGTGATACAATATAAATGGTCTGTGGGTCACCCACATTGCTCTAGAGCTGTTGATCAGGCCCTGTCACTTTAAGTTTCTAGTTTTGCTTCATGACTGCCAAGAAAGAACAACTATTTAAGCTCAGTTAAAACAAAATAATAATCCTCATTTTATAGTTTATATACAAGAGAGAAAATGTACTGAGAGGGAGTAAAAGAAAGAGCTGGAAGTATAAATGCCAATAAAAGTCACAAGGTGATTCACTACAGTGTGAGGTCTGATTCTTGCATGGTTAGGTACTTAGTTTTTATACTCACTCATGCTGAAAGACATGCAGAACTGCAGTGGGTGCCTAAATCCTGATGGTTTCACTGGGACATATGCACAATTGTAAAGTACCATCAGGAAAAAGTATGGACTAAATTAATGTTTTTGAGCATGTCAGTCAAGATGCAAACATTGATGTTCCCTGGAGGAAAGCATACTGTTTTCTCAGACCAGAGGACTGAGGAGTGAGAAGAGACTTCTACTCACACCTATAGTTGTTCTGGGACTACACATTTGCAGCAGTAAAATTTAAATTCAAGAATGTAGTATAGTGATTTTATTTTTAACCTATTACAAACACAGCCACATATGAAAAACAACAGAACTTATGGCAGAAAAGTTACAAACAGACAAAAAGCCCTTTAAATTTTCTTCTCACCACCACAGGAAAATAAATCCTTCTTCCTATGCCTCTAGGTCACTGTCATATTTAGCAGAGTTAAAGCCAATTTCTCATTACCATTTAGTTAATTCTTATACCAGATCTCCTGAACCAACCTGTTTTTTTATCTGAAGATGAGGTTCATGTGCTGTGGACCAACAAAGGCAAACATGGCCTATTCTCTGATGATGTCTTACGTGTCTCATGCTCAATGTGGAAAGTCCATTACCGTGTCTTCAAAAGTAATTTCAAAATGCAAATGCACTGGCTAACAGATTCTTGTCTCAGAAAGATAGGCAATTTCCCTGCCCCGTGCTCATTTATTTTTCATAAAGAATGAAATATAGGGCAGAGAATTATTTGTTGACAGTTATCAACAGTAACTCAGATTCAGTGCTGACCTAAATTCTTCCTACTCAGGAGCGCTGAAGTAGAAAATAATGAAGGCAGTGTTGTTTCTCAAATGCAAAACTTGAAATTACTGGTATGCCTGCAAGTTCAAGGCCTCCAGTTTTACTGTTCAGTTCCTCATAGTAAATTCTGAAACAGAAAAATTTACCTGTTGGCTGGGGATTCCTGTACTGAACCAGATATTCTAATATAATAGTTTCTCGCCTTTTTCTCGTCCCCATAAAGCCCTTTTTATAAAAAGATTATGAATATTATTTATGGAGAAGCAAGAATCCACAGTTTTATGCCAAGTTGTATACTTCTTATTTTTTGCATGTATTTGGAACTTAGTGCTGAAGTGCAGCATTATGGAATGTCTACAAAGAGGTGGACAATGATAATGTGTTCTTGTGTGTGGCTGTTCAAATTAATCGTTTGGCCAAAGTGAATGTTTGGGACTTAAATGACTTTGTCTTCTGCTGCCTTATTTACAAGAGTGAATATTTATGTCAGACAGGATTAATGTTTATGGTGTTTGATAACTTCCTAATTATGTATCATTTTAAGGAATATTTCTTCGAGAAACAACTAAATTACCTCATTAAAACCAGTATTAGCATGTGTCAGTGCTCCTAAAAATCACCACATCAGCATCAGCAGCCTTCATCAGTGACATTTTTGTTTTACCAGAATAAATTACTTCAGTTAATTGTAATTAAGGCTCTGTGTACAGCTTTGACGTCTCAGCAGGAAATCCCACTTTTCAGCTGTGAGGTTACAGGGTAAGGTATAGATAACAATATGTCAACCTCCCAGTACCTATTGTATCCTCAGGTAGATTGGTAGGCAGCCTGTTATCTCATATACCATCTCTGAATGCCAATTTATGTCAAATATCTTTCTTTTGCTCTTTCGCATCTTTCATTGTATTTACTGTAGGTGGTCAACTTCTGATTTCCTTCTGACATTAAGGTGGGTTTTGTTTCTTTTTTAGTACACAGGGAGCTGTCTACTTGTCAAAGATTTCCTTTCAGTCCCCAGGGGTGAGAGGAGCTGAACAGAATGGTTGGAGAAAATAAATTGCTCAGGAGCATTCCCCACTGTGCTGAATCCAATACAGAAATACAAATGAGAGCAAATAGTGTAGCCAAAGACTGCTAGCACTGTGTTGGATGGAACACCTCTACACAGGAGCAGAGGGAGGATTGACCTCCCTGGGTGACCTGTCCTATCTAATGATATTGCTGCTTTTTGACGTATGCTATTGCAAAGTTCTTTGGCTTTCATCTTGGAAACAAAAAATACATGCTATAACTTTAATTTTACTTCCAGGTGTATCTGAAGAAAATGGATTTTTTTTTTTTCTTTCAACAAAATGTTGGAGGATTTTGGAGGATTATGTATCAAATGAAAGAACAACACTCTTTCTTTTTGCAAAGGGCAATTCCGCATACAGCTGGGATGAATTTTGTCCAACCTTATTTATGGAAAGGCCTTTTGTTCCATTGGTACATTTGTGTTGCTGGTTCCACTGTTGTTTTTTAGCAACAAAGAAAGAGACAAAAATACCATATATTAGGAAATAGCTGGGGTTAGTTATGGCCTCTTTGGTAATGTGCAAGTGAGGGAGAAGGTCTGTGTTCCTTGGTCTAAGTATCTAGTGATGTCATCCTGCTTCACAGAGCAGAAGTTACAGTTTCTCTATACATTTGGTCTAAAAAAATGGGCAATGAATAGGAAACCTTTAGGTTTCCTTTAGGAGAACATACCATATAAAATTTTGCTCCCGGTGAGTGCCCTGCTATCCATGTCTCTAGGCGGGAGACAGGTCTGTACAACATCTTTATTTCTCCAAAAAGCTACTGTATACAAGGAGGATGCACATGGCTTAGGTATGTCACATGGGTCTAGGGGAGGGCAACAAGATGGTCAAAGGGCTGGAGCACCTCCCATACTAGGACAGGCTGAGAGTGTTTGGGTTGTTCAGCCTGAAGAAGAGAAGGCTCAGGGGAGACCTTATGAAGACTTCCCAGTACCTGAAGGGGGAAGGGACTGTTTACAAAGAAGGGATTGAAAGCTGGGGATGGACTGTTTACAAAGGCTTGTAGTGATAGACAAGGGGCGATGGCTATAAACTGAAGAGGGGCAGATTTAGACTAGACTTAAGGAGGAATTTCTTCACTATAAGAGTCTTGAGGCACTAGATCAAGTTGCCCAGGGAAGCTGTGGCTGCCCCATCCCTGGAGGTGTTCAAGGCCGGGTTGGATGGGGCCTTGGGCAGCCTGGTCTGGTGGGAGGTGTCCCTGCCCATGGCAGGGGGTTGGAACTGGATGGGCTTTAAGATGCCTTCTAATCTGAACTATTCTATGATTCTATGACTCTAAGATTCTCTGTCTTCGTGTGTGTATGATCAATGACGAATTACCTCCCTGTGCTGCTTCTCCCCTGTACTGGCACTACTCAAATGTGATGCTGCTTACGGGAGGTCTGGGCCCTGCTGGAGCTCTGTGCAGAAGCATTTATGCAGCCACATTCAGCAGTCAACTGTGAAGAGAAAGAATGAAGATGGAGATTAGGCATTCTGCTAATATGTCTTTTTACTGCCTCTAAAGTATTCTGGTTCACATGAAAACAACTACTTTACTGTAAGATGTATTTTAGTACAGTTAAATTTGGGAAATATAAAAAAAGCATGTTGTGTAAAGTAGGTAGTTTCTTATACTGTAGGATATTCTACTAATAGAAGGTGTCACTTCACTAATGTAATTTTGTATTATTCATACTTGAATATTGAATTTTCACTTTTAATATTGCAGTTTGTATTTGATCTCATTATTATACTTTCCTAGACTGTCAAACCTCACTGGAGATTTGTTAGGCTGAGTATTTGGTCTAGTTTTATTTTCCTGTTCCTGCTGTTCCTTTCAGAGGTGTCATTAAGATAGGAATTTGGTGTTCTGTATTTTAAATTATTTGTATACCTAGGAGGGCTCACTAGACTTTATTATTTGAAAGAGAATGTATGTGTGTGTGCGTGCGCACATGCACATGCATGTGTTTATAGAGCTTGATAGGTACATAGATACACACACACAAATATATTGTGGTTTATATCTGCATGTTTGAGAGGGGAAGATAATGCAATGAAGACCTGTACGTAAAGCAAGAAGCTTAACATGCTGTTGCTTATTAAGTAATGCTGAAATTAGAAGAATCTTATATAATGAGTTTATTTCAAAATCTACCTACTCATAAGCTTAGCTAAGTAGGGGTTAAGGTATTTAACTTCAGATTCCTATGTATATGTGAACTACTCTTCTGCATGTAGGTGTGCATGTATATTAAAACTTGCATGAATGTATAAATGTTTCCACTTTATAATACATCAATAACATACAAGGCCTATTCAAAGATGCTCTTGAGTATTGGAAAAAGATGCCCCTGAAAATAATGCAATTTATATTTCAAGGTGTTTTCAGATATCAGCATCCAGATGATAGCATTATTGTTGTTGATGTCATTATTATTAACATGTCTGCAGCACTGGGAAACCTGGATTTCATTTGCAACCCAATAGAGCTGTCATCATTATTCCATCATTAAAATGATGAAATAAAAAACATGACTTTTTTTTTTCCCTGAAGTTTTATTTTTTTTTCATATTCTTTTAAGGTAATAATTCTTGGCTGTTCTTTCCTTGATAATGCATAAAGCACACATTTTAAGGTTCACATCTATACACTAGTAACTCCCTTGTGGATTCTCTGCATGCTTCAAATTTTTTTCTGTCATCTTTTTTTTTTTTTTTAGGTTGATTTCCTTCCTCATTGCTGCCATTGCAGGACTGGAAGTCTAGACCAGCCTTCACAGGAGATAAGCTGACTCTTCCTTGTGGCTCTTTGTGAGGTCTGGTCGATGAATTGTTTGTAGTTCTGTTTCTTGTCAGGAAAATTTCCTGGAAGCCTGAAGTGAGCCTGAGTTTTAATTACATGTAAAAAAGCAGAATTTTCAGTCATTAGAAATTAATCCCACAGCAAATGATATTATACATTATTTTTCACTGCAGAGATTTCTTGTTATGATAAAAATGGTCCTTAAATGGCACAGTTCCCCTGTGAACAAAATGAGAAAGCTCTAAGGAGTAACACTAACGAAAATAGGCCATTCATTTTAGGCACTTTGCAGGTGTGAAAGAAAGACACCATCCAGTTGTGGATGTAATCAATAAGCCTCAAAATCTATGTGGAAGGCATTATTCCCATTTCATGGATAGGTAAATATGGTCAATCTGCTGCACTATGAACTTTCACTAAGATCATTTTAACTCACAGATGAGTCACCTTCTCCAAGGATTGCTGTTCTGCTACTCTGCATTTCTATTACAGGAAGAAAATGAGCAGATCAGACCCAATCTATTTTTTTATCTTCTGTCATTGCATTTAATATAGAAATGAAATTATGCAACTAGGAAAGATAGTGCAATCAACACTGATTACAGTATGAGAGACACTTTCCTCTATCACTGAAAATATACTTCTTATGCAAGAAACTCACATGGTACTCAAATGTAACACTAGATTCATTCTGTAAACTTCAGTGTTAGCCAGCCTACGGGTTTCTGTAATCTCTGCTTGCTCTCTACTGTAAAGACTCAGTTCTGTTCATTTGTGTCACAGAAGCAAACATGTTTTCATGTCCTCCAAAGACATCTTCTGATACTGTTGGCATGAGCTTTCTTCCCCAGATTGCCTGTCGGCTTTTTTATGAGTGCTTTCCAGCAGCGCCAAATGGCTGGATCTGTCTCCCCTGTTGTGGCATAGTACAATGTTCAGGAAAACAAAATCAGGAAACACACAATGTTTGGAGAGAGTTTGAGACCAAACCAGGATAACTGTTCCTCTCTGCGTGGGAATGTGAGCTCTGCAGCACATCTGAGACTTAAGTCTCAGTACTGTTTCTCAGTATTGCCAGATGGGTATAAATCTGGGCTTGCAGGATTTGAAGTGCTAGATTTGTGAAGATGGCATTGTGAGAATTTTAGCTGCTAGCTGCTAAACTCTCCATTCATGAAGAAGGCTGCTCTTGATACTTCCTGATAAGCTGTGTGAAGTTTGTCATTTTTACTTTTCTTATTTTTTCCAGTTTCTTGCCAGTGTTTATTTTGCCTGGGATTCAAAACTATGTCTGCTTTAAGCTATGTGAAATAACATGTAAGTAAACAAAATAAAAATCAACTCTGTGATTTAAATAACAATTTCCACTAATTAGATGTGTTTCCACATTTTCCCATTGCTATTATACATTTTTGAATGCCTATGGTCTCTTAAGAACAATCATCTAAGTGTATTAATTGTTATTTCTAGTTCTTAAATATAAGATTCAGCTGTAAGCTTCCTGCAAAATCTAAAAAATACTCTCTTCTGTGCTGCTTATGCCAGGATGTACAGAACTATCAATGGGTTTATTACGTCTTGTTCTTTCCAAGCTTTTCATTGCAGTCATAAACCCCAAAAGGACACATTAAGCTTTTTTTGCTTTTATTTCCATGTGCTTGGAGCATTCTTAAAAGATAAAGGTTTTAACCTAAGTAGAAATTTTTCGAACACATTTTGAAAACCAGACCAGGTCCTAATTGAGCAGAAAGAATTTGCTGTCTTTCAAGAAACGCTTGGGTCTGCACACAAACTGTCATTAACTGTAAGTTCTCAGAGTAAGGGTAAAGGTGCAGCATTCAACAAACGAGAAAGGATAGCATCTTGATTTGAGTAGAGCTAATGCTGCCTGATTTTGAATGGGAGCTGATGATGTTAGGTAGAGCTAGAAAGAGAAATTAAACCCAAGAGTTAAATTAGAAGATGTTATGCACAGTCTGGGGAAGTTTTGTGACACACAATAATTTCTGCAGATTAGAATAATTTGCAGGGAAAGAGGAAAAAACATTAGCTTAAATGTAATTTCTATGATAACAAGAGAGTGTGATTGTAAACCTCCTCTTTTACATCCCTCACTGAAGTATTTTGTGGTTTTTAGTGTTTTCTTTCTCACTAAACAATACATATTTGGTCAGGAAGTCAGCCAGGGTAAATTGGAATAGCTCTATTGAAATGGATGCATTTATGCTAATTTGTACCAGTTCAGGACTTTTCTCATTTACCAGTACTATGCGGTCCTTTGAAAAATGACAGCAGTTTTTTGTATAACAGAATGCTGCTCTTTGGGCTATGGAAAACAACTCAAGCTTTATACAATATTATGTTCAGTAAAAATGTTTGGCATAGAGAGTATGGTGTTGATTTGTCCTACCATGAAAACAGTCTGACTTCTGTAACAGCTTAAATAAATTACTTGTTAACATTTACAGCTGTTAACTTACTCATCACATCACAACAGATCAATGTCAGCAGGAGTGAAAATTGTGTTTAAGCAACTGGATTTAACAAGACAGAAAAAATTAGTTCTGGAAAGCTGAAACATTTAATTACATGCTGTTTCCTTGGTGTAGTGGTCCAGTAACTTTCCCTAGGCTCTTGGTACATGCAGGGATCTGCTTTTATGATGTTGTCCCGAAGATAGGACTTTGGTGTAGAAAGTGATCTTGGATGTGAATGCCCTGTCTGAACACATGTGCAGACATCCTCATCTCAGAGGGGCATTTGAATTCCCGTTGCTATCTTTTGATCCTTAGATCAAAATAGATCCTTAGAATAGGCTAATGAAGAGCTGAAACTTTCATTCCTTTTTGGTTCTTTATTTCTCGGGGTCTTTGCTTTGGACTTAAAATTGATGCTGAAGTGGAAGATCCAAATTCATGCTTATTGTATTACTAAAACTTTACAGGTGCATGAAGACTATTCGTTTTACTGACAATTTAGGAGATAGCGTATTTAAAATCTAGCATATTTTGCCACATTATATGTGTAATTTACTTTAGTAGGAATGGTTTTCAAATCCCTCACTGACCAGAAAAGGAAAGGTATAATCTATGAACTTTTCTGGAAAACCATCATCATCCATTCTCCCAGGTCTGAGGTTTTGAGCTCAGAAAGAGTTCCCAGGCTGCCTCTGCTTAAGCCAAGCCTATACCCCTCCACCAAACAATGCTGCCTGTTGGCTGACAAAGATATTTAAAGGAAAACATAAGGGTCCATGTAGTGGTGGGATTTTTTCAAACTAGGCTGAAATTTTCAGACTAGGCTGTCTCTCTTTGTCATGAACTGTAGTTCTCTTACGCTTAAATATTGATATATCTTTGTAAGTATGCCTATCTCTGTATTTCTGTGATTACATATATACCTATCATTCTGTGTAGTAAATAGGATTGAATCTCATTACTTTTGAATCGTGATTAATTTGATCATAACACACACTGAATATTTTAATCACTTTGCAAATCAATTGGTAATAATTTTTAGTCTGAATTTTGCAATCTTACCTTAATAAATTCTAAATTGCTGATAAACCAAAGTATTGTAAATTCCTACGCTAGGGCCCCTATATATGACAATCCATAGATACTTTCTTCATTTTTTCCATGACTATACAAGGCCAAATTTGTGTTTCTTCTCAGAATACATCATAGACAACATACCTAGCTTTGATAGGATGGTATGGGGAGAGTACTGTAAATTAAAAAATAATGATCTGGAAATCTATATAAAAACTACTCTGTAAATAATCCCTATTCTACTATCAACTGAAGCAAACAAAACAGATCTAGGTTTCTGCACTATTGAGAAATCCTGATGTTTAGAACTCTTCAGTGCTGGAAACACCATCTTTTCTTCCCATTTGTTTATTCTTTTAAAAGCTAAGGTTCTAAAAAACCACCCTGTCTCTCCAAAGTGATTCATACATATAGGTCTGATACTGTGATGTCAGGATCTGACAGAATAGCTCAGTATGATGAGAACAGGCCAGTCACTAAACAAAGCACTGGAAAAGGAGTTTTATTGGTGTGCTGTGTTTTAATTGGTTTGAAATGCCCAGGATCTGATCAAAATAAGTAAGTGAATATTTGATGATAATGCCAGTAGCAGTACAATGCATTTGTAATCTGAAATATTGTTAACTGCTCAAATTATTGATCTTAACGGATACAAAAGAGAGAAAGACATTATTCTCTATTGTTGATTCAATATTGTCACTATTTTCTGGAATCTGCTTCTGTTAACACTGCTCCAAATATAACAGGTGGTTCTACTGTGTTTAACTAGAAACATTTTGCAGGCTGCTCTATTAAAAATAGAAAAAAAAGCAAACATGGCTTGAATTTTGTCAATGCAAATTAAAAACATGTTAAGAAAAAACTCTGATGTTCATAATGGCCTAATATAACAAGGTTATAAATAAATTGCTCACAGTTCTCATATATTTTTAGTAAACGGATTTGGGAATAGCACAACAAATCCCCAATGTCCAATTAAAGTGTCTTAACTAATTTAACAAATGCATTGTAATGGGTAGCTGGAGATACTTTAAATAAACATACATTTCACAGAGGAATTTTAATAGCCAAACAATTGGAAAATCAGTTCAAATGCTTAGCTTTCTCAACTGTCCTTAATAAATCAGTCAGAAGTAAAACAAACACAATTAACAAGCATGATCATCATACTTTTTTTTTTTTTTATTCAGATGACAGCATTTTGGTCTATGTGTCTTTTAAGAATGCCTTAACTGAGAAGCAATTTATAAGGTGTTCAAAACCTCACTGGAGTTTTTTCTTTTTACCCAGAGTTAAAATTATTTTGATGGCTTTGCTGTTTTGTTTTTCACATTCATTCCAAATGAACAGTGAAAAAAACAATTCACTTCAAAATATGAGGCTGCTAACTTATTAGTGAATTAACTCTGGATTTGATTTAAGAAAAAGGCACAGATCTCTCCTTTTCTCCCTTGGTAAAACCTTTCCAGCCAGCCAACTGATAAAATGAAACATCTGGCTTTCCGGTGAAGATTGGTCTGGCATTTTGCCTGCACAAATTTTGTCCTTGTGGATTCCCTGTAAAGAGGCCAAACTGTGCTTCAATTAAAGAAGACTGAAGGGCACAAACAGCAGCTGAGCAGCATGTGTGCTGGGATTGCATTCGATGAGCCGATATCAAGCAGGAAGATCAAGTGCAAAGAGAGGCAGCTGTGGAAAATCTACTTGAGAGCAAACATTTAGCAAATTGAGAGATAGAAAACATCAGTCCAGAGTGTCTTGTTTTTCTGGAGCATGTAAGACTCAATAATGATCACTATGTCTTTCCCTTTCCTCCTCTGGTTATTTTTTATAAAAAATAATTTTAGAAACGTCCTTATCAGTTAGATGTCTTTTCATGTTAGGCCACTCCTAAGCAACAGGATTTCCTCCCTTCATTTTGAAAACTTGTCAGACTGGTTATTCACAGGATCAACCAGACATATTGTCTGATTATCCAAGTATAAAAAAGTAGTAGTCAGGAAGGAATCATCTTGGTCTACAGGAAAATATAAGATGTTCCTGAGTTTTGACTTATGTGGTAGGGAGAAGAAAAGCAAAACATGGCTTAATAATGACTCTGCAATGTTCTATTGTGTTCAAGACTCCAGACTCTTATAAAATGTTAAAAAACTGGAGAAGCAGCAAAGAGGACTATAAAAATGGTTCAGAAAGCTATGGAAAATGCCATATTATGCCAAACACAAAAGCTTGCTGAAGTGAATTGATGAAAAGAAAGAAAAATCACTCGATCAAGCTCAAAGACAGAATAGTCTGGAAAATTTCACAATCTAACACAAAATAGTCAGAATTTGTAGTAAGAAGTATATAATTCTCATAATTTGAAAGTGAGATGTGACAGAAAGTGTATATAAAAAAAAACGTAATTGTCACAGCATTTGGGAATAGCCATGTCTGAAAAGACTGAACTGAGAGACCTTTAGCGTAATTCCTGCAGACCATATACAGAAACAGTTCTTTAGGCACTTCTTGACTGCAAGTGAGGTTTATTAGGCCCCATTTACATATTAAGGAAAGATATCACAGCCCAATATTTCAGATTAATGCATAGGCATAGGTGAAATACCTATGTGATAATGATATAGGAAAAAACACTCAACATGTTGTTCAACTGGTGAAACAAATGTCACGTTGCCCTACTATGTCCTAAAATCTGTAGGTTTTATGTAGCTTGAGCCTATCTAGAGGTGCTGGAAGTGTTTCTTGATAGATATTGCTAAGCTAGATTTGTTGATGGGGGACTGAAGACAATATTCTCTTGGAAGAAACTGCAGCTGCAGCAACAGCAGCAACATGTCATTTACTTTCAATACTGCTTTGAGCAAGATATGAAGAATGAGACCAACTAGAAGGATGAGCAGACGGGTTGCACTGTTGTATGAGCTTCCAAGGATATTTCCAAGGAAACATCTACACCACCAGCGATATTGCTGAGGGAAAGCACAGTCCCTTCCATATGGGAAAAAGCCTCTGATATTGACAGGGAAGAGTTAGCAAAATAGTTGAGATTTTCAGCTTTCAAAACGCACCTAGGATGAGCTTGTGTTACAAGTCTATATCTACAGCAGCTAATCCAACACTAAAGGCAGAGGCATGTGATAATTCAAGTTTAGAATATGAATGTGATAATGCAACCCATGAGATCATTTCCTAGTACTTCCTCTCCTGTGATGTCATGACGCGTTTTCCAAACACAGCCTGAGAAGATATCTCTGGATACCTGGTTTTACATTTAGCTGTCATATCTGTAAGTCTCCCTAGCTTAAACTGGTGAGTCTGTTGCAAGTTTGTTTTCTGTTCCCATTAATGTCTAATTAAGAAAGTCACTAAAAAGTCAATATCGTTAATGGGAAAAGCCAACAAAATGTAATCAAATTATTTCCATTCACTTAACATTTTAGACTTCCATTGGATCATCTTTATAAGGCAAACTTATTAAAGAATGTTTTACGCAAAATGAAACATGACCCTGGGCCAGCAACAAATGCTACTGTCCCCCTCCAGCACACATCCTTTTCCCTTGACATTTTTCATACTCTTGTTTCCCTGTCCACCTACAAGAAGCTTTGTGTAGGTAAATATTGTCTTTTATCTCACAGCTGGAAAAAAAGTCATCATTATATTGTCTACTTCCAGTTGTTTTTTCTGTCTGTTTGTATGTTTGTTTGTTTTTCATACATAACTTCATAATTAAATGAAATGTTTTGGCTGTGGAGAATGAGTTAATGTATTTGCGTGAGAGCAGGTTAGGAGGAAATAAAGCAGGTTTTCCCTTGCCACCTCTATTGTGACCTATAGGAATCATCATCAAATAATTCCATCTTGGATTTTTAATCCTTTGCCCTTCCCGAGGCTGTCAGTATGGGTGCTAGTTTGTTCAGTTATGAAAGTGTTTTTGTAATATGGACCAGGGGAAATCTGACAGAATATACCCCAGCATGCTGTGAAAACCATACCTCTACTTACCTTATATGAATAATTTTTAAAATGTGGCCAACTGACCCATTTAATGTGAGTTGCTGTTAGCAGTCAATTGCAAACATCTTTCAGATGCCACTGAGCAGAGATGAGTTTGAAGCAGCACTGTTCTGTTTCCCAGTTACTAAGCAGTGCTAAAATGAGGCAGTTCTTTTTCTGTGACTTAATAAAGTTGGATGTCTACACAATTAGTTTGGGGAATTTCTCTGAATCTCCCCTCCACTGAGGGGAGAAATAAAGATTCATATGTGCAGTCCTCGTGTGGCAAGCACCTTTATGGTGTCTACTACATCCTCTTGCAGTAAATCTTTGAATACTCCATGCCTTCAAAAGATATCCTCAGGCACAATATTTCATAAAAATAATAGATTAGGGTGTATTCTTTTCTCCCCAGTTCTTATGAGCATCAAAGCAAAATAAAATGAATGAGTTGATTTAGACTGGGCCTTTAGACTTGAGATTTTTATTAGGGATTTGGCATACATTCAGTTGTTTGAGTAGATGCATTGTAGTGTTTTGGACACTGCTTCTAAATTTACGTGTTAGAAAATAAAGTGTGCATAATGCAAAGAAAGAAGCAAAGTTGCACTTTCACATCCTGTAGAACTACAAAGTATCTGATGCTTCCTAAAAGGCAGGAGCGTGTAATTGAATGGGATATAGCTTCAGTAACAAATACATTTTAAAAGGAAAACTATGACAGCAGACAATAATAAAATACTTACAAAAACAACCTGCTGTTTATTTTTGTTTTTATTATGCTGAATAATGGAAAAGTTACACTAATACAGATGGCCTGTTTACCTCTTGTAAATTAGTCACAGAAATTATGTATTTTTAATTTTTTTAAAATATTTAAAATTTTTAATATGCAAAAGGTGATATAGAATAATATGTTTTCACTGGAGAGGACACCAAATTTGACCCATCTGACTTGTAGGTACCTCATTTCTGGTTGAACTGTCTTACAGAGGGAGGAAGGATCTAGATTTCTTGTTAATTGAGGCAAACTGTAACTGCCTTGGACTACTGAAACAGCAGTTGATTTTTCATTTGAACTTGTGCTTCATTTTCATGAGACTTTGGGAGGTAGGGTGAGAAAAACTTGAGTATTCTTTTTGTCATATAAGGCATCTTTTGTGCATATTAAAGAAATAGATATAAGTTGACTTTAAGGAGCTCACAAGACTTTAAAAATGCCCTTGAATATTTGTTGCAGTTTCAGAGCAGTAGGAACGTGGATTCTCATGCAAACCTGCAGGCTTTATGCTTGCCATAAAAGTGTGGATAAGAGGATAATTCTATGTAGGGAAAAATATAGCACCTGCAAAGGGCAAACTGTGCCAGCGTACATCCTTGCATGGAAGTATTATTTGGAAAAAAAGGACCATTAACTTGTCCGATATTTCTGAATTAGTACTAGTTTTGGTTTTTTTTTTTTTTCATTTGAGCTCTTTCTCACAGAGGCAAGGAATGAGCAGCCTTTACTTGGACATACAAGGAAGCAAATAATTTTAATGTATCAGAGGTCTATAAACACAGAAAAATTCATCATTGTGATCTACAAGATATTTCTCTGCACTTCTTCACCTGCTGCTATAGTCAGCTACTCTTGCTCAAATTCACAGCCATTGATAGGTACCTATTTCTCTCCCAGGCAGGATCCTAAATTTGAAATATGTATTTTGTTGGGATGGATATGCTTGGGAATCATGCCACGCTTTTTAATTCATCTTCAAAGTTACGTGCAAGTCATGGTAATAGTAGATTCATGGTTAGTAGGAAGGGAGGAGTAATGGGGGGAAGAAAAAAGACAAACTTTCCTGACAATTAAGTTCAGCCTTTCTTGGTGTTATGATACGGTTAGCTGAATGCTTTTTCCAGACTGCAGGTGGGAGTCTTATAAGAAGTGTGTGCCTATGCTTCCCACTTCTTTTTTGGATGAAAGAGGCAGTTAATTTCTTTATTTCACATCCGATAGGAGTACATCGTTTCATGAAGGCAGTTATTCTTTTTCTTCTCAGTTTTTGGGAGAGGAGAAAAGCAAGGGAAGAAGAACTGGAGAAGACCTAGTATATTTAGTGGAAAAATATCTCTATAACTATCTAAAACACCAACAGGGATCACAGGATTCTGATACTGTTTTAAAACTGCTATTTTAAAAATGGTTAGATTTTGATTTTGTCCATTTTAAGCACACTTTAGCTCTATACAATATGCCAGTGCTCTATTACTCTATTACTTAATGAATTAAGAGATCGACTCATGTGAAAGGGCGTTATTGGCCATATTATCAAAGTTCCCAGATGTACATAACAAAAGATTATTTTTGCTCTTTCTCTGTGTGTGTGTGTGGGGTATGATTATTTTACATGATTCCAGTTCTGTTCCTCTTCCCTAATTTTCAAATGCTGGTGCTTTTATTTATGTTGTGTTATTATGGAAGGTGTTATGCCAGCAAATGAAGGGTTTAGAAACAGAAGGGCAATTGGCTAAAAACTACTAGAAAAGAAAGAACAAAATAATCTCAATGTTTTATCAGTGAGGAAGACCTGCCAGATTTCTGTGACTGGCAGGTGCTGTGGAAAGGATCAAATCTTCATGCGTTATCACCATTCACAGTCAAGGGTAGATCATACATTAATGATACCTGCACAATTTTCTCTACATCATCTGGTCTGAAGCTTTATTTCAGGCAAGTTTTAATGCTCCTGGCAGTACCTGCTTAGGACTAGAGTAAAGTGTCTTTGCTAAAGGCAGCCATCTCATACCTGCTTCTGAGAGCACTCATTTAATATATTTTCTTTTCCTACTTTTTCCTCTCTTTCTCCTTGCCCCTTCCTTTTTTTTTTTTTTTCCATCCCTTCCCTTTATTTAAATTTTAAACTTTCTTTTTTGTGAATCCCTACTAGGATTTGTCATTGTCTATCACTCTTTTCTAGGTCTTTCCTCATTTCCTTCTGCTGCCTTCACATTTCTTTCTTATATCCTTTTCCTTGTTTCTTTTTAGAGTTCTGTGTCTCATTCCACAAGACGTACCCTTATGTTACTCTTCCCTGTCCTTCCTCACTAACTGTCACACAGAAATATGAATCTACCTAGAAGCAGTGCTTCTGAAGGGTCTAATACATGTCTGCTCCTTAGAAACCTGAGAGAGAGAAAGTAACAGGGAAATGTTATGTAGAAAATTTTTAGCCGTTTTCTCAGTGGGGGAAATTTCATAGCAGAGACTTAGACCTTCTATTTTGACATATCCTCCCAACAGTTAGATACTAGGTCAAGATATCAGAGCCTGATATTATCATGTACACTCTCAACTGAAAAAGAGACACTGGAACAAGCTGGGAACAACTCTTATCCAGACAACGTCTTATACCACGTTAGAAGAGAACTATCTGTTCTGGACCTGTTTTGCACCATTTCCCAAATGCTTATGAAGAGAAGAATAAGTTATTTTGCTTTTTCTTCTTTTCCTTTTCTGCACCACCCCTGTGAAAATGAAGCTTTAATTGATCTGTTGATCTGAGTTCAGATGCAGCTGCATGTCTCTGGAAACACAAAGTAGTTAGTCCTACAAGAGGGAAAGCATTCAGGTGGGAGTAAGTCACTGTAGATGGTTAAAGTCAGAGAGAACAGAAAACAGCATGCCTTGAAGATCTTCTCAGCAAGCACCACAATGAGCATGGCTGGCATGAAAGCAGTATGCTCGTCTGTTACAGGTTCCCGCTGTTTTAATGTATAAATATGCCGTGTGTGTCTGAACAGCTCTTGTTTTAATTCACTGTGCAGGTGTAAATCCATGTAAAACCAACATTAAGTACCACTGGCAACACTGATATTAAATATTCAAAGGTGGCTGATGTTTATCTGCGCAGCCCACTTGCTGGGCTCCAGGGAAGTTTGCAAGGCACCGTCCCTGATTGCAGCCTGTGTTGAAAAGCCTTCTGCAAGGTATAAAGGGAACGCCAACATGGAGAGTGCATTTTCCTCGTAATATGGATTACTGCTCTTTGCAGAGGCTGCTCAGGGAAAGCAGACAGCCCAAGATGGCACTGGAAGTAAAGTATGTGGCTTCTTGTCTTACACCATATAAAACCTAGGACCTCCAGTCCATGACTCTTCTGAAAGTGTTAATTTTGAAACAATATGCTGCAATATGAAAATATTTGCAAATCAGGCTGAAAATATTCTATAAACTATTGTATGCTCTCCAATGTAACTCAGTAGCATTGTACATTTCTCTGTCTGTAATCTGGAGATGGGTTACTGGAATGTCTGTATATCAAATACATCTAAATATTTTTTTATATTCTTGTGAATGAAGATATACAGTGAATAGCATTTGTCATGGCTAAGGCCTGGAAGGATGGAAATGGTTGAACCATCAATAACTTATTGTGCAAAGATGCATACAAGCTTCTTTTAAGGAGAAGAAACAAGAGTGAATTATTTTCTGGTCTGCCAGTTCATCTGTTTTTTTCTAATAATACAGAACATCTGCTACATCTTCTGCTATTCAAGACTTACAAAAGTAGATCTATCTACTAATTTATAACTATTTTTAGATTTGACTTATATGTGATGTAAGAATGGGCCATGATGAATTATAGTTAGAATTCATTATCTCCCTTGTACATAAGCCTCAAAAGTAATTTAGAGAAGAGACCAGTATCAGTGTCCCACTTTTTCAGGAAGAGAAATGAAATGATAAATAAATGAAATACTGTGAAGTACAGCACATGAAAATCAACTCAGTGACAGAACTAAACTGATGGCTCTTTTGGGGTATCTTAAGCACACCATCTCCTTCCCCAAACCTGCTGACATTTACACTTCTGAGGAAAAACTTCTGAAGTGATATCTAGCTAGGGAAGACTAAGATTTTAGCCCTGCTAAATGAATTCTCAACTCTGAATTTTCAAGATATAACAGAGCTTTGTGCATAAACTTCTGTTTAAATAATTATCCAGGTAGTGAGGGTTATGAGAACGAATATGTCAGGATACACTGGCAATTATCAACGTTAGAGCAATGACTATATTGACTCTTATTTGACAGTTTGCATCATCTGTGAAATGTTCTGTGATTCATTGTACATACTGGTGGATGAGAACTGAGTATTTAACATTTTACAAGCAACACGTAGCAGAGTTGCTTTACTGCACTGAATTTCTGCAACTAATTACTCATTTTAATTTCAATGTAACCATTGATACTAGAATAAATCTGAGGCAATCTGGACAAAAATATTCAGAGTTTGTCTTGAAAACAGGAGGAAACGTGCAGTAGAAAGACTATTTCAGACTGTTTATGAAGTGCTTGGGACTGTATTATAAAACGTACTGTCAGTCGCCACACATGTGTCCACCCAGCAGGGGACTGCAGGTGTTAATAGATCTTTAGATGTGTTGTTTGTAAGCCTGTGGGGTTTTTTATGTTGTTTGTGAGGTGGTTTGTTAATGAATTAATTGATTCCCAAAGACATTGCTATAGTTATTTTTCTTCTTTAGAATTGGGTTTCTCACCTTAGAAGATTTTGAGTTTCAACTCATAATAAGTTTATGCAATATATAGCCTTTTAAAATCCAGCCTTACCAGCTATTTTAGTTCTATCTCTTTTTCTTTCTGACAAACTGCTGGCAATACAGCTATGATGACATACAGTGTTTAATATCGCATGAGAAAAGCACCTGCAGAATTCAGAAACTAAGCTAAATTAAGCTCACAATTTTTAATTAATTTTGGATTATGCAGTTAATCTATTTGGGAGTTTTACAACTCTTTCATTGTGAAAGAAAAAGAAAGGAAAGAAATGCAAATAGACAGTCAAAAAAAGATATCTAGTTATTGGGTCACATGTGGTAGAATGCTGTGATTTTATTTTCTTCTGGAACTGCTACCTCTTATAAAGCCGATCCATCATATGTAATGAGGGCTGTCAGGAATATTTAGCTGAGAAATAGCTACTTGATATGCTAATGGTGGTCCCTTAGTGAATTCATTTGGTTCTGCTGCCTGACATTAATGGTTTTCATAATCTAATGAATGATGTGTGTAATAGAGCTAAGGCCACAGGGAAAGACATTCTGAAACTAAGAGAAGTACTATATATGTATTTTATAAACATATGCACACACACACGCATACATATATGCACTTGCAGGCAGAACACAAAGTTACTTTTCCAGGCCAGATAAAATAAGCACAAGCTAGGGAGAAACTACAAAGATTGAGAAAAACTTCGGTATTTTATTTTAAACTCTAAATTCTAAAATATCTGTATTCCCAGGACTGCTTGGAATATTATCTAGGAATGTGAAAAGCAGGAAGATTCCACTTCACTTTCACTCATATTTCAGAAACTCAGACCCTGACTCCCAGCTCCTGCCAAGGACAGCAGCTTACCTTTCCCAGCAGACTCTTGTTGGCTGGGAAGAACTGAGAATCCCCAATAAACACCTGCAAACCTGAATCAAGTCAGTCTTCCTGCTGCAAGGCTGCTAGTTGTACCCTCCATCTGTCCTGCTCAACTTAGCACATTGATCAATACTTACCATTTCCTAGTGTTTCTCTATATTTGCATCTGCCTTTTGTCTCTTGTCTTTGGAGGAGACAGGGTATGGCTGCTAGTGCAACATCTGGTGTCCAAGAGCTGAAAATATCCTTGTGTGCTTATATGTTCTCAGATGTTTGTAGTCAGAAACTTTTTTGACCGTGTTTACTTGGCTACAAAGACAAGGAAAGTAGGTCCTAAGACTGGTATTTAGACCCTGCTTCTGAAAAAAAATGGACTGGAAATTCATTTGCTCCTTAGAGAGAAAGATTTATCAAGTAGTGATGCTCCAGATTCCTCAGCTTTTAGATACAAAGGAGCTTTTGCTGCTTTGGGAGTCCCTCTGGTTTTGCACGTTACAGGTGTGGAAGCTTGCAGGGTTGATGATGTAATTTGCCCAACACTATACCAATGCTTACATTTCTCTGCTGATTCACTTTCTGCTGTCTTATGTCTGCAGAGCACTTGACTATGGTCTTGATCTTGCAATTACCTCTGAATGTGAGTAGTTACAGTGAATTATAGATCTGCACCACAAGTGCTTGTACATACAAGTATGCTATAACCTAGCATACTCTCTCATACAAATATGGTCCTGTATTCCTCTCAAGTCCTCATCTCTCCATAAAAGTCTGAGTGACCTCAGAGTGATGTTTGTGGTGCAGCAGGTACAGATGACAGGGTCTCCTTTTTGTGATGCCAGAGAGGGAGACTACCAGTGCAATTCAACTGCGAGAAGGAGTTCACCCATGTCTATTCACATCCCAATTAACAAAGTGAGTACTGATGAAAGCTCTTAATGATCTAGAGACATAAACAAGAAGTGATTTGGGTTCACATAGATCAGATATTGCCACTCAAACTCCAATGCCGTTGTCGCAAACAGTTTACAACATTAGGCACTGGGGAGGGTATGATGGATGCAATATGAATTATATGAATTTTTCATATATCTGAAAATGTGCTCCTGAAGCAGTTCATTTGTGTATGGACATGCAAGTTGCATCAACATCTGGAATATGGATATATCATTAAATTATAAATTAGCAGTGTACAGGCTGCTACAAGAATGTTTCTTGTGTTTAATCTCATCCGATACTTGTGCTACTACTTATAATTATAAAAAAAGCAGAAAAATAAAACAAATGAACTCCACAGATGACATTAACTTGTGAAGTGTTCCAAATACCAGAGATCCAAACCAAAGGAAAAAAGAGCTTTAAATACAGACCAAGAATTACAGGAAAGTTTAAAAGTCTTGGAACCATTGAAAAGGAAAGGTAAGTGTATCTAGAAGAATATAAAAGAGAGTCAGTGTCTGGGAAAGACCCAGCAAAGCATATCACTACCAAAGTTCAGGGAAACAATAAATTGGAAATTAGAGATGATTTTGCATCATAGCAATGAAAAGTTAGGGAAGCATACAGAGTCATTACACTGTGGAGCAGAAAAATAAGATACCTTTCTGTGGCTTTTTAGACACAGGAGCACCTTCACTGGACATAAATATCTTGGTAAATTGAACATAGTTCAAAGATTAGCCATAGAATAATTATTACAGTTAGAATCATAGAATCACTAGGTTGGAAATGACCTTTGAGATCATCAACTCCAACTCTACCTGTCCACTACTACATATCACTGAGCACCTCATCTACCCACCTTCCAAACACCTCTGGGGGTGGCGACTCAACCACCTCCCTGGGCAGCCTGTTCCAGTGCTTGATAACCCTTTCTGTGACAAAATTGTTCCTAATGTCCAATCTAAACTTCCAGTGATGCAGCTTAAGGCCATTCCCTCTTGTCCTATCACCTGTCCCTTGGGAGAAGAGACCAACACCCACCTCTCTGCAACCTCCTTTTAGGTAGTTGTAGAAAGAGATAAATTGGAAGGATCTACTTAAGATGAAGAATTAAAGGACAGAAATGTGGTTAGTTTAGTAGACAAGAAGAGATGGTAGAATCTAGTAATGCTGAATGTGCATGAACAAAATGGAAATGGATCGTTTTCAAAGAAATATCAGGGCATGTGATTAAGAAAAAGTTGTTGAGAAAATGTCTAGGACATTAGGATGCATCAGTTAGGAAGTAAAGGAAGCAATGGAAGCCTTATGTTAATGGATAATGCTGAAAATTTCAACTTAGATTATGCCTGAGAGAATATTTTACACTGCTTTGTGCAACCTTGCTGAGGCAGGAAAATGTCTGTGTTGGAAATGGTCTAACTGGACATCCTGTCTCATCTACTGCAGGTGCTTGCAAACTGTTTTTCTTCATTTTATTCCACAGCTCTGTTTTCAGGGAATTTGCACAGACATGCAGACTGCCTGTCTTGTTCTTGTTCTTTGAGGATTATTTTATCAAGGTGATGGTACTTTCTAATTTTGCTATAGTGAACAGTCCTGATTTTTACGATATTTTGTATAGCAAGATGCTACTTGCTTCTAAAGGTACCATGAGCCCTTGGAACTCCCCAAAGAGTAGTCCTCATAGCTTAGGTTACTTACAACCTACCTTCTCCTTTTATCTTTAGGTCTTTAGAGTTGAGAAACATCTGTTTCACAGCACTTAAAAGGATTTCAGACACTAAATGGTACTTGGGAACCTATTTCCTCTTCAAGTTGAAATTAAGAATGCTAGGAACTTGGATAGCACATTCCCAGGCTTCTAAATTTACTAAATAATGGCAAAGATTTCATAAAATACTGTAGAGTTACTTAAGTGTTCTTTAATTTAATTAGGTGACATATTCACATTAAGTCTGCATCTCACACATAAGTAATGGCAACAGTATGTTCCTGCTTAAAACTGTAAGCATCTCCATAAATCTAACTTATTGAACATATTTAACTATTCCCTGAAAGATTATTAATGAACTTATTTGATTTTTATTTATCCTTCTATCTGACATAAGGCACAGTACAGATGGTTCTGCAATATGCCATCAATATTTTTGTTAATTTGAATGAATGCTTTAATTTATACATCATTTCTCCAACACATTTTGTGCCTGTTGAAATAATGCTCAGACTTATTATTTAATGCATTGTGCAAGAAGAAAGAAGTTGCAACAAGTGGGATGTCTATTCTTTCCTGCTTTCTGATAAAGCAGAATAATAGTTAATTTCTTAAGCAGAGGTATGAATTAAAGAGATCCTTCCCCATTAGAGTAAGGAGAGCTAGGACTCCCTGCTGCAGAATCTGATTTTTATAGTGAGTGGGTGTTTGTCACTAGATTTTGATCCAACAGATAAAACCAAGAACCAGGCTTTTCTATAGGCTAGAATATATATTTGTATTTTAGCAGTGATTTAGGACAAAATCTTATGTGACAGTGGAAGCATATGGTAAGGCTCTGTCACCCACTTGAAAAGATCTACAGGGGTGATAAGAAAAAATATTCATGAATAGAATGTGATGAATATGTCAGAAGAACAATCTGCAACAAAATCAGATAGTTTGGAAGGTAAATAGCAATCCACATGAAAACAGCTACTAAATATTATACTTCCCCAGGGAGGCTGTTCCTTTTTATTTAAAGAGCAATAAAGACAATGGGGCAATTCTTGTGCACTATGTAAAGGGGGTGCTATCAGGTCTCTTCAAATCCTTTGGTCTTGTGAATCCTTTTCATTAGCCTGGAGCTGAGCGATCACCAGGATGGTGCAAGGGTGGCCCTGGCACTATCTACTGCGCTAAAAATTGCTGAACGGTCAGAACTGCAGTCTTTTATCCTCATATTGACTCGTTATTTTATTGACTGATATTCACTTTCTCAAGACAGGATCCACACTCTCTTTTAGTGTGACAGGAATGATTTCAGCTGTAGGTCAGAGCTGAAGTTGATAGAAGTATGTAGAGCTTTCTTCTGTGCTCACTTCCGGTACGAAAGATTGACGCACCCCTTGATCTTTCCTGGTCATGTTCTCTCCACTTTCCCACATTTTCAACTGCTCAGCCTGTCTCTAGATACTGCAAGTATGACCTAACTTTCATACCTTTCCCCACACAGCAAATCCTTCTTGTCTTTGCCTAGGTGTCCGGCTACTGCTCTTCATTCTCTTTTACATTTCATACCTGGAAGCATAGTCATTCCTGATTCATCCATTGCAAGGTCCTTCAGCTGACTCAATGAATCTAAATGTTGTCAGCTCTTATATACACAAAAGCAGATGCAAATATTGCTTCCTTATCTTGCCCTTTTGACAATGTCACCTTGTTGTGTTGCATTTACCTTTGTTTATACTCCCTCCTTTATTAAAAAAATGTTTACTTGTCTTTATCATAGGACACATTTTTACCTATCTCCATCCTACCAACTTTTTTTTGAGTACTTTAAAATCCTGTCTCTAACCAATAACAGCCTTCCTTATCTTTTTGCTAAAATCTCAAACAAGAACATTAATGTTTTCTTCCAAGCTACACTCCCAGCTTGGAATGAATTTGCCATGAAAAATCAAAGATCTTATATTTATCAGATCTTCCCATTCTACAATACCTTCTAAAACCTGACATTAATTCTTGCAATGTGCAAAGACAGTTCCTTATCTTGCTGATGAAAATATGACTACGATGTTTTCATGTCATCCTCCAAATAATTAATTCTTATTTGCTTCTTTCTGATTTTTGTTTGTGCACCTGGTCATCACACTGCAGTAACAATCCAGACCACTGTCCCTCACTGCTGTGAGGGATGTATGTATTTAATTCAATTGTAGTGTAAAATGAATGGCAGTCATTTAACTTCATATAAGAGATTTATTGTTTTTGTGTATATTGGACACATCTGAGCTATTCCAATAATTTACAGTATTTACTTGCTAATACTTCTTGGCTTTTCAGTTGCCAGGTATAAACTAAGCAAAATAACCTCCCAATTCCATTATTTGTTCTAGTATGTTGTTAACTAGTACAGTTCTTTTTCCCAAACATGCATTAAACAGACACATTTATGATAAAATTTAGCTGCAGTCTAAAAAGATAGAGCTATTCCATGCTGTCACATATATTATGTGTCAGAGGGGAAAAAGTGTAAGTTGTGGCACTTGTTTTAAATTCAAATTATTACATAAAATACACAACAATTAATTACAGATGGGTTACATGGACAAACAGCCCCCATTGTCATACATACTTTACATTGCAGTGCCAAAGTGTCACTTGTAAACAATTTAAGCAGTAAGTCCCATATGCTGAGTTAATGAAATCATTCCCAAATGGAAGTTAAATAAAAAACCTCATTAATACCCAGTGAGACAGAGATGCATATGAAAGACTTCCACTGGCTGATTTATTATGGCATCTGCCATGGGTATAGAAATAAATGAGCTCTTTTCAAGTATATGAGTAGAGAGGAGGTAAAAATTTGGGTACTATGCTATCTAGGAGAATTTATACCATGAATGTTATGAACTGCCAGGGAATTTACATGGAGAATGACTATCTGGAAGTGATGCAAGGAGTTGATTCTGATACCTTGAAGACTCCCATTCACTTGAATGGAAATCCCATTCATAGGATCTGGATTGATTTTTTTGTTATTTGGTTCACATAATTATAATTTACAAAAATCCTTGTCATACTTTATACCTCGAAGCACAGTAGGAGAAAAAGAGATGTTTCAGTGATGTCATATGTGACAATGCATTTTAGGTTTAGGCCTTCCTGATACTACATGTGTTAACCACCTGCTATGTAGTAAACAGTATTTTGTTAATAAGTCATTTGAAGTTACTCAGCCTCTCTTTGTCCTCACTTGAGTTTAATTGCATACATCTGAAAACTTATTTCAATGTGATTCTCAGAGAGGTAGCCAAGTGATGCTTACCGACAGCAGGCAAATTGCCTATAAAATTCACATGCATTGATTTAAATTATACACCTTGAGTAAAGGAGGTAGTGCTGTTTCTTTTAAAGTAGGTTTTCACACTCTGCTGGCTTTTGAATTCACTGTTGGGTGTGCTCAGAGTAATGTATCCATTTCCAAGATAGGTAGATTGCATTTGACTGGGGCAAAATCCCAGACTAGTGTAAATCAGTATGGTTACTCATTAAATTCTACAAAGCTTTGTTGTTTTATATTGATTCTGGATTTGGCTTGTTGGCTTCAGGAAGGCACTCCTGTTTATGACTGATGTGGATTTAGCCCTGCTAAATGGACCAGAGAGTGTTACTTCATACTAAGTATGCTCCTCTACATACATGTTTAGTTTTCCTTCCGATGTTTATCCCACTGGAAAATTTCATTACAAGCAAGTGACCAAAGCACATCCAGCCAGTTGCCTACATGTGAAATGTTGCAAGGTGCTAGAAAACTCCATAAAGGCTGCTGCAATGCCAGCCCTTCCCTCATCACTCAGGAGGGTAACATGCCAAGCTCCACTGAGGAGGAGATGAAATATAAGAGCTATATCTGATAGTAATACAAATGAGAACTAGTCCAGACATGAATAAATGTTGACACATCTAGTGTGAAGAAAATATACTATTACAAAAGAAGTGTCATATATGGTTTCAGAAAGCAAACAAGCAAACAAAACTAACAGCACAGGGTATGGATTTGTTATTGCATTCACAGCATTATTGTATGACTTCCTAAACTAATTTATTGTTACTCAATGAAGAGAGAGGGAAAAAACCTCCTATCTCTAGCATGTCACCTTTCATTAAAACTGTATTTGTCTGAGATTTTGTTATTTGCAGTTGCTCATCTGTTAAATTAGAAGTTTTAATTCTTCACAGTTTGTCATCTTTTTAATTCTGATCTGTTGACATATACTTCTCTGCAACACAGAAATGGTTGAAAATGAAATTTAAAAGAAAATTAGCTGAGAAGAGGATAACAAAATGAAATGCTGGTTCTTTGTTTTTTTTCTCACTTAATGTAAGATGGGTTCTGGAGTCTCAGGTAAATGGATACCTATGGATGTTACCACTATGACATTATGCGTGTTTCTGGGTAATGAATAATTTCAGCTTTAGGAAAACCCAGTGTCTTACTTTTTGAAAGGTGAGACTATCATAGGTTTGGCTTAATTCTATTGAGGAATAGGTAATTCTTTTAGATGTCCATTTATCTAAAGGAATGAATTGAATCTGAGCCACACAAGGACAGGCACTGTTAGTCCCATTTGCCTTTCGGGATACAGTGCAACCCTCAGTACAAGTTGAAGGGAATTGTGCCTCATCTGTCTGCCAAGCATCTCCTGGAGCAAGTGGCAGCCAGCTGATATGAAAGCCCATCTGCTTTACACACTCTGGTGTTTCCTTACCACTGTTCAGCAGCACTGGGCATGGATTGGGCTTAAGGCTTAATTCCAGAGTGTTGGGTATACTCTTTCTTATTTTTCCATGAAGGAAATATTTCCTCATTCTCTGGAAGTGCAAACATCTGCAACTACTGGAATGAATGTTCTTTGGTATGTGTTTTGTCTGGTGGCAGGTGAAAATTTAAGAGTCAATTTTCAACCTGTAGGTGTAGTGTGGGTGTTCTTGGGTCTATTAAATTTGGAAAGGGCTTGTGGGCTTTCATATCTTATCCAAGGAAGACCACTGATAAATGTGTAGCAGTCATCTTAGAGGCACCAACTTCCTTACTGGTGCTTTGGGCAAAAGCAATGCTAAAATAAATTCTTTCAAGATTACAGTCAAGCTCCCCAAAACAAGGGCATTGATTAACTCTTGGCTGCCATTTTGGTTTTGGGTTTTTTTCAGCCTCAGAGGGAATCAATACAAATATAGCTAGAGGATAAAAAGCCTTCCTTTAAGCTCCAAATGCTTTTCAGGCTTTTGAGCGTCCCTCATCTGTTAAGATGTGTCATGTTTAGAAAAGTAGGCCTGCTAAATGAGTTTGCAGGTAACAGTGATTCCAATGAAATTATTCATGCAGTATAGTCAAGTAAAAATGCTAGGTATCTGCTGAAAAATCACATCAGATCAAAACAGACTCCCAAAACCTTTTCTTTGATGTGGGCCATCTGGCTGTGTTGTAGCATCTCATATTCTTCAAACTTTAATGAACTTCTCGGCCAAATTCAGCAGAAGACTAACTCCTGATAAAGGCTCCTTTCTGAAAGTCAATCTAAAGCTGCTTCCTCGAGTCTTTCCAGGGAATGGGTTTTATCTGACTAGATAACCACATGCATAGATGTGTGAAGTAATTACTGAAAATGTAACTTTGGGGCATAATCAAAAGTCTGATCTCATGTTGACATAGCACTGCATGTACAGGGCAAGAACATGGTGCTGCCTCTAACTGCATTAGATGCACAGGGGAAAGATGGGAGAAGAGGAGAAGGACACTTTTTTTAAAATAAAGAAAAAGTTTTTGTAACAAACAAAATTTTCTCATACAGTGAGGAAATAGGAATGTAAGCTGCAGCACTCTATAGCTCTTCATAGTCCGGCTATGTCCATGATGTGGTGGGATTGTACAGAAAATTTTCATGGTAGCCACATTCTCCAAAGGGAAGAATAATGGGACAAAAAAGAGAAATACAGACCTTGCTTAAACATAGGAATTAGATAAACCTAAAGAGGTTGTGGTTTCCTCTGCCTACAGAGAGGACAACTTGATCTGTTTAAATTTCCATTGAGGATCTTACAACAATTTAACTATCTCATACTTTTTGATGAAATGTAACTGTGAGTGGCGCAAATCTGTCAGTCCTTTCTCCTTTGGATAGTCAGAAATCTCACTGGTTCAGCAGGAAATTTCCTTGAAGGAGAAACTGAGACACTCTGCAATGATCTTGATTAAAAAAAAAAAAATCTGTGTATAATACAGTGTTATGGACTAGCTCACCTCGTCTATTTTAGCATTTATGACCATTTTTTTCCTTAGATTTGTCTGATTTTGATATGGCATTAGATTTAGTGAGCCTTAGGAAAGGGTGTGCAAAAGCTATTTCCCTACCCATAACTAATATGGAATTTAATAATTTTAACATATTAATACAATCAGTTCTATTATGAAATACATTGTAAAACCACTTCTAACTTAATTATTGCTTCACTTTTTCTGTCATAATGAAGGATCACCTTACTCTCTAAAATATATGCTCCCAACAAATAGAGAATGGGTCATGTTTACCAACTGCATTACTTACAGCAGCACTCAAAATGCCTGTGAGGTTTTGAAAATGTATAAAATATGTGACAGTGTATGGCCAGATGTTTGCTACTCACATTAAAAAAAAATAGGAAAAGGTATTTATAGTAGTGGGGAAAAAAAGTGATCCTTCTCCACAAATTTGAAGTCAGAAAACTTGGAAAAATGTAAACCTTGAGCTGGATTTTTTTCCCAAGATTGACTGGAAATTATTTCTTTTTACTACACCTTAAAAGCAGATATGTAGCAGTCTGGAAAAAGATGTAGCGTAGTGATTAAAATGTATAAATAAAACAAGAAGGACATTACTAGTTTCGATGCGATTTGCTATATAAGATTCAAGATGTTCATTCAATGATTGATCTTGAAATCAAGGGAAAGTGTTACTTGCATTTCCTGTATGGTAGCCTGAATCCCTTCTTTAGTCTCTTAGTAAACTAGTAGAGTGGCAATATAAACTTTGCTGATAAATTTTATCATCTTATCTTTTACTTAGTTTTTAAATAGAACTAGAGTTACAATGTATGTAGTTTCTTAAATAGGTAGAATATATAATATATTTTAATTTTATTATGACTATGGTTATGCCACGATGCTAATCAGATTAAGCAAGAAGATTCTCCTATATATCTTGTATTTATTTACTTATTTAGATCTCAAATAATATATGTCGTCTATCCAGGACATTAGGCACCATAACACATCATTAGTATTACAGTAAAATCTCAACAGTATTAAAGTAATCACTCAGTCCGACAGACTCCTACACAGATCCCTTCTCATTTTTTCCTTGTGGGAAAACCCCTTCAACTCTGCCCAAAACATTATCTAAAAGAAGTTTGAGTCATCCAAATTAGAGGCAATTCAAAGTAAGGGAAGGCAGTAATTCTGGAAACTTGAACTTTTATAAAAAATGACTTGCTATAGATTCCCCTGTTCTTTATGGTGAGGAATGGAGTGTGCTGGGATCTCAGTTATCCACTGTTTAATATTTGCTTTTCCTTTCAATTGATGACATGCTGAGCTAACTGGTCTGATGATGAGATTTGCTATAGCTATTATAGTCTGCTCATTTGTGAGCATCTGCCATAAGTAGATGTTTTTGTGGGAGTGCATCTGTAGCGTTCTCATTTTTATGTTTCAGTCAATCAGTGTGGAGGTGGTAATGACACCCTGTACCATGGGTGGTCACACGCATCCTGAAACTTAGCATATATTTTGGATAAATTTATTATTTGGATTTCATTATATAATTCAGTCAAGACAGAAAGGTTGAGTCATTTTGAGGGTGTTAAATCCCACTTATTAGTTACTTAAATGTGGCATTTTATTTTCTGAAAAGATAGAAAGACACAGTCAAAGATTAACAAAATTTCATACTGAAATTTGTTAAATCCTTGGAAAACTAGTCAGTGTGAAAACAAAAATGAATAATTGTTTGTCATTATGTTAGTGATCTATATGTATAGGGACCTTTCCTTCTTATTAATAAAAACCTATGGCATGGAAGCTCAGCCTGTATTTGTTGATTGTTTTAACTATTAGGCCAGGTAGGGGGAAGCACAGATAGCCTCACATCTGTTGATTCATAATAACCATCTTGAATAACATTGATTGCTTTTATATGAGTCTATCAGTTTAGTTGCAATTACATCAGTAGCTGCTGCAATAAAGAAAATTATACCATTAGAATGTGTAGTTAGTATAACTTTTTCTCAATGTGAAACCTTAATGAAGGCTCAGATAGAATAACATAAAAGAGAACCGGGTGAACAGGCCCAGTCAACATGGGTTCACAAAAGGCAGGACTTGCCAAACTAACCTGATCGCCTTTTATAACAAAGTGACTCGGATGCTGGACGAGGGAAAGGCTGTGGATGTGGTCTTCCTGGACTTCAGTAAAGCCTTTGACACACTTTCTCACAGCATTCTGCTATGGAAACTGTCAGCCTCTGGCCTGGAGAGGAGCACACTCTCCTGGTGGAAAACTTGTTGGATGGCCGGGCCCCGAGAGTGGTGGGAAATGGAGTTTACTCCAGCTGGAGGCCAGTGACAAGTAGGATTCAGGCTAGACATTAGGAAAAATTTTTTCACAGAAATGGTCATTGGGCACTGGAACAGGCTGCCCAGGGAGGTGGTTGATTCACCTTGCCTGAAGGTGTTTAAGGCACAGGTGGACGAGGTGCTAAGGGGCATGGGTAAGTGTTTGATAGGAATGGTTGGACTCGATGATCCAGTGGGTCTCTTCCAACCTGGTTATTCTGTGATTTGTGTACTGATATGCACAACCAAACTGCTCTAATTATGACAGTACTTGTTGCATATACTCATTTTCACAGAAGAGGGTTTCTTCCACACTTACAGCCATTTTCCAGTTAGATATTTGAATCAGAGATTAGAAGAACAAGGAAATCTCTAAAAGCTATGACAGAGTCATGACTGGATTTCAGTTGGATTCCTTTAAGCTTGCCATCAAACTGCATTACCCCGTGCAAACCAGAAGACAGGAGAGAATGTGGCTGCAGACTAGTAGGGGTTAGGGATTAGGGATTACCTCAAGTCCCACAAAACCTCTTGTCTTTTCTGAATAGATTTTTGGATGTCATTCAGGTCCCAAGGGCAGCAGGGTGAGTTTCTGGTATTAACCATATGAAAAAAGGACTGGAGACTATTCAGAAGGCAACAATGTTCTTCCTTCTGAGTTTTCCTGCCCAATTCTGATCCCTTTTGACCAAAACATAGAGGAATCAGTCAAGGGAACCACAGGGTGGTGCTGATATTTCATTCCTGATTCTTGCAGTATGTGATTTCTTTGGAGGCCGTGTCCTCTCAGCGTTGGCTAAGTCAGAGCTGTTTTGTTAATCATAATCATCACTAATTTCCTTTCCTGCTGCTAGCTGCATCGTGGTTTTACTGCTGTCACTCCACAGTAATGAAATGTCATTGCATGTGGTACAAAACGTGGCAAAGTTAAACAGTTGGGAACAAACGGTCTTCTCAGTCACAGCAGTTCGATGGCATGGATTAATTTGAGATTCCTCCATTTTCTCAGGGATGTTCCCTTTTGTCCGTATTCAAATGATATTGCACAAATGATCTGTTAATTCTCACTAGCTTGGTCTTTTGGTGGAGTATATGACATTTCGTCCATGCCTGGCTTATCTTTTCTTGCTTACCTGCACTTTTATAGTCACTGAAACCCTCTTCAAAGCATGTGAAAACAGCCCAGTCTACTGAGATAGTAAGGGCCAGCTGCACCTTGAAAATAGGTGAGAATGCACTTTGCATCCCTGTCTCTTCTCTATCTTATGCAAGTGAAGTGATCACAGGAGGAGATACACCCTGAGTCTCAGCTACTTCCTAAATTATCTGCTTGTGTGCCAGAGCCCATATCTGTTCTGAGTCCAATAGCCCATTTCAGTGACTGGAGGGTAATTTCAATTAAAAGATTAATTCAAGATAGCCACAATCTGCTTGTGGAAAACTAAAGCACAGAAAGAAAAAGATAAGCAAAAAAAAAATAATAACAAACCTCCAAAAACTCAAACTAACTGAACCAAACAAAAAAAACAGATAGAAGAAGAGGGGAAAATAAACACATAAAGCCCATGTGTCACGAAGCTGCAATACAAGAGTTATTGTCCCCCTATTAATTCTCCTGTGTTGTGATTTCCCAGGGTGTTTAATTTCTGAAGGCATCATGCATATGTCAGAGAATGTTTTAAGGGAGAAATTCACTATACTGCTTATTTCATAGTCACCGTAAGCCACAATTATTTCAAGTGAATTTCAAGTGATGGTTCATCACAGAAGCTGTAGGAATAATATACTGTGGGACTCCATTTCCTCAGCAGTATTGCTCAGTAGCTTTGTAACAGAGAGAATGTGCTTCTAATGGTGTTGCAGAAGCCTCCTGGGCTGCTTTATGGAGCCATTGCACTCAATCTGTACTCAGAAAAATATTGCTCTCTTGCAAAGCAAATAAAACCAGGAAAAAGCTTATAGTGAGACAATATATCTTTTATTCCCAATTTTCTATGCAGATCAATACAAACAGTTCATGTTGATTGAATGTTGTAATTCTTTGTGCGCTTTGGATCAAAACCATAAAAAATAATGCACTAAGGGAGTCACCCAGTCTTGCTTTGAATGGCAAAAAATTTTCTCTTATAATGCTTTATTAATCACAAAAACTGGTTAGTAGATAGAAACCATCATTTACATTCCCATTTGCAAAATGGGTGAGAGCTTGTTAGATAAATTGACATCTGAAAACTTTTTCAAAACTTTTTCATTTCAATAGTGGCAGAGCTTGATAGTTCACTTTCTATATGTTTACATCAGAGATTATAGGCTCCTTATGAAATGTGTCCTGCATAGTTGCTGGGGTCTGCGTTATTGTACAACATGCTTTACAGAGCCTGGTAAGCACAGGATCTTGTCTTTTAAAGACAAGGCTTTCACCTGTATTTAAAATATTTAAAAACAGAGAGGGGGGAAATATGGGCATATTTGAGAGGAATTCTGCTTCTTCAGATAAATTTCCATTAAAATCTTAGTTAAAAGCCTCTATTAAAAGCTTTAAGGAACAAACATGCCTTGTGTGGCCCCCCGAAGTCTGATGAAGCACCCATGAGGGTGATTTGCAGCTTAGGGATGCACAAGCACCACAGTGGGTGTTAATTGCCATCATGGCAAATCTCTACCTCTCCTTTTTTTCTTTTTTTTTTGTCATGGTGTACATTTTATAGGCAATGAACCGCAGGAAATAACTGCTACAGATAATAATGAAAATCCTGAAGCATCTTAAATTATGGCATCAGGCAGGAACAGCACTGATGTAATTACTATGTTAATGATCAAGTAATATTTAAGTACTCCTTTGTGATTTTCCAGTACTTTTAGTACTCATCTCTAATGTCCTGCAGAGGGTTTAAGAGCTGTTGCCATTCTCCTGCTGAGTTCCCATGCAGAGATTTTGATAGCTGCCGCTAGCCCTGGTTAGGTCTCGCAGCAGGGACCAGGACT
The DNA here is from genome assembly GCA_033459285.1 of Clamator glandarius. NCBI lineage: Eukaryota > Metazoa > Chordata > Aves > Cuculiformes > Cuculidae > Clamator > Clamator glandarius. The sequence goes on from JAUNZM010000032.1 coordinate 550,081, forward strand.
CCTGTTGCTACATGACTCTTCTTCTCCTGTGTCATGTTGAGGAGTTGCCCACAATCACCTCTAAGAGCTCCTTAGATCCCACTGTAGGGGTCTAAAGAGGCACCAGCACTGTGATTAGGTTAGGATTTTTTTTTTAGGAGACTGAAAGTCTCTTACTGTTCCCTACACAGATTCCTTTTATACTGTGAAGGCAAAGCTAGGAGACAAAAGGAAAGGAATCAGTAAGGCCAGTTTTGCAACAGAAACATAGGATCATAGATTCCTAGAATAACCAGGTTGGAAGTGACCCACCGGATCTTCGAGTCCAATCATTCCTATCAAACACTAAACCATGCCCCTTAGCACCTTGTCCACCTGTGCCTTAAACACCTCCAGGGAAGGTGAATCAACTACTTCCCTGGGCAGCCTGTTCCAGTGACCCTTTCTGTGAAAAACTTTTTCCTGATGTCAAGCCTGAACCTCCCCTGGTGGAGCTTGAGGCCTTTCCCTCTTGTCCTGTCCCCCGTCACTTGGGAGTAGAGGCCAGTTCCCTCCTCTCTACAACCTCCTTTCAGTTAGTTATAGAGAGCAATGAGGTCTCCTCTCAGCCTCCTCTTCTCCAGGCTAAACAACCCCAGCTCTTTCAGCTGTTCCTCACAAGGCCTGTTCTCCACCCCCTTCACCAGCTTTGTCGCCCTTCTCTGGACTCGCTCCAGAGCCTCAACATCCTTCTTGTGGTGAGGCGCCCAGAACTGAACACAGGATTCAAGGTGCGGTCTCACCAGTGCTGAGTACAGAGGGAGAACAAACTCCCTGGACCTGCTGGTCACGCCGTTTCTGATCCAAGCCAAGATGCCATTGGCCTTCTTGGCCACCTGGGCCACTGCTGGCTCATGTTCAGTCAGCTGTCAACCAACACCCCCAGGTCCTTCTCCTCCTGGCAGCTTTCTAGACAGACTTCTCCTAGTCTGTATCTCTGCTTAGGGTTGTTGTGCCCCAAGTGCAGGACCCGGCATTTGGCCTTGTTAAACCTCATCCCATTGGACTCTGCCCAGCTGTCCAGCCTGTTCAGATCCCTTTGCAGAGCCTCCTGACCCTCCAGCAGATCGACACTTCCACCCAGCTTGGTGTCATCTGCAAACTTGCTAAGGGTGCACTCGATGCCTTCATCCAGGTCATTGATAAAGACATTGAACAGGACTGGACCCAGGACTGAGCCGTGGGGAACCCCACTTGTCACTGGCCTCCAGCTGGATTTAACACCATTAAGCACCAATCTCTGGGCCCAGCCATCCAACCAGTTTTCCACCCAGGAGAGTGTGCGCCTGTCCAGGCCAGAGGCTGACAGTTTCTGTAGCAGAATGCTGTGAGAAACTGTGTCAAAGGCTTTACTGAGGTCCAGAAAGACCACATCCACAGCCTTTCCCTTGTCCAGCATCCGAGTCACTCGGTCATAGAAGGCGATCAGGTTAGTTTGGCAAGTCCTGCCTTTTGTGAACCCATGTTGACTGGGCCTGTTCACCTGGTTCTCTTGCATGTGCTTCATGGTAGCACTCAAGATCACCTGTTCCATGACTTTCCCTGGCACTGAGGTCAGACTGACAGGCCTGTAGTTCCCTGGATCCTCCCTGCGACCCTTCTTGTAGATGGGCACAGCATCAGCCTCCAGTCCAGTGGAACTTCCCCAGTCTTCCAGGACTGTTGCAAGATGATGGAAAGGGGTTTGGCCAGCTCATCTGCCAGCTCCTTCAATACCCTCAGGTGAATCCCATCCAGCCCCATAGACTTGTGGGTGTCTAGTTGGGCTAGCAGGGCTCTGACCATTTCCTCTTGGATCATGGACATGTTCCTCTTGGAACATGGAACACACATGACCCTATTCTGAATTTTTGCTATGATATGTGTGGTTCTTGACACCTCTCTTGCAAACAAGCAGTGGCCAATTTTTTAATGTAGAGCATTAATATATCTAGATAATTTTTGGGGGAAGAAAATAGAATGCAACTTTGATTTGAATCTGATAGTTAATTCCTAACCATTCCTTCCATAGGACTGCCTTTACACCAATTGCCCTTCACCTAGCTGACAACTTTGAGCTGAAGGCTAATAATTATTTACTAGGAAAGCAAGTGTTATAGTGTCACTACTAAAACCTTCTAACTTTTTTATTACAAGACATTGATGGAAGTAGTAGGCTGCAGATTTTGTGTTCCTTTGTTCTAGCTTTTTTTTTTTTTATCCTGCTTTTCGATTTTTATTTAAAGAAACTCTCTGCAGGTAGAGATACAGCATTAGGATTACAAATCCCAAGAGTGAATCTACAATTAGTTCACAAGTTTAGGAAGCTTACTTTTAAATCAATGCTGTAAAGTACTAGATCTGATCTTTTTTTTTTTCTTTCCAGTGCTGGTCAGTGATGGATTCAGAAACTCTGTATGAAGGTCACCAATTATTTTGGACCATAGTGACAGTAAGTAAGAACTTCCTGCACTGGTCACAACTTTTGCATTAGCTCCCTAGCACAGAAGATGATCTGTATTTCCACTGTACTATTATTAGCCTGGAAAAATTTAACCCTAAAATTTCCATATGTAATACTTAATCCTTGCTTTCTATCATGACTAATCTATCTGGGGAAACTGCATGAGTCAGAAATCTCACACGTCTGGAGGTGAGAGTGGTTCCTTTCACTTTGAGAGCAGGGCTTGCTGAAGAAATGGTGGCCCAGGACTCTTCTCTCTATGACCCACATGAACGTCACCCAAACAAGTCCTGTTTCTCAAGGCTTGTGAAGCCATCCTGGGCTTCGCTTGCTGTGTCTGTCCCTACAAAGAGTAAAAGTAACATATGAGTGCTATGACATATCGTTGTTTTTCTGCTTAGGAGGAGCAAAATCACAGCCCTACCAATGAATCTTGATACTTGGCAGAACCTGATAATCTGATTCTGGTGGAGCAATAGAAACATGAGAAGAAACAGCAGTTTGTCTAGAATAGGAAAAAAACAGATGGATGCAAAAAGGCAATATGGAACAAAATGAATTAAGGAGATAGTTTGTGGAAGAGGCAACAATCTCAGAGCTTTTGCAGTTTATTTGTTACTTACACAAAGCTGACAGCACAATGAGATCTTAAGGAACAAGCCAATAGCCAGTCCCTAGGCTGAGCAGTCTAGGGAGGTTTATAGTTAATTAACATTAACTTGTACTGCTCTGCAGCTCTTCTGCCCTCCTTCCTTGTCTGCATCTCTTCTGTCCCTGTTTGAACAACCACAGCATGGACTGACACTTAGGTACACAACCTGAGCCCTGAACTAGGAGAACTAAGACCTCCTCCCCATGAGAAATAAGAAACAGAAGGCAGGGAGAAAAACAAAGTGACAGGATTACTGTGTGAGTCAGAAAGATCAATAACATTAACACCAACGTGAAAAGAAAGAAAGAAAGAATCAATAATAATAATATGTAGGCTTGAAGTTTAAGAGCGGAAAGAGGTTAACTGAGCAGTTTAAAGGGTTAGTGACAAAAGGATCTAACACCCTTTCTTAATGCTTTGCATCTGTGAAAAACCGAAAACCTGTACTTTGATAGTTCAGCAAGGATAGTTATTATGTGCCTAAGCCATAGGGCAGAGAATTTGTTCTGAGATTGGGAACAGTCATTCAGATTTCTACTGTTCCTGCTCAGGTTCAGCAGATGAGCAGCTCTATCACATCATTCTTTCTTTGTAGTAGAAAGTTATTGGAAAAGTACCTGCCTCTTATCATCCATATGTCTGTCTATGGCTCTTCCTCCTTTTATCCAGATTCCTTCTGCATATTTGACCAACCAGAATTTTGCTACACATTTGACATGCTACATTACTCACCAAAGATACCTTCTCTGATTGTTCTCTTAACATGTGTCAGGTGTACAGAGCTTGTCAGGCGTTTCTGAGGAGTGATTTGCACTTCTTATCTGTCCTCTGCAGACTGTGGGAAGCATATGATGAAGGAAGACATATCCTCAAAAAAACAATGACCAAAACACCAGACTGCAACCAAGATACTTGTGATATTTTCTTATAGGCAAGTAGAAACAGTTTGAGGACAAATATTTGAAGATGCTAAATGGCAAGCTGAATTAGTTCTGTTGCAGATAGTGACTAGTATCTGTATTTCTCTAATAAAAGGGAACTACCTGGCCAACAACTTTTAGTATTAATAGATGCTTTCTCCATAAATGTCAATTCAGCAACAGGATTCTTCTTGCCTGTTTGTTAATGTGCATCAGTAATTTTGATTTTCAATCAGTAATCTTAGCCTGAGCATAGACAAATGCATTCTGCACCCACTGAAATTCTTGAATTTTCTTGCTTTTTTTTACAAGAAACTGTTCAATCCTTTACATTAAGTAGATTTTATAAGGAGTTGTTCAATTTTGAAAGGAAACCTATTGTAAGTACTAATCTGAAAACAGAATTTTGAATTTTGACAACACTACAGGAGATCCATAAGCATATTTCAAATGATATTTTAATAACTAATGCTTAAATACTTTTAAAGCAACACTGTAATTAGATGTGTCTCTTTGAACCTTTCAGTTAAATAATTGCATACTAATGTAAAGAGAAACAGCTTTTCACTAAACAGTTTTTGCATTCATCAGCTGAGATTAATACACTTAATAAGCAGTTGTTATTCAAATAAACATTCAATAATGAATTATTATAGCTATATTAAATTCTTAGGGCCAAGTGCTGCAGCTTGTACTCCTTCAAGTGGGAAAACTTCCCACTGACTGAATGGGAGCTTTGACTTGCGAATTGTAGGATTTATATAAAAACTAGCTTAAAAAATAATAAGGAAAAATTATACCACACTGAAACTAACTGAATTTGAAACCAGACATTTAATTTTTTACCTACTACTTTTGCCTTAAGCCACACAATTGCATTACATCTGCATTTATTTCTCGCACAATCATACATCTTCACAACAGCTAAAAAGGGGACGCCTAATTCTAACTTAATGATATTCCAGAAATGTTATTTAGATACCTATTTAACATAAGTACTTCTAAATATCTTCATAGGAACTAAGATACCTCTGTAGTTCTTGCTAACTATTACATTTTTTTTCTCTCCTATAATCAAATTCTTCTATAAGAGTAGTACTCTGGTATAAAAAAAGTATTTTCCAATCACTTTTGAATATGAAGTAATGAGCTCAGATGGTTTAGAAGAGAGAGTTTTTTAAAATAAGTCTTCGTAGAGGACACAAGATCTAAATACCAGTTTTTCTTCATTTTAAATAAGTGAAATTAGCATCTTGCTTTTTTTTTTTTTTGGTGAACCAAAAATTTTTAAAACTGACTGTGATTAAGTGAAATAGTGATTTCTAACATGAATATAAATGGTCTTATGGGTAGATATTTTCATTCAAAGTTCATTCATTAATACAAATTTTTTCTGTAAAAACTAGCAAATATTCTTCCATGTTGTTGACAATGCGTTCTTTTTTAATGATAACAATTTTTTTTTAATATGGAGAGGTGTGCAAAACAACTGCAAACACTTCCATTTAAGCTTAACTGCCTAAGAAAGTTGTAATGACTGGAAAAATATATAACCGTACTTGTGTGGCATTCCAGGTAACAAAATTCTGTACCAAAGGACTTCACAGATTCAGATGTGACACCTATGTATTTAATGGTGCATGCTGCATCTTTCTTCTAGGAAATCTGTTTGCTACACCATCCCAAATATTTTTATTTGATCAGTATTACGTATAGGAGTTTTAGTTATGTTCTTGTCTTAAAAATTTTAAACCATTAAAGTCATGTTTAGACATCCTATGCATTACTTTTTAGCAAGCAGTAACTTTTCAGCTATAAAGAATAGATATTGTACTTTCTACTAAAGTTGAAGAGATAAGACTATGTATATATTCATTATCCTTGTGAGAGCTGAAGCTAATAATTTGAATTTGAAAACAGTACTCTGTCCCTTTTAAAGTTTAATACTTGTAGTTAAGAACAATTTGGTATAGCAATAGTCCTTGAAATGTTCAAATGCTTCTGAGACTTAGTCCCTGAATTACCACTTTAAAAAAGGAATGACTTTTCTTTTTTTCATCAAATAATGTTGTTTGGGAGTACAGTCTGCACAATCCAAAAATGCCTCTGTGTGGATCCCAAGTGGAGTTTGTGCCTGTTATTTAAATTAGTGTTTCTGAGCTTGTTATGTAGAGTGGCATTTGAGTGCTATCAGCCTAGAGCTCTACAAGGTGAATGACTTGCACAAGGACTCCATGGTGTTCTGTTCAATTTACCTTCAATCTCCCTCAAGCCTTAAAAAATCAGTTTCACTATAACAAGACTTTCGCCTTCAACATGCAAAGCACACAAGCCCTTGGTGTTCAAAAGGTCAATTTAACAGGAACAAGAAGAAAATCCACAACAAATTTGTGTTCAGCCTGCAGGCACACTGTATACTTAGTGGAAATTCTTGGTTGTCCCCAAATCTGACATTGGAAGTTTGTACCTAAAAGAAGGAAAGGTTAGATGTTTAGTGTCAATGGATTTATTTATATGTGTGTTCCAGTCATATCATGATATCCTACATTCTAGGAATGCCTAATGAGAGTGATTTGACTTCCTAACCATGAAAACTTTGTAGATCCCTTTCAGAGAAGAAAGGTGCCAACAGTGCTGAGTGGATAGACAAAGGAGCTTGCTGTCAGACCTCCTTTGGGATTTTGATTTGGTTTGTTTAGCAAGATTTCAAGAAATGCTTGCCTTCTGGTCTCTAGTAAAATACTTAAGAAAATTTTCCTCAATATGTAACAGTAATGGATCTCAATGCACTTCTTGAAGAAAGCAGTTTGCATGTGCCCTGGTTGGGAAACAGAGGCCCTAGAGCTGTAGCATGCCCAAGGTTATGCAGTGTGTTAGATCTACTATATTCTTGTCCAGTATTTTCCTTGTCAGTCACCCTGTCTTAGTCATGTCCACTGCTTAATATAATATTTACTGTTTCTTTGGTAAAGAGATAATGCTGACATTCATTTAAAAAGGTACCCTGTCAGTCTGCTACAGTGTACTAAATACAGGCTTAAAAGCAACACCTAAAGAAGTAGTAGTAGATTAAGATGGTAGTTCTCTCTAGTATCCTGGTTAAAACTCACAAGATACTTTTTTTGCAGATAGTTTGTTGACTTTAGGCACTGTAATTCAGAGGTAATCTAATAAAAACCCAAGGCCCTGTAATTTAACTGTTCAAATCTGAATATATATATAACTTCTAAAAAAAAGCTGTAGGATTTGCCATAGTGCAATAGTGGAAGAAATAGCCGATGCTGGTCATGCAGTGAAGGTGCCAACTGGACGCAGTTGAGTGTGACTCAATATCATATAAGGTTTAAAATAGTTTGAAGTAATGACTAATTATAATCACAGAAATATAATTAATAAAGTACACCATTGACTCACCAGGGACAGTGGTGGAAAATATGCTGCTGCCTTTCTTTGGTGAGGAGAATTGCTCTATGAGTTCAGGGACAATGATAGACCCAATCTTTCTATATTCTACTTATGCAACTGACAACCTATCTCATGAGATTTTATGGGTAAAGCAGAAGAGTATCACAAGGATAGTAAGGAAGGTAAGCTTCTGGCTAATGAGAAGCTAATGATAAGCCATAAAAATGGAATAATTAGGTTGCAGAGAAGTTATTAGTGGATGTGTTGCCATTGCATTAGATATTAGCCAGTATTTTCATTAATTACATGACAGAAAATGAATATGTGATGTTGAAATTGCTAGCGATCTGAAGCTGGAAATCTTCATCAACACAGGAAATAAATATCAGGAGGGTAAGGAATGAAATTAGGAGGTCTACTAATGAGAGAAGATTTTTTTTCCCCCCCATCCTAGAGGAAATTTAGTGAAATGACAGTCTCATTCAGGATCACTCAGTCTGGTGTTGTATTTGAGATTCATCACAACAAGATTTCCAGAATCATAAATACCTGAAAAGTCTTTAGTTCTAGTATTATGAAGTTCCTAGCTCATTTTAAAATGTCATGACTGTAACAATCTCTGTGGATCTATAAGTACATGCTACCACTGTAATAATTAGCACATACTTCCTAGGAACCAGGAACAGCAATACCAGCACACTATAGCAGTGAGTGAGGTTGAGCAGCTGAATAGCAGCTTTCATATTGTCTTGCTAAGCAGAAATATTTTGGTTAGTCAGACTTGGAGTATTTACAGGCATGTCACACATTTAAGATAATACTAATTCATCCCAGCCCACAACCTCACATAAAGTCTACTGAACCAACTCTACCCAACAGACCCTCCTTCAACAAAAAAGACTGAGCTGTACTTCTGCTCTCCTGTTTAAGAATACAAGCCTAATTAAGTTCAGGTCCAGCTGATTGCATTCCTGTAGGTAATCTCTAGCTGGAAATCCGAAACCTCTTGCAGTTCTCTAGTGGCTGCACTAACAAATGAAATAGTACATGCTGTGTGATAACTATCTTGTAAATTATAAATTCTAGTCATACTATCAAAATTTATAAAATCATAAAAGGTTACGTAAAATAAACCTGTTGTAGATCAACCATTGTGCTGTCACATCCACCTGTGGTTACTAGGGCTGAATGTAGTCAGAGACAAGTGCCTCTGAAATATTTGGGTAGAATTACAAATCCATCTTAAAGAATTATTATGTGTTTGTGTGTTGTTGGAGTCTGAGCTTAAGGCCAGGGTTCATTAAAGCATTATCAGACTGCTGCAAGAGAAGAGAAGAATAGCACAGCTATTTGAAGTTTCCCACTCAAACCAATGCTTTGAAAATTTCTGCATTATTTGTGCTAAGTTTTAAGTTACAATGTCAGTCATGTAGGCATATTGATGTGTGTAGACATATTTGAAAGGTTGGAAGGGGAACTAATAAAGCCTGTTATTGATCAGGCATGTGTCTTGTAATAAGAATCTGCAATAATCTGTGTATCGATGGTAGTTTCTCAGAGAATTGTCACATATATAATGTCAATGATTTCTAGTATTTTCTCGTCCCCGTGGGAGGACAGACATGTATTACTGGAATTTGCTTCATAATGATTCACAAGAAAGGCAATTCATACTCCCAAATAAATTATTCTCTGTCTTTTTAATAGTAAGAGTACATGTGATTAAACTTAAGAGTAGATATGAGTGTGCGCTACTCCTACTCTTAAAAAAAATAAATCCTAAAGGTCTTTTATTTGTCCATGTTTTTATTCTTTTCTCTTCCTATTTCCCTATATGTTTTATTCCTTCCTCTTTATGTTTTACACATGTTAAAAGTGTAATTCAGTTAATGAAATTTAAGAGAAGCCTCTGAATTAGAAATATGTGTACCTTACTTTGCTGAGCAGCAAAATACAACTATACTAATTTACAGGTCTGCTCTCATAGGCGGACAAATGTAGAATAAGGCACCTTAAGCTGCTGAGACTAATGTCTTTTTACACTGGGATAACATAATAGGACTTGAGTTCAACAACTGCTGATGACCAGACTGCACATGAATAGGGGAGAGCAATGTGCACTTGGTTAAAAGACCACAAGACAGTTACTTAAATTAAATCACAGAATCACAGAATAACCAGGTTGGAAGAGACCCACTGGATCATCGAGTCCAACCATTCCCATCAAACACTAAACCATGCCCCTTAGCACCTCGTCCACCCATGCCTTAAACACCTCCAGGGAAGGTGAATGAACCGCCTCCCTGGGCAGCCTGTGAGGTGGTTGCAGATCACAGCTACCACTCAATCCCAAAGAAATCACCATCCCACATTATATGTTCTGTTTCATTTGTGAGAGTCATTTTATTCATAGATTTAGATTTCCATATGATCCTGTAAGCCTTCAAATGATGATCAAATTAGGTAAAAATAGATAAGTTGTAAATCTAACTATTAGATTGACAATGTTTGCACTGCAGAGCTGATGAAAAGCCTATGTCTACAATGAAGGTGGTGTATTAAATTAGTGATCCAGCTACTGTACAGCAGTAGCAATGTATTTTAGTTACAGTATTTTTGATTGGCTAAATAAAATAGCCTATTTACTTGTAAATACTTTAATAGAGGCAAAACATTCTAAATGGCTCATATAATGATCTTTCTTAGGAAATGATGGGATATTCGCTTCTGAATCTATTAATGGATAAAACTTAATATAATATCTCAAGAATGGGTACATTTACCAGCAAAATGACAGAATAAGATTCTAATAAAATAATTAATATTCATAATAATTCTAATTCTCTTCTTTCACAATTTTTCTTGCAATATGCTATTTGTGGTGTCTTTCCTATTATGGATATTTTTGTGGCCTTTGCATAGAAAAGAATTCATCAAGTTAACCTCCCATTGTGACCATACAATGCATCATTCCAAATGATTAGTATACCTATGAGTACAGTATTTACTCAGGCCAAATTATATTTTGCCAAGTAGAAATCATATTTTAACACCTATGGTAAAAACTGTATGTAGAATTCTATACATTTAAATGCATACATATTTTTATGCATTTTTTAAAATATTTGAAATGAAAATTTTCCATTTTAACAGAGAAGCTATTTCTCAGAGAACATCTAAGCCTCAAATGACAGTTCCCTCAGTGTCTCACAAATGGAGAACCAAGTTAATACATTAGAATACATAATTTTTACTGTGTTTTGCACAACATTTTGCATAATTGCAGCCTCCACCCTTCTCAAAAACCTGTGAGTGGGGTAACACACACAAACTGACATACTTTTCACTGAAAGCAGGATCATGACGCTTAAGCACAGCCCATGGCAGGTAACAGACCCAGTGGGTCCAGAGGAACACAGAAAAGCATTCTACAAAGCTGTGGTTTCCTGCTCATAAGGTTTACAAACCTAAAACTGGACTCACTGAGTCGAATCTTGAAATCTGTCCTCCTCTATAGCTTGGGTGCTTTGAGGTATCTGTGTATAGATTAGGAGATGCTTGGAAGTGATTTTAGTTTTTTGACAAGCACCAGGAGATGGAGCTCCAGACTACACAGCATCATTTCTTCATGTTGAGGCAATGAAACATGTTCTTTCTACATGGTTAAATGCTTCTTTCTTTTCAGCTCATCATTTACAGGATTTCTTTGAATCAGCTCTGTATTTATGGGAATTAAATGCTCCTTCTTTGAAGCACTGTATTAACCCTGGGGAGCAATTGCTAATGTTTTCCTTCTACAGCCTAAAGTTAAAAAAAAAACCTCTGAAAAGGGACAAATCAGGACAGAAACTGATTTAGAGCAGGTTTTTTTTATAATCCTGGTAGTATACATTAACTATAAATCTATCATCTTCACACAGTTTTAATAAGAATATGTGGAAATGCTTGGAAAAGTAAAATTCCTTGGAAAATATCTGTGTAGATATTCTATCAGTTACAACCTTAATAACTCCCTTTACAAAAGGAAATTACAGAATCCTCTACATAAAAACATAGTAGTTAGGAAGAGGAGAAGGAAACAACATGAAGATTCTCTATGGTCCAAATATTCTTTCACTGGTGTTTCAAGAATGACACAACTGGGGTCTGTGTGTGTAATAATTTTAGTCCATATTTAATCACTCCTGTGGAAAAAAAGTAATTGATTTTTTGTTCAAAGTAGTGAGCTTTCTGTGGAGTTGTTTGAAAAATGGCCAGCTATGGAAGTCTAACCAGGCAACTACTCTTGTACGTGACCTGAGAACACCATGCTAATAAATCCCTTATAAAGTTAATGCTCCATGAAACAAAAAATGGTTGAATTCTGATTCAGCCTCCCACCTCATGAGAAGTCTGATACAGCAATTAACCTTGTTTTTAACTGGTATTTAAGCTTAAAGTGTATGCACATGCTTTGATCTCTAATCAGGTTTTTGATATTAATCAGAGAGATTGTGTCCAACATCCCAGAGCTGCAAGTTTCTCAGAGAGTGCATTGCTATTAGCATTTTCCCAGTAAAATAGTTACATGTTGAGAATAAAACTTTTAAAAGATATAAAGAGGTTTACAAACGTAATTCATGCTGACTTTTATTTTTGTGCACCTGTGAATATGTTTCTATTAGATGCCACTAGTTTAAACTGATTTTTTTCACACTGTGCTATGTAAGAGTAGAATAAATAGTAAAAAACATCTTGTATTTATGTTATTGTACTTAAAAACTGTGATACTTGATCTGGCAAAAATTTGCTATAGAAGAGCTTTACGCTTGTCATAAATGTTTGACCTAAGAAATATGTGAAAGTCCAATTAATGGCTGCTCAGAAATATGTCTTGACATTTTTAGAGTGGAGTGGAAGAAAGGTACACCTATTTTGTTACAAATTTTTCAAACAGGGTGCTCCAACTCAGTGGGAATCACTGCACTTACTGTGGTAAAGAAAGGTAATGTAAGATTTTTACGATGACAGGCACGCAGCGGGGCCGGGTAGGAAAGAACATGTCTTCGGGTTGAAATGGTTATCATTTTTTAGATCAATCACCCTTATGCAGGTTTTTCCATTGGTAACAAGTTATTAAGATATTTACAACCAACATATATCACATTGAATGGATTGTATAGAAGCAAGAAGGAAAAATGAGAATATACTCCTCATACAGACTACAGCAGTTTAAGAAAAATCTAAAATAGGAAAGCTATTAAATAATTTACCTCAAACTGCCTCACCAAAGATTACAACATGAAGTCCTGCAGTAAGCTTAATGTTTCTTTTTCACATTTTTTAAAGTGGATTTGCCAGTATCCAATCAAAATTTCATTCTCTTAGAACTGCTGCTCTGTGCTTACAAATCAAACAAAAGAGTAACAGCCTCGTTTTTGGAATTCATGGAATGAGTTGGCCATTTTGACTCATAGAAAAGGAACTTTGTTGTGAAGATCACATGTTGCTGTCACAACACTAGCATGGAATTCCCTGAAACAAATTTTTGGTTAAAATTTTCATGTAATATCAGATGACACTATCATAAATTGTCTATCTTATTAATTACCTATAAAATAAAGGTTACATAATAATAGTAGTTATTAGTATATATAAACAGAAATGTAAACTTTTAAGTAAAACAGTGACTCTGAATAGGTAGTGAGTATTTTTCCACCCAGGCTGGCAAAGACAACCAATACAGGTGCAAGTGTTTGCTCTGGAAATGCAAAGCTTGCTGCAGCAATCTCATCACAAAAAAATTTAAAATCGCTTGTATGAAGTTCTTAAAGAAGTGCATAATGAGTGAACTTTCAAATATTGCTTGAAGTAACAGCCCAAAGCTGCAAATAAAAAGAGAAGGAAATACAGAAAACTGTCTCCATATAGTTATTTCAGAACCCTTCCTGTGATCTGACATCAGCATAGGTCCTGCAGTTTCTTCTGCTGGGTCCTTGCACCTATGAAAATCTCAACTTCCTCTTCTTCATATCAAATTATGAAAATTGGCTCAAGAAATGCCCCAAACAATCAGAAAAAATTTACTTTAAATATGTGCAAAGATTCCCAAATTTTGTTTTGTTGTGAGAAAGTGGTCCAACAAATATGACTACTCCCAGTTCTGCCTATTGAGAGGTGGTCAAATCAATAAAACATTGCCATAATTACACTACTTCAGCTAAATTATACAGTCATGAACAGAAAAAAAAATGTCTTCTGGTCTATAGAATTGTAAATGCTCTGTATGTGAGACAAATCTCTGCATCAAAATACAGCTAACAATGCAAAACTATGAGAATTCCTGTTTCACTGTGATAACAGGATCATAGAAAGTGCTCTTGTTACTCATGGAGAAGAGGGTGGATATTTATGCTGGGTAGCAGCTTCTGTAATTAGTGTTGAAACCTAGTTACCATTGTAACTCCCTGTTTTAAATCCCATGTAAGTTAATGAAACACCTCCCTTTCATGTGGCAGTTTTCATCCTGGATTTATGCCAATAAATCATGTCAACATTTTTAAGTATGAAGAAAAATTCTTCCCTATTCTCAAGAAGAAAAGACTGAAAATACACTTTTCTGTGAGTGACTGCTCCATGCTGTTCTGTGTTCCAAATGTATGTGGCTTGAATGCTGCAATTTGCAAAGGACTGGACAATGCCAAGGCTCATGAATTTGTTCAAGGGGAAAATGTTACTGATTTGTTAATATACGCGAAGACTAACATGTACTAAATAAGCATATGATCAGGGAGTTGATGCAGGAGTTTTCTTCTCCTGACATTCCCCTCAGGAATGGCTAAGGAAGCACAGGCAAAATTTAGAGTTAGAAAGATCAATGTTCAAGCTCTCTGCTATTCCCTACCAACACTAACAGTTGCCATACATATCAATAGACTGAGTTACTTATGTCTTACTACCAGGACACAGTGACACTTGGGAAAAAAAAAACAAAACCAAAACCAAAATATGCAAGTATTCATGTGTGAAAATGCACAGAAAAATAAGTGTTGTCCCAGGTTATAACAGAAAGAAAGGAAAAGTGTGATCATGATCACACTTTTATAAAGGCAGGTCTTGCCAGAGTAATCTGATCACCTTCTATGACAAAGTGACTCGGATGCTGGACAAGGGAAAGGCTGTGGATGTATCTTTCTGGACCTCAGTAAAGCCTTTGATACAGTTTCTCACAGCATTCTGCTTCGGAAACTGTCGGCCTCTGGCCTGGACAGGCGCTCACTCTCCTGGGTGGAAAACTGGTTGAATGACCGGGCCCAGAGAGTGGTGGGAAATGGTGTTAAATCCAGCTGGAGGCCAGTGACAAGTGGGGTTCCCCAGGGCTCAGTGCTGGGTCCAGCCCTGTTCAATGTCTTTATCAACGACCTGGATGAAGGCATCGAGTGCTCCCTTAACAAGTTTGCAGATGACACTAAGCTGGGTGGAAGTGTCGATCTGCTGGAGGGCAGGGAGGCTGCAAAGGGATCTGAACAGGCTGGACTGCTGGGCTGAGACCAATGGCATGAGGTTTAACAAGGCCAAATGCTGAGTCCTGCACTTGGGGCACAACAACCCTAAGCAGAGCTACAGACTAGGAGAAGCCTGTCTAGAAAGCTGCCAGGAGGAGAAGGACCTGGGGGTGTTGGTTGACAGCTACTGAATATGAGCCAGCAGTGGCCCAGGTGGCCAAGAAGGCCAGTGGCATCTTGGCTTGTATCAGAAATGGTGTGACCAGCAGGTCCAGGGAGGTTCTTCTCCCTCTGTACTCGGCACTGGTGAGACCGCACCTTGAATCCTGTGTTCAGTTCTGGGCGCCTCACCACAAGAAGGATGTTGAGGCTCTGGAGCGAGTCCAGAGAAGAGCGACAAAGCTGGTGAAGGGGTTGGAGAACAAGTCTTACGAGGAGCAACTGAGAGAGCTGGGGTTGTTTAGCCTGGAGAAGAGGAGGCTGAGGGGAGACCTTATTACTCTCTACAACTTCCTAAAGGGAGGTTGTGGAGAGGAGGGAGCTGGCCTCTTCTTCCAAGTGATAGGGGACAGGACGAGAGGGAATGGCCTCAAGCTCCACCAGGGGAGATTCAGGCTTGAGATAAGGAAAAATTTTTTCACGGAAAGGGTCATTAGGCATTGGAAGAGTCTGCCCAGGGAGGTGGTTAACTCGCATTTCCTGGAGGTGTTTAAGGTGAGAGTGGATGAGGTGCTTAGGGACATGGTTTAGAGATTGGTGGGAATGGTTGGACTCTACAATCCAGTGTGTCTCTTCCAACCTGCTTATTCTATGATTCTATGATTCTATGATATCAATAAACACCTCCAAAATGTAGATATTTTGACGTGTCTACAGCCATGAATGTGTTTGTTAAGAATGCAGTTTTTAAAGATTGAATAGCATTCTTTGAATTTCTTATAATTACAATTTTTGTTGTATAAAGATAATAATATTTGGTTACCCTTGAAATTAGCCTTTTGTGGAATACAGAATGATGAAAAAATTCCTTAGGAGTCTAAAGATACAGTCTAACCCATGATAAAAGTGAGAACCATTTTGCTTAGCAGGCTGAAAGTATATATGGTGCTCCTTTTTAAGAATTGTTTCAAATTTTAAAAAAGAATTTATTTTACCTATGCCTAAATGCACTTTCTTGTGAAAGTGCTCAAAAAAGACCTGCAATATTTGCTCCTTCTATGTTTACCTTTTACACACTCAGCAAAATTAAAGGCCACAGTTTTGTAGAAAACTTACGTGATCTGCTAAGGTTTTTTCTGCTCTGCTTACCCCACCTTTCACCTGCTCCGGCATCTGTGCTGGCCAGTGGAGTCCAGGAAATGTTCTAGTTGATAAAAGGTAAACTCTAATATGAGCCAGTCTCCCCAGTTTGGTCTGCTGCTTTTATGGCCCCTGGCTATACCAAGTCATAGCTTATTGCTCTTTCTGATCCCAGTTTCTCTCCAATCCTGTCCATATCAGAAATGGAGGAGGGAAGTAGCATAACTCCAAAACCATTTTGAGCTGTAGCTTGGTATATGAAAACGTACCAATGGACCAGCAGCATTTACGGATTACCTGTGTGCTAGGAGCTGTACAAATAAAAGAGAAGCATGCGTATAAGGGAGGGATAATCTTAGCTAATCATAAGAAACAACAAGGAGAAAAATCATCTTGACTATAAGTAACTTTAGCTTGATTTTGCAGAGAGGAGCTATGCATGCAGCGACCACAAAAGCCTAATTGCCAATGGAAGCAAAATCTAGTCCCTTGTCAAAAGAAATGGCATGAGTGTAATCCTGAACAAATCATAAGAACACAACCTCAGAACTAAGTAGTGGGCCCTAAAGGCTGTGTGTTTGATAACCTATGGCCCTTCTCCATGCAAAGAAAGACTTCTTTGGTAATATCAGAAAACTTCTAAAGTCAGAACAAGAAAGCTTCAGAAAGCAGCATATCCCTGCTGATAGGAAATATGAATGTGTGGAATTAAGTGACAACGCTCAGTAGGATTACGTCGGCAGTTTCAGATTGATTTTGGCCAGAGGTTAAGCCAAAGGCTTACCTTGCCTCCTCTGAATAAGAAGCTATGTGCATAAGGCTTATATTTGAAGTGTATAATTACTGTGGTTAGATCAGGTTGAATGCTGGACTCTGTGTTGGCTTTCATTGACTACTGTGAGAGAACACTAGTGTTAAATTATCCCTTTTAAAATCCTTTTATGATTATTGATCAGCATTAGTTCAAGAACGTTTCAGGCAGTACTCAAGAGGTTGCATAAATATGGGGTAAAAAACCACAAGAGTGAGCCTGATATGGCTTCGTGTCAACCATTCAATGGGCTATGTCTAGATTCCAATATTCAAATTGAATGGTAGTTCGTTTCAGTGTTGAAAGTGGCAGCCATTTGAACAGGGGACTTCTGAACTGACCAAGGGTTGAACTCAGTAATTATGTTTTCACACATATCAATCTAGTCTAAGACTGTTGGTTAATATATGAAAACTTGTAAACCTTTCTCTATTGCTTGAAGACAGTGGTAGTGGTATTATTTGATACACCATTAAGGGATTGCCTAATGATTCTGCTTAAGTAGGAAATTTGACTTTTTCTGTTTTTTCTTGCTTCCATCAGTAAATGATGCCCAGCTGAACTTTAACAACTCCAACCTTTTATTTGCTTCCACTGAATAAGCTACTTACTTCATTAGAACGATAGTATTCTTATAGAAGAAGAGTTTCCACATGGAAGTAAAATGATGTATCAGTGATTATAATCACATTTCAAGATATCCTTCTTGAATGAATTATTTGATTATTATTCCTTCAATTATGTGCACAAAACAGGAATTTAATATCATCACCTTTAGGTATAAGACATTGGAGAAACCCTTACAATGATGATATTTGTTTCCAAGTATTGATAACGGTTTGCTGTTGATATGGCCGTTGTGCGGAATGACTTGCTTTGAAGGTCCAATTCATGCTTTCAGCACTATGCTCTGTCAGTCAGTGGTAGACATATTCTAGCTACCTTAATGTAGGGGAATGGGCTTTGATAAGAAAAAATACAAATTTGGGGCCTCCCAAGAGCTGATAAAGTTTTAACTGGATACAGTTCCACGATACTGAATTACAAAATCTGTATAAACCATGGTGATGCCAGCTGCCAGACAAAATATCCTATTCTATTAATCCTAGGATCGATGAGGTTTCTTCTCTGCAGCTCAGTGTTCATCAGAGGCTTTTTCTTTACTGGTTTGGTATGATCGTTTCCAGTTGTTGAAAAGTATGTCTTGCCAACATTGTACATGGCTTATTGAGTTCTATAAAAATGTTTTTCAAGTGATTTGTGAGAGCTGTACATTATAGCTTGCACTTCATGTGAATTTCTGAGTTCATTTATCTCGCATAAGTGTTTTCTAAAAGTCAAGAACTAAAAATATAACTAGTAGTAGTTTTCATAAGCCTATTACAAGTTCTGCCACAGAGAAATGAAAAAAATACCGTTTAAATGCTTCTTCACTGACAATAGTTCCTGTTGATCCAATTATAACTTCTTTACCTAACATTACACAAGACTGATTTAGAGATACCTGTCCAGATTGATGTGAGAAGAAATACATTAAAACATTTTTATTATTACAATGTACACAAAATGCATTAAATAAGGACAGCAGCCTGACAGAAATGTACAAAATCAAAGACTTTGAAAGGGGAGGTTGAAATGCCATTTTTAACACACCCAACAAAGAGATTACAGCTTTTGTGGAAGATGAAATTACATGCTTTTTTGAGACTCCCTAATAAAGAATCACTCAGGCACATTGTAATGGTTTCAAAATTATATGTTGTTTTAATCCTTTGCATTTGTCTTTGTATTATGTAAGTTATATTTCTTTCAACACCCTGTCTTTGCCAAATTATTAACTTTTCATTACTCTTTCTTTTTTTTCCTAGGAGCAGCTCGATTTGGTATAAAGTATCTCAGTTCTAGAGACCCTTCTGTTTTGGAAACTAATGGGATTATTGTTTAAGCTTTGGTTCTAGATCAACATTAAAGTATATTTACATATATTATCAAGAGACTTTGAAAATAAGCTCCTAAAAACTAAAGTCAGCTGAATGACTGTTCTTAACAGTATGAAATACTGTTTACTCTAGATAGTGGTAGAAGGTGTACTTTGTTAGGATATCTCTGACTAGAACAACTCCACTGTCATTTATATTTGTTGATTGGCTTACTAAAATTTCATAGGCCTGTATTTCATTTTAATTATAAACTTGATGGAAAAAACAATCAATATTGCATTTGTGCATAAAAACATATACAGTAAAAAATCTGACACCAACTGATCACTCAAGGTGTTCATTGAAGCCAAGCTGACTTACATCTCACTGCTATCAAACATAGTGCAATTGGAAATACATGAGATCTATTGCTTTCTTTGGTGGAGTTAGAAGTGAAAATGGTCACAGATCCTCACTCCTACAGCTATGAACACATGTGTAGACCTCCTCGTATAGGGCTTTCAAATAGAAATGAGTATTTAATTACTCTAAATACAAGTGTATTCTGATGCAATATTGTCCTTTATTCAAAACTTTTCAGATTCTTCTCACAGATCAGTGTCTCCAGCTACAAAACCCGTGGTAAGTTTAACAGTTGAAGGAGAAGTCTTATTCAGGATTCAGCACAAGCTATCTTACCTCTTGATGAAGTAAGAAGTTTGTATTGTCAAAACAATGCTGAGGGATAAGGTGGAGGTCTAATAAATACAGTGGATGAAGTGAGAGGTATGAGTATTAAATATCAAGGACAAACCTGAACATTTAATTTACATTTTTCTCCAATGCATTTTTTATGTTCATAACCCTTTGCATTGGACTATACTTACTCTCTGAACTAAGAAATTACATGTGTCAGAACAAATGTGAGGGATAAAGCAAAAATCTAATAAATAAAGTACATGAGCTGTAAGATATGAGTATTAAAAATCAAGGACGAAGCAAAACATTTACAATTTACACCAAAACCTTCTTAATATGCAGATTATTTCACTACTTTCTTATTCCATCTTTAGGTAAACTATCCAGGTGGTCAATTGTCAATGAATATCTGAAAGTTTATAAAAACGGTAAAAGTACAAACTATTTTTATAAAAGAAAAAGATTGCTAAAAAGATATTTTGAGATAAGGTAGATTCCAGGCTCATTTGAATCCATTTTTCTGGTGTAGGCAGATGAGCCTCAACTCTTATCTGGGGTACATTATCTACACAGTCGGAATAAGTTGTAGTTTAAGAGATGATAATCCCTTCTCATTTGCCCTAATATTAAATAGCAACCTCAGTAAAAGATTCAGCTTTTAAGATCATCACTCCGCAACTTTAAGAAACCGCAAATAATAAGCTCCTTCCAGATGCCTGGCAGGACAGGACAAATTAAGTTTTTGTTGAGTCCTTAGACTGTTACTGCATGTTGTCTGGGAGAGGTGGCCCAGACCATTTGACATTGTCACTGAAAGTCAAACACATTATGTGGTAGCCTTGCAACACAATTATTTCTCCCTAATAGGCTTGTCAGAGATGGCAGACACTGCTTTCTAGGGAGGACACCACATTCTGATAATACTCAGTTGCATCCTGTGGTATTTCCTATGAAAAACAGCTTTATGCTTGTCAGAGGCTACATCTATATTTCCATATTAGCATAGGTTTCTAATGCACTTCTGATGGCCGATAAACATTACTATCTCACACTCTGGCTCCAGATAGGGAAACTCAGGTTTGATATTTCATGCTCTCCTCTGATGTTGGGTGCAATTGGTTTGCACAATTTGATGCTGAAAACTTGAGCTTTGTCTTGAGCATTCTTACTGCAGGCATTGTGAATGAAGAAATGCTTGTGAAAAAAATCATATGCAGCATGAATTAAGTCATAATTCAGAATGATGCATTTGAATTTTAAAAAGCTTTCTTAATGCTCACTAGCTGCAGAGATTTTGTTGTATCTCCCCAAACCAAGCCACTTTGCTGCTAAAACATACTTGGTTCTTGAGTAATCATTCAACATATAAGCAGCATGAACTATGAAGGACTATGGTTTAAAATAACTGCTGATGAAGAAACTTCTGCGGGAAACTTGCCAGGCTTATAAAAGAAAAAGATAGCAGAATATAAAAACAGATAAATAATAAATTGCAACTTTGTCTGGAGCTGTGGACTGTGATAGTATTTACGGTTTTGAAAGGTTTTATGGAGAAAATGTTTTATTTTTTATGTTTTAAGATATATAGCAACATAAAAATGTAATGGTTGGCTTAACCTATAAAGAGTTTTCTAATCAGTAAGTTCCTGACAGAAGGTGGAATTTATATCTCAGTGCAGAATTTATTTATTTTTTTCTTTTTCTTTTAATTTTCGAAGTCTAGGATGCCTTGAAGTTGCTTGACGTTATAGGATAAATTTTCAAAGCTCCATGCAGGAGAGATGCCAATACAAAAAAAATCAAGCAAACACTGAGTTATGTTTGTGCATTTCTGGGGTTGTGTTTTGATAATTTCTCTCATATATATGCATAAAGATAGGATTTGCAAATAGAATGAAATTATAGATTAAGCTGGTTATTTTCCTTCTTCCATGTTATATGGAAATTAATACCATAATTAAATGTTACATTTACTGTTCATTGAATTACTTGGTTGTTTGGTAATTATTAGTGTTATTACAAAGTGACATAAACAACCATGTGGCTCAAATGTTCAATTATGTTCAATATATGTTGAGCTGACACACATGGAAATTATTTCACTGATTTTGCAAGCAATTAATAAATGTTCATGCAGAGCAGCTTGTGCAAAGAGTTGTAAATTACACAAAAGTTAATTTTTCTTTCAGCTTGTGCTTGCACTGAATCATAGTCCTAGTGAAGCTGCCAAAGACAATTTAACTTATTCATTGCAACATTTAATTTAAGTGAAGGATAAAGGCAGTTCTGTGTATTAGTAGCTTACTGTCCTGCTATTTTCTCTCTCCTGACGGGACACCTGTACATAAAGTCACACTGTACTAAGAAGGTGTTAGTACTAAATTTCTGGAGATTTTGAAGACTTATGTGATTCTGGAATTTGGCCCTGATTCCTCTCGTAATGTTGCCGTGATTCTGACTAAGAGAAGTTATCTGTGTTTGTGCACAGAAACATTAATGTTATTGTTTCTTAATCTATGGTGTTTTTACTGTAAAATAAGACTATGTGTGACTGAATGATTGTCTCCTTGTCGTGATTATAAGGGAGGCAGTGTTTTTCAATTTCCTGAAATAATTTTTGAAGAAACAGCAGTTGTTCATCAAACATGAATGAAGTCAAGACTCGCAAGGTTGAAATGTATCTTCCCCATAAACCATAGCCATATAGTATTTTATAAGAGAGGTCAGCCCCAACTAAACAGTTTCATAATAGTCATCTGGCATGTTATATCATTGCAAGGAACAAATAAACATATACACATCCTCTTTAAGTATCTGACTATGAATATTGAGACTATCATCTCAGCTTTATTCCATTTCTTTAATTGCACTGACATTAAACTTGATTTTGCTGTCTGGGGTTCATATTAGAACACTTGTTTAGGTAGCAAAGGTGTCAAGAGGACACACTGCCTTCTTCTGTGGTTAATCTAATTCTGCAGAGTAAAATGGGACATTGTGATACTTCACTCCCTCTCTTTTCCTTTTATCTTCTCATTTTCCTTCCTGCATCTGCCCTGCACTGTGCTGAAGTTTAATGGTTTTTACTGCAGTGAAGAGTTTGGCAGTTTAAAGCTGCGTATAATCCATTCATATATCTTGACACACTAGTTATTGTCACTAGGCTGGTAGAGAGATAAAGAAGAACAGCATAAAACTAGGATTGTACGTGTATGCTGCAAATTTTTTTTTCCTAAAAACTCTGGAACTTTTGGGATCAACTGACCTTGAAGAAAAATCTTCCACCACTGCCTTAGCACAGTAAGTTTGATTCACTCTAGGCTGATGACTTCAGCTCTGTTTTCTGCATCGGCTCAGTACTATCTATAAATCTTGACTGTTTTGCTGCTAGTGCAGGTCCAGGTGCTACTGCAGCTTTTGATGTCACTATAGTTATGGCTGTTTCTTTCATCCCTTTGGCACTTTGAGTTATTTCCTGAAGAATTTGAGAAGACTGATTTATGAGGGTTCTTGGCTTATGCAGAGAAACAAAGGAGGAGGAAGAAAAGGAGGAAGAAGCTCGGTTACGCGATGTGGAGAACTCTCTGTGTGAAAAGAATGAATGTAATTCTAGGGAAAATACCCTGATCCTAAGTCTTTCTTGTTAATGTGAATTAAACTACAGTTCATAAATTGCCAGGAACTTCATTGTATTTTAACTTAAAGAATTCCATAGCTTTTTAGGTTGTTAAAGCTACTGCTTCAACTATATGCCTGTTGAGCACTGACTGAGTGGCTTTCTTACTGCAATCATATCAGACCAGCACTCCCTGATGCAAAACACCCACACATTTTGGGATCAACAGAAAGAAAACAGCTTTCAAATGAGATAACTTGAATATCATATATAGTCTTGTATGAACTACTAATCTGCACCATGACTTGAAGTAATAAACCCTAGGTGTAGATATGCCCTGTGTATTATCAATAGCTACAAGAGAACAAGTATAATGGACTGAACCAGGTTTTATTGAGTCCTGATTCATTAAGAGGCAGAGAGGCAGATAGGCTAAAGCAAGGAAGTAGGATAAGCTGTACTGGGTGTAATGCTCAAATTTAATGCCAGGAAGCAGCTTCTGTGAAGATGAAAAGACAACATTCATCCTGACATTTCTCATGCTTTCTGGTTTGTTTTTTTTGTTTTTTTTTTTTTTTTAAATATAGTGTCAGCCTGTGCTCTTGGAGGCAGAAAACGGATGGTCTGAGTGGAAAGACTCTAATAGAAAGGGCCTTTGCTACTGCCCTGTTTTGCCCTGCTGAGTATGCACAATGTGGCATTGTGTATTAAACCCTCCTAAGTTCATGGATTTTCTTGCAGGCTTTTAAAATGGTATGCGTACTAACAGTATTGAACAATACAATTGTGTGGCTTATTACAGTAGTTATGTAAAGTAATTTGTAGTCAAGCAATTAAACCAGGGCTGTGGATCAGGTTTAAAGAATCAATTTGGTGTCTGAATACTGAGAGACAGAGGAGAAACTTATGAAGAAGGAAAATAATGTTATATTAATACTAACCCAGTTTCTGGGTTCATTTTCTAATTATTAAGTTCTTGTTTGTAAAATGCTTAGGAAAGCAGAAACAAAATTCAGTGTTTGCTCTTCTTTCACACCCTGCTTTGTTTTATTTTCTCAGCATTATTGCATGACTCTTCCTGTCTGATAGCTAGAGACAGGGATGAAAAACATCTGATCTAGTTGTTTCTCAAATAAAGCAACCACAGTGAGTGCTTGAAAGTGAGTGCACTCCTGCTATGATGTATATTTCACGAAAGGGAGTCATATTTGCTTTGCTTACAGGCAAATTCTTCCAGCATTTGTGTGGTCTGTGTAAAACTTCCCTTTGTTCTTTTCTGTGGACCTCAACAAAGTTGCCCCTTGCAGTCTTAGCATTTCACATGCTTCATTCAGAAGATCTGCCCCATAGACCTTTACCTCCATCACAGGTAAGCCTTCCTTTCAAGTGGTCTCTATGTCTTTTTCTATTACAGAATTATTCTTCTCATTTTTCCGAAGTATTTGCAAATATTCTTTCCCGTGGTAATCTAGTAGAAAATCAGGCCTTAACACATGCTTTGGACACTGACCACATCTCTCTCTGGACCTGTTCTTGAAATAAATATGATAAACAGATGTGGAAAGACTAGAGAATAAAATTATCAGCAGTACAATGATGTCACTTCATACTGTTGTTTTTTTTAGTAGATAAAACAGTACAGTCCTGTTTAGATGGTTCTTTGTTATAGCAAACATCATCTTCTTCCATTAATTTCTGTGGGAACAAAGTGCACTCATTGTAATGTAGGTTTGGCATTGGAGTCAATGGGAATGATTTTTTTTGACCTCAGTTTGCTCTGGACTGGGCCCATGGTGTCCAGTAGTGAATTTATGGTGCCATCTAAGCCCTGCACAGTATGCATGAGTCATCTCCGAGGTACTGAGGCAATCTCAGTAAATAAGAAGAGACAGCTTCCTTCTCAACAGGTGAACCAAATCCCCAAAGTAATTTTTTTTTTCCCAAGAAAGCAAAAGGTTAATTTGAAGTGCTCACAGCCTTCCATGAATCAAATGAAGTAATCCCATGCTGGAGTTTTAAAAGCATCCGTAAATTAGAAAGGTGTAGTGTGCAGATCAAAAAGAGGGTTATCAAAGAGTGATAAAAAGAGAGAGAGAAGAGAGAAGAGAAAAGAGGGGGAGAGTCTCTGCTAGAAACTCTCTCATAACTCCAGCTAACCCGGAGAGTACAATTCACTTACTTGGGGTCCAGTTAGCACACACTGTACTGTAAACCCCAGGGTAATAATACAGAAATGTCAGAAGGGAGATATAAAAATAAGATATTTTGAGAACACGGATAATAAAGTCTGTGAAAAATAAAATGTTGAATAGAGAAGAATATATGGAGAAAAAAGTAAAAATCTAGGAAAAAAGCCTCTCAGCTATTTTATCCCATTTGAACCTTAGTTATTTTTTAATGCTAACTCTATCTGAGAGGCAAGTCACACAATGTAAAAAGTGCCAGTGGAAAGCCAGGATTTTTCTGGAAAAGATATTCATTAGGTGAAAAAAACAAAACAACTTATCAATCAAAAGAAAAAGCTTGTATCACAAAAGAAGTAGCCAAGACTTTGTGAAAGCAAATTGTTCTCAATTTTCAAATGGGGCTGGGAATTTCCCTTGGTCATATTAAATTGCCATGCATATGCAGGCAGCTGTTTATGCCATTTAATTCTTAGCTGTTAACTAACGTCCCTCACATCCCTCTATGTTTAGTGTTAAACAGTGAGAATTAGTTCATACCACACCATGCAGGGGATTGGTGGTATTTAGGAGGCAGTGTGTAAGGCTAACAATGAATAATAGTGTCCTTTCTCAATAGAGATGTTATAACAGTCCCCAGAGACTTTAATCTTGCCAATTCTTGCATGTGCCTTGTTTGGTCCACTTAAGCAGAAGCCATGTTCTCTCATCAACATAAGATATTTCAGCTATAAAAAAAAAAAAAAAAACAGTACAACAAACCCCACAATTATTCTCAAATACTGCATTTCAATTGCATTCCTTGCCTCTGGTTAAAATTTATTGAATTCAACAATCTTTGGGAGCTCATATTTTGCTCAGTAATCTGTGTTGCCAAGCAGCAGTTGGAAGAGCAGCAGAAGATGAAGCAGAAACCCAAAAGACTGCAGAAAAACGATTTCAAAACACTGCAAGAAGGTGAGAAATATCTAGTACCTAAATCATTGGTTTTTTTCATAGACTATTATTTATGGTGGAAAAATGTGGGGAGAAAACATTAAAATTTGAGTTGGAACAAGCAGATCTTGCATCTCACAGTGCCTGTAAAAGCACAGGCCTGCCAAGACTCCAGCTGCATCGGGATCCTGGACAGATTGGGGGAGTGTCGGTGACACTTAGCCCTCAGCTGCTATGCATAATGCCCTGCCAAGGTGTAGCAGCTGTGCACTAAACGTGAAGTCCCTGTATTTCACATCACCACAAATGGGAGTAGAACAGTTCACAGGAGAGGGAAAAAGTGGCCAGAGTAACAAAACACGCTGCAAAGCTCTGCACAGTTCATGGAGTCTCATTTTCAGTGCAAATCCCCGTGCGCAAAGCTCTGATGTATTATATTACTGAGACTTTGGCTGTAACATGAGAGAGTATATGGCTTTGGGCTGTTTTATCACATACAGCACATGCTTTTTCAAGGATCTGATCTTAGCAAGCAGATAAAGGCCTTGACCCTGCAAAGATTCTTATGTGTAAGCCCTCATTGCTGACACCCACCAGTAGCAGGAACTTTTTTCTGTACGTATCTGCAACATTGTAAGACCCTGGCCCATTTTCCTCTTTTATTTCAGCTTCTCTGAGCTCTACTGGTTTGTCTGCTCCTCTGGGATCAGAGCCTGTCTGTCCATCTGCTATTACCCTTCTTCTCCCAAGTGAGAGGGGACAGGACAAGAGGGAATGGCCTCAAGCTCCGCCAGGGGAGGTTCAGGCTGAACATTAGGAAAAAAAAATTCACGGAAAGGATCATTGGGCACTGTTAGAGGCTGCCCAGGGAGGTGGTTTAGTCACCTTCCCTGGAGGTGTTTAAGGGATGGGTGGATGAGGTGCTGAGGGGTATGGTTTAGTGTTTGATGGGAAAGGTTGGACTCGATGATCCGGTGGGTCTCTTCCAACCTGATGATTCTATGACTCTATGATTCTGCCTCTTAATTTCTCTAGATAGCTAGGTAAGCAGTTCTCCAAATGCCATGCAGAACCTCTGTCTGCATAGCCTGCGATTAACATTGTGTTTATGTGTGTGTATAGTGCAAGCTAGTCAATAACTGGGTTCTGCATGTTTAACAGTAGGGACATTAGTCCCTGCAATAATACTGACAATTTTAGGCAAATGTTGCAAGGGATGGGTGCAAGCCAGCAAATATCCAGCCTAGTAGTTTTGCTTTGTTTTCAGTGTATCTTGTAACATCACAGATAAAAATGATTTCATGATCCATATTGTACCTCGTGGAAGCTCTTTCAGTGACCAAGAAAAGAATGTCTTCTCCCTTCTCCAGATCTATTAGTAGAGACCTGATCTAGTGCCTGTGCAAATACAAGGGAAGTGCCTAGATACAGTCTGAACTGGATCCTGAAAGGAGAGCTAATCTTATCTCAGACAGCAGTCTGTTAAGCCACCTATCCTCCTTTGCTGGTGAGCGTGCCTGCAAACTGCTGGAAAACCTAGACTGTCTTGTTCAAGAGTCATAACACTGCAGTTTGAAGTCATGGTGCTGAATCATCAACTTGATTAGTGAACATATTCAGATTTTTTCCCTAAGATATAATTCTAATTCATTGCTGAAGCATCATATTTAATTGTTTTATGTGTCAATAATTAAAAATAATGATTTGAATGAGAGATTTAGTGGTTCAGTTAGAAAACTATTAGTAACTGGGGAAAATATAGGTATAATGCCACACAATGGAGTTAACAGGTTATTAATTTAAAAAAATGCATTTGAGAATGTCATTGGATTGTCCAAAACATGGTGAATAGCAAATCAAACTAATTGTGCCTCATTATTATTATCAAATTAAATTTAAGTCTAAAACAAATCTGTTCTTATCATGGCTATTCTCAGAGCATTGAAAACTGCTATATTTCAACGTTACCATTCATGTTTTTTAGCTTCTAGAAATCCTTTCATTTCTGAAAACACCTCAGAATTGAAAAATAAACCACTCTCACCTTCCTGTTCCAAGAAAATGCTGTTTCAAAGTCCTATATCTATATTAATCATCATCCATCAGTTAAATAGCTAAGTAGACCAACTCTAAATACACCGACATTTCACTGCTGATATTTTGAATCTGCAGTTAAATCGCCCTTTGCTCTACTTCCATAAGCCAAATATCACTCCTATTTTCTGCAGTAAGTCATGTTCCAAATTTCTTCTTAGCCTGCACTGATGTCCAGCATTGTATTAGAGATCATGCTGTTACAGGGCAGATGTCAGAGCATGAAACAATTCCTGCTGTATTTTGGATATGATAAAACAACAAGATTCCGCCTGCTGGAAAATGTCTACTAGTACAGCAATGGTTCTGTTTATTCTTAGCTCAGGTTTTCCCTTGTTCCTAAAAATCTATTGATTTTTTTTTTTTCTCAGTGTGTTTTGGTTGCATAAATATATGTAAACCTCAATATGCATGTGGAGAGGAGCATTTGTTATTCATGCTCCATGTGGCCACAAATTTAATTATAAAACTTCAGTCATCCAGCCAGGGATCAGAAAAGGTCTCTCACAAGCTCGATGCCCATTTACACAACATACTTAATGCACAGACAAAGCCAGGACGGTCTACAGGAACAGAGGCTGGTTTATGCCTTAAATGTACTTTGTACACCTATAGAAGGTGCATAAACCATATATGGTTTCCAAGGGGAACCACATCCTTCAGCCCATCCCACCTCCCTCACATCTAATTTTGCTACCTGAATTGTCCAATAGTTGCTGCTTATACAAATTTTGTCTTGAAGGTAGGTTTGGAATACGAAAGGCATCTGCCAGTGCATGGGTTCCATGCTGTGCTTTGCAAAGGTAAGGATATCATTGTCAGTGACCTAAAAATGCTTAGTATGGAATGCTGGCATAATGTTTTTTAGGGAACGTTTAAGTCATGTGAGCAGAAATGACATTAGCATATAATAAGGTTATATCCCTTTTAAAAATGTGGCTTCTGTGGTCACATATTTAAACAAGGTGTGTTTGATGCCAGGCTGCTTCTTCACGATCTCATTTTACCTAAAACTTTGCCTACATGTCATTAAAATTTTAGTTCTAAGGTGCCTATAATTATGTTTCAAAATTACCTATAAGTGCCCTTGAGATTTTTACTCCTCAAATCAAGCTAGTTTGCAAACCAAATTCTCATCTTTGAAGTGTCAATGAGGCCTTTTGTACAGGAAATGCTTATTTTTATTGCAGTATTTGTAACAATGTAAAGGAAATTGCACAGGTGTGGTACAGCACGCAGAAAAGTCTTACTTCAATATCCTTAGATTGTTTCAATCAACAGGAACATTCAGCATCTTGCAGAATAATCTAATGCTTCCTAGTGTAAGTATTGATGAATAACAGCTCACAAATTTGGAGTGACATGTCTACACTGATTATAATCGCCACTGACTGCCTTTGCAAAGCAAAGACCATGTGCCTGTGTGTTTGCACACCTGCTAAAAAAAACCCCAGCTCTCAACAGTGCTGCACAGCTGAAGCTCTTCAGCTAAGGAGAGGTTAAATAGTTCTCCATTCCACAAGCTGTAAGGTCAGTGATTAAGGTGGATTAAGATGTGCTGGGTTTCATCAACAGTGCTGATCCTCCCTGTCTCTTAATGTAAGGATAATAGTAAGGATGTGGACATCATAAATTTTTAATGTGAAATAGTTGTGAAGCATAAGTGAAAAGTATAGAAACAGGCAGGTACTGTTTGCACTAATGTGTCATTACCCATGGAGTAGCTCTCTATCTCTGGTTAACATATATTGCATGCTTTTAGGTAGATTAATTCCCTATTTAATGTATGGTGTCTAGGTTGATGACACCTTTTCCTATGAATGAACAAAACACAAAAAATTATGCTGTTCCATTCACCTTGTAAACATATTTAACATCCTGAGAGTCTTTATTGCTGAGTTAGCATTGTTTAATAAAAGTGGCTGTGAACCCCATGTTAGTTTGAATGTAAAGCAGTTTGGAGTAAACAGACACAATCTTGGTCTAATGAATTATCATTGGAGGTATTTGGATTTTCAGGCATGGATTGAAATCAAATCAGCTGAAACAAGGTTTATAGTCAGAAGAATGGCTATGTGAGATAACAAAATGAGGGTTATTTTCTTGGAATTATTTTGGTAATAAATCTGTGAAATTCACCATGTTTTTTTAAATTTCTGGCCCTGGAAAGTCTACTGTGAATCCAAACCCACACTTGCACAATTTTATCAGCTACATTAATTCTATGTTTAGACTTAAAAACTATTCTTTGTGATGTGCTGGAATAGAGTTCAGCATATGCTTTCATATCATTAGTAACATTTCATTCTAGAAATTAATTTCCATTTAGGAATTTACTTTGGGCTGAACATGAACAAAATCAGAATATCTTGAAATTAACTAAAAAAATTATAAGATGAAGTAATTGAATCCTCAGAATGCTTCATTGGTTTGTGTCCTTAGGTTTGGAATTTGTCTCTCCTTTTTAACGTTATGCTGCATGTTTTAACATAAAGTAAAATAGAACATTTTTAAAAGGTTAAAATAAAAGTTGTTGAAGAATAAAATCTTTTTTTCTTGTAAAGAAGAAATTCTGTTCATGAATGGTAAGAGGTTTATATCTGTCCTGAGCAAAGATACTAGAAAGCAATTCACAGCAGGTGAATAATTTGAACAGAATTATGTAGAAATCGGTTATTTTAACCAACATGACCATTCTGTAGCTGGATTCAAAGCCTGTTCACTTAACCTGAAAAACTTGCTGTGGTTGAATATATGAAGTATGATGGATAACAGTTATTAATCTTATTTGCTTTGGAAAAGAAAACAGGGCTAAATACTCATTCAATCTTAATAAATCTAGTAGTATATCTATTAACTTCCATTTAACTGTATACTAAGAATACTGAAAATTCAAAGACAATTTTTTGTATATTGTGCAAACACAACTTATCCCCTGGTATTGTGCAGCTGAAATTCTGGGTCTTACCTTGCAACCACAAATCTAGAGATCGCTTTTGTTATCATTTGCTCTTTCAACAGAAATAATTTGTTACATATTAATCTTCAGCAAATTGCCTTGCTATCTTTGCTGCAGGATAAGATCTTCCAAATTATGTGCACATGTAGGTTTGGAAAGTTTTATGATGATTGATACGGGGCATTACTTGTCCATCAATAAGCTGAGATAGCTACATGTGATTGTTTTATGACAATTATCACAGATATTTTAAGGACAACTTTTCTTTCTTTTGTGAAATCTGTGCTGGAAAAATAAGCAGCAGACTTTAAAACAGACCTTATGGTTATGACTAAATAATCTTTTCAGAGATACTTAAATTTTAGCTAGTACCTGTTTCTCTCAGGAAAAACTAATCTTTATGTGCTCTATTTTCTTTTTTTCTTTTCCAATCTCAGATAACTCATTTGTATTTGCACCCCTCTTTCAGGGCAAGGGGTGACCTGAAGCAGAGAGTCCACACAGTCTTCCTGGGCTACAAAGGGGACTCATCCTGTGTTTACCCTCTGATGATGCCCCCACTAGGAATTGCTCACAGTCAGTTTTGGCTCCCAGTCCTGCGCTGCCAGAAATATTTACAGTGCATATTCGTGTCCTTTCTTACAGGATACCTACACATTTGTCACAAGACTGTTACACCCATCTCAAGGGAAAATCTATGCCCTCTGGAGCAGGATTATCTCCTGAGTGAGTGAGCCTGTGTTTTGAATGGGTAAGTCATTACTCAATGATCCAGTGGGTCTCTTCCAACCTGGTGATTCTATGATTCCCATGCTGGCTCTGGCCACAGGATGTCAAGCTTGCTTTAGCATTTGCAGGGAATGCAGATTCTTGCATAGCACCAGGCTTCAGCAAAAAGGCTTGCTTTATCTGTTTATTTTTTATCAGGCTGCCAGCTTTCAAAGAAAAGATTTTGTCATCTTCTTTTATTATGAATTCTTATAGACACATGTTGTTTCTGTGATCCTCCAAGCTATTACAGTTTAGCTAGACACTACATTGCTGCAGGCATTCTCTTCAAAGTGGCCTGGGCAACGCTGGCCCAGACACTGTTGGCCCCTCAGTTCTCCTGGAAATCAAATCTGCACTCATAACCTGATTATTCAAAATCAGAAGTAGATCAAAAACCTTATAAATCTAATTCTGCCTGAGGTTCAGAGGGAAGTGTCCATTGAGTTCAGTGGGTGCAGGATTAGGGCTGTACTTTTGCCTGTAGGTCTGGCTAGAAGATTCCCACATTAAGTGACATGTATTTTCTACTGTGTGCACATGCAAAACATGCATCTCTTGAGGAAGGAAAAGACTACAATATTTATCTCATGCCTAGAGGGCAAGGCAACCTGCTGACTCCTTGAGATGTGCATTACATTTATGCCTTCCTCTAGGAACTAATGAAACTTCAGGAATGACGATGAATGATATGGAGTGATTTATAAATGTCCATCACAGTCATTGTGCTCATTGAGGAAGTTTCCTGAGTTTATGAAGGCCATTTTTGCAGGTTCATTGCCTCTCATACATGAAAAATAAATGTTGTGTTTTATCTCGGAAAAATGTCTCGATAAAAAAAAAAAGGAAATGTAATAAGAAACATTTATAAACAACTTCAGTGTAAAACTGTGATTTGCTAATGGCCATTCAGAAAAAAAGAGAAGCTGCCATGCTGGAGAAAGAGTAGTCCTTCAGAGAACAGTTATATATAATAAAAGACTAGTGCTCATATTGTGGGTTGGATACTTGCTATAATGCTTGATCCTTCAGTCGCTGATCTCTCACACTTGAAGTCAGTGGGAGACTTTTGATCCTGTGGTTAAGGGTATTGTAGAACTTTGCTGGAACTAATGTTTGGCTCTGTGTGTCAAATTAAGCACATGTGTAAAGGGTTGTGAAGGAGTGACAACGAAGAGCCCAGAGCCCACCTGAATTAAAACATTCAACAATGAATCATGGAGTGGAACAGTCCTTGTGGTATTTCCTTTTGCTGAGAGGTGGATAACCTTTGTAAGCTCAATAACTTTTTTATCCCCAGGGAGGCATTCAGGGATTGCAGTCATGTTTGCATTGTTCTGTGGTCCCTGACAAATCCAACCATACTTGGTTTCACATAATTAATTTTCCCATAATTTAATAGGCCTGAGATTTTGATCTTTTTCTGAGAACCAATCCCAGAAAAAAATGGCTTGTTGGCTAGGCTTCTAGTGATGATTCCTGCCTTATCTAATTATATATTCCAATATATTTCTATATATAAAAACATTTTCCACATATAAACCAGTCATACATACCCTAAATAATGTCCCAGTTTTCCCTGTGTTGTTTGGCAGGGATTACTCTGTCTCTAAATCCTCTGTGAGAGTTACCACCTACCTGTGACCTGGCAGATCTCCACTGACTTGCCATGCAATCATCTTCATCTAGAAATATGTTTCTGAACTGCCTGTCTAATCTGCCACACATGCTAAATGCAGAATGGTATTAGTGCCCTCATTCAGATTTGGACTACAGACAATATCACAAAACAAATATATGCAACAGTTAAACTGTAATGAAAATACTGTTCTATCTTTCATGCTTGCTTTCTTTCTTTCAACAGAATAAGAGGTTGCAGTCTGAGATGGTCTGGGTAGTATATCTCCCTAAAATATTGTACTGATTAGTCTTGCAAAGGAAAATAAGACTTTCTGAGATACTGTTCTGATTTCTATCATAAAGATTTTGACACTGCTTATATAAAGTCTTTGAAACATGAAGTTGCATAAAGGCAGACTTAGAAAGTAGCCCTGTGTTTTGAATTTCCTCTCAGTATGATGTCCTTGGAGAAATGAAACACATTTTTTAATTATTTGGTATTTGTATAAGGAGGGATCTGGACTCTTTGGAAAGATTTACCATTCAGAATACTCTCATGGTTTAGCCATGACCTGGCTGATTTTGGCAGCTAAAACTGTGCAGTTGAGCCTCCAAAATGCCTTGCCTCTCTCCCCCAAGGAAATGGAAAAGGGAAATGAGAAGAAAATGAATTGCGGGTTGGAGATGAAAACTATAGCTTTAATGAAATTTAATAATAATAATGAAAATAATTAGGAAGTAATAAAATATATATAAATATATGAGATCATGGCCCCACCCCTTGATGGTTTTATGTCACCACAGGTGCTGCAGAACAGAGATAAGGGGGATGAGTGTATGGCTAGGAGGGAGCTGAACTCAGGAACTGGATTCAGGAATGCATGGATGTGGGATCAGCAGCAACCATACAGACGAGGTCCTCAGTGGACTTCGGCCATTGCAGAAGGGAGCGAGATCCTCGTGGTCTCTCATTTTATACTGAGTATGGATGTATATGGGATGGAATACTCTGCCTGTCAGTTTAGGGTTATGTGTCCTGTTCACCTCTCCCTGCAGATGTGAGCATTTTTCGCCAGCTTGAGGTTCACTTTGGTTTCTGTAGGGATAAGCATTGGCCATTTTGCACACCAATGACCTGTGGTATCACTTCTAGCATGGAACACTGTCTCAAAAACATGCAGTTAGCTTTCAGAAAATGGAGTTAGAGCGACTGAGATAAAGACAGAAAACTGACTCTAATTTAGCTCATAACCCAACAAATACACACCCTCAAAACACTATTCTTGGAAGGGCCAGGGCAAGAGGATGGCTGATGCCTTCCCACATTGGTGCCTCTTCTTAGATGGCATTTCTGATACCAAAGCGACCAAATCTCATACAGCCCATGCACCTGCTTGATCTGTTTCTGCAAGATGATATTCTTTGTAATGTGTTTATACAATTACCTGTTGTTATCCAAGGAAAGTTAATAAATGCGTAGTGATTGCATCTGTGTCCTTGTTCCTTTAACTCAGTGATTCTTGAAATATGTTTCTCCAAATTTTATGCTACTTAATGAGAAATACTTTAATAGCTAGGTCCTGCTTTCTAGCATATAGTTTTCTCAGTCCTTGGATCCATTAGAATAGGTAGAAGTGGATATGCATAAAAGCTTTTTTTGATTAAAATATTGTGTGAAATTGAGA
This sequence comes from Clamator glandarius, assembly GCA_033459285.1. Taxonomy (NCBI): domain Eukaryota; kingdom Metazoa; phylum Chordata; class Aves; order Cuculiformes; family Cuculidae; genus Clamator; species Clamator glandarius. The sequence goes on from JAUNZM010000032.1 coordinate 585,592, forward strand.
TATATTGTGAGTAGGATCAAATTAGATAAAAACCTCCAATAACTATCTTTTTCTGTCATCCTACTCTATGGCTCTGTGGTCTCTGTTTTTTCTCAAAACTCTAGATTGTGTATAGGGCACTAAGTCAATGAGGCTTAGAAAGGATGTTTTAGATGAAAAAGTCATCTTTAATTTCAGTTATAGTGCCTGTTGATCCTCAAACAAATATTAACTCCTCTAGAGATGGCATAGCTTTATGAGCAGAAAAGCTCTTCTAAATTACATTATATACTCACATAGTCCTTAATAAGATGAAAAGTTAGATATGAATAGCATCAGAAATCTAGACTCTACTGTTCATAGCCCATCTATATATGTTTAATTTTTGTAGTGTTTCTGGCTATGTGATACTCTGTAAGTTGGAGGACTGACCACGTGAGGACAGGGAGAACTGTGAATTTTGTAGCTGTGTGACAAGGCCTCTGTGCCTTTACAGCCTGGGAAGAACCTAAAAATGGTTTAGATCCATTTTGGGATTTAGGAATCTCTACAAAACAGGGACTTCTCTTAGGAGTTGTACAGCTCAGCCCTGACCCAGAGAGGCTGTAACTTGATGTAGCAAGAATGGGTGCATTTTGTAAGCAGAAACATTTCTATTAGTTTAGTTCACCAAGGTTGTTTTTCTATACAAATTAGAATATTTTTCTTAATACCAAGTTTACTATAATATTCCTGCCAATATTACTATGTTCAGTTGTACCTGAGTTGTAGTTCCCTTAAAAAATACTTTCTCACATGCACGACTATGCCAAATTTACCAGAGTGTATTTTTAACATCTGCATTTTTGTCATTGTCTTTGTTTTCTTCCACTTTAAGGGTTCTTCATCTTTAACTGAAGAAATATTTCCCTTACTGCTGTTGAGCAACAGTGTGACTTATTGTGAGCTGTATTTTATAAACTGTTGAACAACATGAGGGAAGCCTTACTTCTGTCTTAAGAAAACTAGTTTTGGAGGAATAACAACTGCAGGTTGTATTGTAGTAACATGAAACAGACTGACTAAAGAGTTTTTTCTTCTAACTTCATCTCTCTTGCAATTTGTGACCTTTGTGACCAGTAAGTCACTGGAGCTGAAATTCTGACTTTATTCAGACAGATAATAGTGTGGGTAAATTTGTCATGTTCTTATTCACTCTCTCACATTCAAGCAGGAAATCTTATTCTTGTTATTTCTTTATAGATTTCCATATACGAAATAAATTTGTTGCATGCTGTCAGATGAAGACATTACTTTTATAGAGAAAAGTGTAATCAAAGCTACTGTAACTGAAAAGCACAGGGGCAAGCCAACCTGCTCAGTAGCTGAAGCAAATTAAAAAAGTGTCTTTGTTGACCTGTGCTGCTTTTGTGAATAGATGCTGCTTGGTGAGGTTTCTCATGCAAAAGATTCACTAAACTATTTCTTAACCATTGAATTATTGAATTATTTTTTCAGAAGATAACATTATATTTGTCTGAAAAGAAGGTCCAAGCTTAGAGTGTCTGCAAAACGTTTAAGTCTTAATGTATATATGGGATAGAGCAAAAAGGAACTTAAAAATATAGCCTCGGAGTGTAAGTGGAGTCATTTTATTGATGCCAAGAGATCTCTTCCAGTTTGCTTTGATCCTGAATTATGAATGCATGTAAATGCTTTAAAAAAAAGTGAACTGCATAGGCTGTGGTATGTAGAGCACATACGCTGTGCTCCATAGGCACCGTGTACAGCACATACTCTGTGAGCACTCAGGCAGGCAAACTGCAAATCTTGAACTTGCAGCCTGACCATTGCCTGAGGGGACTTCTGGGCATACAGGAAGGATTTGGCTGAGGCTGTAGTTTGCTTTCATTCGTGCTTCTTAGCAGATTATAACAAGGCATTCTCAGTAGAATTGTTTCTGAACAGTAGCAAAGCTGTGTTAGTGATTTCAGGAAAAAAAACAGCTCCAAACCACTTTAAGATTAGTTTCTGTTTTATTACACACACCATGTTACTTAAAATGACATCTTCCTTTGCCTGGCATTTAATAAAAACAGGCTCGAGATCTGCAATCCATTAAAATTCATATCAGAGGACTAAACTGCATGTACACAGGAACTAGTAGATAAAATAGCATGAATGTGACATACAGAAAATGCAAACTTTCTGTCAAAGGGCAGTGAGATTAAGCTGATTTAGTCGAGAAGGTTTCTTTACAGTTGCTAATAGATGTATTTACAGATTCATTGTGTATAACCCTACATGGGTCAATAAAGGCCATTTCTAGCTCTCATTTGTGCAAAGGGCCATTATGCATTATTGTATAAGTTACATAAGCGGAGCAAGCTTTATTTGGGGTTCTACTGGAAATGATAGCAGCATTGTCTTCTCTCTCTATTTTTTTTTCTACTATGTAGTATGTCTATTTGAAAAGCCCAGGACATTTCTCTAGAGACAGGGAAATGGGTGAACCCTACTCTGAAATGTTTGTAATCAGAGGGTCAGACTGACAAAACAGTAAAGAAAAAGGCAGGAGATATGTATTTTCCCATCCCATATTTGGGTTCTCTTTGAAGACAGAGCCTTTTATGGCTCTAAGCAAGCCATAAAAACAGTCCTGACTCTCAGGACTGTCAAATGTCCTGAGGGATTTTATCTGTTTCCATGACCACAATTTAACTGTGTGTAAGTACAGACAGAGGAGATGTCTCTGTGTTCCTGACTTCTTCTTTTTGCTGGCATTAATGTTTGAAAGACTGCACAGGGAAGCATCCTATGAAGCCAACATTGAAAACTATCCAGTACATTTTTGTGAGGTTGCTTTTTGAACCAGACAACTTCTACAATCCAATTTCTTCCATTATCACAGTATCTGTTCTACAGATTGGGCAGCAAGTGGCTGTATGGAATTTCCTTCTTCTTAGCAACCCATTCTTAAATCACAGAATCACAGAATCACAGAATAACCAGGTTGGAAGAGACTCACTGGATCGTCGAGTCCAACCATTCCCACCAATCCCTAAATCATGCTCCTAAGCACCTTGTCTACCCTAACCTTAAACACCTCCAGGGACGGTGACTCAACCACCTCCCTTGGCAGACTGTTCCAATGCCTAACCACCCTCTCCGTGAAGAACTTTTTCCTAATGTCAAGCCTAAATCTCCCCTGGTGGAGCTTGAGGCTATTCCCTCTCGTCCTGTCCCCTATTAATCTAATCATGACTACAGAGCTAGAAGCCCCACATCTTATGTATAGGCATTATCCAGCATGCCACAAGTACCAACACAGAGTAAATATTAACATAAGATTGTGGAGGTGTTTTTGGCAGAAGTGAAGGGAGGAGTATTCCTTGGCTAATTTTGCAGCCCAGTGAAGGTTAGAAAAGACCACAGACCCTGGAATGGCTGTCTAACTTCACTCATGGTCACTGGGAGTCTGCTGTCAAGGCATTGTGTGATATTAAAGGCTGATTATGTGGTGACATGAAAAAAACACAAGTGAAGAAAAAAGCAACAACCTAATTCCAGTGAATTATGTAGCCATTGCAGATAGGAGTTCAGATGTGTAATGCTGCTGTCCCTCAATGCCTCAGGAACCTTCTCGTAGGGGTGTTCAGGTACAAATATGGTGAATACTTTTTCTTTTTTTAAAGTTTCTTGGAATTCTAATTTACAGTTCATGAATACTTAGGTTGGCAGCAAGGTAAAAGTCAGTCTGTAGTTTGATAAAAGAAAAAGACAAACTAACAAAAAATGTTTGTCTCTAGTTTCCATACTTTGAATTCCTGCCTGAAGACAATCACAGATCCAGAGCTACTTTCCGAAATCATTCTCCTCCTTTACTCATCTGTGCCAGAAACTTTGTGTTCTCATCCCTGCAACAGGAGTATCTCCCAGCTGGGGGCTGCATCGCTGCTCAGTGGCTGTCACATGTGGCTGACATCAGCCTCACAGACAGATGGAGGAGATCTGAGTTTACTTAGTCAGTGGTCTAAGCTTCAGGATATTTCCCTTCATTCAAGATGATGATATGCAGAGAGAAATATTTTCCCTCTCTACTTTTTACCAACTGCTGTTATAGATTTTTTTAATCTGGTGTCATTAAATAGGCAACTATTCATAAGGAGAATATGCTGCTTCTGAAAATACCATACAAGCTCAAGGAAGAAAGGCGTAGGAAGATATATGTAACAGTTTGTTTAGTTTATCTTTATGTCCAAAGTGACTAATTGATTTTAAGTGATATTTTATAGAAATAGTTGATATACAAAGCAAAAACCTCATGTAACAAATTTCAGCACAGATGGTATTTTGCTTGCTATTAAGAAAAGTGGCATATAGTAAATGAGAAATAGAGAAGGTTTAAAATCCAATATAGGAAGCCCTGAAAGATGGCTGAACAAAACAAGACCTTATATATATATTCGAAATTAGAAAGTTGGCTTCTGGTAGAAATAACACAAAACTTGGCCTCGAGTGTTTAGATGTGCTATGTATGGACTTAGATACAGGGTAAATGTACTAGTGAACCTTGCACAGGGGAGAACAGTAGTAGGATCTTTTCTGAGTAACGGAAGTAAATCCCTTAGTCTATATGTAACAATATTCCTCTTATTCTTCATGTTATGGAATATTTCTCTTGAGGAATATTGAGATGATGTCAATGTCAATGTTCTGGGTAAAGGGAAATACCTGGGCCATGGGCAGGGGCATCCAACTAGATCAGGTTCATACAATATGGTCTTAAAAACCTCCAGGGATGAGGCATCCACAACCTCCCTTGGTAACCCATTCCAGTGTCTCACCACTCTCATGGTGAAGAAATTCTTCCTAATGTCTAATCTAAATCTGCCCCTCTCCAGTTTACACCCATTCCCCCTCATCCTACCACCACAAGCAGTTATGAATAGTCCCTCCCCAGATTTCTTGTAGGCTCCTCTCAGGTACTGGAAAGTCACTATAAGATCACCTCTTAGCCTGAACAAGCACAACTCTCTCAGCCTGTCCTCACATGGAAGTCGCTCCAACTCTCCAATCATCGCTGTAGCCCTCCTCTAGACCCCTTTCAACAGTTTCATATCCTTATGTTGAGGGTTCCAGAACTGGACACAACACTCCAGATGAGGTCTCACAAGAGAGGAACAGAGGGGCAGAATCCCCTCCCTCACTGTGCCAGCCATGCTTCTTTTGATGCAGCCCAGGACACAGTTGGACTTCTGGGCTGTAAGCACACGTTGCTGACTTGTGTTGAGCTTCTCACCGACCAGCACTCTCACGTCCTTCTCTGCAGGGCAGCTCTCAATCGCAACACCCCCCATCATGTACTGAAAATGGGGATTGCCCTGACCGAGGTGTAGAACCTTGTACTTGGCCCTGTTGAGCCTCATGAGGTTCTCACAGACCCACTTCTCCAGCCTGTCCAGGCCCCCCTGGATGACATCCCATCCTTCCATTGTGGCAACTGCACCACTCAGTATCATCTGCAAACGTGTTGAGCATGCACTTGATCTCGCTGTACCAGTCCCAGTATGGGCCCTTGAGGGACACCACTAGTCACAGATCTCCATCTGGACTTTGAGCTATGGACCACTACTTTCTGAATATGACCATCCAAACAATTTCTTATCCACCATGTCATCCACCCATCAAATCCATATCTTTCCAATTTAGAGAGAAGTATGTTGTGGGGGACCATGTCAAAGGCCTTACCGAAGTCTAGATTACCCATGTCCACTGCTGCGGTTACACCATCAAAGAAAGCCACTAATTTGTGTTTACAGTTGGTCATACAGGGTTTGCCCCTGGTGAAGCTGTGCTGGCTGCCATTAATCACCTCCATATCCTCCCTGTGCTTCAGCATAGCTTCTAGAAGGATCTGTTCCATGATCTTCCAAGGCACAGAGGTAATGCTGACAGGTCGATAGTTCTCAGGGTCATCTTTTCTGCCCTTTTTAAAGATGGGCACAACATTACCCTTCTTCCAGTCACCAGGGACTTTTCCTAGTTGCCATGACTTTTCAAATATCATGGAGAGTGGCTTGACAACCACATCGGCCAATTCCCTCAGGACTCTGGGATGCACCTCATCAGGTCCTATAGACTTATAAATGTTCAGGTTCTTCAGGTGGTCACGAACCTGATCCTACTTTACAGTGGGAGGGGGTTTATCCCCCTGTTTGCCATCTTGTTATCCAATAACCCAGGAGGGGTGAGGAGAGCAGTTACCAGTGAAGACTGAAGCAAAAAAGTTAAGTACCTCAGCTTTCTCCTCATCTGTTGATATGTGATCACCATTTCCAACCATCAGTGGGGGTACGTTCTCTTTGATCTCCCTCTTTTGATTGATGTACCTGTAGAAGCCCTTCTTGTTGGCCTTTTCTTCCATTCCCAAGTTCAGCTCCAGCTGCACCTTGGCCTTCCTAACTTCATCCCTACACAACTGGGCAGCATCGCTCTACATGTCCCAGGTTACCTGTTCCTATTTGCACTGCTTGTGCAGTTGCCTCTTGTTCTTTAGTTTAACCAGCAGGTCTCGACTCAGCCACACCAGTCTCTTCCCTTCTCTACCTGATTTTTTACATGCAGGGACTGAGTGCTCTTGTGCTTTAAGGAAAGCATCCTTAAATATTTTCCAGCTTTAATTCTGCTATTTTGTCTTGGAGGACCCTGTCCCAGGGGATCCTATTGAGTAATTCCTTGAAGAGCTGGAAGTTGCTTTCCTGAAATTTAGGGTCCTGACTGTACTCCTCACCTGTCCCATATCCCTCTGGACCTTGAACTCCACCCGTGCATGATCACTGCAGCCCAGGCTGCCTCCGATCCTAATATCACTGACGAGTTTGCTTGTATTGGTGGCCATCAGGTCCAGTATTGCACCTCCTCAGGAAGCAGTTCATGGAACCAAACTTTTTCATGTGGTACAACCTAGTCACTTCCAACAGCAATTCTGAAGTAGTGTTCTACTCTCTCATAGCTCATAAATCACAATCCCAAACCCCAAAACAATGGAAAATAAATGTGTGAGTGCAAATAGGCCATATACAGAAGAGGATATAAAAAGGAAGAGTGGTACAGAATTAGAGATGAAGAGTGTAATGATGAAATGATTGAATAGGCACAACTGAAAAATCTGCATAGACAGAACTGCCAACTCTTGTGCACAGAGGCTGAATAGGATTGGTCTTCATGTAATGTCCTCGGATAAAAGTAATACTGAAAGTTGAAGGTTTCTATGACTCAAGGGGAAGACTGGGCACGTTATGGGATGTCCAGTGGATATGACTAAAAGGGGCCTTGGGTAACCTGATCTAGTGGAATGTCCCTGCCCATGGCAGGGGAATTGGAACTAGATGATCTTTAAAGTCCCTTCCAACCTTAACTATTCTATGATTCTATGTTTCTAAAAGCAAAGGAAGCCCAGAAAGCCCTAGCAGTCCCTGGGCTGTGGATGACTGGCAGCTGAGGGACTGTTAGGAGAAGTGTCAGCCGTTATGCAGTAGTCTTTAGCTTTCCCCCAGCCATCTGCCTTCAGCTGCTACTGGAGATAGGTTACTGGGTTGGACAGATCTTTGGTCTGACCCAGTCCACGTGTTCTCCTGTTCAGTGACAGGAGACGAGCCTCGTGAAAATGCTTAACAGCAGCAATATGTTTAGTGAAAAGTTCTGTGTCCTTCTGAGAGGCAGGCAAGGTTGATGTTTCACAGAATTAGGCAGATGTGTGCAAACTATCAGGAAATCAATTGAATATTTAATAAATCCAATAAACAATTTTTACCTTTCTTTAATGAATAGAAGCATATTCTGTTTTGGCCTTGGAAGGCATCTACTTTGTACATCAACATATGATTGAAAGAATTAGATTTTGATAGAAAGAAATAAATTCAAGTTCATTGACTTTAGCTTTAACAATGATATTCTACCACAATGTATTCACATTTTATACTGAGGCCCCATTAAAACTACTTCTTTTACCTATTCCTCCACTGCTGAGGAGTATATTATTTTCTGCAAGACTTTTACAGGCACAAACAAGTATCTGCAATGGGAAATTTTCATTTTTTATTATCTCTAGGTTTACTTACGTCTTCTAAACTAAATCTTAGTGCAGTCTGAGATTTAGATTTGGAGTCTGCAAATGAAACAACAATTAAAGTATTGTCTCAAATGATGACGTTACTGATCTTGAGAAGACAGCATTTGTTTTGGTTTCAGAATCATTTACAGATTCCATGACAATGGATCTGATGTCTACAGTAATTATTCTGCAAATGAATAATTAAATTGAGTAAAGCAGGATGATTTTAACTATTTATAGGAGGTGTCCTGAAAGACATTGATGACAATGATATTTTTCTTTAAGAAGATGGGGTTACAGAATTTCTGCAAAATATTAAAAAGGATGGAGGAAACAAGCAGGAGGGTATCCTTTGCTTTCAACTAGAAGCCTTGAAGTGACAATCAATGATTTTTAATTCAGTTGATACAATCTCAGTGTTTGATGAAAATGATTAGTGAAGTTGGTAATGTCTAAGCCTTTTTAAGTGACATCTGCTACTTACAGAGAGAAAATGTTCACCCCTTTCATTAAAAACTAGAAATCTGTAGTAGGTAACCAGTTTCTGCTAGTGTTGTACCTTACACTAGCCTCCATGTTTGTCTATTCAAAGAAAATGAAAATACTTGATTACTTTTCATATCGATACACTTCTGTTTCTGAAGTTCCATGCTTAACAGTATGTAGAGCTATAACAGGAACTTGGGTGATGGTATTTATTGTTCCTATCTATATCTGAGGCAGTTACACAGGGCTCTCTCTATCACCATCAAATATCTAGTTTTCATCATTGGTAGAAGTCAGGATACGATGTACCCAAGCAAATGTAAACAACTATTCTATGTTAAGATGGCCTGTACTCTAGACTTATTTACTAGATCTCCATAGAATAAAAATGAAGCCCAGGATGAGGACCTTAAATGTAGATATGTATAATGGGAATGCAGAAAATATGGTGAGCTAATTCACTGAAGTAAAACAAGGATAAGCTTTTAAGATGACCAGGTCATTTCTGTAAGAAGTCAAATGGATTTTGTCTTATGTGACTGCATAGATACCTTAGAGTAAGTGCAATATGAAATATACCATTGCATTCAAGGTTTGTGTAGTCAATTACTTGCAGAATGTTGTAAGGTGTAATATTTTAAATCCTACCTTATTACATTAAAATTCCAATTTCAGTCTGTGGGAATCAAATTGTTCTTTGTTATAGACACTACAGTTGTGCTGTAGTCACTGATAAGAGGCCAGATAGGAATAAGGGCGCCATCATTAGGATCTTTAACTTTCATTGTGTTTTAGTACCATAGGGAACTTTAGAGAAAATCTACTAGCCTTTGCTTTCTTAATTTTTTAGTTAAACCATTACTTATTAGGGATAACTAATGTTAAGCAGAATGAGAGAAGCCCTTTTAGTAAACCCAGTGTCCTGTTATTATCATGAACACTTTGTCAGGAGTTTCTCCTGAATTACAGCATCTAAGGTTTCAAATTAAATCTGACATCTAACCTAGCATTTGAGACTCTATTTGAGAAACTGTCTGTTCAGTTAAAGTGTTTCTGCACTAGCAGTGATCTACCAGGAGAAGGAAAACTTCTTGGCAGATAACCATGTGGCAAGGCTGCTTTTTATAGCATTTGAAAAACAGAAGGTTGTTGCTCCTCAGAAATGGTTTCAATCTGCTGTTAAAAATTATAAGAGCTGGCAATGTGGCTCAAATATTTCCTCGTTTCATACAGAGGGCTTACATTATGGTCTGACCAATGGAGTGCATGGTGGGAATGTAACCATCAGTCCAACTCTGTGAAAGAGTCTAGTCCACTAACATGTGAAACCATGATAAGTATCTCCTGCCAGAATCACACTGCTTCCTGCAGCAAAGCCTGGTTTCAAGCATAATTTGTAGTAAGGGAAAGAAGGGGAATAAGCTCTTTAAGTTCCCCAAATATTTTAACATTCATAGCAAAATTTATGCAAAGTTATAAGGCTCTTATGGGCAACAAGCCCTGACCCAAAAGCCTTAGTAAACTGCTAAACTTTGCAATGTGCTGTTGAGATTTTTTCATTTATTTGCCATTTTCCAGTTATGGTCTGAACCAGAGAAATCCACTGCCTTTAAATCACAGCTCACCATGGTACGTCTCCTGGCAGAGAGCTTGCAGTTAGAGATTCAGAGTACATTAGGATGGCAAAGAAACACAAAAATAGGCTTTTTTTTAAGGAATGCAACTAGAAATATGTGTTTATTCTGTTAGCGACCTCACGCCAATGCTATGGGGTCATCCCAGACCTGCTCACACATGCTTCACGTGGCAAGTATGAAATTAGGGTGATGTGTGGGCTGCTACATGCATGGGGTTTGCATGAGTTTGACATGACATCCAATTCAAAGTTTTGCAAGTTAATTTGAAGCTGAAAGGCTCAATTTGCTTTTGAGGAATGCTGTAAAAAGCATCAGCCACACAGATAGACAGAGCTTTGCATTTTCAGTCTTTTTACCTCTAGTGGGTGATTTATAAGCAGTTTAACAGTTAGGGGTCAGTTATTACTCCCACCTCAGTTCTTTTGCAGGTAAGATCATAGTTTTGGGCTAGCAGTTTTCTCCTTTGACCTGTTTTATCAGAACTGGACTGTTAATTAGAGCCAGGGTTTGGCTCCCTTTACTGTGAAATATAATTCTGTTATCAGTGCAACCACATTCTGCCCTAGGTGATTTCCACTTTGGCTTTAATCCTTTTTTTTTTTTCTTTTTAATCCCATGAAATAAAGAGTATTTCCTTACTTGGGTAAGCTGGATAGCCCTTTGGTCTAAATAGAGTTCTTTCATTCTGACATTTCTGATATGCTAAACCTCTGTGAAAGTTTGATAAAAGGTAACTTTGAGGCTTTTAATTAATTATGTACAAAAAGTTGACAGTACTCTATTGGGAGGTGTTCCTAATAATCCATGCATGTAATATAGTGGGAACATTGTTTATAAATATAAATGAATTGGAAGGTTTGTAACCTTGGAACAAAAGAAGATGAGAAACCACATCACGGCTGGCAACCTCACAATTAAATGTTCTAAGATTAAATGACCTACTTGAAAGCTACAATTTTATCTTTGTTTTCCAGTAAGTAGAGGAAAAATAATCCTTGTAACAGCTCCACTAAGTTCTTACTGAGAGTGAAGTGAGGAAATGTTTGTTTTAATATTTCATATCTCCCACAAATGAAAAGACACACTTACAGTTCAGCCTAGCTAGAAAATGCATAGTTTGTGTCAGACTGAAAGAGAGGGAAAGTGAGGAGGAGAGAGAAAAGAGGTGTCAGTAAATTAGGTACAGAGCAGTGGCAAAAGGAAATTGAAAGTTGGGGTAAGCAAAGGAAAAGGGGTCACAAATCTGGAAAAGAAAGGCTGTCTCCATGGAAAGGGTTAAGAATATTAACAAAGCAAAATGAATCCAAAGGAATAAAGGAAAGACCAAACCACAGTTCGAATTCACTTCTGTCATCACAGCATTTAGTGGATTAAGAATCCTATTACCATCAGGCAGCTTGGATTAACATCCCCCCCCTTTATCACTATCAAGACTGCTTCTAGCTTTCTTATGCTTAGCAGCAGCAGAACAGCTGCCTTCTGGGAAAGGTACTGCATATCAATGGGATGGGATCAGGTCACTTACAACCCCTTGTTTGCAGCTACTGCTTCAGCTCTAATCTGCTGGCATCATTAAATGGAACATCTGCAACCTGAAAATCACACTTCTGCCTGTTCTCATTAATCTTAAAAAGCAGCACCTTGAGATTCTCAGAGTCAAAGATATTGGGAAAAAAAAATCTCCTTTTTAGTTCCTTTCTCTCAGTGTTTGACTGTTTCAATGAAAGGTTCAAATTTTTCACAGGGTTACTGAAGTAATAAAGGACTGTATGTGACATGAAGTGTCTCGAGATCTTTGCAGAGAGAAACTTTGACCGAACAAACCATACTTTTCTCCCTGCTGCTCTTTTCTGCACAAAAGTAATCTTTTACTGCTGCTCTGCACCAGCAGCAAAAGTTAGCTGGGCTGCTCTGAGCCAGCTCAGCTGGCCAAGGGGCAGTGCCACCTTGTCCTAAGCAGAGTCTGGTCCCTCCACTCATATTTGTAAAGACCCTTCCACAACTTCTTGTCTTTTAAAAATTTTAAAAGTCAGCAAGATTCCTTTAGCCCTTTTTTAGTCTTCATAACAGCACTTAAGGCCTGAGAGCTGTGGGATTACTTTAAACACTGATTTCCACAGTAAAATCTAGAAAACCCTCAGAAGGTTTTCAGACATAGAGAACAAATTACTCAAATGACACACTGCCTTTGTCGTTCTTCACTGGCACAAGCAGCACAACTGATATGATTTCAAAAATCCTCCAGACAGCAAAATTACCAGAAGCCCTGTTGTAGTGTTTGCTGCTGCCACTGACCAGTGGACAAGCAGAACTGGGAAAATGCTACTCTGTTTTGTAAGAACACCAAACAAAGAATGGAAAGTAACACTTAGCTAACACTTCCATATTTGTTTTCGGTATGTCAGACAGAAATGCTCATTTAATAAATAGATGATTTTGTGTGTTTGATTTTTAAAGTAAAGCTCTGTTTGGGATCCATCTCTTCATTTCCATATGAGTCACAAGAAGATGTAAAGCACCAGAAGCACACAGTGGGCTGAAAACAGCAGGCGCCGAGTTAATCTACTTGTCGTGTTTCTTTTTGCTGCTGTGGCTGTTGTTCCCAAGAGATTTTTAACAGGGTAGACATTAAAGTGAATGCTTCAGAGATATGGAGAAATTTCCACAGACAGTGGGCCTTGAAGCTCTTTATGTTTATTTAACAGCTGATTATTATTTATTGATTTGATTTTTTTTTTTAAATGATGCAAATCCTTGAAGAAGAGTCCCTTGTTTAAGTTTTCTGCTTTGGAAACACAGAGAAAAAAAAAAGTGTGTGGGCTGTTTCATGACTGTATTTTTAACCTTCACATAGCAAAACTGAAAGGCAAATTTGCACTTCAAACTACAGCTGGAACCAAACCACCCACATACAGAGATAATAAAACATCAAAAGGCCAGTGAAATATGCTGGCACATGTATTTATTTTTAAAAAGGGAACAAAATGAAGAAATTTGGAACACAACTAAAATTCTTCTCTAGCTAGAGTATTAGTAATAATAAGCAAAGCACACAATTTGGGTAGTCTTTACCCCAAATTCAACTGACGTGGTAAAAATGAACATTTATTGTAGTATTCAGATTGCTGAACATAAACATATCTTTTCACAGGAAAAAGAATATTGAAAGATGCAAATATTATGCAGCCTTATTTTATTTGGCCTGAAAATTGTTATGTGTTCTGGGGGAATACACTGATATATTAAAGTGAAAGTTCTGAAAATGTATAATGCAAGGGTTGGTACCAAATTACTCATGATCTCAAGGCTCAGCTCTCCTGTGTTGGACAGAGCAGAAGCTTATTGTCAACTTCTGCTGAGGAAATGTGGCTGCAGGAGTAGTTCAATGCCCACAATTCCCTCTCATTTTGACACGACAGCGTAAGAGGGGAAATTAAACTTCTTCAGGGATGGCTGGCAGAGAGGTTTCTCAGTTCAGAAGGATCACAGGGCTGGTAGAGGCATTCCTGTCCCACCTTCACAGTCAACCACGAAGTTTCCTGGAGAGGGTGGGCCAGCACAGCTAAATATTTGGAGGTGTTGAGGCCAAACTGTTGTGCTCAGGAGAGCTCAGGCGAGGGTATTGCTGCTGCTGCTGAAGAAAAACTCCAGAAGCTTTATGCACCAATGCCACTTTTCTCTTCCATGGTGTGGCATTTTCTCTGTCTTTCCCGGGTTTCTCTGTGAGGTGGGTTGAAGCCCTGGACGTCCTAGGCAGCAGAGAGCAGAGCATCCCAGGGATTACTCATTCTGGCATAAGGCCACTGCTGAAGTATATTGACAAAACTGGAAAATTTGACCCAAGTTTCTTTTTTACCTTTCCATTTGCTGGAGGTTTTTTTTTTATTTTATTTTGGAAGTGGGTGGAAATATAGAGTATTAAAATAAAGGCTGAGTGGGTTGGCATAACCCTGTACCATGACCTGTGCCCTAGCACCTGAGCTCTCATTTTGAGGTAGATCTGTTATCAGATATGAAACTAGAAACCAGCCCTTACTTGATAGGCTTTTCTTTGGTAGAGGAACAAAGGTACTGAAAATCTGTAGCTGATATCATTGCTATTTTTGTATCAAAGCTTCCTTATCTACTTGGCAAGTGATTCAGGGATATTCTCTCTCTCCTAGGTGCCCCTGCAACGTGTTTGTTGTAATCTCTTACATTCCTCATTACATTTTTTGCTCCATATTAATAAGAAATGAAGAAGTCAGCTTTCATTATTTCTCTTATCTCAGCCAACTCTTTTCAGAATTTCTACTCAAAAAGTTGAATGCCTTCTTTTCACCTGATTTTTTTGTTTCCCTTTCCTATGAGGTTTCCTCTTCCACTCTGTGCTTACCAAATTTCTGCTCTGTGACCTGTGGTGACCTCCTTAAAGCTTTTAACAAAATGATTAAATAAGCTGTTGTGAGGTTTCACATGTATATGCATACATAAGCATTATTCTTCTTTGTATAGATATACTTCTGCTTAGCTTTTAATCCTTTTATTACTGTTACTTCTTCCTCCCTCCCACCTTTTCGTTCAAGTGGGTTTGCCTTATCTGTCCCAGCAGATATCTGAGCTGTGATGGTCTCTTGTTAGCAATTCCGACAATATTTACCGGTTGAAGTCAGATCTATTCTGCTTTCCTGCAAAGGCCAGCTCTGATGCTTTGTTTTGACTCTACTGTGAAAAATTATCTCAAGCACTGAAGACTTCAAACTCATGAGAAATAGAGATAGGCAGAAGCTCTGATATTTGTATTTGGACTCAGATTTTAAGCCCTACAGAGTTCAGGCTGTCTTGGATCTCCCTAGTATAGTGATAAATGTTGCAAGTAAAACAGGAAGTTAGGTAACTCATTTCTAAGGATCAGGAAGCTCAGAAGCCTTTAGTTAGGCACCAGCTTCTTTTCTAAGAAACAACTTTATTTCCAATTGACAATTTATCAATCTATGTGCTACTGGTTAACAAACCTCAGCTTTTGTAATGAGATGAGGAACACTGCTGAAAGCTGTGTGACTTTTTAAAAAAAATTTAACACAGTTCCTTTTTGGTCTCAAAAGAAAGAAAAAAGAAAGTGATGCAATGTTTTTCTGTATTGTACAACAGAATTTCCAGATGTCTCTGACATGATCTCAGAAAACGTGTTATGAAAGGGGAAAAATAGCACCTTTCATAGAATCATAGAACAACCAGGTTGGAAGAGACCCACCAGATCATCAAGTCCAACCATTCCTATCAAACACTAAACCATGTCCCTTATCACCTCATCCACCCATGCCTTAAACACCTCCAGGGAAGGTCAATCAACCACCTCCCTGGGCAGCCCGTTTGAGTGCTCAATGACCCTTTCTGTGAAAATTTTTTTCCTAATGTCCAGCCTAAACCTCCCCTGGTGGAGCTTGAGGACATTCCCTCTTGTCCTGTCCCCTGTCTCTTGGGAGAAGAGGCCATCACCCTCCTATCCACAACCTCCTTTCAGGTAGTTATAGAGAGCAATGAGGTCTCCCCTCAGCCTCCTCTTCTCCAGGCTAAGCAACCCCAGCTCTCTCAGCCATTCCTCTTAAGGCCTGTTCTCCAGCCCCTTCACCAGCTTCGTTGCTCTTCTCTGGACTTGCTCCAGAGCCTCAACATCCTTCTTGTGGTGAGGGGCCCAGAACAGGATTCGAGGTGCAGTCTCATCAGTGAGAGATAGTATAGAGGTAGAATAACCTCCCTGGACCTGCTGGTCACGCTGTTTCTGATACAAGCCAAGATGCCATTGGCCTTCTTGGCCACCTGGGCCACTGCTGGCTCATCTTCAGTCGGCTTTGCTGCAGCCTGATGGGTTGGGCATGTTACCTGCATGCCAGGGTCTCCTGCAGAAGGAAGCCAGGTTTGGCAGGCACAAAGGGAGCAGTGGTGCCCAGGTCTTGTCAGGATGAATGTCCTAAAATGCCTCAGGATTCGTTACTTTATTACACCATGGATACTGTGGAGTTTTAGTAAGGTTTTAATGCAAAATATTATGGGATGGATACAGTAGCTTCCACTCTCCTTGCTTACAGTACTGCTCTGAGTCATAATATACAAGCAAAAAGCTGATGCAAGTAATACTGTCATCCCCACCATCTGTATACAAAGGCTGTCATGGCAGAAAAGGAAGAGCTTGTTTCCCTCCTCCAAAGACAATGCTATAATCCACCATCCCATAGGTGCCTCATGTGTCAGAAAACTGTGGGGACGGATGCCATGTAGCTCAGCCGAGTGCAGGATCTCCAAGAGACCTGGAGGAAATGGAGATGCTGCTCAGAATATGAACTGAATATCTTTTCATCTGCTGGCATTAGGGAGACTAGCCTGCAAGTTAAAAAGGCACCTCGACAACTGTAAGCATTTAAGTCAATGTTTCCAAATTTCTGAAACAATCCATCCATAATGATGGGTTCCTGGGTTCCTTTTTTATGTGCTCTGTTATCAGTTCTTCTGTGGGTATGTTCCCTGCTCTTCATGACCAGGGAAGGATGAGAATATAAACCAAACTGCTATTCTGAGGCTGTGCCTTTAGTTTATCAAGTTTTTACATCAGCTTTCTGCCTATTCACTTTCAGGGCTTTTTAGAAAAAAAACTATTTTGCTGGAGATCACACTAAAATATTCTCTCCTCCATTGCTGATGCTTTGGCATAGCCCCCAGCCTCCTGCAGTGAATTGTGTCTGATGCAGCTTCGATCCACAATATATGTCCTATGTTGCTTCAGTTGTTCTCCATTTTCTTTTAAGTGGCAAGTCAATAATCACCATTCCTGGAAGGATTTTCTTTTATATGTTTGCTCGAAGTATGATTTTAAACAGGAACTGCTGCCCACATGCACTGTGAAAGACAGTGGAAAGGGGGACAGGTCTTGCAGCATGGTGGAAATTTTCTCCCCCTTCTCAAGTCCTGTAGGAATGTGCTGTCTCAGAGGTATAGTGCTACCCAATGCTAGATGGTACATTGGGAAGAATGTGCAGGTATGAAGGGTGCATATGTGTTCCTGTGTGTCTGTATGTAAAGAAAGATACTGGCCTTACTTGCTAAATGGGAAGAATGCAGCCTGCTGATTTGTTCCCTCAGTGCCAGGAGGGGCCAGAAAATGTTACAGCAGGGAAGGGAGCTGATGGTCAGTGCTGTGGCTCCCACCTCACCAGAACCCTGTGTCACCAGACCTTCCTTTGCTCCTGTCCTGGTCAGAGGGTTCCACTGTGTGGAGGGAAGTGCAAGCAGATCAACTTCTTGCCCTGGGAAGAAGAGATCATCCATCCTTAAATGTCCCCAAGCACTTTAACAGTAGAATTTGGGTTTTCTGGTTTTTTTTTTTTTTTTTCTTCCATATGCAACTTGCACTTTTGTGCATTAGTTGGGAGAAAATTGTATATAATATGATTTTTCCAATCTTCCTGCTATGCTTATATTCATTTTCTACTTTCTGATCTTCATTTCTAAACCTTACGTATGTAAACTGTATCTCCATTAAAATTATAGTAGTTGCTTTAAGATGCATAAGCATGTAATCTCACTTAAGTCCCCACGACATACACATGTATACTGCTTTTAAAGGCACTATTACAGTCTTTTAATATATCGTAAAAATGCATTTATATTAAAATAGAAATTTAAATTTTATTCTAATTCCCTTTGCAGGTGTTTAAATCAGTGTTTTAAATAGCAGCTCAGCAGGTATTGGAAAGTCTGCCATTCCTAATAGCATGTATCATAAGATACATGGAGGAATTTAGAGAGGCTAAGTGTGGTGTATGTGAGAATGTGTACAATTAAATGAGAGAGATTTTGGGCATCTCTTCCTTTTTACTGCATGGACACACAGCGCATTGCTACCTGATACCTATTGCACCTAGCAACTCTGTCAGTGCAAGCCAAAGTTATTGGGAGAGACAATAATAATGTGGGGCACAGTTTACACTCACAGGTATAAGGCTGCCTTCAGAGGATGGAAAATTTAATTTTCCCTACTTTCCTGGATGGTTTCTTAACTAGGGGCATGTGTGTTCAGCAGTAAAGGCTGAATCGCCAGATTTTGTTTGTACCAAAGGAAGAAAATATGCAAAACAATTGATTTGAAGGATTTAAGATTATTAGTACTGTGCTGAAGTTATTAGTCCATTTCCTTCTCACATAAATATAAAACCTGTGGTAAATAGAAATATCTGTAAGAATAACAGATCAGGAACTTAAACTGTTACCTCTTTTGCTTCAAGTCCCCTTTATTGAGCAGAGAAGGAAGAGCTATATCATGGATGCGAGCAAAGTAAATGTCAAGTAAAGGGAGAAAAATGAGTGAATGAATATTTATATATGTACAGGAGAGGAAATCTTGTGCAATTTTCTTATGGCATTCCTTTGCTCTTGAGATGATAACAGGAAGTAATTGTTTCTTGGGCTTTCCATGAATGATGATTTATCTTTTTCTGCCTCAAGTTAATTCCTGTGATATATAAATTAATATGTACCAATATTTGTGCAGATACATACACTATAGATGATTCATGGTTTATTTATGAAAAATGGATTCTTGGTGTTACCATTTTGTTAAAGTTGTCATGTCCTCCCATTCATTTCCTGCTGCTTCATCCAGTTTTGCCCCATTTAAAAAGCTGTTTTATTAAAAGAAAATATGTTTGCAAACGTTCTGGGGATTTTTGTGACATATTTAAGAGATAGTGATACATCAATGTGTTTTTATATCATTTTAATTTCCACACATGAATGCAGTTCTGTAGTCTAAGTCAATTCCAAAGGAAGCAACAGGTCAGACATGAGATTTTAACATATAAATGACTTGCACAAATAAATCAGTCCCAGTAAGATCCAGTTGCACTGTCTTCTGGAATATACTGAGTGCTAAATGCAGATTTACTCAAGATCTGTACCTTTGACTTCATTGGAGTGATTTGTGGGAAAGAAGAGTGAGTAAAATTATGCTTTATGTGAAGTGCTTTCAATTAAGCATCCAATTAAGACCTGAACTACAAGTGTCTGACAGCCTCATATCTACTGTGGTACGTATAAAATTCAAATGAATGCATACTTCTTCTTATTCTTATCCATCTTTATATTCAAATATTTTGGAGATACTCAGGCGGACAGTGTGGGGATTGAACTAAGAAAATCTTCTTAATGACTGATGACTGAAGTCAGAGTTGGTAAGTTGGCTTTCTTGTCCCTCTGAGGGACATCAAGTATCACAACTGGACTTCTAAAACCAGGATGCAGCTGTATCCAAAATATGGTGTTTAACTGCCAGAAGCATGTATACATCATACTTAAGGACACAGGCTGGAAATCTAGGAGAACCTTTCTTTCTCATCGCAAGGAGACATGAACCAAATTGGATAGGGAAGATGCAGACTACAAGATGTGAAGGCTAGATTTATCCAGTATTATTTAGCTGCCTGACTTTTAACTATGTTATGTAGCTTACAGATTTATGATAGGAAAAATTTAAAAAAAAAAAAAGAAAAGAAGAGTATTTAATGAATCTGGCCCTTTACTGGAAAAAGCAAATGCTTATTTTAAACTGTTAAATGGAACTGATCCCTGAAAATATTTTGGTTGCCTTCTGCTCTGCTATTAACATTTCTTAACTTGACATTTGACATTTGACATAGTCAGTGCACAAATAGATTGCACATGTTTATTCATTTTATCCTGTGAACACAGCAACAGAATTGTTAGAACAGCTTTCTGGTATTGACATGAAATTAGATTGCCAAATATTTAATTTCTTTTAGAGGCTAAATCAAGTAATCCAGTTAACGGCGTGCTCTTTAAGTATGTGCTAGCCACCAACACCACCAATGAATGGAGGGCAGGACAAAAATGTCTGCTTATTTCTTGAAATACAGTTAAACATTTTGCAGAGTAATATAATAGAAATAACATAACCGGTATTGGTTGCAGCTGGTCTTACTCCTGTGTTTCAGGCATCACAGAGATTCTCATTCTAAATATAATTGCAAAGATAAAGTGTGTTTTTGTGACAATTGTGATGTCATTATCATGAGGACAAGAATCTTGTTAGAAGAATGAGATGGAGTCTTGGCTTGAGTTTATTAATATGATGATGGGAAAGCAATCCTGTTTATAACATATTGCATCTATTGCTGTTTATGCTTCAATAAGTTTGTGCTACTGGACAGTTTGTAGGCAAATACACCATTTCTTTTTTTGTGGGATATGCAACCAGCTTAGATGAAACACTATTTTACAGGAACTTTGCAGAAACTGGAGAATACACTTGTAACACCCTAAATATGAGGAGCACATTACTCAACCTCACAGCTAAATATAAATGAAAGCTTACCAGAGGCTCCCATCTTTGATGTTTGTTTATATTTTTCCCCGATTGTTTTTGAAGCTTGTTCTTATACCTTCGTGAATTCCTTTATACTTTTAAATTAAACACACATATATTTTGCTATTATTCAGTTTCAGGAAAGAAAATCACAAGCTGACTTTGATAAAATAATAATAACATTCTAATGATTTCTCTAGCTCATAGCAATTTCCTCAAATTAATACATAACTTAAACAGATGAGGTTAAAGCACCTTAAACTATTTGGTTACAAGAGGATGTACATAGTTCAAACTTCATCTTTTCCATTGAAAAATCCCCACATTTTTGTTTGGAATGTTTATTGATGTCTCCAAGATGCTCAGAAAAATTTTTGTTCACTAAAATCAAGTTTTCTATAAAGAATGTTTTGGTTTACTTGAAAATAAACCTCAGGGAAATTGATGAGATGCCTACATGCTATTTTGGAAAATGAAAAATGAGTCATGCAAAATATTCAGCTGTTAGTTTTTCCTACAAAGCCTTTTTCTGACCAGTTTGCATTCTGTTTTTCTGTTTTCCTTCTCTTTTACAGGACTATTTATAGAAGATCTACATATTATGCTTCCGTCAACAGTTAAAATTGTATAGGAAAGCAATAACTTCAACATTCAACATTTACTTCTCACTCTTGTGTGATAAGTAAAAGAGTTGGCTTCCCATTTTCATTAATTCTCATTGCCCAATCATTTCCAACTATTAATTAACTGGTTTGATCAAATAAATTCTGTAACAGTATTTTAAGGCATTGATCAACATAATTCTGAACTCAGAAGTCATACACAGTTCTGCAGCAACTCCTCAGATGAATTCCCAAGTAACTGGCAGCCTTGGAGATAATCCTTCTGACACGATAAATCAATAACAACATCACAAGTCTCCATTACCAAGAACAAAGTGCAACTGGCCAAGTTAGCTGCTTGATAGACTGATACATTACAATAAATACTATCATGCAAAAAGATCCTCCTGAAACGTGTCTAGAAGGAAAGACTCAAGAATTTTTTTGCCACCCCCAGTTCCAAAGTACCCTTTTCCTAAAGAAAAAAAAAAAAAAGAAGGTGCCTCAGATGCTGACTGATCTTCTTGTACTGGTGTTGTAGCTATTCCTTACTGCAGGGAAATCACCTGGATACCTCTGAGCAGATACACTCTGCAGGGTGGCGAGCACATGTTACTTAAGAGAGAGATGGGATAGTCTCTGTCAACCTCAGGAAAGAAGTACAGAAAAGAAATGTTACCGAGTAACATCCTGTGGTTCAGAAAGCTCATGTGAGTCCCTAGGCACATCTGTGCTGTATGATGATGACGGATAATATATTCCTGTGCTGGCAGGTGTGTTTGCAGCTGCGTGGGTGGAAATGCAAGCATAAATCTGGAAGAAATGCTCCTCTTTCTTTTCCAATGCTTCTCTCAAGCTGAAGGTCTCCTACAGTACTTCTGGTGCACATGTTTTAAGCCAGGATGCAAAACCGGGTAACAGCCCTCCTTGTTTTTTTGTCACCCGTCATGAGGAGTCAGAACTTGAGGCTCTACTGTACATATAGGTGAACTTTGAGGTCTGTGAACTTTGGCATTTTTTTTTAGTTTCACAATAAATGACAAAAATTTATTTCTAGAATATGTAAATTTGATATTCAGCCAGAGTTTGGACTATTGTAATGTTTTAGAGAATGACACATTGATAAAACCTGGTAACACCCGTAGGAATACAGCAAAGCTGTGTTAAACTCTTCCAAACTTCCTCCACTTTTCACTCTTGCTAATAGGTATCCTAGTCACTATGACTTGTTACTCTGCCAGCAAAATAAGTCAGGATCATTCAGCCTCCTGTGCTACAGAACTAGAGACAGGCTGCAGACAGTTCCTGGCCAGCCTGGGTGTGAAGATCAAAAGTCTGTGCTCTGCTCCTGGATCCAAGTCTGTCCATCAGGTGTCCAAAGTGAGCAGACTTGCAAAGTGTTTTGGGAAGGACTCATTGAAAGGAGTAGGGCATTCAGTTTTCAAAGGATGCCTTTTTTTGATGTGGGAAGTTTCTCACTACTTCTGACAATTGGGTCCTGATTTTTTAACTTCCTTTCTTTTAAAGGTAACAGAGAAAGAGCAGAAACTGAAGTAAAGAATAGGCCTCCAGATATTTTGCAGAACAGGTATTGATATTGCACTGTACTTTCAGTTTTTCTGTTACATGAACCATCAGTGATGAGCAGATATAAATCTTAAAAATGTTACATTCACTTCAGTAAATCTGGATGTAGTGATACCAGAAATACATACTGCAGGCTGGGGAAGAGATTCTTCATCGAAACTGGCAGTCACATTGGGAACCAGCTGTTGGCTATAGGTGGATAATTTTCAAGTATTTAAAAAAAAACCAACACGAAATCTAGAGGATAATTCTAAATTTCTACAGCACAAGGCAAGATAATTCCCTGAGTAGTCTAACTGAGAAAATTGCACAGGTCCTTTACACAGTACTACCAGATGTGATGTAGCTTTGGCTGTGATCCCTTGTACTAGAGAATTAAAGGAAGTGTAATGAATTCTGAGTGTGGATATTGTAATCAATACACAAGATGTGAAAAAAAAAAATGTTCAATTACACTCTCAGGAAATAGCAAAATCTCCCTGGTTTATGTCTGCTTATAAAAGTGCTCAATTCCATCTGGCCTTTGTTATGATAAAATACATTCTGTGCAATCATGGGCAAGTTCTCCTGGTGTGTTGATAAAATCCCTCTGAGCCTCTACTTTATTGATGCAGTTGAATTTACCCCCTTAAAAGGTTGTTCAGAGATTTTGAGTCTTTGTATGATTTTGAGTCTTTGTTGTGGAAGTCAAAATATCGTTATGTAATCAAAGAATAGAACTTAACTTCCAACTCCCTGGGCATTACTAGCTCATACAGCTTTACCCACGTGAAAGACATTAGGGTGGTGTGAATTCGATTCATCTGACAGAGTACACAAGCTACCAGCTTTGTAGTCTGAGAAAGATTTAAACCAGTAAAGTGTCTACTTTGCCTGTTCTAGTCAGTTGAATGTGAAAGCTGAAGCTGCTCTTCACTTTTCAGGTAAGTCAGTGTGTATAGTGTGGTATGTTTCAAGTTAACAACTGTTCACAGCTTTGACAATGAAATTAAGGTGCCCCTAAATTTGTATGAAACTTGTTCTACAATTTTTGGCTCAATAATTAAAAGCAAATGACTGCATGAATACCATAGTAGAATAAGTAATAGTAAAATTCTGTGCTGCTGATAGCTATTTACATACTGGATATATAGTCATCACTGTCTGATTTTGCACAAGAGACTTAAACAAAACTGCAGGTCCTATATTATATTCTTATGCTAAGAACCAGAGTTGAATTATACAAGTGCTTTAAAATTATTATTATTTAAAAAATCAATAATAAAAATCAGTAGCAGTTACAGATGTTAAAAAGAGACTAAATAAACATGATGCAAAATAAAATATAATATGAATACTATTTTCCAGTTAGGAACTCTGGTCTACTACCTGCTTTAAGTAGCCTTTTTTTTTATTATTGTCCTTATATGACTCAATCAGATGTGATGCAGTCAGAAGTGCTATTGTGAATATAAGTATGTTTATGGGTGCAGATGCAGCACAGAGCTGAAATAAATATAGGAAGTTCATATCTCTAATCTCTTCTACTTTTTAGTACAGTAGGCTGCAGCTTTGGTAGACACTCTGCAGCTGCTTGTTTATTCTTACTCACATTTCTGAAGAATCAGATGCACTAATGCAGGTGTTAAAGACACTTCTTTTCCTTTAACAGCTTGAATAGCCTCATATCTTCCCCAGTT
Source organism: Clamator glandarius (assembly GCA_033459285.1). Taxonomy (NCBI): domain Eukaryota; kingdom Metazoa; phylum Chordata; class Aves; order Cuculiformes; family Cuculidae; genus Clamator; species Clamator glandarius. The sequence continues at coordinate 610,011 of JAUNZM010000032.1, forward strand.
TGTTTGTTCCAGCTTTTGCTGATTCCATCCCTATACGTGCAATGTTTGTACCTCATGGAAATATAATAGTGTGACCATCCAATTCAAGTGGCTGGAGTTGCAGGTGTCTGTTTTATGCTGTTGCATAGCGGTGCATGGATAGGAGGGGGCTATGACAACTCTGTGCAGGGACAACCCTGACCCTAAGCCTGACTCTAACTCTAATTGCTTCCTGCAGAGAGTTGACCCTGTGGAGATTTGTCCCTTTCCAGGACAGGTGTGTTTCCTGAAGACCAGGGTTTCTCAAAATACTACGTGTGACAGCCTAGAGAGACAGATACACCTAGCTAGTAGTTCAAGAACTTGCTGGGGCTTACGGTATTTGTCACGGTATTCCCTCTTTGCTGAAACCAAGGACCCCAAAAGGCTCTACAGCATCAAGCATTACCAGTCTCATTTTTAAGAGCATCAAAAGTGTGTCCTAATAACTCTGCAGTAATGACAAAACCCCAAATAATTACACCTCCTGCAGTTTGTCAAATGCTAACTGTGAATTACAGAGCAGGAGAACTCAGTGCAGTACTTCAAAGTGAAGGGAATTTTGCCTGCTTTTCTTGTTATTTAGACACAAGAATGGAAAAATACTAGTGGTCATTGTTACATGCTACCTACATCTACCCCAGTAAGTCCTTAAAGCAAAACACTGATTTCTTTCTTATTCCGTTCCAGGATCAATTCCAGTGCATAAGACTTTCCTTGATTCATAAAAATATAGGCATCCATTTTAGATTACTTAAATAGCTTTCAAGGAATGAAGACAAATGAGTTATACAATGTTTAATTTTTTTTTTATTAAGGTGTGGGGAGCAGAAGAGCTTTTTTTATATCAGAAGGAGACAGTCTCAGATAATAACTTTAGAAGTGCCTCCTGATTTGCTGTAAGACAAAGTTTCAGAGATTTTTTTTAAAACCTGACGGCTTTATTTTGGCTGATCACTTATAAACTGTCACTCCCCTGTTCTCCTACCTGATGCCTGTAGGAAATTAGGGCTAAGCTATTTACATGGAGCACTTTCTCTGTCCTCCCCTACCCTTATGCTTGCTCGTAAGTGCAGCTGCAGAGCCCTAGCAGGCAGCAACACTGAGACTGAGCACTCAGGTCTGCTGAGCGCAGTTGCTTGTGGTCTATGTGAGGGTGGAAGTGTTTCTCACTGAGACGCATATAATTAAATTTAATTGCAGATTTTAGGAAAGAATTTGGGGAAATGACATCTGAAGTAGGGGTATATGAATGAGGACCAGTTGTTGGATAAACTTGCATGTGGGTCAGCACATGTTAGCAGGTCATTCCTACTGCACACTAGTATCATTCTGTCCAAGTAGGACTATCTTTGGCTAGACCTGAACACTCTATACTAGCAATTCCGTTTAAAATAAAAGTATAAATAATACAAATTTTCAGCCACTTTCAGCAGACTTGTGGTACTTCGTTATTGTTCTTTTATCCCAGGACTGCAATTTCATTCTGATGCAAGCAAAAGGCATTAAACCGCAACCAAGAAAAATAAAAAATGACAGGTATGTGAACTAAGAGTATTTCCAGTGTTTCATTTACACTCTTCCCCTCAGCTTTATTCCTCTCAAAGACAGTTTTATAAACTAGTTATTAGTTGCAAGCTAAAATGTTTTGGAAATAGGGAAGTATTATAGTTATTCTGCTACTCATAAACCAGTTGAATCCTGCACTGAATATTCCCTTAGAAACCCGGTGGGTTAAGATGCACTTAGGAGGGGCACTCCATTTTCCTGCCCCTTCCTCAGGAAGACACTCTCCTCAAGCCCATTTTAGGAGCACTCTGCCACCCACTGTTTCTAAAAATAGTGATGACATGTTTTACAAACCTCTTAGTCAAGTTTTTGGATGGGTGATAATATTTCCTAGAGCTCTATGAAGGCTTTCTTTTATTCCCTACCCTTCGAAGTGTGAGATTGCAGTGAGACAGAGAGGGAGATGACTCCATTCCCAGAAGTTAGTGGACAGCCTATTAAGACACCGTCCTGGTTTCCAGCAGAGGACAAAGTTTTTTCAGGAAGTCACTCAAGAAGACAGCACTGGAATCTGAGAGTTCAAAATTTATTTCAGGTTATTTGTCCTACCTGGTGATAGCAAGTGATTTGTATGCAGATGTAGATCATCATTGCTCTCTAGATTTAATGAAATCTGTTATTTTAATCAATCCTAAATCAAATGAATCAGTTTTTTTTTTTTACTTGCCAGTTTGAGGGGAGATGACCTAAATCTGAAGGAAATAAATACTGCAAATTATACTCCAACAAGGATCATTCACCAAAAGAGATAGGGAATTATTTGTTTTAAAGACATAGTCTAAGTGAACACTAAACTTACTATTTGAAAGCTTTGTTTAGACAGGCTTTCTCATAGCTGTCTAATATTTGTATATGACTAGAACATAGTATCCTCAAAATTTAATAAAAAATAGCCGTATATTTTTGAAGAATAAATTAGGAAGTATGGTACATTGTAATAAGAGTAGTCTTCATTTGCATGTGCTAATTAATTTCTACTTTATTCCATCAACATCTGGGAGTAGTGGCCTTATTAGCAGGAATGAATTTGCTTATAGTCTGAAACTAAACACCAAGTAAACTTGGTGAAGGTCACCCTTATTCCTTCCAATTATCAAGGTTAATTATAAAATTAATTAGGTCAATTTGTAACTTTGATTAGGAGAATTTACCTTCTTTTGGCTTTGACACAGAATCTGTATCTGCAGTGAAAAAATTTACCTTCTGTACTAAGCTCGGTAGTTTTGAGACATCCTTCTTCAAAACATTTCTAGGTTTTTGCTACTGAAATGACATCAGATTATTGAACTCAAAGTGGAAACTGTGTATTCATTTGATATTGTCATTATCCTTTTCCTGGTCTAATTCAATAGGGAATCTGGTTTAACAGTTTACCAGGAAACAGATAAATTAATTGATTTGCATACTTCTCATGAACTCTTTTATAATCACAATTATAATCTAGATCATCTGCATCAGTCATCGGTAGAGTATTGTTTTAGTTCTGTTTGCGTTCAACAGTCTTATTTCTTCCTGTCGTTCTTCTAAATTTTATTCTTTGGCTCTTCTAAATAATATGAAGAATAGCTGAGGACATCTATTTTGCTTATTTTTCTGCTGCCGTCTGGCACATATTAAAAGTGTTGCTATGGCTTGATCCCAAATCATGTTAAGGCCCCAACTTCATAGATGTATGCAGGCATTCTTCTCAAGAACTGGCAATGTAAATACACAGGGGTTAATTGGCAAATACAAAAAGGTCTGGAGAGCAAATAATTTTCCTGTTTACTAGTGGGTAACAGAAATTTTAATTGATTTGCACTCTGTGACAAATCAGTGCCTGGATCAAGAATTTAATCTTAGTCTGAAATTCACTGCCTTAATGAGAAGAACATCTTATTTCAAATATAGTATGACCCTTTCCTGATTAAACAGACTGAGGAAGCATTTGTAGTTAACTTCTGCAACCTTCTGCCTCTTAGTAATTAGCAGAGGGACTAATTCTGCAAGGTAGGCAAGGCTTTCTGGGTGGCAGCATACATTTCTCCTTCTTTTCATGGCTGCTGAGTTTGAAGTCTTGGCAATACTAAAAACCAGTTCTTGTGTATTATCTTCTTAAATGTGAGAAATGAAAATGCCAGGTCAAATATGCAAGGACTGGTAGTAGTTTGCATCCAGACCATAAAAGGTAATTAAACAGTTGGACCCACTTTGTCTTTGGAGGATGTAAAGCCATCCTGAAGTGACAGTTTCTAAAGGAAATTTCTGGTTGGTCTCCATTTAATTTGATTATCCCACTTGATTTCTCTGCTCACACATTATTTCATTTCATTATTATTTCAGACATAGCCTTACTTTTCTTCTCTGTGTTTTCAAAATGCTTTTAATTGTCTCTAGCAGCAATGCATCAATAGGGCAGGTGCTAACCTTATTTTTTAATTCTCTGCAGGTCCAGTCTTTGGGATCTGACTGATGCCTTACTGCAGTTGTGGTCATCAGCCTGAAAGGGATGCGTGCCGCTTTGCATTACTGTGCCTATGTCATCTCTCAGCTGGACCTTTTGTGCGCATGCTTATTAGCCCTCTACATTGGAAACTAGTTCAGAGAAGAAAAATGGAATCATCTCCTAGGATAATTGGGAGCACCTAATGCTCCAAAACCTATGTGTATTGTCTACAAGGACCTTGCCAAGCTGTACCTTCCTGAATAGCTTCTCTTGTTTAATGTCATATCCATTATAGAAGCACAACTTTTTTCAGTTTAGCCTGACTGACAGATGGGTAGCGTGCTCATCAGGCTCAGTGAACTTAGTGCTTATGTATGAAGATCCATTTGAGAACAACCATGAAACTCTTCAGTGTAGCAAAAGTCACTAAAATATATAATATTCTCCCTTAAGCAGGAGAGGCAATCTAGAAGGCATCAACATTTCTTCTGGACTATTTGCCTAAAAGAAGAACCAATGAAATGTACTTGTTTTCCTTATCTTAAGACTGTTAGATATAGGGAACTTCGCTTATAATAAATACTATATCAGCAGTTTTTACAGTTTAAAAATAAGGTTTATAAGTAACAAAAAAGTAAAATTACAAAAAAGAGAAGTGTAAATAGGAGTTTTAAAATTTCCTTTCCCCCTTTTCTTTTCTCACCAGTTTTGCCATATGCAGAGACATTTTTTTTAATTAATAGACAATCAGTTGTCTTCCCCACTCAAATTATCATATCTTAGATAGTCTTAGCTATTGAACAGTCCTCCATCTGTTGGCTGACTCCTCATTATTTACTGTTTTCATGTCATCATTCTATATTTGCACTCATATGCCTTCCTGTGGTTTCTCAGCTGTCAGGTCTTCAACACATGAAAACACAACGAGTTCTCCCCGTCTATTAGAAAAAATATATACTATTTTCTTTCAATTTATAAGCAAGAATGTAATAAAATTCAAATATTTGTTACTTCATCTGAGACGAAGACCAAACAAGTGCCTCCATAAATACACCCTTATGTTTCATTGGCCATGGCTACTGGTAGTAATGAAAGAGCAAGTTGTTTTCTTTTGAGTAGTTAAGAATGTTATGGTCAGTGAAGGGCAGCAAATTGACCACTACTTGCTTAAAATTTTGTTGAGCGGTATCTCAGGTCTACCTTTCTTTACATTGTGGTGAAAGCCTGTATTATCTGTGCCTAAAGCTCAAATAATCTGCAAGTGATGTGTCAGGAACACACAACATAAGCTGAGAAAGCCACACGCCGCTTTGGTCCTAATTATTCTGCTGGCACACCATGTAATCATAGAACTCTGTCTGTGCAGTCACAGAGAAGAAGCTTACATTTTTCTTTTAATAAGTGAAAATTGTTCAAGCAGGTACACTCCTAGCTTGTCAGCTCCCTGCTGCTGTGGCTTAGTTTTAGTGCGTTGCTTTGTCTTCATATGAAGTGATCTGAAGGTCACTAGCCTACACATCAAGCCAATGATTTAAGTATATCTTAGCAGAATGGGAACCCTTCTGCTAAATCGTTGTGTAACCATTAAAAATATAGCTAGGGGTGTTAAATTAAGAATAATTTCAATCATTGTTTTATCCTTACATAGAGTATTCTGCAAAAGCTATGAGGCTTCAAAATACTCTTGCCAGGTAAAAAAAAAAAAAAAAAAAAAAAAAGCACTTCCAAAAGCATTCTGAAAGAGCCAGCAAGCCAGCAAAAGCATTTACTGTTATTTATGGGATTGCACTGGGTATCTTTCATTTTCCCCATCTACAGATTTAGAGAGGCATGATCACAGTAATACTGCTAGGAATCAAATATATACGTATTGACAAGAGAAACAGAGCCTCCAGCATCAATTTATACTGTTCAAAAATGGGAATAGGTATGGGGTTGACTGGGGGTGAAGATAAATGAAATGTCTGTTTAGTTGTGTTTGGACACCACTGTATGCCTCTGGCCTTGATCACTTTGCAAACATGACTGAATAAATATGGGCAGGGTTTGTATGACCAATACGTACTGGACAATACTGTGAACGAACGTATTAAGTCTGTAAGCCTCCCAACTTGTAAGTTTTTCCTGAACTTAAGCTCTTTCTTTATAGTTTGTAAAGATGCTGTGCCCACAGAGAGGTGCATTTGAAGGTAAAACCACCTAGAATTACAGCTGTGCAGCTAAAGTGCATTTTTTTTCACTCAAGTCAAGGTAATTTTGCACACGGACAGTGCCTTCTCATTGAATATTTAAGCACCCTGTTCATAGGGTTGATAGCATGAGCAGAGCTAACATCTCCATTAATTTATGCTTTAATCTTGGATGTTGCAGCTTAGTATGCAAGAACAGCAGGCATCTGTGCAGTAACTTCCAGAATTATTACAATATTTATTATGCTTCATGTGAACAAGATTGATTTATATGGGCTGCAAGTGGTCTGAAGGAATTAGCCTAATAAATTCCTTTCCCCTGATGAAAATTCTGGATCAATGTAGCAAGCAAAAGGAGCTCTGCTACCCCAGTATCCTGCATTCATTCCTTGGGCATCTTGGAGGTCAAGTTTGCCTCAGGGTACAAAAGAGCTGGTAGCAGATACTGCACTAGAACATCAGTCTCCTATAAGCTCAGTTAGACGTTTCCTGTTTTACTAGTTGTCATTGAGAAATGCTGACCCACGAGGTCAAAAGTCTCAATTAAGATTTCCTCTGGACAGCGTATATTCTCAGTTCTTTTGAATATGTATTTTAATATGAGAAGTTAATAGGAAACTTTACAGTGTTTTCCCTACATTACCGTGTCTTAAAATCTGTATGAATTTTTCTCCATGTGAGATGAATTGCAAAAATACAGATATTTGCATGACACTCAGTATCCTTTTTACTACCTCCTCTTGGCTGGCTGCCTTTAGCTGCTTTTCTTTATGACTGCCAGAAGGTGCAGAGTTTTTATCACTTCACTCCCAGCCTAAGAGCTTTTTTTTTTTTTTTTCCCCAGCTCAGAGTAATTGTGTGAAAATGGCTTTCCATTCTATCAAAAGACTGAGCCCTGTACATCCCTGGGACTGAGACATAGCAGATTAGAAACATGACTGATCTCTCCTGTCTGGTAGGATACACCTACCATGGCTTGTGACCTCATCCTTCGACTCAGTGAAAGGGAGACATGAAAGAATTTTGCGCTTTCCTTTGGGTCTTTTTATTTTAAAATGCAAAACAATGCATGGCAAACTGCTTTGAGGGGGGCATGAGAAATCAAATGCAGAATGCTTGTCAATTAGCTTCCCTTGGAGCAATAGACAGTGATTTATTTTTTTTTTATAAGTATCATGCTAGTTTTTAGGATTCTTAACCAAGATGATGGCCTCATTTATTTTTGTGAACACATTCAAGAATACAAGTTATATTGCAAATACTGACTGATGCAACATGAATCTGTAGGTGGAAAAGGGAAGGTAAAGCAACAAATTCCAAATTGCCCTGGGCCTGTAGAAAGTTGGCTGTAAGCATAATCTAGATGTGATGATTGGAACAGTCTGTGCATCTGTTGGCAGGTTTGGGGGTTAAAACTTAATGTGCTTAATCTAAAGAGTATGAGCTTTCATGTCTTATGAAGAACCAGGCGTCTTCAACAGGAAAGAAATACATACCCCAAAATGCTTAATGGGTGCACCAAGAGAGAGGAATTATGAAATGTGTCTGACTTACTCACCAGTATATTGGAAGTAATTTGTATTCTGTAACACAAGACAGTTTGTGCTATTTTCTGTAATAAAACACCATAAAGAAACAAATGGTAATTATATGCACTTCCTTTATATGCAGCTGAGAGATACATTTAAGTACTGCGACAGCTTGCTAATGTACCCCTGTATTTGAATAAATACCTGAAGTAAATAGGTTTATGAAACCTCTCATAAACTGCCAGGTGGATAAAGGACTATTAGGAAAGTACCATAACTTGTTCACTTTTCTCTTTGTACAAGCTGTTCCTGAACAGATCTATAGGTGACTAGATGCAGAGAGCAGAGGCAGACACTGTTTCAAGGAAAGGGCACTAATTACCATAATACAAATACCTCTAGGCTGCCACAGAATATGAAGACCAAGTACCCCAAGGTAAATACCTGTGAGTAGCAGTTTAATTTTCAGTAATTAATCTGGGACTACTAAAATGATAATCTTCCTCATCAATTTTCTTGGAGGTCACTTGGAGACCAGTCTTAAATACCATCTGCTGCTAATTCAAACATCAACATCTGAAAGTCTTACCATTCAGTTTTACATAATAATGTGTTTTGAAAGGTATTGCTATAAATTGCATAAATTTCATAATTTAAAAATATAAATCTCAGGATTAAATCCATGTTTTTTATTTGTAATGGTCTATACCAATTTTCAGGGCAAATAGCACATTACAGCCAGCCTACGCTGTATTTTTCTCCTCCTCTCAAATGAACTGATACTGAACAGAGCACCTTCTGCATTTTGGGTCTTTCATAATTTCAAGAATAATCCCAGTCTGAATCTTGCCCCTCTGCCTTGAAGTCTGTAGCAATCTTAAAATTTGATGTCTTAAATTCTCATTAGTGTTTTGAGAGAGTGACTATTTTCCATTTTGTGGCAGCTTACAAGGCAGATTGTTTTTCTCAGAGTGGAATGTGTCAAACATTCGACCTCAGCAGGGCAATGTGGTTAGGTAGCTCTGTCAGTGACAGGGTAGCTGAAGAGTAAGAGCCATGAGGCAGCACAAATTCTCCACCTACTTATGTTGTTATAAATTATAATAATAATCTCCAAGGATTCTTCCCATGGAACCAGTCCCAGCACTCTAAAGCTGGGACAACAGTCAAAATATTAGGCAGATTTTCCTTCAGAGCTATGCTTTCCATTTCTCAGTTGCTGGTTAGACTTTTTTTATTTCTGTAACATTTTGTATTCTAAACACTTTATCCTGGCATGAGAGATTTGTTTGTTATCTAAATGATAGTGGGACTATGGAAGCTCTGAAAAAAAACATGACCTTTAAGCATATGTACAACATCTGTAGAAAACGACTGGAAAGCCTATCAGGTGTTTCTTCAAGTAAAAGTGCAATATAGTGTTCCTGCAAAGCACTTTTTCAAACCCCTTTTCTTCACACCATGCAGCACACAGCACTGCTATTCATTAGAAGCTGAAAAAAATTCCTCTATTGAGCTGAGTATTTTAACACAGAGAATATAAACTTGCACAGCTTCCCGTAGATGAAATTGGCAGTGCAAAAAAAAAAGGACCAATGAACTTTTTACTACTGCTGTTAGCTTTCAAGCACTCATTTGCTAAATGGCCTCCTTTTTTAACATCCATTTTTCTCCCTTCTAAATATGTGCTACTTCCTGACTAATTATTTCTCAAGCATTTACACAAGTTAGCTAATTATTTTGCAGGGGTTAAAGTGATTGGCTGGTAAACCTCAGATAACACTAGCAAACACTCAGAGGTTCGGATGATTGTTCAGAATTTATCCAAACTCATTTCAGCCTCCTCTGGCTAAAACCAGACTGCACTTAATAAGGACTACCATTTTTTCTTGTTTCAGGTTGGCCGTCAAAGCAGCTCATTCTACTGCCCTTGTTTCCTTTCAGATGCTTTCTACATAGTCTAATGTTTCTTATGTATGCTTCAGATTTTATGGCAAATAATCTACCGAAGTGGATTGCAGATTGAGAAGAGGTTTTGTCCCCAAGTTTAGGGCCTGGTATTACACAGATATGTGGCCATGGCAAGGCCCCCATAGCTGGGCACTCTGTCACTACTTTCTGAACCCTCCGGTGCATCCACTTCATGCTGGTGCCTGGGCTTATAGTTTTCTTCTTGCAGGATTCAGCTTGTGACATACAACCCCTGCATGAACACTACAACAAATCTGTCTTAGGCAAGGAGAAAGCTCTATAGGTCTGGACAAAAAACACCCCTGACCCTCTCCAGTCCCTGTTTCTTCTGGTACATTCCTTCAGCTGGGCTGAATAACCAATAAGTTATTCAAAATAATGACTTATTTTCTGAGGAAATCCTCTCTTCTTGCCTTACAAGGGACTATAACCTTGGCTAGTCTTATGGTAAAACTAAGCCCCGTTTCCTAGCTACAAAGACATTTTTCTGTTCTCTGAGGCTTTTTGTATACTCCCTGCATGATTGGTTTGCTTGGCCCATGTTGCCACTGTGGGTGAGCAGCCCATCCTCGCCCTCCCCACACAGCAGCCTCCAATGCAGCTGGACTGTGGCCAGGCTGCCTGCCTCCTGAAGAAATTTGTGGGTTTGCTGGGGGCCACCAAGCACCTGTATGTCCCTGAATCAGGTCTGGCTCAGTGAATGCTTTGTTAGAGCAGGAACAGGAGAAGCTTGGATCTGTTTGCCATGCTGTAAAGCACAGAGCCCAGGTCACTTACTTGACTTGTCAGACTCGCACCCTTTGCACCTACAGCTAAAGTGAGGGTAAAAGACAGTGAAGGACTTGCCTGTCACCTTTAGAAATACATGAACACTCTCCACTCTTTCCCTGTCCCTGAACTCTAGTATTGTATTGTACCTGAGTGATCATAGAAAGTTTAACCTGCCAAATTATGCACTGTAAATGACAACCATTTTCCTCTCAAGGTGAAAGACTTGAAGACAGAGGAAGAGGGAGAGAGGCCCAGTTTCCATGGCAACACTATGAAACTTGTACAGCACAGGAAAATGTCATTTTCTGGAAAAGACAAAACTTCATAGACAAGTAGTATGATACATCAGAAAAGGAAATTGAAGTTTTAAAATGAAAAGCTCATTTGCATTTATGGTTTTAAGTTTCATTTTCTAGTTATAGGACCCAATTGTGCACAATTTAGTGAAGAAAATTATATTCAACATTTCTGGTGAATAATATAGGTTGAGATCAGGTTCAGCTAGGAGCGCATTGTGACAGATTTGGGGTTGGAGAAGGCAAAGTGAATGGATTCTTCTTCAGCTGGGTTAATGCTGCTGCATCAGAGGATCTGGCTGGCATTTTACACCCTCCAATAGACTCTGCAAAGACAGTTTGTGTCCTTAAGTGCTGAGATTCTCACCACAACTTGATATTTCAGCATGTAAAGTTATACCTTCTAGACTCCATGTTACCTTTGATACCATCAATCACCATCCACTGTAAGCCACATTACATAGGAGAGCATTTTATGACGAGCATTAGCGTTGTAATATAGCAAAGAGCATTGTTAATGAAGCATGGAAAAAGAATAAATTTAGCTAATGGGTATATGTGTCAAATTTCAATTAGAGATATGTTGGAAAGTGAAAGAGAGAGAGGAGCATACAAATTAAACCTTTGACCTTCAGAGTAAAGAGAGAAAAACCTGAGAGAAAAGAAGGGTATTCAGAGATGTTTTCCTTGCTGAACATGAAAAGTCTCAGCAGAAACTCTGAAGCCCTGTTTTCTCTTTAGTTACTACTATATAAGGAGTAACTCAAAACCCCGATCATTTTGATTCAGCTGGTTTATTGACAGCTATATTACTGTTTGTGCTATTTACTGCATGGAGGAGGTAGAACGATTGTGAGAATTTCATGGTGATGAAAGACAAAATCTCATCTACATGATGCCTCGGCAGAGGACATTTAAGCTTATCATTCCCTTTCTGTGAAATGCTACTGGGAAGAACCTCCTTCTCACTCCTTTTAGCCTTTCAAAGAGGCCTTAGTTGATTCAAAGAGTGCTTTAACATAATCTGGTGATCATGAGTTTTGAATGCTATTCAGTTTCAGGAGGAATTGCAGCAGGAGTGCAGCTGAGCAAGCTGCAAGGTTCAGACACAGTCCAAGGCGCCTGGGAATTGCTAGTTTACATTTGCTTCAATGACAATTAGAGCAATTGGGTGCATACAGGTGGTTTAATATTGATTACACTCCTAAAACAATGTGGGTTGAATTTACCTTTAGTTTAATAGAGGAAAATTGCCATTAAATATGGCTATATGTGTGTATACATATATATGTCAGGGTTTAATTTAACTCATTTGTCTGTATGAGGTGTAAGGGTCTCTTTCGCAGGGCACCGTGTCTTGTGGGGAAACTAATAAGTCCCAAACCCAAGCAAGAGTCAACCTCCAAGAAGGATCTGAGTCTTAAGTACCATTGCCCTTGCAAAAGCTAAAGTACTGATGCCTTTCTGACTCATTGGCTGCTAGAGGAAAATGTTTTTTTGTATACTTGTCTCAAGGAGTTTAGCTATTCCTATTACTCATAGGCCTTACAGGTGCCTTCAGCCCAAGGGACTCCTCAACATCCCTTGCCCTAGACAGAGCAAGGCACAGGGATAATCTCTGCCTTGCATGAGGGCAATGGGTCTGACACATCAAGAAGATGCTTTAGAGTGCTTCTGTGATAGATGTGACTTTGTGTTTCAGTTGTAGTCTTGTAGCTCTTGTGCATGGTGTGCTCCTGAGTGCTAGGACAGACACTTCTGCATATGACCTATCAGATTCAAATGCCAGGCAGCAAGACACAACTCATTGCCAGCCTAGTAGGGAAACAAAATCCATTTCTATTATTTTCTCCAAAATCAATTAATTATTCTAAATGACGAAAATAATTGAACATTTAGGCAGGAGACTAAACCTCTATAGATCTCAAGGTGCATTCTTGAGTCGTTGCCTTTTGCCATACTAAGTTCATGATCATCATGAGGATCTCCCTTATCTTTATTTTATCTTCCCTGGTCACAGAAGTGTCTGGATCTTTAATGGTTCAAGGCTTTCCTCTCATCTCATCTCCAGACATCCCGCCTGTCGTCTCAAGGCAGCCACCTGCTCTATGGGTGTATGCAGCCAATTTGTGTTTAAACATGGTACAGTGCCCTAGTTTGAGTCAAATTTAAGCAGGATGCAAGATCTGTCATCTGGTGTGTAGTAAAATCTTGAAAGTGGTGAGGGAAAGGAATCTCTGTGTCTTGAGGACACTTCTCTTCAGAGGCAGGCAACCCTAGGCTCACCAGAAGAAGCCCATGTGGACCTGGAAAGACCTTGGTGCTCTCTAGCCTATTCTCTCACCTGGAGGATTTAGTTTCCATCTACAGATGTAAAGTATGTTTTTCAAATATCTCAATCCCTGTACATTGAATACTGGATTTGTAGTAAGTATATACATGAATGATTGCTGTCAAAAGGATATATTACATGGAAAATTGAATTGCTGTTTTTCAAAAGCTTACGAGAAAACTAGGGAAATGTTGAATTTATCCTTCATTCAGCATTACTAACATTTTTCTTAGTAAATTCTTCCCTAAAACAGGTAGCTCAGAATTATTGGCATGATTATTCTTAGCATGGAAATAATGGAAATATGGAAAGCAGATTATCCTGTTAAGTCACATAATATCACTTCTGTGATAACATATGTCCCTGTAAGTAGGTAACAAAGGAGTTTCTAAATGACAAGATTTGCTTTCACAAATCCTGAAGCAGGAAAAATTAAATTCTTATTCTTTCACTCCGGTAGCACATATTTAAAACTGTTTATTCCTTTTTTTGTGTTCGCTTTTATTCAGTAGTTAGTAAGAAAGTATTTTCAATAGAGTAGATTTTATGGTATAATAAATATCTACATGTTTATTTCCTACTATGTTGATTGGTTTTAATAGCATAAATAGGTCACATTATTGTAATTGGATAAATATACTGTTGAAGTGCATTTGCAGTGTTAATATTCTCATTTACAGTTTGGAGAAGTGAATCTTCTGTGAATCACCTTCAGTATTAGTTTCAGCTTCTGCTTAAGTGAACATGCTTGCCAGAAAACTTGTTCCATAGCACGTTGAGAGAAATCTAAATACACCAGGAAAGCTACATCACTGAATTGAATCAAATTTCTTCATCAGGCAAAAGTTCATCAAGCTCTGTGTGAAATTAAGAAAGTCAGATTTTGTCTATCTAGTTGCTTTCAGGAGGGCAAATCGCTGTCAAATAAGTTTTATCAATCTCGAATATTAAAAATCAAATTATTATATTCATTGGGATTTCATTAATCATTTTAATAAAGTATCTAATTTTTAAAGTCACAGCACATTTTAGAAATTTTTATCTGCTCTAGTGGTTTTGAACCATGGGAAAAGTGTAGGGTTTTTTTTAACTTTAAAATCAACCCTAACATTAATGGAGGCCTTCTTAAAAATAAACACCACACAAGCTGAGATTCTCCAGGCACAGCAGTGCTCAGATAATGAAAAGAGCTCAGATGTATCTGGGGCCACATACAGCAGAGCTGGACCAGGAAATGAGACCCTCCAGTTTCTCATCTGGCTTATATTATCACAGGACCTGGCATACAGATGCAGCTACCAAAGTGGCTGAGTGATCCAGCACTGTATTAACTCAGAGTTTTCTGAGTGGCTTCTTCAGAGGAGGGTTACACAGAGTCTGTGATGCACTGGGCCCTCCTCATCCCCTCTGTTGTGCATGCATTTGCGTTCTCCATTGAGGAATTTCTTCCTGTTAAGTCAGATTCTTTCCAAATAGGTTTAAACTTCAAATAACTCTTTTTATTTTCCAGCAGCAGCAGAGATGATCAAGCTATTGCTAGGGGTTTACTCCTGACAGACAAAATGCTCACAACTGCAATACATTCTGTTAAAATCCCTGAGGGACATCTTGACCCAAAGCTACTCCTCTTTTCTTTCCTGCTAGTGACGATGGAGATCTTCCCTCCTTGCAAGCTACAGATTTCCTTGCTGGGTAGGCACATTATCTAATGTAATATGAATATGAAATTGAGGTGGTGTCATCTCATCAAGGCGATCTTCAGCACATTAGGAGGAGGAGTTGGGTGAGTCAGAGAAGAAATTTGTCTGCTTTAGTTTGAGTCTGGATATGTGCACTACAACCAGAGTTCAGTATGTTCAAATAGTTCAAGTGCAGTAATTTGTTGCCAAGACAAAGGATTGGAGCACAGTGGATACTTGTTTACATTTTACATCCCTAGCCTTGCTTCTATTGTACAGATTTTAAAATTGCATCAGTGAGAAGAAGATGAGTATGGCTATCTTCAGGTATCAAATGGAGGATTTATGAAATGTAAAAGGCAGAAAAAGTATGAAGAGTACTTCTACCACTCAAGGAATTTTTCAGGACTTTTTTGGTATTTGGTGCAACATGGATTTCTACAGTACGATGTTAGGAAAAGATCATAAAACATAGATTAATGATTGCATTTTCATTCTTTTGATGTGCCATTTAATGAAGTGTATGCTCTTTCATACTTCACATCAAAAGGACAACTGCTGGAATTCTTCACGTATACGTCAAATGAGTTTTTGCATTAATAGGTATAATCATCTATGCAAAAGAATGGTGCTTTTATTTCAGCTGGTTTACAGCTGAATTGATATAAACTGTCTAGTACCACTTTTTACTCACTAGAGCAAAATGAAAATGTATGTGGAAGTTCTGCAGGCCCTTTCCATTCTGCTTCCCAATCCCAAATGAAAAGGAACAAGATCTCCATTTCTGGAAGCTAGATTAAATTTGTAATTTATAGAATAAATGCCTAGTTGTATCTGGTACCAGAGAAAGGTAGTAACTAAAGGTGTTGGAGTACATTAAAGCTAATGAAAGCAGTGTTAAAGTTGAGTTTATCAATTCACTACTCTGCCAACACCAGTATTTCTGTGGCATTGAAACACATGAAAGAGAAAAGCTGATTCTGGACACCTAGAGAAAGCAGCATGGACTGAATTTAGGTAGTCCAGTCCTTCCACTCCTCTTAATTTTTCCATTTCTTGTGACCTCCCAAATGAGAATTAGGCATCATTGATGGGATATGAAATAGGA
Source organism: Clamator glandarius (assembly GCA_033459285.1). Classification (NCBI taxonomy): domain Eukaryota; kingdom Metazoa; phylum Chordata; class Aves; order Cuculiformes; family Cuculidae; genus Clamator; species Clamator glandarius. The sequence continues at coordinate 625,898 of JAUNZM010000032.1, forward strand.
TGTGTCTTACTTGTCAACATATGGATACAGTAACATTAAACATCTCATATTTGAACATTCTGAAATGCTGCAGTTATTCTTATCCATTATTTGGCTGTTCTGTTGGCATTTAAATTTGTTCTATGCAGGGAGTAGCACTGATTGGGAGAAAGCTGTACCTTAAAATACTGAATGGCTACACGCTGAATGACTTCATAGCTAGTGGTCACCATGGGACTGTTCATATTATAGATTGACAGGTCCAAAGCAAATCTTCATGATAAGAAAAGCATACTGGCTTTACTGACAATCACATCTATAATTTCTTTCAGCATGTATGCACACTTTTAAATATGTCCAGCACATATTTACTTATCAGCATTTGTAGCTTTTATTTTAATCAGTCTACCTCTTTAAAGCGTCATATTTTTAACAGTTCAGTCTTTTATGATTGTGTCTATGAAGTGAATGCAGTTATTCTGAAAGCACTTAGCAAAAAAATTCTTAGGTGGTATGTTCAAAAGACATTCAGCTTTCTGTAAAAGTTGATTTTCTTCTGCAGGTGATTATAAATTTTAAATAATAGACAACGCAGAAGTATCTTAGACAAATTTTGACTTGCAGAACAAATTACCTCCTAAAAAAAGCCCTATACATTATCTAGCTCTGCTGTTAAAACAATTTCATTTTGCTTGAAACACCATGAACATATTGGTGTCTCAGGTCAAACAAGTTCTGCAACTGTTATCACTGACGATGACCTTATTCTGATGCAGACAGGTACCAGTGTTGGGAGAGCATGGAGAAACTTCCTTCCTTTGAAATCTTTGTCCGCGTTGCCTTCAATCAATGTTTTTAAATGTTGGTTAGCTCCAAGTGCAAGGTCATTGAGCTTTTAGTTTTTATTGCACACCTTAACACTGTTCCTTCGTGGGCTAAGCTATTTATCAATGGACTACTGTCTTTGACTTCTTGTGAAGTTTGCTGCCATGGAGATATTATTCTCTGTCATTTCTATGGGCTTCAGTGTGGTTTGAGCAAGTGCCCTAGCAGATAGCAGTATTGCCTAAAAGTGTTGAGAATTTGTATGAAGAAAACTTTCTACTATCATAGAATAACCAGGTTGGAAGGGACCCACCGGATCATCGAGTCCAACCACTCCTATCAAACACTAAACTATGGCCCTCAGCACCTCATCCACCCTCACCTTAAACGCCTTCAGGGAAGGTGAATCAACCACCTCCCCGGGCAGCCTCTGCCAGGGCCCAATGACCCCTTCTGTGAAAATTTTTTTCCTAATGTCCAGCCTAAACCTCCCCTGGCACAGCTTGAGGCCATTCCCTCTTGTCCTGTCCCCTGTCTCTTGGGAGGAGAGGCCAGCTCCCTCCTCTCCACAACCTACCCTCAGGTAGTTATAGAAAGCAATAAGGTCTCCCCTCAGCGTCCTCTTCTCCAGGCTAAACACCCCCAGCTCTCTCAGCCGCTCCTCATAAGACTTGTTCTCCAGCCCCTTCACCATCTTCGTTGCTCTTCCGTGGACTCGCTCCAGAGCCTCAACATCCTTCTTGTGGTGACGGGCCCATTTTATCGATCTGTTCTTCTGTGTGCCACCCAGTCGTTTAGTGCTTGGAGTCTTAAAGACATTTTAGAAGATCTGTGGAATTATTATATTTTTTAACCAAATAACTAATGAGAAAGTAAGCTCTGTTTTATTTCAGAAGAAAAATTAAAATTGTTATGTCCAGTCTCCTCAAAAAAAGCAAAGGCTGCTTTTAAAGTCTTTTTGTTTCTCATTTCCAGTGGCAGGCTCAGCTGAAGCAGTTCTTTAAAGCAACACAGAGAGACTCTATCTATTTAAGATTGTATTTTGCAGATGCACATTTTTTCTATACTAAGCTTGCATAGAGATGCATGCGATTGGGTAGTCAGAACCAGTAGTTCTGGTATACAAATTGTTCCTGCTGTTACTCCATGAAACATTGGAAATACTTTAGTCTTTAAATATTAGGATTATATTAATACATGCCTATTTGTCACTGTCTAATTGCCACTCTGTTACTGTAGCTTGAGGTGCTAAATTTAACTACTGCTTTCTCAAGGTGGTAACAACAAGGGGATATATGACCAAGAAATATCTCTTGAACCATGGATATAAATAAGACAGATGATTGTGTAGTTATTGTTCAGATATATGTTGACCAATTTTCCTAAATCTAATTTTACTCAGTCCTCTTACCACAACGATATACTTTATATATATATATATATAAAAACATAATGTAAGAAATTATTAAATTGTGATCTGAAAACTGATCCTAGTCATAATGTTCAAAGCTTTTAGCTAGAAGCCCATTCTTCCCATGGATATTAGACAGAGAGGTGGCTTTGCAAAAGTTTTTAAATATATCTTTGAAGATTTAAAAATAGTTTTATACCAGAAGGCAAATATACAGTAGCTTATCTTTCAATTGGCAATAAATAGTGTATGGCTCAGGGATTTTTTATATAGTTTGGCCTATTTATTCTGTTATACTTGAATGGATTGCTATAATATATTATTGAGATGAGCTGCCGCTCTAGAAGGCCATTATATGGTAATGAATTAGCATCTTTTCTTGTCCTAGATACTGAAGCACGGCTTTCTCAGTCCTGCAGTGCTATCAATAGGAGTTTGCGGCAAGAGGTCAGTGGAGGAAGCTTTTCTGGTGAGGGGCTGTAATCTGTGAGGCACGGGCAGCCAATGGACCTTTCCTTTTATCATCGAGGTGCTTATCTCTTGGGAGGTTGCCGCATCTTTATCATACAGTAGACTTTAAAACGTATCTTTTTCCTGTGACTTTCTACTCTTAACTTCATTGGGAAAGATGACATTTAAAGCTTCACTTCATTTTCTACAATTTGTTTGAGGTATATTTCTCCTTCGCTCCTCACCTTTATTTTTTTATTTTTTAATAAGCACTCTATATGAATATTCTCTGGGGCAAAGCAGATTTGAAAGAAAAGAATGGGTATGCTTTTTTTTTTTTTTTCCTGGAACTCTATATCATATAACAACTAATAGATTTTTTTTTTAGCCTGTGTTTCACTTTTTAAGTACAAATGAATACTGAGTGAACATAATGTTTATCTTGAACTGACTTGAAAATTAAGGCATATCTTGAGGAACCAGGTCCTTAAATTGTGTATGGGTTGAAGTTCATCATTATTCAATGTCTTTAAAATAGCTTTTATTCAATATGTGTCATAAAATAGAAAGTCTGTGATATTAAGAAATGTCAATTAATTACATAGGTAGCTGAATATGAATTGTTTGTGATTTCCAAGTACACTAACACTTCAAATTCTGTCAGTAACATTATAATTCTGATAAATAAGCCAAAGAGCAATTATTGAGCAGTAGGATGTTTAGCTATCAACTGAAGGCATAATTCTGTAAAACAAATGCACATGGACTTTAACAACTGATAGGATGGCAATCTACACAGAAGAAAACTCTTGTCTCCTTACCAATTTATCTTAAAGTTATTTGTTTGATTATTATTATTTATCTTTTCTTTAATATAGAAAAAGTAGTTCTAGTGGAGGTAAAATACCTTAAAAATTACCTGACCTTTCTTTTTTTATAAGTAAAAGCTCTTTGTCCTTGTAGTATATTTTTGTACAAAATCCTCCCTGTCTGAGAGATGAGCCACATCTCAGCTGATACATAAGGCTCATTTTCAAGGAGAAGACTGAAGGAAATTTCTGTAGGTGATCTGCCTTATGTTGTTAAAAGACAAAAACTGAGCTGGGTGTGGAGGTCTCACCAAAACCGAAATTCATCATGTTTCTTCTGTTCTGATTTAAGCTACTGTATGTGATTTAGAAAATAGGCTGGGGTCAGGGCGAGGGTTGATTATGTTCAGCTCATTTAGATATCACCTATAAATATTGTTATTTTTTTACAGATAAAACATGGTTTTATGGTGCCAGGAAAGCAGATGATGCATAAAACAGGCCTTCCAGAAAATAATTCCACAGTAAATTGTACTTTTTCTCATATTGAACTTATAAATAAACTAGACCACAAGGCAAATCATGCCATATTGAACCAGTGAGTAACGTGACCAACCTGCTATTATTTCTTTGTTATTCTTGATTCTATTCTTTCCTACATAATTCTATCATTTACCACATAAAAAAATGCTATTTTCTGTATTAAAAAAAGATATGGACATCAAGAAAAGTATACTGCAAATAAACTGAATTATTTGTATTGTCTTTCCAGTCTTACAGAATAACAGCATATTCAAGCTTTAAAGATCCATGGAAGGTTCCCTGAGCACACATTAGAGAATTAGTATGAAAAACAGAGTAAAATTTGTCATCTACATTTTAGCATCTGCTTATTCTTTGGTGGTAGTAAGTTTTAGAGATTTTAAATATGGGATTTATTATGTAATCTAAGGAGGTGCGTGGATTGTCACTGTGCAATTTCATCCCATCTTATTGCATGAGAATAAACGAGATCTTAAAGTGTGGGCTGGAGAGGGGGAAGGGCTGGTCACTTTAACCACTTTGCAGTTATTCCTGGTAAGCTCTGTGCATCCTGGTAGATAAAAGATGGATTTTCATAATGTCATGTGGCTATTTATGTAACAAAGATTAAAGGCACATTTAAACAGACTTTTGGTTTCCAAACTTGCTTATTAGAAGGAAACAATGGCTTTTTTTCCAGGTGATATTTTAATATAATCATCAGAATGAGCAATAATTTTTTGAGCAGATGCTTAGCATCATTACCCCGTATTAGGAAATTTAAAGACATGATATATAGAAATGAATCTCTAGTGTCACGTACTCTCTAGTAAATGAAAAATAATTTCACTCCTGTCAGTTGAGCTTAACCAACATCAAATTAGCACAAATGAGATCAAAATCAGACCCTGAGACTATGCACTATATCGAAGAAGAGGCAGTGACGTATCTATCTGTCATTAAATTAAATTTTCCAAACTACTATTTGTGGCATCAAGAAGACTGAATGTACTTTAAATATAGATATCAAATTACAAAACTGAATACACTTCATTTATATAAGCCACAAGTTAAAACTTGCTTTCACTGGTAGCAGTGATATTAACAAGGTATTTGAATAAGGGAAAAAAAATATGGTAGAATTACCAAAGAAAACAGTAGCAAAATATACACGGCTAGGAGACCTTACATTCAGAAAATAATGTGCAATAGCAACATATACTGAAAATCCTTGTGAACTGTTGTGCTTAGAACAATGTACATTCTGCAAGGATAGAATTATAACTATTGAAGGCCAAAATAATGTTTTTTTCTTGGTGAATGAAAACCAAAGACAACAATCTTAGCCTTTTGTTTAGCCTGGAGAAGAGGAGGCTGAGAGGAGACCTCATTGCTCTCTACAACTACCTGAAAGGAGGTTGTGGAGAGGAGTGAGCTGGCCTCTTCTCCCAAGTGACAGGGGACAGGACAAGAGGGAATGGCCTCAAGCTCTGCCAGGGGAGATTTAGGCCGGACATCAGGAAAAAATTCTTCACGGAAAGGGTGGTTAGGCATTGGAACAGGCTGCCCAAGGAGTTGGTTGAGTCACCATCCCTGGAGGTGTTTGAGGTGAGGGTGGATGAGGTACTTAGGGGCATGATTTAGGGATTGGTGGGAATGGTTGGACTCGATGATCTGGTGGGTCTCTTCCAACCTGGTTATTCTGTGATTCTGTGATTCTGTGTGAATCCTTAAAGTAATTTTGATGTAAAAGTATAGACATGCAGAACCTCATAGTCCTAGATATGGTCTTGGTCTCAGTGTGCCTGTATGAACATTCTTGATTGTTGCTTATTTAATTGAATGTAAATTTATATTTGATATATTTACATAGTTGACATGTATACAATTTTCATTTATAAATCGTTTCTTAGTCCTGCAGAATCTAACAATCCTTAAAAGAGCTCTGGTCTCATACTCCTAGTGCTATAATTAATTATTTTTCTGTGGTATCTGGAAGTCTCAATAAATTTTGCTGTTTTTTAATCAGAAACTGTTTCCAAATTAAGGATTCCTGCTCAGACTTGGTGCCTGTGTTTTTGCTTCCCACAGAAATTTATCTTAATAGGAAATGATCATGTAAATACATGTGTGCTCTGAAATCCATGTAGATTAGAAGTTAAGGTGGTTCTTCATATGAAAAGCTGCATCCCAGATTGGTTTGACACATGAAAACATTCCCCATCATTGTTCCTATCCAGAACTGCTTGAGCAAGATGGTGTTGTCTGAACAACTTTTCTCTCAAAACAGGGATTTTACTGCGTAGGTACAAGAGCAGCCTCACACAAGGTTGTTTTTTTCCTTATACTCTCGTGACAAGGTGCTAGATCAATTGCTGTAATTAGGAATTCAACACATTCTAATTCTGGAAAGAAAATAGCATTCTTAGCACAATGCTTTACTTGGGAAAAAAAAAACAAACCACACACTAAGCAATAATTCCCAGAAATCTTTGAGAGACCATTCTAAATGTGGTGGAGCTGTGATAACTGCAAAGAAAAGAAAACACTTTGAAAGCATGTTTCAAGCGAACTGTTTCAAAGTGCAACCAATAAAAAACCATTAAATGCTTCTATTATCACATCACTTCACAACTGTAAACACATGCATAGTTTTTGGTGGGGTTTTTTTGTTTGTTTTTCTGGGTTTTTTTTAAATCCCCCTCTAATGAGTCACAGCCCAAGCAGTCCTGAGTCTGGCAGTTCAAGATTTTAGGTGAAAGTTCAAGGAAATCCTGCAACTGCTGACTCGGTTCACACAAAGGTGATTGCAGGCAGCCTGAGCAAGGTCCTGCCTTGAGCAAAAAGGGGGAAAGTTACAGAAAATAGTTAAGGCAGGTTCTCTTTCCCAGTGTAACAGCTGGTAGTAGAAAGGTAACTACCTCTTAGGTTTTGAGACATTGGTGAACAGAAGAAAACCCAGCAAAATACACATACCTCTTGGTAACCAGAGGAGAGAAGATATCTGAAAATATGAGAAACCAAGGCTAAAGGACAACCTGGAATGCAGCTGGAGTACAGAGCTTGCATTGAGGAAGATGGATCCATTTTGTCCTCAAATGCTGTGTAACCCAGCACAACGGCAAAATGTTCCAAGGATGTCATCTTTCACACAAGATGCACTTCTGGGCTCTCCTAACTGGTTTTCTACAAAGATTTCATCCAAGTTCAAATGGCATCCCATAAGTGAGACCAAAGCAACCGAGACATCATTCTTCTGTCATCTTATATGATAGATTCAAAGGCACTAGTCCAGATAGGTTACTAATAGGGCATTTTGAAATCTGCTAAGTGGTAGTCTATAACCATCAGAAGACACAACCTTCCTCTAAACCTGGTAGGATCTCAGCAATACTAACAGTTCTGGGACTTCTAAGGACAGAAAAAAAGGCTGGATTCTGTAGATGAGTCTAGTTTCTGCATGCATTGTCCAGAGACCCTCCAATTGTTAGAAAGTTGTCTTTACAAAGGAAAAATGAAGTTAGGACTTTCCAGGGGAATCTAAAAGTGCTTGGAGATATGACTTCCATTAGCTACAAAATCTGTGAAAATAAAAGCAGATGTCATAGAAAAACATTTCACGAAGAAGATAGCTGTCTGCATTGCATAGCTGCATGTGGCGTTTCTTTCCAAACACAAGGAGGGTGTTGCATGTGCATGTTACAAATCTGTTTGTGTAACAGCACATTCCTCCTTCTTCAATACGCAGAGAAAGCAAGGTACAAATCTCAGTTTTATGGGTGTTGGGTGTTGCTATATTGAATATAACATCTCTAAAATCCAGCTGAGAGTTCTCTTCTCTTTATTTCCCCAAGCAGAAGATGCACTGCACCTGGAGTATTTATTGTGGAAAACATGCTTAGTCAATGAAAGTGCTGGATACTGCTAAAAGACTTCTAGGTCCAGTGTTTGGGTTTGGTTGTTCAGAAATAGGGAGAAACATCCTCTTAAAAGGTAACACAGGGAACACTTACAATGAAATCCCTAGACTTTCTGCCTCAGAGTACAGTTTAGTATGACTGCTCCTAGCTGAAAGAAACAGCACAAGGTAAATTGCCTCCTAAAGGTAGAACTAACTTGATGAAGGGAATTATTGATTACTAATGAAAGGGTGATACCAGACTAAATATAATTTAATCAAGAGGTAGATAAGCCATTAATGAATAGAAATGTTATTCTACCTGGAAATTGTAAAAAGCAAAGCTTACACTCAGAATGGTTTCAAAATGTATTTGAAAATGATTTTTAGTCAAAATAATAGCCTAAAATTCTGCGATTCCATTTTTAATGTTATGTTGTTATGAAGCCTATATTTAGTCAAAATATAGGAAAGAATTTGCATCACAGATTACTTACTGGTCAAGCTATCACAGGTGTGGGATCATGCAGTGCAGGGTCATCCACAAAGCCTGGGGCAGAGGGTTGGATGAGATCCAGGGAGCCCTGGTATGGGACTGGGAACCCAACAATAGCCCCAGGATATGAGCCACGTGAAGGGGAGTGGGAAGTAAGTCAGCACTGATAGGGAGAGAAGAGTAGCTGGCTTGTGAGAAACATAGAATGGTCAAATGGTGCTCCAAAAGGTCGAAGAACTTCAGGGAGAAAAGGCAACAGTCTCTGTGGCACTAAAACTTAGCATGGAAATTTTTGCAAATTACTTTTACTTTTCTTAAAATAAAGGCTGATAATGAAACTGTGGACATGAATTTAATGATCCCAATGTGCCCAGTGTGAAAAGGCTAACATAAAATGATTTCTCCTCTTGTTGGCTGCTTCTAACCAACACTTTAGAAACACAAACTATAACGGCAACAAAGGGCTTCCTCACAACACCGCCTCCCCCCACCCCCCCACCTGAATGTAATAATTGCTGCATTTATTTTATTGTTCTCCTTTTGGGGAAAAAAAAAAAAAAAAAAAGGTGATGTGGAGGACATGCCGAGCCAAAGGACCTAAGTGACAGATGGACATGGAATGACTACACAAATTCATAGCAAGAGAGTTGCTGGAAAGGGCTCTGAAACTGGGAAAGAGTAGTAAGGCACAGTTTCCAAAACTTAAGTAGGTACTTCTGAAATGTAACTCTAACACTGCTCTGAAATATTTTTAAACTCCCTCAATATTGTGCCTGTGGGGGAAGCTAGTTTTTCTTGTTGGCATTGAATTCAGGAATGAATTTTGGCAACCTCAGCTGAGTTCCCTCACTGCACAGTACATGGTTCATTATATGAAATACTATCCATTTTGTATAGAATTAAATTTGATCTAATTCTGAAATGACCTCAAATTCCTTAATACCCAGGTGCGTTCTGGAACCAGAATTTTCTTGGTAATTAGTCCACTACTCCTCAACGGTTAATTTTTAAATTTTGCACAAAGCTCTTACTGCATTTTATATTAGTGCTTTTCAAATAGAATATACTTAGCAGCACAATAAATGGGTCTTCAATTCTATTCGGGTTTTTTTTGTTTTTTTTTTTTTTTATTAGAGGCCAAGAAACCACAACAATGCACCATAACGATCTCTAAGCTTGCTCACTTCTTTGCTCCTGAAGAAGCAGAATACCTTTCCAATCTCCAAGGCTGAAGCTCTGGAGGGTTTTGAGTGTTGAAATTTTCTAATCTTTTATTCTGCTTTACTTATCAGGCAATACATATTCATGAGGAAGGTCATTATAGCAGCACCCAGTAGCGTGGCTCCAGTTTTGAGCAGTGGCACTCGGCGCTTAACAGCCAAACTCACAGAAGAGCATTGCAGAAATGAACAGCAAGGTAGTTAGAAGAAAGCAATTTTCTGAAACCTAATGAAACCAAAAAAGTTTTCACTTACATTATTAGGCTACCAGGGGAAAAGAGATTTCTAGCTTATTTGAGTCTGTCTTCCTACAGATTTTAAAATGTCATTTTGCCTTGAGAGTGCTCTGGCGGGGTGCTGCATAATGTATTTTTCAGATGCAAGAAGAGTGCTACACAGGGTGAGTGAGGATAGTGGGCTGAACGTCACACATTCAAAAAGCCTGGTCCCCCAATTTCACTGAAGAGCGGACTGAAAAACAGTGCAAATATAAAGTTTGTTCTGCCACAGATGTTGTTCGTGACTACCCAAGATCTTGATGCCAGACTTAATGACATCAAAAATCTTTTGGCGTAAACACAAATAATCGCCATCTGAAATCTGGGTAACAACTACATGCAGAATTAAGAATTTAGGAGAGCCTTCTGGAGTTTTCCTCATACCTGAGCTCAAAGGAGCAATGAATGTGCTGGAGTTGTCCCAAATCTGTCCACTGGTTCCAAATACTAGCACATCCAAACTCAGTGTTAGGGCATCCTTCTGTAAACTACATTTCTGAAATATCTGATCCAGCCACCTTTAAGTACCCTGTCTCACATCAGTCACATTTGTAATTTCAGTACAGTATAAAATTATTTTTCAAGTGATTTATAGTTTTGTGATAAAGTTGTATGTAGGTTACTTAAAGACTACTCTATGCTAGCTAAAATTTTGCTATAATTAAAATATGTATTTTTTTTAATATTTCCAAAATCAGGCATTTAATTTAAATTACCGCCTATACCAATGTCAACATGTTTCAATGTATATAAGTGTGTGTGTATTTGGGTGAGTGGGTGACAGTAAATATAATATATATCCGATGAATTTCAATATCATGAACTGGGTATTATTTTCTGATAAATTGTATTTTCCCAGAGCATTAGTTTGACTCATTAGATTCAAGTCCTTATGTATGTATGAGCATCAAAGAATAACACAGCAAGACAAAGTGAAGCATCCCTGTCTCTCAACTAAATCTACTCCTCTTTCTCTACCCTTTGCACACTGATTCTATCTCCTTTTCCTTTTCACATCCCACAGGTGGGATCTTGATTGCAACCCACAGCATGGAGGGTGAAGGCCTTGTCCACACATTTTTACATACTTTTGCCTCAATAGGATGGACACACAAAGGTAATGCAAAAGGCTGGTGACATGATGCATTTTCCACAGGTAACTACAGAAGGAAGAAAAAAATAAAATCTCAAAGCATGTATCTTGTTTACAGACTGGAGCTGCTAAGGTCTAAACGGAGATCTTGATCCCACTGTCTTTCTAGGAATGGATGGCTTCTGGAGGACCCCTGCCTCCCGTGTGTCTGTCATTTTGGGATGGGAGAGATCATGTCTGGGTCCCTTTTCTTTAGAATCACTTTTCATCTTTGCTGTTCTGTGTAACTGTCTGTCTCTGCACTATGGTCAGTGCCCTGAATGGTTTTATTCCAGTGATTACAAAGCAAGATTTCATTGCAGCCTTATCACTGCTGTGATCCTGGAGATGGCTTCTATATCTTCACTGCACTCATCTGTATTCTTCCCATGATATTGATGTGAAAAATTGTTTCTTCTCCTCTGAATGTCACCTTCCATGTGCTTGAGTTTGTGCCAAGTGACTGTGTCTGAGACATCTCCTCTTGGCCTCCCTGCCTGTCCCTGGCATTGGCTAGATCACTGCAGGGATAACTGAGGTGCATTTGGAGTTCTTGCACCAGCGCTGTGGAGCCGTGCCTGTGCTTCAAACCCCGTACTTGCCTCCAGCAAACTTTGGTCTGCCAGACTCAGAGCCACCCCCCACACACACTCTACCCCAGTGGTGCTCCTGGGCCAGGGGAGCTCCTTCAAGTGATGCAGAGGGTGATTTTTACGTTCCTACTATTTGCAGCACTTTTGTAGTCAGAAAGTGGCTTTCTCTTTCTAGTTGTCTTCAAATGGCAATTAAGTTTTAGGTTTTAGAACAAGTGATTTTTTCACAGCTGAGATAGCTTTTATCAGACTATTCTCAATATTAAACAGTGATGCCATTCATTATGTTAAAACCACCACTTTCTGGAATCTCTTAAAAATTCAGTAACCTTGGCAACAAAATAAAAAACGATTCTGGTTTAGTTGTTTCAAATGAGGAACATGCACTGTTATGTGTGTGAACATACTGTTAACAGATTCGTTTGGGTCGGTTTTATTTTCCTAATCATATGTCTCAAACCCACATTTCCTCCTCTCACTTCCTTAAACATTCCAGTATTAAAAAATACCATGATCTCTTTGTATAAAACCTGTCCTACATCACAGAACGACATCTGGTCAGGGGAAAGTCAAAATCTCTGAGACAGAGTGAGAAATTTCCCAGAAAGTGGTACAAGATCTTACAGACACTCTCATGAACTGACAATAAATAAAAATAAAAGTATGCAGTCAGGCAAACTGAAGAGTCACTCATGATTATTTTCATATCAGATCTTTTAGAGAGTGTACAAACTTCCTCTGTTCCATTTGGTGCTTTTCAGAAGTCTGTCTTTGCATTTGAAAAGACTAAAAAAGTTCATGAAGAGGTAGATAACAGGTTAGGCATCAAGAACAGAAATATTCCTTTCAAGGCTAAAGTCTGCTATCACTCCAGAAGCTGAGCTGTATGTTAAGAGACAAGTTGATGAGTTTGAACAGTGCACCTAAACATGGAAATATCTGGGAATAGTGGGAAAAGACTGGACAGACATTTGCCCCTTCACCCAGCACCACCAAGGTCACTGGTGTTCTGCACCTCTGCAGGGCTTCGTAATTGAAATATGCTCTTATATTAGGCTGCCAAATATTGCGTGCATTTGCTTTTACAAATTACAGCATTCTCATTCGTTTAAGAGATGAGGCAGCAAATTTAGGCCATCTAACAGCAAACTATGAAAAGTGCTGTATGTTTTCTTTTTCAAGTTTGTGATATAATTTGTTTCCCGAAGCTAGTGATAATATGGATTTGGAACATAGGTTTCCCAGATTTATTTAATGAAAGGTTACAGTTTTTCTTCCAGCAGAAGTAGAGGAAAGAAAGCTATTCTCCTCAACACAATGGAAGGTAGGATTATAGAATAAACACAAGGGAGATAAGAAAGGTGAATCAATTTAAATGACCTTTATTCAAGCTTCATTGAAGCAAATGAATAAGAGGATTTATCCCCAAGAAAATAAAGTGGAAATAAGAAAATAATGAATAAGTAGCAAACTAAAGGAAAAATTCTAATTATATTGAAAGAGATTTGCCAGGGGTTTTTAGTTTAAAATTAAAAATAACTAAGAGTATTTTAAAACATGTATAAATTAAAGCTAGGCAAACATAATAAAACCACTTGGATAGCTAAGCTGGGAGTAGGATATAGTACAGTGCTTGCAGCTGAGAAATGGCATTGCCTGTTTGCACCATTAACCTTCTAAAATTTAGTCCCCTTACCTTATGGATCAACTGTTTTAAAGATTAATTGGCTCTTTAATCCTGTGAAATCCCTCTTTTTTATTTCTCACATTGGACAGGACCCTAAATATTCTGTTGTAGAGCCAGGCAAAAAAAAGTCAATAAATGGGAGTTTAATAGAGTCAAAAACAATAGGCATGGGGCTCAAACTTCAAAGGTCAGGTAAACCCTGTCATGGTGAATGGGATCCTCAGTCCGACTTTTGATTGCCCCAAAGCAGAAGCATCCCTGAGGCAAGTCTCAAGTGTACAAATGTCTACTCCTCAGCCAAGGAGGTGAGCCTGCAGTGAGTGACTGGGCACACCAGGCACCCCTTGCATCTCCTGGGCACATACCTGGAGCTTTTGCTCCTTTGCAGGCTCCTGGATGGTTGAATGTTGCTTCTGAGTGTACTGAACATCATCTTCCCTGCAACAAGATGCAGAATTTTACATATTTTTTTCAAAAAAAATTTTTTCATACACTTTATAAAAAAACTGCACCTTAATTTAATAAGCTGCACATGTAGTTCCTCTGGTGCTTTTATTTTTTTGTTATTGTTTTTTCAGCTTAAAACTTATATCTTCTCCTCTTTTTGATATGGCAGCCAACCAACAAAACCCATCAATTACATGGTGATAAGTTTCTGCCAATGCAGAGATCCTAGGGTAATAAATTTAAGCAAAGTGATGGAATTTGGCAGCTTTCCTTTTCTAGCAATATTATGCCAGTTGCTTCTAAATCCATCGATCCAGTGAGACAGTAATTAGTTAATTTAATGAGAAACAAAGGATTTTAGCCTGCAGAATTTACAGTACTAACAAGGCAGGTTATTATCAGAAGCTATTTCCAATAAAAACACTTCAATCAGCCAACAAGAATATTGTCCTTTGATTAAAAAAATGGAGCATCATTTATTGTTAACACCACAGGGTTAGACCAATGCTAAAAAATATCCTGTGCCTACACTGATGTAGCTACAGAGTGCCTGCTTTGTTTTACTAGCATTCATATAAATCACCTTTGTGAATATCTTTTTAGGTTGCATCTACATGCACGAATGCTTTTGGTTCTTCTTGTTAATTATTTCCCCACTGACGAGGAAATTTCTGCTGGTGCCTGAATGCCGTGGCTGCCAGATAGCTGCTGGAGGCAATGCAGTGGTTTGGGGAAACAAGGCTTTGAACTGGAAAAGGCACATTTACTTCTCAGCAAAATGTGCTCAGGAAGCACTGGTTTCAGCTGAGAGGTTCAGCACAAGTTGAATGTAGAGGAAAATTACATTGAACTTACATGATACTGGAGACTGTCTTTGTCATATCTCCAAATTAATTGTTCTGAAGAAACATCCTAAGCCTAGTATTTAATTTAACTCTACAGAGGTGTAGCAACTCTGCTAGTGGCAGAAACTTTGCTTCAACAAAAAAGCAGATGAAATAAAGCCAACCAAGAGCCAGCTAAATGAACAGTGCAGCCCATGTGCTTCTGCTTATTCAGTTGTGTTGCACAGGGGCAGGCGTAAAGGCACCTGAGACAAACAGACAGACACAGACACTTATATTTTGGATGTGCAAGTGACATCTGGTGAGCAGTTCCAAGAAGTCAGAACAGTAGCCAGGGTGCATAAGGCAGTCTCTGCATTATTTGAATTACTGGAAATATATACTGAGTAGCTCTGTCCTTTGCTTTGGTAGACTCAGCTTGCAGCATATTTTAACCATGAGCTGTGAAAAAATATGTTACAACAAGTGGTAATATTGCTCATCTCTGGAATTGTTGCTAATTCTGTCTTTCACCACAAACTTCGTGGCTCCTTCTGCAGGTGGTATTGTTTATTTTCCAGCACCCATTTTGCAAATAGTCTGAACATTTCAGATGGTTTTAAGGAAAAAATGTGAAGATGAGAAATATTTTTTGGCAAAACTTTTCTAATAATATAAATATTTAGAGGGCCATAAGCTTCCTGAGGTATTTATTTAAGAGCATCTTCAATTTACAGTTAGCTCCACAATTACTACATAGTAACCCCATCATACAAGTAGTAAGTCAGTTTACACATAAATAGGACAAGTTTGTCTCTTGTATTTCTCTTTGCTTACATAAAATAGACATTTGAGTATAAAAATATTGTGATTAATTTGGAGAATTAGTTGGCTGAGTAGTTAAACAATTCCCCTACCAGAAAAATATGGACTATTTCACTAAAAGAAGAGTCAATGTCTTCTTTGAAGATGTTTTAAAAGATTATTTAAATCTTATAAATATTTAAAGGCATGCATAGAAGATAGTGGATTTTAAGGGAAAACAAAGCAACAATGTGATTATGAGAAACAGTATCTTATCTTCTAATAAACCAATTAAATAAAAGAGTAAATCCTATGTTGTGATTGTGTTTTGAAAATTACCTGTATTGAAATAGATTTTATCTCTGTTAAGATATAGCTGGGATTTTGTTGAAAATAATATGGACATATTTCAGCTTAAACAGGTAAAGACACTGCTATAGGAACATCATGTGGCCTTAAAGAACCAGGGCAAAGATGCATATTTCTCATCTTTCTCTTTCTCTGCTGAAGAATAAAGGTGCCAAACAGTATCTGATTCCTGCGCTCATCCTAAATTGTGGTTTGCCTGAAGAGGAGACCTTCATTGAAAGCAGCGCTGCTGAGAAGGACTTGGTGACTTTGGTGGATGGAAAGCTGGACATGAGCCAACAATGTGAGATTGCAGCCCAGAAAGCCAATGGTACCCTGGACTGCATCAAAAGAAACTTGACCAGCAGGAAGAGGGAGGTGATTCTGCCCCTCTACTCCACTCTGGTGAGACCTCACCTGGAGTACTGTGTCCAGTTCTGGAATCCTCATCACAGGATAAACATAGACCTGTTGGAGACAGTCCAGAGGAATGAACAACCTCTCCTGTGAGGAAAGGATGAGAGACTTGCAGTTGTTCAGCCTGGAGAAGAGAAGGCTCTGGGGAGACCTTATTGCACCCTTTCAGTACTTATAGAGAGCCTACAAGGATGCTGGGAAAAGATTTTTTAGCAAGGCCTATAGTGATAGGACAAGGGGTAGTTGTTTTAAACTAGAAGAGAGTAGATTTTTTTATAATGAGGTTGATGAAGTAGTGGAACAGGTTGCCAAGAGAGGTGTTAGATGCCCCATCCCTGGAAATATTGAAGGTCAGGTTGGATGGGCCTCTGAGCAATCTGAGCAACCCAAACTATTCTATGATTCCTTGACTCTATGATTCATGGTCTCAAAGAGAAAATACGATCTTTCTAAGGGAGTTAAAAGAGAAATTTAAATCTGATTAACTTCATAAATAAAATTACTCAGAGTGCAATCATTTCTTTCTCCCTGACACTGTGGACTGAGTGTGTGCTCATGCACATATTTACACTCCTGCATTTGAAGGTGAGCACATACTTAAGTGTGTGGTGTGGTGTTTGGTTTGATAGGTACTCACACAGTATATCTTTTGCCACTCCTGAGGAAAGCCCCCTGATTTCTACAAAATTAGATTTCACAGAAACAAAATGAACCTAAACACATTCAACTTTTATCCTTTTTGGGTGTACAAACACCTATTTCATTATGGCTCTGTGTGTTTAATGTACATTTTCCACTGGGTAATTAAGCTTTATCATGAAAAGAAAAAACATCATTTGCACATATTTTGAAAAGAAAATCATAATCTGATCTCATTTACTTCAATAAAAACAGGTGTGCACCATGCTTAACCGAGAAAAGAAAAAGTCCTTATTACTGTAACCCTTCAATCTGTAGAAACTTTAAGGTGATGTGAGTGGAGTGGGGTTTTGTGTGTTTGGGTTTTGTGAGTTTTTTTAATGCTCTGCTTAATTCTCACTGAACAAGTTGACAAATGTAAAGATGAAACCTCATCTGAAGGAGATTCTGCAGAAATACTGTCCTCCTAGCAACACCGTTTCTATGCACAAAGAGTACATAAAACCTTATTCCTCTAAAAGTCTCTGAGAAGGAAATAAAATTTTATTTTATTTTTAAATATAGATAAGGCGCTTGCAAATATTTTGTGTACCTCTGAATATACTGTAAGCACAATTTGAATGGAAGCAGGATTCGTAATATAAACTCAGATTAAAGACTGTGGTACTGAAGCAGATAACCAGTGGAATCAGATAGAGATCTTTTCTGTGAAAAGCGTCTTTGCACCATTATGTGTTGGGCGAAACAGAGCGTTTGATTTTGATTCCGGAGAAACAGAAGTAAAGAGGACAATAGCATCCACAAAGGGTAGCTGCTGTAATAATAGGAGAGGGTATGTGAAAAGAGAAGGCTTGTGGCAGCCTAGTTATCGCCTAGAAGAGGCCTAGACCCTGCAAAGAGAGATGGTTCACAAAAAAAAAATCCTGCAAGAAAGCAAATTGAATAGGAGAGGAAAATTAATCTTTTTCAGTGGCCAGATGAGGGATGCACCCAGAATAATGTGCCTCTAGAAATAAATCCTCTTTCTTCTCTTTCAGAAGCTTACTTAGGCACCACAGCTTACAGAGTAATAATGATTGCAGTGAATTAATGAATATGCACTGTGTTAGGGCAGTTTACAATCAACTAGCAAGAAAAATCCAGCATTTTTTAAAAATTCTGCTGTATCCTCTGAACTGTTGCTAAGGAAGAACTGTATCACCCAGAATCTCTAAGCAAATTCTTTGAATACATTGCTTTTAGTGATTGTATATTTTCTCTTTATTGACCAAGGTGCTTGGCAATTGCTGTATGCTGCAGTATATGTTGGTTACCTTGCTCATAGAAACAAGTTTCAATAAGATGCATAGAATTATATCCTTATACATTTGGTCACCAG
This sequence comes from Clamator glandarius, assembly GCA_033459285.1. Taxonomy (NCBI): domain Eukaryota; kingdom Metazoa; phylum Chordata; class Aves; order Cuculiformes; family Cuculidae; genus Clamator; species Clamator glandarius. The sequence continues at coordinate 644,055 of JAUNZM010000032.1, forward strand.
AAACAAAGGGTTTCTTTCTATTCCAACACCACAAATGCCCACCAAAAGCAGACTGGACTGCTGAGAACATAACTATGGGTCATCTGCGATGCAAAAATCATCCTGGAAAGAGATACCCAAGCTCTGCTGTACTTAGAGGTTCTTGGACACAGTGCTATGAAGCTGACAAGGCTAGTCAGAAAGGGCCGTTTTGCATCTGTGCTCCCCAAGGAAGTGGGGTTCCAAGTCCCAGATAGCTGCACATTACAACTCTGGCTCTGCAGTACCTGTTGCTGCCGCTCCCCACTTGGGATTTATAACCAACACATTGATCAGCTTCTACCACTTGGGGCAACTGAGCCCCACTGCAGACCAACAGAAGACAAACAAGCCTTAGGGAAAATGTTCACACCACCTCCCGACACCTCTAAAAATCCACTTCCAGCAGCAACATTGGTGTGGCCTGTTTTATTTTCCCTGACAATCAGACCCAGTGCAGGTGCAGCCCAGTAGAATTCTTCCGATTTTGTATAACCACGTTCCCAATGAGTATCTCTGAAATAACATTCTTAGTGCTTGCAACAGAGGTTTGCAATTATACTACTGTCTTACATGGCAACTGTTTACAAGAAAATTACATTGTTTATATATTTTTGCTGCAGTTAACAAATTATCTTAAATGTCAAGTTGCTTGATACAGAAATAAAGGAGATTACTCCATACTTTAAAGCACTACAATTGTTGGGAAATTGCATTCAGCACAGAATTATAGATGTTTAAACATCATTTGGAAGGAAAATACTTTCCCAAGGGATCCATCTGACATCATAAACTAGGAAAGTGAAAGCATAGCAATTTATAAATGTCAGTAGAACTAAACCACCTCAACTTCCGAGCACTATTAGTTATGTGCAGTGAACAGTTCAACTAAGGGTTGCACTCTACTACTGTTGAATTCTTATTGTTTTCCTGAAAATAATTCAAGAGCTGTTCTTTATCTTTAATTGTATCGTGACCGTCAGAATTGCTTGGAAGCATGAAGGAGGTCAGTTCACAGACTGGGTCCAGCAGCTTCTGGTATAATGATTATATGTGAGATTCACCTGTTGTTCTGTGTGTAAGAACCACACATAACCACCATCTCTGTCCTTACTGCTGCCTTCTGTGTCACTCTGACAGTACTTTTTATAAGCTAGGGCCATTGGGCACTTAAAAAAAAAAAACAAACCAAAAACAAACAAAAAAAATCAGTGTTTTCTGTTTCCCTAGAGAGGTTGTGCCAGTCAGGGGCTGTGGCTGACTTGCAGGTGCAGTTTAGGGCAGCAGTGAGCCAGCACCCACACCAGCACTTACATTTTGCTCAGCAGTGGGAGCATCAGTGCAGCAAGTCCATCTTTCTCAGCTCCTCAGAGACACTGATAATTCCCAATAGCTTCAGATAATGACCACCACACCTCAGGAGTTTGTTAGTGGTACGGTAGTTTCACACTGACCAGCACTTTTTCTCTTCGAGGTTGACCTTCTGCCTGGGAACATTTCCTGACCCCTCTGGAAACCTGCTGTATGTACTACTCCCACTCCCCCTTCCTGTCCTACTAGTTTTACCTAAACAATCCAGTTCTTTTGGACAAAAGCACATTTAAATACTTTTGTTTTCCTCCTGGAGTCCCTTTTGCTCACCTGATGTGCATGAGAAGGTGCGACCTCCTGATCTGCCTACAATCTCCATGCAGTACCCAAACCTGAGTGCATCATGGTGAGCTGCCCATTGTATTCAACCACTGCTTATCTGGGAACATAACACCAGGACTTCTCTTTGGATCAAAGGTTTTGATAAAAGAATCTATGAGATCTGTAATTTGCCTTTTTTGATCTGACCAAGGTCTAGAAGAACTGCAGTCTGCCAGCACTTCTGTTTACAAGAGGAATGACTGATCCACAGCTGCTCAGCTGCTCAGTTGCAGGTCAAAGGAAAAATGCTAGAACACCACGCCTGTCACTTTGTTTTCTGATACTACAGTGCTGTATTTCAGCAGATTCAGAGTATGGTCTACTATACAAGGTAATGTTGTGTCACTGTTTGGTCCTCCTGATTTTTCCAGAGTTATAATGGTAAGTCATAAATGTTTTCCCTGGTCTTAGTAATGACCATCACTCCAAAATTTCAGAAGGGCCTCCTTAGTGCTCTTGTCTGTATTTGTCCTATTTAAATGGAGTAGTAAATGGGATGGACAATCCACACAAAATTGCACTAAAAAAACATAACCCATCACTGTATCATAACATAAAACTTCTGAGCCAGTAGTGTCTCTCTGTACCTACCCATAAGTGGATGTCTAGTAGTGCAGCTTGACTACTAATTATGATGTTAATGTAGTATGATTGCATTTGCTTTATACATACTACATATTTCACATGGATAATAATGTGAACAGTGGTACTATCCTAAGAAAAGGCATAATGGGTTATAATACCCATGGAGGGATTCCAGCAAGAGAAAGAAAAACATTAATGTTGAGAAGTAGTTTTGGGAACTTTGAAGCAAACGGAGTCTCAACAAAGCTGAATGTGGAAACAATCCCAAGAAAAATGTTGTTCCATGTATTTTCTCTGAAGTAACTTGCAATATAGAAGAAGAACATCCTATATAGACCGCCTTTAAAAGCGAGATTAAATAGGAAGAGAAAGGAGAAAGGAAGAAGAATGTTCAAAATGAGGAAAAGGTGAAAGAGATACATTCATTATAAACAGTAAATTAGCACTCAAGTAACAGTGACATGATTATAATGGATAATTCCCCCCCCATCCCAACAACATTTCACTATGTCTTCTTATTTATATTAAAACTTATTCCATCATTACATGATGTGAAAAATGATAACAATAAGTTTTCTGCAGCCAGCAGGACAGTCAGTGCTTATGAAGGAAGATTGGTCTGCAGCAACCCAAAGCCCACAAACAGCTGCTGCCAACTTGCTGGTCCCAATCAAGTCCCTGCACTCCATGTGCCTTTTCTACAATGTGGAGATCGTATTTGTTATAGTTGTGATGAGTAATTAGCTTATAACTTCAAAGAGCTTAAATACCAGAAGTGTTCAGGATAAATACCACTATTATTAAGGAAGAAAGATCCTCATGCTTGAAAGACATTAAAACAGGAATCATCATTTGAAAGTGTTAGGGTAAGGAAGACTGCTGGTTTGTAGCTTCTTTTCTTTTGAACTTTTTATATAGGATACAATCTTATGTATCAGACAGCATTTCATTGTCTTTTGTGACAGTGCTCAAGCTATATATCATATATTCCAATAAATCTTCGATTTGCCAGCCTACCAGACTATCAATAATATTACCTCTCAAAATACTGATTTCAGCATTGTGTACACAGAATCACATCTTTTATCTGTGGGGGTTTTTTTGTTGTTTTGTTTTGGTTTTTTGCAGTTTATCAGAATAAAACATTACATCTACTGTAAATGGTATTCCCATTAAGTGCTTAATGATAAACCTGCTTCTTTTCATCCACAAATTCTGATGTTTTGCTAAACAGTTATTTTGTTTAGTGACAACATATATGCCAAGCTGAAGGTTCATTAGATTCAGCCTATCATCAATGGAGGCTGGTGTAATTATGAGTTGGATCTACAAGCTAAAATGGCTTAGTTATTAAAACAGAAAAAGAGTATACAAATACTGGATTTAAAATCACACTGACTTCTGGATTAAAAATCAGTTTCAAAATTTGAAGTATCAGCAAGTACTGTTATTGCTTTTGACTCACAAGTTTAAAAATGGCGCTCTGCCAACAGCAATTCAGCCCAGAATCTCTCACTATTACAATGGAAAATATAACAGAGGACATAATATCTTTTCTTTATCAAGAACACCAGAAACTAAGGCATGTGGTCACATTTAGAATTTCATAGGATTCCAGGGGAAAAGAGAATAGAAAAGTCTGTTGCTCCAGTCCCCCAAAGCTGTACTCTATTTCACAGTCTCTAGACTGGGTTACACCCTCTACTGCTCAATACACAATTCAGCAGGGTTACATACCTGAAATTTGGGCAAAAAGTTTCCAAGTGTTTTTTCTGATGGCAGAGCATGCAAATTACAGTGGACCTACATGAAGGTAATTTCTGAAAGCTAGGCTGTGGAAAAAAAAAAAAGGTTAAAAGCAATTTATTAATTTCTGTCTAAATTGAATGTACTGTTCTTTTTTCTCCCTGCCCCCCCCCCGCCCTTAGACTCCAGGCTTTTGAAAAGAATTTTTCTGAACTTTGACAGAGTCAGTGAGAGTCTCTATGGTATAAATTAGCTCTTAACTTCACTGAGGCAATAACCTGAAGGAGATAAATGCACATACTTTTGTTGTCAAAATTATTTAATTATTAAATAAAGCGTAGTTAACTTGTAATTGTTACCTTGAATGTACATCCAAGACATATTTCAAATCTTATTATATCTCATGTGAGCAATTGTATTGCTTTCAAAATAATTAATGGAGATATCGTTTCTACTGACATTTGCAGTAGGTTTACTCCGGAAAGGGGAGGCCTAGACTTATAAGAGTGAGGAAAAATCATTATTTTTCATGATTTCAGTTACTTTCTAAAGCAATGAAAATCTTATTCAGATAAGAATGAACAGTACATAGTGTGAACCTCATGAGATTCAACAAGGTCAGGCACAAGGTTCTACACTTGGGTTGAGGGAATCTGTGGTTTTAATACAGGATGGGGGATGATATGACTGAGAGCAGCCCTGAGAAGAAGGACTTGGGGGTGCTCATTGATAAGAAGCTCAACATGAGTAGACAATGTTCACTTGCAGCCTAGAAAGCCAACTCTGCCCTGTACTGCATCAAAAGGAACACGGCCAGCAGGAGTACTGTGTCTAGTTATGGAATACTCAACGTAAGAGAGATATGGAACAGTTTGAATGGGCCTAGAGGAGGGTTACAAGTATGATCAGATGGCTGGAGCACCTCTGCTCTGAGGACAGGCTGAGAGAGTTTGGTTGTTCAGCCTGGAGAAGTGGAGCCTTCAAGGAGACATTGTAGTAGCCTTCCAGTACCAGAATGGAGCCTGCAAAAAAGAAAGTGGAGGGACTTTTTACAAGGGTATGTAGTGATAGTACAAAGGGGAATGGCTTTAAATTGGAGAGTGGAAGATTTAGATTAGACATTAGGAGGAAATTCTTCACGATGAGAGTGGTGAGATACTGGTACAGGTTGCCCAGGGAAGTTGTGGATACCCTGTCCCTGGAAGTGTTCAAGGCCAGGCTGGACGGAGCCTCGAGCAGCCTGGTCTAATGGGAGGTGTCACTGCCCAAGACAGGGGTATTGGAACTAGATGATCTTTAAGGTCCTTTCCAACCAAAACCATTCTATAATACACACATATTTAAAATATGCTTCTTGCACTCCATATGTGTAATACATCTTTACATCCTGATAGAGTGATTTCTACAAAGTGACAATATGAGATTTCTCTATAATTTATATAAAATTGTTAACATCAATGAAAGATGATATCAAAAAGAATCTCAATTGTAGAAGTTCATGCCATGACTGAAAAATGGAATAATCGTCATGTCCACAGTTACTTTGACCAGCTATAAATTAAAAAGACAAGATATACCTGATCCTGTTTCAACACCAAGCCAGTAAATCTACACACTCTGACTTTAAAAGATCAGCCATTAGAAACCACTTTCTAATGGTGTTTCAGAACCAACTGTCCTCACTCTGAGCTTGTCCCTGGAGAATGCATGTCTGTAATTTTGGAATGGAACTCAAGGAAAGTTTTTCCTTTCCTGACATATGCTGCTTCCCTGACAAAAATCTGCAAATGACAGATAACCTAAAGTTAACCCAACTGAATGGGGATTTTTGAAGACCAAAAACTGAAATCAAGGAATAGTTGCTTATAAGCATGTCAAATAGGATTGTCACTACTCATATGGGGACGATAATGGATCAAGTACAATCTCAGTAAACAGTGCCAAAATTCATAATGTTGAAATACATTGCACATAGGAAGGAAAAAATCAGCTGGCTATTCAATCCATCTGAAAGCATCTACAGAGCAGAATTTTTAAGCAAGGAGTATAAGAGGTTCTGTTGATAGATCTGCTTTATTGCCTCCAGGTAAAGGCACCATTACATTCAAACAGAAGCAGCCAATCCTGTAAGCACATTTGATGCCCCAGGCCTCCTGGCATACTGCAGCAATGATGGGGATATATTTGAAGGGAATGGGCATCTAAACTCTAATTCTCCTTAGCATGTTTTCTTTCTAATGTGTACAGAAAGAAAAAAAATCCATCGCTATCTTTGAAGAGAAGTTCTCCCACTATATTGGCCATGATGGTGTGTGTGTAGAGGGCATTGGCTCCTTTCTCCATTCCCTCATGCTAGATCTCAAGCTCAAGAGCAGATGGCTCTGGCTGTCACTCAGAAACCTCACCCACACACTTCTCATTGAGCTGTTGGAGGTTGAACATGATCCCAAGCATCCTAGGAATGTGGCCTTGTCAAAATAAAGTTGACCTCTAAATAACATTCCACATATTAAGACAGCTGAGGTGCTACTGGGAGAAGGGAGAAAGTTGACTTATTGTGGGCCTTTCACCTGAGTTTCCAGCCTTTGCTATGCTCGTGTCAGGTTAAAGGAAGAATAAGATGCAAATCATTATTTTTGATCTTACCTATCAGTATATTTTCTCCTAAGAAAGCTGACAGTTCAAGAGACATGGCCCAGGTATCGTTTTTTGCCACCAGTCCCAAATGAGAAAGTAGCAGTCCATTATTCTGAAATGTAGTTCAATATTTAAAGAGAAATTAACTTTTTTTTTGTTAAATATTACCCTTTTTCTAAGTGAAAACTCTACAGTCACTTGAGAAGAACATATCTATGTCTTTACCTAGTCCTTCAGACTTCTCTTTCTGCCACAATGATCTCTTTTTAATTGACACCCACAGGAAAGCTGAGGATGAGGGAGCTGTAGTGCCCGCAGCCATGTCTACACATTCCATCCTAGATGTGGAGCTGAAAGCTGGCTCCTATCCTCCCTCCTATCCAGGCCGACAAAGAGATGCTTATTTCTCTTGCTGCTGTTGCCTTTGCCTCCACAGTGACACTTATGCTTTAGCTGCCTCTTGAACATCATAAATCAGCCTCTGATATCCTGCTACCACTCCAGTGCCATTGCTGTGTGCCAGGGCACAAGGATGTTGCTTGGACCTTAACCACTGTGCTAACATTTCATTTGCCTTCATTTTCCACTTGCTCTGCTCCAAACTGGTTTTATTGTTCTCCCTCCAGTCTAGCTGCCAAATGTAGAAAAAAAATTATTCATTACCTTAGGCATATCCAACGTGATTCAAGTCTTTCATTGCACTTCTCAGACCAGTCCTGGAATTGCACATAGCCCTCTGTGGTTATTAAAGGAAATTCACTTTACACAGACAAAAATCTCCACCTCAGAGGCACAAGTTACATTAAAAACAGTTTGGCTGTGTAAAGTGCTTGATGAAAGGAAAATGTGATGGCCAAATTGCTTTCTCTCATCTGTATCCCTTCCTGGCAGGGCACAGACTCCATCGAGATGAATGGAAAGATACCCATTAATGCCAGTAGGCTGGGGGTCAAGCTCTTGATGTCCGTGCTTTGAGGGAATGAGAAAACAGCATCTTTGTACTGCACATATCTAGGCAATTTTAATTGTGGGAGTGAAGTGAAACAGCAGCTGTACCTAAAGGATAGAAAAGAGAAAGTTAACAGGGGCTATGCTGCAAACCAGGGGGAATGGCCTGTCAGTGAAAATAACCAGGAACCTACAAGATTTTTTTAAGAGAGAATTTGGAAGTTTAGCCTCTGCATCTTCTCTGCGTAAGTGCAGTACTGACTTTTGTTAATGCATGGCTCACTGGAAGCTTATGTCCTTACTTACAGGGGTACAGTAGAGTGATGTGCTCCTCCCCAGCTCTCCTCATCCCCAGACAGCAAACCAGCTTTGCCTGGACACCAATCCCAACCACTCTGCTCCCAGGATTAGGATTTAACCATGGTTTATATGGCAGACATACATTTCTCCTCTGAAAGAACCTCCCTCCTGCCTGCTCTGTGCTGAGAATTTCCCTAGGGATGCAAGGCAATTCCCTTCTTCCACTCTCCTATGCGAATTGCTCCCACATACACTATCTCCAAGTGTGGCCTCAGAGTGCTGCAAGTCAGATATCCCTGATAATAGAAGCACACGCCTGGAGGATTAGCAAGAGTTTCACACCATGGGGAACTGTAACTACTGTAATTTTCCCTCAAGACAGGAGATCTAGTCTATCCTGCTGCTTGATCCTTAAAATAGCCTCTTTATTTTTCTGTTTGCAAACTAGTTCAGTTTTCTGAAGATTAAATTCTTTCTACATTAATGATGGAGGCAATCAGCTTTCTTACAAGAAGTTTCTTTAATGTTTCCCTCAGCTACAAACTAATCTAAGCTTTGAGAAGTTGTATTTTAGCAAGAATGCCTGGGAGTTTGAAATGCTTATACTCTTACTGGTATTACAGGTCACTGCCTTTCTCAGCATTTACTAAAGCTGAACAACTAAATAGCTTGTTTTTTTCTCTTTAGAAACGTGTCTAGGCTTGCATCCACTAGTAACTTTAGTGTAGCAAAGAAAGATTAAACATTCAAGTAATTTAGCTTAGTTCCAGTTCATTTTCAATTAACAGGAGAAAATCCTCTCAGACATAATAGGGTATTTTAGGTTTGGTTATAGCTTATTTGTCAAAAAAAAAAAGTAAGCATCTAGGCTTGTAAGTTAAAATCACTAGTGCTGTTCAAAATATATTTTCTTAAATAAAAAAGCTAAGAAAAATATAATAGAAAATTCGAATTTCAAAGATATCTTCTCTTTTCAGGTGTTGTAAACAGAGTAAATAACCCTGAACTGTACAAAGCATTTCAAGGAATAAACTGTAGTGTAATTATATAATGTTTTATTTATATATCTTTAACTTTTCTATATGTTTAGTTACTATACTTAAGTGTGTAAAACTTGCTCCTGCCTAAATTATCAATGTCTGCTTGTCTGCTCTCATAACATTCTTGGCAATCTTACCCAAACTGAGCTGGGAACGCTCATCCTAATACCTATCTTCCCTACTATGTTCAGCAAGATGTCTTGATGTCTTTCTGACTTTACAGTCAATGGGAATATGGATTTGGGAAAGAAGAAGATTGGCTGGCCAGCATCTCACATTGAGGCTGAACAGTGTGGGATCAAACAGTGACCACAAACTGATGTTAACTGTTAAGAAAGTCAAAGGTTCCTCTTTGTCTGGCAGATGGGATCCAGCAGTTTCCATAGGTAGAAGATCAGAAAATATAAGGGTGAAGGAAAGGATCCTGACCTCAGGACTCTTGTGTCAAGTCTTATGTAAACAGATACATTTGAAAACACACATATCTTGATTTTGCTGGTTCTGATATTTCTGTTAGAGTCCTTTTCCCCACATGACTTTTGCCTAAAATCAATAAGACCTCAAACTGGAACCTCCTTCTCCTCTCTCTCCAAAGCTGCTAACTTTTATGCTATTATGTGTTTGTATTTTGCTTTGAAAAGTTATAAACACATCAATATTTTCCCCTATGGAATCATTTTGTTTTCCATAGTAGAACAGCTATTGACAGGTATGTGCCAGTGAGGTGTATTTGGAAAGGTGGAAAGGAAGGAAGGAGACATGAAAAAAAACCTGAAAAATGCAGAAAATCGTGGAGTATTTTAAAGCTGCCTGATACACTTTAGTTGTAAACAATTCACAAGAATTCTGGGAAGGAGTGAGGAGAAGGTTACAGAAGTACAAGGAACCAACAGTGCAGTGGACACTTTGCATCTGTGAGAAGTGCAGGAAGAAAAGTGACACCATTTTCATTCAAACTGATACAACAGATTTAAAAATGAATGCTTATGCAAAATAAGTAAACATCATAATTACCTTTCCTCCAGCAGTTCTCACTGAACAAACATTTCCTCTTGCCTTTGCCTGGTGACACAAATCAAAACACATGTTTCCAGCTCCTCAGAAATACAGATTCTCCAGTTCCAGGGGAATCTGTGTTTAGAAAATCAATTGAAGTGAAAAGGAGACCAATAAACATTTAAGAACAGTAGGGAGCTAGTGATACTTTTACAGTCCAAAGATATCACAATTACAGTAATCTTTACAGAAGACTGAGAACAGCAGCTCCTACCCCAAGCACACAATGGGAAACCTCTGACAGGACTGAGTGCTCTTGATGAGCCAAGGTGTCATAAGCAACCTGAATGAAAGAGAAATATAGAACAGCCACTATTCAGTAGTGAAAGGGAGGTCATATTTAACTTAAAACTGACACATCTCATTTCCATGAAGTATTTTAGTCATATTCAGGTCTTTATTTTTTTACTCACCTGTACATTTTTTTGTTGTCTTTGCAACTTTCCATCCCCCATTACAAAATGTAAAGAAGATGGGTCAGAAAAATAACCACTCCAGTACCTAGCTGGCTACATCTAGGTAAAAAACTCCATTGCAGGGTGGTATTTTCTACAAAAAGATGCCTTGATACCCTGTGACCCCACTTCTCTCCCATCACCTCCAGGTGCCTAGCAGTTCCCAGCTAAGTCTCTGATAAAACCGTGCTGATAAAGTTCAGCTGTGGAATTGGCAGCCATGGGTCCCATCCATATTCTGCCTGCCACAAATCTTCAAGAAACAAAACCTTATTGATATTTAACTGTTTTCCCTGACAGAAACAGATTTTTCTTTCCTTTATCAAACCTACTTAGTTGTTTTCTTTTTTCTTGGCTGTTCTGGATAGATAAACCTCAGTTTGAATCATAGACTTCAAAATATGCCCTTGAGTTAGAAATTTTCCACTAATTTTCTAATTTTATCGATGTAGTTTTTTTTTTTTAAATCTGCTTGTTTGCATAGATTTTTAATCTAAAATCTTCCATCTTACTTCTGTTTGCTCTGTGATTTCTCTCTTAACATTTTGCTCTTCCATCTTCCTAAAAATAAAAAAAAATGCTTTAATTTTCTTATGGTTTCTTTACCACCTTCTGCTGTGATTTATAAAGACCTGTCACCACGTTCAAGTACCAATATTCCTCAGTGAACAAGTATCATTCATTATGACTTTCTGCACCCTCCAGTTCTGCACTATATCTGATGGACCCAGGCTAGCACAGGGAAATTTTGAAGTCACAGTTCGATGGATTGGATTTGAAGTAGGCAGCATCTTCTCAGCACTGTTTGACTGTCCCAGAAGCTGATTTTCCTGTCTGCTGTCCCAAGATCCACATTCAGTCTTTATACAAGAATCTGTCTCTTTTTTGGAACCTCAGAAATGAAGTCTTGTAAATAAGTTATCACCTCCCCTCATTACAAGCCTGCCTCTTTCTAGAACTTCATGAAAGTATAAGAAGTTTTCACATATGTTTTTATCCTTATTCTACTTACTGAGAGCTTGTGTCCCTGACCTTCCTTCACTCCCCTAACAAGCAAAAAAAACCAACTCAGTAACATACTTAGCCTGCCCAACAGGAACTTTTCATTATTAAGTTCAAAAAGTATCAAGTATTAATTCAAAACCTGAGTACTAAGATGCCCTATTGTTGAAAATATTTCAGTTTAGTGCACTATTTTACACAGTGATACTAATGTAATTAAGTGTAGTTTACTTTCCCCTCACACTTGCAGGGCTCATACATAGAACCACAGTTTATGCAGATACCATGCTAGACTTCAAAACATCAGATTAAATAGGTAGTGAACCTATCTTGATGCTGAAAGAATCATTTTTTGCTTTTATTATTGACTGAATAAAGGCAGATTTGTAGAAATTGTCCCCTGCTAAATAAGGAATTACATTAAAAACATTTGTCACTCTTTAAATCGGTAGGTCACAGAAACTGGTTAAAATTAGGGTGTCATATGTGTTTTCTCTGCATCTCTAACATAAATAAAGGTTTAAATATTATGATATTTTAAACAGTGATCAGACTTAATTTCCTAACTGAAAAAAAAACAAACTCAGAAAATCCTATGAAAATCATCACTGCAAAGCCCCAGTGTTCTACTTTTGAAAGGAAACAAAATGACTTCTCAGAAAAGAAGATGGGCATCGCAGCAGAACTATTTTAATCTGCAAAATGGCATGATTGAGTGGTTACAGCTCCAAACCAGATTTGCGCAGTGAGGACTTCTGGGAAAAGCCAGGTCATGCTCTAAATCCAGAGCCCAACTACTGGGACAAGGGCAGGGTTTTTTCAATTTCTTTAAAAAAACCCTGTAGATCAAAATCTTAATTTTTCATTTGTAAGAGGATTTTCTATGATTTTCTGATTTGTTTTCTCACTGGTAACTCTACTGAGTTTCTATCCTTTGACCTCTATTAGTCTTTGCACAGAGGTGATTTTTTCACCAAAATTTAACAATATTCTATTTCATTATAAGTTTTAAAAGAAGAAACTTGAGGTATCCTTTTACACAGTAAAGAAAGCTCAAGATGGTAAAAGTCTGAGCAAAACAGAGCTGTTTTTTATATAAAAAAATTGAGTCTGATTTTACTCACATGCTGTAACAAATTTAAAGTCTTTGAAGTCACTCCATCAAAGTCAACAAGTACACATTAATAAAGAAAAAAAATGAGCTGCTTATGTTTTCTTTTTTTTCTTTGTTTCTTGCCTTAATACAAAAATCATCTGATTTGTGATTGTTCTCTGTGTATATAAGGCATGACAAATACATTAGAAAACACAGGCCAAATACAGTTCTGATAAAAAATTCAAGATTCTTTCCTTTCATTTTCATGGAGTAAGAGACTGGCTTTTGATTTTTCTAGAGTTCACATCTTCCAATGTTGTCTCCTTTATTGAGCTAATCAATATTTCTCATATCATGAACAGAACTGACTGGAGTTCTGCTGCACTTTTAATATTGAGAATCAAATGCACATATTGAGTCAAAATAAGCAACACAAGTTTCTCTCTATTTTTTTTTATGAAATCACTGTGGATTACAACTTTGAAGCAGTGGTAAGATATAACTTTGATGCAGTGGCTGTAAAAAAAGCACAAACAAGAGGGCTAATCTGTAGAAAATTACACTCAAAAGTGGATTGAATTTACTAAAATGAATTGGTTATTTTTCCTGAGATGAGATTAAATTAATTTTTACAGAAAGAAATGGCAAATGATTTCAAGTGCATAAATACAATGGTACAAGTTGTATCTGGAATGTGTTTTATCTTAGCAGTTCATCAGAAAAACAAAACTTGAGTATTTAAAACCTGAGGGGTTTGTGTTCTTTAATTATGCAAAGTTAAATCACGATGATTATGTTAAGAACATAAAGATGAACAAGGCATACGTTTTGGAAGGAGCTGAATGTAGATATGTCTAAGTTTCCACACATAAAGGTCATACAAGCAAACTTTAAAGTGAGGAAAAATGTCAGAGCAGGCTCATTGGGCATGTGGTGCAGGTGCCGCTGTGTCATTCAGGGCAGAACAACACACAGTGCAGGATATGGTGGTACTAGATCTTCTACCTCACCCTTTCCAAAGTCTGTAAGGTTCATGACTCGTTGGTTTTGTCCAGTTCAGGTTTGACCATCAGATTGTCTTCCCTTTCTTTGCTGTATTATTCATGTGTATACAGTTAGACATAGAGAAAACATGGAATAGACTCTTTGGTGCCTACTAATGTTTCCGTGGAGGATTGCCCCAAAATTCCTCTAGCTGAAACATGGCTTTCACTGGCTAAATACAAATTTTCTTCTCCATTACATTGTGGAGACAACCGTACCACATATGGCTGGTTTGCCTTTTCATGTTTTAAAATCTACAACATGCTGGTTTTGAGGCTTTCTGAGTGAAGACGTGAAAAGCTAGCATCGACAGGAAGGTTACTGCAGTTCCTCCCAGAGCAGCCATACCAGCCAAGGACCTGATTTAATCTGCTTGTACAAAAGGAGATCTGGAACCGGAGAGTGGAGGAGAGATCGAGAGATACTTTCTCTGTTTCAATTGTAGAAAATACTTAAGACCGCCTAAATCATCAGCGCGCTCTTAAGTAAAAGCATGAAGAAAAGCATAGGTTACTATGGTAGGTAGAAGAAAAGTAGTGGAAAGATAGCAGGTGATATAATGGCCTAAAATTATGATGGACCAGACGATGGGGTTCCAGCGGGCACATTTACATTGGACACATCTTCATTTCAGAGGAATCTGCAACTCTTAAGGGCTCGGCAGCATGTGTAGTGCTTGGCATGCTGAACTAAATCAAATTGACTAGAGAAGACCATTTGCTTTAGTTTGGGTAGGGAAAAGGGACACGTTTTCATATCACGAATCTCTTCAGGGATTTGAATTATCTTTCTTTCCTTGCAGTTGTAAGAAATATGTGTTCATCTCCTATGCCTGTGCATGGTTAGTGGCTCCTGAGGGAAGGAAAAAGATGTTATCCTTGCTGCCTGGCTAGCATTTTAGGAGTCCCCAGAGGTGTTCAACTTCTGTGCATCCTCAGGAGGGCAACAGCGATGCACAAGCAGGAGAGAATCAGTCAAAGACACTGTTCAAAGGGAGGTGAGTGTTGTAAATGATCCTGTCATCACTGCACACAGGTCCTGGAGTGGTTTTGCCAGGAAGATGCAAACATTACGGTTTTTGGAAGGAAACAGAGCCACAAAGCAGTCACACTGAATACAAACATGACACCAGTCCAGCAACAGGGGTGACAGCTCAGCCAAAGCAGAAGGAAAAGTGCAAGTTTTGATATTTCTTCTAAAGAAATATTTAATCTGAGGGAAAAGAAGGAGGCAGAAATGCCAAGGAAGTGTCTTTTAATTATGATAGGAAGAAAGATTATAACTGTATCTGCATGGAATACGTAAAATCCATTTTGCAAAAGGGTTTATTATAAATTTGACTTCCAGTACAAAAAAATGTTAAAAAGCCTCTCCCACGTCAAGATTTTCTATAAATTGAAATGAATTTTTGTTTGAGAGCATAATGTTTAAGTGTAACAATACTGAAACAAGATTTGATTTCTAACAATATACAGGATAAAAATAAAACCCCCAAGCATCTCTTCATGCCAAATAGACCTAATAATTTCAAAATATGTCTTCCTGCATCAGCTTTCTGCCCAGTCCTCCAGGTTTGATATCAGTAACATATTTGCAAAGGTTATTGAGACTTCAGTGAAATTGCCTCCTCTCATCAAAACAAAGGTTTCCCAGGCTTTCTGGGTCTCTCTGTCCACGGTGGTAACCAGACTGCGCCCTTTCACTCTCCCCCTCACTAACTCAAATGCAATCAATACCTCATCATCCTTTCTCCTGCACAGCAGCCCACAGGTTATTTAGCTTCAAAACACAGCTATTGAGACTGTCACTGTCAAAGGAAATGGCAGGATTGTCCTGCACTAATGCAATTCTGTCCCTAATGTGATGGCCTGTTGAAACAGGTTGCTTCTGTCTCTCAAGTGATATTCAAACTGCATTCAAGCCTTCCTTCCTTTCTGTCCTGCAATTGTTTTCTTTTGTTGTAGGAACTGAAGAGGCTTAATAACTCCTTTAATAATCCTTAACTGAAGATCTCCAAGAGATACTTTGGCAGCTTGTGTCTGAGAGGATCTTGTAGTGGGATCTACTCAGCTTGTCACTGTCAGAGCTGTGGTGCAGGGAAGAGGGATTTTGGGGTTGCATGCCTCCGTCATTTCACCCAGAGCAGGCACATGGGAGAGGACAGTTAGGAGCTCAGACTGTTTTGAGAAAGTTTTATATGATTTAATGTCGCTGAAGACTGTTAATTTTCATGATGTGGGGACTGATAGCATACAGATTATTATGCATTATTGGAAACCAACCCCTTCTGAATGGCTTGCCTTTACCTAGTTCCAAGTTTAGGAATGAAGGAGGAATTTCACAGGTGCAATCCTGCTTAGTCTTGTTCAACCTCTTGGTTAGCACTGCAAGTTTTTCATTAAATGTCAAGCTTTGTTGTGCTCTGTCTTCACAAAGAACTGGTATTTGTGATGTTTAGTGCTATTGCACTTCCTGGCAGTATCTATGTTTTCCAAAACCTCTGCAAAAGACGCTCCTCTGATAGTGACCTCTATGGGTCTTCTTGTCCACAGTGTGAAACATAGTTGTAAGCTACATAACCAAGAAGCATGAGCTCACACTCAGAAAACCTCAAAGATTGCATGACGGCATTATCATCCAGTGCAAAGCTGTTGGCAACTGCCAAATACATTTCATTTATATTGAAGTCTGAGAATATCATAATTAGCACCTCATATTGAACAGAAAGCCACATGCTGTTGATGGCAAGCCAGGATGCTGGCAAGCACAACTTCCTCAGATTAAATTTTCCTGAAAAACCTAGAAGGGGACATAAATTCTGAAAAGGCTGGTGTTAGCAGCTATGCAGCACAGTCACAATTAAACTCCAAACCCCAACATTATCACTTACTCTTATATTGTATCTTTTCAGAAGATTTTCAAATTATATCAAGCAATTACGATGTTTTGGGTGGGGACCTCCGAGCAAGGGATGCTCTGCTAAAATAAATGCCACTCAAAAGAAACATGCAAGTTGCTGAAAAACTACTGTAATTCCAGAGTGTGTTGTAATCCACATGTATTGCTCAATTCAAAATCCAGTGTGACTTTCTTTTTGTAGCTACATGGATATATAGCAGTTCAAAACAGAGATTCCTTTAACAAGTAGAGCAAAAGAGAAAAAGAGGTGAATCTATATGTTACACAGTGTGGATTTCCTTGCTTCTTAGAGCCTGTGGCAAGTCTTGAAAGGCAGGGATATGTGGCTCTGTGGTTTCCCCCAGGCTGGTGCTGTCACACCAGCCAGGAAACCTTCTACTTTATTCGTCCTTTTCTTTTTGTGCAGGTGTATGTCAGCTGTAGCAGCTTCTAGGTAATTTTTATGGATTCTGCACTAAGCTTGCCCTTCGTAAATATCAAAAGACACACACACAACAGTCATAAATCTGAGAGAGGTTGAAGGGAACGTTTTCTAGGAATACATCAGAAGGCTTCCTATTTACTGTGTCTGGGTCCCAAATGCTACCCCCAGTTATACCAATCTATATGGAGAGGGTATCTTTCCTGATGGTGACTGCCCTAGCAGCAGGTTGCATTTCTTCTGAAACTGACAGGTGAAAAGAGTAAGAGAAATATCAAGAACAGAACCACGCGGTTCCATTAAATCCAACAATTTTTGTTGGTGTGTATGTATAACTGATATCACAGTGCAGCTCAGCAGTGATTGCACAGAACTGTCTGTTGGCAATCTGTGCAAAGGGTGAAGAAAGATTTTTCATTTCATGCATCATTTGCAACTACCTTCAATAATTCAGCAAAGTCAATACATACCCTTGATGCAAAGTTAAGAGAAAAACCCTGAAGCAAACAGACAAAAGTTAGTAATCCAGGGGGTAATCAAGCACAGTTAAACCCCTTTTTACATGTTTTCTTCCCCTCTTTTGATATATACCACATGAAAGCACATTTTATTTTTCTGGATTTTTCATTTTTTTTTTCCCCACAAAGCTCATTACAGACATGGAAACCCCTTGAAATAAATACACGAGGAACCATTCCCTGCCATAAATCCCACAATGATTTCAAAGGATTTTGTAGTGTCTATATTTGTTCAGATCACCCAGGGCTCAAACTGCTCATTCCTCAGTGGTATAAACCAGTGAATAGTCTTAGGAGAACATTTAATCCCTGCCAGTAAAAAGGAACTGTCATTTAGATGTGCTCCTTTACTCTAACCTCTGCTTCCTAAAATGGAGAAATTACTGCAGAATGACACTGCAGTCTATAGTCAAAGTCTGAGGTCAAAAAAGGTGGGACTGACTCCCTTGAGACAACCAAAATCTCTGAATGTGATATATATCCCACTCCTCATGTGACAATTTCTGGCTATGAGGTTGGGTATGTCATATAGCAAATCTATTGTGGGCAAATAGTTGAATCGACAAACCCAGACCTATTGTGAGACAAAGAACTTCTTTATCCTCTGTGGATTATTTATCTTTTAATTTAGAAATGTGACCTTCAGCCTGCTGTAGCATCAAGTAAATGAATAAATTCTTAAGACCTCAACAGACTCATGACTTGGCTGAAAAAATGATTCATGCTTAAAAAGGGAGTGGATGACTCCATGAACATGACAAGTAACTTTAAAAACACCACAAAATGCCTGCAGAGAAGAGGGGAAGAGGACACAAATTAAGCAAGTTGATAAGGTATAACTTTTCTTGACAGCGTCTTAGTCAAGAACCACGTATGGTTGTTTTGGGGATATACAACAGGAGCAGGGCATTTGTTCCTATGCTGTGAGATCATTGTGGCTGAATTTATGTGATAAAGCATATTAATTGTAGAATAAACCCTCTTTTTTGCCACACCATTCCTCTTGGACATGGCACTGGAATGGGAATGCCAGACAGCATTGGAGATGCACTGTGTTGCTGTCTGGTATGTAGAAGCCTGGACTGCAAAGTGAATAGCCAAAAAAGTCACTTCCGTGTGGACAGAAGAGAAAACTTTTTTACTCATCACAACATCCCTTAATTATAAGTGGCCTTCGTTGTCTATCTGCTTTCCAGACACTGCTCATAATATGAGTTCTCAACAGCCTTTCATGTGAGGCAGCAGAGGGCAATAAAAGTGAAAGCCTTGATGAATCATTGCAAGTAAGAGGTGTGGTAGACTCAGAGAGTGCTCAAGAGAAGCCACTTGGAGAAAAGCATAGGCAGTGTTCTGGGGGTTAATTTTTCTCAAAGCTTTTTTTTTGAGAGAGTTTTCCTCTCCTGCCAAGAATTCAGATTTCTTTCGGCTCTTGCTTCAGCAGAACACAGAAAACACATTTCATTTCCTTTCCTGCCTAGTGGGATGCTGAGGAGATGTGATCTCTGAATTGGTATACATTTCAGCTGGCCCATATTTGCAGCAAAATTTATGACACATGCCAGTGCCTCCACTAGCTGATTGGACTCGGCCAGGGAAAGCCTCAACTCACTGAGCTTCAAGAAATGAACTTCACTTAAATGATGTATTGTTGTTTTGCAGCAAAAAGGAACACCTGGCTTGTAGAGTGGGGAAAAAGAACAAAATGCAACATTCACAAAAATGACTGAAAAGGGACTGGAGAATATGTTTATTCTTCCTACTACATGAGAGAACGTCGCACAAAATAGTATTTGCAATTATAATCTAGCATATCTGTTGCTTTTGTTTGACTTGATTGCATTGGTATGTCCACTAATTCAATTTTAATCTTCATTAACATCTCCTGTACTTTACAGAACAGATTCAGACTGTCTAATGCTTCCCATGTTGCTTGGAAGAAGCATTAAGAAATTATTGCTTTTCTTATGACAATAGATAATTGCTTCTTCAGACATAGAAGTAATTTGTATTGTATGAGTGAGATTTTCATTTTGCTTATCCTATTGTACATCTTCAGTAAAGATGCGTTGGCTATATTCTGTAATAAGCAAGAGTAGAAGTAACTACAGAAAAAAAATGTATGTAGCTTCAGTGCAAAAAAGGCTTGTAAATATTTTTAACTAACTTTGAGTTTAGAATGCTGAATATGGAGAACACATTTAATTCAGCTTAAATAAGAGTTAACTTTGATTGTAACTAGACAGAGAGAAACAGAGGCATGGGAGGAGAGTGAATGACTGAAGAGGACCCAAAGGTAATTCTATAACTATTGAGCTACAACAGAGAACATAAAATGCAAAGTCTGCATGTGTGTGCATGTACTTGCAGAATAGATGATATCTATATTTACGTATACATACATAGAAAAAATATATAAACCAAGGGATGTATTTTCAGCAACAGGATATATAATGCTGCAACATGCACTAATTAACTTTTCCCTAAACGCTACAGCAAAGCAAATCCTGTAGCAGATTCAGCATGGAGATACAGATGCCACATTTCTCACTAAAGCTCAACCAGCCCTTTTCTAACAAGTAAACAAACACAGCTGACTGACTCTTATTTATATGTAGACTCCTGCACTCTGCATTGAGCAGTGAAAATTTTGAGTAATTTTAATGCTTGATGAGTGTGTTATGAGATCCTAGTACCAACATGAATGAGGTTCCTAGGAGAGCAGCCTTATGTTTGTCCATTATAAGCATGTAAATAAATGGTTCTGGCATACGAGTGCTGATGCAGAGCTACTGCCTGGGAGCATTAATAGAGTTAGTACCTAGCAATCTTAACTGCAAATGAGCAGCTCCACTTAATAGGTCTAGCAATATTAATATAATCAAACTATACTCATCTTCACTGAAAAAACCTGATGTTCATTTTGGCCTGTATTGTTCTTGGAGATATCATTTGAGACTTTGTTCTTGGGAAGCAGAGTCCATTATGACACATATCTTTTAAAGAATAATTACTTGTCAGTAAGTGCTGGTCCCAGAAGAAAATATATTCTGGATTGATTAGCATGCAACCACAGTGAATTCCTCCATAGAATTGTGGAGTTCTATAATATTTTTCATAACTTTTCAATTAGGTTTTGATTTGGGAGTGTTTTTGCCTGCTGCTGTTGAGGGAATTGGCTGGCAGGGTGCAGTGAGCAGCATAAAGGTTCTGTGAAACTTCCAAACCTGCTGCTGTCTGGGAGTGAAGGACAGGCTGCGGTGCCTATCACCACAAGTTTAAAAATTACTAACATGGTATTTTCAGAATAATAGGGAAATTGAATAGTGCTTCTAAATACCTGTCCTTTGGGTTTTAGTTTTAAAAGTTTGGTACAAGGGTTTCCTCAATATTCTTATGCTTGGAGAAGACAATGTCACTCTGGCAGAGGTAACTCGCCAGCTGCAAATGTTGCTGTTCTGTTTATGTAGCTTCAGTTGAGTGATCTACTAAATAAGAGCAATTCCTCAGACTGCAGTGGACAATACCACTCTGTGCAGTAGTCTAGCACTCAGTATAAATTGGGTGGTGTCCAAATTCCTGTCAGTCTGAGCTACGGATCCAGTTACTGTAGGGGATTACATATGAGCAAATCATACCAGTACAGAAACCATAGTCAGTTTCAAAATGATTAGTCAACCATAAAATGAAATAAATTGGCTTAGTAATTTATTCACAAAAAGGAATTTCACCAATTTTACCATTTAATCTCTCCCTTTCAAAATGGAAATCTAGAAAAAAAACAGTGTATCAATGCATACGTTTTTTGAGAAATATTATATGAGAAATCATCATCATAACATACTGTCAACAAAGTTATGGAAGCACCTTGCATTTATATTTCAACAGAAGAAAGGAGCTGCTTCTGTTGCATATGCAAATTACACGAATTTGTAATAACAGTGATTCCTTGATGTTATAGAGAAAACCAAGACAATTTCAAGAGGCAATTTGAAAGTAGGATGTTAGGCACGCTGCTTTCATGAAACCATAGATTAATTGTTTAACAAAGGCCTGGTGGTCAGACCAGCAATTAGCTGCTGTTTTATCATAATATAGTGAGGAACTGAAAAAGCATCAGTACAGGCAAAGAAAACTCCTGAACTGCTGTTTCTAAAACAGTCATCTATTTCTGTCTTTTTCAAACAACAACATGGTGTAGCACCATTTTCAGGATAAAAGACTGCTTCTTTCAAGAACAATAACAAATCTTCTATTAATGCTGGGAGAGAATTAAAAAGAAGGGCCATTATTTTACCTTTCTTACTATCTCTGTATCGGTTACCAGAGTGTGTTAAGTCCCTTTAAAGTGTGAGTAGATTTATTTAAATATTTTGATTCCTTCCCATGATTTCCCTATGATGTGGATGTGTGTAAAGATAATAAAGCATGAGAAACTGGGAAAACATTGCCTATCAAACTATCTCAGGATGCTTTTTTATACAAACAGATTATCAGCACAGCATGTCTGAAAGCAGCTTTGTAATTTATTTTAAGTCAGACTAATTTTGCCTCTGATGTCGTTTATCAACGAACTAGAATCCTGTTTGCATTGGAAGGGAAATCTTAAGTGAAAGGCGTAGAACTGCAGTTTGAGCTCCAGGGAGTGCTTCAGCACTTGTGGATGTCCAGGAGATGCTCAACCTGATTTGCATTTTTCCTTGCTAACTCATAGCTCATTTGTACAACTTCTTTCATGTTTTTCAGGAGGAAACAACTTGTAAGAAAATAAATATGACTAAAATCTCTGTTGGCAAAGTTGGTCACTATGGAAGACTAAGCAACAAAGACTAATGACCAGAACAAAGCAAGAGACCTTACTGTTTCAAACTTACCAAAGAAAAGACTTCCTGCTCAGTCAACCCCATTCTACCTTTCTGGCCTTTCACAAACATTTTTCTATGTGATGATAAAAAAGAGAGGAAAAAAAACAAAAAGGGAGATAGTCATGAAGTGAGACTGACTTTCCTAAGTCCTTGCTCTTAAGGAGGAGCAACATCATGCTGTTTCCTTGAAGTCACATCTCCAAAAGTGACTGGTGGCATGGAGCTATCTCAGAGATAGGGCCAGGAGTGGGTGATGGTGCTTTCAGGGTAGAGGATCTTAACCCAAGGCAGTGCACCATCCACTTGGGGTTCACTCACATCTCTGTGCCACTTGATACAAAGTTAATGCTACCAATGCACAGCCCAGGGTCTCATTTAACTATACTATAATTCACATTTGATTTTCTCTGAAACTGAATGATCATTTCCAGGAGAAAGCAAACTCCCCCACGCTGCCTTCACCAGCTCAGCTCAGTTCAGCTCAGCTCTCAGAGAAGCAGGTCTATTACGAGGACATCTGTCAGACTTCAAAATACTAGTGTGGAATGTCTTCTGAGGGGCAGAGGGTTTGGTTTGGGCTTTTTTGTGGTGTTGTAGTGGTGATGAAGCACAAACCACAGAACTGACACTACATTTAGCAACCACTGCCTGTCCGAGGCCTCAGAGTATAATTTTATATGAACTGGCAAATGGCACTACTGACCCCTGCAAGAGGCCTGGAGATTAAAAGTTTATCTTCCACTTTATAGTCCTGGTATAGATGTTATCCAGGTACAGCCTTCCCTCTTCAGCTAACAAGAGATCTCCACAGTAACAGTGTGAGGGGGTTCCGTCTCCTCCTGTCCTGCCATGGCCAGCCTCTGGCTATAAGACGAGCCACCATTTCTTTGGAACCCTGGGGCCTAAGAGTGGGTCCTCCACTTAGTCTTCTTACAAAAGGGCTTGTTTCATAGGCCAAATAAACTACAAGGTGGCTGCGTAGTGATCCTTGTGAAGATGCTTGTTTTATTTTAATTGAGAAAGGATGAAAAACTTGCAAAACTGATACCTTGTGGTGGGATTAGAAAAACATCAAACTCAGATTTTACATAGAATGGGAAAACAATTGTTCCATTTGTGTCACTTAACTAAAAGCCTCATCTTGGAGTAAAGATGCCTTCTTTCATTCCAAACACTAAAATCACAAGAGGTCATGACAGATTTGGGATCAGCACATCCTTGCATTTTTTGTGGCAGTTGTCCCTCTTGACCCCTGTTGGGCTCCACACAGTCGAACTGTTCCTTGGATTACCAGTGTTATCCCAAGGGAAATATTAAAAGAGAGATAATCAAGATAACTTGCTCTGCAAGCAGTAACACAAGGCTTTTCCTCTATTTGGCATTCAGTTTCACAGCCTAATTAATTAGCATTTGTACAGCACTTTAAAAATATGAAATGCAATCAAAGTGCTAAGTATTATTATTAATATTAGCAGCAGCACTATTTTATTCCATTGAATATATTTTCCAACAGACTTGCTATAGAAAAAAACAGTCAAGCCAGCTGAACTGACATATTATAAACTTGAAATGCACTTAGAGCTTCTTCACCATATTTGATTAGAGTAAACCAAATGGCTGAAATATCTGCATAGCTGTGCAAATTTTTTAGTCTATTAAAAAGATTGTACCTCATATAACACAATTTGTTCTGAATCTGTCAGTAAGGTAGATATATATTGCTTTGCAGGACAATTTTGGGATTTTTTATGAAAAGGATTCTGAGGCGCTGGAACACTGTAGGCTCCCTCTCATTTGTATGTATCCAAATATGCCATCAAGAGAAAAACTGCTTCATGAGCTCTTGTAATTGTATCTTTCTCAGTTAGCTGACAGTTAAAAGGGACAAACACTTCTAAATAGGCAAGTGACCCCTGTTGCCCTCAATTTAAAACATAGCTGTAACT
Source organism: Clamator glandarius (assembly GCA_033459285.1). Lineage (NCBI taxonomy): Eukaryota > Metazoa > Chordata > Aves > Cuculiformes > Cuculidae > Clamator > Clamator glandarius. The sequence goes on from JAUNZM010000032.1 coordinate 668,340, forward strand.
TGTAAGCACAAGAGCTCCTGGGACACATCTTTCTTGATTTCCATTTTGGTAGCTGCTGGTTTTGGCAAGACATTATCTGGCCTTAACCTTCTGAATCAGTTTTATTTCAAAATCAATGATTTTTACCCCTTGTTGGCTGTTTGATGTTCACATAGCTGCTAACATATGCATGGGTTCGTAGTTGCATTCGACATTTCTTCACCTAGCTGCTTAGAACTAATGGATTATTATTTCCAAGCAAGTCAACATAGTTGGCTTGAGGTAATGTACAGGAGGCCAGAGCTAACTAGCACATGGTTGCCTTAGGCCAAAGAGAGACTGCAAATGACTGTGAGACAAGAACATTAACTTCTTGTGATTTGCTTCTCTTAACAGCCCCAATAGCTGTCAACAGAATAGAGTGTGCACTTGAGACACTGTTAAGTCAGTGCATGGGCTGACCTGGGGCAAACCTGACTGCAGAAGGTACAAACTGATTCTGCCAGGCTTTGCACAGGAGCAGGTAGGGAATGCTCTGGAAATCTTTTCTGACACAGGAGTTGTACCCCTCTCTAAGGGCATAGTTGACCGCTGGCAGCAGTAACTCACCTTGAAGTCTACTTGGTATTGTAGAATCTGTACCTGCTTGGGTTTCACTGCGGGAAGCAGAACCCATGGATTTGCAAGAGATGACCCAAACCCTTAGCCAGTTTGTGTGTACTATTGCAAGAGAAGGCTTGAGGAGGCAACAAGAGTCTGAATGGATACCTTTTTGGACATTTAAGGCATGACCATATCTAAATATTTTGCTTATTGTCATGCAAGAATTTCTGTGTAATATTGACTCCTACTTCATGGTCTATATGTGTTAACTAAAATAAATATAATTGAAGTTCAAGTTCACGCTTCTTAGTTGCCATCTGACACTAGTTGTTGCTGCCATGTTGGTAGGAGAGGGAAGTTCCGTAGTTGCAAGGAAGTAACAGATGTTGTTTCATTCAATTAAAAAGAAAATGTGTCACCAAGGCAGAAAACCAGGTAATAAGACTGGAAATTCTGACACCATGAGAGTCATGGGTCCAAAGACTGCACTCCAGGCTTAGTAATTGACTGATGCAAACAACAGGGAGGTAGGTAAACCCAGGACAGTCAGAAGACAAATTAAAGAAAAGCCAAACATTTTAGAATGAATCAGTTAATGGTTACAAGTCCAGGAAGTGGAAAACTTGATGGCAGCTATTTCTCTGCAAGTCTAAAACAGCTAATGGATCACTAATGAGAGATAACGTCCCAAAACCAGCAAGAGCAAAACAAAGCAACCTTGAACTCTGAGAAGCTGACAGTTTTCATTAAAAACATTTTATTCAGCCATAAAAATATTTTGTTGTTCTAGCTCTCCTAAATGCATCACCCTCCCCTTCCAAATCCCCCAACAGTGAGATAACACATTCCTTCAAGATGCATAATAGCAGAATAGAAAGATCTTTCAAATTTCAAAGCTGTGTGCTGCAGCAGGCAGCCAGCACTAAGGTGATAATGAAGATGTGTCTGATAGTTTTCTGAATGCTGGGTATATTTCCAGAGCCAGAAGACCTATTAGAGAGGCTGATTCATAAAGCAAAACCAACTCCTTTATTCATCTCATGTGCAGGGTTCAAAGGAAAGGTCCCATGAAAATGTTACGAAGTACTAATAATAAAAAGCTCATGAAAATGGAGAATAAAAGGAAAATACCCAAGAAACTAAGTGCCTCCAGAAAATCTCATAATAGAACTCCAACCCTTCAAAGCTGGTTTTTGAATACAAGATTGGCATAATACATGTCAAATCTTCAGTCACACAAAAATGTCTTTTTGCATATGAAAGGTCTTTGTAATTTTTGCTATCATCACTATAAGCCTTAATATGCACTTGCTTTGATTTAGTAAACAATAAAAAAGAAAGAAAAAATCCTGTGTTTTCTACAGATGTGCAAATAAGCTTTTAAAAAAAATGTTATTGCTCCTTTTCCCATACCAGTTGCAGAGGGAAGTGCTATCCATGACTGCTTAGTTTTTTTCTTTGTTCTTATTTTCGCTATAAACAACCAAACAACCAAACAACCACCCCAGCCTCTTAGCCTGATTAACTCAGTCTTTCTTTGGAGGGAGAAGAGACAAGAAGAAGTCTTTGGAAGGACAGAGAAGGAAGGTTACATATTCAGTCATGGGGCACTATTAAAGACATTTTTAAAAGGTACAGAGATCTGAAACAAGTGACGGAGAGAATTTTATAGGCTGAGTTTTTCAAGGATACAGTACTTTGAAAATTAATCATACTTCTTGTGCTCAATATTTGTTTTCTGAGGAATTATGTTTCTACCTGTTTGTAATAATTTAGTTTTTGAAAGAAGTGTGAAAAGGCTGCCCAGAAGGAAAGCAGTTCAGTTTCATATTTCTTTACAGAAAATCTAAAATCAGAGACTGAACTTCAAGTCCCAGCACAATCACACACCAGGTCCCAGCAGCCAAAGACACCGAGGTACTGAGATTTCATCTCCTGAAGCAGCCACAATACTAGCTGCCTGTGGTCCCTGAGCCACAGGATGCTCAAGTTGACACACCATGGCTTCTGCTGGCTTCTCACATAAGCAGTAAACACTGTGTTTGTGCTAGAACGAAGTTTGAAATCCAGGTGGAGAGCAGTGCACAGACACCATCCTTTCAATTTGCCCAAGTGCTGCAGTCATTACCAGGGGCCTTGACTGTGGTGTGACAGCATGGCTGGACCATAAGTGCATTACGGACAACCACACAAAGTGACCATTGTATTTGTTTAATGTGTTTTCACTCCTTGATATCATATCTTAAACCCTAGAGCAGAGTTCAAGAAGCTCATTTAATTTTAATGTGTTTTATCCCTCTAACCAGAACATATTTTTCTTCAATTACTTTTAGCAGAAATCTAATATAGCAAACAAGTACAGCAACAAAACATGTAATTACAAATGATTTTTACAATTGTGTTGTTACTGTGATTTATTATGGTGTCAAGTTTTTCTAATTTTGTTTGTTGATTGCCCCTTCAGAAAAAAATATGTCTTTGAAATTGCAATAGTTGCCAGCAACACATATATAAATATTCTGATGTAAAGATGCAATTTCAATAGCCATTTAAACAGGGTAAAATACCTGCTTGGATACAGGGAGTAATGAACTCAGGTCTGCTTACCAAAGGCTTACGAAAAATAATACAATGCTCTACAACAATATTACAATGTATAGCTGATAGCCAGAATTTAAAGAGAGATAAATACTTTCTGGCAAGGTCATAAAAGGAATGGATGTTTAAAATTTAGTCTTTCATCACAGAATTATACAGATAATCACCAGGCAACAAACAATATGCTGGCAATTACTGTTTATTTTCTTTTTTTTCTTCTCTTCTTAGGAGATAGAGGCATATCTACATTTGCAAACATAGCACAAGAGGAGAGAGTCTATGGAGCTAAATATCTTATGCTGTTGACTGTTTCCATTAGATTTATGTTTAAATGCCTACGTTTAAATGTTAATGTGCATTTATGCCTGATTTTATCTGGACCTCAGATATGGATGAGTGCTCTTCAGGGATAAGAGGGCATTAGATATCCTCCTGGAGGTCACCTCCCAGGTCAGCTTGCTCCAGTAGGGACCCTGGTGCTTTAGCTCTGACTGCCTAGTAAGGTGAGCCCAACTAGGGCACGAGGGAACAATCCCACGATTTGTGTAAAAAATACTATTTTGATCCAAAACCAAACCTAAAGGAAAGAATTCCTGCCTACAAAGCTAACCCTGTCAAGCACTGCAGTGACCAGGTGTGATGGGAAAGCTATCTCCATGGATGCATCCAGCTCCATGTTCATTCCTTACCCCTTATGATGGGAAAAACATTCCGTGGGACCCAAGCAGCCCCAGTGTGTAGCACTTTGCAAACCTGATTGTTCCCTCCAGATGTGTCTCTCAGACACATCCCCAGCACATTCCTACATTCTTGGTCTGTCATGCATCCCCATGTGCCACCCATGGTACACAAAACCTTTTTTGGGCTCAGGGTGGTTGGGTTAACCAGGCTGGCACTAAGCTTTTATTGCCTCCAATGTGGCCGCCAGACTTGAAGCATCTTTCTTCAGGTCAAACACAAACATTTAATTGAAAGGAAGACTCTAAAGACTCTATTGGAGAGTGTCTACTAGGAGTATATATGCATCATTGAAGTTCTTTTCCTGGCCTTGATTTCTGTTATTGTACCTTGACAAAACTGCAATAAAAATAATGTATTGACATCATTTCAGATCCAGAAGAAATACAGAATGCAAACCCCCAGATATATTACTTTTTTCTTGAGATATAAGTTTTGGTTAAAAAAGAAGATATTCATAAACAAAAAATATTTCATTGACTGATGATGACTGCTTTCAGATTTTACCCCAAAAGTAAAGTTATTTTGAATATAGTATAGAACATACAGGAAGGACAGACAGAAGGAAAGACCATGGAAAGCTCCAGGAAGTGGCTGCACCCTCTGAGGTCAATACCATATAGCAAGTGCTATGCCTGGGTGACATGCAACGCTTATGGGAAAAGTCTTTTCCAAAAGCACTTTCTAAAAGTGTATCTGTTCACAGCCACACACTATTTTCCCATTATAGCTGCCATTTTGACAGTTTTTGAATTCTTCTAGCTTTCCGCTGCTGTTCAGCTCAGCTTAACTATGAACAACAGGGTTTCCCAACCTTCCCATAATTCAACTTCCAGTTCACTCAGAATGCTGTGCCAGTTGCTAAAATAAGCATGCAACACTTGCAGTGAATTGCCAGTAAAGAGCAACTCAATTAAATTACATAAAATCTAGGAACAATTTTTTTTGTGAATTTATCAAAGTCTCTTTGTATCAAATAGAAGATCTTTGCTTTGAAAGATGGAGGAAAATGATTAATAAAATCAGCTGGAGCTTGAATTTCTTTACTAAGAGATTCCTTTGGTTTTTTCAATGCTAAAAACCTAAGTTGAAGTCATATTTCAGAGAAGCCTTTATGTTTCAACTTTTTAAATTAAATTAAATTAAAATAATACTTGTTAAATATTCACTTCAACTGATTGTCAGTTGCCTCTTTTCTTTCACAAACCTCCTGGGGCAATTCCTAACTATCCAAGTTTGGTAAATAAATTGTATGAGTAGTGTCAGATAGCTTCCTGATAAATAAAAATATTTTACATTCACATAGCTTCTTTTATTTCTACCCAGGCATATCAAGGTTGTTTTATTCTGTATTTGTTCATAAAACATTTGTTACTAGTCATGTGGGAGGAGTGTTAGTAAGGTAATACTAGAGGCTTTCCAGCAGAGGGAGAAATCAAGAAAACCATAAAGCATCTTAAGCACCTGAGGTTTTCTCCTTTGTTTGTTTATTCCCCAAGTGAAAACATGGGGTTAGAAGCCACATTTCTTGACTATACTTGTTATCCTTAAATCAGATGAACACAAAGTCTATGGGAGACATTCTTGTGGAAAACAATTCATTTGCAGCCACCTTGCAATCTCTGAAAGGTGAAACACATGAGGGAAGGGTTACAGAAGGCCAGGGGATACATATAACTTCTGTTTCAGGTTCAGGAAAAGCCTAAACTCAGCTTCTCCAGGAAAAAAGTGAGGGAAGAGTGTGTTTATATGTCATGCCAAGTAAAAGGGTGTCATAAATGTGTGATTTAGGATCCTAACAGCTATGCTAATTCATCAGGGATGGATGTTTTGGATAGCTTACAAAATCACCATCAAAAGTATTAGTAAATGTAGTTTTAATATTATGGTGTAGAAGTGCAACTTTTTAAAGTTTGATTGCATGGTTCACTGTTAATTACTGCATGGAAGAATCATACAAAGGAAAATGGAGTCAGGCAAGTTTCACAGAGAGACCAGATATGCAAAAGGGTAAGGGAAAACCTCCTGCTGAGTCACAAGTTTCAGAATGGTCCCACTTGCTTTCTAAACTCCTTCTCAGGCATGAATCTACGTGCTGCTGGATCCAGACTTAGTCCCAGACTCAGTCAACAGTTTCTGTCTAAAGGTTTATATATGCAAAGTTTATAATTATCAATACTGAGTAGCTGCGTGGGCTAGTAATCTTTCTTTAAGTGTCAGTTCAACATGCAGTCAAATTTACCAAGACAAAATCAAAGTTCTACTACAAGGTTATGCACCATGTTGGGTGCTTACCAAAGATCTGCCCTTGGTAAAAGGTCTTTCTGCCTCAAGGAGCAACCCTGGGAGGTGTCCCAGCTCAAGGGGAGATCACCATCATGTAGCCACCTTGCCTAGCAAGGACAGCCCAAAGAAGGCTCACTTAGGCTGTCAAATTTGTGGGAGAAAGTGATTGGCTTGTAGTCAAATAACATGAGACGGAAAAGGCACGCATAAGACTCCTTTTACACACAACTTTTTTTGTTCCTTGGTAAATGAGTTTCAGAAAAGCCACTCACTATTCAGGTGTTAATTGCATGATCAGTGTTCTGAGCTCATATGAACTCAAATGCTCACTGTGTCGCTTTGCTCCTTTATGGGTTTTCAGAAAACCATTTGAAGCTGGAGGAGTTCATGGCTTGCCTGTGGCTCAGGTCTTTACCTCCCCCAGAGCCCGCACCAAAGCACTGCTGGTCTGGTCCAAGGGTTGAGTGCACCCATCACAAAGAGTAATACAATTATGTTTTCTAGAGTTTCCACAATCACCTGGAAAAGTAAGCGTATGCATTTGGTAAAGTAAAAGGCTCTTTCATATCCCACTTCCTGGTGATATATCACTTTTCCTGCAAATGCCCTTAATTAGGTAAAATTTCTCACTTCATAAGCAGACACCCTAACATGAGGTACTGCGTTCTCCAAGGCTTATACATGGAAAAACATGGTCAATAAAGATCATTAAATATTTTTTCTTAGAGATATATATATATATGATTCACAGTAATGATTTTTAAACCTTCATAGAATAAAAACTTAAAAAGCAACTGGGTAGATTCCTTAGAAATTAGCAAGAAAACCTGAAGAAACTTGTAAAAGGCTATAGACGTTTACTGCTAGTCTAATGTTGACTTTTAATTGCTAAGCAGCAGGAGGGTAGTTTCTGCTTGTGAGCCAAAAGCCAGCTGCCCTGCTTAGTCCTGCAATCTAGGGAACTGTAGACTTTGGACAGTATAAAGCCTTGGGATAGAGCATCACACCCTTTTGCAGCTAAAAAATAATAATAAACAACACAGAACCAAGCTACCAGTTATCTTTTGTTTAAATGCAAATGCTTGTCAGTAGATGGAAATTTCTACTCACTTTTGAACTTGCAATTCAGCTTCCCAGAGGGAGGTTCAGCATCTCTAGTATTTATTGCTCTCAAGATAGAGAGGCCCCTAGATGCCTTTTGTCCCTTCCAGTTAAGTTACCTGCTGTGATCCTCACATATATGCAAGAAAATCAGTTAAAACCATCTCTCCTCTCTGCAGCTTTTATTTTGCTCTCTGAGCAGGCATCATGCAGAGAGAGCCATATGTTGGCCCTTTTTCACTAAACTCAGCTTAATGCTCCCAGTCTTTTCTTAAATTATGCTGAACGAAGATAACAGAGAGGACATTTGGAAATGCCTGATGGCAAAGTGGGAGTGTTTGATCCTGATCCGCTTTGCACTGTGTGTGTGACATTGACGTCACTCCAAATTACAGATTTAAGGACAATTTTGGGGGGGAAGTGTCATATTTTCTTTTCTTTTGCCATAGTGTTCTTATAAAATAAACATACATGACATATGTAGACTTTGAAACTTAGCAGCAATACATGTGATCTGGATATTGTTAAACAGAAGAAAACTGTGAGAGACAGTAAACACAGAATTATTTCGGCAGTTTTCCTTTCAAAAAGTGATCTGACTTTTGAATAAAGTTTCCCTTGTAACATTTTCAGCTATAGCTTATAGACACTGCTGATAAGCCTGACTTCTTAAAGAGAAACAGGATGTTCACATGTATTTAAATATCCCAGCCACATTTTTTAAGCTAGACTATAGACAGGCTGTAGCAGTTTATTTTAATGTCATGATTTGAACTTGACAGGCCACTGCCAGGTAAAATGAGAGGAGATTACCTTTTGGCAACTGCCCTCTCCATTTCCTAAACTAAATGACCTTCAACCAGAACAGCAGTCAAAATCACAGCAGTCTGATCTTGAATGTGAGCCCTGTGGTGAAAGACCAGTGGTTTGTATTAAAAGCAGAATGTATAAATGCTTTAAATCATCATCAGATTAGATGAAAAATTGTGTTCAAAAAGAGCAGGTAGTAGAAATGTAGCAAAAAAAAGGCTTAACAATGTGATAAAGACAAGCTAATGGGCTTCCCTATTTCTTTCAGATTCATGAAGATATTAGTTCCCTTGTTCACCTTCTCAATGCAGATGATTTTCTATAGATTACCTTTTCATCTACCCTAATTAAAAAAAAATGCATGCTTTGGGTGCTGCTTAAAATAAAAAAACAATCACTTTAATTTCTTCATGTTAACTTTGTACCCCCCTCCAACAATCATCTGTACATCTCTCATGATGAACATCATACAAGTCAAAATAATTTCTATGCCATCCTTCTTTCAGTTAGCCTGAGTGTCAGCCACAAAGAACAATCATTCAGTTTTACCACTTGCAAATGGATTCAGGGCTTTCACCTGCCACCCTACTTTCATCAGTTGTTTCAAGATAGTAGGCATTTTTGGGTAATTCTACTCCATCTGGAAAACAGGAGGGCTCATCCTCCTGGTCCTCCAATCTCTACTTTACTTTGGGGCATCTAAGACCTCCAGGGTTACTGTTAAGTTTCATAGTCAGCTGGATATTGTTTCTTAGTTCATTGAATTATAACCCATCTGCTGTGCAAATGAGCAAGCATTTGATTATATTTGTTGCAATAACTGCAAAATGCACACATTATATGTTTGTGAAGAACAAGTATCTGTGATTTCTCTCTACAACCACTGTTAATTAAGTCAGTGATTCTCTACCTCTTTCCAGGCAACAGGAAGTTTTCTGTGTAACAGACTAAACTAGCAGACCTGGCTTAGTTGGACAAGCAGTAGTCTAGATCCTACACATACCCTCAGGAACTACTGAGGGTAGCTATCTGCAATGTTGCTTTTACAAGAAAGTCTAATTCTTTTTCAAAGTTATACGATCGATTAGGGACACTGGGTATAAATGCACAGTAGAAAGCATTGCTGGGTTCAGTGTAGCATTCCAAAGCCTCCCAGTATCCAGTATGCAGCACGGTCTCTCCTCTCTGCCCTCTTTTGTCAGATGTACACCTATCCATCTGCCTCCTGCCTGCTAAAGCTCTGTGACAAGGACATCACTCATCCCTTGTGTCAGGGGAACAAATGTTTCTGTCCTCATGTGTCCCTCCAAACACAACAACAGCCCATCTTTGAGACAGAGCATTAGCAAGTTTCTCATGTGAAGGGTAGCAGTGGATACCCAAGCAGCAGTTACTAGATGTAGTAGAAACATGGGACTTCCTTCTGTTCCTGATTCTCTGCTGAATACAAATAAAATAAAATTTAAAAAATGGAAAAGGGATTATTCCACAGCTTAATTTACAACAGCATATTAATGACCAAATTAAGACTGAAGAGAGAACACGGCAAATCATTAAAATGCTAATGATGCTACTGAAAGATATAAAGACCGAGGATGCCTGTTTTGTATGTGGTTCAGTGATAGATACATTGACAGAAGTGATACTAAACAAAGATTGATGGTCTCTCTCTAATGTGATTTTAAATGTCTGATTTTTTTGTAGGAGTTTTCTGTCCCTGCTCTGTGAAATACACTTTTGTTGTTTCTGTACAATACAATTTCCTCTAAGTCCTCCAGGACAGAAGACAAAACTTAGGTGAAGTCAGGCACAGCCTAGCATGGGATGTCACTGGAAACTGAACTGTGCTGAGGATGTACCATATGACTGTATTTCTGGGGAACAGCCACAACATGGAGAGAGCAGGTGGAGAGAGCTGGGAAGATCCTTACACATTAATTTTCCCCTCCTCTACCTCTCCACAGAAAGATCCATTAAAAATCTGTGCCAAAGCAGGTATGAAATGAGATGAAAATTCTCCCACAGAACAGCACTATGAATGCAATAGAAGGTGCAAAATTCACGGTGCAAGACTGTTCAAAACATGTCAGGAATTTGCAGTATACCTGGGTCTACCAAGCCGTTCTTCACCATCACAAAACCAATGCACTGTTTCAGTTTTGCACAACAAGAAACTGAGACCACAGCTACTTATCTCTGCACCATCAGTATTTTTGACTTAATGGCATGCTATCTTCTACTTGGCCTCTGATCTGATGCAATGCTGATTATACACTTGAGATGAAAGCTCCTTCTGTGAGACTGCCGATTTCTTTAATGCGGGTCACTGTATCATGGTCAGCCAGTGCATTACTACCTAACCCACTAGACACACCAGCTTTCCTGCATTCAGAGCAACCCTTGCCCAGGTACTGCTGCACACTTGGAGGTTTGAGTCATAGGGAAGTATTTAAAAGCAGAAAAAAAGTGGCACCAAATCTTTGTCTGGTACTCTGATACAGAAACACTGGAAAGCCTGTTGCAACCCTTTTCACTTGGATGAAGGGTGAATCAGTAGGACAGGTTCAGTGGGGAAAGGACTAAGATGATGGAGAAAAATGACTCAGAGTACTTCTGTACCTACAGCAGTTCTGCCTGTAAAGGAAAGTGCCTTGCACGTGGAGTAGTAAATGAATATGTGTGCTTGAGCCCCTACTCCCCTACATCAGCACCTGCCTTCCCCAGGGGCTTCAGACCTGCAACTGTGACAGCCTCTGCCAATTACAACAACACCCTCTAAATCACCTAATTAAGATGATTTTACCAATTCATTTGACCCACACTGAAGGAAGACAGGAATTTTGGTCTCTTTCAGACCCAACTGGATTAAAAACAGCAACCTGGTGTCAGGTAAAAGTCCTTTAGCTACACATAATCTTGGCACTACAGGACTCACTTTGCACCAAATCACATAAATGCTTTATTTGCAGGACAAAGAAGGAATGCAAAAAGCTTTATTTCCACATTCTGATTCCCTGAGAAAATTACCTCCTAGTAATGCTTTATTTTCTTTGAAAGGAATTACACATATTCTTCTTCATTACAAAAGACTAAATCTTTGTATCCTCCCAGCTTCAGTTAAACTCTCTGGTGCAGCAACAGATAAAGGATGTTCAGGAATTAAAATATGTGACTTGTATAAATACATAATGAAACAATTGGCAAAACAGTACAAAAAAATAATATCCCTACTGATAGAATACAGAATTTGACATTCCTTTTATAAAACCAAACATTTGGTTTCTGCAGAACAGAAAGCTCCTAAGTGGCTTAACAGCATTAGAAAAAAGAGAATAAGCTATTGTTAACTTAATTTACTTTAAAAAAAAATTAATCCTGCAACAATCGTTTATATTTTTCTGACTCAAAGGTACTACTATGATTCACGTTTGTTCCCAACTCCATTTCAGTAAAATGAAGTTTAGATGTCCCTATGAGACTGTTGATTTATCAAGCTGTAAACTGCACATTCCTCATTTTTACAGAGCAGTCACTTAAAATCCTTGAGATGATGATCTGTGCTGGGAATGCGTAATTTTTTTTCCTTCTTTTTCTGGGAAAGCAGAAGAAACCATATGGCAAAACTACACACAAGCCTACCATAATTGTTCCAAAAAGCATGGGGTACTTTCCTCTTGTGATCTTTTAAATTTTTTAGTAATTGTAAGAGAGTTGTCAAATCCACTTTTTCAGTGGTGTTGCTGAAAATATTAGTAGTTTTTCCAAGCATACTTCAGCTTGGCAGTGATTTTGGCTTGAAATTTTTTGGCTTAGAAAGACTCCCAACCTACCAAATGTCAATCTTTTTGCTTTTTGCTGTCAGAAATCACAACTAGCGATCACGGACTTTGTCATATTTCAAAGCATGAAACATCATTACAAAGTAGATATTCAAACCTGGTGTGTGGCAGCAGGCTTCAAAAAGGGAAAAATATTTTTTGTACTGTTATGTTCACTGCTGCTTCTCGCTTTCAGATTGGCTGGAATGAATATCTGTTTTGTCCATAGCATGTCCTATTTGCTTGATCTTAAGCTACCTGTATATATTCAGAAATTTCACATTTAAACACAAATTTCTAAAGCTATCTGCAATAGCTTTGAAGAGACACCAAAGGATGTTTCATAAATGTCATGTTACTCTTTAGAGAGGAGTGAAATATATTCAGTAGAATAATTTGCTGAGACGCAGTTCAGAGAAATCACCATCAACAGACAAAAGCCGTTATTACCACCCGACAGACGTCTAAGCCTTGTTTCTTACATCTTTGGTAAATCTCTCTCTCATGCTGTAGACCAGCACCTCTACACACCATAACAAATGCTTTTTTCCAGAAATCTGCTCTGATTAAAGTGTTGGCAAATCTGTTAGAGCTTTGTTAGCTATCCAGACATTAATCGGGATAAAAAAACCCCTCAACACCCCACATGGTAGGTTGGAAAGATACCTCCTCACAAGGGTCTGTCTTCCTGTCCTCCTGTGCAGAAACTTTGCTCGGTTGCATGCAGGCACACGCTTCTGTGTTTTGCTCACAGCTTGTGCATATGAGTGATATACGGATCCTGAGTTACTTAATGAGTATCTTAGAAAAGCAAGTCACAAAAGGAATAAAATCACATTTCTAGAAAGCCATATGTGAGTATACAGATCTATTGCCACCAAGAATCGCTTCTCCAAGACAAGTGGTACAATGCTTTAAAAGCATTCAGCAGGTTGATGTAAGCTAAAAACATCACTTGGCTGAGATATGCAAGCTGTTATCACACATACTGTGACATGCAGCACAGTCCACCAAGGGTCTCTCCTCAGTCTGTGTGTCTTGGGACCAATGCTTATGAGAAGTTAAGGGTTTTTCCTGATTTCAGAGCTAACATGAATCTTATTTCCATTGTAAGCATGGCATACTGGGATGCAGTTTTGCTTTTCTGAACTCTGGATGGGCGTCCTCAAAGCCCCCATTTGCTAACTTATCCAAGTCCTCAGGGAAAATATACTCGGCAAAATGTCTAGCTCTTATCTCACAATTTCACTTCTTCCCTTCCTCTTATCTTACAGAAAGTGTCCTCCAACTTAGATCATTTCAGCAACACTTTCACAGCAAGTCTAAGACAGAGAAAGAAGAAAAGAGTGAGGCTTATTACAGTCTAAGTGCCACGAATTCTGGCTTTTGATTTATTTTTATGCTTCTTCAACAGAAGGCAGAAAAAGGAAAAAAGTTGCTGAAAAATATTTTGATATGGAATATTTCAAAATGCAGGTGAGACATAATCTAAATAAAAATTAAAAACAAAGCAAAGAGGTTGTGTTGATAAATGTAAGAAAACACTGACTTTTGGAAGCAAAACCCTGTCTTCCCTAACAGACAGATACTACTATTTAATTTCCTAGGGTAAAATTAAAGTAGTTTCAGGAAGATTCATTTTTTCCTAATTTGCATGACTCCAAAATTTTCTTCTGCAAATTATTGGTATGAGTATGTAAAGAGAGAACTTGCAACCTGAAAGTAAATATGAAAGAGAAGATTTTTGCTCCTCACTTCTTCATCTCATATGCATCAGTGAGAGGAAAGGAACACTGCAGGGAGAGCAGAAGCCAGTGCTGGTGAATTGTACCCTGGGCTCTGCGGCAGTCACAGCCCATAAACTCAGGTAAGCTATTCAGCCTTTTTGGATCTTTCTTCAAATTTCAGTTAACTAAACATCAGTGTGTTTAGGTCCTAGATTTTCCTGGTTGTTTTGCTTTCCATGTCAGTATAATTGAGCCTAAATTATTGAGAATAAAGTTAGGGTGTATTTTTAAGTAAATAAAATGTGACTGCTTGAGCAGGTAGAAACAGTCCCTTGAAAATGCTGTCACTGGACCACAACTGCATGAAGGGGCAAAGCCAGATGAAAACTGTGCTTGTGTTCATCCACTGAGAAAATATAAAGCCATCTCAGGTCTGTGAAATGTTTTCAAGTCCTCCTGCATACAAGAAGGCCACGCTCTACAACCAGACAGGAAGGTTAGAATTTGCTTAAAAAAATCAAACCCTCAGTAAAAGTAGAAGATAAGTGGGGAGGTGTGATCTGGCTGCCAGTCCATGCCTGGCAAGGACTAGGATCAGCAAATTTTAGCTTTGTTTCAGAAACTGCTAGTATTCCCCCTTCACACGTGTACTTCCCAAAGTAAGAAAGTTGAGGTTTGCAAAGGAGCTCCACTTCTGGCTGCCACATGACTGAAGCTGGGTCTTGGTGTGGGAATTTGGCACAGAAAGCTGATTGTTGATCACTTAGCTTGATCGATGCACCACTTCTGCTGTTTCTTATTAAGCAGAGACCAAAAGTCTTTGATACTATGACTGGGAAAAGGATGTTTTTTCAATTGTGGTTCCATGTGTTTCCACTTGCAATAACCCATGGAGCTGTGTGTTAAACAGAAAGCTATTAATCCATTGACTAACTCAAACTAAGATTTTTCATGTTCTGTATCCAAAAGACTTGTCTGTAACAGCTTCAACTTTCAAATTTCACTACAGTCAGTTGTTATGTTTAGGAAGGAGAGTAAAGTCTCTCTCAGATCTCCAGTTCTAGCTCAGGAATTTCGCAGGATTTTTGCTTCCAAACCCATTTCTGAATTTATATCCACATTGATAAATTTTGCTTTATGTGAGTGAAGAACAGAATTTAATCTCAAATTCAACAACTTCCTTAGGACAGTAATACTGTAGGAGGTCCATCTACTTTAGGCATCCCATAAAGGAAAAGCCAATGCTTGCGCTTTCCTTTGTTATAGATTCTTCTTCTCTTTCTATTCAGATGATGCCTAGAGTCTTGAGCCCAGAAAGTGTTAAATGTAACTAGAAAGTAGTAGCATACTTGATAAACAGCACTCAGAAGCATTTTATGAGTTTAAAATTATTTTCTAAAGGAAAAAGATTAACCCAGTAACCTAAAATATTGGGCATTAACTTGATAACTCAGAATTCTAAATTCATGTACACGAAAAGACCTACATCCAAAACCAATCAAAGTTCAGGAAGAGAGAAATTACTCTTCCAAATGCTTAAGCAACACAACACAAAGTCTACATCTTCTCCCAAATCATCCCTGCCAAGTCGGCCTTCCCTTGGGCTGTGGGGATACTTTACAGCCTCTGAGCCACCATTGTTCACATGCACCTGGTTTACCTCCTCCTTGTAAATCATCAACAGCGGCTTGTCCACAGGTGCATGAATTTTCTTCTTTGGGCCTTGCTTGTTTTCAAAGAAATCATTGACAAAATAAAGACAAATGAAAAGGGAAACCAAAACTGCCACAGTGAAATTGCAGCCCCCATGTACTCATAACACAGAGGAAACTAGAAAAAAAAAAGATGGTGTGATCTTCATCTTTAAAGAAAAGAAAATCAAAATCCCCACATTCAAAGAGTATCTTATAGGAACACACTACCCTGTCATCACATTAAAAAAAATCACATGTGCTCTCCTAGAAGGTCTTTTCAATAATAAGAAAAAGAGAAATAAAAGGGTTCAGTGAAGACTAGGGAAATTAAAAATCTGTCACAGACAGTTCATACAAAGACATTCTTTTCTTTGAAACCATGTAAAAAAACCTCTCTGCTTTCAAATGGAATATTTTTATGCTTTGACAATTATCTTTATTAACGTGTTGTGAAAGAAGATGAATAAACATGTTACATTAGGCCACGCTGTTGAGGTTTCCAAGATCACACTCTCCTGATGGACCCCCTTTGACCCTCCTTGGGTACACCAGTACTGTGTTGTTCTCCACATGAGGGTCCCCGCAGGTTCTCAACCCAATGAGGATACTGTAGCTGAATAAGAGATCTGGGAACAATTCAGTGGTGGTCAAAGCAGGTGTCCAGGCTGCGGAGGACAGGTTAACAGAGCTCAAACACACTCAATGGGAGCTCTGATTACTTGCATCTGAGCTTGTTTACAATACTGAGGACCTTATCCTATAACTTTTGCCAAAATTGACCCATATTTACATTAGAAATTGTTTCTTCAGCTTGGTGCATCCAGACGCAGAGTAGATCTTGTCTGCGTTCACATGTCAGGTGGACCTCCTCCCATGGACAATTTGTCCAGAATAATCCTGGAGAGGACTGAGCATGGTGCTGTGCTTATATTCATGTATCCTAGCTGAGTAATGCAGGAGGGCTTGAAGGACAGGTGTGGGTACAAAAAAATCACCACATCTCTGAGGGCGTTATGTTTATACAAGGGTTTTCAGGTAGCTGGACGTTAAGAAGCCCAAGGGACATGCACATATAGTTGTTATGCTTTCTCTGTAATACCACACACCCTGGTAATCTCCAGGAGTCAGTTCACAAGTGATTCTATATCTCATATGCCTGTGTTAAGCATTTTTAACTTTTTTTTCTTTTTCTTTTTTTTTTTAAATAGGCAATAAAACAATTGTGCCTAATATTCATTTGATTTTGTCTGTTTTGTATTAGTTACAATTTTCCTGCAGAAGGCACCTTTCTTCCTCCTCACTTCAGAAAAGCATTTGCACTTTCAAATACAGATAAGTGTTCTGCGGTTCCAGGTTTCTTGGCACGCTTACTGAAAACTTTGGAAGGAAAAATAAATCAATACAATACAGCATCACAAAACATTTCTGACTCATTTCAGCAGTACCCCCAGAAACTCTCATGTGCCATGGCCAGGCTGAGGTCCACACACTGTGGCAGCTGAAAGCCACTTTAATTCTTATTTCTTGGAGCAGCACTATCTTTACACACTGAAAATTTCATTTTGTTTTAAAGGCCCCTCCCCTGCAGCAACCTCCAAAGAAGATAAGTTTTATCAATCCACTGTCAGCAAAGTGATAAAGAAAGGCACAATGCTGTTCCCTCGTGAGCCAGACAGAGTCTTGCTTAGTGGTGCAGCAAAGTGCTTCAGTGGCTGATGATTGAAAGCAAAAGCTTAATGGGAGGAATGTGAACAAAGAATTAGAATAAATGCCCCCTTTTGAAACAGAAAGCAAGTGCCTAAATGGCTTGGGTGAGACAGGAAAGCAGATGTAGAACAGAGAAACAGCTCTGCAAAGCTAGTCTCGATTTCAGATTTCAGAGTCGTCTTTGTCATCTAATCCTATGACAGCCTCTGTCTGAGTGTCCTCCTGTGTATCAGCAGGTGTGACAGAAAAAAATACACATTTCTCTTGCAAGATTTGGTTTATTTCAGAAAAAGGCTGTTTTCTGGTCTCCAGAGTAAAGCTTTTCTAATTAAGAATTTTTTTATTAGAACATGCCACCTCAATTACCTGTATACGTATACTAATCTTCAGCCTTTGTATTTTTTCAGACTTTAGCAGGATAAGCATAATCATCTGTGAAAGCTTGTGCCCGATAAAGGAGAAGGAAAGGACTTTGTCCTTCCATATTTAAATCAGTTGCCAAGTCTTGGAAGATAATTTGCACTGGTGCTTAGCGAGTAGAATCATAGGAATACCACACCAACTCACATCACATCAGAGATGTAGCCCAAGAGAGGTGGCACATGTGGCTCTGTACCTCCTCCCATAGGAGTAATTACTTGGTGGAACTGTCCCAGCCTTGAACAGAAAAAAAAGACAAGTGGTAGAGGAATAAGTTTAACAGACTGATCTCTGAAGCACCCCAGTCCAAAGCAAGGGCTGAGCAAAGTTAGCATTTGGCTAGTTGCACAGGGCTCAGAGATGAGTGATTTCTAATCGTCTTTGACAGAGGTGGGTGTAACTTGACAGGAGGAACACAGGGGCATAATGCCTCAGGGGATACCCCAGGAGAAAGCAGACCACTGGTAGTTGTGAGGTGAATGTGAGGAGTCTGACCTGCATATAACTCAGCGAGACTCATAAACTAAGCTCCAGTGTTAAGATGTGATGTTGGATTTGTGCAAGAGTTGGAGCAGAAGTTGTAATGCAACTTGAGAAGAAGACTCTCTGAACACCAACCACACATAAAGGATGAGGCACATAGGCTCTGGCTGTGTCTGACCACAATGCAGCTGGGATTGAAAAGCAGGACATAACTAGCAAAGTGTCTTCTTTGCTATTTTCCTCCCAGTGGTCTTCTTGTAGAGAGCGTTTGATAAATGCGAATTACAACAAGCCAAGAAATGAACAGACCTTTGTGCAGCTTGAGGTCTGTCCATGAAAATAATGGGCCAAATTTTAGTATAGATGAATGCTTCAGTGGACTTCTTCATACCTTGCCAACAGAAAATATTTTGCTGCTGTCTTTAGCAGTAAGGGTAGGGGCAGTGCCAGCTGCCATTCTGATAAGGTAGCCACTAATGGATTTCACCATCAAATAGCCCTCACCGAAATCTGTCCAGAGATGCCTGTGTGACAACATTCATACAGAAAAGGGAAATATCTTTGCTACGTGGGAGGAATGGAAACCACGTTATCCCTACACAGCTGAAAGGAAACAGATACTTCTTTGGTCTGGCTGCTATTTCCAGTCTTTGACATAGTGCTGTCTTATTTTGGCAGTGTTGATGAGTGTTTGGTAATTATAAATATCTACCAGAATTTTCATGTCAGTATTTGTAAGTAGCTACCTGACTGTATTTTGAAAACAATAGAACATGTCCTGTGCTTGCCATGTCTTAAAATGGAATAAAAAATTTCTTTAAGAAACAAAATACAGATCAAGTGACCAAAGTCAAGTCCAGTATCTAATAATTATAACAACATTTGTATCACTCCAAATTTTTTGTGGCATGTATGAATCTATGAAACTAGTGAGATGTGTTTGCATATTTGAGGAGGGAATTACTGTGCAAGTACCAATGCCCAGAACAGGTAATATATGGGCATTTTTTTTAATGGCCAAGTTTATGTAGCTAATTCTTCACATTCAGCACTGACTGTACAATAATCCTTTTGACAAATGAGTCAAGAGGCAGGGTACTGCTGAGCATAAATTGCATTATTGCCTTGCACAGATCTAGGACATGTAGATGAGTGAGGATTAATAGTTACAATTAGAAACATAAGAGCAGACTGTAGATTGTGAAAATAATTAGCAGATTCTGAAAAGAATTTCCAGCCTCAAAAAAATGTTTTAGCACTGAATACATTTCAAATGGAAACAATAAAAGAGATTCAGTCATGCTCTTCTCATAATGATACCTTCTGGATTGTTAGGACAGGATTTGAAAGCTTGCTGGCTTCTTGACAAAGATTGCTCAATGCTCATAGCCAGCTAGACACTGCAGTCCATGCTAGGGGTGGCAGGCAGCCACTTGGCTTCCCAAGGTGGTCTCAGTCACATTGTACCTATATTCCTATTTGTGTTCTTATTCATCTTATGGCTGTAGCACTTAATTCTCCCAAAGGCAGCATGGGAGTACCCTGGTCCAGAGCAATGGTAAGGCAGAGACCTTGAAGCAGGATCTGGGCAGGTGCTTAAAAGGAGCTGCCCTCTGCTCTGGAATGAGGGCTGCCCCTGATCCTTAGGAAGAACATGGCTGGAGAACTCTCCTGTGCCTTGCTGAGTGTATTTGTATCGAGCATTCTAATCTAGTCCTGCTTTAAAAATCGCTAGTAAAAGAAAATGTAGACATTGCCCAGGGAAGGTAAACATTCCTGAAAATGGATTATGAAGTTATGTTTTAAAAATATAGTAAGTGCTATATTCTCTTTGCTTGACTTTTGGTGTTAGAGGAACATGTTTCTCATTTTCAAGATGAACTCTGAGATGCCCTCATTTTTCAGGAGCACTGGGTTTCAGCAGAGACTCTACAGATATGGATACATGCAGTAAGGTGGAAAAGTTGGCAAAATCAGCAGTACAGAGGTAGCCAAGCTGAAGAGCTGTGCTGAAGCAGCCTGGCAAGAAGCAGCACTGGCAGAGAGGCTGAGCAGTGGAATACCAGAGCTGAGCTGATCCAACATCGAGGTGCCTCCAGAGCAGACCCTGGAGCTGCTGTCCTTACGAATCAATCACTCTGTAGCTGCTTCCCTGATGGGCTCTAAAATGGCATTAAAAAGATCATGAGTCATGCTCACTTAGCAACAGAAAGCAAGTCTGATTTGCTTTTATTTTTTTTCTGTTTGAAGGTAATAGGTAACTGGAATCTGCAAACCATTAAGAAACTGCAGTCCACGATGGATCTTTTCAGAATGCTGCAATAGTAAAGGTACTCTGAGAAAGTCACTTAAGAAGATCTAGGGTGGGTTTCAGATGACAGACTTTAACAGCACAATGATGGCTCATTGCCAGTAATTTCACTCAAGTAAACCTTGCTTCTGGCCAGGAGACAGCATGGGTTGAGGGAGGATGCCTTCACAAATTTTGCAAGTCTCTACCTTAGTGATGAATAAAAAATTCTGTCAGGAGAACAGCATACAATGATGAAGTGTAATGAAATGATAACTATATGTCTCAGCAATCAATAAGAACACTGTTTGTAAGAAGCTATTCTTTATTTATAGATCAGCTAGTTTGTTCAGAAGAAGGGAGCTAACAGCTGTCAGTCTGGTTTAGGAGAAAAACTAACTGATGATGTGAAATTACCTAGAATACTTAATCACAGAAATCAAAAGGTCTGAGTGTTGGGTTTTTTTTTTTTTTTCTGTGTGTGTGTAAGTATAGCTTTAAAAATCATATAATTCCAATTTTATTCCTGTTGTTGCTGTCAGTGTGGAGTGTCTAAGTGCCTAATATATCTTACACAGATATGCCAAAAGGCTACAATTAAATCACTCTGAACTCATCTTCTGGTACCAATCAACTTTTTCTCCTCTTAATGAACAGACACATGCTGCTTTATACAGAGTGTGATTGACTGGTTGACAAGAAAACATAAAGTGGCAGGAGCTGGTGAAAAGTGTTTGTTATTCTCTCTGTTTGGAGCTGCAATACAAGTGAGTAATTGTTTCTGATTGTGGCAGCCACTCCCGTACCCACTGATGAGTGCTACAGCACCAGGACAGAGGTTGCTAGGCACAACAATAGCTCATTTGTGAGACCTTCAAGGAAGTTGAAGCATCCCCAATCTGTTTTATTTTATATGACGAACATGGCATTTAATTGGCATTTTTCTACTACCTAGTCCATAAAAGTCATTTTTCACACCTTTGGCAGATTTCAAAGCAGCCCTAATCTAATATCACTGCTTAGCAAACTGAGGCAGAGAGATGCAAAGAAGGTTTCTCAGCACCTTTAGGCAGCACAGCCAAAATAACCCCCACACGGCAAGAGTCCCTCTCTGTCACACTAGGTATATATGTCAAGAGACTCATATTCAAACTGAAGGCAGCTTGTTGATCTCAATGTTAGAAAATTTCCAGAGTTCAAATATATTGCTTAAAAAATTAAGTTTAGGAACAGGACCAGTTGAGGAAGGCACCTCACATCTGATTGAAGACATCTCCCAAATATCTATGTTCTCTATAGAGATAGTAATGACCACACCTCTGTATTCCTGGTCTACAACCTTTGTGGTTCTCAGGATCTGGGTAAACCCCTCCTGTTTCTCCATTAATTAACACTACATTGGTTGAAAGCTGAATTTGCCTGAGAAATAGGGTGTCTATAGCCAGCTAAAGCAGTGCCCGTCACCAAAATACCATACACAGGGTGAAAAAACAAAGTAAGAAAACACATTACTACTGAAGCAAAAGAAGACTGCTGAAGTAGGAGTGCAATACTTATTTTAGAGTGAAGCTTGGTTCAACTATAGTCCCCAAATGCAAAATGTTAGCATCTTAAGGAGCAGATGCAGTGAACAATGATTGGGTTCTACTTTGAGCTGGATATAAAGACATTGATTTCCTGGAGTATATGGACAAGGGCAGCACATCCCTATGGGCACCTGTTTTCTGAGCTACACAAAAGATCAAAAAAAAAAAAGGAAAACAGCAAGTCACACTTTTTTTACCCTGAAAGACCATGACAGAAACATTGACATTCAGTCTCAGTGTTGTTTGGTATATTTTGGTTGCAAGTAATCAACTTTTTTTCCTAAACAATAATAATAAACTTTCCTTGACAAAGCACTCAGAACAAGTGCTGGAGCCAAAATATAAACCGTAGTCTTTTGTAAAAAAATTAAAAAATAAAATCCCACTTATAATTGTCACTTGACAACCCATAAAGGCTGTTTTAATACTATATTGCAGTGACAGCATCTCTTTAAATTCCTCAGTAGATAATCATTGTTTTAAATTAGTTAAAAATATGGCTGTGCTCTTTGGAGGGTTTTGCAAGTTTAACTGGAATTTTTGTGTTTAGGTTTTTTTTAATCTATTTTTGTTTGTTGGTGGGGACTGCCAAAGTTTGTGTAGATATTTAAGCCCAAGACAGCATCTTAGCTTAGCCATCTGTGAAAACAAAAACCGAGTAAAAATATAGCTTTGAATAAATGAAGCACTAAGGGAATTTCATACTCGATATAAATAATTGCAGCTATAGCTTGTTGCTATGCAGTTAAGAAAAACATTTCCTTTATCCCTGGTGAAGACCCATTCCTTTAAAAGGTTTCACTTTTAAACATGAAGACAATGAAACATTAATATTTTTCCATCTTCCACTTCAAGTGTACATGTGAGATCTATGCCTTCCTGTCTAGTTTGATAAAAATGAATGCAAAACCTCTGGAGAGAAGCAGCAGAGGCTCTCAGCATCTGATACTCACCAACACAAATCCTCTTCATGGCCTCATCCAAAGGGCAGGGGCTTTCGGCTTGGCACCAAATCCAGTAGAGCTTGATATTCAGGACCCTCATGAAAGGATCAGGCATGAGAAACCCTGTCCTCATCTTTTATGGGGGTAAAAAAAGACCTGTAAAGCATCAGCTTTGAGAAAGCAGAATTCACTTTTCAGGTATGGCAAGAAAAGTCACTTTATAACGAACACATGAGAAAAACCCTGAGGGTATGGCAAAGAAGGGAAAGCAAAAGTAGTTCTGGCAGCAATGGGTTTTCTCCTGGTACAACCTGCCCCTACTTCTTGAGAAGTGGCAATTCTCAGGGCAATACTTGTAAGGGAGGCTTGGTTTAGGAACCTGTCCTTGAACAATTCATCACAACTGCATATTTAACCATGATCCTGAGCCATAAGCCTCAGATCCAGAGTTAAGCACAGCAGAGACTTCCTGGACATAAACCACAGAAATTACAGATACTACTCTTTTCTAATAAAAGCTGCCCTTGTGTTGGTCATCCTGAAGGCACAAAACCAGAGATCTCTTGCTGCTTTTGGGCCGCATGTGCTCATGTTCCTGCATACAAGCCCAGCTTCCCACACAGCACAGGCTGTACCTGAATGCCCATATCTCTGTGGAACCAGAGGCATGACATTTCTGCTAGGGACTACCTGAGGTCATTGCAGATAGTCCCAAACAGGAAAAATTCTTGAATAACATAGTATGACCCCCTCCCATGTGCCACTTTCATTTCAAGCCTGAGAATGAGAACTATGAGGATCATAGCACCTGGTTAATAAAAACATAAACCCAACAGCTATTATGCTTCCACCCACTGTGTGTTTCTTGGGGGAATATTCATTCCTCTGTTTCTCCATTTTAAGTCTCTCCTTAGAGACCTCCTCTCCTTTAGACCTGCTCTATATAGCACACGAGGTTTCATAGAAAGTCCATAGCTCCCAGTGAGGCCAGAGCTCCCTGTGTGCATGTTTGTAGTGCAAATATATGTGTACATTTATGCATATGTACAGGGGAAATAGCAAACCCAAGAGATTTTTTTTCAGTCCCAAGAATATTTCAACATTTCTTGCTTCTGTTTGTCTTGTTTCCCTGAGAAAAAACATCAGACTTTCTTGGCTGAAAGCTGTCATCTTCAATGAAAAGCTGATTACACAGTGGAAGTAAATAATAAAAGCATGATTCTGTCTGGTTGCCTGGGCTAAATTAATGAAAAAAATAGGTTTGCACTCAATAATTTCCTCCCGAAAAGCAGTGTTTTCTTAAGGAAATAGTGACAATTTTTCTTGTACCAAATTAGTAAAGATAAAAATCTGTCTTTGCATTGAAGATGTCAAATTTGCATGCAAATAATTGTGGCATGAAAACTGGTGGTGTCACACAGCTTTAATGACGGTTTGCAGTAAAAAATACCAAGAGAACAAACACCTGCTCTACAGCTTCTGTTGGTTGCCAGCATATTATTATTGGTTCTGACCTTCTAATTGCCTCTCTATTTTCTGCTCCTGGCTGCATGATGAATAGCACAAGTGCTCTTTCAACTATTAACGTGTCCCCCACACGCTTCCCCCTTCCTCTTCTGTCTCTCTCTTGGAAAATGAACAAACTACCAATTTAATGACTAACTAGCTTGTACTCTCGGAAGAATTTCCTGAATTCTTGTAAAAGCATTGAGCTTTAAACATTTTTCAAGCATAAATCAGTACTTTTGTCTCTCTTTCCCTTAACTTTCTGTATATGCCAGTGAGGAGCATTTTTATTAGAGCACTGCCTGTGTGGCACTACAGCCCACCTGCCTTTTTTTCCTCAGTCGTGAGGAAAATGCTATAGTGACTGCTCATGTGTAGCTGGAGCAGCAAACAGGTTCTAGAACAGGAGGAATGTTGAAGATTGGGGCATGAATCCTGCCTGGTACCCGGGCAGTCGGGGGTCAGGGATGCTGTGAGTGGGATGCAGGCAAGACGAGGGCACCTTCTCATCCCTCTGCTGAACGGAGCAGGATGAAGACTTGGAACTGTGGGATGATCTTCTAGAAAAACCTGCTGGTGTGTGTAATTGCCAGAAACAGGGGGAAGTGGGGAAGGATGGGGAAACAGCGGGGACGGAGCCACCTCGCCTTGGGGCAGCCGCAGTTCTCCCCGAGAGCCATGAGATGTCGCTGCTGCTCCGCACAAAAGCCGGTTCGAGCTAATTTGTCTGACAGACCACAAAGGCTGGGGGGTGGCTACTTTGTGCCTTGCTTTGCCCTCTCCCCAAAGCTGTCTTGCTTGAGCCCAGGCTCCTTCTCCACCCCTCAGCTCAGCCTCAGCAATGTTCCCACTGCTCAAGTTGTCTCCTTTGTCAATACCTTGAGTTGGGGTGTGCGGGTCTGTGCAGCGCCCACACCTTGCACTGTTGCTCCTAAATTGTGGCTGCTTTGTCACCTTCTTCTGAATAGACACATTTTTCCATTTCCATTCATCCATTTTTCCAAAGGGCTCAAGTAAAAAAATATATTCCCTTTAGATTTACCATCTCACCTGGTGTTTAGAAAGAGTAACAATGGTTTTTAAGCAGTGGTTGAAAGTACTTGCTATTCCCTGCTTGCTATAATATAGTATTGTTTCTTGGCTCAAATCTTCAGATGCATAAAGCAGATTTTGAAGGAAGCACAGGATCTTCAGTATTAAATTTTGCTCTACCTACAGCTAGGCTTGATGTTGTTCAGCTCTTCAGTGTCCAAAATAAATGCAAACGCAGGGAGAAGACTTAATTTTCTGGGAAGCTAAATAACTCTGCTTTCCTGTCATATCCCATGTGGTATCCTAAATGAAAAGTTCCATCCCAAGTAACAAGTGTCCTTCGTTAGCGCTTAGAAATTCTTTTCTTGCCAAACTTTCAAGATAACTGCAAGCACTTCACCCCAGGTGAGGTGGGAAGTAAGTGAGGTTTATCCCTGCAGCAAATGCTTCTGCAGACTGGCACCACCTACCTTTAGAGAAGGACTGCAGAGATACAGATAAGGAAAGCAAGAATAGGAAGGGTAGTCTTACTGAAGCACATAAATATGCTTTCTATTAATAGCTGTTTATTAAAACAAGTTATGAAATACGTTTTCAAAGTTCAGACGAGTAACCGTCTTAGCCATTAACGTCCTGGAAATATACTTAGATCAAAATTTTATGATCTCTATTTATTACAGCAGATAGCACTACCTGAAAATGCCTACTTCTAAAATCTTATTAGTGTCAAATTCTTTATTTAGGCCAGTGATTTGACATTCTTGCATGAGTGAACATTAAAGTTTTTGCCTTTTTAACCTCCTAATCCTGGTGCATAAATAATTTATAACTGATTCTATTCTATGTGTCTTTTTGGTGTTATTGGATTCTTATCTCTCATTCCAGTCTAGGTTTCCAATTTAATATATTAAAACTTCAGTTCAGCTTTGCTTTCCTTATTAAGATACAAAAGAAATAGAAGCTTATAAAGTTCTGAAAGAAAAGAAGAAAAAGAAAAGAAGAATATATTTTTCTTTTTCAAAAAAAAGAAAATTAAAAAGTTTTAGTTTTAAAGGAAGGAAGATTATGTCATCCCCTTATATGGCACCTCTTTTCAATTGTGGTATAAATGCAGAGAGTTACTTTTAATTTTGAGCAAGTACATTTGTGTGCTCTCCCTAAGCTGCTTTCATTCAGACAGTGAGGTCAAGCCCTGTAGCCTTGTTTCTGTGGGTGGGCTCCTCAGCAAGCACTTGCTTGCCTAGAGTGTTGCTGGAAGATGTCTCCCTGAGGACCTGCAGGCAGGATCAGTCTGGAAGTACATGGATGCTCTAACATGAAATTCTCCCTTATTTTTCCATTTTACCTTCTTCTTCTAGCACTTAGAGCATAGCTAGATGAAAAAAAAGTAAAATCACAACTCACTCTACCAGCAGAAAAATAGCAAAAAAAAACAACACAAAACCTCCCCTCCAAGCACCCTTCAGTAGTAAAACTGAAGAAACCTGGTTTGTGTCTCAGAAGTGCCCTATTTAAAAGGTTTTATTATGCTGACAGATGAAACATTTTAAAGTTATGAGAAAACTGAGGGGAGCAGCTTTGTTATACAGGATTTATATTCACAAATTCCTGGCTATACCCACTGTAAGTGTATGATGGACTACAAAAGACAGGTCTGATTCTTCATGAGGGTACATCCAAGATGCCTGGGGGATGGATCAACTTGCAATGATAGCAGGATCACACTGCAAATTAAAAATTCATCCTTCACAGAATTAGACACTTGAGTCACTACTGGATATAGAAATAGGGGTAGTTAAAACTACATATTTTTTGAACTAAGATGAAACGTATAGTGCAGAGATATTTTTATCTGCATTTAAATGAAATCAGCCTTCTTAAATAAAAAATATATTGTTCATGTCTGAAATACACCTGCAATTACATAAATGTGAACATCAAGCAGTCTTCCTTCCCAGTCCCAGGGAGGCTGTCTAACCTTTTTAATAGATATACCTCCCCTCCCCCCACCTTGTAGCCTGCATATCTATTAGGTCAGTTGGCCACACCATGTGCACGGACCCTGGTAGCAGATGAAAAGACCAAGAGTATGCAAACTTGTATATCATTTTCCATTTGGGTGTATAAAGCATAAACCAGACACGAAGGCTAATGAAGTAATACTCAAATTAAGCAGCTTAGACTCAGAATTAACTATTGATTTAGTTGAAAGTGATTTATATTCAGGTGGGTAAATGGTCTTTTTTATTGCTCCAGCTGAAAGCTCTGACCAACAAGCAGGTGAGGAGATTATAGGCAGGTGCCTTTGGGTGTTAGGAAGAAATCAGTGTATTGTATTGCCCTGCTAGCACCATGCTGGGACCCAGCTACCTCATTGCTGTCTTGTGTTTGTTTCCAAGGCAGCTTGTAAGAAGCTTGCAAAATCAATCTGGCAAACTTCCACCAGAGCTTTTTAGGTTACCCTACTTTTTTTTCTGATTTGGGATTCATCCAAATGAAAACCAACTTTGGAGCACAGCTAGGTGACTCTTGCCTCTGGATGGCTTCACAGAGTTGAAGTCCTCTGGAAGGACTACAGGGGAACACCTGTGTTCTAGGGTGCAGGTTTGTCAGAATAGGACACGCCCTAAAACCCACCTCTGAAGCCATCCAAAAAAAGGTGTTCCACGAGCTTTGCAACACTTCAGACTCAGGGTGGTAAAATCCTGAAAGATCTCGCTGCCATTCAGTGTTATGCTGCTATAATTAATTCCTGGTTCATCTGCCAGTTATTGCAGATGGCCTTCTGCAGACAAAAGGGGATTCCCCCTCCCCCTCCATTTATTTTTACGCAAGTTCCCTGACCTGGAAACCTGACATTTTATGGTTCACACTTAGACACATTTCAGCTCTTCTTTTTGATTCTTGTTTAGGAACTGTACTGACAGCAAAATGGCACAGACAGTAGAGTTAGCACCCACCTAGAGGAAATGTGAACACCACAAACTTGTCAGGATTCTCAGCCTCAGTTACTCCTACTTTACTAACTAAATTCATTTATCCCAACATCTATTTGAAGTGATTGTTTTTCTAGATAATTTTTTCTAAACTATCCAGCACTTCAACTGCTCTCTCAGTGCAGAAAACCAAAATATTCCTCCTGCTTTAACGCTTTTTAAAACAGATGCTACAGCATCCAGTATAAGTTTTCCCTTGCTTCTTAAAAGAAAAGGACAAAAAAATAGGAATAACATACTCAACAAACTGACAAGCCTGCCTCTGTTCAGAGCACTGCAGAAACTGCCAAAGAACACTGGGTTTGTGGGAGAGCAATATCATGATATCACTGCCAAGGTCAGTCAGCCTTGTGCACTGGGCTGGCAAGCCAAAGCTGCTTACTTAAGTAATGGCCATCGGCAGTCAACTTTAAATTTGGCACATTCTTCTCCCCCTTGCTCCAATGTAAAAGAAAAAAACATATTAAAGTTGTTTTGCCTTAAGCTATTTTTCCTCACTTGTTTATTTTCTACATTTCTTCCAGTTCAAGATGCTCACAACTACTCTTACAAGCGTAAAATTCAGTGTTACGCAGGGGTGTGATGGGTTTTTTTTCAGTTTCTTTGTGGCTGCTGGGATTTTCATCTCATTGATAGCATAGATATGCCAATAGGAAAGATCATGAAAATAAGTTGGGTCATCAAAATTTAATCCTCCAGTTTCATCGTGCATATGCATTTCTTGCATCCATTTCATGACAAAAACTGATATTTCAACAACTGTAAACAAAATAACTGTTGCTTATGGTGGATGTCACTGCAAGCTGAGATGGATTACTCTTCAACTTCATTATCTGATCTAAATAGAAAGGCAGATAAAATGCATGCATCTACCCCCTGCAAGGCAGCGGCACGTGTGGGGCTATTGCAGAAAGCCCTACACACTTAGGGTGACTGAGGAAGGGCTGGGTGCCCTGGGCTGGGCTGAAATGTGGCTTCCAACCCAGGGCTGGGTCTGTACAGAGGTTGTCAGGGCAGCCCCAACCACTACTTCCAAACTTTCTCTCCCCTGAGATGGCAAGTGGTTAATGGGAGCTTTAGCAGAAGAATAGATGAATGTGGAAATAAGCCCCGCCATTTCTTACATTATCTGAGAGCTGTTCAGCCATGAATTGTCTGCAATAATTACCATGAGAATATCTCCGTGATGACATTCATACTGCATAAAAGGGTCTGCATTTCCTCCATCAAAGTGCATATTTATGAACTCAATCTCCAAAAGACAGAGCCTTTGATAGTATTATTTTAATATTTTTTGCATACCATTTAGAAGTTTAAACTTCAAGAAGCTCTAATAATAAAAAGACTATCAGATTTCTGCTAGTCCTCTCCATTCGTTGTAAACAGAAACATATATGGGAGTCATTGTTTAAATATGAAAGCGATAGAGTGTATAAGATAGAATGACATGAATAAATTTACTTTTGATGTTTAATGATCCTGAGAATAGTGACTTGAAAAACCCAGTCTTGAGCACCGAAGCCACTACATCGCATATGTTTTTCACATTTTCCATTTATTTTTTGACCCTGGTGACAGTCTGTTCTAAGTCATACTGAAAAAAACCCTCTACTTTCTGTGTTCATTCACATTCTTTTACTCCTTTGTTGCTCTATACATCTTATTTTATATACTCGATTACTGCCGTTCCTCATAACTTACACTTGATGCAAATATAGACTGAGAAAGGGAAGGATTACAGGACTAATATTCATCAGAGGCTGGTCTGCAAAGACGTACACTATACATGCTGCCACCAGCTTGAGTAACTTGAGGAGCTTGAGTCAGACAGTCTTCAATCTGGGGAATGGCAGTTTTCTTACTGGAGATTTGTCAATGTAGCCTGCCTGAAGCCGGCAGACCTGTAGCTTCTTCCACTTCTGAAGCCCTTATATTATTTCCAGTAATTTGTTTTAATCCAAAACAGATATCTGAAAATTTAAAACTTTGAAGTCTAAAACCAGATGATGATTATTTTCTGAAGTGTTTATAGAGAAAACATTTCATTTGGCTGTTCTTCTTATGACAAAAATGGACAAGCACATGAATTATCCCATGCTCAGACAAGACAGCCAGAAAGGAGACGGGGAAGGGATTGCACATATGAAGCCATGTAAGAGAGGAAGTCATGGGCCACCAAGGCCAGTGTCATGGGATGCCAGTCTCATTTACTCCCAGACCCAAGTACTCCCTTGGCTCTTCTGCACTGCTTATTAGAAACAATTCCTCCCACCTCCCCCTAAAGACTGCATCTGCTCCTTCTTTGGTTTGTAAGACCCCGATGCCACTGGTGAAGACAATTATCCACCCATGATGACACTGGGGTTGCAACAGCCTGGAGCAGATCTACGAATTGCAGCAGAAAAAAAGGGTTAGTTTCTCTCTAGTTTTTAAATGTTGCTAATGTAAAGTTTGGAAAGTTGAGAAGAAAGTAAAAGCAAATATTAGTGAGGTGCAGCCTCTCTGAGAACAAAGAAGGAACTTTTACAGTGACAACCAAAACAATGTTTTTCTTGCTACACAATACTGCCTGCAAACCTTCCTATAAGCTTTCCACATGGAGATATTTTATTTCAAAGTTGTCAGTATTAGGAAATCAAAATTCTTTTGTTAGAAAGCCAACAGTTCACATAATTTCAAGATTTGTATTATTTAGGCAAGTTCTTTGACATTCTGTTTGCACCTCTAAAGATTAATTTCTAATATAACTTACATCTTCTATTATTTAACAATAAATAATTTGTATTTAATTTATGAATGCAGCTGGCAGCACAATTTTTACCCCAAGAAAACAATGAGTAACACATTTCTTACTCTTAGGGATGAGAATGATCTGTATGGATACCAGCTAAATCTCATTATTAAAGAAAATAACTAATATTAGCTGAACAAATAGCTATTCAAGGCATCTCTGTTTTTTTGGTTTGGTATTTTTTTTTTCAAAACTGAATGGAATATTTTTGATTAAAAAAAAGGTCTTTGTGTGTTAAAACTTCTGGAAATATTACATTCTTGTCTGGCATGCATATTAACTGCTCAAAATAGTAATAATAACAAATAATTGTATTTGCAGAAAGATTAATAAAATTATCTTCCTTATCTTTCAGCTGTTATTTATCTTCTTGGAATGTAAGTTCACTGGTGGAGAGATTAACCTTTAATAGCCAAATATGCTATCGGTCAATATGACTGAGTGAGCAGGAGTGAAATTACTGTACAAAAATATACTTATATTTGTACTTATAAATAACAGAGTTCATTTCTCCCAGTATCACACACTGGACTCATAGAAGATTTGGCAAAAACCAATATAATCAACACGAACAGCTGTTCAGAGGTATTCTGATCTTCTCCTGATAAAACACACACTTTAAGAAGTGCCTCTTATTTAACAAGAAATTTTATAAGTTATATTTATGATAGATATTAAAGAACTTTGTCCACACAAAAATTTAGACCATAATACACTATTTTCATGTTATCTACTGTGATGACCATTGAGAGATTTAAAGACTATATTTAAATTCTTCCATTATTCCCCTTTTTTATAAGCCATGCTAGTGTTGTCTAGACATAACTCTTACCATGTCTTTCACCATCATTGCTTTGTTAAAACCCCACTGGTGATGATGTAAGGAAGCCGAGATGCTCTCTCTGCTCTCAGCTCCTCATGCAAACGAAACCATGGAACCTCCATGGGGCCTCAACCTGGACTCCAACATGCTGCTACTCTTTAGATTGGGCATTTATTGGGCTAATATGAAAATACAGAAATTTAGCATATCTCCTTTTTTTCTTTAAATTCTGAAGCAGAATAAGAAATTAACAGAAGAAATCAGTCAGAAAATGGATAAGAATAAGAAAATGTTGATCTGTACATAATAAACACTGAAATGTTTGTCCTAATTGGCAAACAACCAAATAATTCACATTATGGAGTACTGTCTGGATGGTTTTGGAAACTGTTAATTCGTCACCACAGGAAATTCTTCTGGCAACACACAGACCAATTTTCAAGGATGGTTTTTCTTGGATCTGAGACAATATTTCTGAACAGAAAAAAATGAGGATGATTGGTGTTTCAGATGTTTAGAGGGGACGTGGGAATCCTCCTCACTCTATTCAAGGCTCCATCTTCCCTCAGAAAGGAAACTTTAATGTGAACCTACCAAGTGAACATTTTAGCTATTGTCTAGTCTGAGATGGTTGAGATTTCACAAAACAATTTCACAGTGTTTTAATTGCATCCTGACTTTGCACAGGATATCTTTTGGATGCTTTAAAAATCTGCTGTGATGTTAAAGGATGGTTTTGAATACTGGTGCAGGGGTCTGCTCCATCTCTTTCTCTTCTTACCCCTCCTCCCTCTGCCATGCAAATGACAATCAGGAGCAAGCTCATAGTCTCATGCTTATGAGGTTATCAGAATAAAAACTTATGCACATGAAAGGAAAAGAATAAATCCTATTACTGTTAGGATTGATTTAAAAATCACAGTTGTTTAACTCATCGTTCAGCTTATAACTATAAAAGATGAAGGGGAATATGCCCTACTTTTCCCTTTGGATTTGACAGTGCTTCTGATAAGTAGCTTTGCATGAAAACCAATGGCTGCTTAGTTTCCCCTGCTGTGTTTTTGGGCCTTCCAGCACACAAAGAAAGAAGAAAAACTGGAAAAAGGCAGGGAGGTTGGAGACACATACACAAACAAAACATGTCAGGCAATTACATTACTCAGTGTGACTTGTGCCAGCCCTTTCCTTGTTGTTTGCCTGTAAACCGAGCAGGTGACACTGTCTTTTTCAACTAAAAGGAGGTATTTGCTCTTATTAATGACTGGAGGACAAATCTAACCTCTAATGGCTGTGACTAATAGCCCAAAGTCTGCAGACTCCAAGGAGCAGGAGCCTTCAGAGCATGGCAAAAGGAGATAAGTGAAGTCAGAGCTGTGAATCCAGAGAATAGGGGTGAAGTCTTTAATTGCTTATGCCCTCACTAGCACCCATTTACTCCCCTTAAATGCACAATCTCTGGACGTAGCTCTGATGCCTGCTCATGCTGACATGATTACACATGCAAACAGACCATGCACACCTGACTTGCATCTGCCACAGCTGTGATTGGATGTCATCCCATCTACCTCTACAGACTTTCAAACTATCCTGCTCTGACAGGCCTATGCACAGAGCCAGAGGTCAGGCAGTGGCACACAAGGCATGGGGATAACCTGTCAAAAGCCTCATCTCCGTCAACTTATTCCTCAGGCAACATATCAAACAGGGTTCTAGAGATTCAGTTCCCCCATCAAAGCCTTCTCAGATTCCTCCAGTGTTGGTTAATGCCTCGCAATGAATTTAACAATTCCTTTAGGGGTTTTGTGTTTGCATACTGTAGCCATTTGCAAAGAAATTGCTGCTTCCAATAAGTGGGTCTGCTTTACTTTTTTTCTAACTCATGAGGGTTTGCAGCTGCTCCTTAGTATATTTTTGTGTTGGCAGATCGTTGCTGCCCCAGAAACCTGTGCTTGCTTGTCCTGCCAGCTGTGTTTGATTTCTTAGGACTTGCCTCTGTGCTGAGATGCAATGCCGCCTGGAAACCTTTTCCTGAAATCAGTTTACTTTGTCCTGTACTTTGGCAGACATCAATAAACATCCTTAGCTGAACAGATCCCAAGCCAGGAAATATTTCCTGACATGCAGGAAACTTGCTCTCTTCTTCTCAGATTCCTTTAAGCGGTGAGGCTTAGCTTTCTGTCAGCCACTTATGAAATTGTTGTCTGGTTTTTTTTCTGTTTGCTGAACGTTTATTTATTTTGTACTTATTTCAGTCACACTTTTCTTCAATTATGGAACCATTCTACCTGATATTACTGCTAGTTCAATTTTTCCCTCTCTGTAATTTCACGTAAATGCTCCCCAAACTAAGTAGTATCTATTTTTACAGGTCTTTTGCTCTGTGTCATTTTCCATTTGTTTCTCTTGTGTATTCTGGTCAAGGAAAATCAGAGGCATAGATTTGACTACTTGCTCTTACTCATGCTGCAAAATGGCTTACTCAGAGAAGAGTATTCTGCAAGGATAAAAATGCCAAAACCCTGTGCTTTGATCAGGTAACGATATTTGAACACAGAGTACTGAAGCATTGCATGTAGCTTGTGTGGTCTAAACCAAAAAAGACAGTAGTGAACTATTACTATGAAGCCAGTAGCACAGGTTCCTCCTTTATCTTTTAAAGTACAGTTTATTTACGTGTTGATACACAACAACTGACTAACTCATTTTGCTATCTCACATCTAAGCCCAGCAATTTTATTTTGTCGAGCAGTTTCCCAAGCAGGCAGAGTGAAGGCTGATCCCAGAAGTTACTCCTCCAAAGGAGTGACACGTGCACTGCAAGACACATCACAGAATCACAGAATAACCAGGTTGGAAGAGACACACTGGATCGTCGAGTCCAACCATTCCCACCAATCCCTAAATCATGTCCCTAAGTACCTCATCCACCCTCACCTTAAACACCTCCAGGGACTGTGACTCAACCACCTCCCTGGGCAGACTGTTCCAATGCCTAACCACCCTCTCCGTGAAGAATTTTTTTCTAATCTCAAGCCTAAATCTCCCCTGGTGGAGCTTGAGGCCATTCCCTCTCATCCTGTCCCCTGTCACTTGGGAGAAGAGGCCAGCTCCCTCCTCTCCACAACCTCCCTTCAGGTAGTTGTAGAGAGTAATAAGGTCTCCCCTCAGCCTCCTCTTCTCAAGGCTAAACAACCTGAGCTCTCTCAGTCGCTCCTCATAAGATTTGTTCTCCACCTCTTCACCAGCTTCATTGCTCTTCTCTGGACTCATTCCAGATCCTCAACATCCTTCTTGTGGTGAGGGGTCCAGAACTGAACACAGTACTCGAGGTGCGGTCTCACCAGTGCCAAGTACAGGGGGAGAATAACCTCCCTGGACCTGCTGGTCACGCCATTCCTGATGTAGGCCAAGATGCCATTGGCCTTCTTGGCCACCTGGGCACATTGCTGGCTCATGTTCAGTCGGCTGTCTGCCAACACCCCCAGGTCCTTCTCCTCCTGGCAGCTTTCCAGCCAGGTTTCTCCTAGTTTGTACCTCTGCTTAGGGTTGTTGTGCCCCAAGTGCAAGACCCGCCATTTGGCCT
Organism: Clamator glandarius; assembly: GCA_033459285.1. Classification (NCBI taxonomy): domain Eukaryota; kingdom Metazoa; phylum Chordata; class Aves; order Cuculiformes; family Cuculidae; genus Clamator; species Clamator glandarius. The sequence goes on from JAUNZM010000032.1 coordinate 703,855, forward strand.
TGTTAAACTTCATGCCATTGGTCTCTGCCCAGCAGTCCAGCCTGTTCGGGTCCCTTTGCAGAGCCTCCCTACCCTCCACCAGATCCACACTTCCTCCCAGCTTGGTGTCATCTGCAAACTTGCTAAGGGAGCACTCAATGCCTTCATCCAGGTCGTTGATAAAGACATTAAACAGGACTGGACCCAGGACTGAGCCCTGGGGAACCCCGCTTGTAACTGGCCTCCAGCTGGATTTAACTCCGTTTACCACCACTCTCTGGGCCCGGTCATTCAACCAGTTTTTCACCCAGGAGAGTGTGCGCCTGTCCAGGCTGGAGGCCGACAGTTTCCAAAGCAGAATGCTATGAGAAACTGTATCAAAGGCTTTACTAAAGTTCAGAAAGACCACATCCACAGCCTTTCCCTCTTCCAAGAGTTTAGTCACTCGGTCATAGAAGGTGATCGTGTTACTCTGGCAAGACCTGCCTTTCATGAACCTGTGTTGAATGGGCCTGATCACCCGCTTCTCTTGCAAGTGCTTCATGATCGCACTCAAGATCACCTGCTCCATGACTTTCCCCGGTACCGAGGTCAGATTGACAGGCCTGTAGTTCCCCGGATCCTCCCTGCGCCCCTTCTTATAGACGGGCAAGACATCAGCCAGCCTCCAGTCCGGAAGCTTCCCAGTCATCCAGGACTGCTGGAAGATGATGGAAAGGGGTTTGGCCAGCACATCCGCCAGTTCCCTCAAAACTCTTGGGTGGACTCCATCCGGCCCCATGGACTTGTGGGCATCTAGCTGGGCAAGCAAGTCTCTAACCACCTCCTCTTGGACCTTGGGAATCTCATACTTCTCTTCCAACCCCTGGGGTTGTGCACAGAGGGAACAATTTTCCTTACTGTTAAAGACTGAGGCGAAGTAGGCATTGCGTACTTCAGCCTTGTCTTCGTTCCCTGTTAATCTTGCTCCCTCTGCATCTACTAGGGACTGGAGATTCTCCCTAGCCCTCCTTTTGCTGTTGATGTATTTGTAGAAAGACTTTTTGTTGTCTTTCACAGTCTTGGCCAATCGCATTTCTAGTTGGGCCTTAGCCCTCCTGACTTTTTCCCTGCACGTTCTCACTTCCTCCCTATAGTCCACCCAGGATGCCTGCCCCTTCCTCCAGAGGTCGTAGACCTTCTCTTCCTATTGATGTCTCTTAGGACCTCCCTACTCAACCACGCTGGTTTCTTACCCCGCCGGCTACTTTTCCGGAACTTGGGGACGGCTTTCTCCTGAGCTGCTAGGAGTTCCTTCTTGAAGAGCGCCCAGCCCTCATGGACACCTTTGCCCTCAAGGAGTGCCCCCCATGGGACTTTTCCGACCAGCCTTCTGAACAGTCCAGTGTCTGCTCTCTGAAAGTTGAGGGCGACTGTTCTGCTAACCTCCACCTTCTTCATCTCACCCTGCACCGAGAACTCTATCATCTCATGATTGCTTTGCCCCAAGCGTCCTCCAACCTTCACATCCCCCACCAGTCCTTCTCTGTTCACCAACAGCAGGTCCAGGAGGGCACCGTCCCTTGTCGGTTCGCTCACCAGCTGTGTGAGGAAGTTGTCTTCCAGGCACTCCAGGAATCTCCGGGACTGCTTCCTTTCTGCTGTATTATACTCCCAGCCTATATCTGGGAAATTGAAGTCTCCCACAAGGACTAGAGGTAGCAATTTTGAGACTACACTCAGTTGTTTGTAGAAGAGCTCATCAGCTGCTTCTTCTTGGCTGGGTGGTCTATAGCAGACTCCCATCACAATATCTGCCTGCCCATGGGCCTCTCTGATTTTTACCCACAGGCACTCAGTCCCATCCTGACCGTAGTCCAGTTCGAGGGTATCAAAGCCCTCTCTAATATAGAGGGCTACCCCGCCTCCTCTTCTGCCCTTCCTGTCCTTCCTTAAGAGTTTATACGCCACCATGGGTACACACCAGTTGTACGAGTCATCCCACCATGTCTCCGCAATTGCAACGACATCGTAGTCTCCTTGCCCTACCACAGCTTCCAGCTCCTCCTTCTTATTTCCCATGCTGTGTGCATTAGTGTAAATGCACTTCAGCTGGGCAGGCGTAGCTACAGCCTTCGCAATAGGGCTTCTCCCCAACTGAGGAGTCCTTGACTTAACTAAGGCCACAGTGCCAGTTTGCTGCCTACCATCCTCAGCTGCACTCATCCTCTCTTGCTTAGTGGTGATATACTGGCAGGCATCGCCAGCACACCACCCCTTTGCCTCTGAAGTCTCACCTCCAGGCTCACTCCCATCCTGCCTGGCCTCTATCCCCTCCCCCTTCACATCTAGTTTAAAGCTCAATTTATGAGCTTAACTAGGTTTTTGGTGAGGGCTTTTGTCCCCCTAGGAGACAGGCGTGTCCCATCCCTAGTAAGAAAGCCTGGGGGTGTGTGGGCCTCCCCATGATTAAATAACCCAAAGCCCCTCTTCTCACACCAGTCCCTAAGCCATTCATTAACCAGTTTCTTATTCCTCATTTCCTGCTCCTGATTCCTTAGTATTGGGATGGAGTTGAATATTACCTGTGCCCCAGAGCCCTCGATCATTCTCCCAAGTGCCTTGAAGTCCCTTTTAATGGCTTTAGGCCTTCTACATTCTATTTCTTCATTACCAATTTGAAAAACTAAAAGCGGGTAGTAGTCCGTATCTTTGACCAGGGAAGGGAGCTTTCTAGTAACGTCCCTCACTGATGCTCCCGGCAAGCAGCAGACCTCCCCATGGAGTGGGTCCGGCCTACAGATGAGACCCTCCATTCCTTTGAGAAGGGAATCCCCCAAGACAATCACCCTCCTCTTCTTTTTAACCGAGGATGTTTTTAGGGCTGTGGGAGGATGATGGAGTTTTGGAAACATTTCTAGGCTGTGGGTGCAGCCCTCTTCATCTTTAGGGCTAGAATTCACCCTCAGCACCTCATATTTGTTCCCCAGAGAGATCTGGGGGTTAATTGCCTGAGTGGGGGGAGCAGGTTTCCTTCTCCAGACAGGAACCTGCTGCCATTCCCCATCTCTCCCAGCCTTGCAGCTTATCGGTGGGTGGTGCTCAGCCTCACTAGCTCTGGCAACCTGTGAGAGGGTCCTGCTCCACTCATCTATCTCCCTCTCACACTCCCTGATGGTCCACTTCTTTCCTCAGCTCTTCCACCATATGAAGCAGTTCCCCTACCCGAGCACAGCTTCCACAGGAGGAGCCAGTGCCAGAGGCATGAGCCACTATGAGAGGGGGGCACTGTCTGCAGCCCAGGGTCTGGGTAGCTGCATGTGCCCACCGGGGCTCCGTCTGGGTGGCAGCCTCCACCACGCTTGGTGTGGCCTTAGTCTTTCGTCAGGTATCCACCATTTTCCTCAATCTCTTCTGACCGTGATCCAGGCCTTCCCTGCTCGCCCTGCCCGCTCAGACTGCCTTGTTTAATGTGCCCCACACCTCTTTGCCCCGCTCCTCTTCGCCTGTGCTCTGGTCGCTGTGCTCCCTAAGGGCCCTTTAAATCCCCCGCATCTTCCAGCTAAGGTACTAACATGACACTCAGAACTGAAGATCAGTCCAATGTAGATTGCAATGGTGGTGAAGGCCACCACAGCAGCAAGGGGCATGACATGGCACATTGTGTTCTCTGCCTTTGGCTGCTGTGCGTATGAATGCCAGGCTGCTAAAGACAAAGGCCACAAAAGCTACTTCTTGCCCACCCTTAAGCTGTTCATTCACTGGCTGGCAATCAGCAACCAGTTTGCAGCCATGGCCAGTGGACTGTCCTAACATATCTACTGTCCCTAGACGAATGCCTAGTGTTGCATCTCCTCCCCAAGATCTCGTTCCTCAGCTACTGTGGAAATGTGGCAGAAATAAATCCTCCCTCTGCATACGTACAGACTGACAGGTCGCCTCTCTCCTGCTGAAAGGAGAGACGTTCTGGAGGTCTGGCTGTACAGTGCTCTGTGAAACAAGGACTATTGACATTTGATGACCTGTTTCCTTGGTCAATCTAAATCCATGTTACACTTCTCTTTGTCCTTCAGCTCTCTGAGGTTAGGAAACTGGAATCCTCTACAGTAATATGGCACTGCCGAAACTGACCAAAGGGACTACTCCATGCTGTGCAGCCTTTATCCCCTTTGTTTTTTGTGGCTGTTGTCCCACAGCACTCTGTGTCCTAAGATCATGCAGCTCTGCAGCATCACAATGAGGGATCAGCTTGATGGCTGGTATTTCCAAATCTTGTATTATTTAAAACCTTTTGAGGAGACGTGTTACTAGCTTGTACGTTGGTCTTTCCCACTCTCAACCAAATAACAGATGACACCATTTAACTGCTAGAGCACACGGTCCATCATTCCCTGCAACACCACAGGTTCACTGGCTACACCATATGGCAACTTCTTATACTTGAACAACCCTTTTGCATGTGTTTGCAGTAAAGAGTATTTGTTGATCTGGATCTGGTGTCACATGCTGATATGCTTAAGACAGGTCAAATTTTGTAAGCCTCTCCCCACCTGTCATTTTCAAAGTCATGGTTTAGGCTTGGCTGATGATCAGCTGTCAGGGGTTTACAGCCGGCATATGTCAAGCTTCTAGCTTTCATCTAAGCTACAGTAATATAATTTTAAGTAAAAATTAGTGGCAGTAATAAGCCTTTTCTCCATTGACTCCAGAAGGTTTTGACTTTTTCTTAGTGCAGGAACATTTACTTTAGTGATTCCCAGAACAGGGAGAGAGCTAGCTCCATCCTGACCTGGTCTGTGCTCTTGCTGTTGATCCTGGTCTCAGAGCAAAAGTGGCAGCACCATAAAGGGTGGCAGAGTCCCTGCTCCCAAAGACAAACATTGACTGACTGGGACCATAGTACTACATCAAAGAAACAGTACTGGTAATACTTTAGGCAGCTCTTCATTATGCTACAGCCTCTGCACTTGATTTTCTTTAGGACCTGAAAAAGAAACTTGTAAATGACTGCAGGAAGGCTTGTCCTAGGATATTTCTGTTCTGCTTCAGCAGTCTCAGGGGGTTCAGAAAAGCATCAGCAAAGCGTGCCTTCAGCTTCAAAGCAGTAAGGTCTTGTTCCTCTAAAGCTCTGTACCTGCCTCATTCAGTTAGAGAAGAAACCTGTCAGACTCACTTAAAAAAAAAACAAAAAAAAAAACCCCAAAATCCCCAAAGTAGTATCGGTAGATCATAAAATCTCATTTTTTTCCTTTGGAGACTTAAAATATTCAAAATTTTAAAAAACTATTACTGTGTTTATTTGTACACTATTAAATAAACAAAGGAGATCTAACTTTTTCCTTTTGCTTTTCACAATCATCCACTGTCCTCTTTTTTGACAATTAAAATAAAATTTTGAAATGATGGTCACATTGTTTTAAGACAACATACTTCTCCATGATTTAAGCAGCAATCTTTTCTGTGGTTTAGGTAGTGATCATAATACAATGTAAGAACCAAGCACGGGTGAGCTCTGCTGAAAACCTGAAGAGATTTAAAACAAAAAAAATTACTTTTCTATTTTATGGCAAGTCTTTATTAAGAGATATTTCCCCTCATCATATCTGAAACCTACTGCAATTTTAAACTTTATTTCTACCCTTTTATTTAAGTGGACACTTCAACATCTTTAGAGCTATTTAAAGTTCAGATATTAAGCATGAATAATTGCCTTCTGGTTCCAGTATATGATGAAATAAAAACTGACAATGCATGTCTTCTGGTGACATTCACACCTGCATCTGTGACAGACACTTGCAATTTAATGAAATTAACTTTACTCTGGACCAGAAGGGCAAGGTTTAAAACAGCTTCACTATCATATTCTAGGTCAATTCTACTCCCTCTGAAATACCTGGAGCATACAATGGAGGTGGTGGTGGGAAAGGAGTGGATGAATCTAAGTGCTTTTCAGTCCTTTATTGGCATGTAGCATCCAATGGAGTGAAAAAAATAAAAAAAGAAAATGGATATCAGCATCTTATCACCAAGTTCTTTAGAGAGGCAAGAGGAAGACAGAAGCTTGCTGATCTCCACCACTCAAAAGCCCCAGTTTCTGTGTTATCACCTCAACCAATTAGCAGAAAGTGCAGCATCCTCCCCCTGAAGCTCCCTTAGCCTCTCTCTTGCAGGCTAAGCACTGCTCATTTAGGGGTGCAAAATGTATACTTGAGAAGAAGTCCATCTGAGAAGTCACTGCTTAGTTCGTGGACAGTACATGCAACAGAAAAAACAATAGTGAAATTACTATATAAATGATGTAATTATTCATGCCCATTTGTGAACATAGTTAAAACTGGTGGGAATTAAAGGATAGCTATTGAAGTAAAAAAGTATATTTTAATGAAATATAAATATTAGATGGAATTTTGCATGGAAATACTCAGGAGCCTTACACATCATTTCTAGGGAAGGAAAAGGCATATTTTTGAATCTCTTGAGGTGCCAACTCATTAATTAGTATGAATATGAAAGATATATGCTTAGATGCATCAGTCAAGTAATTATTGAGGAAGTATAATTTGAGAGTGTAGTCTGGCAATGATAAGATATTTTTATGCTCAATTATATTCAACTCATTGACATTTTATTTGGCAGGTTCTAAACAAGTAAAAGAAAAACCTGCTGGTGCCAAGAAGGGCTGCTTTGGGAAGTGGCTCCCCATGAATCAGTTCTTTACTGGAAGTAAAGGAATGGCTCCTGAAGAAAGTCACAAAGGGGTTAGTTTGGGACCGTAGCACATTCCTCTTGCAAAACACCGGCTTTACTGTGAGACCTGCTGTACTACCACTGTTGCTCAGCTTCCAGATCTTCAGGTGGCTGTATTCTCAGGGCTACACTTTGCTGTCCTCATTCTTTGTCTGCTGCTTGCGCCGCTCAGCCAACCTCTGCTTTCAGGCAGGCTGTGAGCAAAAAGATGTTGAGGTGGTAGTGCTGCTGCTGCCATGAGAAAGCAGTTCCTTTGCCTTAAAATTGCTTCCTTTGAGGTTTGGAAAACGGTGAGTTGCCACAACCTCTAGCAACCTCTCCTGCTTGCAGAAAGTCTGTATAATAGAGATCATGGAAGTCAGGTCAAGCCCTTCTCCATATATGCTCTCTACATAATAGCTACATAAAAGCAGTATGAATGAGGTTTACGTCAAGGACTTTGTCTCTATTTCCATCCATGGTTTTCTATCTAAAGTGGCTAGTTTAGCTAAAATCTGAATAGGAGAATTTTAGTCTATGAAATTTATTAAGGTCAGAGTAGTTCATTTTTTCATTGTTTGATACACACATTATAAATGTCACGCTCACAATTAAACTTTGTGCTCATTCTTTAGAAAGTGAAGTTGGACTGGTTAATTCGACCATTTTATTATTACAGTTTCACTAGACATGCTCTGATTTCTACCTAAGTTGTTATTTCCTATATGACTGGACTTGAAGAACACTTGTTAAAATAATTTCCTTGCAGAAGATAAGCCTTTTTCCTAAATGGACCTTTCATTCACACCCCATCGTAATGTGTATATGGGATGAAGGCAGATTTTCCCTCCCATTCTCATTAGAATCAGGTCCTCAAACAGAGACCTGTGTGAAAATATCTAAATTTTCAGCATTGATCAAGTGTGCTGTAAAGTCTGTCCCATCACAGTGATTTTTCCTTTCAGTATTTGAAGTGATTTTTCAGGACTTTACACAACCACCCTTCAAAGCAAGGCTGCACAGTGAGGCGTAGGATTGTGCATTGCTCAGAGCTCTTAATGTTTTTACTGTTTCGTATCACTTACAACAAGCAGGCTGAAGAGAGTCTGAAGCCTCAAAGGCACCTTTTTAATTCAAAACCTTCTGGGAGGCAGTCTCTTGTTTTTGTGGCTTTGCCAAAAGAATTCAAATGACTTCTCCCATTGACTTCTTTCATTCGCTTCATGCATTTTTCTACTTATTTGCTGCAGACCAATTTTGTGATCTCCCTTTACATTTGATACTGACAATCGGGGATCAAAAAGAGATGCTTCACTGCAAAGCAGAGTCAAGCAAAGGTTTCAACTTTCTTTCACATAGCACTTTCTATTTCATCACAACCGGCAACCCAAGGTGCCACAGTCAAATGTGAGGCACTCTTGTGCCTCATAACAAATGCAGTAAGTGGTTTAATTTTCTCTTTAATCTCCTCCCTGTGGTGATGTAGGATAGGTACCTTGCATGACTTATCACTGCGAAGTTGAGACCACTTCCCAACTTGTTCCTTGAATAACTTTTTCTTTTTAAAAATATCTCTAATTTTCATACTTGTGTTTGGAATTATCACTCTGCCTTCTTAAGGACTGAAAGTGAAGCGTCTTTTGAAAGTGTATGTCCACTGTTTGCTTTATTTGTGGCTGAGGAGAAAGGTACTCTGGCACTTTATGTCTGTAAACAACTAAGGGAATAACCTTAGAGCTAGGGAGTGCATCCAACTATTTTCCGGTAAACTTATGGACTCTAAGGTCCATACTCAGCTTGCTTTCAAATATGGCTGAAAGGTCTGACAGTGTGAACATAAAGTAACAGAATTAGGTCTGGTGATGTTGTAAACTATAACATAAGAAAAGGAAATATTTTCCCCTGCTTTTCAAGAATATCACACTTCCTTTTCCAAATTATGGACTAATTTGGGTCTATTATGTTAGAAAATGTTTTGTAGTACTCCATTCAGTTTTTAAGTGGCTTGTAAGTAAGAAAGGCAATTCAGCCTGTGAGAACTTGGGCAATAGCAGCAGAAGGAGGCAAGTCATTGACAGAGGAGAAGCTCAGCAAGTCAGACCTCTCTGATGCACTGTAACACAACTAAATCCTCATAATGACCTTTGTGAGGCCCAGCATGTAAATCAACACAAACAACTTTCAACTTAATGAAGATTTCTCCTCTGAAAAGTAACCTTTCAATTCTATTGCTTTTGTACTGTTTTACCCATATGCTAAATATTATAATGCTTCACTCTCATTTACCCTTCACATATCGAGGTGAAAACTCTGACCTAGTGTATTCTAATTACTTGGCTTATTAGCTTCACATTATACCAGTAATGGTGTGATAGCCAACATAATTACTAAGACTTGAAAAATTATACTTTGCTGTACTATTTCATGAACTGTGAGATCACAGAATCACAGAATAACCAAGTTGGAAGAGACCCACTGGATCATCGAGTCCAACCACTCCTATCAAACACTAAACCATGCCCCTCAGCACCTCGTCCACCTGTGCCTTAAACACCTCCAGGGAAGGTGAATCAACCACCTGGGCAGCCTGTTCCAGTGCCCAATGACCCTTTCCATGAAAATTTTTTTCCTAATGTCCAGCCTAAACCTCCCCTGGCAGAGCTTGAGGCCATTTCCTCTTGTCCTGTCCCCTTTCACTTGGGAGAAGAGGCCAGCTCCCTCCTCTCTACAACCTCCTTTCAGGTAGTTATAGAGAGCAATGAGGTCTCCTCTCAGCCTCCTCTTCTCCAGGCTAAACAACCCCAGCTCTCTCAGCCGTTCCTCATAAGGCCTGTGAGAGATGGTTCTCTCTTCTTATTAACTTTCTTACTTAATGGGTTGACAAGATTTTTCATTTACCTAGACCTTTGATCAAACTGATAATTTTAGATTCCAGCTGCAATGCTGTTTCAACACCATTTTTAACTAATGCAATTTCATGAAATTTAGATATTTTCCTTAAGTAAATTAGCTTTTTGGTTTTTTTTTTTTGGGGGGGGGGGGTTGGGGGGGATTGTCAAATTACTGTTTTTTGTATTCTCTAAGATTCTGGTTTACCTTTGTTTTTAATTAAAAGCTTTTCTCATTTTCTGGAAGAAAATGGAACTTCTAAAACTTTTCCTTGTTTAAGAAGAAACCTAACTTTTAATCAAAACCTGGTGGGACTAGCAATTTTTCACCAGTTTACTACAGAAGTTGAGTCTGATTCTGAGAGTTGTTCTGATCTCAAGTATTTTTGGGTTATAGTACAAAGATACAAAAAAGACTGGTTGTGAAATCCTGTTGAATGGAGTAACAAGGTGCTGTATGTTTTTGATAAGGAAAACTGCAACAATGGTAAGACAAGAAGACTTTCTGAAGCCATCACGGCAAGAGATGACTGTTCTCTAAACCTCTGAGTAGGTTCAAGATGCCTGACTATCTTCAGGAGCCCTTCTTTCACTTCAGTGGGTTTTGGATGAAGCCCTTGACATAAAAACGTAGGTGTTTTCTATTTTAAGCACATTACTATGTTATGTCATCCTGAAGACATCCCCTGCCTACACTGGGACCCACAGTGCCTTCTGCTGCATGGGCTCCTCCTCCTTTGTGGACAAGATTCATCTGCGCTCCCTGGTCGCTAGCCCAGGATGTCTGCTTATAGGGAAGTAGTCCCAGCCAATTTCACCGATGCCCCTGTGTCCCTGAGAGAGCAACAGGTCCAAAGTGTTTCTGAAATATTTGTCCTGAGATCATGAAAGCAGAGGGGCAGTGCACAAATATAAGTCAATCATTTTCATTGAAATCATCTTGGAAGACCCTGGATTGAATTAATGAGCAAACCATCCCTGACATGCTTGTTTGGAAGCAGTCGCAGGATAACCTTGTGACTTCTGGCAGATGAACCTGTACTTTTGCAATGCTGTGACAGCTCGAAGAGTTTGATGCTGTCTTGACTCAACATATCAGTCAGCTTTCCCTGTGGGGAAAATTCACAGCTGCCCAATTGAAAGGGAGAATTGCTGGGAGAAAGACTGACACAAGACTTTAAGGTTCACCATGAGGAATTCAGTGATGGTATAAATTCCTTCAGAGCTCACCAATCTGACCAGGAAACAAAGTGGAGCTGTGGATCATCACCCATTAACAAGATCCTTTCTCCTTGTGCAGCTGTGCGATCAAAATCATGCAGTTTCACAACTCTATCTTAAGCCAAGAAAAAATGGTGTAAAAATGGATAGTTATTACTTAATAAATAACCAGAAATTATCTTTTTAATGGAGCAGACAGCACGTGAAAATATGTTCTTCCTACAAGAATTTTATGGGTTGTTACTTAATTCTATTGTGTTGGGTGCAATCAGTTTAATAGCTCTGATTTTCCTTGACTTCCCTGTATGAGGAGCATTATTATGAAAAGAAAGATGTAAAAAACCCTAAAGGTAATAGCACAGATAAAAAGGGTAGGAATCAGTTTGGGCTTGAATGTGAGAGACAAATGTCAGTGCAGGCCTACAGGTGGCTTTACACTTTCCTGCTTGAGTGATCAGAGCTCAGTTCATGCTGCATTGCTGATTAGTGGAGGTATTAAAGACACAGCCCTCGATATTAAAGAGAGGGAAGTGAAGGTAGGGAAATTTCAGTCCCAAAGTGGATGAATTTGCTGTATCTCTGGCTGCAGTGCAACATTCATTTAGTTGCAGGTGAATTTAATAGACAGGATGTTGAATGAGGAATTACTTTACAGAGTAGTATATTGGGATTAGGTAGAATCTGCCTAAAGCTTGAACAATAGGTTGCCTTTGTGTTAATTCATGCTTTAAAAATGATTAAATGTACCTGACACTTTGGGTAATCTTATATATTTAAATTAATATGAAACTCAATTTGTTTTTTTGGAGTAATTTCTTCACTAGCATATGCCTGTGTTATAAAATGCATGATATAAATATAAATATGTATCTTGTGGTTCTTGATAATTTAAACAAGAGAGGCTTTTAAATCAGCTATTAAATTACCATTCAGAGGTCTGATCATGTTCTAATTTCCGTACAAAGTCCTCCACAGGGGATAAATCTAGTTTAAATGTTCTCTTCTTCCTAGGATTTTACACTCTGTCTGTAAGATGATACAACATTCCTGCATTTCTAACTGAAACACATTACAACCACGTGAAATGTCCTATCTCAGTTTTGTCAAATAAGTCTATATTTCAACTGCAAATGTATCCAGAATTATAAAGAAAAACTTGATTTCTGATTTTGTTCAATTCTCTTACTCTACCCACAGGCTTGATAACTGATAAACTGAGTGATGCACAAATAGTGATGATGGGTTTTTAAATACTTCTAAATGCTAGTTGTTTCTTCAAATTCCCTTATTTACTAGCAGAATTGACATTCTGCATTTTAGTTCTTCTGGCTTCTGGGGCAGGTATTTGTTGACTGCTTTTCTGGGCAGTGAATTTGCAATGACTTTTCTTGCGCTGAATCAAGGGATGAATTTCTTTCCTGCTCTACAGATTCGAAGGGTATTTGGTGCTTTCCCTTGCTCACCATGGAAGAAGCCTTACACTGCTCTGCCATGAACTGCTGGTGCTACTGGAGCCTGGGACAAACAGGCTATGAAAGCCTTGGGAAGGATATTTGTTCTGCAGATATAAATAGAAAAAGATTATACAGCTCAAGGAAAGTCAGCCAGAGACAAGGATAGTAGTGGGACACTGAGTTTTGTTTCCTATTTCCTCCCTTCTTGGGTCTTCCTACAATTGCTGGCTTTGCAGCTGATGCATGTTACGACATATCCCATTTTCTGACAGCAAATCTCAGAAATATTTGCTGCATTAATTGTTCCTCTCTTCTTCAACATTATTGCATAAAATAGTGTCTTTTATCACACATAATGTCATGCTCTCATGTGAGTCCACACGGCTGAAAACAGATAACCTGTGTCCACATGGGCTATGGAAAACCTCTATAATAAAAAACCTCTATAATATGATAGCTGAATTCTTATATGTTTTGTGAGTTTTGCCTTGCAAGGTGTTCTCAATCAATGCTGAGTTTTGCTTCAGCAAAACACCTTCTAGTAAATTTACATTGGTGACAGAAACTTAGGTAGGAATTCTGTCGTCTTGTCTTTGATGAAATTACTGTAATTAGAAAATACAATAAAACGGTCTGGCCTCCAAGATTTAAAGCAGTAATGATAAAATCAGAAATACTAAATCTGAAACCAGACTCAGCTCATGCCCTTCTTTTGCAGCCTTATTGTGTTTATTTAGTAAAAATATACATATATTTTGTTGGTAAGCTGTTGAGTTTGTAGTTGCATACTCAACATGCAAATTCAATATATGCTTTTTCTGGCTCCCATTAACTTTCAAAACTTAATAATTATTTTCATGATGCAGGAACTATGATCTAATACCTACATGAGCCTAGCAGCTCTATCTCAAATTATATAATACAGTTATAATTTTGATACCGTGTTTCCATTGAGTACAAGAAACCATTCAAAATTGTGGGTACAAAGTGCTTTCCAAAAATGATTCCTTTCCCTGGGCTTACTGTTCCTGTTAACATGACCATTCACCATAGGCATATGGTGTATGTTTTTTTCATTCCAGCTGCACTAAAATTATTCCACAGACAGCAAGCTGTGATCCACTGCTAGAGCAGGAGAATAAGGATGCCTTTGTCTGTCTCTATAATGGACTAATCTATTCCTGGGCAGGTTCCAGAGCATATTTCCCATAAATTCTCACTATCACAAATTGCCCAGACATATGTAACCCCAAAGGATACCATTAATTTTGCTTTGATACAGATTATAGCAGACTAATTATTTGTTCCCACAGATGGGGCATAAATACATCCATTGTTAAAGGATATCATGTGCCTCTCTAAAAAATGTGTACCTTTCAAGGCTTCCTTTCCTCCTTTGTTCTTCTGTTGCCCTCTAACACTCTCAGAAGTTACTGTCATTGGGCACTAATTTAATAAAAATGCAGGAGATCCTAATCAAAATGATAACCACCAAAGCTGTACAATTGTTTTTCTGTGTAACAAATGTGATTGAAATTCTGGTCACAGGAAAGTTGAAGGAAAAATTTCCTTGGCTTCTGTAGGGATTGGAATTTCATCTAAGGTGAATATTGTTTTTGATTTAGACACAAATATCTTATAACAGTTTCTGATTCGCAAGTCCCATCTAGCTTATTACTATATTAAGCAAGCCAAGAAACTGTAATCTAAAGGATATTGTCAAGTGGAGGCTGTATTCATTTCAGAAGCTGTATGCTAAATACAAATCTCTTTACCTGGTTTGTGATGTGTACCAGCAGATAACGTTATGAGTTATGTCCCGTGTGCTGTGGGGATCATCACTCTGAAGACAGAGAAGGGCTGTAAAAGAAACAGCAATTGAGTGGGAATGAAAATAGTAACAGTGGAAGAGAAGAAAAACTGGTACAGAATGCCTTTCAACCAATTCAGAAATACTTCAAACATACTTGAATTGGTTTTTAACACAGCCTTCCTCATGAGCTGGATGTGTCCTATCTAACTGACTCTTCAAACAAAATATATGCAAATAAACACAGTTTTACTTTTTATATTCTGTGTTTTCCTGTGTACCTAGTATGAGAAAAGGATTGAAATGCTGCAAACATCTATGGTTTAACCATTCATTTATTTCTCTATTACAGGCAACAAGAAATCTATTTTGAATCCATAATTTCCTTGCAGCAGGAACACCTACCTTAATGCTACTTTTAAAAGAAAAATGTATGTCAATATATCTACCTACCTATTTATATATTTGCATTATGTGTGGGAAATGAGGAGTGGATTTTTACTGTTGTAAGCAATTACTTACTCTATCAATATCTTTTTCAGCAATTGCTTTTTTTCTCCCCATTATTTCAAACCTTGAATATACATGTTTATTTTTAAATAATTGCAAATTATCCATGAAATATTAAATAGGATAATGAACTCATTAAGCATTAATCACATAACAGAGTTCAAGCATGAAAGCAAGCTATTCACAAACATTTCTGGAAGAGTTATAATAAAATGTAAAGTGATTTGAGGAATCCAGGAAGACCAGTAGTTAAGGTGGTTGCACAGGACCTGTGGTATGACAGTACATTTCATCATCCCACTGCAGACATTTTGGGTGCTGCTGCTAAAGGTCATGCCTCCATTCACATTCATTAGAAGAGTGATAAAACCTCTCAGTTGGGAGGGAAGGAGAATAACTGCATGACGGGGCTTGGGGGATGTTAGGTGACACATCTAATGAAGGCCATTAATGTATCACAGTTAAGTTCTCATGGAGCAAGAGAAAAGTCGTTAGTCTTTTTGCATGTCAGCTGGCAGAAAGTGTGTGGAATAAAGTCACTTTTCCTCCAGGAATTTGAATTCACGTAGAAGATGGATCTTAAAGTCCTTTCGTCACCTGTCCACAACAGAGAAGGGGATCAGTTACAGAAGCAGTCATCTGTTTGAGAATACAGTAAAAAAGCATGCATTTTTGAAGTTAGGCATATTGGTTTAGGCAAAAATTTCTTATGCTGAAAAGTCAGTGTAAATATCTTTCAAAAATAAGTTAACTTTTTAACTTTAAGTTTTGGATCCAAAAATAGGTCTTTCAAGTATTTCTAAACCTCAAAAAGAATGATTTTATCAATTAGCTGCCTAACAATCATCCTAAAATAAATCATATTGTGAGTATCTTTGTTACTACATAAAACTTTTTTTGTTTGGCAGTTTCATAAAATAAGAGAATTAAATGGCCAATCTCTTACCAATCTCAGGCTTAAAAACTCAGATTTCCCAAAGACTTGTTTTCTGCTCTAAAAATTTTGTTCTTGTTGCTGTATCTGTGTCATGAAGTTGCATCTGCTAGGGAAGACCCCTGACAATGTGGAAAGGCACAAGGTTTGTACTTGTCTGTAGTCATTCGTACCCTGACAAACTGAGTCAAATTGTGGACATTGGAAATGGATGGTTATTGAACTAGGATGATAAATTCAATCATACCCACATGAGTACATTGTATCCCACTGCCTAGAGGCATATGCTGTAAATATAGCTTCTTTTACTTCCTGAAATACTATGTATTCAGAAATACATGCAATTCATGGATTTTTTTTATTTTTTGTAAGATAAGTGGAAGTGGACTATTTTTTATAAACAAGCAGAAATAGTAGACTAAAAGGTCATTGTAATGGAAGAATTTGGCCTAATCCTAATCTTGAGCCTCTCTAAATATGAGAGATGGTGAAATACAAATCTCTGACATACAGAGAGAGCGGAAGGATTCACAGTCTCACACCACTTCCAGCCTTGGCACCTGTAGGTTCCTATTTTGTCCCAAACAGAAGTGCTGGCACTTCAGCTTTCTCTTAGACATCTTGGGAGCTGAATGTGAGAGCACTGTTAGGCAAGGTCTGATGCGCTAATCTCACCATGATGCTGGAGCTCTTCCTCTCCTGAGCTATGAGAGTTCCCATTCAATCCTGCGCATCAACATGCACATGATATCAAAATGATAATAAATCTTATTGATTTCAATGATACTGCTATTAACCCCAGAAAAATTCAGCACCTTGATAGATTATGGACTATTCTGCTGTAATATCATTGGTGATATTTGACCAAATTTTCTAAGGCATTAATTCAGTAGAAGTCAATGCGGCTACTGTTGCCTGCACTGAACATTACGCAGAAAGCTCCAAACTCAAATCTCAATATGCAAAAATGTACTGCAATTATGGGGCAGGAAGAGTGTCAAGAACCAGCAGAAATATTCTTAATACAGAGGATTCACACGTTGCCTATTGCACTGCATCATGTCAGTGAGGTGCAAGCTAGGACAGTAACAAAGTTATTCATCCTTATTTGGCCTGTATGGACACTCGTACCTCAAATAACAAAGTCTGATCCTTCCTCCTGAGGTTCAGCATACTTTCTGGCAATATATTTGGCACACATTCAACAGACTTTAGCATTAAAGATGCTTTTTTATTGCTCCCAGTAGTCAAACAGTGTGAGAAAGATAATCAGTTATTGTAAGCAGTGTTAATAACAATTATGTTCATAAAACACACACATTAACTCTTAGTATAACTAAAATAAGAATTAATTGGGAAAATTAAGGTACTGGAGTGTAATAAATTCTACATCTATTCAGATTAATTATTCATGCATAAACTCCTCCACCCACTCTCCCTTTTAACTTATTCTGAAAAAGTCACCAGAAACACTTATCAAAAGGAATAATAAGAACAATGGATTTTACATCTAGGTACTCCTCCACAAATGACATAAAATAATCATTTCAAACTTTGTTTATTGGGGATTTCCAGGATAGAGGAACAATGCTACGTGACTCTAGAGGATGAGACTCTTTAAAGAACACTTCCATTAAAATAATTTTATAATTCTCTTATCATACCTTCTAGCTGTTTTAAGGTAAAATTTCATCATTGTGTCAATCACCTAGTGATACAACATTAAGAAAGTAAATGGTCTGTTTATCCTATTTTTATCAGGGGGTAGAGCGGGAGGAAAGACTGTGAAATAGAAAAAGACCTGTGACACCAGAAATCCTAGTTTACTGACCCTTGTATTCCCAAACAGGTATAACTAAGAGCACTTGTGAATCACTACTAAGCTATTTATTCTCCAGGATGAAAGGAAAAATAGATGAAAATACTCCTCTCTGTGCCAGAGAACATAAGTTCCTTTGGTGTTGCTGAGTTTCCCTCTTTACTATTTATCAGTCAAATAGCATTGTCCTTCTAACCATTAACTAGGCACGCCAATCCAGACTGCAGGGGAGCTCTTTAAAATATGTTTGACCAGCAGGTGGTTAGAGTTATTTGTCTTCCACTGAAGACAAGGAAAACATCGCTTTTCTTTTGCTCAGAGTGTGGGACAGTATATAGTTTTTCAGTTTGCATTCAGTTTCCTCTGCTCTGCTAAAGTTCCACAAAAAAAATTCCTCATGCAAATGTGAAGAAGCAGACACTTTATTGACTTGTATCATTCATCTTCTATCTAATGCAAATTCACTAAAAAGAGAATGAAATAATAATTTCTTCTAAGAATTGCTGAGACAAGTTTCTTATTTTCTCAACTCCAAAATGAGCCTATTGAAAATGGGGCCCAGAATGTGGTGATACAGATATGCAGATGGCAAATCATTAGTAGTTGGTGGATTGTGTAACACTATAGCTATGGGAAGGAATCAACCACAAAGAACAGACAGTATTTCTCAAATAATTTCTCTTATTTTTTTCCCATCAAAGAATTAATGGAGTTCTTAAAAAATACTGAAAACCTGAAAATATCAGTGGCCACAAAAACTTAAAAGATACTGCCTAGGAACAGACTTGATTTCCTAGACCTCTCTTTCACAGCCAGATTGCTATCAGACAGTAATATTGCCAGCTGTGAGTATGAGTAACTTAGAATGATCTCAGTCATTCAATCTGATCACACAAAAAAGACAAAACTGATTCCCTGCCATGTTCCATTACTGTAGAACTGGAGCTGCATGTTTTAAATGAAGGTCTCTAATGACTGGCATAAAGAAGATTAGTATACCAGCTGAGATATTACTTGCTGTCATGTTTTTGTATCCTTTATACCAAGGGAATGGTTTACAACTGATGATATACTTACAAGGAAAGGGATAGGAACTGGCCAGCTCCAACTTATTCTCCATATATTCCCGTAAATAGGCCACCTACACTTGCGAATGCATTGATTTAAGTGTACAAAAACTGCTTTAGGTCAGTTTCATCCTCAACTGCTGATGACTACAGGAAGAGTCAGAAGGAGTGGACCCTCTGACTCAAGACACCCTCTAGCACTAGCAAGAATTCCTTCAATAAAAGGCCAGAAGGAATGATGTTTTCATTAGAAAGCATTAGAAATGTTTCTTTGTCATACTTCCATTCTCTCCACTCTCCAACTCTTGCCCTTAACAATGACCAGCTTTTTGTGCCTGCATTCAACTTGCTTATAAAATTGTCAACAAGGCAACGTCTGCATTTCCTTTTAGTCCAAGTCAGTTGTACTGACAATAGCTCTGTCTGCCATCATCTTTTAAATTGACTAGGAAAAGAGATTACAGAGGCATCATTTAAATGATTGTTTCATGCAAGAGATAGCCTATAATTTCTAAGAAAGGTTTGCCCTCAAATAGCCCTATTGTTAGAGAAATGAATCTGAAACAAAAATAGACTGATTAATGAATGTATAATCTTGCTTGAGAAGGGAAGTGGGAAGAGGAAATCACAATCAACTCAAAAAGGAATCTTAAACTGTCTGGAATAAAATGATTTTGAATGAAAAACTCAACCTGGTAAATATACTGAAAAGGGCAAAGAGCAGAGCTCTACCTCTCATGGAAAGACAATTTTATGAGGGAGATAAAGACCAGAAGCTGGTTTAGTCCACTTAAGTATTGCATACTTCAAAGGTTTCAAAATATAAGTATGATCCTAACAATATAAGTCCTATACAAGACATCAGCATGCAAAATTTTCTTAATAGGAGATTCACAGGTTTCAAAAGGCAGCTCATCTTATTGGAGAGGCAGCATTCAAAGCAGCACTTCAGCTCCCTGCTGCTTCTGTTGGGTGGGAAATTGAATGAGAATGTTTGTTAAAGCATTGTCATTTGTACCTCTGTAGATCAGCTTGTATCATAGAATCATAGAATCACCAGGTTGGAAAAGACCCATTAGATCTTTTCCAACCTGGTGATCCTATGATTCTATTTAAGTGAAGGAATTGTGGGTGCTGATTGTTGAGGAGCTTGACATGAGCTAACAATCTATGCTCGCAGCCCAGAAGGCCAATCGTATCCTGTGCTGCATCAAAAGAAGGTTGGCCAGCAGGGCGAGGGAGGTGATTCTGCCCTCTCTTGTGAGACCTCATCTGGAGTATTGTGTCCAGTTCTGGAATCTTCAGCATAAGAGGGATATGGAACTGTTGGATGGGGCCTTGGGCAGCCTGGTCTATGGGACGTGTCTCTGCGCATGGCAAAGGGGTTGGAACTAGATGGGCTTTAAGGTCCCTTCCAACCCAAACTATTCTATGATTCTATGATATAAGTTTTAAGTAACTGGACATGCACAGGTTTTGGAGAGTGCCATGTTACTCTAAATCAATATTGACATAAATAAGTTTGCACAATATTTAAGTTACTACCATGGTCTAAATTAATGTAGATATAAATTAAACTGACAAATAGTTATATTACTATTATGTCCTGAATTTCAATATTACTTAATCAACAAACAGGGTTTTAATTTGTACCAGGTGGCTAAATCATAGGGGCAGTTTCTGGTCTAACTGGTTTACTATACTCAGCCTCTTAGCTTGAATGAATCAACAGAATATTTTTACCACTTGTAGGAATTTGATTATCACCACCAGAACACAGCACAGATGTTTCAGCCATAGGGACTTGATCTTAGCCAGCACCCAATAGCCAAGACCAAATCATTCATCTCCTGGCTAGAAAAAAACACATCAGTCTTTTCTCAATTTTCACATTCTTTCTAAGGAGAATGAAAGCAGTTATTTGGGATCCAGCTCAGAAATACGTCAGAGGAACCTCTGCATAAAACCTAACAATGACTTCCTAATGTTCCCTCGTTTTAGTCACTCATTCCATTTTCAGGGCTAGTTTCAAAAACAGTCCCATCCCCTCCCTGCCTACCCACCTCCCCGCTCCCCCATTTCTTTAAGAATGTAGGTGTTGAACATATATCACACAGTGATGCTAATTAAATTCCAAAATGCAATTTTTCATAGTAAAAGGTATTCATAGTTGTTAACCATTTCACATTGCTGCCAAATCCCTAATGTAATCAATTTAAAATAATGCCAAAAATATCTGCCAAAACTGGGGACTGAAGGTGAAATATATTTAAAATGTGTAGAACAAGGAGAGAAGACATAATTTCCATGATTTATTTGCTCTGTTCCAGTACCTACGAGTACCATGACAGACCTTGCTTCAAGCATTGAACAATTATGAGGCTATTAATGCAAAATGTATCTAGTAGATGTCACAAGTCAGGTCTGCATGGTGAGTATACTGCAGAGCACTCCTTTTAAAATACTGTTAAAATGACTCTCGAAATACCCTTTGAGCCACAGAAAAAACCAATACAATTCTCCCTCAGATGCCCCCCATTCACATCATGTAGCCCTGAAAAGTGCAAAAGAATCAAATTTGGGGCTTGATCTTTTCAGCATTTTCCTAAGGCTAATACCAAATTGTTGTATGCCTCTTTGATTAGACTGATTACTCTTTTATCATTCTTAAACCACGTGCTCTTTTATTTATTAAACAACCTCCTGTAGTCCCACTTTTTAATTTTCCTTTTGACATTAGATGTCCATATTCTTGATCATTTGTTTTCTGGAATGATCTTTCATAACTTTTATTACCTTGTTAAGAAAGGACATTCTTCCCCTTGCAATCTTTTGCAGCCCATCTTCCTCCACATTTTTCAACCAGATTCATATGATCTTAGTAATGCATCAGTCAATCACTGTAAAGACTGATAGCCTGTGAATTTATTGGGTGCATAGGCTTGTATATGACTGGCATAAAAACATTTACACAATTTAATACATGGCACAGTCAATATTGCATTCAATCACAAGCAGTAGTTCCTAACACTCAATAGGGGTAAAGATGCCAATATCTAGGAAATTGTGAGGGATGTTGAGCATTTTGCTCCAGTTCCGTGTCTGTGTCAGGGATCATTTGTATCTGGTGAGCAAGCCTCTTGCAAAGTCTTTGAAGAGTCACCTTAATCACATCTTCAGCTGGCTGGAGTCCTAGGGATATCTGGGAATTCACTGAGACATTTTCCCCACTGCTACTACTAAAGAGTTGCACTGCTGGCAATGTCCAGCTAATGGTGCATGCTGAGACATGCTTGCTCTTTGCCAAAGGTGAACTATATAGTTTCTGCCTATGGAAATTTCTTGTCCCACCCTTTCTGTAAAGATGTCTTTTTTGTTATTTACAGTTTACTGCAAGAACTTAAAGTCTTGCTTAAGACTCATGTTTTTCATCTCCACTATTGGCCAAAAGGCCAAGACTGCTAAGAATGCTTTTTGAGGCAATACTTCTGTCATCCCAGTCACATCCCCTGCCTGCTTAAACCACTGCAATTTAGAGTTACTGGTTTTGATTCTGTGTAGCTCCCTCCACTCTGACTTGGATTTTTTTCTCTGTTGAACATTTTCCAATATAAACTCAAAATTTCCTTCAGCACTTCATTTTTGAAAGTATTTACTTGTTGTTCTTCCTTTTTGATAATGCCCCTTTTCATACTTTAATCCAACAGAAGGTTGTATTATGATGTTCTTCTATACCTGAGCTTCATCTGGACCTTAAATATCATTAGTGACTAAGAGATGAAATTTTTCTTTTGGGATAAACTACAGATTGACGCTGTATTGTAGCCTTCATTTTTTCTTTTCCAGTCTTTACCATGTTTAACTGAAATTATTCATCTCTTTCATAAACTGTCAGACTCATTTGTCCATTATTTTCTCATTGTCCATGATTTTAGCTTTCTTTTTCTTATTGTTTTCTCCAAGGGAGTGTGTCTGGCCTGTATTAATTGTCTCTTATGATAGTCAATTTACTTTCTTATCCAGCAATCTGGTATAAAATATTTAAATTCATGTGCATTCGGGACAGTAATCATGCCACTTTTTCCAGGACAACATTAAAAAACACTAGGAAGAGTACTCCCTCACCTTAGTCTCCCACTGTTCACACATGGAAATAAATTTCAATTGGACTCAATATTTTTGAATAAAGTGCAGAAGCACAATGTAAGTCAGGCTGGAATATTAAGCTATCAGTCTTTTTAAAATAAATGCATATTTCATGATAAAAAGAAATCAGCAAAGCTGTATAATTAGAAGCATCATTTAATATGAACATTTACCTGATGTTTTGCTGGTTCCTACACCTTATAGCACAAGCTTCAGAGAAGCATCTCCATAGTTACAGTTCATAACTTATCATTAAAAAACTGGTATTAATAGGAACATTACAGGGGCTTAATCCTGATATCTTAATATAATTTTTCACTCTGGCTTCATTCCTCAAATATAGGGAAAACTCAAGACCAGACTTCACTGTCTTGAGCAGAAATTTTCTGGAGAAAAATCTTCCCAAACTTTTGCATGTGTAAAATAGGTTCTCTGAGTTTCACTCATGATGTCATGAAAAACTCAGAATTCATGAAAGTGCAATTGTGCAAAGGTATAATAAACAGACAAATAAATAACTTCCATACCATTTCTGTATTAAATTGCTATATTGTTTTCTGCCTTTGGTAATTTTCCAAGGTAAATAGTTTAAGTATTATCAGAAGTCTGGCTTCTCCTATTCCATATATCCTCATGCAAACAGACCAAGTGTAATTAATACTAAAAAAATTAAAATAAGAGTCTAGTTCCGCCCTGTCCCCTTTCCCCTCCACCCCAACCCTGAAGTCTTTGGACAAGATAATCTTCAACAAAGGTAATCAAAGGAGCTGTTTACAAATGAGTGTATTCTCTACAGGAAAGCAGAAACACTACAGCTGTAGTGTCACAGACAGCAGTACAATGTGTGCAATATTTCTGCAGCCTGTAATATAGCTGGTAAATCCTGGAGGTAAAGTTTCTAGAGAAAAAAAGAGACTAGGAGAACTGGATAAACTGACTCCAGTTAGCCAGTGAATAAACTGACCAGCAAAATAATGACCACACCAATGTGAAGTGCAATAAAGGAAATGGGGTTGAATGAAATGGTTCAAGCAGCTTGTATGTGGTAATAAGGCTGTCCACTGTCACAGCTGAAGGAGAAGAAATAATACAAAGAAATCTAATGCAGCCCTGCCAAAACTCATCTTTCTAAATGGTAACCTGAAAGTTCTCTTCAAGTGAAAATCAATATATCACTGTTCAAGACAAATTGCAGTCAATTATCAAAGAAACAGAGGCATTCTTTTTTGAACATGGGTGATTGAGTTTAAGGAAAATAAAATTGGAAACGATGTTGCAATATTTTTAATATACAATATTAGAATATTCTAATACTGGAGAATGCTTAACCTTTGGAAAAATAACTAGTTAACAGGCCAAAGCACTGACCAGCATATATTTCACTTTGTAAACAGGAGCACTTCAAGAAGGAAACGGTGGCATTTAGGGATAATAAAAGCTGAGGAAGGACTTGGGTTTGGTAGAAACTCTGTGATACTTAGTAGATTGCAGATATATTTAATGTAACAATCTGCCTCTGTTTGTAAGATCCTAAACAAAAAGAGAATTTCCTTTATTCACCAGGACTACTTTTCTGCTTCTTCAGAAAATCACCTCCTATAAGCACATTCATAAATATGCTGTGGTCCACGTTAATTGCATTGTTTGCCACGTTGATCCTATTAGGAGATGTTTAGACATTTTGTTTTTAATTGTGGAAATATTTTTATCATTCCCAGTGCAAGCTTACTGATGACTCGTCCCTTGCCTGTGTTGCCTGTCACCATGAGAAGCTTCTGAAAGTGCCTGATATTTTTGTCTCTAAGAGCAGAATTACATCCCCTATCAGACCTTTCACTACCAGGCTGAAGCCGTTTTCTGTAAAAAATCCTTCCACTTCTAGAATTGCTCCAGATGAACCCCCTACAGGTTATTGTACAGTGCCATTTGTATTTTTAGATCTCTGTTGATAAAATCTCACCCCATTTATCCCACCGTTAACTAGTCTCTTTTCAGAGATTCACCCTGTAATGTATGGTCCTGCTATGATCAGCTTGCACTGTCTTCTGTTTTTGTCATTGAAAGGCCCCCTGCTCACAGAAAAACACTCCTACTGCAAGGTAGATTGTAATGTGTCTTTTAATCTCACCTCCGTAACATGATCTTCAAAGTTATCTGCTGCTTCTTCTACAATAATCTCATCTCCCTTTCTATGACCAGTATTGCTGTTAATCCTCTTCTGGGCTTGGGACAAGAAGCAAGAAACCGATCACATCAGGAGATGACCAGCAGAGGGGCATGGGCTCATTTCCATGTGCTTAGAAGGGGCTAGATCTAGGAGATCAATGTGAATACTTGCTTTCATTACTGAAAACACAGATCTGTGGGGCTTTCTGGCCATATGACCATTCTCAGCCCGTCTCTATAG
The DNA here is from genome assembly GCA_033459285.1 of Clamator glandarius. Lineage (NCBI taxonomy): Eukaryota > Metazoa > Chordata > Aves > Cuculiformes > Cuculidae > Clamator > Clamator glandarius. The sequence continues at coordinate 728,795 of JAUNZM010000032.1, forward strand.
CAAACATTTCCTTGTTTTACCCCTAGATTGTTTCTGCTGTGTTGATAGATAACACTTCACAGCATGCCCTTTTCTCCTGGGCAGGACCTGGTGGTGTCCTGTGAAGCCATGAGGGTGGACCCTGCTCTGTTGGGAATTTGTATCTCCACACAGTCCACCACTTTTCATTTTATTTGTGTTATTATAAGCTGATACCTAGAGGTAGATGTTTCTGCTTAAATTCAGACAGAAAGTCCTCTGATGATACACACTTACTTCTCCCAGACTCCAGATGTTTCTGATAAATACATTTTGGATTCATTTCTAATAGGAAAATCTATCCACTCTTAGGGCTTTGAAGGCAGAGTTGAATTATGTCAAGCTTTATTGTGATTTATAGATAAGACTTTTCAGTTTTATCACTGTCTGGTTAGATGGTACTGTGGTACGTGACAGCCTGATTTGAAATTTTCCCACACCTTCCAGTTAAGCCAAAACCATTTTTTTTCCTTGTAGATTGCAGGTGTGAAAGACAGAAAATGTAAAAGTACTGGGACCTTCGTACTGAAAAATAACAATGCATTACAGTGACATCATTAACTACTTCTATCTGCCTGTTATGAAACTCCAAAATGCATTTGGACAAAGTATCTGATATCATTCAGGGCATGTGGAGAGTCTGGAATAATGAAGAACTGCAATGTGAAAACACACAGAAGAGATTTCACCTTTCTTCCTGAGTTAATTATCTCTGACCGAGGAGGCAAGCTCAGAAATAGTATTTGCTGTTGTATGCAAGTATTTAATTCCTCCTCAGAGAGTCAGATTTGGGAAAAGAACCCTAGTAATTTAACAAAAATAATTATCAGCAATGGCCTTGTCTGTGAAATATCTTTTAAAGACTTGTGAGTTTATTTTGAATTAACAGAGAATTAACATAATGCCAGTTAGTGTCATAGGTCCATAGCAGGCATACTGTGTACTGCAGGGTCTGTGTCTTTCTTATTCAGGTAATCATACTGTAGAATTTTCTACACACAGCTTGTGCAAAGATGACATTGGCCTTATATGTACTTTTAACCATCATAAAAGTCTTGCAGAACTTCCTGAAATAGAAAGCAAGAAAATAAGCATGTAATGTGATTATTCACCTTTCTAATCAATGATTGACCATGTGCCTTTTTCAGAAATTATTGCTTTAAGGTGTACAAACAGCTGAAAGAAATAGTACTCTAATATGTTTTTAAACTGTCATCCACATTCTTCTGGTGTAGTCATCCATTTATATTTCTGTGCATTCTAAGAGCTTACCAAATTCTACCAAAAATGCATTTGTCAGAAATTTATTGCTACACTGTGATAAAACACATTAAACAATAAAGTAGCACAGTCACTGAATACTGTTAGACCAACCCTGCTCAGGATGTCTCCTTCACTCTTGTCACCTTGGTATTTTCCCTTCCTACTTTCACTCTCAGCTTTACCTTCCTGTAACAAACCATGGCACACTCCTGAGTCAAAAACTTCCTGCTGTATCACCCCCCTGTTTCTCTCTTGCTTTCTTTTATCTTTTTCTCTGTGCAGCACAGTTTAGCTTGCTTTGCTCTCCCTCCTCAACCTGTTTCCTCTTTCTGAAGTTTCTCTCAAAATCCTTACTTTCTTTTCCACAGCTTATCAGTCTTCACTTTGTTGCCTCTTATCCACATCTGCCTACCTCCATATGTCCCCTGGTATTTTTATGGAGCAATCATACATGGGCTTCAGAAATGCTATAGCCGGAGCACCCCTAGGGGAGCTGGTGGTCAAAGGGGAGAATTCTTCTGCTAGGAGGAGTGGAGGTCCTGGTCTGGAAATCAGCAGGATCTCAGCACTGCTGGGAAACTGGTTATGCTATTTGTCCAGTACCACACCTTCTTGCCTTCTAATCACAGCCACATGCTATATTATTTCAACTGATACATGAACACGCTCCTGAGATAAACAACCTGCAGGCATAACCTATAGATTAAACTGGGTTCCTCCTATGAACTCCTGCTGAGCACCTTTGTAACAGTGGTGGTTGAAAAGACAGACTAAGTGGAATTTCTCAGTCAGCAGGCCAAAAGCCACACCAGATGGGCTATACGTCTCATTAGGGATTAATGTGCAACCTGGGAATGAAGATATGTATCACTAAGAATAAAACCATCCACACTGTATATGGCATACTGAAATTTTCTGGAAAATAAAGACCTGTAGTTGAGGCCATGTTCTTATTTTTCCAGTGTATTAATCGTTATGGTTAGAAACAAATGAATCAACACAGAATAGTGATTTAAACTTTGTTGCCAAATCACGTATTTGTTTTTGTGTTCTTTTCTATTTTACAATTACCCTGCTCATCGGCCATATTACGGCAGCCTCTGACTATCACAGCAAGAGGCCAAAATGCTGTTCAACTTACAATATGACCTTTTCACACTGTGTTTATTTTTACCATTACATTATTTTTTCGTCCTTCTATTTACACTTCTTGAGCTTGCACAGGCATTTTACCAAGATGGGCTTTTACAGTCAGCTTTCTCTGTTTTGTCCATTTGTGGGTTGCTGTTTTTTTTCCCTCTAGAGCAGCTTATGCCTGGAACTTGCCATCAATGACCTGTCTAACCATTAGGTTGTTTTTCCATGCTCTGATATGACAGGAGGCATTGCTGTCTTCCTCCTGAGCAGATCACTGACCCTTCCTATCATGTATTTGTGCATGAACTATTGAAGAAAAACAATAAAATAGACCTAACACTACTGTAACTGAGAAATACCAGGATTTCTATTCCAGTTCCATTCATAGATTTTCCTGTATATTTTTTTCCTGGTGAAAACATACAGAACATCACTTAAACAAGGAATATCACTTATTACTATTTGTTCAACTAAATCACCACCTCCATCAAGGTTAAATTCTTCTATTAGGCAATATATATTTGTATGGTAAGGATGTGTCCATGCCTTAAAGACTTTTTAAAATGAAAATAGTTTACACAAAGACAGCAAGAGGAGCAAACTGTTATTGTTCCCCCTATATCCCTCCCTGGATGATGCAGAGCGAAATACCAGGTAGTATGAGAGAAATTGTAAAAGGATTTGGTGACAGAAGCAAGACCTGCCCTGGGCACCCTGAGGGCTAGCTCCACCAACAAGATTATCTCCCTCCACAGCTGAAGAGAAACCTGTGAGAAATTATATTTGGTTTACTCCATGATAGGAAATGACCAGCCTGAAGTAGCTTTTTTTTTTGCATTACTCTGTTGAGAGAAAGCATCTCTGGGAGAGGCACCTTTCCCCACAATTTGTAAGATGAAGGGAAAATGCTGTGACAGACTGTAAATCACTCTCCCAAACAGAATTGTCACTTGACGAATTTTGAGTAGATTTGTAATATGCATAGTTTAGCTGGAAAGTATGCCATCCTTAAATAGTTTTGAGGTGAGATTCCAGGAGATTACAGGAATCTGGATAGGCTTATGGCAACATACTGCAAAACTGGCAGCACCCACTGAGTCTCTCTTGAACCATGCAGTTCTACTACCCTTCAGCCAGAGCCTAGCTAGATGTATGTCTTGATATATGTTATAAATCTGTTTCCACAGTCTTGACACAGATGTTCTTAAAGCAAATCATCAGCTTTCTGGCATCTCCATTTTGTTTGACACCGAGCAAGACAATGAACCACTGTGACAAATTATTAACATCAGAAATCCCATCAAGGAATATTGTGACAAATAGAAACTCTGCAATTACTTCTTCTATAGCCCTCGACATCGTGTCTGCAAGGAGCATCAATCAGATCATTCAAAATACGATTAGACAGTCTCTAAAACCCCTTTGCACTCTCCAGATATGTGATTACATGCTTTACTTATGAAGAAGTGTTACTAATTTTAACATAGATCTTTTAATGGTGGATGATCTTTTGATTTTTTTCCCTGTTTTGTAACCAGGAAAGAATAAAAAATCAGTATCTCTCATGAGAGAATCAGAAAGGCTCTAAGGTGCATCCTTTCAACAAGAGAGAAAAAAAAAAAGCCCGAAGGGTAGCCTCAAGTAATTTAACTGAACAGTATAAAAACCCTTTATCATCAATATTAGCATTCTCTTGTTTCCATTAACACTTTTACATAAATCTTGACATTAAATTTAAACCAGACTGTTTTACAGAAGAATACACACAATGCTCAAGGAGTAAGACATAACAAGACATTTTAGTAAAATCTTTGGGGTTAAACCTAGTGCAGTTACTGTACTTTGTGCCAAACAAGATCCAGGAAACTTTCAAAAGAAAGAATATTATACTAATTATATGAGATACTTATTATAATGTTTGATTAAGACTCTTATATTAATTATATGAGATATTTATTATGGTATTTGATAAAGAATTTAGGTAGGTATTTCACTTTTTTTTAGAAAAAAAATGACCAATTCCAATGACACTCTATTTTTAAAGCAGCAATCTTATTTTTATTCCTTCAAAATCAAAAAATTGCACCTTTTTTGATTTTTAACACTTCAGAGATCTTTCATAGAGTTATTTGGAAGTTATATGGGCATTTTTAAAACAATATTATTATTATTAGACAAAAAAGATGCCTTACCTTTGTTACATGTCCCAGCTGCACCAAACCCATCATGTCAGACCTACAGATGATCCATTTAGGATCCTGAATTGTATTCTATTAACCTTAAGAACATGAATGAAAGCTTTGCAGCTGCTTGGGGAGACCTGGCAGAGCTATATAGACCTGACTGAGGCACGTATGGGCATCACAGCTCCTGCTTTTTCATAGCATTAATATACAACATAAGGATTAAATGATGGATTTTAAGGGATACAGATCAGGTTTTATGATGGAACTATATTAGTGCACAGACAGAGAAATTTATGTTCAGTTACTTCAAAAATAGTTCTAAATTGGTATATACTGTTATATATTGTGCATATGTATGTTAATGTATGCACTATATGTTATGTATAATGAGAAACTATAATGGTTCTCAGGGTTATTTATTAGTTCAATTTATTTATTTTCACAATGACCCAAATATTCTTCTGGTACTCAGAATGGAGTAATACTTTCAAAGATGTCAAGGAATTAGAGCTGAGACAGATTATCTAAATTATATTTGGCCATCTCATATCTAGGGTCCATCAAAGACAGTAATTCCAAAATTTCAAGAATTTTTCTGGTTTTAGTCTAATAAATAAGCCACACATGCTCTGAATATGCAATGAAAATGGACTGTTGCCGAGTGCCACAATGTCAGATGTCCATTAATTTGATGTTCCCACTCAGAATTAACAATATTTTAGAACTCGTGAGATGATTGCACCAGTGAACTGCATTTATGCTTTTCACCCATATTATGCTTTCTAGCACAAAACAATTACAAAAACAACTATTCAGTTGTTAATATTCTCTTTACCAGATGCAGAAAATTCATACCAGCAACATGAACTTGTTTCATGTTGTCACACTTCATTCCCACTGAGCTGAAACCATTTCAGACATTTCTAGCTGCCAGTTACTGTCCCATTGGAGACCTGGAACACACTCAGGCACCTGGACAGTTTTGGAGAGAAAAACAACATAAAAAGAGGGCTAGTTGTGGTGGTGGTATCTCTTCCCACATTACTAGCCACACAAACCACTCTGTGCTGCTTTGCACAACCTTTTTGATGCATTTGGAAAAGCACCTTCTCTCTAATTTGATTGTAACATTATTGAACATTATAACAAATAATGAATAATTATTAATCACTTTGCTAATCAATTGATAATTAAGACTTAATAGGAATTTTGCAGTCTTACCTTAATAAATTCTAAATTGCTGATAAACCAAAGTTCTGTAAATCCCTGTCAGTGATGCTAATACTCACTGGCAGAAGAGGATTTCTGACAGCGCACAGGATGTTAAACAGGCAATACAATTATCTTCCTTTCTTTGAGCTTGTATCCTAAAACTCATTGTACAATATGCTGACTTCTTGAAGACCTAGTTTTGTGACTGCATAGCAAGTATTTTAAAGAGAAAGGTTGGAATAAGTTTTAAAAGTAGGTAGGAAATGAACTTCCTCCATAATGGGATCCCCCAGAAAGCTTAGTGATGTGCAAGTCAGACCTGTGCTTCTCTATTGGTCAGGACCATCTAATAAATAGGAAATAAGAAGTGATAAATGGTGGAGAATCTCCTATAGTTCAAAGGGATTGATGATTTCAGAGAAAAAGTTCATGACATGTCTTTTCAAAACTTTTCACAGACTTGTGGTTAAGTTAATTTCTGCTCATGCGGTCCTGAATCATTATAGATTGTTGGCATTCAATGAGAAACTTCAGCTATCATGAAGGGATTTGTACTATCTGATGGGAAAGAGCCCACTGATTTTTTTTTTAGCCTGCTATGACAGCTGCTGTCGATGTTGGAGAAGTTCTTTATTGTGTTAAAATACCACACTTGACCAGTAATAATTCAATAAATAATACTTTATGCATTCAGAAACAACTTACACATAGCCTAAGATATCAAGGAATTAATCAAGTCAGTGGTTTAATTGAGTGTAACCATTACATTCTTAGTATTACTTGCTAGGAAAGATATCAGAAGTAGTTGGCTGAGAAAGATAAGAAAGTATCATGGGAACCTTAATTTCACCTACATCAGCAAAATGAGAATGTTCTGAACACTAGAGGTCTTCAGGACTAAAGAAACTGGAAGCTTTTAAAAGATAATCTCAGTCAGAGTCACTAAACCTGGAAGGATGAATCTGTAAATAAGGGATTAACTCCATTAGTTATTGGAGATCCTTATCTTTCTTACGATCTTCGAGTAAAGCATGAAAACCTGGTAACTTTTCTCAGTCATGTATCTGAAACAATTCAAACCTCTTAGATCTATATGGTCATATTGTCAAAGGATTACAAATACTTCTCGACACTGGTAAATCTGAAGATGTCTTGGCCTCTCATGACAATCTGATTTTTCTCTGCTAGAGGAAATTAAGAGCTGGATGAAAGCAATAGACTGGAAAGAGGAAGCCAAATGAACTGACAAATTACTGGTATAGCACAATGTAACAGCTGGGGAAGAGAAGGATGTGTGGCAGTGCATTATGTGTGGACATTTTCTACTGACTTCCACTCTTGTCCACCCTCCACTTGTACACTGATACATGTTCTATTTGTAATTTTACTGTAACTACAAAGACATGGTCAGGAATTGTCTGAATCCCCTTGTCTTGTTGTGAAGCTGTTTTCCAGCCTGCTCATATGAAGTATTACTATGTGTAATACTATACTACTATATGTATCTGATGTCATCAGAGTGATGTCATCACAATGAGATCCATAGTTTTCTTGAAAATGAGACCTCTTCTGCCTTATCATATTAATATTTCATATATTAAACAGTGTCAGCAAGGGTTTAAAGGAGTTAAGAGAAGGTTGTCAAAAGCATTTCTCTTTGACAGTATGCTGGATCCCAGCTGGTGCATCTGGAGGTGAAATTTCTGCTAATTCTGGAGGTGTTCATCAAGTCTTGAGAAAGTCATACAATCTGGCTCAGGTGAACAGTCAAGGAAGGATTCAAAGTAAGAGACAGTGATGGGAAAGACCTGGACGGCGAGATGTGTCATGAAAACCACACACTAAAACATGGTGGATCAACCCAACAGTGCCCTCCTCAGATACCATGGGCTAGCAAACTAAACTTCAAGAATGAATTTGGATTTAAGATGCTTTACTGAAAAAGAGAAAGGCAGCAAACATTTGACATTTTCTAAACCATTAAAAACCCCATATATTTTATACTTAAAAGCATAGTAAAATCCTTATTCTCCTCTTCCTACTGGAAACCTTAAAAATGGATCTACGACTATAAATTCACATTTCTGGCTAATGGAAATGGGCCAGTGAAGTTCTGTCCTTGATTTGTACACATTCATTTTGTAATGCCACCAAAACAATCAATCAATCAAATAAACAATCAATTTTTCTTTTCTTTAATTCCAAGGTGTGGCAACCACATGTATTACAACTCAGCACAAGATGATAAACCAAATGAGTTTTCTCTGTGTGCGAGATGAGATTCTCCTCCTCATGTTTTAGTTCTTTTCACACTCCCCTACCTGATTTGTCTTTCGTCTTGCACTCATTATCTGCTTGTATCCAATGTCTTAAGGCTTATCTTATAGTCCATTGAAGTGAAATGTAAAAACTCATTGAACTTTGGACCAGGCAAATAGGGATTAATCAGTATAGATAATGATTGCCCCTGTGAGCTACTAAATGCCTTTGGGCCTCAGTAATATCAACAAACCTCACAGGACCAAGCCCGTAACTACCTAGTGGTACCAGGACTAATGGGAGTCTGAGGCTTCTTGCAGCATTTGGGTTTCAGAAGTTGTGATATATTGATCTGATAAGCAAAGGAGAAAATGTGTTGGTATTGGGAGGACCTAACACAATATTTCACAAGGTTGGAAGATTCTTAGTCCCATCTTAAATTTTCATTTGTGTGATCCTAATAAGCCTTTCCCTCATTCCTACTGGGGTATGATAAGCAAAAGAGAAAAGAGATAAAAATATTAATTCAGGTTCATGTTCTTTTGTGACTGCTCCTACTGAGCACAATAAACTGACATGCTGCTTTTAATTAGCATTTAGTTAACTGCTCATTTTTGTGCAGAAACTATGCACCAACTCAAGTGAACACAGAGGTGCTGAACTGAGGGCAAGGGAGGGGGTGGGAAGATTGGGTGGAATGACTTGAAAAGCAACCATTTAGATGCAGTGCTTTGGCTCTGTCTGACTTCAAACTGTGCAGATAGCAACAAAGGAGTTTGAACAGAAAGCTAATTATTGATGATTCACCTTAGGGAACAAACTTCAAGTCACTATGCACTAAAATGTAATGGGGTCCTACACAGTATAACCCAAACCTGAGTGCAATGCTCAGTGAGCAAAATCATGAGAAACAAATGGCATCTTTCATGGTAAAAGCACTATATTTACCTAGCTGTAAGTTATTTCATCAGCACAAAGTTTGCGCAATCATTGGTCTTACCATTTCCATTTGTTCTCCTTCCTGCCTAATAGGATAGATACAGAATCATAGAATCACCAGGTTGGAAGAGACCCAGCGGATCATCAAGTCCAACCATTCCCATCAGTCACTAAACCATGCCCCTCAGCACCTCATCCACCCGTCCCTTAAACACCTCCAAGGAAGGTGACTCAACCGCCTCCCTGGGCAGCCTCTGCCAGGGCCCAATGACACTTTCTGTGAAATATTTTTTCCTAATGTCCAGCCTGAACCTCCCCTGGCAGATCTTAAGGCCATTCCCTCTCATCCTGTCCCCTGTCATTTGAGAGAAGAGCCCAGCTCCCTCCTCTCCACAACCTCCTTTCCCACCATTTGGGGCAGGGGAAAAAAAGAGAGGAACACTCCCCCCACCCTGGCGTCTGCTGCATGAGCTGCGCCTCCGCCCAGAAATTAAGCTGACATCTGGCAACTCCTGCACCTTATTTCAGGAAGAAATTTGACTGTGTAGCTTGAATAGAACATTGGCATCCCATGAGCCCTATTCCTTTGTCTACCATTGCTCAGAGCCAGAAATGTTACTAGAACATGAGTTTGGAATGAAGAAAATTACCTATTCTGTTACCAGAATTTGAATGAGCTGCTTCTTGAAAAGTTAAACGTCCTCACGGCAAAAACAAGAGCTAATCAAGGTGTTGGTTAAATTTATTATCAGGGTACTTTATTAACAGGTAATAATTTAGTAACTGCAGATCTGTAGCACCACATACACAAAACCGTAACTTGAGCTACTGCATGTGAAACTTTCTCACCTCTTGAACTGAGGAAAAAATAAAGCTCTTGATTTTTCTTTCCCAAGTTTAAGAAAATACTTGTTTGTTCCACCTTCTGTTCTTGGTCAGTGTTCTCTGAACAGGGGACTGAACCCATTGTTGAGCTGGATTAGTTGCAAGACACTGGAATTTTTCTCATTCTTTGTCTTTTCTATCATGGGATATTCAACCACAGAAATTGCACCATCTTTGAAAAAAATATTTATGAATTTCTTCAAGACAGAAATAAGGTATTAATGCTCTTCAACTCCTATGAGACATCAGGAGATTTTTACTATTATTTTGTTATTAATACTGCAGGAAAAATTTCAGTCATGGACCAGGAGCCACTTGCATGACCTTATGCTTAATTTATGAAAGTCAGAATAGCAAGGTGGGCTTGTTATATAAGCTTCACAAAGTCACTGTATTCTTGAACTGCACCGAAGTTATTGCTACAAGCCCAGGAGATTGAATTAATTCTTGTGCATAATCTCAGATGCTGTTTACACGGCTAGACATTGCTTTACTTAACAATTAAATGTAAAGAGACATAAAATCTTACCTACTGGAACACAATGCATCTAAGGAGAGGAGACTTTTTTTATAAGGTTACCATAAGAACAGGGGTAACAGTTTGGCATCACTGTTGTTACCTGCTCTATAGACACTGGTAAACCCTGAGCCCTGTGCTGAAGCTCCTGTACTGAAGCTGTTACCCATCTCTCAAGGTCTGCACTGAGACCATGATAATACTGAATTTGCTAAGGATAGCTTGTCATATGTGAGAACACACGAGGAATAATCTTTACTGAATACATAATTTTTTACATGCCTTGTAAAACTGTGTCATTTTTGAGTACTGAAAGGTTGCTGGAAAGTCATTCAGCATTACCAGAGTATTACTTCATTATCATAAGCTTATTTGTGTTATTTTAATATAGGAAACAAACACAAAATGGATGAGAAAATAGATGCACTATTGCAGAACAGTAAAAATCATAGTTCAAGATATTACTCATGCTGAATCCTGTGAGGTTTTGGCAGATAATAAATGGGTGATAGATTGATCTCTAAAATCGCATGCATATTATAAGCATAATCCTCACTCTAATGCAGGGTTGTAGAACTTTACAGTCTCATAAGCTTGTAAGGTTTCACCTGGAACATCAAAACAATTGCTAAAAGTGCAATAAATTGTACAGCTAGCCATCTGCTTACCCTTCTGACCTTTCAAATCTTATAAAACCCTAGCTCATAATTTTTCACTGTATGAATTTCAATTTTTTTAATACAGTATATTCAGAAGGTTACTTAATCTTTTCAATGTAATAAAAAAAAATCTATTCCATTTGATGGTATTTTGTGGCAATAGACTTTTTTTTAAAAAGGACTCTGACCACTATCACTAGAGCTAATGGGATTGTGGAGCGTTGCCAGTTCTTTTATCTGGCTGGAAATATTTATTTTGAGTTATGCCCTTCTTGTATGAGTTCACGTATGAGTCCTACTGGGCACAGTAACTGCTTTGGAAGAAGGTTAAGTAGCACTAGTGTCCCATTTCTAATGCTAATATATGATATTGTGTATTGCTTTACTTTGGTTTACAGAAAGCTATAAAGCTTAAGGTTTATTATTTCTCAGCACTGAACTATTGTATGTTCCCTTGAAATTAGTATTTTTTTCCAGATAGACAATTAGGAACATAAAACCTATCAGTACATGGTTTTAACACGTAGTAAGGCAATACTTTTATATGATCAAAAAACCTACACAATGTGTGTCACATTTCTATAGTTACACAGGTTAACAATAAACTACTACAAATATGTTCCCTTAACCAGTTGGTTATGTACAGGAAGGAAAATCAGTGAGAAAGTATGTACAAAAGAAAAATAAAAATTACGTAAGCCAAGAAAATTAATTAAGACTTCATATATCAAAGTTGAAGAAAAAATGGCTTGGAGACGTCAACAGATAACAGAAAACTGAGGGCCTTCTTAGAAACAATGAATGGACAAAAGCCAAACCAAAGCAAGGGCTTCAGACTGTTGTTCTACGTGTGAAACACAACAGAAGACAGCACCTTATTAGTGATAAAGCAGATCAATTCTCCAGTTATTTCACTGTTTGGAAAATAATATTCCAAACCATCTCCCCTGCCATCTTTAGCAAGCCTGGGGAAGGATTTCTTTCTTCTCTACAACACCAAAGAATTACCCACTGTCCCTCATGTTGTAGTGGTCAAAGCACTAGTCAAAATAGACTCAGTCAGATGATGGAAGTTTAGTCCTTTCTCCAGAAATGATCCTCATTTATTTTAGGGGATTTTTTTTTCCCTATGCCAGAGATAGTGAGATTATGTGTGCTGAAGAGCCACTAGATAATATTAATAAATACAAGCAAGGTGAAAAATCTTAATAGGTATTCACACAAAACAGGCTCAACAGTTCTTTCATTAACAAAAGATTTTACATGTATCCTCACCAATGAATTACTAAAAAAACTGTAATGTCCACATTCAATTCTAAAACTGATTAGATTTTCAAAACAAAAAAAAAGTTCTGAGGTTAATGTTACTAATTTTCCCTCTCCTCAAATTCATTTGGAGTCATGCTATTTTGTCCACTTTCCTGATATGACGAAATCTGTGCTGCCTGTCTCCTTTAATAACCTTTGGACTTCTCTGTCACTTTTAAAAAGGCTTAGCTTTCAGAGGTTTAAAATTTCTGCAAATATGAAAAAGTTGACTATTGAAAAGAGATCCAAATTATTGCCTCAGCTGATGGAAAGATCTTTTCCTATTCTCAGAGATAAGAGCCAGCAAATCAGCACACGGGCTCTGAATGAGCCACAGCAATTTGTCCAGCCAAATAAACTAGGGATGCTAGAGGGAGATAGGCTTCCTGCAGGAGGGAGATTGTCAAGGAATAACGAGAAAACTGGAGGACACTGGTTGTAACTGGCAGTAAAATGCAATTAGGAGCATAAAGTCACAAATCTGTGGGAAGAATGACTTTAAAATCAGGCTCTGCTAACATTTCTTAAAAATAAATAGAGTACGGTACATTAGTTCATCTCCTTTTTTTTTTCTTTATGAGCTCTCCTTGAAAATACTTTGAAATAAAAGATGTGAGTCATAATGATTCAAAGATATAACAGGAGAATACTTGTTCATGTACCACACTTTAATGTGCAGGAAGACTAAGGATCCACTTATGGGAACCATGTAGTCAGAATTTGTGTTAAGAGAAAGAACTCTTATTGAATTATGATACTTGACATATTCAATGTATTAACATAGCCTACTGATCAGCCTGTCAGTAGAAAATTTCTTTGCTAACAAAAATGTCAGTTGCACTATGTTAGCAAAGTGCTAAATAACAAACTAAATACAAACATACAAAAAAGTATGTGTGTATAATTACAGGAGTTCTCCCTGTATAGAGGAGGATTGGCATAGCTGTGGTTAGGAGCATCTGAAGAGAACTACCAGGAGTACTTCAGAAGAAGAATAAACAATGGGTTTAATTAGCATAAATTGCTATCCTCCTTACCGTCAATGAAACAGAAGACAAACACGTAGTGCCATTTTCTCTTGTTATGGTCATCTTTGCAAGGCTGACATGGCTTCAGGTTATGCTTGTCTCAATGTAATCTGCTGTCAGTTCCTGTAGTCTTTGAATTTTTTATTATTATTTTAGTTGGGAATCTCATTCTTTTCTCAGAGTAAACGAAGATGGAGACAGGATTATTCACACTTTGTATGCTACCTGGCAACAGTATCAAGACTATTTCAGAGTAGCTAAGCATGCCATATGTAAGGCTCGTGCAAATGCAGTACCTGAAGGCACATTGCATTTCAGCTGCCCATTCTTGACTTGTTGCTTTTCTACAATTGGAGCTGCAGGAACAGAGACCTGGTCTTTTCTAGAGTGTCAATATCCTAAAATTGACATTATTCACCCCAGTTCAAAACTGATCTATTCTAGTGTTTGGGTTTTTTTCTTGGCTTAAACCTAAAACACAGGCACAAAGTCCTTTCTAGTGTTTCTTTTCTACATAAAATAAACAGTCAGCCAGTGAAAAGTTATGCAGAAAATTTGAGAACCTCATCTTTGGAGTAGAACTGTGACATGTAAGTAAGAAAACATAACCAAACCTAACTCATAATCTACATTTCAACATGAACAGCTGCTAATGTAACATATAGAGGAGCCTGTGGGTGCCTGGCTGGTTGAAAAGAAGTGAGTACTTCTTTCAGGAAATGGACAAATATTGTTCATTGCAATTTCATTTTTCTATACTTTAGATATTCTTCTCTCCAGAACATTCATAGGAACTGAACAGAGGAACTGAATAGACTTCCTTGGCTTCCTATTACTGCCAACAGTTTTCTAGTATAACTCATTCAGGGCAGAGGACAAATAGAAACACTTTTCTTACCTCTTCTTTCTATTAGCATCCTGCAAACAGCTCATGCTGGGACAGATCTAGCCCAGGGAGAAGGAGAAAAGCCCCCTAGAGCAGTACAGGAAAGAAATGGCATTTGGGAGGAAGAATATTTCTTCGAGGAAAGCCCAAAACAGATGAGGGCCATGTACCTCACGTTATGTCCTTTCAGGTCACTCAGCCTTCAGTAAGGAAAAGTAGTGGTTGGGATAGGGCAAGCACACCTAGAAATGAACAGACATCTAAAACATCAGCAGCAGTTGCCATAGCAAGTGTAATGTCATAAGTAGCATGCAGGTTACTGCGCTCTTTTGATCTGAACATTACTGACAACAATTTTGTCTGGTAATTCTGAAAGAAAGGGGAAATTGTGTTCTTTAACAAATACCATTAAAAATTTAGCAAGAAGGGCTTTGAGACTAAGAAGAATGGATACTAATGGTGCAGTAATTAAGTAAATCAGAAACGATGAGAGCTAAAGGGAAAATGGCATTCTTATGTATGTGGAAAAGGAAACAGATTTAAAATTATGATCACATGCATTTTTAATCATTCCACTTTTCCTTTGCTCACCTGGGGGGAAGGGGTATTATTTGAAATCTGTTTAATAGCACTGTGAGAAACTGGACTTCATTTCTTTCTTCACAGTAGATACGACTCTGAAATTGTTTCTAACATTTCTAATAAAGGAGAAATTTTATTCAGGATGCTAAACATAAAAATATAAAAAACAGATTAGAGATTCCATTAGATTTCTAGTGGCAAAAATCCTATGATGAGCCAAATTGAGTTTACCTAATTAAGGTCATTATTTGGACAGCCAGAGAACATATCGCTGAGCAGAAAAGCGATCTCACTAACACCACAGCCTAGAGTAGGATAAGCCTGATTTAACGAGAGGATATATTCAGTGCTTTATAGGCTCTGATATGGTTTCCTGATACATGCCTTCTTGGCTGTTCCTCTGAGGCAGAGTACTTTTCTGTCCCTTAGGGAATAAATCACACTTTTTGCAGATATATTAACAAACACAGAAACTACAGATGCTTCAACTTTTAGGCACAAATAACCATGTGAAAGGAGCTCAAAATTGCATGTATCAAGTTAAGATCTGCTGGCATTAAACAGACTTCAGAGAAACATGCTCCAGCTGCACCTTCTTTCATTGTGTAAGGCGCTTGTCATCACTGATAGTTAAATTCATTTAAATCATTCCAGTTCCTCTGCATTGATATTAAGTTTACTTAATAGAAAAGTATTTTACATGCAGAGAAAAGAATCTTAACTGTTACTCAACCTGAATACAGTTAATAATGCAACAAAATAATACCTTGTTACGTTGTGAATAAATGCAGTATTGAAGCCACATCCCTCAAATAAAAAAATTAAAAACATACCATGTAATATTATGTTTACTCCATGCAGGGTTTATTAAATATTCCATTCATTCACAAATATCCTTCACTAACATAGTACTTATGCATTGGAATTCATTTTTCAGCCATATTATATGCATCAAAACATCAAGCATGAGCCTCATCACAAGCAGTTCAGGACATAGGAATATTGTCCTGCAAGGTGATACATTCATAGGGTCTTTTGAATTTCATTCAAATTTTCTCTTTCATGGTTTACCAAAGGATTCCATAAAAAAAACCCAATCAAAACCAAACAAAATAGAGTACGGGTAAGGAAGATTGCTGTAGTGGTGTAACCAACACAAGTGTTAGGTTTGTGTTTGCAGACATAACAGTACATGAGTACAGAGTAATAGGACAACACTATTATTACTCACGGAATATCTTTACATTATCCATAATGACATTCATCCCAAAGGTTAGCAGAAAGCTTGCTTTAAATACCAAGCCCTCGATCTGTAATCTGTTTTATTTCACAAAAGGTGAGCTTGCACTACCTACTTCTCCTTCTTTGCTGGTATTTCAAATGGTGCTTGTTATTTATAGAAAAGAAAAGTCAAAAACCAAAGAGATCTCTCAAATCTAAAGTCATGGCAGCGAGGCTAGCCAAGTTAGGAAAAGATTAAGATGTGATAATACCTCTGGAAGTGCATAATTAGGAGACAATATCAGGTATTGCTGTCTTCTTGCTAGAACGGTAGGCACCCCTTTTGCATGTCTGCATGAAAGCATGTAGAATCTTACCCCCTCCAAGGAAACAGGACAGTATCCCCTTGGAGAAGTGAAAAAGCTAAAAAAGTTTCACCATGGGGAATATTTTCACTTTCTCATTCATTCTTTCAGGGTTATTTTTTGTATGTCCACAGGGTAATTCAAACAGCTAGTAAAAAAATATGCTGTACAAGAGACTTTGTCTTTTTTATTGGGTATTCTCCTTAACATCTTTTCTTGCCTTTAGGCCTCCTTTTCTCCTCATTCTTCTCCATGTTCTTTTCTGACTTAAAATTTAAAATATAAAAGATAAAGAAATTCTTCAGCTTGCTGAAGTGAAAACCATAACTCTTGAGGGTGAGATCCTTAGATGATACTAATGCACCAGACCTTCTGTATCAGAGCTGTAAATTTCGCCCCCCCTGATATTCTGTGGGCAGCTTCTAGACTCTACACTCCCATCTTCTTTTGTTTTCTTTTTGGGGAAACCTATTCTGTTCTAATTTAGCTAATTACTTTAAAAGTTAAAGAAGATGAAATATATATGGTTGTAGATGCTTAGATAGACAAATCACAGATAGAGATCTACTGTCATGTTATCTCAGTTTTTTTTAAAAAAACTATTTGCAGGATATAGACCTGTGACAAAACAATTACTGGAGTATCTCAGTATTTAATAACACATTTAATTCAATTAAATTCACGATGTGCTTTGCCCCTGGAATGTGTATGCATGTATGAGTGAATAGAAGCTTTTTTTCACTTTTTGTTTAAAAATATTTAGGCTGCAGAGCTAACAGCCTAAGGGTAGAGCTAGTGTCTGTTCAAGGCAGTATTATGTGAGATTATGATTTGTGAGAGAGTTGTAAAGGAGTACAAAAGATTTTTAAGCTGCTTGAGTTCTTGTTTCTGTCAGTCTTCATTCAAAGTCTATGGAAAAAAATTACACTCTTCATAGATGATATAATGGTCTAAGCAGACTCAAGAAAAAAATCAGCAGAGACGAGCGGTATGAATTAGCATGTGACAAGTAACATTACCTTCAGGCTGGAGGTTTCTCTGCCTACAGGGTATGGCACAGCAAGAAAAGCCTTGCTCTTCACTTGCTCACATGATTACATCATCTTTAACAGCAACATGCAACTAATTTTTCTTTTAAAAGGAATATTTTTATTTTTCATTGACTACATGTTCTTGCAGTTTCTCTTATCACTTTAACTCCAAAACACATTTTCTCCAATCATACAGTTACTTATTTTGAGAGAAGGAAATTCAGTTACAATATTTATTCATATTTCATATTATACTAACAGTTTTATAATCACCATGTCGGCCTCCATGCTTACCCTCAACTGTATTACTATAACACAAAGTTTTTCCTCATGGCTTGACATCTCTGATTAATAAATTTAAATGACTGTAGATGGCCTCCAATTTCCTAGTCAGTGTCTTGCTTTCCTTTGCAAGCACCAGTGTATTCTGTCTAAACTCTCACGTCCCTCACTGTTGTCTTGAGGAAAGAGAAGCCATGAGCATCAGAAAAACATATTACTGAGTAACTACTTTTTACAACCCACCTGAACTGCTTTTCACATTTCTCTGCAACAAATTCTTTGCACTGCAATAATGACTTGGGTTCTTCTGACATTCCTGAGGATCTCAGAGTACTAAGTTTTCATAATGTGCTGCTAGATGCATAATATACAGTGTTGATTTCTATTTGCTTAGAAGGCCATATAAATGCTGAAGATAAAACTTGATTACTACTTTGCGTTCACAATCAGGTTAATTATCACCAAAATCCCTTTCGTTGATCTAGCAAACAGGAACACCTACATTATGTCTTCTCATTAAAAAATAAACACAGACAATTTTGGAGTGCATTATTTTTTGTGGCTTGTAATTCAATGTTATTATCCCACTGAAAATCAGAACAACGCAAGACTGAAACAGACTTGTGTGTGCAAGTTGTCTTACTGCATTTGCAGACTATGCAGGTATTTGTAGGACAGATGTACCCAAGAATATTTGTATGACAGTGAGACTTTTAGATTGTTGGAATATCTAAAAAACTGTAAAATAGATTGTTTCTTTGAGATGCACATTCAAAAATTACACCACTCCACAGCTTTGCTTGTGTGCTCTCCTATGAACGCCTTTTGCATCCCAGAGTGATTAAAATTTTTTTCCCAGAACAATTCACTCTATATGTCTGTCTATTGTAGTTGGAAAAGTTTGAGCACACATCTATAGCTGTATGAACAAGTTCCAGGTTCAGTTACATGCTTTCCCTTTCAATTGTTCTTTAGTGTTCCATGCAGATTTCTTTCTGGCTGCATAGTCCACGTTTTTATTTTGTGTAGAGGTGAGCCATTTGTGAAAATTCAGTGAAGTCATTGCAGCCATTAATGAGTCTCACGGGTCAGAAAAGCAAAGGCACATTTCCCCAGTAGATTCCTTCTGGAAATTCTGTATGTGAATAACTGAGGCAAGCATGAGCTGCCATCAGCATGAGTCAAAACTAAAGACCCATCTCAAGAATGTAAGTTCATGTTCTTTGTTTCAATAAATTATGTCATTAGATTAATTATTCCTCTTTCCTTCTGAATTTAAACTTCAGAATAACAGTGCTATATTTGGTCTGGGAGTAGATGATAATAAATTGAAATTACAACAAATTTTCAAATAAAAGAAAGTAAGAAGTTTAGATTCTAGCAAAATGAGGATTTCTTAGGCTTTAAAAATGCCCTTGCTTAAGTCTTTGTCCAAAATATTTTTATGGATTATACTTGTTGGTCTTAAATAACACTAATCTGCATATATGTATAAATGCTACAACATTGACTTCACTTCCATAGCAAACCATTCTTTTTTTCCTCCAGATGGAGACTACTCGGAACACAGAGCTGTGTGTCATCTTTTTGTGCTTCCCATAGAAAATTCCCAAGTGAAAGTTCTTGAGGGTTTTTTTTAGGTTCTCTGGGACAAGGCAGCATGGGATCCTTCTCTGTCAAGAAATGAGGGTGTTATTTACAGTTTTTTACTTCTTGCTATCAGGACACCAGGGGACTTCCTAAAGAAAAAGAAAAAAGTCAAACCCAAGGAAAGGCTATGGATTATCCTGACTGTTTTGTATCCCAGATATGCCCACTCAAACTGCCAGCTTTTCCAGAGCACATTTGAAGACTACGAGGAGGGTGGTGATAGGTTTTCACTGCACAGGGAACAGGGAAAAGAAATATCACAAGTAGAAATACCTTTATTCCATGAAAAATGACCCAATTTTTTCCTCTTCGGTAACTGTAGCAACTTTGTACAGCTTTGCAGATTTATGTCATTGCTGCTACAAATTGGTTACTGTAAATGGATCCTCAATTTTCTTAGCACAATGCATGGCAAATTGCCTGTATGTAATTTTGGGTCAGGTACACCAATTTTTGGTTTAAAGTTGCAATTATGTTTCCAGCTTCCACTTTTTCTCACACAGCCTTGGCCTAGTTTAAAAGGAATCAGCACATACAATAATTTGCATTAGAAGGAATGTGATACAGCAGTTTGAGAAAGGATAAACATTTTAGATGACATTCCTTTCAGTTTGATCCTCTGCTAATACTTTTACTGCAGTTCTCCAGATCAGACCCTTAGCTTCTGCATTTTGTAGAACCTGGGCAGCCTTTCAATTATCTGACATTTCAGGAATCCATATTTTCTCCAGATGCTAAAATTGAATATAATTTCACTTTATTTAATATTAATAAACTGTAAACAAAATCATTGCCTATTCTTGGCAAAGTGCCTGAATTAAATAGGTCTCTTAATGTATCTTCTATCTGTATTACAGAGCTATTTAAAAGCAATATGCCAAGTGTTCCGATGATAAAAAGACTGTTTCATTCATTTGTTTTAAGCTCCATATACTCCCAGTGAATATTTTCCTTACTATAAGCAGTTGCCAATATGAGCCTTTGTATTTACAGTACATGATTCACTATCTAACTTTACAAATAAACTGTGGTTTTCCAAAGTGAGATTGTCAAGTCTCTCTCTTTAGATGCTAAAATTTAAGAATAAATATTTATGAAGGCAGTGCTTACCTCCACAATCTAGTGCAAAATACTCAATGGACAACTGATGCAACGTAAGTTTCCTTCCATGCTGTTTCTACAGATCTGACCACTTTTGGAAAGGATCAATTATTATTTATACAGCTGCCCCAGGATAATGTGTGGTGGTGGTTTTTTTAACTGAACAGAGGTTAGTGAGAAAACTTGGGAAAAAATCATATCAAGCCTTTGTATTAAGGTTATTTTCACTTTAAAACCAGACAACAGTAGTCATTAAACATTCTTATTACTTTACAGATGGACCATCTATAATAAATTAACTTAATATTGATTACAGGTCTAACCAGTAGACAGATTTGAACATAGCCAAATCATGAATCAAATATCTTGTAGATATTTATTGCCAGTTTCTCCTGTTTGAAATAAGTAGCCACCATTACAAAACTATTATACACAACATTATTCACAACTATGTGAAACTTAATTGAATTTATACTAAGACCAAAAATTCTCAGGATTTGAAAAACAAGTTCCAAAGAATTCTACTTGGTTTTACTGAAATCATTATGCTATCACGTGTTTAATACCATTACAGCTATATGAATTTATATAGAGATTAAACCAAAGGATTTTCAAGTAACTGAAATCCATATCAAGACACTGTGTCATGGGTTGATGTTAGGGGACCTATCCACTTTTTCACCACACTTAAGCTTGCCACTGCTATGTCCAGGAATGCGCTGAAATAACTGCCTCAAGCTTCACCAGAGGAGGTTCAGATTAGATATCAGGAAATAATTCTTCACTGAAAGTGTTATCAGGCACTGGCACAGGTTGCTCAGGGAAGAGGTGGAGTCATTATCCCTGGAGGTAGCTAAACGATGGGTAGAGGAAGTGCTCAAGGATATGGTTTAATAGTGGACAGGTATGGTTGGACACAATGATCTCAAAGGTATTTTCCAACAAAGTGATTCTAGGGTTCTAACAAACCAGAGAGATTCAGTTCTAAAGCACAGAGAAATCTAAGAACTGAACTTTCCATTACATATTTAACACATATTGTGAGGAAAATTGCCGAGCTTATATCTTGCTTTATCAGGGAGGAAGAAAGAGCCTCAAAAATTTAGACTAGAAACAATTAGACTAGAAATACACTAGACTAGAAATAAACTTGATTAGAAATAACAGTAACTAGAAAATACTTTGTCTAAAGAACCACAGGTGTCTCCTTCCCAATTTTAGATGGCTCTACAAAATAACCCAGCTATACAGCAATCTGTAGTCCAACAATGTAAACTCCAGAGAACAAAAATATCATTTCAACCCCATGGTGTCAGTAGAGAAGAATACTTTCTGAAACTCTGGGAGCACTTCACTCATCAAAGGCTGAGAGCTTCAGCCACTGCTCATAAGCTTTGGTTTCTCATATGTCAACTTGGGAGGAACTGAGGCTGTCTGTACAGACTATGGAGTGTTGAAGATAGCCAGGGTTCTTCTTACAGTGCAATCACGTTGTTCAGTAATGAAATACTTATTTTCATCTTTACCCAATAAAATTCTATATAAATATAGGTGCTGATAATGTAATATTATTTATGGATAACAGCTGTGATATTTCCCAGCTGTTTCCTTGCTGCCTGCTATAACATATGTTAATTTAAACTTTCACCAAATGTCATGGATTGTTTGCAGTTCTCCAGCTGCATCTTGGCAAATTTTTTCTTTAGGTTTCATTTGGCTCTGGAAGCTATTACACAAACAGCCCATAACAACATAAACAAGTCTTGTGTGGCTGCTGAGCTGTTTGTTAGCTCAGTGAATGTTTGCTAGAAGCAGCAAAAAATGGATATGTCATGTCTCACTTATCTTCATTTTCTGAGATATTTTTGGATGTTGTTATTAGAGAAACTGCAGGGGACACTGGAGTCCAAGAAATCTTTAAGGAAAAATGCATCACATAATATATACTTTTTTATCTCCTTAGTAATCATAGAATCATAGAATCACTAGGTCGGAAAAGACCTTTGAGATCATGGAGCAAAACCGTACCTGTCCACTACTAAATCATATCCCTAAGAACTTAATCTACCTGTCTTTTTCAATATCTCCAGGGATGGTGACTTGAAGACCTCCCTTAGGCAGGCTGTTCCAGTGCTTCATAACCCTTTCTGTGAAGAAAATTTCCCTGCAGTCTAATCTGAACCTCCCCTGGCCCATCTTAAGGCCATTCCCTCTCATCCTATCACCTGTCACTTGAGAGAACAGGACAACACTTGCCTCTCTGCAGCCTCCCTTTAGGTAGTTGTAGAGAGCAATAAGATCTCCCTTTAGCCTCCTCTTCTCAAGCCTAAACCACCTCAGTTCCCTCAGCCGCTCCTCATGATACTTGTTTTCCAGTCCCTTCACCAGTTTTGTTGCTCTTCTCTGGACATGCTCCAGGACCTTAACGTCTTTCTTGTAGTGAGGGGACTAAAACTGAACACAGAATTTGAGGTGCAGCCTCACCAGTGCAGAGTACAGGGGCAGAATTTCTTCCCTGGTCCTGCTGGCTGCACTGGTTCTGATACAAGCCAAGATGCTGTTGGCAATTTTGGCCACCTGGACACTGTTGGCTCATGTTCCGTCGCTGTCGACCAAGACCCCTAGGTCCCTCTCCAGGCAGCTTTCCAGCCACTGCTCCCCTAGCTTGTAGCACTGCACGGGCTCGTGTCCCAGGTGTAGGACACTGGCCTCAGCCCAGTGGTCCAGCCTGTTCAGATCCCTCTGTACAGCCCCCCCAGCCTCCAGCAGATCAACACTTCCTCTCTGTTTGTGTCATCTACAAACTTGATGAGGGTGCATTTGATCTCCTCGTCCAGGTCATTAATAAAGATATTGGATAGGACTAGACCCAGCACTCAGCCTTGAGGGACACCATTTTAGCTGGATTTAACTCCATTTACCACTATACTTTGGTCCTGGCCATCTAGCCAGTTTTTAACCCAGCAGAGGGTGCACCTGTCCAGGCCGGTTTCTCAAGTATGATACTGTGTCAAAGCGTTTACTAAAGTCCAAGTACACTATATACAGAGCCTTTTCCTCATGCATCAAGTGGGTCACCTTGTCATAGAAGGTGATCAAGTTAGTTTGGCAGGACCTGCCTTTTATAAAACTATGCTGAGTGGGCCAGATCACCCAACAGTCCAATACGTGCTGTGTGATAGCACACAAGGTGAACTGTTCCATGACTTTCTCCAGCACTGCGGTCAGACTGACAGGCCTGTAGTTTCCCAGCTCCTCCTTCCTGCCCTTTTTGTAAATGGGTTTAACATCAGCCAACCTCCAGTCAAGTAGAGCTTCCCCAGTCAGCCAGGATGGCTGGAAGATGATGGAAAGGGGTTTGGCAAGCACCTCTGCCAGCTCCCTTAATGCCCTCAGGTGGATCCCATCTGGCCTCATAGACTTATGGACGTCTAATTGGCAAAGCAGGTCTCTAACCATTTCCTCTTGGATCAAGAAAGCTTTGTTACTCTCTTTCTTTCTGTCCTCTGGCTCATGAGGCTGAGTACCCAGGGAACATCTTACCCTGCTATTAAAGACTAAGGCAAAGAAGGTATTAAGTACCTCAGCTTTATACTCATCCTTTGTCACTGTTGTCTCCTGTGTATCCAATTTACTTTGGGATGGAGATTCTCCTTAGTCCTCCTTCCGTTGTTAATATATTTGTAGAAACATTTTTTATTATCTTTCACAGAATCAGCCAATTTAATTCCTAGTTGGGCTTAGCCCTTCTGATTTTCTCTCTACATGATCTCACTTCATCCCTGTAGTCCTCCTGATATTCCTGCCCTTTCTCCCAAAACTCATATATTTACCTCTTTTTTTCTGAGATTCACCCAGTTCCCTCTGCATAGGCAAGCTGGTTTTCAACTCTGCTGGCTTATTTTATGGTGCATGGGGACAGCCTGCTCTTGCGCCACCAGGATTTCCTTCTTAAGGAGCATCCAGCCCTCCTGGGCTTCTTTGCCCTTAAGAGCTGAATCCCATGGAACTCTATCAACCAGCTTTCTGAATGGTCTGAAGTGTACTCTCTGGAAGCCCAAGGCAGCAGTTCTGCTGACTCCCATCCTTATTTCTCCTAGAACTGAGAATTCTGTCATCTTGTGATAGCTATGCTGCAGGCATCCTCCATCATATCTCCCACAAAGTCTTCTCTGTTCACAAACAGCAGGTCCATCGGTACACCTTCCCTTGCTGGCTCACAATCAAAAATTAAAATAAGTTAAATCTGTATTACCAGATAAATCAAATTCCAAATAAGTTCTCAAGTGATCTCCTCTCTTTGCAAAGGCAACCACAAAAATATTAATTGACCCAACATATCAAGAGAGGACTTCATGCAACAAACTTTACAATCAATAAAAGGTTGCCATGTAAGATGAGTAAAAGAAAAAAAAAGTACAAAATTAATATCCCAGTCTGTGCATTAATTTCAATGCACTGCCTTGAGCAGTAGGGGAAAAAAAATGTAGCAATGAATAGTCTAAATTAGAAAGCTGAAGGTGAAGAAGAAAACAATGAGTAGGATTGACAGGACTAGTCATGCATTTGGGTTTCTTTCTCATGGGAAATTTGAATCAGAATAAATACCATCTACATGGTGAAGACAAAGGCTGATACAAAGGGAAGGCTCTGATTCCTTGTACAACAGCTTGTAGCATCTCTTCTCTATCGTGCTGCCTCTTCTGCAATGGGACACTAGCCTTTGTTTGAAACACGCAAACAGTAAACACACCTCCTGTTTTCTATTTTCCCCTGTGTTGCTATCAGTTTTCAGAGATGATATTTAAATTACACTAAAGGTCAGCCTTAGCAGACAGAACAATTTATATATGCTTTTGAGAGCACAGTAAGGATCAATATATAGAAATGGAACCTACACTTGTATAAGTGTACAAATGATAAGATGATACCAGCAAGCACAATTCAAATATTGATCAATTTAAATATGTGAGTAAATGAAAAAGGAGAAAACATCAGTTGTGGTGGACAACTGACAAAGAGTCTGGCAGCACATAAAATGTATGTTGAGATGGAAAATCATTCTTTTTCTTATTTAGTTTTCTTTAAATTCTGTTTGCATTACTTCTCTGCCCTTCCATCCTGTTTTCAAATCACATAAGAAACAACATAGCTGCTGTAGGCATAAGAGGCTTCCATTTCAATTTGGGCAAAATGATGCACTTATATGTGCCACAGGCCTCCAGCTTTTTCCTGTATAGTAAGCTTTGCATCACTGATCGAGTTACAGACGTTTGTCTATGGGAGAAGCTGTGAAAGGCAGCACGTCTATGTCATGTCCATGGGAAAAATGTTCCCAACTCCCTCACTTTAGAATAGGACACTTGTCCACTTACTAAAATATTCTGTGTAATTTTATCTTTTATTCAGTCAGGATGTTTACCCTGAATGATTCAATATTGACAAGCAAAGAGAGGGGCAATATCTCTCCAAAGAGACCTCTCCTAGAAGTGCAGTTCTGCAAATGTTACTGAACTGCTTTCCTGCAAAAGCCTTCCCTTTAGCACCGTTCACAGAGACCAGAGCACTTAATCCTTCCTTTTCAACAACAATCTCCTACCAAAAGTTGCTGAATTAGAGAAGGCTTCTTGCTTGTTGATATTCTGCCAAGTGACATAAAAATTAAATTTCACTCAGTTGAATCAGACTCATTTAGTCAAGGCTCATTTAAGAATTCTTTTTTAAAGCTTGATTTCACCATCACAGTTATATACAACACCTTATCTCTGATAGAGTTACCATATCTTCAGTGTTGACTTAATCACCAGGAACAAAGATTAAGGAATTGATAGTATTCAAGACTAATTTCACAAAACTATGGCGCAGGAGACTCATTACAAAATTCCTTGTTGTTTTGTTCTTTTTTTTTTTTAATAAAATCTTCCATCCTGAAGGTTAAGTCTGCTTAAATGTCATCTTAACCTTCCTCTAGATGATTTAGATTTTAGAAGATACATTTTTATAAAAAACAAGCAGCTTCACACTATGGCAGTTATAGAATCATGTGATTTTGCTCATTCAAATTCCTCTTTATAAGCAGAATACACGATTTATTATAAAGTATGAAGACCTTTTCTGAAACCTTGTTCTTACTCTGCATAGAGTGGCCTAAACAAAAATGATCCAACGTTTTTGGGATTCAGTACAGAAGGTACTCAGCTTTACTGTGGCAAAAGGGGATAAAAGTTCTGGTAGTGGTTTTGAATTTATCCTCATCACAGATTTTCAATACAACAGCATTAGATGGATTGGTATTAATATGCTGTCTATGTGAAGTGATGAGGTGATCCTTAATTGCCTTTTTTTGTAGAATCATGAACTGCACTTTGAAGTAGAGAGTGTGGGTGTGAATTACCTCCACTTTACCCACTTAAAAGCTGTAACAACATATTTTTTGTTAGTGGAAGGAGGTGGGGGAAATTTCTAGCAAACTCCAAGTACTTTTTGAAGTTTCCTCTCTTCTAGGTATTGATACTTTCAAACTAATTATCAAAAACAAGGAGACTTACTGCCTCCCATTTCACATGCATTCTTTTCCACTTCAGGATTGAACTTGATATTGATTTCTGGATTCACGTATACAACAAAATTATTAGAAATAGTAGGACAAATAATGTAACTGCAAATGAGGTACTGTATCTGTCTTCACTCAAAAATTACTTCTCCATGTAGATACAGTCAATTTAAACTGAATCCAAGCACTTTATTTGCTCCCAGATAAGCATACCTTAAGGCATAAAAGTTTCTTTCCAGATTGTGTAGGTCTAACGTTATAGCACCCTTTGCCATCAGTAATGAGATAAAGATGAAAGATGAGAAAAAATTTGCTTCCAGTAGTATCCAAAATAGATAGAAGATTTTTGTGCTACCCTCACAGGTGAAGCCAAGCCTTCATAATGCTCCTAATATAAGTCAGGTGCATTTCATTAAAGTAATATGTAAAATTGTTATCAAAACACTTTATATATAATGCGAGCATGCA
Source organism: Clamator glandarius (assembly GCA_033459285.1). Classification (NCBI taxonomy): domain Eukaryota; kingdom Metazoa; phylum Chordata; class Aves; order Cuculiformes; family Cuculidae; genus Clamator; species Clamator glandarius. Next base: position 756,345 of record JAUNZM010000032.1, read on the forward strand.
AATAGTCATATGATAAATTATTTCAAGAAAAGTTTCTATTTTCAAACAGACGATGCTGAAAGCCCTATAAGTAACATCAGAATGTCTTTAAGTCTGTTATGTGTAAACAGTAATATGATGTTGAGTTTGAGAAATACGCCGTGACTACAGACACAATCTGAAAATCACGGTCTGGCATAATGATCACTCACTGACATGTTAGTACAATGTAGACCTCTTTGTCAGAGCACCAGTACTCAGTTGAGAGGCAGAAAACATGGGTCATCAAAGCCAGGGGTACGGAACTCCCTATGTCACCTGTCACCATCTTCTGGGGCCTTCTAAAGCATCCAGCAAAGCTGCCTAAGGCACCACTGACAAGACTGACTGAACTCATTCAGTCAGCAGCTGAAGAGTAGAATGAGACTTGCCATCAAGATAAGCATTTCCGACTGTTTATGAAGAACTTTTTTCCAAAGAATCTGAAGTTCTGCTGCTGTGCTTAACTAAGCAGCATGCTTTTTCTTACTGTCTCTCTCCACTCTCTAAACCTGAAGAAGCTGCTTGTAAGAATGAAATCTCTTTTAGGGCATCAAAAATTCTTCCAGATTACTGTGATGAGTACTTGACAAAATATATAATAAGCCTAAAAAATGTTTTTATCACAGAAACCAAGGTGTTGGGTCAGTGTTTCCTTGATGAAGGTAGTCTTTTTCTGGCTTTAAAACCAATGTGAAATGCTCTGAAAATTTTGGAGGCATGTCACTTAGAGAAGGAGAATGAGCCTTTTGTCTAATACCTGTTCCTAAGCTATGGCAGCTGAGAGCAGTTCTGCTCTGTTGGCACTTTTTCCAGAGTTTCATAACCTGCTGCACTAATGTTTCCAGCCAGTTTGGCTGGGCAGCCCCACACCAAAGCTTTCACCAAGCTTTGACAAATTTCTTTTCTTATCTTCATTTTCTGGGGAGGAGGCAAAGACAATGCTTTGATGATGCATGAAAAAGACGGCAAAGCTAAATCCTCACCTTGAATCCATATCTCAAGTCATGTACTCAACTTCTGCGAAGCCCTGCCATTTCCTCAGTAGGAAACAAAAAATTAAAATAAATACCCTTAAAGGTAAGAATGTATATAGAAAAACTTCAAACTTTTGTATAGATTCTTTCTATGCAAACCATAATGATCATAAAGAGAAAGTTCACATATATTATATAAAATTATTTGGAAGAAACATTAAAATATCCACACTGTCTGAAGAAGTCAAACAAGAGACAATCACCCTCTTCTAATATCTAGAGATATTCAGTGTAGTCACTTCTCAGGGAGCAGCAGGGGCCTTATATTGACAATCCAAATCTATCTCTTTGACCTGTCACTTGAATGGAGGGATGCTTTTTGATAGCGACTACACTGTGGGGCGAAGAGCTCCACAGTTAATTTCATACTGAAGAAAAACCTCCTTCTTGACTTAGACTAAACAAGAATGAGCATAAGTAATCTTGCATGGCCAAGCAATGATTCAGATCAGAATCCACAAATAATGGCAAAAGAGGGAGCAAGACAATGTTTATCAAACACAAGAAAACAAATGTAAAATAAAATGTATCAGGTTAGCTATGTACTAATAGAACCTGATGATGTATTTCCTCTGAAAAACAGATCGAATTGCTAATAAACCATGCACTGTACAGCATGCACTATGCAGCCAACAAGAATTTGGCACAGGACATCTGAATTGTTCTGTGACTTTCTGCAGAAGGTTTAAATATTCCCTTGTAAGGTCCACCAAATGCCTTAGGTTTGAGGAAGAAATAAATACATAGCATCCCAAAAGTGTAGAATAAATAAGTATAAAAGCTGGTCAAAGCTCTAAAGGTTACTTAGCCTTTTACTTACAGGGAAAGACTATCAAAATGCTTGAGTAAATTTCCAAATACAAACCATAAATAACATAAACATAAAAAAAACATAAAATAAACAAGTATGTTACTGAAACCCTGTATTCAAATGCTTTTGAAGTTTTCCAGAGTAAATCTCTTCCTGTTGTTCCCAATAGCGCTCTGAGTAGAATCATAATAGAATGGTTTGGGTTGGAAGAGTATCTCGATTCACCCCCCTGCAATGAGCAGGAACATTTTCCACTAGATAAGGTTGTTCAAAGCCTCATCAAATATAGTCTTGAACCCCTCCAGGGACTGGGCATCCACAGCTTCTCTGGGTGAATGGTTCCATTGCCTCACCACCCTCACAGTAAAAAAATTCTTCCTTATATCTAATGTAAATCTTTCAGCTTAAAACTGCTCCCCTTCATTCTGTCACTGCACTCTGTGGCAATGAGCCCCTCTCCAGCTTTCCTTTCAGCCACTCTAAGTACTAGAAGGCTACTATTACGTTTCCTGGGAGCCTTCCCTTCTGTGGGCTGACCAACCCCAACTCTCTCAGTCTGTCCTCATATGGGAGGTGCTCCAGCTCTCTGATCATCTTTGCGGCCTCCTCTGGACTCGCTCTAACAAGTCCACGTCCTGACAGCTCCAGAACTGAACTCAGTACTCCAGATGAGGTCTCACAAGAGTATTGTAGAGGGGCAGAATCACCTCCTTCACCCTGCTGCTCATTCGTCTTTTGATGCAGCCAAGGATACAGTTGGTAGAAAAGAAATTACAAAAGAGTTAAATGATGAAACTGATTCATATTCCTGTATAATTATTCTAAACACTAAGTTTGGTTATCCCTAAAATGTTATCCCTAGTTTAGCAGAACATTATGACTATTTATTCCAGTGTTCTGTGTTTTTCCTTTTAACACTGTATGTAAAACAGGTTTTGAGGATGAATTATTTAGCTCTCTGCAGAAAAAGTGCTTTAAAATCATCTTCTTGGGGACACTAATGCATTTATTATCCCAGAAAAACTCAGATCCAGCATCTGTTGTCCTGTGTATTTTACTGTCTAATAATGAGCACGCCTGTGGGATTTGTTTACAGCAGGGCTTTCTGGATTTTTTTTGTTTTGTTTATTTCGTTCAGAAAGAAAATAGGAAATTGAAAAACATTATTAATATTTGAGTGGAACAACTTATAAGTTTCTGACAACTTACTGATTAATTCAGGTGGTTTCCAAATTGCCCTCCTTAAGAGAACTGCGGTATTTCAAAACAAAAATTTAAAGAAATGAGGAAAAAAATCCCTTGCTTTATTTTTGTTTTCCCATGCTACCTATAATCTTATTTTACTGTCTGACTGCTTTGGAACAGGAGTCATGGGCAACTTTATGAAGAATCTTATCTTTATAGATCTTGTCTAGAAAAATATAGCAAAGACTAAATCCACAGAAGAAGATGGAAGGTCTACTTCACGGGAATGGAATACAAATGTCAAGAATGGACATGGTATAGGCAAAGGAGAAAAAAATTATTTTCCTTGTGCCTCTTCTTCTAAAACAGATAACAGATTTTACTTTGAATGTGGAAGGCTTGGCATGAGAAAAACAACGTGTTCCCAGTAGGTTTGTGGTCCAGGATCAAGCTATAATATTTAGTTGCATCAGAAATGGTTTTATTTGCCTGCATACCGCCTTTCAAAGCCCCCTCATTTAAACAGTGGGGTGGTAATTGCTCAGGAAGGGAGGAAGCCAGAACTTCCCAAGGGTTAAGCTTGGCCTTAGAGGAGAACAGGGCTGGTAAAGATCACCACTTGAGCTGTGCCCAACTGGTAGAAAGAATTCATGTTCAGAAAATTACTGGACGCAGGGATATACTTAGCCTTTCTCTCTATGGATATATTTCCACACCTGCTTCTCTTTACAGGAGTCAAAAGCATTCAATGCTTAGGACACCACTGTAGATTTTACAAGTAGCTAAAAGGACTATTGAAATGCCTTTTTTATATTTAAGTATTCCACAACTTTACATTTTGGTTCTCACATTTTCAGAAAACTGGCTCTTCTCACTTGTGAGACGATTGTAACAAATTGCAACAAATTCTTCTCTATTCTTTAAAAGAATTCCTTACTTTTATTACAAAGTGCTTCTGTTGATCATTTATTCAATTGCAACCGATACTTCTAATTATCTTTCAAAAAATATGCAGAAGAATGTAAAAACACCAGAAAACTCAGTGTGGTATCTATCAAGCACACATGCACAACCAGTATCTCCCTTGGATCATAGAGTTTTAACACACGCTGGAACTCTTCTTCAAAACTTGCCACAAGTAGGAAGCTCATCTGCATGCACTGCAGTTGAGTTCAAAGTCCTGGCAATAATGCTTAAGCTGTTGCTATTTGGAAAATATTTGTTGGTCTCATTGAAACAATATTTTAGTGCAGATATTTACAAGTTTGTAGTTTTGCTTCAAAAACTGAAAATTTTGTAATTTTCACTGGGCAGTTAAGGCTTGCTTGTTTGATGGGTTTCTTCCCCTCCTCTTTATTAGGAACTAGTTGCAGAACATATGTCTGAAAGAGTGTGGAGGAAGAACTGTGGAAGAAAAGAAAGCTGTGAAGTAATATAGGTTACACCATTCTGTGAGAAAGGATACTAGAAACAGGTGGCCAAGGACACCTTTCTCATGCTACTTGCTGCATCTCTATAGTCCAAAGACCACCAATGGGACTACAAAATTAAGGAGAAAGAAAGGCCTATTCTTTCAGTTCACAGCTCTACGAAATACAATGATATGGTCAAATTACTAGAAAACCAGCAGAAAATAGACTATTTTATCCATTAGCCTCATTTTTTTCCGCAAGCCTACTTCGAAGGAAGGAGGATGAATGTGTGCTTGTGGGTATTTATGACAAGATTGTATTTATTATTATTAATGGTCTCTCATATATTAGTTAGGAGCACTCGATTTCTCGTTGAAACCAAAGGAAAGGTCAGGCTGTCAGAAAATTACAGTTTATGTAAATTTACTCTTCAGATTAAAAGGGGGAGCAGAGTACTCTGTGTTTGTCAGGGACAGAGGCATGCTTTCCCAATGAGGGAAGAAATACCTAGTTTTTCCTTTCCTTTTCCTCCCCTTTTCTCCATGGAGGGGCAGTAGCCATAAGACACTAAGGATTGGTGGTGAGAAGAATGCAGTAGGGTCCCAGGCCTTGTACCAGGACAGAGTGGGATGTAGCCAACTGTTTGCAAGCAAGAGGATGCCCATACCCATATGAAGCCCCATCTACAGCACATTTTCTCTTTTAAGTGGTCTTTTTCTAAACCACAGTGGACACCTTTCAGTAGTGTTTGTGTGACTAATGCCACATTAATTCCAAGAGGAATTTGCTAAATGTCCTGCAAATTGAGACAAACATCTGCAGAGTAAAAAGCTCTTTAACACTATGAATAAATTGAGCCTCTTTAAAACGCACCAGGACCCCAGCACACTCTGGAGCCTTCATGGTTAACCTCTGTTCCATCTGCTGTAATGATTTATGGAGAAGATGACAAGATCCTGAAATCAAATCACTAATAAAGGAAAACAAAAATCCAAAATTCCACAGAGGAAAAAAGTTTTAAGAAGTTATGCAGGTTACAGTTGCCAGGGAAACCACTTTGCACCAGCCATATGGTCAGAAAAATCTATTTTCTTTGTTCTCTGGAGGGAAAAAGATATTTTGGTGCAGAGTGAGAAAAAAAAGCAAGCCACAAAAGTTAGAACAAAATATTCTTATACATACACTTAATCACTAATGAGAAGATAAATGACTTGCCAAACTAAGCTACAGAAATCCAGCACTAACTAAAATATTAATATAGGGTATGCAAGTTCCTTTCTGCTTTATGTTTGCACTTTGAAATGAGCAGCTTCCCTTGGTATCAAAGCTATTTACTGTTGTTGTTCGCTTTATAGACTGAAAGAAGATCCCAGCAATGGCTTTTTTCTTTGCCACTGGTTTTCTTATTGCCCTGTGCTTTTAGCATGGGTACCACTGCTCTAGTAGGAGCCATGGTCCATAGTTGCACCTTTTAAAAACATTTACCTTTCAACCTTCCATATTACCATGTTTAAGCAGGAAATTGAGTGAAGGGGTATGGGACACTTGTGGGAGCATGTAACATTTCTAGACCAGTATACATCTGCCTGCACCCTCACAGGCAATGAAGTTGAAAGCAGCTGTAGGTCCCATGGGTGCAGAGAGCCCCGATGACCAGAGGTGACTGAAAGGCTATCTGGTATCTGCCTCTGGTCCTTGTCCCAGACCGAGAGATCACAATTAAGAATTCAAAATTGCACCACAACAAACACTTCCTGTGCAGAGATGAAGAGGGGCCTCAGAGTCCCTCACAGCTCTGCAGAAAGACATGATGAACCTGTTCAGTTTGGTTCCTTGCTCGTGAATAAAATGAATATATTATTTGACCAGATCTCTTCCAGCTTACAAAAGGTTTCCCAGTGTAACTATTTTCAATGCTGTCTGTGATAAGATGTTTGGAAGAGCTGTGTAGTTCCCTAATACTAACAGCTAAACAAGTGCTTCAGGCAAAAATAAAAGAAAAAATACTTTGAAAATAATCCTTAAAATGACAAAGAGGCAAATAATCTACTTTTACTCTGAACATAACTATTCAGTCTTATTTTTCAGAAACAGATTGTCCATCTGTTCAAACTATTTGCTTTACTCTTATAGCAATATCAAAAGAAATATTAATGATAACAAACTGAATAATTTCTGCTCATTATAAATAATGGATATTTGCCTGCTCTAAATGGCAATACACAGATGTTCTCAGAAATAGGCTTAATTTAAATACATGCAGAGTCACAACTTCTATTTTTAATTAGGGTCTACACTGTCTTTGCTAGTGTCTGCAAAAGAAAAGTGTAGGTAAAAGCAAATGCAGACTACACCCTAGATCTACTTCCAATTCTCTGTTTGCTCCTGTGACAGGGAGCAACAAATAAAATCCTAATGTTCTTATAAAGATGATGACTCTGGGGTTTTCAGTATCAGTGAAATAACAGCAGTCTCTCCTTCTCAGACATCTCAGACATCTCAGACAGGGTTTTTGGTGTGCCACTGATATGGTTTTCAGAGTAAGTTATAAATGGTATGTGAGTACCAGGAAACAGGGATTTGTTCCATTCACATCTGTAAAGGTTTGCAAGAAAAAAAACAGTTTATGTGAAGACTTACAACAATGAGAAAACTCTATACCCTTTCCTCTTACAGTCGTGCTGATGTTTAATCTGAACCCTGTACCAAAGAGACTTCAATTCTGAGGACTTGGTGAATTAATCACAGTGCAGAAGCCTCAAGATGCCCTGCAGCCTGTTGTGAGACACTGTAGTTAAACGTTAGGAGGGACATCCAAAAAGGAAAGTTGAATTCTTGATAGACAGCTACATTCTGCTAGCAGGGAGACGTTTATCTACATTTTCAGAAAAGATGACTGGAAATCAGACCTATTCAGAGGCAGAGGAGGAGTCAATATTTAATTAAAATTTGAATTTTCAATCTTCTCTTTAGCAAGTCTTCTTTTCTTTTTAAGCTGTCTTATGATTATCTCGACATTCCTAGAAAGTCTCCAGCTCAGGCACTCGCACATGGCCTTCACACCTGGAGCTGAGCAGCTTATAGCAATCCTCAGCACTTGGCAGCCCCTAACACCTACTGTACTCTCAGCTGGAGCTGAGAAACAGAGAGCCCAGAAGTGTTTCCTGAGGTGGCAGAGACAATTCATTATTCTTCTTAAGGATTTTCGTTACTGGGGAGATGACTTAGAAAAAGAACATTAAAAATATTTTCACTAGATCTTCAGATCTCAGCTGTTTAACTAAGAATGCTTTTAAGTATTATGGTTAGAAGTAGCACATAAAAGAACACCCTGGGGACCATTTGTGTGAAGAAGTTCCCTGGTTAAGACTGTTAAAAACCTAAACTGATAAGTGACCAGCAATTGATCAAGGACCAGCCAGCTACAGTGAGAGAAGGTTGTAGGCAATTTTATTATAAGAATGATCTCAAATGATCCAACAGAGTTGCAATTGTTCAGCAAATGTGCAGAAAACTCTGGGGACACCTTACGACAGCCTTCCAGTACCTAAAGGGGCCTACAAGAAAGCTGGAGATGGACCTTTTACAAGGGCACATAGTGATAGGATAAGAGGTAATAGTTTTGAACTGAAAGAGGGTAGATTTATATTAGACATTAGGAATAAATTCTTCCCTATGAAGGTGGTGAAACACTGGAACAGGTTGTTTAAAGAAATTGTAAATACCTTCTCCCTGGAAGCATTCAACGCCAGATTGGATGTGCCTTTGAGCAACGGTCTAGTGGAAGATATCCCTGCCCATGGCAGAGGGGTTGGAACTTTATCTTAAGATCTCCAACTCAAACCTTTCTATGATTCAATAAATGTTCCCATGATTCACCATGCCAGACACCTCAGTTTCAAAGGAAACTTCTTCTACCAACTCAGCCCAGCCCATTTACCATGGCTTATCATTTTGTAACTGAGAACATTAGTTTTCCAAGACCACAGCTAAAGACCTAGTAGCTACAGTATGTTTTGCTGCCAAATGAGGTCATGGATTAACAAATCATTGAAATGGTACAGGTACAGAATTTGTTCTGGTTTACTCAGACCTTTTTCTCAGGCCTACTGTCAGCCTACCCATCTTGTCAAAGGAGTGACTTGGCAGTAGTTTTCTGCCCCTGGACATTTATTTTGGCAAATTTATCAACTGATCTTCTATTGCCTAGTGGTTTTGCAACAAAGTCCCAGTTGCAGCTTCTGGCTGAGAGCAGTTTGCATAAGTTTCTAAATCTCTGCTTTGCAATCTTCACATCTTGTTCCTTTTGATGAACATGAAGATGATTGCTCCTAGCGATACCTGAACCGAAAATGAACCGAAAATATATTACAACTTTTAAGCTTGCCAAGCAGTGAAGGAGAAATTCACACCAATCCCAGTGCTCAGAACAGCTGTTGTGACAAGGTGATATTGCTAAGGAGTCTCAAAATAGACGCCAAGGCAAATACTCCCTCTGTAAGGGTTCTGCTGTGTTTTGCAGCCTCCAGCTGGAATCTAATTGCAATTTAAACACAGAGCACAAAACACACAGCATTACTCACTTTTAAAGTTCTTTTAAGGAGTCAGAGAAAATTAAATAGTAAATCATAATCTAGAATTTCCAGAACCAACATGGAGTCTCCAGAGACGTGGTAATTACTTTATCTAGACAGTTGAATTTAGTGAAACGCTTCTTGTTAAAATAGAAAGGTGGCAAGGAAGATAATACTTGATTTCATATATTTCCCATGATGTTCTCTTTTTTATTCAGAAAAGACAGCAGTAGGTGAGAGGTATAGAAGAAAAGATAAAACAAACTTTTCCACAGATATGGATAATTTGAAACCATTTCTTACTTGAACTTTCAGAATTCCTCCACATTTCTCTCAGTCAATTATCTCTGATTACATCCTGATAATGAAGACAATTGACACAATGGTATTTATACTTGCTACCTGTCTACATTCCACTATTAAGAGGTTGAAGGCTGTTGTTAAAGGCATTGTATAATGTGCATAGCTTGATCTATGCAAGCACAGCATCCCTTTGTCGTGCATGAGTTTGTTTACTCATTTGATTTTAAACCAGGTGATCTTATTTGCATCCTTCTGTCATTGACAAGGTGGTATCATGTTTCTACTTCTTGTTTACACGTTGTGGATTTTCTACTCATCCAAGACAAGAAGATGACCCTAAAACATAAACAATCTCTTTCTAATAAAGATTTCAAACATGGGTGGTGAGTTTTTCAAGTGTGCTCTTTTTTGTGTGTCTTTCTCTGCAGAATATACAGACCAATGATGGATTTTCTGCTTCCTCTCAAATGAGACATTTCTTCCTGCTATGCATTGAGCAGGAGACTTAGCTAACCTATTTAGCTTTAGCAGGAAGCCATTTGAATTTGTGTGTCACAACAGCTGTATCTGCAGGACAGCAAAGGCCAACTCATCTTGGTGCAAGGGAGAGAGCTTGAAACCTGGATTTGCAGAAAGGAAATGTCACCAGTGACCAGCAGTATCAGGCAGAGATTCACACGTTAATCTTGCTTAGCGTTTGTCTCAGGATGGTGGAAGAGAACACCTCAGGCTGTACTGAGGCTTTTTTAAGTGCATATGTTCTGACAGTGTGCTGTATTATGACAGTGTAGTGTTTGGTCTTGACTCATCTTAACAACGACAGTCTAACTTTCAGCAATGAGACTGTTAATAGATCTTTCCATCAAAATGAGCCACAACTTAGAAGAAAAATGAGGCCTTATATAAACATTTGCTCTTCCATAGCACAGAATTAGGGACAAGAGATACTGTTAAGATAGAGACATCACTATTTCTTCCACCACAGGAATGCTGCTTGTGGAAGGGGAAGGAACATTTAACAGGATGGGTGAGAAGAATTGCATGTTCCTTGTTTGGATTGCTTTGAGCACAACAAAGAAGAAGCCACTCTAAATGCAGTTACTGACTGCACAGAAGAGAAAGAGGGTGCTTACTGGCAGTAAGAGATTGCCTGAATATAAAATACTCAATGCACTCAACATTTTCCACATCATTCCCTCATTGGTGCATAGCAAGCAGATGCAATCCGGTGTGACCAGTGAGCTTGGGTGTTCTCCTTTTCTGAATGACCAGCCTGAAACAGTGTGATAAAATCTTTTTTCAGATGAGAGGTACAGTCTCCTTAAAAGTGTCTTATTGTGGGAATTTCACATCTTGGCTGTCAAAAAGAAAAAAAAGTTTACATTTTAAAGCCTACATACTGTTTCTAAAAGTTCATAAGCCATTAAAAGTGGAGGGAAACAGAAGCACATATAAAAGGTTACTCAGAATCCACTCAAATGTTTTATTTTCACTTTTATCTCCTAGACAATCCTTACTAAAGAAATTACTATAAAAGGTAATGACAAAAAATAAAATTTAGAAGGAACACATTCTGTATTTCCTTTTAGACCATTTTAGACATTTTCTTATTTCATAAAAGAAACGAAGTAAGTTTCATTGGAAGAAAATCTGAGATTGCAACATGCATGGTCAGTGAGCTGCTTCATCTCTGCTCTGTTAACTTGCAAGGTGTTCCCCTCTGCTAAGATTATACTGGAATATACACTTAATTTGTAATTGATATTCTGAAGCATAAAGGAAGATGCCAAATTAAAAATCTCAGTTTGCATTCCTTTCTACATAGTATAAGTTTACCATTATAATTAAAATTTTAAACTTCTGAATGCCCTAGGATAAATTGTGTTGAACAAAGCAAGAGTGAAATGGCTCTTAAGTCGTATGGAAAAAAAAAATGTTTTGTAGAAACTTTCAATGCTTCAAGAGTGTAATTTTCATTCTGCTTTTATTCTAAAAGCACAGTGTTAATAATATTTACACACAACCATGACTTTTGTGATTTCTAATTGCAGGAGGGGATTTGCAAATATTTCCATGATCAGGACATTATCTGAGTGTGTGACAGATCTGATAAGCCTGGAATTTATCTGACTTTATGCAAACCTCTTCATCCCAGTTTACGCTGAATTAAACAGACCTAAGAGTAAGATAGTTCTTCATAGATCCCAGGCCTTTGCCTTTGCTAAACACATACGTGCTAAACACTTCTGCAGGCAGAAGTATCTAGGTCTGATCTGAACATATGTATTTCACTGTCATTCAGGTTTTGAAGACAGGTCTAAAAATCTCCATTGGAAAAGAACAGAAGTGACTGAAGTCTGCAAGTTATTTTTGCTTCAGTGAAACAATATGATTGACAATTTGCTGCAATTAATCCAGCTCATTCCAGCAACATCAAATATCTCAAAACAAGTTTCTGAAAGAAGGTCAATTTTAGCTGACTCTAATTACCTATTCTGGATAAATTCAGCACCTAAAGATAGCTCCGTTCTCTAATTCACATAATCACAGATAAAAAAAAAAAAATAGAAGTTTTGATCCATAAAATAGACATTTTTTTGATGTGACTATTATTTTTCACCATTATTACTAATAAAACATGAGTCTTGAACACTTTTTGTATTATCATGATGGCAATGTTACTTCTCAGAGCATCACCTATAACTCTCCTGCTGTACAAGTAACAAATAGCACAAAGAGTGGTAAGAGTGGTAGTTTTGTTAAGCATGAGCACTGTGCAGACATCTTAGATGCAGTAGGGGAATAACCTACTTTTGCATTGTAACTCTCTCTTTGATCATGATACATTCTCCATAGCAGTAGATGAAAACCTTTTGCTCTCTTCACTTTCTAATGAATGCTAAACTCATTTAGAATAGTTAGATTAATCTGTACCTTTTCTTAACTGGTCACACTAACTCCTCTGCATTCAATGAATTCTGGGAGCTTAATTAAATTATCAGTTTTTAAATGGAGCTTATTATTATCCATCTATTTTTATTTCTCTTACAGACTCCCTCCTGGAACTGCCCTTCCAAAAACACCATTGCAAGTGGAATCCAGTAGAAACAGTGTTTTCAGGTTAACTAAAAGATAAAGTTTCTGGAAAGTCACATGTACTCACTTCCAAACCAATATGATCATACCAAAAGCAAAACTGGGATGTGTTATGCAAGCACACCATTCTTTTCTTTACTGTACCCACTCTGTCCAGATTGTTGACTTGTGATATAGATTGAATAAGGAAATAAACACAAGTGGTGAGGCTCTGACTTGACCCTGGATTTGTATCTGATCCTCAGCATGAGATAGGGGCCATCACAAGTTTAGTTCCTCTGTGCACAGTGCTGAAAACACATCATGATAAACAGCTCCTGAGCCCAACTTCCAATCTCTGCACTGAAGTGCATAAAATCAAGATGTTCAGAGCAAACAGAGACACTCAGAGGCATGAGGGTCCTACAGTGCCTGGCCAGAATCCAGATCAATTCTCCATGTCTGTTGGGCTAGGTAAGCTTTCATAGTTTTTATTCTTCTGATCTAACTTACCCCAGATGTACTTCAAGGTATTTCTCTGCTCCCTTCAGGATTATAGTTTTTTCTAGCTAACTTGGAAAGTGCAGAAATTGGAATAGAAATCCTGAAAAATGCTAGAGCTTTTCCTGACAGGTACAACAAGGGTTGGTGCACATCTGAACAATAATTACAGGAAAAAACGCAAAATAGGCCTAGAAGGTGCCTCAAAGACATGCGGTCCATTTATTTACTTCAAGGGAGGAACATCTTAACCCAGACAAATGCTGACAGGCATTCGTCTACCTTATTTTAAAAGCCTCCTCAAAAAAGCCTTCTGAACTCATAGATATTCAAATTGCTATTCTATCACCTTTCAGATGGATATATTTCCCTAAATCTGTGTAATGTAGACATATTCGTGCTTATCCATTACATACTGGGCATAGAGAACACTTAAGTTAGCTACCTGGTTTTAGCCAGTTTTTAAATGCCTTGAAGACTGTTGCATCTTATTCTTCCCATCTCCTTTTAGATACTCTTACTTTACATGAAGACCTTACAGAAGAGCAATCGATACTCCTGTCAAAACCAGCTCGAAAACCAGCTATGCTATCGAAAATTCTGCTTATCTGACCTCCACTCAGATAATATAGTTCCAAATCCTGCAATCACTAAAGCAAAGCTAACCTGTGCACAGACAGTCCATATCAGGACACAGTTCATAAACATTACATTTTGTAATCAAAGATATCATGTAGTGTGTTAAAATAAGCCTTAAAAAAAACCTATGACCAAATAGACACAAACCCAACAACTTTCATTAACAAACAGAGTGAAGAACTGCGTGTGAAAGGGAGGATGGAGAACTGACAGGAGGTGTGGTTTGACTTAATTTATGGAAGTAGTAATGTCATAACTTTGGTTACAAGCATGAGCATTTAATCCATAGAGCCTCTTTTAGAGTATGGAATACAAAATGCTGCAGTTGAAGGCCATTTCATAGTCAAAACCCCTTTGCTGTATATGTGTTTGGAGATAACAAGTTTGGTTCCTATCCCTTTGCATTGTCCAGGATCCATAATTTTAGGGTGGTGGACTACAGGATACAACAAGTGAAAAGAGTGCTTGACACTATGAACTAGATATTTTGAGATGTCTTTAAGTAAAACACATGCATGTAACATCTATAACAACATTGGGGTTCTACTTTGAAAAGTGCTTAGAGGATCTGGAACCCTTAGAGCTCATGCAGGGGCCACAGAAGATAAACACCTGCTCAGATACAGGAGTTTTAACCTGCTCTCTCAAGACATTGTAATTGAGAGATCACAAACCCTTTCATTCTGATGGACATACATCTTTGTACCTGGAACATTCCCAGAAGCATCATCTGTGGCAAGACTTTATTATGATAATTGCAAAGTTACATTAGACTGTGTGGAGTCTGTGTAGCAACGTTAAATTAAATTTCTCGTTGGCTTCAAGGCTTGCTATCTGTAATTAGTGGCTTCTGTTCTTTATTACACTGATCAGTAGTGCAGCGCTATTCATCACCACAGTCTTAGTTAATTATCCTTGCTAATGATTTTCACTGTGAAAATAATCTACAGGTCCCATTTGCAAAGATTGCTCTGCATTAAAATTGTTTGCTGGTAAGGCACCACTGTGAGCTGGCAAGCTGTGGGTAGGGAGTTACTTATCCTGTAAGATGACAGCTTAGTTGATGCAGTCAAGAGAGAAGAAAGTATTATAGTACAATTTGGCATTAAGTTCGTGACTACTCTCTGCCAGATGTGTGAGAGGGTGGGAGCGAGATGTCATAGCAGCATGCTGAGAGGAGCTCAGCTGGAGGAGACAAAAATAAGAAAAGGAAGACTTTAAGCATGCAGTTAAGCCAGCATGGTCAGTGACTGTTGCTGGTCTTCTACTAACAGCCAAAATGTACATTTATATCTGAACAGCCATACTTGCAGGTGACAAAAGACAGCATATACTCTGAAGTCAAGGCAGAAGTGTTATCTCTTTGCTGAGAGGTTCTTTCTTTGCAAATGGGAGGTTCAGTCAAGGATGTGGTTTGGCAGAGGCTGGCTATATCTCAGAAAACTGAAGTGTGGCCACCCTTTCTCAGGCTGGAAGGAACAGTCATGGAAAACAGATCTTGCAAGGGACAACCATGCCTTTCTTTTTAAACAAATAAGCGTGATAGAAGCTCTTTAAGAAAGGAAATGACATCTGTCAGAATCAAACAAATTTTGTTTAACAATTGCTTTTGATTACCTGAAACTCTTAATCGCTATAGAAAACCAAGGATGAAATTTCTCATGAAATGAAAACACCAGTCTGTGAAATTAAACAACAGCAGCCTGCCACCTGCCTTCTATAGTCAGTATTTGTTCTGTGTTTGGAACTACAAACATACTACATGCATTAATTTACAGTGCACTTTGCACATGCAGTACCCTCAAATAATCAAACTAATGCAGTAAGGAAAGAGATGAAAGGACTGGCACAGAGCTGATGTCATTTGTCTCTGGAAGACGTTAAAGGAGATCTGAAATCACTATTATTATGGGGCTGTCATATACATTTGTCTAAGAAAACAGTGAAAGAACTTGCTGAGGGGGGAGAAAAAAAAAGGACAAGGCTTGGTGACAGAGGTTTTCAGAAGGACGGTGTCTCTCTTGTGACTTTACTGAGTAAATGTGAAGTCAGCTGTAAAAATATACAGATAGGAGTGAGAGCAGGGATGAAACTGGAGCAGAACAGCTCCAGCCTTACCAGCCTGCGTCAAATGAGATCCTGGGATATTTGATTCCTGTCACAGAGCTCTTCACAGGTAGTGCCAGGCTGCAGTCAGCCGTGTGGATCTTTGTAGGGTATCACATACTTATTCAACAGTGGCAAGTGTCCTACGGACTGTGAAATTTATATCCAGCAGAAATCCCCAGAGCAGGACCTCTCAGCTCTTTACAGAGGAAAAGCCATATTCTTATGAAATGCAGTTGCTCAGGGTGCAAAGCATGGAAGCTTAGTTTAGAACTGGAAGCTCACTTAACAATATTTGTTAACAGTTATTATTAAAAGGTTTGTTCTAGTAGTGTTTAATTAAAATACAGCAAGCTTTTTCTCTCAAATTCTAGTGAGTCTTACTGCATGCACTCATTTGCTTTTGTCTCTGAGAAAATCTGTTTTAATTCCTAAACATGTTACTTCTACCACATACAAATTACAGAAACATCTACTGCACTGTGGGGTATCAGACACCAAGAACCGTACTGTAAAATTTAGTGCTCCACAAATATAGTCAGTACAGCAGCTCCATTGTCAGCAAGATTCTCAATAACACAGATGTGGGAAATTTCTGCAATTACTTACTTTACTACAAAGTACGTTACACAAAATCCTCCTTTTGCCTGGGAATTCTGAGGATAAAGCATTTTACTCTGTAGACGTTTGGGTGACTGCACAATTGTAGTACCCTCTTTATGGCAAGGAATAACTGTAATGGCCCCTTTTTTTAACCCCTGGGGTATTGAATATGTTTTTGATGGGGGTGTGGTGAGGGGATGGTAACTGCTTGGTGCAACTGCAACGATTTCAGCCTGGAATACGTAGTGACTTTCTCATCCTCAGCCTGTTCAGATGCCCAAACCAAGAGATTGGCTCAGGTGTTCAATTTTCCCCTTTGAAAAATACTCTGAAATAAATATGTTTATAGTTCTATATGTTTTCTCTCTTCAACTGTTGGGAGCCAAATGAAGTGTGATGTTGATTCCAATCTGCTTTGCATAAAATGCAAAGGTCTGTTTTGTGTATTTCCAACTCTAGAAATAGCACCAAGTGAAAACTACTTTCAGCAGAGGCTCAGGGTCGGCATCACCCTGGTAACTGGTTTATTGTGTCTTTCCAATGGTAGCAAGCTGTCAAGTTTTAGTTTCCCCTCTGTGTCAGAGGACAACAGCACAGCCTCCCTGTCACAGAGGCCTTGGGTAGGATATGCTACCGCAGTAGCATCTGCTTAGAGGTCTTTTTTGGATTAACAAAATCCAAAATCCAAATCTTTGGTTAAGACAATTGTGCCACACAAATAATGCCAGGTACATCAGACCCCAGCTTTGGTTCAATCAGTCAAGTACAGAAGTGGGTCTGTATCTTGTTTTATGTATGCTAAACTATGAGGGAGTATTATTCTGTTAGTTCTTTCTTAAAGAACTCGCTGGGGGTTTTTTGGTTTTTTGCTGTTTATTTGGTTTTTTTCTTTCACAGGTGATCCTGGAATCTCCTCTAAAGCTTCTAGGTCTTTGTTAAAGTTCAGACAGTCCTGTATGTGCCAGGATCACCCTAGAACACACCAATTTTTTACATGCCCGGTACATGACTTATGAGGCCATTTGTGAGTGAGCATCACCTTCCCTTCCAGCCTTCCTTTAACTCAGTTCTGAAATTTTGGCTGCAGTAAGTGACTTATAAAGCAGACCTAATGCACAAGAACAACTTCTTCCCATGTTGCATAACTTAGGCAAAGTTTGTGAACAATTCTGAAGTTCTGAGCCTCTATAACAGCCTTTCCCAAATGAGTTAATATGCAACATTAAAGAGTATAGAAGAAAGAGGGCTCAACAATGCATTTAATAATGTTCAAGTAGTACAACAGTTAAATTTCAGTAGCTGGTCTTAATTCCCAGTCTCACTGGATTTGTATCTGTACAGCTCGACAAAAATTTCACCTGAATGTTAGTATTATTCTAAATGTTGTGCCTCTCTTCTTATTTCTCAAACTGCAAAATGCCTTCTAAATTAGGATCAGAAATCCATAAAGAAGAATTATAGATTTCATATTAAGTATATGCCTTCCTGAAGACCTTTGTCATTAATTATCCTTTTTTATTTCATGTCTCTCAGGCAGTGTCCAAGATGGAGTGTAGTTATGCCATAACAAATCTATTTAAAAAAAACAGTGTAGTAGTTTCAGATACACATTAAATCAGGTTCTAGATGGTTATGTTACTTGACTTCTTTGTAATGTGAGAAAAATATGATGAATTTTCCTAGTGTCATCCATTCTGTTTTTTTTTTATTTAATTTTCTGTTAATCAAGAATCAAGTATTCCATAGTATTAAACAGGACTAATGCATCTACCAAAGGGTATACAAGTTGCCATAAGTAATAAAAGGGAAGAGGAAATAGTGCTCAAAGGATTCTTGTTATTCATAGGTTAATTATTTGTCAATAAATGGCATCTGTATGTAAATAAATTAGGTTTGAATACTTCCAAAGACAACTGGTGGCTTCCATTACTGATAAGTTAAATGAAAGGGATTCTCAGTAAGATAGCCAAGATATATTGGCTGAGAAAGTTATTAGCTTTCCGTCTACCAATAAGTAGTGGAAGGAGGCTGCCATTGACAATATAGCAGATGAAAACCTATGAGAGGTGACAAGGTGGAAAACCAGCAAGCAGTCGACAGACAATATATTTACTGCAGGGAGTCTAGTGACTTTAGCAGCCACACATCAAATCATCTAATAAAGTCAGCTTCCACCTCCTTGCAGGGAGACAATACCCCTCCCCCCAATCCCTGTTATGTCTTTAAGTGATTAATTTTGAGTGGCATCTAGCATCAAAGAGTGAAAGGAAGACAAGAGAAAGCAATTCAAACTTAAGCCAAGCCAGGACAACTAAGCCAGGACATTGCACAGAGCGTAGAAACTTTCTACCTGGAGATAGCAAGGCAAAGCTTGGCATAGTGGAGAAGAGGCCCTTTTCCTGCCAGGGCTCCAGTCTGTCCAGCATAGCCAGCTCTGAGCCTCAGGGTTCCCAACCTGCTGCTGTGGTACTCCTGGACTGCTCCCAGATTCGACAAAGCTGCACTCCAGCACCAGCAGTCAGGCAAGACGGTTGCTCATACCCTGTACTCATCCCAGCACCAAACCTCTCCAACCACCAGCTCCCCATTTAAGTTGTTGCTCTACAAGATCATACCAGAGTACTCAGCTACAGAATGCCAGTGAGCTTTTTGGTCTGCTGATGGACAAAAGCAGCCAGATGAAGCAAGCGCTATATATGGTAGCAAAGATATTGTGCTTTAAATGTAACTTGTATAAAGATGAAATACATATGAAAACATCACTAGAGCAGAAAGGGGAATCAGACAAAGAGAAAGTCAAAGTGGAAAGTGACAGGTCAAAACAGAGTTTATGAACACTAAGCTCTGTGATAACTGGTATAGCATGAACTCCACATGAGAAGCCTTAGGTACTCTTAAACAGCATTTCTTGAGCAAGAAGTTAATTTACAGAAATAAGAAAACGGATTGGTGTCTTAATCTACTCAACTTTAAAGTGGCAGGAAACGTTGTCAAAAGCAGAAAAGAAATACCTCCCCACACTAACTTTTGCTCATAACTTGGGATTAGAATAAACTTCTGTGCATGAAAAAGTACACTCAAACTGCAAAGCTGTTGTCATCCTCAGCTGCAGTAAATCTGCACATCCCTGCTGAAGCAAGTGAAGCAACGCCAGCTCCCACCCACTGGAAAGCTGTCCCAGACATTCACACCCTGGGAAGAACATACCATGCTGCACTTGAAATAGATTACACTCTTAAATATTTTATTGGATTTGAACAGTTCTACTTCACATCATGTCTTGCTTATAAGCAGAGCTGGTGATGGCAATTATTTTTCTAACTTCCCATGATACCATAAACTCCCAATTACAGACTCATTGCAAGATTGGCTTGTAGGATTAACTCAGTTGCTGGAGAAAGAAGGCTTTACTTTACACAGGGGTGTCCACATGAGAGGAAAGACACAGCAAGCTGAATGGCAAGACTAGGACACATTAATATGGGGAACATACTTGTTCTATGATAAAGTTATTTTAGAGTGTAATCCCCAGTTCAAGTTCCCTGTTTAACAGGAAGATATTTTTTCATTCTACCACAGTGAAGGGCTGATAAAGGACCATCTCAGCTTCTGTAACTGCTAAGCAGTCCTGAGTAAATGACTTCGTGCCCAAGGGGATCTGGTGGTGCAATGTACAAAGAGATTCATTTGTAGCAGCTGCCCAAATGCCATACTACTCAGCCAGTTTATCAGATGACGTAAACAAAAAGGATTAGAGCATGCTTTTGTTTTGCACTGCCTTCTTGTTTCATGAACATTACCTTCATCTTTTCAAAGGTTTTAGATAAGCATTTATTGGAAGTGTAATTCTTGTTACTGAAAAGTGGTTTAATGTATGCAATGAAAAAAATGGTAGTCTTTGTAGTGATAAGGTAATAGCATATTTTAGGTAACATTACAAATGATTAACATCCCATTAGTTATTTTATCTTCAAAAAACCCTCCCATGTGAAATTCCTGGACATTAATTCTTGTTATTTTTAGGTGCATAACAAGGGGACATGGGCTCTGCTTTAGTAAATTTTGTACTGTGCTTGTTCCAAATCTGCCTTTTTTTGATCTTGCCGGGTCACCTTCCTTTTTTCTGAATTAATAATAGCAGGTTATGCAGACAGAATACTACAGCATCATAGTAAGTTGATATTTAATAGTATATAGATTTGTGCTAGGATTTCATATCCATTTTCTGCCAGATGTAATAGGAATCTGAATCATAAGCAAGGTTTCTAGCTCAAAAAAAAAAAAAAAAAAGAAAATAAGAGAACATTAAAACAGAACAGTAGGAGTCTACATACTACTTTGTATTGGAAGAGAGAATTCCTCAGATTCTGCCCTCTCCAGAAAGACAGTTTTGTGACTGAGATAGCAAAGTAGATGTCACTAGAGTCCAAGTGCTATGAAAGTAGAATTAGGTGGACCTACACTGTTGAAGCAGCATCGTCATAGGGCACAGATAGGTAAGCAGCTATTCTTTGGGCAGCTGAAGAAATGTCCCCAGATTTTTTGATAAATTAGGCAGAGGAAAGGAGTGTGCAGGAGGGCAAGTCAAGTGATCCCCTGGAAGAGGATAAATATAAATTTGGTACAAAATTTAAAGAACAAGATTAGTGATGATTTTCACTATTAGGCTTATATTAATATTTCTTCTAGCTGAAACAGAAGATTCACAGCTCCTTCAAAGCAGAGAGGCATCAGAATAGGAAAGTAGTATGCTAACAGCAGAATAAGGGAAGCCCTAAAGTATAGATTGCTTTGTTAAGATGACAAATCTTGCTTACCAACAGGGGGAATCAAGATCAGGAGTGGCCAAACGAAGCACCAGTGACAGCTGTGACATTTGTCTCTGAAGTGAGAGTTAACACCATCTTTCCTATTTGCAGACAGCAGACGTACTGGGCACAGATGTCATCCAGCTATGGGCACATACCAGTCCCACAAATTTCAAAATGCTTAAGAGTAAAACCAAATTGCTCCATTCCTTCTAGTTGTATTTTCTAGTCAAAAGAAGGTTGAAAATGCTTGTAAGAAACCCGGGCTGGAAAGTAATAGATTTACTTGAGGTTCCAGTGTCAATTGAACTAAAAGCTGCTAAAACAAAGAAATATTTATATGTCATAAAATATGAAACTATTTTTCAGTAGTTCTCTAGTCTAAAAAGCTGTCATATTGTTGGGTATAGTATTTTTAAAACTTTTCTGGAAACTTATCACATCATTAGATAGCATATCTGAAAGTCAGTGATAGACTCAAATTAATTTATAATCAATGACAGAACTAAACAATCATTTACTCCAGAATCTTTGAAAAGGACGATGACATGTCTGTCAAATATTACTTTGTGAAAACAATTGTCTTTCTTGAAAACCCATTTCCCAAGAAAAAATAAAGTACTAAGTGATGGTGTAGCAAAGTAATTCCCTGTATAATATTTTCAGAATGTACCTTACTAATGACATGCATCCTTTCTGCACTTTACTGTGCTTTTCTGAAGTTATTATTTATAGTGGCATTATTGTTGAAGTATTTTTCATTTCAATTCAAGACCTCTGGAGCTAACAGAATCTTTAAGTTCTGATCTAACATGCCAGAGACGGATAACTTACTGACTCTATGGACAAGCACGACCATGAAGATTTCAGTGTCACCTGTAACTGTTTGAGTGAATGGCTGGTAAATACAACAGTTGACCAGTAGATTGTTTAAATAGTTTATGCTTAGCTTGAGAACAAAGGCCTTTAAATATATATATTACATGAACTTATAGATTTCTAAGTTACAATCAGAAAAACTAATTCTTTTTACAAAGCTTTTGCCATTTAACCATTGTACTTTGTGTTTCCTTGTTTTAGTAAGTCTAGAGGGAAAGCACTACTAGATAAAATAGAGGAGAGAGTGTAGAGGAGGCCAAGAAATTATTCCTCTTGTGTTAAAGTCGAAAGATATAACCCAATTTATTAGAAACTGCTTTTCTAGAAGCTTTAAGTTTGCCAGTAGATAAACAAAATTACAGGTATTTCTTTCACAGAAATTGTCGGTCTAACACCATCAAGAGCATTAAAAAAAAAAATATTTTCTCATTAAAGTCCAACAAAAAATCAGAAAGAAGCACAAATATGAAAAACATCATAGCTGCATCTACTTAGCGAAGTATTTCACTGATTCTAAGAAATAAACTTTAAGCAGTAGTGATATTTTCATATCAGCATCTAAGAAATGGCATATAGTGATCTGTGTTTTCAGAGATGAAAGAAAAACAAATGTAAGAAGAACTAAATAAAAGGAAGATGACGCAAGAAACTTGTTAAGTGTTGCTTAGCGAAGATACATTTGTACTGTTTGTATGGATGACACACAGACTGCCTACTTTGATAGAAAAATCACATTCATGTTTACCCAGAAAAAATCTAAAGTCTTTACCATCTGAAGATACCGATGCACTGCTGACTGGTTCGTAAGAGACTGGCCCCTCTTGAACTCATGGGATACAGAGCAAATACTAGCTTATGTGATAAAACCTCCTTCACTCAAATCACTAGGTTTGGGTTTAGTTTTACTTTCCCTTTCTTTTAGAAAGGCTAGAAAAACAAAATGAGGATGTTTGTAAGAGCATCTTGTTCCATTCTGCTTGTCCTTTAGCAAATGCTTTCCATTTTTTACCCTCCAATTATTTTCCAAATGTTTTTAGACCGGGGAAGAAGCAAGCTGCTCTATAGCTCCAGCTTTCATTTTCTGCCTTTAAACTTAAGAATACCCAAAATTAAATGGTAGTTAAACCTTTAAACATTTTTATGATCTGGACATCTTTTCAGAGCTGCTTAGAAACAGTAACTAAACTATATTTATTGAGTTGAAATACAAACTGAAATACTCCACAGTTGAATACAACACAACAAGACTTCACTGGTGTGACCGTGCTATGTAAATAGGCACAGGATTCCTGGGTATTTGAAGTGAAAACATTGACTTGGAAAGGTGATTCTTTGCTGGAGAGTCAATCCTTCACACACTTATTATGGAAAGTTTTTAGCTGGCAGCAGCTTGGTCTGTTACTCAGACACACCTGTTCTGAAGCAGCACTGAGAATTCACTTAGTTTTGCCCCTTTTCACAGAAATTAGACACCTGGTACTTTAAAATATCATTTGGGGTTTTTTCTCCTTCACTTACACAAGCACAGCATAAACTAAGACAATCATGAGAGAGAATTCATCAAGAATTATACAGATATAAGCCATCACAGAATTTGCCTTCTCTAAGATATACTGGTGGCCCTTTTTGCATAATTTCCCTTGTAAGCTTTCTCTCCTCTTGCAGGTTTCCTTTATCATCATGGAATTAAACACTGAAAAACTTCAAAGAGGGCTCTGATCAGCAGCAATTCATATGCCATGCTCCCACAATTATTCAGCAAGAGGTAATGAACTGGTGAGACTGTGCCAAAAAAAAAACCTTATGCAACTCGGGCAGTGGCAGCGTGTGACACTATATGATGGGGTCAGCTACTAGATCAACACATTACACTAAAGCCTGTAAAAAACCTCTTACCAGTACTAAATCTGTCAAGGTCATAGGGAAAGATGGCAAGGTGCAGTTATAGTAGTAACCCAGTGGCAGAAGTTTTTGAGAAAGTTTTTTTTTTTCATTGTCCTTAGAGGTAGAGTTCAGTGTGAAGGTCATGACGTTACCTGCTGCAGAGCAAATGTTTCACACTGTGCCTTGGCTGCAGGGCAAGTACTCACCACCCCACACTTCCTTCTATTCGAGGCCTTTGGAGTAGAAGGCATTGCTGTGCCTGGTAAGGACACAGGCTCTCTGGGAGATTTGTGCTGTCAGCATCAAGTACCTCTTCTCAAATACTTCTGTTTATAGAGATCTTTAGGAATAAAGGTCCCAGTCCTAGAAATAGGAAAAACCACAGCTGTATTTTGGTTTTAATCACTTTGTTGCTCTGATATTTTTCACCCTCCTCCCCCTATGTAACAATTTGGGCTCGATTTGTCAAGATAATTATAACAAAGAGTTTAGCTGCTCCCTCCTCCCTCTCTGAGTTGCAGTTACAAGGCTGAACAATTGTATGTTGTGCAAGGCAGCTAGCATCCCCTGCACTGTAAGAAGAGCAAACATTGCTCTTACCCTCAGCTGCTCAGAGAGCACAGATCACAGGCTCTCTCAGCAATAGCTGACAGACACAGGCTGCCTGGGGCAGACAAAATTCCTGGGAAATATTGTAGGGTACACTGCACTCTCCCAGAGAAACTTCTACATGTCTTCAAAGCCTAGGTGGCTGTACAGAGGCAGAGTCCATGCAGCTGGTTCAGGCTGGCCGTTTTAAAATCTGCACACAGGTCCCTGTTTTAAAGGAACTGAAGTTCATCCTCTAAAACCAGCTGCATATTCCCTATAAAAACACATCCCAGCCTGGCTGCAGCATGTTCCCACACATGCTGATCATCACTGATCACGTTTCCTTGATCAACTATTTTCATTCAGTCTGCCACTGAATTTTTTAAATCACTATGACAAAAGCTAAGCAACCTGTGGGAGATACACCCACTGTATTGTTATTTGCACGTTCTCTGCCACCTATGCTTAACAGGGTAATGTGCTTATTACACTCTTACTGGTTATTTTATGCATTGTTGCCTGGGTGACTGTACTTCTAATTTCTATTAAATTAACAAACACAGCAGTAACATTAATGGCTCTTTCTAGGTAAAAATAAATCGGAGCAAGAAAAAGTCCCATAGCATGGGGTCCTCCTACTCAAAAAAAATCTCATCTTTTTCAGTAAATAGTTAATTGGAAGTTAGAAATGCAATACAGCTATTTAGATAAAAATATATATGGCACATAAGTTGATCCCCTAAACCTCACATATTGTGTCAGATGCTTACTGTTAGGTTTCAGCATGACATTTGTTTACCTGTGCACATAGATCAGTGCTACGTCTACCATTAAATAAAACTTTAAAAAAATAGTGTAGGAATGATGAAGCTATCAAATGAGCCATTATGTACCTCTCTGCAGTCATCTTAAGACAGAGAAAATATTACAGAGTCAGAAAATCACAGAATCACTAGGTTGGAAAAGTCCTCTTGCATCATATAGTCCAACCATTCCTATGAAACACTAAACCACGTCCATGAGTACCTCATCCACCCCTCTTTTAAACACCTCCAGGGGTGGTGACTCAACCACCTCCCTGGGCAGCCTCTGCCAGTGCTCAATGACCCTTTCTGTGGATTTTTTTTCTGATGTCCAACCTGAACCTCCCCTGGCAGAGATTGAGGCCATTCCCTCTTGTCTTGTCCCCTTTCACTTGGGAGAAGAGGCCAGCTCCCTCCTCTCTACAACCTCCTTGCAGGTAGTTGTAGAGAATAAAATTACTTAATTACAATTAAAAAAAATCTATCAGATACAATATCCTTACTAACATGCAAAAATTTGTTCTGCAAAAATGTTCTACAATCTGAACCTTGCCATAAGATCTGTAGCGTAGAGCAAAGTAATAAGCTGGCTTGCAAATCTGGTTACGGTGGGAACGTGATTTGCAGCCACTGAATTGCTATAATGGGACCTCAATTTCGTTACTGTAAGAAAATATTTAGGCATTTTAAATTAAGATTTTAAATGACTTCAAGTCTTCTTATAATGCATCCTTTCATTGTTCAGTTGATTCTGATTTATCAACTCCTTTGTGCGAAAAACGTATTTTGAATTTAATCTTATTTTTCACAAACTTACAGGTGCAAGCTAAAAAGCTTCACTGAATGAAGCCAGATGTGTGGAATTCCACAACAAACTAAATATTAGTCACCCTTCAGGGAAGTTGTAATGATCAGGAGAGTTCAAAAGCTGCTGAAGGAAGTCAATGGGAGTTCTGAACTCTACTTCAATCACAGCACCTGATAAAAAGAATATAAACAAATCTGGTTTGATAGTCAAATGTGAGAATTTCACACTCATATACCCTGACATCAGTAGGCTCCAGCTAGAAGCTTAAACACTTAATATGCTCATAAAATCCAAATGTGTCATTGCTTTACTCAAAACGTCCACTTCACTCAATTGTGCAATATAGAGTCACTTTCTCTGAAATATCAGATATGATGTCCTATCATTTCCATACATCTACTTGCTTAAAGTTTTGCCAACTGAATGGGTTATTTTTTTGTTGTTTGTTTTTTGCTGTTCAGGTTAAGCCAAGACAAGTTTTGAAGACCAAAACAAAAATCAAGGAATAGTTGCTTATAAGCATGTCAGATAGGATTGTCAATATTCATACTGTAATGGTAATGTATCAAGTACAATCTCAGTAAACAGTGTCAAACCCCATTGTGTTGAAATACAGTGTACACAGTAAAGGAAAAATCAGCTGGCTCTTCGATCCACCTGAAAGCACCTACAGAGCAGATTTTAAGCAGGGAGTATGAGAGGCTCTGTTGATCGTTCTGTTTTACTGCCTCCAGGTACAGGCAACATTACATTCAAACAAACCTGGGAAGATTGTGTTAAAGCTGGGGATGATGTAGCCTCTATAAACCAAGTGCTCACATTCAGAGGATGCGGTTCTTGGGCAAGGCTGGTAGATTCCACATAGGTACTGAATTAAAACTGGACAATGTACAAAACAGTAAATACTTCTATCTGCAGGAGTTGATGCAATACTATGTTAGAATTTTTCAGTAAGTGAGTGGCTCTGTCACTGTTTCAGATGGTTGCAGGCTGATGTATCATGCCAACTTTAAACAAATATATGCTGCATTTATTACACAGATAAGCTACCTTCCTTTTTAAATTTGACAAGTGATGATCTGGATTCTTAATCACATTAAGTTTTGAATACATTTAACCATCTGAAGTTTGTATCTTATCTTAATTAGAAGCGATGGGACTCACACAGGAATTGCTAGGTGAAATTTCTATGGCATATATAAAGCAGCAAGCTTGAGGAGCTCATGTTAATAACACTGCCTGGCCTCAAATCCAGTGACACCTCTAAACTTGCATAAGGAGTGTTTTTAATCTTGTAATTTATTACCAGTTTTAAGATTTTGATCCCAGGTGTATTCAGGAAGCCTTTTACGCACCAGTCTGGCATTGTCAGGCTGATAAAAGGGTTAAACACTGAGAAGGTATTTTGAAATGTTAGGCACTGGGTCCCACCCCTGAACATGTAATTCCAAATGTAAAAGCTCCCATCATACCTTATCTTCAGGGGTTATTTACAGAATACCTTTATACACTGCTTGCTTGCTGTTTGTCTCAAACCCTTTGAGCAGCTTGTGCCATAGGCAATTGCTATAAACATACAGTAGCGCTTGAAGCAGGCCCATCAGGAGACCGTATCAGCCAGCAGTTCTCCTTTGAGCAAGGCAACCAAAGCAGGAGATGGGGTAGAACAAGACAGCCTGAAACAGCCTTTTACCTGCAGAAGGTCATTTAAACCAGCACTGGCTCACAGAACTCTGATTCAGAATCCCTCTTGCAATTTAGAGGCCAAACAAATCAGAACTCGGATTTCTTTGTATTTTGATGATACTGTTGTGTTTGGTACATGAGTGCTTTCCTTAAGAAGTTAAAAAAAAGTTTGTTCACACGATTTTGATCACCTTCCATTCCCAGCACTGTAAAGCAATGCACAAGATGCCTGTTTGCCTAGGCTGTATGTTCAAGTATACTGTTCTCTGGTATTTAGGAGATCTGTACAGGGAGAATCATTAATTTAGTATTATATTAACATATTGGTAATATATTGGTGGAAGTATAATAGTTTGCTTGTGTAACTTGCTTCCTTTATCTCCATGAACACTAGCTTTGATATACCATTTGAGTTAAAAACAAGGATTATATATATCTCTGTCTATATATATTTATAAACTTACTGTGGAACTAGAATCTGACCAACTTGAGGGTTGTATTTTGAACACATACAGAACAGATAGTTACAAAACTACCGTTTGTGGTTTTCACATCAACATATGTGAAAAGATATCCAGCATATGGAGGAGGGGAGGGTTTGCTCTTTAACATGAGGAGGCTCAAAAGACAAAAGCAGTTATCTCTGAAGTTACTAATTTATCCTGATAGCAGTTTTAATAGCAGCACGGTTTTTCCTTTCAATGTCACTTCTGCTGCATTACTTTCTTTTCATTGCATAAAAGGTTAATTGTTAAAATTACACTTAGGAATAGAAAATAAGGTTAAAGATGATATCTGGCTTCTGACATTCTGTTTAACCACCAATACAATCTGGTAGAATTTCATTAAGCAAGAAAGAAGAGAACCTGGGGACCAATGCACAGGAAAACCTGAATGTGGAAAACGAGAAGAAAAATCACAGCAAACTGGTCAAATCACACACAATTAACATTAAAAAGGATACCATCACAATAAGGCAAATATAGTGCTGACTTTTACACAATTAAATCTAGAAATTGCTTGAAACCACTGTTTCCTACTTCTTTCAAGACAATCCTGACATCAATAATCTTTATTTCTCTCTGAGGTACTTAATATCTTCTTTGCCTCAGTCTTTAATTGTAAAGAAAGTTGTTCTCTCTGTGTACAAACCCCGGAGCTAGAGGAGCAAAATGAGGCTCCCATGGACCAAGAGGAGGTGGTCAGAGCTCTGCTAGCTCGACTAGACACATACAAGTCTATGGGGTTGGATGGGATTCACCCGAGGGTATTGAAGGAGCTGGCAGATGTGCTGGACAAACACCTTTCCATCATCTTCCAACAGTCCTGGAAGACTGGGGAAGTTCCACTGGACTGGAGGCTGATGTTGTGTCCATCTACAAGAAGGGTCGCAGGGAGGATCCAGGGAACTAAAGGCCTGTCAGTCTGACCTCAGTGCCAGGGAAAGTCATGGAACAGGTGATCTTGAGTGCTATCATGAAGCACATACAAGAGAACCAGGTGATCAGGCCCAGTCAACACGGGTTCACAAAAGGCAGGACTTGCCAAACTAACCTGATCGCCTTCTATGACCAAGTGACTGGGATGCTGGACAAGGGAAAGGCTGTGGATGTGGTCTTTCTGGACCTCAGTAAAGCCTTTGACACAGTTTCTCACAGCATTCTGCTACGGAAACTGTCAGCCTCTGGTCTGGACAGGCGCACACTCTCCTGTGTGGAAAACTGGTTGGATGGCCGGGCCCAGAAAGTGGTGGGAAATGGTGTTAAATCCAGCTGGAGGCCAGTTACAAGTGGGTTTCCCCAGGGCTCCGTCCTGGGTCCATCCCTGTTCAATGTCTTTATCAATGACCTGGATGAAGGCATCGAGTGCTCCCTTAGCAAGTTTGCAGATGACACCAAGCTGGGTGGAAGTGTGGATCTGGTGGAGGGTAGGGAGGCTCTGCAAAGGGATCTGAACAGGCTGGACCACTGGGCAGAGTCCAATGGCATGAGGTTTAACAAGGCCAAATGCCGGGTCCTGCACTTGGGGCACAATAACCCTAGGCAGTGCTACAGACTAGGAGAAGTCTGGCTGGAAAGCTGCCAGGAGGAGAAGGACCTGGGGGTGCTGGTTGACAGCTGACTGAATATGAGCCAGGAGTGTGCCCAGGTGGCCAAGAAGGCCAATGGCATCTTGGCTTGTGGCAGAAATGGCATGATATGATGATCCAGGGAGGATCTTCTGCCTCTGTACTCAGCACTGGTGAGACTGCACCATGAATCCTGTGTTCAGTTCTGGGCCTCTCACCACAAGAAGGATGTTGAGGCTCTGGAGCGAGTCCAGAGAAGAGCAACAAAGCTGGTGAAGGGGCTGGAGAACAAATCTTATGAGGAGCGACTGAGAGAGCTGGGGTTGTTTAGCCTGGAGAAGAAGAGGCTGAGGGGAGACCTCATTGCTCTCTATAACTACCTGAGGGGAGGTTGTGGAGAGGAGGGTGCTGGCCTCTTCTCCCAAGGGACAGGAGACAGGACGAGAGGGAACGGCCACAAGCTCCGCCAGGGGAGATTTAGGCTGGACATTAGAAAAAAAATTTTCACAGAAAGGGTCATTAGGCACTGGAACAGGCTGCCCAGGGAGGTGGTTGATTCACCTTCCCTGGAGGTGTTTAAGGCACAGGTGGACGAGGTATTAAGGGGCATGGTTTAGTGTTTGATAGGAATGGTTGGACTCAATGATCCGGTGGGTCTCTTCCAACCTGGTTATTCTATTATTCTATGGCTTTGTTCAAGCCCACAGAGAAAACCTACTGGGAAAATAAGAGGCATGAAAATCACATAGATTATTTACGTCAGGCTTGATCCTTTCCCTTGTGGCACTGGTAAAGAAGTGGAGTTGCTTACTGGAGTTCTGCTAATGCCAGTTGATGTAAAGGAAGAAAAGATTTGTTCCTTTCTGATTTACCCTGTGAAAGAAAACAATGACAGAAGGTTGTATTCGATGGAACTTCTATTTCTGTTTCCAAATTGCCTATTATCTGCTTCCACTATCCTTTCTTATCACTTTTTAGCTCATGTCTAAGCTACCTTCACTATCTGTTTCTCCACTTCAGTTTTGTTATAGCTCCTTTTATTTCTGTATTTGAGGCCTAATTCTTGGTACCATTTTACATGGCTGTAAATTCCAAATTAAGATAAATTGTCCTTCTTGTCACTCATATGAGCTTTATACTCCTACTCTTCAGCCTAGCTTTGTGGATGTTCTGTAAATGCCAAACCATGTTTTCTTCCTTCTGTGGTAATCTTTCAACTGCTCTGTCCTTACCTTGTATTTATCACCTCTAAGTTTTATGAAGCGCTGTATGAATTCCCCTTTTCTTTGTCTTCTGCCTCCCACAGTCTCCTTTCACTTTAATCACTAATATATAATTTCAAATTACTTGTCTTGGTGATAAGCTTTAAGATATTCATCCATGGTCAAAAATCAGAAAAATATTCTTGTTTCTGTACATACTAGTTGTCATTATTCATTCAAATTCCCTACTATCTTTGATCAAAACAAGCTTCTTCCTTTATCATCTGCCAGCCCTAAGAAACTAGGCCCTCTGGGAGCTCATCTGTTCTGTGAACTGCTGTCTTGGATGAGCCTTTAGTCTGTATTTTCACAAAAATAAAAAGCAAATGTTGCAGGAGCTGTATCAGAGAAAAAACATGAACCCTTGTGAATGCTGTCAGACAAAGAGAAAAAAAATAATCAGCTTCCTTGTTAAAATGTTCAAAATGCAACATATGGGCAGCTCTGTTTACAAGATTGTCTCACTGCTTCTCAGCATGACTGCATATAACATACATCTTAAGTTACAATCCTTATATATGACTAGTTATAATCACTATGAGCCTCAGACTTCATTAGAAGTAATACTTATGTAACTATATGCAAAAAAACCAAATAGAAGTGAATAACAGAAACAAACCCCAAAAACGTGTGTTTAAAGCATATTTTTCTTGGGAAGCAGAAATTTAATCTGAATTTCAAGGGTGGCAGGGATAATTAGCTTAAGAAAACACATGCTTTCATTATTAAATTTAGCCACAGGATCTGTTAGCAACATCACCTGAGTGATTTATTTGCAGACAAGAGTAGGAAAAAATGGTCACAACAAATATAAAGCGTCTCAATTTAAGCAGATATGTATTTTATTCATATATACAGTCATGAGGTATATTATATTATTCCACAGAAAGGTATAGACACAGGAATTATACTAATTTTACTCTTCGGTGACCGTCTTCTTTGATGATCACATCACCCACCTCTGAAGTTCATACTTCAATTTCACTTTCAAAGATGAGTAAAACGCAACTAGAAGAGCCCATCCATGGTCTCCCTCTTCACTAGATCCCAGCTGGTGCAAGGCAATATGGAAGCTGCACGGTCAGTTCTTGGTACACATGCTCTATGCTGCGAATCTATACCTCTGCAATGAAAGTTTACTTCTAATAATTGACCCTCAGAAGAGTGGGAGAAAGTCACAAAAGTAAGGAAGCAGCACGAGGGAGGCAGACTGGGAATTACCACTACAGAGGTGAGTTTATTACACAGCCAGAAAATCCCAGGTCAAGCATTAAGGTATTCTTTGTTACCCTCCCTGCAGTTCACTTACCTGACTGTCAGCTCGAATCCAGATTGGACTCCAGGGTATACAATCACACCAGAAAACCCTTCTGTGTCACAATTAAAAATAAAAACAAGGACAAGAAAGCCTATGGTTTACTTAGAATTTAAAACATTTCTTTCCAACATTATCCACAAAAGCTAGAATCTATAAAAAGACTAATTTATGAAATAGCAGTATTGAACTCAAGCCCAGACATTAATAAAATAATTGTGCAAAATACCTTTAAAAGACAACAGATGCACTGCAAAAATCCAGAAGGTGAAAGTGATTATTAGCAGCCAGCCAGCCAGGGCAAGTCCTGCATGACCAGCCTAGTGGCTATCTATGATGGGGTAAACACAGCAGCAAACATGGGAAAACCAACGGATGTGATCTATCTCAAACTCTGTAAAGCCTTAGACATGGTCCCCCACAACATCCTTCTCTCTAAATTGAAGTATGGATTTGATGGGTAGATTGTTCAGTGGATAAGAAATTGGTTAGGTTGTGGTATTCAGAAAGTAGTCCACATGGAGATCCGTGACAAGTGGTGTCCCTCAGGGGTCCATACTGGGAACAGTGCTTTTTACTGTCTTCACCAATTATATAGACAGCAAGATTGAGTGCACCCTTAGCACGTTTGCAGATGACACAAAGCTGAGTGGTGTAGTTGCCACACTGGAAGGGTAGAATGTCACCCAGAGGAAGCTGGACAAGCTGGAGAATCAGGCTTCTGTGAACCTCAAGAGGTTCAACAAGGCCAAGGTTGCAAGGTCCTCCATGTGTGTCAGAGCAATCCACGGTTTCAATACACGATGAGGGATGATGTGATTGAGAGCAGCCCTGTGGAGCAGGACTCACGGGTGCTGGTTGATGAGAAGCTTGACATGAGCCAGCAAGGATACGGAGGTGTTGGAACGAGTCCAGAGAAGTGCTACAAAGATGATCAGAGGGCTGGAGCACCTCTGCTATGAGGACAGGCTGAGAGAGTTGTAGTTGTTCAGCCTGGAGAAGAGAAGGCTCCAAGGAGACCTTGTAGTGACCTTCTAGTACCTGAAGGGGACAGACAAAAAAGATGGGGAAGGACTTTTTACAAAAGCTAGTAGTGATAGGACTAGGGGCAATGGCTATGAACTGGAGAAGAGCAGATTTACACTAGACATAAGGAGGAACTTCTCAATGAAGGTTGTGAGACACTGGCTGAGGTTGCCCAGGAAAGTTGTGAATGCCCCATTCCTGGAGGCATTCAAAGGCAGGTTGGATGGGGCCTTGGATAGCCTGTTTTAGTTGGACGTGTCTCTGCTTTTTGCAGGGCGGTTGGAACTAGATGATCTTTAAGGTCTCTTCCAACCCAAACTGTTTTATGATTCTAAGACTAGGCAGCATGCCTAAGTCCTGATTCTTAGCCCTTCCAAAAAATACTGAGAGAGCTGATCCTTTCATAGCGTTGGTGTGATTTGTGAAGTCCTACAGCTAAGGGACATAGGAAGAGTTTTGGTCTTTGACAGCAGCTGTAGGTAGTTGACTTCAGACTAAATGAGAAGGCAGGACTGGCTTGCATCTTACAATCAGGTGAGCTAATAAAGAAAGGAGTAAATAGGTTAAAGGGTTGCATGTGTGTTTGGGAAGGGGACACGTAACTCCACAGCATGACAGTCCCATGATCACAGACAGCCTGTGGGTCATAGTTTCTCCTCCCCTCAGTGATAAATTTTTTGCTTGCTTTAATTTTAGTTATTTCTTATGCATAAAGGTACAATGATGTTATTTCCACATCAGAATGACTGCCTCTAGACTGTTAGATCTGGATAATTATCAGTTTCAGCTTCACATTTTTCTCTCTGTTAATCAGAGAAGCACTAGATTGGAAAAGACCCGCTGGATAATTGAGTCCAACCATTCATATCAATCCCTAAACCATGCCCCTCAGCACCTCATGCACCCGTCTTTTAAGCACCTTCAGGGAAGGTGAATCAACCACCTCCCTGGGCAGCCTGTTCCAGTGCCCAATGACCCTTTCTGTGAAAAATTTTTTCCTGATGTCAAGCCTGAACCTTCCCTGGTGAAACTTGAGGCCATTCCCTCTCGTCCTGTCCCCTGTCACTTGGGAGAAGAGGCCAGCAAGCCCCTCTCCACAACCTCCTTTCAGGTAGCTGTAGAGAGCAATGAGGTCTCCCCTCAGCCTCCTCTTCTCCAGGCTAAACAGCTTCCCAGTTTGTGTTGTACCTTCTGTTCCAGATTAGCACTGAGGGCAATGGATACCAAATGTAAATTTCTCTTTGTTACTATCAGACCACTTACAGTGAGCAACTGCTGTTATTTGGTGGTGTCAGCAATAATTTTATGACCTAGATATTCATAGATGCTTTTCCAATTGTTTCTCAGGAGGTACCATTTGTTCCCAAGGGGGTGATGAGATATCTAAGGGTAAAGATGACCATGAGATCACAGCTGAGATGTCTTCAGCATTTGCAGCTTCAGGAATTTAAGCTCTTAACTGGCACAGCAGCCTCAAAGCAACCTGATTTGAATCATGCAAAAGGTAACAGGAGTACTGTGTCCTATGTGACATTAAAACTTTATTTAGAATTTATTAGCGTTGGATGTGAAAGGTCCTTGAGTCTGTGCCTTACAGTTTAGAGGAAAATATTTTCAGTGAAACGAAGAGAACACTTATACAGCAATGACATACAGTTAATAATGTCATTTTTGGAGGATAATGCACAACCATTAAAATGACATGCACAGTTTCATAGCTGCAGCTTTGTCTTACCACCAAATTTAACTATATTTCTACAACTATGTAATTCTATAATTATAGATATAATCTCTCCACTGTGGATTACTTATAAGGTGAGTTTTCCCTTGATTTTCTGTGGGATACAGTGGAAGAAAATTGCTAATTTGAGCACAGTGTCTTTGCTGCAGGAAACATGGAAATGTCTGACCTGAGTAAAAAAAAACTTTATATTTAATTTTTTTTAGAATAATTTAACTCTACCAGACAGAATGTCCTTCTTCATTCATACCATAGATAACATTTAGATATTTTAATTTCTTAGAGAGTCTAAAACTTGAAAGAAGGGAAATATCTCTGTCTCGGTGTGTGAGTATTGCAACAAGTATTGGTTTAGTTGCAACATTTGTTTTAAATTTGTGAATTAAACCTGATAATTTTGGTTGAGTTTTTGGGTCAGCTCTCCAATCACACACTGCAGAGACAGAATTAACCATAGTTAAATTAAGCCTGCAATCACCTTGTTCTTTCTTACTAGATTTGGTGACTTCTACATTAACATCTCTTGGGTTCAGGGAAGTATGGCCAAGAACAGGCTGGACGAGAGGCTTGTGGAACTGGCCCTCTTGAAGCCCCATGATGTGCACCTCCATCTCAGAGACGGCAGCTCAAGTCTTGTTTCTCCTGAGAATGCAAGAGAAATCTCCTACCCTTTGAGATAAGCTGCGGGTGCTACCCCCAGTCCGGTTCCCAAAACACCAGTCATGTCTCTCAATACCGTCTCTGAGAAGATCTACGTAGACAGGTGGTCCATTCCTCATAAGAGGTTTGTAAGAAGAGAGAACAGGCTGGTTAAATTTCTGAAAGATTATTTTGCATCAACAATTCAGCCCTTTTTAGAGACCATTCTGGTTTAAATAACATATGCTTTTGACCAGTGTTTCCTATTACAATTAGTCCAACCGCCTAAATCCTTGGTTGAAGTGTTGATTTGGGAGGAAATGTAGGTGTTAAAACTTCTGTCATTAATTCCTCCCCATGTCTGGTGTTATTTTGTTCCACAAATGATCTTACGGGGAAATTTCACTGTGGTGAAATTTACCCAACAGTCCAAATTTTTGGTTCTACGTGGTTGAATAAGACCATGTGGTCCAACGCCGTAGCTGTTTGCTGGCTCAAAGAGGGATTCAGCTGTTAATTGGCACCTTATATAAATGTCATCAACTTGAGTAACGACAAAAGGAAAAACTGTTTCCTTACCACTTGAAATAAAGGAAATATCTCTGCCTCGGTGTGTGAGTATTGCAACAAGTTTTGGTTTAGTTGCAACATTTGTTTTAAATTTGTGAATTAAACCTGATAATTTTGGTTGAGTTTTTGGGTCAGCTCTCCAATCACACACCGCAGAGACAGAATTAACCATAGTTAAATTAAGCCTGCAATCACCTTGTTCTTTCTTACTAGATTTGGTGACTTCTACATTAACACCTCTTGGGTTCAGGGAAGTATTGTTGCCAGTAAATTTCTGGTGCCAACACAAGGTGAAAATATCTTGCCTAATACATCTCCAGTCCTTACTAGGACATGTTTCTTTTGAAATGCCGGGGTGAATTTTGGATGTCAGATCGAAATCTAAAAATCTGCCAACAACTGAAATAAAAGAGGCCTTTTCTGGTTGAAAACCAAGTTCCAAGTTCTTTTCTGGACCCCACCTGATTTTTTTCATCAATGATACCGGGGAGGGTTCTAGTCCACTCATTCTTATCCCAGACCCACTCAGACAAAGGGTAAACTTTGTTTTCGTGCATTACGACTACAGCCAATTTTGGACGGCTATCTTGGGGATAATTTCCAAGGGAGCTAGAATACCCTATGATGGTTTGGGACCAAGGCCATTCAGTATTGTTTTGGTTACAGAGAGCAGGTATAATGCAGAGAAGTATGAAAAAACCCAATCAAAATTTTGTGGGTCATCTTCAAATTTAAGTTTTCAACTTTCATTCATGTTTCTCCTGTAAAAAAATTTCAATGTCCCACAGGGTTCTTCTGCAAAAACAAAAAATAAAATTTGCCATTTTCAGGCAAAAAAAGGAATTAAAATGATGGAACAATCCGGTGGGTATTAATCCTATGTTCCTTTCCCAGGGCATTGGTGGCTCTCCATGCATATTTATTTAAAGGATTTTTTAGTACCAATGGTAACTTTCCCACAGTAGGGAGTTCCACCAGAACTGGGTGTCCTGAGAAATAACATGGTCCTTTAGAATCCTTAGGTTCTTTTACAGAAGGAGTCAGAGTAGGAGCCTTTGGAAAAAAGGTGATGATTTTTGGACATCCATTCACCCCCCAACAGTTGTTCACACCTTTGAGAGCTTCCCACAGTTGGGTACCCCAATACCCCTTATGGGGGTTCAGGAGTCATTTTAGATGGCTGTTGGTCCTTTCTACTATTCCATTTGCTTGTAGGTAGTAGGGGGCATGGAAAACCTTGCTTCATGAGGGAGTGGGGAGGCTTGGAGACAGGTACAGAACATTTTTGAGATAAGGATGTAGGTACGGGTACAAAGCATTTGTTCTGTACCATCTTTGGCCTTTTTCGTAAGGTCTGCATCTATGATTTATACAGTCAGGTTCTGAGGAAAATGTTGAGGCAGAAATCGATTCTTTGACCGACTCTTAGTGTGTGACAGAGCCCTTTGGGACCCCAGAATGACAGGGATGCTCTGATTGGCTGTCGGGAGTCCCAGAGCCCTTGCGGACCCGTCATGGTACAGGGGCTCCGACTGGATGGCAGGTGTGCGCATGTCACAGAGCCCTTTGTGAACCCTGGGGATAAAGGGGACCAGCGGTACCACAGCCCCCCCCCAGAGTGTCCGTAGGACACGACGGGACGAGTGGGACTCTGCGGCCCCTCTGCGCAGCCACCTCGTTCTTGGGGATCCATATCCGTGGTGCTTTTGTGAGACATCTGCCATCCCTGGAGCACAAGGCCTTGAGGCGAGCGATCAGCAGGATGGCAGAGATGCTCTCCAGTGTGCCCAGTGCATCCTGGGTGTTGGGACAGGAGGAGGAAAGCCCTGGGGCGGCCCCAGGATGGCAGGCTGAGGAGGTGGGTGCCATCCCTCTCTTCCCTGCCCTTCCTTCTCCTGCAAATGGTTTAGGAGCCCCTCTCTCGCGCTGAGCACAATGATGCTGTGGCCTGTGAGGACACAGCAGCCTCCAGCAGCTCTGAGGTTAGGGAGGAGCATGTTGCTGTGCTGGAGGAGGTTGTGCAAATTCACCCCTCGGGTTCCTTTGGCCTGTGGGCTGGGCCCAAGCCCCGCAGGAATCACGTGCTTCCTGAAGCTGGGTCCCCGTGGTGCCCGGTAGCCATGTCGGGCAGAGCAGGGTGGTGGGAAGAGCAGATGGGCACAGGCCTCGCTCTGGCAGCGCTGCAGCTCTGAGCTGTATCTCCCGCAGGTGCCTGTGCTCGTGAGGGAAATCTACAGCTGTCTCCAGGTGGATGTGGACGCGCCTGCCAAGAACAGGCTGGACGAGAGGCTTGTGGAACTGGCCCTCTTGAACCCCCATGATGTGGTGGTGACTCTCCTGCGCTGTGCGCCGTCCTGCGACAGGTACGGGGCCTTCCTTGAGGGCTGCAGGCTCTGCAGCCTTCTGAGCCCATGAGCATGCCGAGCCCGTCCCGCGCAGGCTGCGAGGTTGATGGTGAATTTTTGCCCCTGTGGCCTCTGCGTTTTGCAGCCCTGTCCCGTCAGTCCCAGTGCCCGCTGCTGCGCTCCCTCCCTGGCCCTCGAGGCACCGTTGCTGGGCCACTCGCTGCCCTCAGGGAGCAGCCCGCTGGGTGCTGTTGGTGAGGGGCAATGGGCAGGGGCAGGGCTGCTGGCCAGCCCAGGATATGGGGTTGCCCAGGCCGCGCTGCTGTGACCCAGACCGCGCTGACACTGATCTCTGTGCCTGCAGGGCTGCTGCGAGTATGTGGAGGGCACTGGCGTGTGGGCGCTGGTGCACAGAGCAGGTGCTGGAGGAGCTGCTGTTTGTGCTGGAGGACTGGCCGTGGCGCAGCACATCCACCTCCGATGGGGACGCCACGGATGTCATTGCCCTGGCTGTGAGTTTCGGGACCAGACCTTTGCCCAAGGCCAGGGTGGCCTCTGCAGGAGGTTCTCCATCCTTCCCTGCCACTGCACCTCACTGAGCCCTGTCTCTGGGTGTTTTGCTTCCTGCAGGCGATCAGGGCGATAAGAGAGATCCTCTGTGGGTTGAGGGACTTAGAGGCGTTGGAGCTGAATTTCCCACACCTCTTCCTGGCTCTGCTCTTTCAAGTCTTCTGCAGCACACGGCATGAGCTTGAGGAGCCAGCGGAGGTCAATCCTTCCTTGAGGGAATGCCTGGAGCAAGTCAACCTTCCTACCAGCCCCAGCAGGTGCTCCATCGCAGCCCTCTGCTCCCTCCCATGGTCGTGGAGCTGGGGCCAGGGCTGCTGGTGTGACCTGGGCTTTGCTCTGCACACAGGTTTGTGGTACAGACGGTGAAAGCCGTGCTCCGCTCTCTGAGCTACGAGGAAGTTGTGTTCGAAATGGAGCGTAAGCATGGCTGGGACACTCTGCTGCACCCCAAGACCTGCCACTACGCCATGGGTATGCTGATCAGGTGAGAGCCCCCTTCTCCAAGCTCCCCATGCTGTCTCTCCCCTGCAGACAGGGTGCCCCACGCAGTCCCCTTGGTGTCGGGTGAGAGGGATTTGTCAGCAAGGGATGACCCAGCAGCCTGGAGAGGCTGTGGAGAGGTGGGTTCCCAGGAGCAGCCACCTCCCAAAGTGCCATCGTCTGCTCCCGCGGGGTCTGGGCTGCTGGCACAGAGAGGGGTCTGCCTGCAGGCAGCCCAAATGAGGGCGCACTGAAGGTGGAGGCAGAGCCTGGGGGTGTGAGTGTCCCGTGGAAGACAGGAGAAGAGTCTCCTTGGAAGGGCAGGCTTTGGGGCAGGAGGGCTGTTTCTCCATTCTCCCCCCCCAGAGGAGCCTGCTGGCACTGGGTCTTGCCTTTCTGCTGGGCAGGGGTGTTGGGGAAAGACAAGCCCTCTGTGAGTCAGTCCCAGGAGAGGTTGCCCACCTTGCCCCGCGATGACGGTGCCTTCTTTCTCTTGGCAGGGAGATGCGCTGTATCAGGAGAAGTTTCCGTTGCCAGATGGCACTCTACCTGGTGAACACGCTGAACCAGAAGAAGCTGTGCTGGGGAGTCCCTGCCATGACGCTCTTTGTCGAGGTGAGCCTGCTGGCGAGCACTGCCCCGCTGAGCTACCTGCCAGCCCTCTGCCCTGCCCCAGCCGTGGCTGTGGGAGGCACGGTACCCACGTCCTGCGCTGCTGGCTGGAGCCTGCGCGGTGCTGGGGTCCTGCTGGCTGGGCTCCCCTGTCACTGCTGTGTGTGTCTGTTTCAGCTCCTGGCCAGCCCTGACATGGATGCAGTGCATGAGCAGGCTCTGCAGCTCTTGCTGAGGTTCCTGTACAGCGAGTGCGATGAGATGCGTCGCCTGGTGCTGCGAGGGCTCTTTGCTCAGTGCCAAAGACCTGGGATGGTGAGCGGGGGGCTGGGGCCGTGCTGGAGGAGTGGGGATGGGTTCCCCAGTAGCTTGGGCTTGGCAGGGCTTTGGGAGCTGTGGCAGCTGCCCTCAGCTCTCCTGCCTCTCTGTTCGCTGCCTGAGTCCTTTGGGGAGGCCTTTGGTGTGGCCTCGCACTGATTGAGTGCTTTTGGCAGTGCAACTTTTTCTGGCTTCTCCACACGATGTTGTGTTCCACGCAGGCAAACAGAATGTGGTTCTTGCTGCCAAGGCTCGTGTGCGTCCTGCAGGACACAGACCCAGAGGTGGTCTGGATGACCCTCTGCATGCTCCGTGAGATGCTGCATGAGAAGAACATCCCAATTGCTCACTCCGTCATCGTGCAGCTGGCTGAGAACCTGCAGCCGCTCTTTGATAATGTGAGGCTTTGTGCTCCCAGCACGAGAAATTGGTGCTACCAGGAAACTTTGTGCCCTGTGGCTTTTCAGCCTGTGCCCAGGTGGGCCTGAGGCAGCCTGTGCTGAGCTCTTGCTGTCTTCCTTGCCCACAGGACTGCGACTCCATAAAACTTCTGTCCATCAATCTCTTCTGGGACGTGATGGAGCTCTTGGTGGCAGTGGGCAGGAAGGCCATGAGGAGGCAGGTGCTCTGGAGCCTGCTGCCATTGGCCTTCTACGTCTATAATGAGAACCAGTGTGTGTCAGAGGTGAGGATTTTGGAGCAGCTGGGGTACCTGTGGGAGGTTTCTCGGCTGCCTCCTGCCCTGCTGGGCTCCAGGTTCCTGCCGGCCTTGGCTCCAGAGCAGCAGCTCTTGGTCTTTCTGTCCTGCAGCCTTGGCCACACCAGCTGCCCAAGCTGGAGGTTGCTCCACTGCTCTGCCTGGGTACAGAACCCGCCTGCAGTCATGTTCCCTGGCTGCTGCCCCTTCCCAGCAGGGCCCAGGAGTGGCCCTCAGCCTTGCGATGGGCAGGGGACACGAGTCCTGTGCCCTGGGCAGCGGTGCCATCTTTCAGTCTCTGCTGCTCTGCAGGTCTGCCGGCAAACCCTGCTTCAAGCCGCCAAGCTGGTGAAGAAGAGGAAGCTGAGGAAAAAGCTGAAGAAGGAGCAGTGCTACAGTTTGGGCAAATGCCTGGTAAGGATAGCCCCAAATTCCCCTAGCCAGCCAGGACGAGCCCCTGCCCCCGTGCCCGGTGTGTGGGGCTGTCAGCTGTGCCCCTGCCCACTGCTGCAGCCCACCGGTCCCAGGCTGGCCCCCACACAGCCTCCCTTCCCTTGGCCGTGTGGGCTCTTCTCCAGGCTCCTTGTCCCTCGCGGAGCCCAGTGGGTGTCCTGGCAGGAGAGCCCAGTCCTGGAGATAGGGGCAGTCTGGCCAACGAGGGGAAGCTTTGCTAATCCTTGCCGGTGTCCCCTTGTGCTCTCTCCAGCTGGCAGGGGACAGGAGCAGAAGAGTACCTGCAGCAACCCCTGCCGTACCTGCAGAGCCCCCAGGAGCCCCTGCAAGAGGCGGCCATCGGGTTTCTTGGTAAGCCACGACCCCCGGGGGTCCCTCCCTGCCTGGCTGCAGCTTGGCCCCAGCCATGGCTGCCGCAGCGGCAGCAGGAATGGGTCCTGTGGCTGTGGAGCCCGAGCAGGTGGCGATGCAGGGCCCATGGGGGTCCCTGCCACCTGCTCTCTCCCTTGCCCTTGGGTGGCGCGAGCAGGGAACATGGGCTGAGCCGTGCCGAGGGCACGAAGCTGGGCTGGTGCTGGGGGTTGTGCTGCTGCGGCCAGTGGGATTTGGATGGGCTCTGTGTTCCTAGGGCACATTGCTTTGAATGTGAGGGGACAGGAGGAAGAGCTGGAGATCATCTATAAAGGTAGGTGAGGGGAACGGGTCCTGGCAGGGAGGTGGAAAGACGCTGGGCAGGGAGCTGCAATGCCTGTCCCAGCTGGGAGGGCTCTGCTCCCTGTGCAGACAGGAGCCGGGGTGGGCAGAAGCAAGAGAGATTTCACAGGCACTTGGGATCTTTGGGGCCTGCCGTCTCCAGGTGATCCCTTTGGCTCCTGCTGCGTCCTGGCCATTGGAAGAGCTGGGTGGGGTGGCCCTGGCAGGAGGGGCTTCTGGGGACCCTGCAGCCCCATGCTTTGATCTTGACTCTCTTCTTCTCTCTTCCAGCCCTTGAAGGCATGACAAATAATGACAGCACCTCCATCTCAGAGACGGCAGCTCAAGTCTTGTTTCTCCTGAGAATGCAAGAGAAATCTCCTACCCTTCGAGATAAACTGCGGGTGCTACGAGGGCGGCTCAAGAGGATGTGGAGGAGGAGATGACCTTCTGTCTCTGGTGTCTCTTGGCCTCCCTGTGCCCCACAGCACAGGTCTAGCCCATGGCCCCTGCCTGTGCCCTTCCCTTGCTCCCAGGTCATCCTTCCTCTTTGCCTCCTGTGAATAAACAGGCCAGATTGTTCCCCTTTGTCGCGTGTCTTGGTGGAAATGAAAGGGCAGAGAGCTTGGGCCCTGAAGTGCACAGGCCGTGGTCCTGCCTGTCTTTGCCCAGCACACGGACTTACCAAGGGCAGATGATGCCGCCCTGACCTAATCGCCTTCTACAAGACAACAGCATCTGTTGATGTGGACAGAGCCGTGGGTGTTGTTCAGCTGCTCTTGAGCAAAGTGTTGAACGCTGTTTCCCATCTCTTTCTCTAGGACGAGCCAGGCCAGAAAGTCAAGGAAAGTACAGAGTTTGGCAGGTGGGACAGATAAACTGAGGAGCCCAGCAGAGGCTGGGGAGCAGCCTTTCTGGAAGGGCCCTGGGGATGCTGGGGGAAAATGAGCTGAACGTGAGTCAGTGGAGCGCTGCTGCAGCCACAGGCAAATGGTGCATCCAGGTGCATCCGTGGGGACATCACTACGGAGAGCCGAGAGAGATGCGGGACCATCCCACTGTCAACTGTATGTGACCTCCAACCTCTCAGCTCACACCTTGCATAACCTAGCATAAACACAGTTATGTCACATCG
Source organism: Clamator glandarius (assembly GCA_033459285.1). Taxonomy (NCBI): domain Eukaryota; kingdom Metazoa; phylum Chordata; class Aves; order Cuculiformes; family Cuculidae; genus Clamator; species Clamator glandarius. The sequence continues at coordinate 799,992 of JAUNZM010000032.1, forward strand.
GTGACATAACTCCACCGAATTAAATTGCTCAGAAAGCAGACAGGCTCTTCAAGCATTAACACACAGTAATTTGTAAATAGACCTATCTCTCATGCCAAATTATGCTCTGAAATAATTTCCTAAACCATGATGTTCACTTTTTAATGAACTGTTAGAAAAGTAAATGAAAACCTCCAGGTGTGAATTTCAAATGAAAGCATTTAATAGAAAAATATATACACCAAGAAATTCTTAATATTAATAATATTGGGCGAATTAGGTGGTGGAAATTCTTTAAAATCTAAGCCAGACAACAAGGTGAAGTGACATTACCTTTGGCAAGTGGAGCCAGAAGTACATTTACTTAATAATCCATCTGAATGATGGACACGACAGTCAATAAATCTGTAGAAGACTGACAGGGACAAATTTCAAAATGGCAAACCTTTTGGCCAGTGTCTAGGCTAAAATCTTGTGTTCTGATGGCGTTACTTTCACAAAAAAATCCTAGTTGTTGCCGCACAATGTAGGATTCCAAGTCTACCGTTTGCCATCTATCATTCACTCTTTGGGCCCACGCTCTGCGCTCAAAAGGATAGAGTATAGTCTCATTGTGGCTCAAGCCTAATACGAAAACAGGATGAATCTAAGATACCGAAGCATTGTGAATGGTTAACGTGTCAGCCGTGAGAGTGTTCTTAACAGGATCATAGGTAAAATTTACCAACTTCCACCAAGACTGGAGGTTGCCTTCAAAATTTTTAGCATTATCCCAAATTATTTTCTGGATTTCTGCAGGAAAAACACCTTCTTTGCCTTTTCTAACGATTGACGCGGCCACTGATTGCGTCCGTAATTGAGCCTGGATGCGACTAAGAGCCAAAGAAATATTACTCTCGGCTATACCCAGTGTGTCTAGAATTAGTTGATGATCTTTTATGTTCACCTTTTCCCATTTTGGTAATAAGTCAGCAGCCACTGATGTGTTCCCAAAGCCAAAAGGGAAGATTGTAAAGGCTGTTGTATTTTTGCCAAATCCAAAGTTGTAGCAGCCAATTTATTCAATAATACCTCTAAATCAATGCTATTTGGAACCCCCAGTCCGGTTCCCAAAACACCAGTCATGTCTCTCAATACCGTCTCTGAGAAGATCTACGTAGACAGGTGGTCCATTCCTCATAAGAGGTTTGTAAGAAGAGAGAACAGGCTGGTTAAATTTCTGAAAGATTATTTTGCATCAACAATTCAGCCCTTTTTAGAGACCATTCTGGTTTAAATAACATATGCTTTTGACCAGTGTTTCCTATTACAATTAGTCCAACCGCCTAAATCCTTGGTTGAAGTGTTGATTTGGGAGGAAATGTAGGTGTTAAAACTTCTGTCATTAATTCCTCCCCATGTCTGGTGTTATTTTGTTCCACAAATGATCTTACGGGGAAATTTCACTGTGGTGAAATTTACCCAACAGTCCAAATTTTTGGTTCTACGTGGTTGAATAAGACCATGTGGTCCAACGCCGTAGCTGTTTGCTGGCTCAAAGAGGGATTCAGCTGTTAATTGGCACCTTATATAAATGTCATCAACTTGAGTAACGACAAAAGGAAAAACTGTTTCCTTACCACTTGAAATAAAGGAAATATCTCTGCCTCGGTGTGTGAGTATTGCAACAAGTTTTGGTTTAGTTGCAACATTTGTTTTAAATTTGTGAATTAAACCTGATAATTTTGGTTGAGTTTTTGGGTCAGCTCTCCAATCACACACCGCAGAGACAGAATTAACCATAGTTAAATTAAGCCTGCAATCACCTTGTTCTTTCTTACTAGATTTGGTGACTTCTACATTAACACCTCTTGGGTTCAGGGAAGTATTGTTGCCAGTAAATTTCTGGTGCCAACACAAGGTGAAAATATCTTGCCTAATACATCTCCAGTCCTTACTAGGACATGTTTCTTTTGAAATGCCGGGGTGAATTTTGGATGTCAGATCGAAATCTAAAAATCTGCCAACAACTGAAATAAAAGAGGCCTTTTCTGGTTGAAAACCAAGTTCCAAGTTCTTTTCTGGACCCCACCTGATTTTTTTCATCAATGATACCGGGGAGGGTTCTAGTCCACTCATTCTTATCCCAGACCCACTCAGACAAAGGGTAAACTTTGTTTTCGTGCATTACGACTACAGCCAATTTTGGACGGCTATCTTGGGGATAATTTCCAAGGGAGCTAGAATACCCTATGATGGTTTGGGACCAAGGCCATTCAGTATTGTTTTGGTTACAGAGAGCAGGTATAATGCAGAGAAGTATGAAAAAACCCAATCAAAATTTTGTGGGTCATCTTCAAATTTAAGTTTTCAACTTTCATTCATGTTTCTCCTGTAAAAAAATTTCAATGTCCCACAGGGTTCTTCTGCAAAAACAAAAAATAAAATTTGCCATTTTCAGGCAAAAAAAGGAATTAAAATGATGGAACAATCCGGTGGGTATTAATCCTATGTTCCTTTCCCAGGGCATTGGTGGCTCTCCATGCATATTTATTTAAAGGATTTTTTAGTACCAATGGTAACTTTCCCACAGTAGGGAGTTCCACCAGAACTGGGTGTCCTGAGAAATAACATGGTCCTTTAGAATCCTTAGGTTCTTTTACAGAAGGAGTCAGAGTAGGAGCCTTTGGAAAAAAGGTGATGATTTTTGGACATCCATTCACCCCCCAACAGTTGTTCACACCTTTGAGAGCTTCCCACAGTTGGGTACCCCAATACCCCTTATGGGGGTTCAGGAGTCATTTTAGATGGCTGTTGGTCCTTTCTACTATTCCATTTGCTTGTAGGTAGTAGGGGGCATGGAAAACCTTGCTTCATGAGGGAGTGGGGAGGCTTGGAGACAGGTACAGAACATTTTTGAGATAAGGATGTAGGTACGGGTACAAAGCATTTGTTCTGTACCATCTTTGGCCTTTTTCGTAAGGTCTGCATCTATGATTTATACAGTCAGGTTCTGAGGAAAATGTTGAGGCAGAAATCGATTCTTTGACCGACTCTTAGTGTGTGACAGAGCCCTTTGGGACCCCAGAATGACAGGGATGCTCTGATTGGCTGTCGGGAGTCCCAGAGCCCTTGCGGACCCGTCATGGTACAGGGGCTCCGACTGGATGGCAGGTGTGCGCATGTCACAGAGCCCTTTGTGAACCCTGGGGATAAAGGGGACCAGCGGTACCACAGCCCCCCCCCAGAGTGTCCGTAGGACACGACGGGACGAGTGGGACTCTGCGGCCCCTCTGCGCAGCCACCTCGTTCTTGGGGATCCATATCCGTGGTGCTTTTGTGAGACATCTGCCATCCCTGGAGCACAAGGCCTTGAGGCGAGCGATCAGCAGGATGGCAGAGATGCTCTCCAGTGTGCCCAGTGCATCCTGGGTGTTGGGACAGGAGGAGGAAAGCCCTGGGGCGGCCCCAGGATGGCAGGCTGAGGAGGTGGGTGCCATCCCTCTCTTCCCTGCCCTTCCTTCTCCTGCAAATGGTTTAGGAGCCCCTCTCTCGCGCTGAGCACAATGATGCTGTGGCCTGTGAGGACACAGCAGCCTCCAGCAGCTCTGAGGTTAGGGAGGAGCATGTTGCTGTGCTGGAGGAGGTTGTGCAAATTCACCCCTCGGGTTCCTTTGGCCTGTGGGCTGGGCCCAAGCCCCGCAGGAATCACGTGCTTCCTGAAGCTGGGTCCCCGTGGTGCCCGGTAGCCATGTCGGGCAGAGCAGGGTGGTGGGAAGAGCAGATGGGCACAGGCCTCGCTCTGGCAGCGCTGCAGCTCTGAGCTGTATCTCCCGCAGGTGCCTGTGCTCGTGAGGGAAATCTACAGCTGTCTCCAGGTGGATGTGGACGCGCCTGCCAAGAACAGGCTGGACGAGAGGCTTGTGGAACTGGCCCTCTTGAACCCCCATGATGTGGTGGTGACTCTCCTGCGCTGTGCGCCGTCCTGCGACAGGTACGGGGCCTTCCTTGAGGGCTGCAGGCTCTGCAGCCTTCTGAGCCCATGAGCATGCCGAGCCCGTCCCGCGCAGGCTGCGAGGTTGATGGTGAATTTTTGCCCCTGTGGCCTCTGCGTTTTGCAGCCCTGTCCCGTCAGTCCCAGTGCCCGCTGCTGCGCTCCCTCCCTGGCCCTCGAGGCACCGTTGCTGGGCCACTCGCTGCCCTCAGGGAGCAGCCCGCTGGGTGCTGTTGGTGAGGGGCAATGGGCAGGGGCAGGGCTGCTGGCCAGCCCAGGATATGGGGTTGCCCAGGCCGCGCTGCTGTGACCCAGACCGCGCTGACACTGATCTCTGTGCCTGCAGGGCTGCTGCGAGTATGTGGAGGGCACTGGCGTGTGGGCGCTGGTGCACAGAGCAGGTGCTGGAGGAGCTGCTGTTTGTGCTGGAGGACTGGCCGTGGCGCAGCACATCCACCTCCGATGGGGACGCCACGGATGTCATTGCCCTGGCTGTGAGTTTCGGGACCAGACCTTTGCCCAAGGCCAGGGTGGCCTCTGCAGGAGGTTCTCCATCCTTCCCTGCCACTGCACCTCACTGAGCCCTGTCTCTGGGTGTTTTGCTTCCTGCAGGCGATCAGGGCGATAAGAGAGATCCTCTGTGGGTTGAGGGACTTAGAGGCGTTGGAGCTGAATTTCCCACACCTCTTCCTGGCTCTGCTCTTTCAAGTCTTCTGCAGCACACGGCATGAGCTTGAGGAGCCAGCGGAGGTCAATCCTTCCTTGAGGGAATGCCTGGAGCAAGTCAACCTTCCTACCAGCCCCAGCAGGTGCTCCATCGCAGCCCTCTGCTCCCTCCCATGGTCGTGGAGCTGGGGCCAGGGCTGCTGGTGTGACCTGGGCTTTGCTCTGCACACAGGTTTGTGGTACAGACGGTGAAAGCCGTGCTCCGCTCTCTGAGCTACGAGGAAGTTGTGTTCGAAATGGAGCGTAAGCATGGCTGGGACACTCTGCTGCACCCCAAGACCTGCCACTACGCCATGGGTATGCTGATCAGGTGAGAGCCCCCTTCTCCAAGCTCCCCATGCTGTCTCTCCCCTGCAGACAGGGTGCCCCACGCAGTCCCCTTGGTGTCGGGTGAGAGGGATTTGTCAGCAAGGGATGACCCAGCAGCCTGGAGAGGCTGTGGAGAGGTGGGTTCCCAGGAGCAGCCACCTCCCAAAGTGCCATCGTCTGCTCCCGCGGGGTCTGGGCTGCTGGCACAGAGAGGGGTCTGCCTGCAGGCAGCCCAAATGAGGGCGCACTGAAGGTGGAGGCAGAGCCTGGGGGTGTGAGTGTCCCGTGGAAGACAGGAGAAGAGTCTCCTTGGAAGGGCAGGCTTTGGGGCAGGAGGGCTGTTTCTCCATTCTCCCCCCCCAGAGGAGCCTGCTGGCACTGGGTCTTGCCTTTCTGCTGGGCAGGGGTGTTGGGGAAAGACAAGCCCTCTGTGAGTCAGTCCCAGGAGAGGTTGCCCACCTTGCCCCGCGATGACGGTGCCTTCTTTCTCTTGGCAGGGAGATGCGCTGTATCAGGAGAAGTTTCCGTTGCCAGATGGCACTCTACCTGGTGAACACGCTGAACCAGAAGAAGCTGTGCTGGGGAGTCCCTGCCATGACGCTCTTTGTCGAGGTGAGCCTGCTGGCGAGCACTGCCCCGCTGAGCTACCTGCCAGCCCTCTGCCCTGCCCCAGCCGTGGCTGTGGGAGGCACGGTACCCACGTCCTGCGCTGCTGGCTGGAGCCTGCGCGGTGCTGGGGTCCTGCTGGCTGGGCTCCCCTGTCACTGCTGTGTGTGTCTGTTTCAGCTCCTGGCCAGCCCTGACATGGATGCAGTGCATGAGCAGGCTCTGCAGCTCTTGCTGAGGTTCCTGTACAGCGAGTGCGATGAGATGCGTCGCCTGGTGCTGCGAGGGCTCTTTGCTCAGTGCCAAAGACCTGGGATGGTGAGCGGGGGGCTGGGGCCGTGCTGGAGGAGTGGGGATGGGTTCCCCAGTAGCTTGGGCTTGGCAGGGCTTTGGGAGCTGTGGCAGCTGCCCTCAGCTCTCCTGCCTCTCTGTTCGCTGCCTGAGTCCTTTGGGGAGGCCTTTGGTGTGGCCTCGCACTGATTGAGTGCTTTTGGCAGTGCAACTTTTTCTGGCTTCTCCACACGATGTTGTGTTCCACGCAGGCAAACAGAATGTGGTTCTTGCTGCCAAGGCTCGTGTGCGCCCTGCAGGACACAGACCCAGAGGTGGTCTGGATGACCCTCTGCATGCTCCGTGAGATGCTGCATGAGAAGAACATCCCAATTGCTCACTCCGTCATCGTGCAGCTGGCTGAGAACCTGCAGCCGCTCTTTGATAATGTGAGGCTTTGTGCTCCCAGCACGAGAAATTGGTGCTGCCAGGAAACTTTGTGCCCTGTGGCTTTTCAGCCTGTGCCCAGGTGGGCCTGAGGCAGCCTGTGCTGAGCTCTTGCTGTCTTCCTTGCCCACAGGACTGCGACTCCATAAAACTTCTGTCCATCAATCTCTTCTGGGACGTGATGGAGCTCTTGGTGGCAGTGGGCAGGAAGGCCATGAGGAGGCAGGTGCTCTGGAGCCTGCTGCCATTGGCCTTCTACGTCTATAATGAGAACCAGTGTGTGTCAGAGGTGAGGATTTTGGAGCAGCTGGGGTACCTGTGGGAGGTTTCTCGGCTGCCTCCTGCCCTGCTGGGCTCCAGGTTCCTGCCGGCCTTGGCTCCAGAGCAGCAGCTCTTGGTCTTTCTGTCCTGCAGCCTTGGCCACACCAGCTGCCCAAGCTGGAGGTTGCTCCACTGCTCTGCCTGGGTACAGAACCCGCCTGCAGTCATGTTCCCTGGCTGCTGCCCCTTCCCAGCAGGGCCCAGGAGTGGCCCTCAGCCTTGCGATGGGCAGGGGACACGAGTCCTGTGCCCTGGGCAGCGGTGCCATCTTTCAGTCTCTGCTGCTCTGCAGGTCTGCCGGCAAACCCTGCTTCAAGCCGCCAAGCTGGTGAAGAAGAGGAAGCTGAGGAAAAAGCTGAAGAAGGAGCAGTGCTACAGTTTGGGCAAATGCCTGGTAAGGATGGCCCCAAATTCCCCTAGCCAGCCAGGACGAGCCCCTGCCCCCGTGCCCGGTGTGTGGGGCTGTCAGCTGTGCCCCTGCCCACTGCTGCAGCCCACCGGCCCCAGGCTGGCCCCCACACAGCCTCCCTTCCCTTGGCCGTGTGGGCTCTTCTCCAGGCTCCTGTCCCTCGGGGAGCCCAGTGGGTGTCCTGGCAGGAGAGCCCAGTCCTGGAGATAGGGGCAGTCTGGCCAACGAGGGGAAGCTTTGCTAATCCTTGCCGGTGTCCCCTTGCGCTCTCTCCAGCTGGCAGGGGACAGGAGCAGAAGAGTACCTGCAGCAACCCCTGCCGTACCTGCAGAGCCCCCAGGAGCCCCTGCAAGAGGCGGCCATCGGGTTTCTTGGTAAGCCACGACCCCCGGGGGTCCCTCCCTGCCTGGCTGCAGCTTGGCCCCAGCCGTGGCTGCCGCAGCGGCAGCAGGAATGGGTCCTGTGGCTGTGGAGCCCGAGCAGGTGGCGATGCAGGGCCCATGGGGGTCCCTGCCACCTGCTCTCTCCCTTGCCCTTGGGTGGCGCGAGCAGGGAACATGGGCTGAGCCGTGCCGAGGGCACGAAGCTGGGCTGGTGCTGGGGGTTGTGCTGCTGCGGCCAGTGGGATTTGGATGGGCTCTGTGTTCCTAGGGCACATTGCTTTGAATGTGAGGGGACAGGAGGAAGAGCTGGAGATCATCTATAAAGGTAGGTGAGGGGAACGGGTCCTGGCAGGGAGGTGGAAAGACGCTGGGCAGGGAGCTGCAATGCCTGTCCCAGCTGGGAGGGCTCTGCTCCCTGTGCAGACAGGAGCCGGGGTGGGCAGAAGCAAGAGAGATTTCACAGGCACTTGGAATCTTTGGGGCCTGCCGTCTCCAGGTGATCCCTTTGGCTCCTGCTGCGTCCTGGCCATTGGAAGAGCTGGGTGGGGTGGCCCTGGCAGGAGGGGCTTCTGGGGACCCTGCAGCCCCATGCTTTGATCTTGACTCTCTTCTTCTCTCTTCCAGCCCTTGAAGGCATGACAAATAATGACAGCACCTCCATCTCAGAGACGGCAGCTCAAGTCTTGTTTCTCCTGAGAATGCAAGAGAAATCTCCTACCCTTCGAGATAAACTGCGGGTGCTACGAGGGCGGCTCAAGAGGATGTGGAGGAGGAGATGACCTTCTGTCTCTGGTGTCTCTTGGCCTCCCTGTGCCCCACAGCACAGGTCTAGCCCATGGCCCCTGCCTGTGCCCTTCCCTTGCTCCCAGGTCATCCTTCCTCTTTGCCTCCTGTGAATAAACAGGCCAGATTGTTCCCCTTTGTCGCGTGTCTTGGTGGAAATGAAAGGGCAGAGAGCTTGGGCCCTGAAGTGCACAGGCCGTGGTCCTGCCTGTCTTTGCCCAGCACACGGACTTACCAAGGGCAGATGATGCCGCCCTGACCTAATCGCCTTCTACAAGACAACAGCATCTGTTGATGTGGACAGAGCCGTGGGTGTTGTTCAGCTGCTCTTGAGCAAAGTGTTGAACGCTGTTTCCCATCTCTTTCTCTAGGACGAGCCAGGCCAGAAAGTCAAGGAAAGTACAGAGTTTGGCAGGTGGGACAGATAAACTGAGGAGCCCAGCAGAGGCTGGGGAGCAGCCTTTCTGGAAGGGCCCTGGGGATGCTGGGGGAAAATGAGCTGAACGTGAGTCAGTGGAGCGCTGCTGCAGCCACAGGCAAATGGTGCATCCAGGTGCATCCGTGGGGACATCACTACGGAGAGCCGAGAGAGATGCGGGACCATCCCACTGTCAACTATATGTGACCCCCAACCTCTCAGCTCACACCTTGCATAACCTAGCATAAACACAGTTATGTCACATCGGTGACATAACTCCACCGAATTAAATTGCTCAGAAAGCAGACAGGCTCTTCAAGCATTAACACACAGTAATTTGTAAATAGACCTATCTCTCATGCCAAATTATGCTCTGAAATAATTTCCTAAACCATGATGTTCACTTTTTAATGAACTGTTAGAAAAGTAAATGAAAACCTCCAGGTGTGAATTTCAAATGAAAGCATTTAATAGAAAAATATATACACCAAGAAATTCTTAATATTAATAATATTGGGCGAATTAGGTGGTGGAAATTCTTTAAAATCTAAGCCAGACAACAAGGTGAAGTGACATTACCTTTGGCAAGTGGAGCCAGAAGTACATTTACTTAATAATCCATCTGAATGATGGACACGACAGTCAATAAATCTGTAGAAGACTGACAGGGACAAATTTCAAAATGGCAAACCTTTTGGCCAGTGTCTAGGCTAAAATCTTGTGTTCTGATGGCGTTACTTTCACAAAAAAATCCTAGTTGTTGCCGCACAATGTAGGATTCCAAGTCTACCGTTTGCCATCTATCATTCACTCTTTGGGCCCACGCTCTGCGCTCAAAAGGATAGAGTATAGTCTCATTGTGGCTCAAGCCTAATACGAAAACAGGATGAATCTAAGATACCGAAGCATTGTGAATGGTTAACGTGTCAGCCGTGAGAGTGTTCTTAACAGGATCATAGGTAAAATTTACCAACTTCCACCAAGACTGGAGGTTGCCTTCAAAATTTTTAGCATTATCCCAAATTATTTTCTGGATTTCTGCAGGAAAAACACCTTCTTTGCCTTTTCTAACGATTGACGCGGCCACTGATTGCGTCCGTAATTGAGCCTGGATGCGACTAAGAGCCAAAGAAATATTACTCTCGGCTATACCCAGTGTGTCTAGAATTAGTTGATGATCTTTTATGTTCACCTTTTCCCATTTTGGTAATAAGTCAGCAGCCACTGATGTGTTCCCAAAGCCAAAAGGGAAGATTGTAAAGGCTGTTGTATTTTTGCCAAATCCAAAGTTGTAGCAGCCAATTTATTCAATAATACCTCTAAATCAATGCTATTTGGAACCCCCAGTCCGGTTCCCAAAACACCAGTCATGTCTCTCAATACCGTCTCTGAGAAGATCTACGTAGACAGGTGGTCCATTCCTCATAAGAGGTTTGTAAGAAGAGAGAACAGGCTGGTTAAATTTCTGAAAGATTATTTTGCATCAACAATTCAGCCCTTTTTAGAGACCATTCTGGTTTAAATAACATATGCTTTTGACCAGTGTTTCCTATTACAATTAGTCCAACCGCCTAAATCCTTGGTTGAAGTGTTGATTTGGGAGGAAATGTAGGTGTTAAAACTTCTGTCATTAATTCCTCCCCATGTCTGGTGTTATTTTGTTCCACAAATGATCTTACGGGGAAATTTCACTGTGGTGAAATTTACCCAACAGTCCAAATTTTTGGTTCTACGTGGTTGAATAAGACCATGTGGTCCAACGCCGTAGCTGTTTGCTGGCTCAAAGAGGGATTCAGCTGTTAATTGGCACCTTATATAAATGTCATCAACTTGAGTAACGACAAAAGGAAAAACTGTTTCCTTACCACTTGAAATAAAGGAAATATCTCTGCCTCGGTGTGTGAGTATTGCAACAAGTTTTGGTTTAGTTGCAACATTTGTTTTAAATTTGTGAATTAAACCTGATAATTTTGGTTGAGTTTTTGGGTCAGCTCTCCAATCACACACCGCAGAGACAGAATTAACCATAGTTAAATTAAGCCTGCAATCACCTTGTTCTTTCTTACTAGATTTGGTGACTTCTACATTAACACCTCTTGGGTTCAGGGAAGTATTGTTGCCAGTAAATTTCTGGTGCCAACACAAGGTGAAAATATCTTGCCTAATACATCTCCAGTCCTTACTAGGACATGTTTCTTTTGAAATGCCGGGGTGAATTTTGGATGTCAGATCGAAATCTAAAAATCTGCCAACAACTGAAATAAAAGAGGCCTTTTCTGGTTGAAAACCAAGTTCCAAGTTCTTTTCTGGACCCCACCTGATTTTTTTCATCAATGATACCGGGGAGGGTTCTAGTCCACTCATTCTTATCCCAGACCCACTCAGACAAAGGGTAAACTTTGTTTTCGTGCATTACGACTACAGCCAATTTTGGACGGCTATCTTGGGGATAATTTCCAAGGGAGCTAGAATACCCTATGATGGTTTGGGACCAAGGCCATTCAGTATTGTTTTGGTTACAGAGAGCAGGTATAATGCAGAGAAGTATGAAAAAACCCAATCAAAATTTTGTGGGTCATCTTCAAATTTAAGTTTTCAACTTTCATTCATGTTTCTCCTGTAAAAAAATTTCAATGTCCCACAGGGTTCTTCTGCAAAAACAAAAAATAAAATTTGCCATTTTCAGGCAAAAAAAGGAATTAAAATGATGGAACAATCCGGTGGGTATTAATCCTATGTTCCTTTCCCAGGGCATTGGTGGCTCTCCATGCATATTTATTTAAAGGATTTTTTAGTACCAATGGTAACTTTCCCACAGTAGGGAGTTCCACCAGAACTGGGTGTCCTGAGAAATAACATGGTCCTTTAGAATCCTTAGGTTCTTTTACAGAAGGAGTCAGAGTAGGAGCCTTTGGAAAAAAGGTGATGATTTTTGGACATCCATTCACCCCCCAACAGTTGTTCACACCTTTGAGAGCTTCCCACAGTTGGGTACCCCAATACCCCTTATGGGGGTTCAGGAGTCATTTTAGATGGCTGTTGGTCCTTTCTACTATTCCATTTGCTTGTAGGTAGTAGGGGGCATGGAAAACCTTGCTTCATGAGGGAGTGGGGAGGCTTGGAGACAGGTACAGAACATTTTTGAGATAAGGATGTAGGTACGGGTACAAAGCATTTGTTCTGTACCATCTTTGGCCTTTTTCGTAAGGTCTGCATCTATGATTTATACAGTCAGGTTCTGAGGAAAATGTTGAGGCAGAAATCGATTCTTTGACCGACTCTTAGTGTGTGACAGAGCCCTTTGGGACCCCAGAATGACAGGGATGCTCTGATTGGCTGTCGGGAGTCCCAGAGCCCTTGCGGACCCGTCATGGTACAGGGGCTCCGACTGGATGGCAGGTGTGCGCATGTCACAGAGCCCTTTGTGAACCCTGGGGATAAAGGGGACCAGCGGTACCACAGCCCCCCCCCAGAGTGTCCGTAGGACACGACGGGACGAGTGGGACTCTGCGGCCCCTCTGCGCAGCCACCTCGTTCTTGGGGATCCATATCCGTGGTGCTTTTGTGAGACATCTGCCATCCCTGGAGCACAAGGCCTTGAGGCGAGCGATCAGCAGGATGGCAGAGATGCTCTCCAGTGTGCCCAGTGCATCCTGGGTGTTGGGACAGGAGGAGGAAAGCCCTGGGGCGGCCCCAGGATGGCAGGCTGAGGAGGTGGGTGCCATCCCTCTCTTCCCTGCCCTTCCTTCTCCTGCAAATGGTTTAGGAGCCCCTCTCTCGCGCTGAGCACAATGATGCTGTGGCCTGTGAGGACACAGCAGCCTCCAGCAGCTCTGAGGTTAGGGAGGAGCATGTTGCTGTGCTGGAGGAGGTTGTGCAAATTCACCCCTCGGGTTCCTTTGGCCTGTGGGCTGGGCCCAAGCCCCGCAGGAATCACGTGCTTCCTGAAGCTGGGTCCCCGTGGTGCCCGGTAGCCATGTCGGGCAGAGCAGGGTGGTGGGAAGAGCAGATGGGCACAGGCCTCGCTCTGGCAGCGCTGCAGCTCTGAGCTGTATCTCCCGCAGGTGCCTGTGCTCGTGAGGGAAATCTACAGCTGTCTCCAGGTGGATGTGGACGCGCCTGCCAAGAACAGGCTGGACGAGAGGCTTGTGGAACTGGCCCTCTTGAACCCCCATGATGTGGTGGTGACTCTCCTGCGCTGTGCGCCGTCCTGCGACAGGTACGGGGCCTTCCTTGAGGGCTGCAGGCTCTGCAGCCTTCTGAGCCCATGAGCATGCCGAGCCCGTCCCGCGCAGGCTGCGAGGTTGATGGTGAATTTTTGCCCCTGTGGCCTCTGCGTTTTGCAGCCCTGTCCCGTCAGTCCCAGTGCCCGCTGCTGCGCTCCCTCCCTGGCCCTCGAGGCACCGTTGCTGGGCCACTCGCTGCCCTCAGGGAGCAGCCCGCTGGGTGCTGTTGGTGAGGGGCAATGGGCAGGGGCAGGGCTGCTGGCCAGCCCAGGATATGGGGTTGCCCAGGCCGCGCTGCTGTGACCCAGACCGCGCTGACACTGATCTCTGTGCCTGCAGGGCTGCTGCGAGTATGTGGAGGGCACTGGCGTGTGGGCGCTGGTGCACAGAGCAGGTGCTGGAGGAGCTGCTGTTTGTGCTGGAGGACTGGCCGTGGCGCAGCACATCCACCTCCGATGGGGACGCCACGGATGTCATTGCCCTGGCTGTGAGTTTCGGGACCAGACCTTTGCCCAAGGCCAGGGTGGCCTCTGCAGGAGGTTCTCCATCCTTCCCTGCCACTGCACCTCACTGAGCCCTGTCTCTGGGTGTTTTGCTTCCTGCAGGCGATCAGGGCGATAAGAGAGATCCTCTGTGGGTTGAGGGACTTAGAGGCGTTGGAGCTGAATTTCCCACACCTCTTCCTGGCTCTGCTCTTTCAAGTCTTCTGCAGCACACGGCATGAGCTTGAGGAGCCAGCGGAGGTCAATCCTTCCTTGAGGGAATGCCTGGAGCAAGTCAACCTTCCTACCAGCCCCAGCAGGTGCTCCATCGCAGCCCTCTGCTCCCTCCCATGGTCGTGGAGCTGGGGCCAGGGCTGCTGGTGTGACCTGGGCTTTGCTCTGCACACAGGTTTGTGGTACAGACGGTGAAAGCCGTGCTCCGCTCTCTGAGCTACGAGGAAGTTGTGTTCGAAATGGAGCGTAAGCATGGCTGGGACACTCTGCTGCACCCCAAGACCTGCCACTACGCCATGGGTATGCTGATCAGGTGAGAGCCCCCTTCTCCAAGCTCCCCATGCTGTCTCTCCCCTGCAGACAGGGTGCCCCACGCAGTCCCCTTGGTGTCGGGTGAGAGGGATTTGTCAGCAAGGGATGACCCAGCAGCCTGGAGAGGCTGTGGAGAGGTGGGTTCCCAGGAGCAGCCACCTCCCAAAGTGCCATCGTCTGCTCCCGCGGGGTCTGGGCTGCTGGCACAGAGAGGGGTCTGCCTGCAGGCAGCCCAAATGAGGGCGCACTGAAGGTGGAGGCAGAGCCTGGGGGTGTGAGTGTCCCGTGGAAGACAGGAGAAGAGTCTCCTTGGAAGGGCAGGCTTTGGGGCAGGAGGGCTGTTTCTCCATTCTCCCCCCCCAGAGGAGCCTGCTGGCACTGGGTCTTGCCTTTCTGCTGGGCAGGGGTGTTGGGGAAAGACAAGCCCTCTGTGAGTCAGTCCCAGGAGAGGTTGCCCACCTTGCCCCGCGATGACGGTGCCTTCTTTCTCTTGGCAGGGAGATGCGCTGTATCAGGAGAAGTTTCCGTTGCCAGATGGCACTCTACCTGGTGAACACGCTGAACCAGAAGAAGCTGTGCTGGGGAGTCCCTGCCATGACGCTCTTTGTCGAGGTGAGCCTGCTGGCGAGCACTGCCCCGCTGAGCTACCTGCCAGCCCTCTGCCCTGCCCCAGCCGTGGCTGTGGGAGGCACGGTACCCACGTCCTGCGCTGCTGGCTGGAGCCTGCGCGGTGCTGGGGTCCTGCTGGCTGGGCTCCCCTGTCACTGCTGTGTGTGTCTGTTTCAGCTCCTGGCCAGCCCTGACATGGATGCAGTGCATGAGCAGGCTCTGCAGCTCTTGCTGAGGTTCCTGTACAGCGAGTGCGATGAGATGCGTCGCCTGGTGCTGCGAGGGCTCTTTGCTCAGTGCCAAAGACCTGGGATGGTGAGCGGGGGGCTGGGGCCGTGCTGGAGGAGTGGGGATGGGTTCCCCAGTAGCTTGGGCTTGGCAGGGCTTTGGGAGCTGTGGCAGCTGCCCTCAGCTCTCCTGCCTCTCTGTTCGCTGCCTGAGTCCTTTGGGGAGGCCTTTGGTGTGGCCTCGCACTGATTGAGTGCTTTTGGCAGTGCAACTTTTTCTGGCTTCTCCACACGATGTTGTGTTCCACGCAGGCAAACAGAATGTGGTTCTTGCTGCCAAGGCTCGTGTGCGTCCTGCAGGACACAGACCCAGAGGTGGTCTGGATGACCCTCTGCATGCTCCGTGAGATGCTGCATGAGAAGAACATCCCAATTGCTCACTCCGTCATCGTGCAGCTGGCTGAGAACCTGCAGCCGCTCTTTGATAATGTGAGGCTTTGTGCTCCCAGCACGAGAAATTGGTGCTACCAGGAAACTTTGTGCCCTGTGGCTTTTCAGCCTGTGCCCAGGTGGGCCTGAGGCAGCCTGTGCTGAGCTCTTGCTGTCTTCCTTGCCCACAGGACTGCGACTCCATAAAACTTCTGTCCATCAATCTCTTCTGGGACGTGATGGAGCTCTTGGTGGCAGTGGGCAGGAAGGCCATGAGGAGGCAGGTGCTCTGGAGCCTGCTGCCATTGGCCTTCTACGTCTATAATGAGAACCAGTGTGTGTCAGAGGTGAGGATTTTGGAGCAGCTGGGGTACCTGTGGGAGGTTTCTCGGCTGCCTCCTGCCCTGCTGGGCTCCAGGTTCCTGCCGGCCTTGGCTCCAGAGCAGCAGCTCTTGGTCTTTCTGTCCTGCAGCCTTGGCCACACCAGCTGCCCAAGCTGGAGGTTGCTCCACTGCTCTGCCTGGGTACAGAACCCGCCTGCAGTCATGTTCCCTGGCTGCTGCCCCTTCCCAGCAGGGCCCAGGAGTGGCCCTCAGCCTTGCGATGGGCAGGGGACACGAGTCCTGTGCCCTGGGCAGCGGTGCCATCTTTCAGTCTCTGCTGCTCTGCAGGTCTGCCGGCAAACCCTGCTTCAAGCCGCCAAGCTGGTGAAGAAGAGGAAGCTGAGGAAAAAGCTGAAGAAGGAGCAGTGCTACAGTTTGGGCAAATGCCTGGTAAGGATAGCCCCAAATTCCCCTAGCCAGCCAGGACGAGCCCCTGCCCCCGTGCCCGGTGTGTGGGGCTGTCAGCTGTGCCCCTGCCCACTGCTGCAGCCCACCGGTCCCAGGCTGGCCCCCACACAGCCTCCCTTCCCTTGGCCGTGTGGGCTCTTCTCCAGGCTCCTTGTCCCTCGCGGAGCCCAGTGGGTGTCCTGGCAGGAGAGCCCAGTCCTGGAGATAGGGGCAGTCTGGCCAACGAGGGGAAGCTTTGCTAATCCTTGCCGGTGTCCCCTTGTGCTCTCTCCAGCTGGCAGGGGACAGGAGCAGAAGAGTACCTGCAGCAACCCCTGCCGTACCTGCAGAGCCCCCAGGAGCCCCTGCAAGAGGCGGCCATCGGGTTTCTTGGTAAGCCACGACCCCCGGGGGTCCCTCCCTGCCTGGCTGCAGCTTGGCCCCAGCCATGGCTGCCGCAGCGGCAGCAGGAATGGGTCCTGTGGCTGTGGAGCCCGAGCAGGTGGCGATGCAGGGCCCATGGGGGTCCCTGCCACCTGCTCTCTCCCTTGCCCTTGGGTGGCGCGAGCAGGGAACATGGGCTGAGCCGTGCCGAGGGCACGAAGCTGGGCTGGTGCTGGGGGTTGTGCTGCTGCGGCCAGTGGGATTTGGATGGGCTCTGTGTTCCTAGGGCACATTGCTTTGAATGTGAGGGGACAGGAGGAAGAGCTGGAGATCATCTATAAAGGTAGGTGAGGGGAACGGGTCCTGGCAGGGAGGTGGAAAGACGCTGGGCAGGGAGCTGCAATGCCTGTCCCAGCTGGGAGGGCTCTGCTCCCTGTGCAGACAGGAGCCGGGGTGGGCAGAAGCAAGAGAGATTTCACAGGCACTTGGGATCTTTGGGGCCTGCCGTCTCCAGGTGATCCCTTTGGCTCCTGCTGCGTCCTGGCCATTGGAAGAGCTGGGTGGGGTGGCCCTGGCAGGAGGGGCTTCTGGGGACCCTGCAGCCCCATGCTTTGATCTTGACTCTCTTCTTCTCTCTTCCAGCCCTTGAAGGCATGACAAATAATGACAGCACCTCCATCTCAGAGACGGCAGCTCAAGTCTTGTTTCTCCTGAGAATGCAAGAGAAATCTCCTACCCTTCGAGATAAACTGCGGGTGCTACGAGGGCGGCTCAAGAGGATGTGGAGGAGGAGATGACCTTCTGTCTCTGGTGTCTCTTGGCCTCCCTGTGCCCCACAGCACAGGTCTAGCCCATGGCCCCTGCCTGTGCCCTTCCCTTGCTCCCAGGTCATCCTTCCTCTTTGCCTCCTGTGAATAAACAGGCCAGATTGTTCCCCTTTGTCGCGTGTCTTGGTGGAAATGAAAGGGCAGAGAGCTTGGGCCCTGAAGTGCACAGGCCGTGGTCCTGCCTGTCTTTGCCCAGCACACGGACTTACCAAGGGCAGATGATGCCGCCCTGACCTAATCGCCTTCTACAAGACAACAGCATCTGTTGATGTGGACAGAGCCGTGGGTGTTGTTCAGCTGCTCTTGAGCAAAGTGTTGAACGCTGTTTCCCATCTCTTTCTCTAGGACGAGCCAGGCCAGAAAGTCAAGGAAAGTACAGAGTTTGGCAGGTGGGACAGATAAACTGAGGAGCCCAGCAGAGGCTGGGGAGCAGCCTTTCTGGAAGGGCCCTGGGGATGCTGGGGGAAAATGAGCTGAACGTGAGTCAGTGGAGCGCTGCTGCAGCCACAGGCAAATGGTGCATCCAGGTGCATCCGTGGGGACATCACTACGGAGAGCCGAGAGAGATGCGGGACCATCCCACTGTCAACTGTATGTGACCTCCAACCTCTCAGCTCACACCTTGCATAACCTAGCATAAACACAGTTATGTCACATCGGTGACATAACTCCACCGAATTAAATTGCTCAGAAAGCAGACAGGCTCTTCAAGCATTAACACACAGTAATTTGTAAATAGACCTATCTCTCATGCCAAATTATGCTCTGAAATAATTTCCTAAACCATGATGTTCACTTTTTAATGAACTGTTAGAAAAGTAAATGAAAACCTCCAGGTGTGAATTTCAAATGAAAGCATTTAATAGAAAAATATATACACCAAGAAATTCTTAATATTAATAATATTGGGCGAATTAGGTGGTGGAAATTCTTTAAAATCTAAGCCAGACAACAAGGTGAAGTGACATTACCTTTGGCAAGTGGAGCCAGAAGTACATTTACTTAATAATCCATCTGAATGATGGACACGACAGTCAATAAATCTGTAGAAGACTGACAGGGACAAATTTCAAAATGGCAAACCTTTTGGCCAGTGTCTAGGCTAAAATCTTGTGTTCTGATGGCGTTACTTTCACAAAAAAATCCTAGTTGTTGCCGCACAATGTAGGATTCCAAGTCTACCGTTTGCCATCTATCATTCACTCTTTGGGCCCACGCTCTGCGCTCAAAAGGATAGAGTATAGTCTCATTGTGGCTCAAGCCTAATACGAAAACAGGATGAATCTAAGATACCGAAGCATTGTGAATGGTTAACGTGTCAGCCGTGAGAGTGTTCTTAACAGGATCATAGGTAAAATTTACCAACTTCCACCAAGACTGGAGGTTGCCTTCAAAATTTTTAGCATTATCCCAAATTATTTTCTGGATTTCTGCAGGAAAAACACCTTCTTTGCCTTTTCTAACGATTGACGCGGCCACTGATTGCGTCCGTAATTGAGCCTGGATGCGACTAAGAGCCAAAGAAATATTACTCTCGGCTACACCCAGTGTGTCTAGAATTAGTTGATGATCTTTTATGTTCACCTTTTCCCATTTTGGTAATAAGTCAGCAGCCACTGATGTGTTCCCAAAGCCAAAAGGGAAGATTGTAAAGGCTGTTGTATTTTTGCCAAATCCGAAGTTGTAGCAGCCAATTTGTTCAATAATACCTCTAAATCAATGCTATTTGGAACCCCCAGTCCGGTTCCCAAAACACCAGTCATGTCTCTCAATACCGTCTCTGAGAAGATCTACGTAGACAGGTGGTCCATTCCTCATAAGAGGTTTGTAAGAAGAGAGAACAGGCAGGTTAAATTTCTGAAAGATTATTTTGCATCAACAATTCAGCCCTTTTTAGAGACCATTCTGGTTTAAATAACATGTGTTTTTGACCAGTGTTACCTATTACAATTAGTCCAACCGCCTAAATCCTTGGTTGAAGTGTTGATTTGGGAGGAAAAGTAGGTGTTAAAACTTCTATCATTAATTCCTCCCCATGTCTGGTGTTATTTTGTTCCACAAATGATCTTACGGGGAAATTTCACTGTGGTGAAATTTACCCAACAGTCCAAATTTTTGGTTCTACGTGGTTGAATAAGACCATGTGGTCCAACGCCGTAGCTGTTTGCTGGCTCAAAGAGGGATTCAGCTGTTAATTGGCACCTTATATAAATGTCATCAACTTGAGTAACGACAAAAGGAAAAACTGTTTCCTTACCACTTGAAATAAAGGAAATATCTCTGCCTCGGTGTGTGAGTATTGCAACAAGTTTTGGTTTAGTTGCAACATTTGTTTTAAATTTGTGAATTAAACCTGATAATTTTGGTTGAGTTTTTGGGTCAGCTCTCCAATCACACACCGCAGAGACAGAATTAACCATAGTTAAATTAAGCCTGCAATCACCTTGTTCTTTCTTACTAGATTTGGTGACTTCTACATTAACACCTCTTGGGTTCAGGGAAGTATTGTTGCCAGTAAATTTCTGGTGCCAACACAAGGTGAAAATATCTTGCCTAATACATCTCCAGTCCTTACTAGGACATGTTTCTTTTGAAATGCCGGGGTGAATTTTGGATGTCAGATCGAAATCTAAAAATCTGCCAACAACTGAAATAAAAGAGGCCTTTTCTGGTTGAAAACCAAGTTCCAAGTTCTTTTCTGGACCCCACCTGATTTTTTTCATCAATGATACCGGGGAGGGTTCTAGTCCACTCATTCTTATCCCAGACCCACTCAGACAAAGGGTAAACTTTGTTTTCGTGCATTACGACTACAGCCAATTTTGGACGGCTATCTTGGGGATAATTTCCAAGGGAGCTAGAATACCCTATGATGGTTTGGGACCAAGGCCATTCAGTATTGTTTTGGTTACAGAGAGCAGGTATAATGCAGAGAAGTATGAAAAAACCCAATCAAAATTTTGTGGGTCATCTTCAAATTTAAGTTTTCAACTTTCATTCATGTTTCTCCTGTAAAAAAATTTCAATGTCCCACAGGGTTCTTCTGCAAAAACAAAAAATAAAATTTGCCATTTTCAGGCAAAAAAAAGGAATTAAAATGATGGAACAATCCGGTGGGTATTAATCCTATGTTCCTTTCCCAGGGCATTGGTGGCTCTCCATGCATATTTATTTAAAGGATTTTTTAGTACCAATGGTAACTTTCCCACAGTAGGGAGTTCCACCAGAACTGGGTGTCCTGAGAAATAACATGGTCCTTTAGAATCCTTAGGTTCTTTTACAGAAGGAGTCAGAGTAGGAGCCTTTGGAAAAAAGGTGATGATTTTTGGACATCCATTCACCCCCCAACAGTTGTTCACACCTTTGAGAGCTTCCCACAGTTGGGTACCCCAATACCCCTTATGGGGGTTCAGGAGTCATTTTAGATGGCTGTTGGTCCTTTCTACTATTCCATTTGCTTGTAGGTAGTAGGGGGCATGGAAAACCTTGCTTCATGAGGGAGTGGGGAGGCTTGGAGACAGGTACAGAACATTTTTGAGATAAGGATGTAGGTACGGGTACAAAGCATTTGTTCTGTACCATCTTTGGCCTTTTTCGTAAGGTCTGCATCTATGATTTATACAGTCAGGTTCTGAGGAAAATGTTGAGGCAGAAATCGATTCTTTGACCGACTCTTAGTGTGTGACAGAGCCCTTTGGGACCCCAGAATGACAGGGATGCTCTGATTGGCTGTCGGGAGTCCCAGAGCCCTTGCGGACCCGTCATGGTACAGGGGCTCCGACTGGATGGCAGGTGTGCGCATGTCACAGAGCCCTTTGTGAACCCTGGGGATAAAGGGGACCAGCGGTACCACAGCCCCCCCCCAGAGTGTCCGTAGGACACGACGGGACGAGTGGGACTCTGCGGCCCCTCTGCGCAGCCACCTCGTTCTTGGGGATCCATATCCGTGGTGCTTTTGTGAGACATCTGCCATCCCTGGAGCACAAGGCCTTGAGGCGAGCGATCAGCAGGATGGCAGAGATGCTCTCCAGTGTGCCCAGTGCATCCTGGGTGTTGGGACAGGAGGAGGAAAGCCCTGGGGCGGCCCCAGGATGGCAGGCTGAGGAGGTGGGTGCCATCCCTCTCTTCCCTGCCCTTCCTTCTCCTGCAAATGGTTTAGGAGCCCCTCTCTCGCGCTGAGCACAATGATGCTGTGGCCTGTGAGGACACAGCAGCCTCCAGCAGCTCTGAGGTTAGGGAGGAGCATGTTGCTGTGCTGGAGGAGGTTGTGCAAATTCACCCCTCGGGTTCCTTTGGCCTGTGGGCTGGGCCCAAGCCCCGCAGGAATCACGTGCTTCCTGAAGCTGGGTCCCCGTGGTGCCCGGTAGCCATGTCGGGCAGAGCAGGGTGGTGGGAAGAGCAGATGGGCACAGGCCTCGCTCTGGCAGCGCTGCAGCTCTGAGCTGTATCTCCCGCAGGTGCCTGTGCTCGTGAGGGAAATCTACAGCTGTCTCCAGGTGGATGTGGACGCGCCTGCCAAGAACAGGCTGGACGAGAGGCTTGTGGAACTGGCCCTCTTGAACCCCCATGATGTGGTGGTGACTCTCCTGCGCTGTGCGCCGTCCTGCGACAGGTACGGGGCCTTCCTTGAGGGCTGCAGGCTCTGCAGCCTTCTGAGCCCATGAGCATGCCGAGCCCGTCCCGCGCAGGCTGCGAGGTTGATGGTGAATTTTGTGCCCCTGTGGCCTCTGCGTTTTGCAGCCCTGTCCCGTCAGTCCCAGTGCCCGCTGCTGCGCTCCCTCCCTGGCCCTCGAGGCACCGTTGCTGGGCCACTCGCTGCCCTCAGGGAGCAGCCCGCTGGGTGCTGTTGGTGAGGGGCAATGGGCAGGGGCAGGGCTGCTGGCCAGCCCAGGATATGGGGTTGCCCAGGCCGCGCTGCTGTGACCCAGACCGCGCTGACACTGATCTCTGTGCCTGCAGGGCTGCTGCGAGTATGTGGAGGGCACTGGCGTGTGGGCGCTGGTGCACAGAGCAGGTGCTGGAGGAGCTGCTGTTTGTGCTGGAGGACTGGCCGTGGCGCAGCACATCCACCTCCGATGGGGACGCCACGGATGTCATTGCCCTGGCTGTGAGTTTCGGGACCAGACCTTTGCCCAAGGCCGGGGTGGCCTCTGCAGGAGGTTCTCCATCCTTCCCTGCCACTGCACCTCACTGAGCCCTGTCTCTGGGTGTTTTGCTTCCTGCAGGCGATCAGGGCGATAAGAGAGATCCTCTGTGGGTTGAGGGACTTAGAGGCGTTGGAGCTGAATTTCCCACACCTCTTCCTGGCTCTGCTCTTTCAAGTCTTCTGCAGCACACGGCATGAGCTTGAGGAGCCAGCGGAGGTCAATCCTTCCTTGAGGGAATGCCTGGAGCAAGTCAACCTTCCTACCAGCCCCAGCAGGTGCTCCATCGCAGCCCTCTGCTCCCTCCCATGGTCGTGGAGCTGGGGCCAGGGCTGCTGGTGTGACCTGGGCTTTGCTCTGCACACAGGTTTGTGGTACAGACGGTGAAAGCCGTGCTCCGCTCTCTGAGCTACGAGGAAGTTGTGTTCGAAATGGAGCGTAAGCATGGCTGGGACACTCTGCTGCACCCCAAGACCTGCCACTACGCCATGGGTATGCTGATCAGGTGAGAGCCCCCTTCTCCAAGCTCCCCATGCTGTCTCTCCCCTGCAGACAGGGTGCCCCACGCAGTCCCCTTGGTGTCGGGTGAGAGGGATTTGTCAGCAAGGGATGACCCAGCAGCCTGGAGAGGCTGTGGAGAGGTGGGTTCCCAGGAGCAGCCACCTCCCAAAGTGCCATCGTCTGCTCCCGCGGGGTCTGGGCTGCTGGCACAGAGAGAGGTCTGCCTGCAGGCAGCCCAAATGAGGGCGCACTGAAGGTGGAGGCAGAGCCTGGGGGTGTGAGTGTCCCGTGGAAGACAGGAGAAGAGTCTCCTGGGAAGGGCAGGCTTTGGGGCAGGAGGGCTGTTTCTCCATTCTCCTCCCCCAGAGGAGCCTGCTGGCACTGGGTCTTGCCTTTCTGCTGGGCAGGGGTGTTGGGGAAAGACAAGCCCTCTGTGAGTCAGTCCCAGGAGAGGTTGTCCACCTTGCCCCGCGATGACGGTGCCTTCTTCCTCTTGGCAGGGAGATGCGCTGTATCAGGAGAAGTTTCCGTTGCCAGATGGCACTCTACCTGGTGAACACGCTGAACCAGAAGAAGCTGTGCTGGGGAGTCCCTGCCATGACGCTCTTTGTCGAGGTGAGCCTGCTGGCGAGCACTGCCCTGCTGAGCTACCTGCCAGCCCTCTGCCCTGCCCCAGCCGTGGCTGTGGGAGGCACGGTACCCACGTCCTGCGCTGCTGGCTGGAGCCTGCGCGGTGCTGGGGTCCTGCTGGCTGGGCTCCCCTGTCACTGCTGTGTGTGTCTGTTTCAGCTCCTGGCCAGCCCTGACATGGATGCAGTGCATGAGCAGGCTCTGCAGCTCTTGCTGAGGTTCCTGTACAGCGAGTGCGATGAGATGCGTCGCCTGGTGCTGCGAGGGCTCTTTGCTCAGTGCCAAAGACCTGGGATGGTGAGCGGGGGGCTGGGGCCGTGCTGGAGGAGTGGGGATGGGTTCCCCAGTAGCTTGGGCTTGGCAGGGCTTTGGGAGCTGTGGCAGCTGCCCTCAGCTCTCCTGCCTCTCTGTTCGCTGCCTGAGTCCTTTGGGGAGGCCTTTGGTGTGGCCTCGCACTGATTGAGTGCTTTTGGCAGTGCAACTTTTTCTGGCTTCTCCACACGATGTTGTGTTCCACGCAGGCAAACAGAATGTGGTTCTTGCTGCCAAGGCTCGTGTGCGTCCTGCAGGACACAGACCCAGAGGTGGTCTGGATGACCCTCTGCATGCTCCGTGAGATGCTGCATGAGAAGAACATCCCAATTGCTCACTCCGTCATCGTGCAGCTGGCTGAGAACCTGCAGCCGCTCTTTGATAATGTGAGGCTTTGTGCTCCCAGCACGAGAAATTGGTGCTACCAGGAAACTTTGTGCCCTGTGGCTTTTCAGCCTGTGCCCAGGTGGGCCTGAGGCAGCCTGTGCTGAGCTCTTGCTGTCTTCCTTGCCCACAGGACTGCGACTCCATAAAACTTCTGTCCATCAATCTCTTCTGGGACGTGATGGAGCTCTTGGTGGCAGTGGGCAGGAAGGCCATGAGGAGGCAGGTGCTCTGGAGCCTGCTGCCATTGGCCTTCTACGTCTATAATGAGAACCAGCGTGTGTCAGAGGTGAGGATTTTGGAGCAGCTGGGGTACCTGTGGGAGGTTTCTCGGCTGCCTCCTGCCCTGCTGGGCTCCAGGTTCCTGCCGGCCTTGGCTCCAGAGCAGCAGCTCTTGGTCTTTCTGTCCTGCAGCCTTGGCCACACCAGCTGCCCAAGCTGGAGGTTGCCCCACTGCTCTGCCTGGGTACAGAACCCGCCTGCAGTCATGTTCCCTGGCTGCTGCCCCTTCCCAGCAGGGCCCAGGAGTGGCCCTCAGCCTTGCGATGGGCAGGGGACACGAGTCCTGTGCCCTGGGCAGCGGTGCCATCTTTCAGTCTCTGCTGCTCTGCAGGTCTGCCGGCAAACCCTGCTTCAAGCCGCCAAGCTGGTGAAGAAGAGGAAGCTGAGGAAAAAGCTGAAGAAGGAGCAGTGCTACAGTTTGGGCAAATGCCTGGTAAGGATGGCCCCAAATTCCCCTAGCCAGCCAGGACGAGCCCCTGCCCCCGTGCCCGGTGTGTGGGGCTGTCAGCTGTGCCCCTGCCCACTGCTGCAGCCCACCGGTCCCAGGCTGGCCCCCACACAGCCTCCCTTCCCTTGGCCGTGTGGGCTCTTCTCCAGGCTCCTTGTCCCTCGCGGAGCCCAGTGGGTGTCCTGGCAGGAGAGCCCAGTCCTGGAGATAGGGGCAGTCTGGCCAACGAGGGGAAGCTTTGCTAATCCTTGCCGGTGTCCCCTTGCGCTCTCTCCAGCTGGCAGGGGACAGGAGCAGAAGAGTACCTGCAGCAACCCCTGCCGTACCTGCAGAGCCCCCAGGAGCCCCTGCAAGAGGCGGCCATCGGGTTTCTTGGTAAGCCACGACCCCCGGGGGTCCCTCCCTGCCTGGCTGCAGCTTGGCCCCAGCCATGGCTGCCGCAGCGGCAGCAGGAATGGGTCCTGTGGCTGTGGAGCCCGAGCAGGTGGCGATGCAGGGCCCATGGGGGTCCCTGCCACCTGCTCTCTCCCTTGCCCTTGGGTGGCGCGAGCAGGGAACATGGGCTGAGCCGTGCCGAGGGCACGAAGCTGGGCTGGTGCTGGGGGTTGTGCTGCTGCGGCCAGTGGGATTTGGATGGGCTCTGTGTTCCTAGGGCACATTGCTTTGAATGTGAGGGGACAGGAGGAAGAGCTGGAGATCATCTATAAAGGTAGGTGAGGGGAACGGGTCCTGGCAGGGAGGTGGAAAGACGCTGGGCAGGGAGCTGCAATGCCTGTCCCAGCTGGGAGGGCTCTGCTCCCTGTGCAGACAGGAGCCGGGGTGGGCAGAAGCAAGAGAGATTTCACAGGCACTTGGAATCTTTGGGGCCTGCCGTCTCCAGGTGATCCCTTTGGCTCCTGCTGCGTCCTGGCCATTGGAAGAGCTGGGTGGGGTGGCCCTGGCAGGAAGGGCTTCTGGGGACCCTGCAGCCCCATGCTTTGATCTTGACTCTCTTCTTCTCTCTTCCAGCCCTTGAAGGCATGACAAATAATGACAGCACCTCCATCTCAGAGACGGCAGCTCAAGTCTTGTTTCTCCTGAGAATGCAAGAGAAATCTCCTACCCTTCGAGATAAACTGCGGGTGCTACGAGGGCGGCTCAAGAGGATGTGGAGGAGGAGATGACCTTCTGTCTCTGGTGTCTCTTGGCCTCCCTGTGCCCCACAGCACAGGTCTAGCCCATGGCCCCTGCCTGTGCCCTCCCCTTGCTCCCAGGTCATCCTTCCTCTTTGCCTCCTGTGAATAAACAGGCCAGATTGTTCCCCTTTGTCGCGTGTCTTGGTGGAAATGAAAGGGCAGAGAGCTTGGGCCCTGAAGTGCACAGGCCGTGGTCCTGCCTGTCTTTGCCCAGCACACGGACTTACCAAGGGCAGATGATGCCGCCCTGACCTAATCGCCTTCTACAAGACAACAGCATCTGTTGATGTGGACAGAGCTGTGGGTGTTGTTCAGCTGCTCTTGAGCGAAGTGTTCAACACTCTTTCACACACCCTTTTCTAGTATGAGCCGGGCAAGAAAGTCAAGGGAAGTGGAAATATCAGCAGGTAGGTGTCATGGTCCACTCATAAGCGGACGTGTGTTGGTTCATTTAATTTATGATTTCAGAGTGCAAAGGAAAAATCAATAATTCAAGAAATCTAGGGAGTTAAATTTCAATCCAAACTGAAACTTTTTTAATTGTGCCAGTGAAGTGGCTTGTGATAGAAAGAGAGAGAGAGAATAAGGAGAAATATGGGGAGGAAAGGGAAGAAAAGGGGTTTATAGCTACCACGATGGGTCTACAGATGTCCAGCATCTCTGAGGGTCGCACTCCAGAAGGCGTTCCACTGCCTGTCTTCGATTGATCTGATCTCACTCTGGGGAAGTTCTTCTGCTGTCTTCTTCTGCTGTCTTATTCTTCTGTCTCCTGTCTTCTGTCTCCTGTCTTCTTCTTCAGAATTCAGTTGTTCCAAGCTGTCTTTTATGCTAGTCAATACAGCTGTGACCCGCCTTTGCCAGTGGAGGTGTGCCAGTCTCCACCTAGCAGGCCACACATGCCAAGAGAGGAGTGTCTGCAGGTCTCCTTCCTTTGTGCATGCACTCCTTCTGGTGGTGGTGGTCGACCTGGGGTCTCCTGATGAAGGCCAGTAGTCATCATCTCCTTATGTGCATGCTCTGTTAGGCATGAGTCTGTGGTGAGTCCCATCATTACTTTTCCTGTCTTTTCCTCCTTGCTTCATGGATCTTTCACAATGGTAGGGAGTAGGGAGGTTTGGAGACAGGTACAAAATATTTTTGAGATAAGGAGGTAGGTACAGGTAGTTAGGTACAAAGCATTCATTCCATACCAGCCTTTTTGGCCACTTTCCTAAGGCCTGCATCTGTGCTTAGCACCTGAGAGAAAATGTTGAGGCAGAAATCGATCCTTTGACCGACTCTTACGCTACCCGGTGGTTCAACATTTGTTTTCAGGATCAGTTTTCTTCATGATAAGTTGTCTTCAGGGCCACATGGTGGTAGCACTCAGAAAGAAAGATAGGGAGAGAGAGAGAGAATGGGATCAAGAGAGAGAGAAGGGAGGAAAGACCTTTACATTACTTTTTTGCCTTGCTACCCATTCAACATCAGTAGATTTTGGGATGTCTGTGCTGGATATGACACTCAAAGACTTTTGTGTGTTGAATGTGGATGACAAAAGTCTCATTTGCTTTATCATTCACCAATTAAGAATGTACAATATCACGGACAGAGTGATACTGATTAGGGAAAGAATTAAGAGAACAACAATAGGGTTACACAGCTTGTTCAGGACACCTGTAGCAGTAGGTGACCACCTGAAAAGCGTATCCCACCAATTATGTTCTCCATCCCTTGTCACTCTTTACACAATTTGCGGTAATTCGTCCACATTATAGTATTCTCAAGGATATACAGCCTTTGCCAATGTAAATATTTCTGGCTGAGGAAAGGTTAGGACCGAGGACACAGACCATGAGCAGCCGTGCATCCACAGTGGGATGTATCTGCATAGGCAGGAGACCTGAAGAAGCTGATGCCACTTTCCCTCACATCAGTGTTTATCATGAATTATTAGTAAATAATGGCATTACAAAAGAGAGACCAGTGAGCTGAAGTACAGATCATGGCAAGAAATAACAATGTCTCCATATAAAAGCTGTGTGAAATATGTTGAGGCATATTTCTAAATATATCATATATATGTGTTTATTTTAGAGTGTTCCTAGCTAGACACTTATTGCCTTGGCTGCTATATAAATCAGACAAGAAATACAAAGAATTCACAGTCAAGTATACATTTATCTCATGTCAATGCACACCAGCACACAAATACATCTACATCTGCATGTATGACACAAACAAACCAAAACACAACCAGCTGATGGTTATCTATCTTGCTGGTGCATTCATAAACTGACTGAGTACAGAAACTGTGTAAGTGTAGAAAAAGTGATAAATAAATTAAAAAAAAGGAAAATTTTGAAGTAAATGCTGAGAAGTTTCTTTATAATCAGTTTATTGAACTTTTCCTGTGTTAGCTATTTGTTACTCTGTGTGCTCCTGAGAGTGTTTGAGTCTATTGCAGCTCTAGTGAGAGTTAATTTAAGCTAAAATGAACTGCACTTTTAACTTGGACATCCCCAGTTCACTCTCCAAGAGAATGGTTATTGCATATCAAAGGATATAAATAAGACTTCTGACTAATGAAGCCAGACTCATTCATCCAGATGGCAAGGAATGATTGGAAGTTTTGAGAAGAATCCACAGGCAATAATTTGTTCACATAACTGATCTGACAAGCAATTATGAATAAGAAATGAAGTAACAGAAGTCACATTCTTCTTATGGATATTTTGTGAGACTAGGAAAAAGTTTAAACTATTTCAATATATGATTTTTTTAGGGATAGTTTGACCAGATGCAGATATAGCAAAAAGGGTGATATATGACCCATTGGGTGGCCAATAAAAAAGCTAGTGGAGAACAAATAACATGTGCTCAGTAGTAAAGTAGGGATCATGTGACAAATCTTCATGAAAAATCAGTACTTAAAGTGGGAAAAAAATTATTTGATACATTTAAGTTGAAATTATGGTCTGGTACCAAGGTATATATTGAATAAAAAATTGTCTGTAAGCCTATTCATTGCCTTTTCTGGTCATGACCTGCTTTAATGTGTAAATTTCCAAAGTAAGACATGAAATATGGCAATCTAAAGCTAACTTTTATCAAATGAAAAGCATCTTTCAGACTGGAAGTACAATGCTGTGACTGGAATGAGAGTCAGGGACATTAAGTTGACTTATTCCCTATGCCAACCTGTTGTCTTTCTGAGACCGTTTAAATCAAAAATGTGATGAAAACTAAAGAGACACAGTTGCTTAAAAGGAATTGCAAGTTTCTGCCACCACTCAGTCTACACTAATAAAACAGAAGTTTGCAGCGATAACTCACCTGGTATAATTTTGAAGATGGCTTTCAGGAAAAAGTTGCAGCTTTAAAACCTACAGTTAGCCCAAAGACATGTGATCATTCCCCAAGCATTACTTATGGTTCTTTCCTTGAGCAACACAAAATAAATTGAACATCTAAACAAGCTGATAGTAGCGATACAAATGTCCTCCCTCTGCTGAGGGATGCTAAAATCCACTGAAGAACCCTTTTGTTGACAGGCTTGCTCTACCTCAGGAGCATATTAACACAGAAAGAAGAAGTTTGTTTGGAAAAAAGTTTTTTTACCTGCATCTGTGATGGCATAGAGAAGACTTATTATTGTTTCCTTGTTTTAGAAAATTCTCCTGAGTATTATCAATGGTTGCTTTTATGCTTCTTAAGGTAATCATTCTCTTCAGAGTCACATGACAGAAACCAAAAAAGAAAGAAGCAGGTCTCTGTGACTCAGGCACACGCCTGTCTCTATAACCACTGTGTTTTCCTCAATCAAACTGAAAAGGCCATTCCAATTTGAGTGAATTATTAAGTATGTACTAGGTAAGAGCAATGGCTGATGTATGGCATGGTGACGTATAGCTTTGCCATATCTTTGTTATGGCAAGTGCTCTAGATTTGATATTCCCACTCTATTTTCTTTCTCCTGTTTGATCTGAAACACCATTTAAGCCATTGTGATTTTAGCAAATCAGTATTTTCAGATGAAAGAACACCTAAAATACCGCCTTGACAACCACTGCTGAAGACCTAATTCCAGGCCACTGGATTAGAATGTTATGAAAGCTCATTCTCAGATTCAGTATGAACTTGTACTTCATTTGGGAAGAACTCATGAAAATCCAGCCATCTGGGAAAGAAAGCCGTGTTGTCCTTCCTCATAGGGATTGGTGGGCTGTTAGAAATGGAGAACCAGAAGCAGAAATGTGGGAATGCTCTGACTTCTTTTGAATACATCAGAAGTTTTACCTTCAGCTGCTAAAAGAGTAGGGGTATGCTTGAGCCAAAACTCTAAGCACCAACTGCACAATCATGCTTTTTAGAGTTACAAACTCCACACTGCATGAAGGTATTCTGAGATTTTAATTAACATAGTACATTTGCCTCGATCAAACATGTTTAAAATATTTTGCTTCTTAGGTTTTTTTATCTAGAGTTTTGTTGAATCTTAAACTAAAAATAATTCTTCCCTTTGAGCCTACACTTTTCAATGAGCCATGTTTATCAAATCCATTAGATGATCTTGAATGTAAGACCAAGCCTTTTCAGCCATACAAAATTTAACTTGTTTTTTTTTCCCTTTTGAATAGTAGAATAGCGACTGTTCCAAAAAGAGTGGTTGTAGTATGGGAGAAAAAGGTTCAACTGTGTCTATAATCTAATCTAAATTTTGTGATTAATACCCTTCTCTTTTCATAGCCATCTGTGTGATATTTGTCCATGTTATACATTTTTTAAGGCTATGAACTGCAGGGATTTTTTTCAAGGAGAATTAATCACATCCCTGAATGCATGGATATAGTTGGAAAAGAATCAGTCCTAACAAGCTCTGAGTATTGGAGTTGTTAGGCTTTGTGGAACAAAACCAATCTGGCAAATAAGTTCTGTTTTTTATAAAAAAAAAAAAGTTTATCAGCTCAGTGTCTGTAAGAAAATTAATCAGAGGCAGAGCTAAGCAGGAAACTAAATGTAAAAGTAAATGATAGGAAGAAGATTAACTAACAAATTAATGCAAAAATTTTACTTTGAATCAATCCTTGAAATAAAAGTAGGTGTCATTAGGCAATCTTTATTCATGCTGTCCTGCTGCAACAAACTAGAATGCATAATTACACATGTGTATCTTTTTATATATGCAAAAGCAGATGCATGCGTACATATGATGATACAGATACAACTGTGTTTGAATCTGTTTCTGCGTTTGCTGCCTGTGGAAAGTACAGGGAAACTTGTTCAGATAACGAGCTTGCTGTCCAAGACCACAGAAAGGCACAACTGTCAATTAAATCAATTGCTTATCCCAGGACACAATGATCTGGCTCTTAGCAAGTATCAACGTGAAGAAATAGGGTTTTAGGTCAAAATAAGACAAACAGTTCGTTAAACTGCTTGTTAATTTTATTTCAATGGCTGCATTTTATTCTGTCTAGGAGAAACTGAAATACTAAAACTTTGCAAGAAAAAGTAGTCTTATGGAAAAGTCCATAAGAAAGCTTTACTTCTTCAAATTTCTGCATCTCCAAAGTAAAGCATGGAGTCTTTATGTAGTGCCCATATTGTGCTTTTGGCTTGACCTCTTGTTAATTTGCTGAACAGGTCACATGATGTTGTTGCAGCTCTATAGCATGATAAGAAACTGTCTTCACTTAAACACCAGATTCTAGGGACCACTGTTTTAGGTATAAAAAGCCCCAGTAAACAGCTTTTTCTTGATTGCTTGCTTCTGCATACAACATGCTATCAACGTTCTTCATGCATCATTTAAACTCCCTCCAAACTGGAAATGCTCTGTTAATTTTCCTAATTCAGCCACATACTCAAAAATATTTATCTTCTTTTTTTCCTGCTTATAAAAACAGAAATGCTCTTCAAATAACCAGTGACTTAGGGGACAGGTGATTTTGGAGTTTTTATCATACCTTATCACTAAATGTTTTGCCTACTATTACAGGTGGTTTTGGCTTTTCACTGAGTATACTATTGAACTGTCAGGCAGGTCCATTTTCCCTCTACAAAAGATATTTTCAATTCCCTCACTGTTTTCTTCTCTTCTTTCAGGAGGATTTTCATTCTGTCTGTCATTGAGTTAGAGATTTATGCCCATTTATTGCCAAACATTTCAGCTTTTATTTCTTCTGGCTCAAAAACAGGACATAAAAACTGTGCAGGCACTTTTAGATCCTAATTTTCTGCATATATTAAATATTAAATAATTAAATATGAAAGGGCTAGTTATATTCCTAGCACTGTGATCAATATTTTTTGCTTCCTTCTAAATCAGAGAATATAGTCAACACCTGCTTGTTTGAAAGTGGTTTGAAGAGACACTAACTTCTTCCTTTATCCTGTAGGAAATGTTTAACCTCCAATTTCGAGAGGAAAGAAACAGATATGAATTTACCATGGAAGATAAATTATTACCTTGACTACTTATTGCCCGTGTACCTCATTAGAACACAGATTAAGAAAGCATGAAATTTAAGAAATTATTGAATTAGAAATGTGTTTATTGTTCCTCTGAACTTACTCTTTCTGTTCTCTTTATGTCTCCCATGTTTTTATTTTTGAGTTCTCACTGCTCAGATGAAGTAACATGTATTAAAGACACTACAGCTTAACAAAAATATTTAACATCTTTTAAATTTTTGCAAATGTTGCTTCTGCTAATTGATCACAACAGAGAAGTATGTAGGAAAAAAATAGTGGCACCAGTTCCCAAACTAGAAAGTATTTCTTCCTCTAAGGCTCATAATTTTCATAAATAGCCTTGTGTGCTGAAAGACTTCTTAGTCTTTTCTTCTGAAAGTCACAGCGTATCAGAGTATGGGAAGCATCTACTTTTAACTGTGACTGAACAAAAAAAGAAGAATGACAAAAGGTACTTTATGATTCATTCCAAATCAATCTGTGTATTTCTAATGCAAATAGGATCCATTCAGGAAAGTACATTGTTAAGAAGATTTTTTGAAAGCTTTCTTATCTGGAGAGATGAATCATTTTTATTGTTGGTTCTTTGGGGTTTGTCATGGTTTCTTTTTTTGTTTTTTTTTTTCTTTTTTTCAATTTCTAGTAGATTGGTAAGAGAGTTTATATTACTTACTAGAAACCCATGCACTGATGAATTATGTGTAGTCACATCAAGTACCTGTTTTTCTGGGCTGATTCTTTCTCTTTAATACCTCATATGAGTGCTCTTTGATTTGTAATGTGGACTTTCTTTTTAAAAATAAATTATGCTTCAATTGCAAGGCTTAATTTTCTTAAATTTACAGGCTGTAAAGCAGTGCTGTCACCTGTCTATTAAGCTTTCATGACAAGAAAAGTTATTTCCAAATAAGCTTGTGCTGCCAGAAACAGAGAGAATAAAATGTCCCAAGTTCATGGGCTATAATATATCAAAGTTTCATATTACAGGTAAGGTTGATGGGTAACTGTCTCAAGGTGCTTCTCAAAGATGCTCCCCTTATAGATGCTCAAAGGAAAGCCTCAGAAAGCCTCTTTTTAAACTTCAGAGATTTTGAGGAGAAAATAGGTCTGGAAAGACACTACCTGGGTACAAAAGTTGTTTACAACTCAATACGGTCTCTATAACGCACCAGAATATTCTGACAGAGTCTAAAAGGCTCAAGATCTTGTGGGACGTTTTCTGTCATGAAGCTAATGCCAATTAAACACAGCCAAGGCAGAGATTCTCAAAAACTTGAGCAAAACAGAACATCAAAACCATGTACAAGAAATACTGGAGAAAGAAGGGCAATGACCGATGCTTGCTCACACAACTAAGCCTCTTCAGACAGTTTGCGAAATACTGTTTCCTTTTCATCATTTCAGATACTGACCGGTCATCTTACTCTTTCCACAAATCCAGTAGTTGTTTTTGTTTAAGGACTAATACACTGTGGAAACAGATCTGTAGGCATGCCAAAACAGAAATGAAGTCAATGTAAACTTTAGAGATAATTCAAAATGGGATCATTGAAGGATTAGCCCAAGACTGAGGACAAAATGAGTTGTAGGCAAAGTACAAATGAAAGCCTCATGTATTACAGGTTTCTTTTTTAGAAAGGAACATATAATTTTGTGCTTATTGTTTTAATAGCTGTAGCGATTAAGGCACGGACCCTGTCAATGAGGCAACAAGCTAGGTCAACTATATTGGGTGCAAACCTTATATAGTGCCTCTGTATTGAGTAACAGCTATCCCAGTGATTTTCCATTTGTGACAATCCCGCAGTAGAGCCACAGAGTGCAACCCCCTGTTTTCCACGGATGTGCACCTTATCTTCATGTTTTCCACCTAGTGCATTCCTTTCCTATTAACCCACGGGTCTCAATAAAGATTCCAAGGTCTCAACAAGCTAGCAAGCATGAGAACGTTGGTCGTTTGTTTGTTCTGTGCTTGCTGCTAATATTGCAGGTACACCAAGACATTGGCCGCTTGCCCTAGCATACATACAATACTGGAATCTTTATGCCTGCAAATAGCCATCACAAATAACACTGTAAAGTTTTGTATTGAAAAGTCCTTATATATCATAGAATCATAGAATAACCAGGTTGGAAGAGACCTACCGGATCGTCGAGTCCAATGATTCCCACCAATCTCTAAATCATGCCCCTAAGTACCTCATCCACCCTCACCTTAAACACCTCCAGGGAAGGCAAGTCAACGACCTCCCTGGGCAGACTGTTCCAATGCTTCACAACACTTTCAGTGAAAATTCTTTTCCTTATCTCAAGCCTGAATCTCCCCTGGCGGAGCTTGAGGCCATTCCCTCTCTTCCTGTCCCCTGTCACTTGGGAGAAGAGGCCAGCTCCCTCCTCTCCACAATCTCCCTGGGGTAGTTGTAAAGAGTAATAGGGTCTCCCCTCAGCCTCCTCTTCTCCAGGCTGAACAACCTCAGCTCTCTCAGTCACTCCTCATAAGGCCTGTTCTCCAGCCCCCTCATCAGCTTTGTCGCTCTTCTCTGGACTCGCTCCAGAACCTCAACATCCTTCTTGTGGTGAGGGGCCCAGAAATGAACACAGGATTCAAGGTGCGGTCTCACCAGTGCTGAGTACAGAGGGAGAATAACCTCCCAGGACCTCCTGGTCACACCATTTCTGATCCAAGCCAGGATGTCATTGGCCTTCTTGGCCACCTGGGCACACTGCTGGCTCATGTTCAGTCAGCTGTCAACCAACACCCCAAGGTCATTCTCCTCCTGGCAGCTTTCTAGCCAGGCTTCTCCTAGTCTGTAGCTCTGCATAGGGTTGTTGTGCCCCAAGTGCAGGACCCAACATTTGGCCTTGTTAAACCTCATGCCATTGGTCTCAGCCCAGCAGTCCAGCCTGTTCAGATCCCTTTGCAGAGCCTCCCGACCCTCCAGCAGATCCACACTTCCACCCGGCTTGGTGTCATCTGCAAACTTGCTAAGGGAGCAAAATAAAGACATTAAACAGGACTGGGCCCAGGACTGAGCCCTGGGGAACCCCACTTGTCACTGGCCTCCAGCTGGATTTAAGTCCATTTACCACCACCCTCTGGGCCCGGTCATTCAACCAGTTTTTCACCCAGGAGAGTGTGCGCCTGTCCAGGCCAGAGGCCGACAGTTTCTGTAGCAGAATGCTGTGAGAAACTGTGTCAAAGGCTTTAGTGATGTCCAGGAAGACCACATCCACAGCCTTTCCCTCGTCCAGCATCCCAGTCTCTTGGTCATAGAAGGCGATCAGGTTAGTTTGGCAAGTCCTGCCTTTTGTGAACCCGTGTTGACTGGGCCTGATCACCCAGTTCTCTTGCATGTCCTTCATAATAGCACTCAAGATCACCCGTTCCATGACTTTCCCTGGCACTGAGGTCAGACTGACAGGCCTGTAGTTCCCTGGATCCTCCCTGCGCCCCTTCTTATAGATGGGCACGACATCAGCCAGCCTCCAGTCCAGTGGAACTTCCCCAGTCTTCCAGGACTGTTGGCAGATGATGGAAAGGGGTTTGGCCAGTACATCCACCAGTTCCCTCAAAACTCTTGGGTGGACTCCATCCGGCCCCATAGACTTGTGGGCATCTAGCCGGGCAAGCAAGTCTCT
This sequence comes from Clamator glandarius, assembly GCA_033459285.1. NCBI lineage: Eukaryota > Metazoa > Chordata > Aves > Cuculiformes > Cuculidae > Clamator > Clamator glandarius. Next base: position 836,087 of record JAUNZM010000032.1, read on the forward strand.
AACCACCTCCTCTTGGACCTTGGGAATCTCATACTTCTCTTCCAACCCCTGGGGTTGTGCACAGAGGGAACATTTTTCCTTACTATTAAAGACTGAGGCAATGTAGGCATTGAGTACTTCTGCCTTGTCTTCATCCCCTGTTACTGTTGTTCCCTATGCATCTACTAGGCACTGGGGATTCTCCCTAGTCCCTCTTTTACTGTTGATATGAAAGAACAGATTGTACCACGTGGTTTAATTTATGTGACAAAGATAAGAAAGATTTATGATGGTTACCTGGTTTAATGTGTTTCCAAAATGTGTCTATATAATGTTTTAGGAAGACTATATAAGAAGTTGAAGAGATTAAATTACAGCAAATATTTTCTGATATTCCTAATTATTGACATCCTGAGTTGCTTTTATTGTTAACAATATTACTTAAATAAGAATAAGAAAGCATTACTGTCTTCCCCTTTGCTTTTTTATGGATAGGATAATAGAGTAGGTTAATGAAAGAAGTTTAGACTCTCACTTGAAAACAACAGTGGACAGCAACAGCAGCCTGTAATAATAGTTTAGAGGTGTAAAAAGAGGATGGCATTTAAAAAAAATCTGGGAACAGTTAAAGTGCAGGAAATAACATATAAGTCTTTTACAGAGGTTTGTACTCCCAATTCATTTTTTTGATTTTTTTAATTTCAAATGCATTTTATATGTCCTCTTTCTGAGGTTAGAAGAGTTATGAATACTTCTCTTGTTCATTTTGTAAGACTTCACAGAGGTGTCTAAATTTTTTACTATGCAAGTCACTGTTTTAGAAGCAGGTTCCTTTCCCTTTGTTAAATTCTTATTAAGAGATTCTGGAATAGCACCGTTTTTTGTTTTTGTTTCTCATGCTTATCAAGACAAATGTTTTTGATTACTGCTAGACCAGGCTTTGTTGCAAATGTTCAACAATTGCATTATCAGTCATTTTATTATCAGTCTTTATACCTCACCAGTTAAAGTACAAGTTGTCCCCATGGTGTAATTTCCCAGAGTTTGTTTGCAGAGTTTTTACAGAATTAAATTAATGAGTTCTTCTTGCTAAAAGAAAACACTATATCCACAGCTCCATTTATTTGATGAATCCAACTAAATACAACTCAGCAATTTGACCTGACTAAATAGTTTCTGGCAAGATGTTGGAGTTACAATCAAAGATACACTTAGCATGCTGCTCTTTTTCAGTGCCTATGGGGTGATGGCATTAATTTTTGGGTTTTTTTAACACTCTGTGTTAATTTGAATAATTCCAACGTGGTCAAGAACATTAAAAAGTCATTTTCCACATATGCTTTTCACTTTCACTAGACCTTTAAAGTAAAATTGACTTCATCCATCAGTCTCAAAAAAGGGCATTCATATATAAAATCATAAAACACCTACACACATAGTATATTTTTTTCTCAGCTTCATGGTTCTTGTCATTAATTCTTACAAAAAACTTCAGAACATTATGTCATTTAAATATCTTGAGTATGTTGGTCTCAAATCACCTGCCAAATGGATTACATTAGCATGTAAACGTACAGCCTGTACACAGGTTGTATTATTTATTATAATACCAGAGAGAATTATCACAATGGATATGCCCAGGCAAGGTTTCTTGGTTTAACTGGCTCTGTACTACTAAGTAATGAGTCTATAAACATTGTGTATTTTTTGGTATTTTCAAATTTCTGTAATTTTTTTCAGCAATGGAAGTCAGGCTTCTGTATAAATCTGACCTTTTCCTTGTAGCACTTGGTGCATAATCTTTGGAAGAGATACTGCTTTCTAAATGTGACCCTCTGAAGGAAGCTCATCTCATAAAATCTCTCTTCTGTTCCTTCTCCATGATATGATATTCTGTTCTTATTGTGGGAGCTAGCTCACCCCAGGCAGCTTTGGATACATTTATATAAATGATCAAATCTGTGAAGTCATTTGATGAAAAGGCTTTTGAGACTAATCCAGTGTAATGAAAACATTACTCTCTAACTAATACAGAGTTTGCTATATGATCAAGGAATTATTTTGCTTCAGACTTTGCAGTGATTTCGAAGAAAATCCTGCTGCCACAATTTGACAAGGTTTCATTTAAAGATTTGCTGAAGATTTTTTTTTTTTACTTCATCAAAATCAGAGTTGGAGGTGTCCTGCATGCTTTCATAAGGCTGCATCAAAGATGGGTAGGTCAATGGCTGAAAAGAAGAACACTGGCATTTTATTTGGCCCATAGGCAGACAAATTTCTAAGTAAACAGAGTTACTTTGACTTAGTGCATTTTGTGGAAACTTGGAAGACACATTGTGATTGCCTGTGAGAGAACACTTCTGAAAGATTTGGATTTACTAAACAAAATGACAAAATTTCATCATGGATCTTCCCAGTTCTTGGTGCTTTCATTAGCTGAAATTTCTATTCCTATTTTTCCCATTTTTCCTGTCTTCCGGCTCACTAAAATTCATCTGTCACCTTTTCTCAGTTAATTCTTTATTTTTTTTGTGTAAGCACTTACAACTAGTTAAAATATTTACTTCCATATAGTTCTTTATCCCCTTCATAGCAGCTCATATCTGTGGAAGGAACAACTCTAATATACCTTGACTACTCATAAGAATAGACAGCACTGTGGTGTCTTTGTGCTATCCAAGCTAAAAAGGAAAATGTGACTCATTCCTTTGTGTGCTGTGTATTGAGTCTTCAAGGGCCACAAAACTTCCCATTTTAGACCAGAGAAATAGAATACACTGAGTTTTCAAGCAGCTGCCATTGCAGGAACTGATAGCACTTGTTACAATTTGAGCACTTAATAAAATGAAGGAGGGCACAAACCCAGTGGTTAAAGTACCTATTCTGGAAAAAGGCTCCTTTGCTGAAGCAAAAAGATTTTGTGGAGACGTGTTGCTTTCAGCTACCTGTTTTGGGGAGAAGAAAGAGACAGAATCAATCCAAATTCAAATGCAGACATCTCTTCCATTTCTTCTGCCTGCTTAGGAGCTTCTTCGCTACTACTGTCGACTTTTTATCTTATGCTGCACAAATCTTTCTGAGGTTTTAGACTCTTGCCTTTCTGATACAATCCCTGCCTCTGCAAGCTTCCTTGGGGAAGCAGCAAGTCTCCAAAGTAAAATAAGATGTCTAAGTACTTCAAGACTTCCCCATTAATTTTAAGTCACTGTAACATAGAGGTCAGAGCTCTTGCTGCACAGAACTGCTAATGATCTGAACTTTTACGCCCACTGAGCTGCAGGTAACTGGGTATTCATCACACATGGTCAGCCTCTCTGGTTCAAGCATTACTATGGCAGACAAAGTGATGTAGCACAGGCCAGTATTAAAAGACAAGAGTTTCATTAGTACGCAATACAGCTAGGAACAAAATCCTATTGATTTATGCAAAAAACATTCATTATTTCCTGAAGCCTTTGAGGTCTTCCATGGTTTTAAGAAAACTGAAACTGTAATGCAGGAAAATGGCAGCCTTTTCTCTTTTTATTACATACACTTTACACCATTCATAATAAGAATTATGAATAAATGGTAGAGAGGAAATACATACAAGCATAGGATTTAGAATAATCTCCACATGTAGCAAAATATTGTCTCTCCAGTGGTTGCAGCCACCTAGGTGTTATTCAGTTTTATTTCTTTCACTGATTTTACACAAAACATGCAGTATGGGATCTCCTATGATGAAATGGCAATGTTGTTTTATCATTCCATCTTACACTGTTTTAAAATCACTTGATTTAATAGTTGCTATACTAATATTTCTAATTTTCTGCGGCAAATTAGATTAGCTTGAATTTGAGGCAAGTACATTTATTTGTTCTGCAATAAGACCTTTAATCATACAAAAATCTCTCTCTGCCAGTGTAACAGCCTAGTAAATCATTCCTGTGACAAGTCTGACTTTGTTTCTCTGGAGCAGACAGTGTTTCAGGGTTTTCTGTCAAACACAAGAGCATTTGCTCTTCCTTGTAGATATTTCCTTCCACAGTTCAGAAGGGGGGGGGGGGCGCGCGCGTGTGTGTGTGCGTGTGTGTGTATGCGCGTGTGTGTGTGTGTGCATGTGTTAAGAGATAACGGCTAATGGCTAATCTAATTTCACTCAGGAAAACAAATGTATTCAGATAAGGTGAGAGGGGAGTAATTGAGTTAAAATCTGTCTGGTGTGTGACAGCAGAGATCAGATGATAGACTACTCATACATTGTGCTAAAATTGCCATTAATAACCAGAGATGAGTGAGAAATGGACTTTCTCTTACTCTTCTCTGAATGGTTCTCCAAGCCAATGATTTTCATTGCTAATTACCTAACAGGAGTAGGTGTAAGTTCCTTTGTGGTATAGAGGCATCCTTCACAGAAAGTAACATGAACACACTTCTGTGAGGTCAAATAAATTGTTCAAATGAAACAGATGCTGTGGTTTTCTGTAGCACTGTTTTCCTGTGATTCAGGAGTAGATGAAGTTTGTTTTGAGATACGTTTTTCTCACTAACACCAACATTGCAAAGAGAGGAGCATGCTAGGTTTCCTGGGTTTTTGGTTTTTTGTTTTTTTTCTCAAGACCCTGAGGGGCATGATATGCAGTTTACACTTTTTATATTAGTTACTGAAATCTTCCCAACTCTGTGCCTTCACATCCCTTTGCTTCAAAGGGTCACAGAACTCTACTCACAGAATTCTTCAGTTCATAACATCAGGCTATACCTGACTACTTATTTCTGTTACCAACTCCAGCACCCACAGGGCATCAGATGGGTGTGCCTGTCTGGATACTACTGTGCTGGAGACTTTACCTTATCACAAAACAGCCCAAGATTCATTGTTCTTTTAATTGGATTGAACAAGACATCTGTGTTTGTCTATGTTTTTTTTTACAGATAGAAGGCCAGTATAATGTACAACCACTCTACAAATGCCAGCCCCCAGTGGAGAGAATGCCCTTGAAGAAGTGATGGAGCAAAGCAGCAAGAGGTTGTTGTCTGAACCTGTCTATGCCACCTGGTACAAATGGTGTCATGGAGTGGGAAGGTGCAGAGAGGAAAAGTAGGGGCAGGGCCACTGCATGCGACGTAATGGAGTGTGCAGCAATAAGGTTCTACTGGATTGAGATCTTAGTGAAGGATTATCCTCTAGTCAGCGAGTTAAGTCTCAATAAGCCTTACAGATCTAACCTACTCTCATACAGGTTGTTCTGAATCCAATACAGTCTGAACCTAGAATCCCTCTTTAGCACCTGTCCCTGGCAGAAAACAGTTCCAAAAGCCTCAGCACATCTTTTGTCGTATTTTCTGCAATATATGGAGGCTGCTGTGTAATTTATCGGATCTAACTTAAGCGAGTTAGCTTAGAGACAGCTTCTCAGCAGGGGAAAATAATTCCCACAGATTTCCAAGTACTCTTAGCATCTTGATTTTGGTACTACTTCTATTTGCATATAACTATTGTTCTCCCATGTGATGCAATCTGATATACTAGGTGTAGGAAAACTCTAAACTGCAGATTTCAGAAAGCTGTAGAAGATTCAAAGAGAGATGCAATATATACTTGACATGCTCTTTTACCCTTCTTGAGGCACCCACTGATTCTTCTTTAGAGCCTCTTAAAAGAAAAGATACTGGGCCAGATAGACCAGGATGGCCATTCCTGTATCAGGTGGAGTGCTGATCTGTTCTTCACCACAGTATCAGTGAACTCTTTCCTTCTGTTCTACAAACTCCCTTGAAATCATTAGTCAGAGGTCATACCCCAGGTTAAAGTAGAGCTGAAAATAGATACAAAGTATTTGAACTTCAGTCTGTATCTAATAACAGACTACTCCTGAGATAATATCACATTTGAGATTCGGAGGAAATTTTCCTTCTTTATATTTGTCACACAAAATATTCCTGTCCATTCAGTTTCTGCTATTTTTCTAAAGAGAAATTTATGACTTTCAAGTGTAGCTGTATACATTTGTTCCATTTGTTAAGCTATATGAGAACCTGTAAGGGATGATAGAAATACTAACATATGCTAGGAATATTTAAATGCACCTGCAGGTCTAACGATAAGTGCATTTCCAATACCATGCTTCTTTTCTAACAATACAAACATTTTATCACCAAACCTTCATTTGGATGGATTCTCTGTATGGGAATACTATGCCTAAAGGCCTCAAACAAACCCAGGCTACATCTGGTCTACAGTAGATGTTGTTCCTCTTCACTATTCTCCACATGCATCTTGATGTGCTTTAGCACACGGCATAGTCTATATGAAAACAACTATTGACATTTTTTTTTGTTTACTGGTAAGAAATTTTAATTGGTGAATAAAAAAACAAACAACACATTTAGGTTTCTTTGGGAGGAGTTATTTCTGGAAAGATAAAGTTGAATCTACTTTTACTTAAGGCCTCAATGTTTTAAAGTATTTTTTTTCCATTTCACCCTAAATAATCACAGATTCATAGAACAATAAAATGCTTTCTGTTGGAAAGGACTTTTTCAAATCATTGAAGTCCACCTCCCCTGACGGAGCAGAGTCATCTGTAACTTGATCTGGTTATTCAGAGCCCCATCCAACCTAACCTTGAACTTTTCCAAGGATGGGGCCTCCACTACCTCCATGGGCAACCTGTGGCAGTGTTTCACCACTCTCATTGTAACAAATTTCTTCCTTATATTCAAGCTAAATCCACTCTCCTTTAGTTTAAAACCATTAGTCTTTGTTCTGTCGCAACAGGCCTTGCTAAAATGTCCATTCTCAGCTTTCGTACAGGACCCCTTTAAATACTGGAAGGATGCTCTAAGGTCTCCCCACAGCCTTCTCTTCTCTGGGCTGAACAACCCCAACTGTCTCAGCCGGTCCTTGTAGGAGAGGTGCTCCATCCCTCTGATCATTTCTGTGGTTTGCCCCTGGACCTGATCCAACAGATTCATGTCCTTGTGCTCCAGAGCTGGATGCAGTATTACAAGTGAGGATATACCAGAGTGGAGTAGAGGGGCAGAGTCACCCTCCTCATCCTGCTGGCCACACTTCTTATGAGGCTGCCCAGGATACAGCTGGCAGCTTTTCATCTGTCAGTACCCCCAAGACCTTCTCTGCAGGACTGCTCTCAGTTACATCATACCCCAGTCTATACTGAAGCTGAGGAATGCCCCAACCCAGGTGAGAAATAAGAGGGAGTTCTGCCACATATTTTTCTGAGTTCTGTTTTGTGATCTAAATTCTTTATTGATATATATAAACCATAAGATTTTCAGAAACACTTCACATTGCCCTGATATTGCTATAGGTTTCTGATACTTAGACTTTTTTAAAAAATGCACACACATGCATTTCCTTTTGCTGCAATGCAGAAATATTTGAATAAAACATTTTCCTTGAATATTTTGCACTTTAACAAGTGAATGTAGTTTCTTTAGAATAATAATTCCATCAGAGTGGTTTAATGACTTCATACTAGTGTACGTTATGAATAAGATAAATCTATTGACTCTGTAGCAAGTATTAGTGATAAACCAAGGAAGCTATGATTATGCAGCTTCCTGAATCCTCTTGGATTATATACTGTCTCCTCCTTTCCTGGCCCAAGCTGAACATTCAATTACATTTTCCAAAGATTTCTTATTATTTTACCTTGCTGCTTCCACTTAAGTATTCTGTTGTAAATCCATTGGCACCAGGTGAATTTTAATTCTTTCTTTGACAGTTTAAATACTCAGGAGTCATTTCAAAGCCCTTTAACACTTCCTCTTCATTTCACTCCCTGTCCCTGCCACCAGCCCCTCTAGTAATCTGTCCCTGAGTCATGATTCCCTCAGCTACTCCCATGAAGTATGAAATAAAGAAATTAACCCAGGCTCCCAGTGATATCAGCCATATCTCTGTCATTAATGTGTTTTTAATGACCTCTTGGCCCCTTGTCCTCACTGGTGTGGACCTGGATCTTTGCTGCTACTTATACTGCTAACATAATCCTTGTTGCTTGCCTTTTGTATTCCTTTTGCTGTCTTTATATGGTTTTTCTCCTTTGGTTCCTTATCTGCTTTTTACATAGGTTTAGCACGTATCTTTTCTATACCTTTTCTATTCCGCTTCCCATTTTTAATTTTCTCTAAGCTGTTCTCTTCTCTTATAAACCACCTTGCTAAGCTCTTTGCTGAGCTGCATGAAACTTTTCTTCATCGTCTTTTCTCTTGTGTGGACTCCAATACAAACAGCAACTCCTTGGCTGTGATAGCCACCAGCAAAGCAGTAAAAGTCTTGGTACATAAATCTGGAGAGGTGCGATTTACAAAGCACACGAGTTTGTTTTATTGTGCCTGACTGTGGCATGTCTGTCCAGACTGGCTTTGCAGGCAGGTTTTTTTTCCCTGAAGAATGAAATTATAAGACTATGGACATTCAGCTGTTTTGAGAAGCTTAGTGCATTACTGTGAAGCAGAGAAGATAAATCTGCCTGCCTTCATACATCCATACAAGCTTAGCAAGCAAGAGAAAAAACTGTAATTCAGAGAGGTTTTAATTCTGTGTTTCTGGGTTAAAAATGGATGAGAATGTGGAATTTAAATTCTAACGGCATCTATGAACAGCCCATTTCTGACATGGCTTACTAGAGGATGCAGTATGTGAGTTTGAATGAGAGAGAAATGCAGTTGTGGGGTTTCCACTGTTTTGACAGGAAAGGCTGAAGCTAAAAATTCCCTCAGGAGGGAATGGAGAGAGAAGTGCAGTGACTGTTTACCTACACCTTGTGCACTGCTGGCATCACATTCACTTATACAACGAAGTTGCTGGTTTTATGCTAACTTAATAGAGGTTCCCTCCTTAGCTTCAACCTGCTCTGCAGGCTTGGACACGTTATCGAATAATACAGCAATACAATGAGCAGATCAACAGATCTGTATTTTTAATCTTTAATTATCTCATATTTCACTTGTTATTTTCTCCTGTGTTTCCTCCTGTTAGGGAGATTTCTGTTTAAAATAAAAGCTGATGCCAACCTGATGGGAAAGAATCCAAATGTATTCATAAAATCTCAGGCATCCTGCGGAATGGTTTCCAGTGCTATTCAGAGGCTGCAATTTGTATCACTAACAACATACTTTAAAGACCAGCAGGTAGCTTTTCATCACTTTTAACAAGCCCCAGTTTAGGAAAAAACTTCATTCCTGGTGGACTAAGAAGTTATTTTTGATAAATCTAGAACTTCATATATGAAAAATTCAGAGCAAACACAAAGTGGTTAGGTGTTATTTTGCTTCCCCAGTTATACTCAGAGTATTGGGTCTTTTCCCACCTCTGGGTCATATTACTTATGCAAGCACAATCACACAGCCTTCTTATTTGATCTTTCTTCATCTTTAATAGTCACAAAACTAAGATTATTAATCTTATTTACCTGTAATCTGAAGTATTGCTGTACCACAGCTAAGTACATTGTGAAAAAAACCTGGGACAGATAAAGCTTTCAATAAATGAAAAGGACTAATTCTGAATATAGAAATGCCAGGCCTGAGGAAGAGAGAATGGAGACTGGATGGAGGAAGAACTACAGAAAGGTGGAAAACCCCCACATCACTGGATAACATGTCTTTTTACCCCCTTGAGTTTTGGATCCACAGCAAGAGTCCTGTACTTTGATTAGCAAGAGGAACAGAAGTTCTAAAATCTGGTAAACCACTTCCTAGTGGTTGCTTTTGTTTCTCTTTTTTTTTTTTCTTTTTTTTCTTTATTGACTTATCAAAAGACATGTCTGTGGAGATGCAGATGTGTGACACCTTGTGCCAGCAGTGACACAAAGGATGGTAGGGGTACTGTGCCTTGGCCATGGCGTTATGGGTCATGCTGCTTGGCAGAATAAACCTCTTCACTGCAAAAAGTAAGGAAAAATGCAAGAATGAAACACAAATGAGAAATGACCCTTCTATTCTCTTACTCCTGTCTGTTTCTTCTTTATCTTTCCTTTGCTTTTCTCTAGTGCTGGTGCTGGCAGACACAGCAGGATGGAAAAAAATTAATCTTCACACACTAAAATATGTTTTCTCAGAGTGATACCTGAGACCTGAAAACCAACTTAACTTAAAAAAAACTCCAAACCCCCATACTCAGGAGGATTTCACAGTTGTCTGATTTATTTTTCAAATGTTTACTAACCGTCTATTCCTTTCTCCCCATCTTTCTAACAAAAAAAGGACCCCTGTCAGCAGCTAAGCAATAATGAATGGGTCTGTGTGAAAAACAGACCTCTCTAAAAAGTGGTCCACTGACAGCATAGGATCTTTCCTAGGCACGGCTGTGTGGTCAGCTTGGCTAACTACATACCCTGATTTTACATTCATTTATAAATAAAACTCCCATAAAATACCAGGTTTAATTTTTGGTATTTTTAAAGTCTTAGTTGATTTCTTATTTGAAGTGGTTGAGTGTTTGCTCCATGACTATGTAGCTATTGTATTCCTCCTAGTCTCTCATGGCTGGGATAGCTGTGGATTTTTTTGGCTTTATTTTTATGTGCAGCTAATTTTCAGTTTCCTGTGTTGATAATGATATATGCAGAAAGGTTATGATTTTCCATTTTATTGATACCAATCACTAAAGAGTTTTTCCAGAATACTTACTTGCTGTTAATGTGGACTTGTTTAATATTTGCATATTGTGTGTTTTGCCCTAATAACTTTTGAACTACTTGGATAATTTCCGTTAAATTTAGCAAAGAGTAAGCATTTTCAAGTATATCAAATTCCTATTGGTTTAATTAAAATAGAGTAGCCAGAACATATTAGTACTGTTATTAAGGAAGAGGGAAATAATTCAAGCTAGAAAGAGATCATGGAAACCTTGGATCTTCAGGAAAAAAATACAATAGAGATCCATAGGAAATGAAGCTATTCACTGAGCTACCCATTTTTCTGACCATAGCCAACATCGTTAGGCACTGTTATTTTTTGTGCATTTCATGTTTCACACCATAATTCTTATCTACCAAGAGGGATATAAAAAATCATTAATAGGCAAAAAAGAGAATTTTTTTATCCTCCAGACTGTACAAAATCCAGCTACTGGACAATATAATATCTGTAATAAAGTGGTTACATCTGTGAAAAGGGCCAATTTAATCTTCTTTCACATATTGGCCTTGGGACAACATTTACTCTCAAAGGCTGCTAAAGTCCTTAATTAGCTGAAGTCATGCAGTGTTGCAACTGCTTTCAAACTGAATATCAGGATGAGTGACACAGTCCTGCTCAGCAGTGCATTAATATCTGCATACCAAAATATGTTTTTGTTCAGCTATATACCCTTCCTCAGCAGTCTTACTGTCATGGAGTAAGAAGCAAAACAAGTCCTTAACGTGGGATGTTCTGAGCAAGCACTTATTCTTTCATATTGTTACTTTAATATTTACTTTTCAACCACCTTCCCTAGTAATATTTACTGTAATAGGTGCATTAAACAAGCAACAATACCAACTAATCCATTTCTTTTTAATTTACTTTTTCCAACAAGTTTTAGTTTCCCACATGGGAAGTCCCTTATTCAGCCACCTAAAAACTGGCATTTTGTTATTAGTGTGTTTTTAGTAAGTCTGTACTGAGGAATAGTTAGGTTGGGTTATGTGTTCAGTATTGCCTTGGATCTTATAGGTACAACTTTGCTTTAGACTGCCTGACAGCAAGCCAGCACTCCCCTGACAGTTAGTTGGAGTCTGAATGTCCAGGGACTGCCTAATTGGTATCTAGCTGTGAGCAAATGCCATCATTAAAAAAATATAGCTGTTTTTTGTGCAACTCTGCTTATACTTTTACTAGCATGGAATGCCTGAAAAATGAGAGAAAATTAAAATATATAGCTTATACAGCAAAAAGTAGAAGTAGTACTTTCTTGTACTCACTCCTTATTCGAGGGGAACTGTGAATTAAATTCTTCTGGGTTGATGGGAGTGATTTTAAATCTTGAAAACAATAACTCAAATTCAATTTGGTTCAATCGCCTATCATTTAGCTAGTAATTTCATGGTAAGCACAAAAATGTGTGCACAGAAAAATGCACACTGATGCACTTCTGCTTACTCTCCTTTTAAATGTAAGGAGTACAGAGATGTGAGGTTTTATGAAAGTGTAGATATATTTATTTTGAATTTTACTGTGGCAGCACTTTGAGCGTACTCTTAGCAAGCACATAGTAGTTTCTGCCTTAGGAGCTCATATTCAAATGCAACTGGACATGGTAACTTAATTCAGAGGCTGGGGCTCCATGTTTCAAGTAGGAACTTGAAGATGAGTCGGGGAGTTTGGCAAGTGAGAAATGAAAGGCTGTTTTAAGTGTAGGAAGGAGTGCTGAAAAAGTTGTTATGTCAAGAGCAAGGAGATGAAAATAATTTAAGAAGTAGAAAAACTGGATAAAGGAGAACAAAAATTAAGATGAGGGTGAGTTTGATCAGGGTTTTGAAAGGCAGCGTATAAAGCTGTATGTCAGGAAAGCCCCATATGATATCAAGCATTGAACTTTCTACTTGTTCACATAAATGGGTCACTTGCTTTCCTGCTTAGATAAAATGGAGGCTGATGCACCTTGATAGGTACAGATGATTTCAGTTTCATTTGAGAGGTCCTGAGATAGAAAGCAGATGAGGAACCAACCCAGAGGAGAAAGCTGCAGATGAACATTATGTTCAATTTCTGCTAACAAAACCACATCTCTAAAATACGGTTTGTTTTTTTCTTGTTGTTGCTTTTAAGTAGGATTTGATTTATCAAGAATAGTCACCTATTTGCAGGAATATTAAGGGATAGAAATGAAAAGGATAAAGAGTTGAAGAAATTATTTCTTTACAGATGTCTTTTGCTTGCAATCATTGTCTCTCCTCCTTCCTATTCTAATTTCCTGTTACACCTGTTTAACTCACTATGCCATCTACAAAGAGATATTGATTTTATAAGCCAATTCAAACAAATACCATGTTGTGTCTGCAGAATGCTGCATGAAGCTTCTGTGACAGATATAAGCACAGAGAAGGAATATGCAGCATACAACCCAACTTTTGTTATCCAATTGTTATTTCCCACGTTGTGTAAAGCACTCTTTAAATATATCTAAACTGGAAAACTTGAAAGTCAGTAAAACTCATAAAAACTGGTTTTGGTGTAGAACATTGCCTAGGCACAACTTTTTAAGCAGATGTACTAAGCGTCATTAGGACTGGGTTATGATGAGCTGCAAACATTTCAACTTTTCAAAATAAAAACATCATGGCTAATGTTATGCAAATTACAACAATTCTGAGTAACTTTCAGCACTATCAAGGGTTTCTGCTTATAAATGGAAACATCTGTGAAACTAAATTGACAGACTCAGGTTTATTTTTTTAAGAAGAAACTTGCTCGCTTTGCATTAGAACATAGCCAAAAAAAAAAAAAAAAAGCAGAAAACCAAAAAATTAAGAAAGCAACTAAACTGTGAATATCTGCAGAACTCCCCCACACAGAGTTCAGCTAGCCCCAAGCTCCAAGCTTTTTGAGTGAGACATCCAGAAAGAAGTGTAAAAATGTTCAGTAGTTTGGATATTTTTCTGTTCAGTTATGGTCCATGACTTGCAAAGACAAGCTCATGTAATTGTCCTTTCTGAACTGGGCTCTGAATACAGAATAATGTTTTTCTTATAAGGGTTTCCTCTGTCTCTCTGAGTCATTTCAATGGACTTAAGCCATTGATTGAAATAGTGTCAAATGCTCTAAGGTCAAGCATTTTAAGAATTTCTAACGGGAATTTGGAAATATATCAAGAAGAGATGTTTATTCCATGCAAGTATTTTTTACTTTCATTTCCATTTTCTGATAATGTGAGAAAGCAAAAAGACAGACATTGAAGATGGACATGTTTTTTAACTCAGAATGATTCATGCTGTCTGCTGTATTTTGTGGTTCAGATCAATTCTTGTTTTATCTTGCTGTATATTTTAATCTTGAACTGACTCTTACCTGTATTTTGTTGTGCTGTACATTTTTTATTGGCATAGTGTTAGTGAATGGAAAAAGGATAAAAAGCCTTCAGCAAAGACTTTGACTTATTTTTGATTATAGCATCCGTTACACAAAATGATTCCCCTTGATGTGAAGGCCATGATACAAAAGGCATTTACAGTATTTTAAGCTTGGAGCTCCTTTTGATGTTGAGAAATTCAGCTCATATATTTTATTTTTCTCTGTTGGATGAAGATATGCTAGACACTGATGAGATCTGGGAATCATAATTTCACTATGCATCTCAAAGCAAGAGACTGAATTCAGTCTATTTTATTTCTGTTTGCTTGTCAGTTCTGTTAGAAACACTATCCCAACACAGCACTTTGCTTTGTGAGCTAAGGATTTTTTCAGGAATGAGGGTTCCTTCAAGGCTGCTGCTCCTCCTGTGGACATCAGTCTATCCTCCCCAGAAAAATACACATCTTGTTAAAATCTTTCTTTGTTCTTCTGTCATAGTATTTACGTGCAGTGGACACATGATGCAATGGTGGCAACATGTAATATTTCCATAGTATTTTTTTTAAAATGATGCATATCTACTTCTCAGTATTATAACTATCTGCCTGCATAGAAGTCCTCAGTGGGGATTTGCTTCCTAACACCAATCTCACAGAGGTGGTCATGCAGAAACTTGGTCTGAGTGCTAAGATTGTGTGGGAAAAGTTTATGAGCTTCCTGAAAAGGTAATGACCTATTTTTTTCTGGTTTCCACCATATTGTCCTGATAGTGAGTAACATACATTTCACAGAATCACAGAATCACAGAATCATAGAATCATAGAACCACAGAATCATAGAACAGGTTGGAAGGGACCTTAAAGATCACCTACTTCCAACACCCCTGCCACAGGCAGGGACACCTCCCACTAGATCAGGCGGCCCAAGGCCCCACCAAACTTGGCCTTGAACACCTCCAGGGATGGGATATCCACAGCCTTCCCTGGGCAACATTGTCTTACTTTGTATAGTAGTGTTTTCTTAAACACACAAACACACAAACATCTACTGCAAATTTTTCTGTTGAGATCTCTGTCAGCTAAAAGATAATAGAGCTTCCAAGAGCTTTTTTAAACTTGGATGTATAATGGAACTTTTGGATGAACTTATAATTACACAAGTTATCAAGAACTTGTTATTTTTCAGAGCAATATTTCAGAGATGTTGCTGTACATCATTCTGCCATTGTGCATTTGAACATGTCACTGCAGCTTTTTCTCTGAGTCAAAACCACTGCACATGTATTACAGGAAGATGCTTATGCCTGAATGAGAAAATCATGACTTATGCTACTTAGCACTGCATTGGAAGCACACAAAGAGCTGAAATTTTGCTTTTTCTGCATTTCCAGAAATTGGTTTATTTTCCCTAAATAAATAGTTTAATTTATAATGTATGGAAAATAATTACTTGATATTAGATTTGTCCTAAGAACATAAGGTAGACTCTGTCAGACTGATAGAGCCTATTGCATTTATTCAGTATTTTTCTCTTATACATCCTCTCAACAGTCCAGCAATCAGCATATCTAAGTAAGCGCATAAATCAAAATATTGAAGTCTTTTTTTCTCTTTACTTCTGAACTGTGATTAAGCATATCATATGTTACTGTAACTTTTCTCTTTTCCTGAAGAATTCTAAATATTACATTTGGTAACTTTAATCCAATTCAGATGTCTTTGATAATCAGAGCTGTACATGTTAAGAAGTACAGCTTTCAACTAGTGTTTATTGGTTGTACTGGAAATTGATAATAATAATTCCAGAAGCCAAAGAATAAGTTATGTGTTTAGAATAATGTCTTACACAGAGAGTGTGAAACTTATAGTTGTATAAAAAAAAAGTGAACCTCTAAGATATAGCCTCTAAGAATCAACATCCTTCTCTCTAAATTGGAGAGATATGGATTAGATGGGTGGACTGTTCAGTGGACAAGGAATTGTTTGGGTGGTCACATTCAGAGAGTAGTGGTCAACAGCTCAATGTCCAGATGAAGATCCATGATGTGTGGTGTCCTTCAGGGATCCGTATTAGGACCAGTGCTATTTGGTACATTCATCAATGATATAGACAGCGAGATTGAGTACAACCTCCACAAATCTGCACATGACACCAAGCTGAGCGATGCAGTTGTCACTCCAGAAGGACAGGATGTCATCCAGAAGGACCTAGACAAACTGGAGAAATGGTCCCATGTGAAACTCATGAAAATTAAGAAGGTCAAGTGCAAGGTCCTACACCTTGGTCAGGGCAACCTGTAGTTTCAGTAAAGGATAGGGGATGATGTGATTGAGAGCTTCTCTGTGGAGAAGGACTTTGGGGTGCTGATTGGTGAGAAGTTTGACATGAGTCGACAATGCATGCTTGCAGCCCAGAAGGCCAACCATATCCTGGGCTGAATCAAAAAAAAAACATGGACAGAAGCTTGAGAGATGTGATTCTCCTCCTGTACTCCACTCTTGTGAGCCCTCACCTGGAGTACTGTGTTCTGGAATCCCCAGCATAGGAATGATGTGCAGCTGTTGGAACAAGTCTAGAGGAGGTCTACAAAGATAATCAGAGGGCTAGAACACCTCCTATACGAGGGCAGGCTGAGAGAGTTGGAGTTGTGCAGCCTGGAGAAGAGAAGGCTCTGAGGAGACCTTATAGTGACCCTCCAGTACCTGAAGGGGCTACAGGAAAGCTATGGAGGGACTTTTTACAAGGGCATGTAGTGATAGGACTAGGAGGAATGGCCATAAATTTAAGGGGAGAATATTTAAACTAGACATTAGGAAGAAATTCTTCACCATGAGGGTGGTGAGACACTGGCACATGTTGTCCAGGGAAGCTGTGGCTGCCTCCTCCCTGGAGGTGTTAAAGACCAGGTTGGATGGTTCTTGGGAAAGCCTGGTATAGTGGGAGGTGTCCCTGCCCATAGCAGGAGTGTTGGAACTGGATGAACTTTAAGGTCCCTTCTTACCCGTACCATTCCATGATTTTATGATTCTTTGATATTTCTAAAAACATGTCACATTATACACCATTTAACCACTTCATTTAAGATCAAAATTTGTACCATTAAGTGAAAACTAGAATTGACTATCAGGGCTCAATTCTTACTGTTAAAGCAAAAAAGACAATCAATGACCAGATACCTCACTAAAAATGAAAAACAATATATCCTAATTCTGGAAAGAGTTGAAATACATTGCACAAAAGCAAATAATTATTTAGCCACAGGCCTTTTGATGAAAGATAATAATTCTGCACTTCTTAATCACATGCTTTGTTCTTGTTAATGCCTGATTTATACTGGTCTTGCATTGTGGAGTGCTGACTGATTGACAATTTTTATTGTTTACTTGATTAGAGTCATCAGTGTAGATTGTTACTATATCAAACTGTTATAATTTTTTGGTTTTATTGCATTTTTAGTTTATATTTGACATTGTACTAGAGTTTCATGGTACTTTCACTGTTTCTCTTTTTATAAGAAACTGTTAGGAACTGTTACAAAACTTAATTCAGACAGAACTGGTTTTATATCTGGGTGTGAAATAGATCTGTCACAATCACTTCATATACTAGTCCCAAACTTTAGCAAGACATTCATTATTTATACTATTCTATATTTAATTAGTTTTCATTTCTTGTAGAATGTGAATTCTAAACAAGAAACTGCAGAGCATACTTTTAAATGTTGAGAATGTCCTGGTTCTGCAAGTCCCATTGAAGCTCTAGGATATCCATTAACTTCTGCAAGTGAAAGCAAAGTGGGTATAGAATGGCCCTACAAGAGATGACTACACAAAAGGGCTCTGGACTATGCCACTAAATAGCAGCAACAAGGGGTTGCCACTGAAGGTTCAATGTTAACCTCACACTAACCCTTACAAGTCTCTGCAGGTCTGCACTAGGGCACATTATTGGCTTGATGGAAATATGGTAAACACCTCTAAAAATCACAAACATGCAACTCATTAGCTAAAATTATTAGGTTATGATTACTAGCTATCAGAACCTTCACAGAAAATAATTTCAAATAGTATTCATAACAAGCAAAGATCTGACATTTAAGGTATTGCTGACATTTCTAGTTTCTTTTCATTCCAAATTCATTTTGATTTTGAGTGTAATGTTGGTGTATTTTCCGTAAGAAACATGTAAACATAATAGATAAAAATGTCCTGGTACTGAATGTTGTGTTTCTGTCTTCCTTGAACCATTGGTTCCATGGTGAACAGTAAAATAACCCGTATAAGCTTGTTCCGCTGTTTTATAAGCAAACAATTAAAATATTGTACTAAATAATCAAAATCAAAGTAGAAGGAAGTAGTAGATGCAGTCACCACGAAACATTGGCACATGTATGCACAGACATGCACAAGCACTTTCATCTAAACCAGTGTTATTTAATGGTGTATTATTGTAGTTAATCTCTTTAAAGTGAATTAACATTAAAAATGCATTAAGTAATATATAAAAGAGCAATAAAATGAAGAGTCCATAAAGAACAATAACAAACCTTCATCAATAAAAGTGCTTTTTTGAATAAACTTCAACTAAACATCAATTCTATTGTATTTACCCATACAGATGTGCATATGTGCATGTATATATGTGTATACTTACACATACAAAATCATATATTGGCCTTGATTACACTAATCTTGGTGCAGAACTTTGTGTGCTCACAGAATTAGCTTTTGCATGATTTTGGTATCTTTATGTGTATTTTACTAGGCACTGGGACAAGAAGACATTCAATTAGCAACAAAGGAATTACTGTGAGGAACAAACCAAATATTGCAATGTGATGGTTTTGGTGTTATGCTTATCATACTCTTAAGGAGACACTCAATTACTTCATTTCCAGAGCATCCAGCAAATACCACATACTGAATAAACATTAGCTTTTTATTTCAATTCACAAACATTATGTTGCGCTTTGTTGAAAAGGTTATAATAGAAATGTGTTCCACTGATGTTAAAATTACATTTCTCAGACTGACTTAATATAAGCCCTTTGCTGGAGAAGAGTTGTACAAATGCAACATGATTAAAGTAATGATAAACAAAAAAAGAGACCTTGAGGGGATGTATGCAGTATTTATGTACAAGCATTAAACAAGGTACATACAACAGAAATAAGAACATATTTTGCTTTACAGTGCGGCTTCTTGGTTTTTTAAATGTGTAAAATCATGTACTTGTTTTACATACAGTACCTGAAGTATTTGCTTGGCTCCTTGGCCCTAGTAATACAGCTTTTTACATTTTATTTCTCAAAGACTCTATGAGGAAGGTTAATATCACTATTCCAAATCATAACAGGTGTATATAATATAATATTCAAGATAATCTTGAAGTCTAGAGCAAAGACTTGGTACTGATTGTCAAAAATAGTCTTAAGACCTCTGCAAAAATGAACTTTTCTTCTGTTTTCCTGCTCTGGAGCAGCTGGATGAAAAGTCCCCACACAGTCCTGTGGAAATTCTTCAGAAGGACAAATGGATCCAAATTGTCACAAATAACCTTTTAGAAATTGTGAATGAGATTAGTCATTGAATTCATTATTCCCATTTGAACATATGAGGTGGCTTTTTACAATCTCTCCGGATTGCTTAGGAGAGGAAGGAGAGGAAAGATCTTGTTTATGGGTGTAGTGGCCCAAGCTGCTGTTTTGGGGTAATTTATCTGCCCTTTTCTACTTCCTTTGCTCTGTGCCCTCTTCCCCCCACCCTCCCCCCTCATCTCTTCCAGGTTGGTAATTACCTTCTGTTTCTGCTATGCCCATTTAGACATCCATACCTGAAGCTGAGCAAAGAGCTGTAGCAAAACAGCTGGTTTGCTTTTCCAGAGATGTTTTACATGTTGATTTGTTCAGACATTCCATTGTCCCAATGACTGTTGGCTCCAGAGAGACTTTGGAATAGATTTCTGGTTTGAACAGATAGATGCTCACTTTTAGTGTTTTTTCAGCTTCAGACTGGATGATCATGGGTAGCTCGTAGGGGCAGATATAATTTTAGAGGAGAAGTGGAGGCTGTTAAATTCTAACATGCCTTTAGCTCCCAGAGATAGAGAAAAACTTGTGGTCTGTACAGATAGTTCAGTTCACAGAATATACTAACAGGTGAGGAAAATATCATGTGTTCGTATTCCTCAATGCTTCAAAATGTAGGGCAGTCTCATTCACTCTCAAACACACACAGAATCTGCAACACAATCTAAAACACATTACTTTTACAGGATGTACCAAGCAGATGTAGAACAGTGGCATCAGAACTGTCTAAAACTGTATTTCTGAGACACTTTAATCTTACAGCTCTTTGGCTGAAATAGACTATAGGCATTAAAGGACATGTAAGTCTATAAACTGAAAGTTAATTTCTTAACAGGTTTTGCTATTTTTCTAGTGGATTGCTAGTTGACATTTTTCCTCATGGAAATTGTTACTAATAGTCATATTGTGCAAAACCCTGTCTTAAGGCATGGCCTGGATACTGGTGACCATATGATCTTCATTTGTTCTGACACTCTGTAATTTAGCTGTCTGGTTCCTGAGTGACAGTATCCACTTAAAAATAAGCGAATATCAGATGGAAAATAAACCGTTTACACTCTGAGAATGTTCTGTCCTTGCAGACCAAATATGGGTGTTACAAAAGAACATTTGACTTGTACAGTGAAAATAGGTGAAGGGTAGCTTATTGATATTGTAGATATTTTTAACTAGGCTATGAACAGACAACAATCATAGCCCTTTTTGTCTTTGATGTTATAAAATAGGTTAATTGCGAGGCAGAAGATGATAGAAAAATGAATTAGATCAAATGTATGAACACACTATGAGAATGCTCAGCTTATGGTTTCTCCTCAGCTTATGGTTTCTCCTTTTACAGCTGCATCCAGCGACGGGACGGTGAGTTGTGCGGTGGGGTGGCCATTAAAAAGGCGGTGGGGCGCTTTCCTGAGCGGGGAAAAGCCTAAAATTCTCGATCGGGGGTCGGCGCCGGGCTCCTGGCTCAACGGCCCTTCCCGCGCGGTGCCTGACGGGAGGGGGCGTTCCCGGGAGCTACCGCGGGGGATTTCAAAGGTCCTTAGGGAGCACGGGGGGAGAGGAGCAGGGCAAAGCTGTCCCCTCAACCAGACAACAAAACCCCAGATCCCCCTGGTAAATAAGTACCATGTGCTGCAGGTGGAATCCTGTCCTGAGAATGAGGATGATGGCTCCCATAGCCTAGAATCTTTCCCTAGGCCGCACCATCCTCAGAAGAAGATAGAAACATCCTCCATTAAGAGGAAGAGGAGGGTGATTGTTGTAGGGGACTCCCGCCTAAAAGGAACGGAGGGACCCATTTGCAGACTGGACCCGCTCCACAGAGAGGTCTGCTGCTTACCGGGGGCATCAGTGAAGGAGGTAGCTAGAAAACTTCCTTCCCTGGTCCACGAGACTGACTACTATCCTCTGATAGTAGTCCAAATTGGTATTGATGATTTAGTTAACAGAAAGACTAAAGCCACCAAGAAAGACTTCAGGGCCATTGGGTAAATGATGGAGGGCTCTGGGGCTCAGATAGTATTCTGCTCCATCCCCAGGCTAAAGAGAGAGGAGCAGGAAGTCGGGAAGAAGGATTCGATTAATGCCTGGCTCTGAGCCTGGTGTGAGGAAAGGGGCTTTGGCTTCTTTGATCATGGGGTGGCTCACGCACCCCCAAACTCTGCTGCTAAGGTTGGGACATGTGGGTCTTCTAGGGGGGCTAAAGCCCTTGCTAAGAACTTAGCTAAGCTCATAGATCGAGCTTTAAACTAGATGTGAAGGGGGAGGGGATTGAGACCAGGCTAGACAGGAGCGAGCCTGGACGTGGGGCACTAGTGATTCGGAGAGGATGTGCTGAAGAGGACCCCCAGTACAGCACCACAGAGAAAGTGGGGGTGAACACACACAGGGGTACTAAGTGAGATACGGGTGCTCTGGTGATAGCTACTCCGGTTACCAGGCAATTGGGAATGTACTCTGTTCCCTCTAAGAGGGCTGAAGGATTGGCAGCTCAGCTGAAGTGCATTTACACCAATGCATACAGCATGGGAAATAAGAAGGAAGAGCTGAAAGCTGTTGTAGGGCAAGGAGCCTATGATGTTGTTGCCATCACGGAAACATGGTGGGATGACTCATATAACTGGAGTAGAGATATGGTGGGGTATAAACTCTTCAGGAGGGATAGGAAGGGAAAGAGAGGAGGTGGGGTAGCCCTCTTTGTAAGCGAGGACTTGGACACTGTTGAACTGGATTGTGGCAATGAGGAGA
Organism: Clamator glandarius; assembly: GCA_033459285.1. Lineage (NCBI taxonomy): Eukaryota > Metazoa > Chordata > Aves > Cuculiformes > Cuculidae > Clamator > Clamator glandarius. Next base: position 858,405 of record JAUNZM010000032.1, read on the forward strand.
TTGAGTGCCTATGGGTTAGAATCAGAGGAGCCCATAAGAAGGTAGATTTTGTGATGGGAGTCTGTTACAGGCCACCCAGCCAAGGAGAAGCAGCTGATGAGCTCTTCTATAAACAGCTGGGGTTAATCTCTAGGTCAGTGCCTCTCATTCTTGTGGGAGACTTCAATCTTTCTGATATCTGCTGGGAATACAGTAGAACAGAAAGGAAGCAGTCTAGGAGGTTCCTGGAGTGCGTGGAAGACAACTTCCTTGCACAGCTGGTGAACGAACCGACAAGGGAAGGTGCCCTCCTGGACCTGCTCTTTGTGAACAGAGAAGGCCTTGTGGGGGATATGGCAGTCGGGGGATGCCTAGGACTAAGTGATCATGAGATGATAGGGTTTTCTGTTCTAGGTGAAGCGAAGAGGGTGGTTAGCAAGACAGTAGCATTAAATTTCCAGAGGGCAGACTTTGAACTCCTCAGAAGGCTGGGTGGCAAAGTCTCATGGGAGACAGTGCTTAAGGGCAAGGGAGCCCATGAGGGCTGGGAGCTCTTCAGAAAGGAGATCCTAGCAGCTCAGGAGAAAACCATCCCCATGTTCTGAAATAAAAGCCGGCAGGGGAAAAAACCAGCTTGGTTGAACAGGGAGATCTTGAGTGATATCAAGAAGAGGAATGTTTACGAGCTCTGGAAGAGAGAGGGGACAGGCGTCTTGGGTGGACTACAGGAGGGAAGTGAGATTGTGTAGAGAAAAAATTAGAAGGGCTAAGGCTCAACTAGAAATCAAATTGGCAAAGTCAGTGAAAGACCACACAGTCCCTGTTGGACGCAGGAGGAGTAACAGTGACAGGGGATGAGGATAAGGCTGAGGTACTTGATGCCTTCTTTGCCTCAGTCTTTAATTGTAAAGAAAGTTGTTCCCTTTCTGTATAAACCCCGGAGCTAGAGGAGCAAAATGAGGCTCCTATGGTCCAAGAGGAGGTGGTCAGAGCCCTGCTAGCTCGACTAGACACCCACAAGTCTATGGGGCCGGATGGGATTCACCCGAGGGTATTGAAGGAGCTGGGGGATGTGATGGCCAAACCCCTTTCCATCATCTTCCAACAGTCCTGGAAGACTGGGGAAGTTCCACTGGACTGGAGGCTGGCTGATGTTGTGCCTATCTACAAGAAGGGTCGCAGGGAGGATCCAGGGAACTACAGGCCTGTCAGTCTGACCTCAGTGCCAGGGGAAGTCATGGAACAGGTGATCTTGAGTGCTATTATGAAGGACCTGCAAGAGAACTGGGTGATCAGGCCCAGTCAACATGGGTTCACAAAAGGCAGGACTTGCCAAACTAACCTGATTGCCTTCTATGACCAAGAGACTGGGATGCTGGACGAGGGAAAGGCTGTGGATGTGGTCTTCCTGGACATCACTAAAGCCTTTGACACAGTTTCTCACAGCATTCTGCTACGGAAACTGTCAGCCTCTGGCCTGGACAGGCGCACACTCTCCTGGGTGGAAAACTGGTTGGCTAGCTGGGCCCAGAGAGTGGTGGGAAATGGTGTTAAATCCAGCTGGAGGCCAGTTACAAGTGGGCTTCTTCAGGGCTCAGTCCTGGGTCCAGTCCTGTTCAATGTCTTTATCAATGACCTGGATGACGGCATCGAGTGCTCCCTTAGCAAGTTTGCAGATGACACTAAGCTGAGTGGAAGTGTGGATCTGGTGGAGGGTAGGGAGGCTCTGCAAAGGGATCTGAACAGGCTGGACCACTGGGCAGAGTCCAATGGCATGAGGTTTAACAAGGCCAAATGCCTGGTCTTGCACTTGGGGCACAACAACCCTAAGCAGAGCTACAGACTAGGAGAAGTCTGTCTAGAAAGCTGCCAGGAGGAAAAGGACCTGGGAGTGTTGGTTGACAGCTGACTGAACATGAGCCAGCAGTGTGCCCAGGTGGCCAAGAAGGCCAATGGCATCCTGGCTTGGATCAGAAATGGTGTGACCAGCAGGTCCTGGGAGGTTATTCTCCCTCTGTACTCAGCACTGGTGAGACCGCACCTTGAATCCTGTGTTCAGTTCTGGGCCTCTCACCACAAGAAGGATGTTGAGGCTCTGGAGCGAGTCCAGAGAAGAGCAACAAAGCTGGTGAAGGGGCTGGAGAACAGGCCTTATGAGGAGTGACTGAGAGAGCTGGGGTTGTTTAGCCTGGAGAAGAGGAGGCTGAGAGGAGACCACATTGCTCTCTACAACTACCTGAAAGGACGTTGTAGAGAGGAGGGAGCTGGCCTCTTCTTCCAAGTGACAGGAGACAGGATGAGAGGGAACAGCCACAAGTTCTGCCGGGGGAGATTTAGGCTGGACATTAGGAAAAAATTTTTCACAGAAAGGGTCATTGGGCACTAGAACAGGCTGCTCAGGGAGGCGGTTGATTCACCTTCCCTGGAGGTGTTTAAGGCATGGGTGAACGGGGTGCTTAGGGGCATGGTGTTTGATAGGAGTGGTTGGACTCGATGATCCAGTGGGTCTCTTCCAACCTGGTTTTTCTATGATTCTATGATAATACACGTGAATGAAGCACTCTTTTCCATTGAAAATTAATTTCTTTGAGTTTCATGCAAGTGTAAGAAACAAGACTGCAAGGAGCCTTCACTGTTAGTAGGCAATGGACAGCTCAGTTAAGGTGTGCTGCAGTGCAGCTGAGGAAATGCCCTCTGCTGCCTGAAGAAAGTCTTTCACCCTTATGTACAGAAGATAAGATTTTACAGCTTACTGTGGGTATAAGTAATAATCATCATCTGACTTCAGTTACTTCAGTAAACCTGAATCCTGCCTGCTAATTCCAGTAGCTTTTCACAGACGTGGCATTACACTTCATTGATTACCAAACAGCAGCATGACGGGAAACATCCTTCTGGATACTTTCTATGGACCACATTATATTGCTATTTTACAACTCTGAAAAGCAGTTATGAATAAATACCTACATTGTAGCTGCGTCTGAAGGATAATGGTGGATATGCAGGACAGAGATTGATGACACCCAGTGAAATGATGCACTCACAGTTTCAGCACCTGTCTGTAGAAGCACTAAACCAAAACACCAAGAAAAAATTTTGCAGCAAATATGACCTAGGCATGAATTAAGAAAGCACTGTAATGATTTCTAATACTCATCTCTATATGACTTTATTGATCCTTACCATGCCAGGTTGCCAGACATGCTAAATCAGAACCACTTAAACTTGTTTAAGGAGCTGAGACCTGTCTGACTACATCTCATACTCATTCAAGCTTTCATGCACCATGCTAGTAAAAACATTGCGTAGCCATGGAAACTGATCTGGCAACACAAAAATGTTTCTTTTTCAAAATCAATTTTTTAACCACAAGTACCCCTTGATCCACTCCACAGCACCACTCTTTCAGTCACAATATATTGTTGCAACTGAGTGTCCAGGGGATTTTGCCATCAAAGTGAGGTACAAGTCAAGTATCTATTATGGCCACAAACCCTTGTGTGTCTTGTGAAATCTTGCCATGGCTTAGGATACAGGAAAAGAATAAAGTATAGTGAAAATTACTCATTTTAGTGAGGAAACCTGGGGCTTGCATGGATGTAAGGTCAATTCCAAAGCTGCATGACACCAACGAGAAGATTTCACAAGATTTGATCCCAGACCAGCGGCTGGATGGCCTTGTTTCCTCAGAAAAGACTGCTGGGAATGATAGAGGAGGCCTGCCCAGAGAAAAGTATCCACACCTGAAAGACTACAAATGAGGAATCCAAAGTGTCCAAGGAAGGAGTGACCTAGATTTTAGGGAAAGAACATTTCTGCAGCAAATGTGACTGGCCGTGATTGCTTGCTTCCTGTGAACGCTGGTGCCAGAATAGTGATTTATTGGTTTGTTATGTGAAACTTGAACAAAGAGCAGAGTCTTTTTCCATAGGAATTGTTCTAATGACAGTCCTTCATGACCTGGGTGGACAGCATAGGAGTTGGGAAGTCAGCATCCTTTTTAAACAATTTAGATATGAGAAGACTGATTTTTTAACTGACACTGTTTGGAAACAAAACATGGAAGTAATTTTTCTGACATACTGCCAAGCAAACTACAGGCTTAGAAAAGTTTTTCAGAAGTAAGGATCTCTTTTCCATGCTCTTCATTATATAACTCACTTTTCATTAAGTATTACAGAAAAGCATACAGCAAGAAAGCCAATTATAAGTTAAGGAGAAAAGCAAGACTTTTATGGAGAGAATTTAAGAGAGAAGGTGATTTATTGTCTCGGAGTGAATAAAGAAAAGGGGAGTTTCAGATGAATGGGGAGAAAAAAACTCAGCCACAAATTAAAAAGTGACTTCTGACCTCAGATTCAGGGAAAGGGATGCAATGAGACTGGAAGAAAGTTCTGGATTGGATAGGCTATACTGATTGGTGTTTTTTATTTTAACTATGATAAAAAAAATCTTAGTCCTCATTAGAGATAAGAAAAGTTCTATTATTCTATACATGCTATGTTTCCTGAAAGTAGTAAGTTGCAGAGGGTTAGCTAAATCAACAGTTTCTTTATTTCACATGCACTACAATGGGTGAGTCACTATATATTTTCATCTGTTTGATTGCAAGGCTGTAGTTAAGTGGCAATGCCTTTTCTTCTAATTCTAATGCATTTTAAGAGACTGTCTTGAGCTTTGATTGAACATTGGAAAGTGTTTGCACCAAGACCTCTTGAGAAAATTAAAAAAGAAATTGTAAAGCACTGAAGCTAGTTCTCCTTTGGAGCTGTTTTATTTGAAGTTGTCATGGACATCAAAGATGTTGATGAGTCAGTTCTTCAAACATCTTTTCCTTCCATGGGTTGCAGAAAGTAAGAATATACACAAGAGATTTTTTTTTTCAAATGACTCATTTATTTAGCATGGTAACTGAGATGTGATGTCTTTGGGTTGTTGTTCAGAAAGAAAATTTTGTTATCTTAAAAGACTTAAGAATAACGTTTCTTTGGGTTACAAAACCAGTCAAAAGTATAGGCCTCCAACAGGATTTATGTTGAGTCAGCTGTTTGGAAATGTATTTCCAAAAATCCTGAAATCTTGTCATAGTAAGGGAATACCAGTACTAAGCACTGACTCACATTTCTGCGATGCAGCCTTATCATGTTGACTCTTTGCGGGTGAGGTCTGTGAAAATTCTCAGTACTTATCCTCTCTTTTTAAGAAACACATAAATCATATTTGCTGATTTCTGTGATCTCTGGCTCAGATAGTGACCCTTCAGTGCTGGGGAGCTCCCAGTATGTCTGTTCTTCATTTTAGCTTGTTTTAGATGATACCAGAAGAGGGACTTATGTTCTAATAATAACTTTTGTTTCTGTAAGATGATTTCTTTCCTTGCTGTTGCTATCAGAATGCTATCAGAATGCTATCAGTACTTCTCTCCATAAAACTCATCTCTGTGAAAAATGAATAAAAAACAGGAAAAAATATTTTATTTTTTAAAGGGAAAAGAATGAAAGAAGGCTTGTTGTTCCAAGAAGCTCTATGACTTACTTCTGTTTATTATCCACTTCTTTATTCAACAGAGCACTGAGCATCTGAGACCACAGAAAAGAAGAGAAAAATTAATTATGGAGCAAGAACTGCAGCAAGAGGCAATACAACATGATGAGAAGTACTCTTAGTGAAACATTATGGTTTGAAAGAAGTGCTGCTGCAAGACACTACTTACAGACAGATATCTTTCTCTTTCACTTGTAAGTTTACACACGATACCTTATCATGCATTATTTAAAATACTGTCTTAAAGGCCATGACTCAGAGCAGCTTTAATAATCATAACAGGGAAGGACAAGCAAGGAAAAAAACTGCATTTGATCCCTTCACATTTAGCTGCACTGGTTGTTTGCAGTGTGCATTTGCACTCTATAAAAAGAAAAAGGACTAGAAATGGAGAAAGCAGGAGATGCATGGTCTTGCTGTGAGGTAAGATTCCTTCTTCTGTTGCCAGGACAACTCAATAGATGTTAATGGTGTAAGTTTATTTGGCAGCCTTGCTCTATGCCACAATGTGGATATTAAGAAGGAGCCTTCAGGCTTTCATAAGACATTTAAATGTTTACTTTTGCCATTTTCAAAGGAGGCATACTATACACATAGGTATAAACCAAACACTGCTGTCCATGGAAAATTAATAGTACTGTAAAAGAAATAAAATGATGATAATAAAAATAACTCTATAGATCAAGTGAAGTATAGAGTCCAGGCCAGAGTCTCTCAGAAAAGCAAGAAAATACTTTGTCTTCATGCTTTTTCTCTGTGTGGGCTCTCAGTTGCTGAGGTGCTAACTTTGCTATGCAATCTGATGATTGTCCTAATACAGTTCTTTCCTCACCAAGCAGTATCTCAGAATTGTTCAACCATTCAACAGAGAATAGAAATTCAGTGCTCATAGTGATTATAGATACAGCCCAGTCTCACAAACACCTTTAATATTTCAAGCATGGAAGTCCATTTGTCATAGCATCATAGAACTGTCTAGTTGGAAATCACCTTTGAGATTGTCAAGTCCAACTGTACCTGTTCACTACTAAACCATATTCCTGAGCACCTCATCTACCTGTGTTTTAAATACCTCCAGGGATGGTGATTCAACCACATCCCTGGGCAGCCTGTTCCAGTGCCTGATAATCCTTTTCTTGAAGATTTTTCTTTTTCCTGATGTCTAATCAGAAACTCCCATGGTGCAACTTCAGGCCTTATCATCTTGTTCTCATATTTACCAAACTCAAAATAAATAACTAAAACCACAGCAAACCTACATCCTCAGCAATAAATTGAAGAAACACATTGTAGCAAAAAAGAAGTAAGTAGTGTTGTGGAGGGAAAGAACAGATCCTAGAAGGACTGATAATACCTGTGCACTACAACACTTCCTTACACTGAACAGAGTAAAAGCCGAAACCCATGGACTTAACATAAAATCAAATTTAACACACCTTTTTTTTGAAAGGCAATTTAAATTAGAGCATGGTCTACAAATGCATTAGATAATGAATGTTTTAACTATACCTCTTTTAAAACAAGCTTTCAGCTGCTGACAGGTTAAGGTTGGAAACATCTGAAGGAGAATGACTCTGTGTCTATCTGTATTTCCTATTGTTACAGATGAGTACATGTTTCCAGTACCTAGGTAACCAGAAACACTTTCCTTTACCAAGTTAGCCTTTGAACGCTTCATTTCTTTAAGTAAAGAAAAGATAAGAAAGAAGAAATTAAGTTAATAGATGACAATGCCAAAGAGACACGTATTCAGCTCTATCTCTTCACTGGTGAACATGGCCCTGCAATGCAGACAGACCATTCGGTGGCTCCTGAAGCCAGTGAAACTTGCTTTATTCTGTTGTTGGACTGCTTTGGAACTCTGCTTGGGAAAGTCCTTCCCTGAGATTTTCAAAGGCAACAAGTGGGTTCAGCTGCTTGTTTAGTCATTGAAGTGTACAGGAAAGTACAACAAGATCCTCAATTTGACCTTGAAAAATGAAATGCTTTGAAGTATAGGATGTGTTTCACATAGCAAAGTAAAAACTGTGTATACTGAGCTTTAATTTGGTTTTGTCTGGAGCTTGGAAATCTTGCCAGATTTCCAGAGGACATTTATTTTCAAATCTCTGAGGAAAAGTAAGTCATTTATTATTCCTTGAAAGGCGACATAGTATGTTCCTATCACTGACACTAACAGACAAAATAATAATTATTATTTTTAATAAGGGTAGAGAAAGGATTTTTTCAGCTGTCAATGAGAACCAGAATAACTCCATCATATTTGTCCTTGGATTTATGAAATGTTTTCAGAAATCAAGATCCAAGTGATTTTAGAGAGCTCTAAATTTCGTGCTAGGAAGGGAAGATGTTTATAGCAAAAGCATAAGTACTTACAGTGAGATTTTAGTGGGTTATGTTTAAATTTATGATTATTGTCTTATACATTACCTTCAGTTGTATTTTAATAAAGGCATCAAAATGTGTTTGACGAATACCTCTGCATATCAATATTTTTATGTTTCACCTATTGAAGCTGCAAAGATAATGACTGTTCTCTTTTTAGCTCTGAATACTAATATGCCACCTTTAAAGATAGTAATAAATATCTACATTATCGATAACATTAGACACCAATAGAAACAGTTTTTGGAAATAAATCCCTAGAAATAAATTGCTTCAAATATACAACCATCTTAAAAGAAAAAGTTCACATGTAAACCAATCCATCCTGAAAAAGAAACCAATGACAGTTCCCACAGAAATTGGATATCAAATTCACAGAGTAATTTCAACGGTGCGTATTGCTCTTCTTTTTCCATCTGATATTTTTAGGCTGGTCCTATAGGTTCTATAAGTGGCACTGAAATGTTTTCTGCCTAGATGCTTGGCAAACATTCTTAGGAGAGCTTTTATCACAGAGACATAAGACTTTTCTCCCCAGAAAAGGTTTTCAGATCAATGTTGCCAAATGTTCAGAGTACACAAGTTCCAGAATATTGATTTCCTGCTCAGGACTGAAGAAGAGGCAAAGCAGGATAAGGTAGGAGAAGAGGGCTGATGTGACAAAGAGAAGCTAGTGGAGCAGCGAGCAGGGCTGTGCATGTGCAGTGGACCAGCAAGGTCTGAAGACGGTGAGGACTTTTGGAGGTGTGTGTCTGACGAGGGTAAGGATGAAACGTGGCCTGACGCAGATCAGTAGGAGGGGACATTGTTGATGTTGAGAGCCAAACTGCTACCACACTACCTGCAATACAATTCTTGCTGGTTTAAGAGCTGGGATGAGGCATCTTGTGAAGGAAGAATAGTGATTGCCTAGCCAAATCACACCCTACATGGTTTATTTGGACTGTTGAACCTAATAAGGCTTTGGAGTCTGTCTACATAAGGCACAATAAGAGCTACCATTATTCTTGCCGCAGTAACCGTAGAAACGTGGGTCTGCTGCATCTATTCTTCTCCTGCTTCCAGTCCCTTCTGACTCACAGCATGCCCAAATGTGTGATGACCTGGCATTTCAATTTATCAACAGGAAACAACAAAAACTTGTTGTGTTCTCCCAGATTGAATTTCTGAAGCCTCACAGACTTTATTCAAAGAATCTTTCTTGTTTTCAAGTATTTTCAGTCTATAAATCTTTTGTCACAGAATTAAGAGTCAGTCCTCTTAAACAGCGCTTAAGGTATTTGTATATACATTTCCATGTGGGTTTGGCTACTGAAGATAAGAATCTATGCCCTACTTCCTTATCTAATAATGCAACGATAAAACCTCCTAAAATGATGCTTTTGTAATTCATTTTCTAAGCAACACTTGAGTCTTGAGCAACAAATAGCACACAGCAGCAAGTAAAACCCCTGTATAATCCAACAATTTTTCACTAGGATCATGTCCATTACTAAAGTCTTGGGCTGGTCCTCTACAAACCAGCAGTGAGATTGCTTAAAAGGCAGCTTAACTGATGAAAGACATGTCAAATTAGGATGAGGTCTAAATGGGAGCATTCACAACAACTGTGCATGGCATCTCTCACTACTGCAGCAAAATACACTGTATGACAGTAAATGGCTTATCCTCTACTTTGTCTTGTATTCCGTATCTACTGCTCTAATGTCTGGACAAATGAACGTGGTGTAATCTGAATTATTATCTTTAAATAAAAAAGTAGTAACTCAGCAAAGGGTTCGCACTTACACATATACTAGGGGTAGCAGGCAAAGGCATTCATGTAGGAATTATTTATAATGATAAAACAATGGATGACATATGTATTATTTTTAGAAACAGGTATTTTTATTGCCTTTCCCTTGAACTAAACTTAAGTGAAGAAGGCTGGAATTAAAATGCTCTGGCTTTAGTAATCCCTTCTTTCTGTTCAGTACTATTTTTTATATTTCATTTTTCCTTATATCCCTGTGGTTCTCTAGCAGAAATTTCTAAGGATGGAAGATTAATATATTACCTGTTTAATATATAATTTTAATGTAATTTCTCATACATACATGCTCACAAGCACTAGCAAGCAGCAAAACTAAACTGATAATAAGTCCTTTAGAACTCCCTCACAGAGCAGAGGTCAGACTGTAAACTGAATTTCTAATGTTCTTATTGCTACATCATGCAGAAGTTCCAGTTTCATCTTCATCAGTGTTCACATTCACCATTTAACAGCATCAGGATGTGGGAAGGAAGTTGAGAAGTCAGCCTCTGAAAGCCTGGCACTAGAGGCAGAACGTTGTGATCCATGTAGTGGATGGCAAGAAACAATTTAGATGGCAATCAGTATAACACATCTATTGATCTCTGCATTTATAAGTCAAACTTATAGGCCATCAGAACTGGATAAAACAAAAGGGAACATGAAGAAGGAAAGGAAAAATTAGCAGAATGTGTTGTGCAACTCCATAGTTAATCAACAGGGAAGATATGTTTTTATCTAATTGTACGTAGAATGGTGAACAAGAAATTAAACTGTCTGCCCAGTACTTTGTTCCCAGTCCAGGTGTCTGCAGATAAATATTTTCCAAGGAAACAAAAGATTGAGTATCTTTTCCTTTTAACTGAACAGAAAATAACACATCTAACACTCACTGTTACACTATTAACTGTCATTTGTATAATATATAGATTATTTCTACATATTACATCTTCTGAACTATTATCAATAATTAGTTTCTAATGGAAAGGGGTCTTTTTCTGACACATTTTTTAGAGCATATTATCACTAATACCTTTTATTTTTGGCTATTATTTTGTATCTTATTGGGCAAATTACTCTGAATACCAGAAGTACTCAGTATGCTATCACTTCCACTGGCAGCAATCCTACAGATCCTCTATGGCACTGGAGCTCTAAGGATGAATGTGGAGTTCTCACATTACACCCTGCAGGGCCATGGGGTGCATCTCACATGCAATGGGCTTGTGTCTCCCTGGCACTGCCTGCCCCAAAAGGGGAATACCACAAATGCAGAGAGCTCAGCCAAGATTGGTACATTGAGCACTGTGTATATGCAAGCATGTCAGTCACTGCTGGCTGAAAATTAGAATAATCAACTACACGGTGCATTTCTGTGCATCTAATATACACAGCTAATTACACTGAGATACACTTGTCTAATGCTAATTTGAACTTGATATGGTGAATAAAGTTACATAGCAGGTTAACACTGGCTTAAGATACTCAGAAGACATTATTTCCTTGGGAATAAATAAGAAGTGAAAGCATTAACTCCAGCAACATGTATTTTAAAAAAAAAATCATACTTTCATACTTCAGGCTAGAATTTGGTGCAGATTTCAGCAACATCACCTACGTATTAGAGCCTAAACTGTTGTAGTAATACCTGTGCCATTCATGTATTTTACAGGTCCTATTCATTTCTTTGATAATTAGGAAAAAAGTATCCCTTCGTTACAGTCACATATGTTAACTGGAATACAATGTTCAAGCACATTATTCCTTTAGATATCTTTTCAAAGTAGCAACATAATAGGATATTGACTGTATATGAATTGATGGAAAGAATAAAGGCCAGTTGTGACCAAATCATTGAACTTTGCTGATACAAGTTTTGATCAACAATGTCTTAGTTTAGATGCCTGAGCAGAAAGCTTTTACCTTTTCTTTCCCCTCCCACATTTTCTGTCTGTCTTTCTCTTTTCTTTTTTGGTCTTTTATCTCCAAGTATTTCAAAGGGAAATCATCATGGTCCTATGCAATGAAATAGAGGCAGTGAAATTCTGAAAGGTTACCAAATTGTAACTTTTATAGAGTCTATTATTGTGTTGCTGTGAAAAGCCTGCAGGAATCTGAATCCAGTTACTGCAGGAATCTGAAGAACTGTGAGTGAACTTTGGAGCACTCACACTCTTATTACTAAACTAACAGCAAACGCTATCTTTTCTTCTGTTGCCATCTGCCTTAGCTGACACCTTTCATGTCCCAATCATCTGTAAAATTCTCAGCTCTAAGAATCCTCTCAGAAATGCTCAGTTCTATATTTACAGATTATTGGATTATGGAAAATATAATTTCTCTTTGGTGGAAGTAAATTAAATAGAAGGGATTTTGTTAGTTACTATTTTACTTATTTATTACAGAAATCAACATGAATATCTAATATAGGATCTAATATAGCGTTGTCAATTGTTTTCATGGAAGACAGAGAAATCTTAGAGCAGATATACTTCACTGTGATTTAAGAAATCCTGTATCTTGTATGTCTCAAACTGTGTGTGACCGTGTATGAGTGATGTTTGTTGTCAAATAAGAAAGCCCTGGAGAACATGATTAATCTTAAAAACATGTCCTTGTTTATTCAAAAGGAGTAACACGTGCTTGATATTAAACTAGTGCCTCCATGCTTTCTGACCAGGAAGGAAATTCTATTCTTACAATTAGTTATATTGCTTCAGTTTGAAATCACATGTTATTGGTCAGGTTCTTTTGGTTTTCTTCTCACTGGAAATGGGGAACTCTGAGTAATTCCCTGATCTGTTTTTCTGCTTTGGACTGTAATCTACCTAAGGTTTCTAATGGAAATGTCATCTAATGTGAGGCAGCCTGGTACCACTGTAATACAAGTAATAAACAGCAATAAGTCATACTATAAGATAATGGCTTTTTTCTCCTGCTAATAAAGTCAGTGGCAAGGCCTTATATTAAGGTTCAAAAAGAGAGAAAAAATACATATTAGTTCATATATTTTCATAATTAGTCTCATGATGAACTGCAAACATGGCCTAATTTATGTAATTACTTGTTGAAGTTAAATAGATCTCTTTAAAAACTGTGATCTGCAGTTACTGGAGACAAAATTGCCACACATTCACCATGCATACTTTAGACTTTTTTAATGTGTTTTAGTCCAAACCTCTTAATCATTTTGCACAGAATTAAAAGCTGTTAGAACAAAATTGGAGAAGTGTAAAGGATCCTTTCACACAAAACACTGTATAACGTGTATTTTTACTTAATATAGTATCATTTTAAATTTATTTACAGGTGCAGTTCATTTTGAAGTTTTTACTCACATCACATAGTCAGATTAGGAATGCACTTATGCACAAGCACCCATCTGTGAAAATATCCTAATTGGATTGTTCTTTTGTCTTTATCCTGTTTATTTAAAATAGCTTTCAATCTCTAAGTGCAAGAATGAGTCATAGGGAAGGCAAGGAAAGATGCTTGAAGTATTTTGGTGTTCTGTTTATGGTTAGAAATACAATTTAAAATGGATTTTATGGAACAACATGCCAACCACATGCTAGAAGTCACATTTTTTCAGGGAACATAGTACCTTATCTGTTTATGTTTGGGAGGGGGTGCAAGCAGTTTGAATCCAAATCCAGATGCTCAGACAAGACATACCTTGCCATGTTGCAGTGCTGTTGGCAATTCAGAAAGAAGGAGCTGTATTCAAATATATTTGTTTGATGAAGCTGAGGATAGGACAAAAGTAATCTATTAATGTGACTTTAGAACATTGATTTCATATATGCAGCTCCCCTTCTAGAAATAAGACAGTGCTATTTGATTTCAGCTGCATCCAGCGACAGGACGGTGAGTTCTGTATTAGGGGTAGCCATAGGCGGCTGGGGAAAAACCCTAAAAAAAATCGATCGCAAAGTCAGCGCTGGGCTCAGGGCTCAACGGCCCCTCCCGCGCGGTGCCTGACGGGAGGGGGCGGTCCCGGAAGCTACCGCGGGGGATTTAAAGGGCCCTTAGGGAGCACGGGGGGAGAGGAGCAGGGCAAAGAGGTGCGGGGCTCATTAAACACGGCTCATTAAACAAGGCAGTTGGAAGAGACCCACTGGATCGTCGAGTCCAACCATTCCCACCAATCCCTAAATCATGCCCCTAAGTACCTCATCCACCCTCACCTTAAACATCTCCAGGGACGGTGACTCAACCACCTCCCTTGGCAGACCATTCCAATGCCTAACCACCCTCTCCGTGAAGAATTTTTTCCTAATCTCAAGCCTAAATCTCCCCTGGCGGAGCTTGAGGCCATTCCCTCTCATCCTGTCCCCTGTCACTTGAGAGAAGAGGCCAGCTCCCTCCTTTCCACAACCTCCCTTCAGGTAGTTGTAGAGAGTAATAAGGTCTCCCCTCAGCCTCCTCTTCTCCAGACTAAACACCCCCAGCTCTCTCAGTCGCTCCTCATAAGACTTGTTCTCCAGCCCCTTCACCAGCTTTGTTGCTCTTCTCTGGACTCGCTCCAGAGCCTCAACATCCTTCTTGTGGTGAGGGGCCCAGAACTGAACACAGTACTCGAGGTGCGGTCTCACCAGTACCGAGTACAGAGGGAGAAGAACCTCCCTGGACCTGCTGGTCACGTCGTCTCTGATGCAGGCCAAGATGCCATTGGCCTTCTTGGCCACCTGGGCACACTGCTGGCTCATGTTCAGGCACTGTCAACCAACACCCCCAGGTCCTTCTCCTCCTGGCAGCTTTCCAGCCAGGCTTCTCCTAGTTTGTACCTCTGCTTAGGGTTGTTGTGCCCCAAGTGCAGGACCCGGCATTTGGCCCTTTTAAACCTCATGCCATTGGTCTCAGCCCAGCAGTCCAGCCTGTTCAGGTCCCTTTGCAGAGCCTCCCTACCCTCCAGCAGATCGACACTTCCACCCAGCTTGGTGTCATCTGCAAACTTGCTAAGGGAGGACTCAATGCCTTCATCCAGGTCGTTGTCAAAAACATTAAACAGGACTGGACCCAGGACTGAGCCCTGGGGAACCCCACCATTAAGATGGACTTAATCTTAACAATAAGGGAATTATTAATCCTGCTCTGGACTGCTGACCAAGGCAAGGGAGGAGGCAGTCAGAGATTTTTCGAGGAAACACCTCTTCTAACACTTGTCCACAGAGCAGTTAGTTAGAATCATAGACTAATAGAATCGTTAAGGCCAGAAAAGACCTCTAAGATCATCAAGTCCAGCTGTCAGCCCAACATCATACCTACTAATGGTAGCGTTGACATTCCTGTCTTTGCAATCAAGGCATCACACAAGTATTAATTCATTCTTATTTTGCTCTGCTTTGCACTTTATGCCATGCTGATTATAACATTAGCTGGGTGGTTAGTACCCTTTTTGTTTCACTTCAGTGCAAGACCACAGGTGGGAACTGTCTCTGCCGGGACAGGTCTTCAAGCACAGGGATCTGCTGTACCACGTTGGGCTTCTGCTTTGTCCATAACAGCCAGACTTCATGGAGACTGTGCACAGGTTATTCTCCTGGCCTTTCTGTATTCCTTCAGCTATGCTCTGTGCCACAATGTATGAATGCATCAAAATCCAGCCCTTGCTTTTTACAAGGTACTTTTAGAGCCTCATACTGAAAGCACAAGGAAGAAACAGAGAATTACTGTAAAAAGCTTGCTACTGGTAAAATGTCACATATACTGCATGTTTTGTTTCTTCTGTGTGATTTAGTGAATAAGACACTGTGTTTGAAACGTTATAGTGAGCCTGGCTGATACAAAGGTAGTTCTGGGAAAAGAGATCACTCAAGAATTTCAGCTATTATGGTAATGCCTACAGAAGATTCTTGCATTTACTCCATTGCTATTGCTTCTATGAAATACAGATCACTAGATAAAAATGAACATTATAAGAAGCAAAGAGAGACAAAACAAAAGCAAGAAATAACAGAAACTCAGAACTTGCAGAAAGCAGTTAAAAATAATATCGTTCAGTTTTTTTCTCTTCTTTTCAGTTGCTGTAAATGTACATCATCTCAAGTTGGGAGGAGGAGGAACATCCATTGTAATACAAAAATAAAAGAAGAATTGTTATGTGAGATCAACTAGCAGAAACACAAAAGCCATCAGAAGAAAACAGATCCCAAATGCTAACACGTATCATTGGGACTAAAGCTCTAACAAAATGTTCATTTGTTAAACTGACTTCAAATCTCCTTTTACAAAACCCTTACTTCTCAGTAAGAAAAGCAGAATCAAGGCTTTCACTGGGGACACTGAGAGAAACACTTCTTCCTTGTTTTGCTGTAAGGTATGTGATGCTATAAAGAAGATGACTTACAAACACAAATGTTTTCTTCTCTAAAACCAGTGTTCTACTGTAACACCTTGAATGTGGCTTTCAGTGGGGAATTTACTGAAAAAAAAATTAAAAATGTTCACTTATTTCAAATAGTATAAAGATTAGACCCAACAAAACCTTTAATCTTGCCATTTTGGTCATTCCTCATCTCTCAATCCTCAGATCAGTTGCAACTATCAATTCAACATGCCAAGCAGATTGTGTGATATTTATTGGTCTTGCTTATTCAAGGAGTAGAGTTTTAGGTTGAATGCACAGAAGACAAATATGGAATAGAAAAAAACCCTAAATATGGGCAGGGAAAAGTTAGGCAAAGTTCCAAGGTATTTTCTGATTAAATAATATTACCCTCAGTCCTGAACACTGTGAAATGAAGTAGATGAACTGCTTTGAATAGTTGTTATTTTACACCTCCAGACATAATAATGAAAATGGAGTTATTTTTGATTCCTCCATTTTCTTTAAATAATTGCAATTGTAGAGAAGACATGAATATGCTAGCAATATGCAAGAAATCTGAGTTTTGAAATAGATTGTATATTCTCAGTACAGAACATTGCAATTGATTTATTCAAAATGTAACTTATAGTTATAAGTCAAGAACGCTTAGAAACTTAAGAGTTCTGAATTAAAGTGCAATTCTTTTTTCCTTGAAAAGTGGAAATTAGCCCTCCTCTGGAAGTAAAAATTACCCATCTTTCTTTTTCCTATATATGTTCAGCATTAATTTACACAAGATTGGTATTAAGTAATATGGTTTAGTAAATACAGTTGCTTGGTAAAATATATTGTTACCTCATTTTGCAATTGCCCTAGGCAACATTGGCTCTGTCTCCATTGTTAAAAAAGGCTCTGTTTTCTAAGGCAAGGAACTGACATATTTCATTTTACCCACAATGTTTCTATATATAGAGAATAATTTTTAGAGTAGTTTGTGTTTATTTTTATATTTAGAACATTTGTATGAGAGGAAGGCTGGACCCATGATGACTGTATATTTTAGGCTTTTATGAGACCTAGGTTCAGTTTTCTGGCTTTTATTTTACTTATATCTTGATCTACAAAAGGTATTGATGCCCAAAGTGTGACATAGGTGTCACTTAGGTGTTAAAATCCAGAACTAGTGTCCTCAAAACCTTGGCTTAATCTCTGATGGATCTTCATATCATTATCTCAGAAGAAATACTAGACAAAGCCTGCTTTGAGGCACTTTTCACTCATCTTAGGGCGTGTATCAAATGATTAACATATATGTGTGTGTGTATATATATATATGCATACACACTTTAAAAAGTTAGTAATGATCTTAAGGGAAGTCACAGAAACTTTTTGGAGAACTTTCACAAGGAGGTCTAGAAGCATTTAAAAACCAATCAGTTAAGAAAATAACTAGCTGTTGTTTGGAATTTGATTGAATTTCAAGTATTTTTTTACCTGCTACTACCATTATGATTACTTTTCAGAAATTAGTATTGTACATTAAGTATTACTTTAAACTTAGTGAATAATTAGATTTTTGCATTGATTGCATTTACTATATCTGATTTACTTTTTTAAAAAGTTTGATTTCATTTTACTTGTTGATATGTTAACAGTATTAAGAGATCTTCAATGCATTTCAGTGTTGTGCATCAGAAATGTTATTATTTTTTAATATAAATGTTCAGCATCTCTTTCAAGTGCTAAATATGGCGGAGACTGGATTTGCTTTTCCAAGTACATTACTATGAGACAATAAATCATGATTAGAATTTTAGTCTAATATATAATTAAAGTAGTGCTTTGCAACTATTCTGGCAAATGCCATTACTGTTGTCTTAAGTCTTCAATGGGCAGTTTATCAGTTTAATGGGAGCCTTATAAACCAGTTAGATTTCAAAATTTATTTTTCTTCTACATTTCCTAGGTAATTTTAAGCTTCTGGTTCTGTGAAGCCAAAGCCTTTTTCTGTGCTTGAAAGTCTTCTGAAGCTTAAATTGAACAAGATTAATTTTTGTAAAAAATTAATTACATTTTTGGATGACATACCACTGAACACATTGAAGGAAATCCAAAATTACCAGGAAATGTTATAATTTTTACATGTACCTGTTGTAAGTTTTTGGAAGCTGGGAGTCTAATTCTAAGGATTTACAATGGTCTTATGGTACAGAGATCAAAATCTTCTTATCTCTATCTCAGGACTCGACTTTTTTTCTAGGATGAACAGCTCCTCAGTGATGAATACAAGACCCACAGGGAGACACTATGATTCAGTACCAAACAGGAGTGTAAAATTTCTTTGAATTCTCTCCCTCCAGCTCAGTCTTTTCTGGTGATGAAACTCCCTGGAGGCTCTGGGCACAGGGACCTGTGTACCTGCACCTTCACATAGCGATGGCTGGTTGGAGATTACGTCTACTCTGGGAGCCTGGCTGGGCCACATGCTCTCTTCATTTCCTACAGACAAGGTGGTCATTGACATGTGGCATTTTCAAAGACAGCTCTATGGCCCTAGGGTATATTTTTCTTTACTTTGATTCTCATTAAGACACAGTTAGGTTAATTCAGCTAGGTTATTTTGAATACCCTATCAATGTAGTTTGTTTTCCATATATTTTTGGTAATAGAGAGTGATGAATACTGAACTAGAAACCATTTTCTCTTGGCTACTATTTAGAAGCATAATTATTTATTCTTGTTTTCTTCTCATTTTTTTTCCCTGTGAAATTTTTAAGGATTCCTTTCACCAGATGTAGAGACAAGGAAGGCAAATGACGCTGACAGCTATTGGCCTGTTGAGGTTAATCTCTTTTAAATGAAATGTAAGACCAAAGCTTTCTTGTTAACATTATTCCAACAGGTTTGCCTATTTTCAGTCTTAAATATCAGATTTCCACTTAATTACTTGAGCATAAATATGCTGAAAATACCTATTCTGAAGAAACATTATGCATACCTCTTGCTAGATTGTGTATGCTGATCTATTGTTATACAACTCGTTCATTTAGAGCTGATAAAATTTCAAGAAAGTTCCTATGAAAGATTTTGTACTGCAGGGTTAAAGAGGTTTTCTGTACGTTTCTTAGGATAATCTCCTGTGGCTTTTGTCTAATACTCTTACCAATTTCATGTTCCTAAATAATCTTAAACCTCATATTGGGATTCTTTTGCTTATTTAAGTATACATAAATTTTTGAGGAATTACACTTAGATTCTTATAGTAATATCATTATACACCATCCATTTTGTTTCTCTTCTAGAGATACTGAATGTCTTGAGGATAAGATGTGAACATAATACAAATCATAACAATTTCGATACTGATGATATGTAAACTAAAAGAAAGTTGAGATATAAAAAAGAGAAACTGAGGTTATCGCAGTTAGGCAATGAGTTTGTATGCATTTTAAGGAAATGACCAAAATGCACTCCAAAAGAAGATATTTCCATTCTTAATTACTTATGCTTACATTTACGTTCATTCTCATACAGGATGTGTTTCTGTTCTGCAAATTCTTTCTACTCTATTTTTATGCACTTTTTATTCACTCTTTTTAATACAGAAATATCCTCATAACTTTGAGAAGGAATCTGCACAGACAGCCTCCCCAAGTTTGAGCTTGCAGGGCTGAATGAGCTGGGATGGAGAAATCCCTTTTACTCATTAGCCAAGAACTTTCAGTACAGAATCATGCAGGGAACCCAAACAAGGACCCCTATGATGGCATTATCACAGGGTTAGAAGACAACTGAATAACCAAAGGTCATACAGTGTCAGAAGGTGTTCAGCATCTCAGAGCTGTAGGTCTTACACTTTGTCTGCACGTATTCTCTTTTAATACTTACTTAGAATTTTAACCTGTTCTGGTAATTATGTTTGATTGTGAACAGTCCACCTTTGACTGATAGGTGCAGTTGGCACCCTTAATTAGGATTTTGACCCCACTTCCTTTAAAGCCAATGATAAAACTCCTATTGACTTCAAACAGCACAGGATAAAGCTTTAAAGAATAAGCTTTTTTTGTACTTATATTAAATAAATTGCTAATACCTAAACGCTGCTGAAAGATGATGAGTATTCATAGAGAGACACTGGGAGCTGAAGATGGCTTGTGGTTTGCTATACAGGCATCAGTTTTAAGCTTTTTCAATTCTGTTTATTGAAAAGATATAGCTGCTTTAATAATGCACATGTGTGTCATTTTAAATGAGATATTGTCAAATGAATGAAACAATTTTACAGAATTATGTTAACTTCCTATTACTGTGCTCTCCAAAATACTATGGAAATTTTGCTACTGGCTTCAGCATGTTCCAGAATTCATTCCAGAAACCTGAGAGCTTTATGGAAAGTAGGTTTCAGTACATTATGTCTGTTCCTCCCCTCCCATTTCACGGAACAATAGTATTATGTTTATGACATCTTGTTTTATGTATACACATATTTCCTTTACCACAGAAGGAAAAAATGTTTATAAACAATGACCCTACTGTGATTTAAGTAAGGAAGAACATCACTGAGACACTTATTTCTCCCACGTCAGACATGAAAAAGGAAAAGACGCAAGACTGACTCATACAGGTCAGCTCAAAACTGGTAGGGGAGTATCCAACGGGATTGAGGCAGAAAGTACATTAGTAGGTACTTCAAAGAGTGGAAAAATTTGAGACCAGGTTTGTAATGACAGCTGTTCTTTCCACAAGAAAAGTGACACATAAGTGTTAACCCTGTTTTGGCCCATGCCACCTTTAGTTTTTCCCTCAATTGTGCTGCTACATTTTTTATTGTGGGGCTGTTACTCTACAGTGTCATTCAGAGGCAGGAACAGAGAAATTCTAAGATATGAATTGACATAGAGAATATCTAAGGCAGATTTATTCATTGAGGCATACTTTAAAGTACAGAGGAAAGAATCATTTACGTGTAAAACATTGACTCATATAGTTTGCATATGTAAGTTATATTATATAATGAATCTTGATTCCTGAAGTGTAAGTCCCCTCGCACTCATAATAGCAACACTCAACGTCCCAGTCCTGGAATTAATTTGGTGCCAGTTTTGATGCAAGAAAAGTTTTATAAAAGATTAGAAATCTTTTAAAGCAACAGGGACATGAGCAAAGTGTTTTAGTTTTTTAACCACAGCATTTTAGTGATTTATTGGAGCAGATATGGGTTCATGCTGCTGTAGTTGGCAGATGTCAGGTATCTAGTGGAGTTCTTCACCCTTTGGGTTTTGGATCCCTGATTAATCATGCCTGAAATTAGACTTTAGGGGGTGGCACACCTTCAAGAGGCTACAAAACTGAGCTGCAATAGCAAGCAATCCCTTTTCCATGTTGAGGATTTAGCATGATGGCTTAGGAACTTCAGGTTTTATACTTCTATATAGTTCCACATTTAGCTCTCCCCAGTACACTTTCTGGCACTGATACGACACATGCCTTGTCCAGGCACAGTCATAACCTTTGACAGCCTACACGTTCAAGAGCATCTAGTTCTGCTACAGCGTAAATTTGTCTTCTGCAAACAGGTACAGGATCAACTGCAGAGAGTAGATAGCTGTTACCTCCTACCAGGTGGAAATGATTAAAGAAATAATCATGATCTGCACTGCCCAAGTTATGGTCCTGTGTTTCCCAGATGAGTTAAATTAGTACAATTGCAGCCTGATTAAACCACATCCCTTGCATCTTAATTTCCTTCTGGTGTATCTGGTTCAAGCAGGCTCCTTCCAATGGATTCACATTTACATTTAGAGTATCACACCAGCCTTTCAGATCAAAGTAGACATTTATCAGAGTCCTTTTCAATGAATAGTTATATTATAATGGGGCTCTTGCAAACTAATTTAGAATACACCAGGCTACACAGGTCTTGTTTTCATAGCAAGTTGATTTTAAGTGAATGTCTGATAATGCCAAGAAAATGAAAAATGAATATGCATAAAAATACTTTTTAAAATCTACTAAATGCATACAGAAATATATTTATCCGATGGGACGTGAAGGAATTGTAGAAACAAAAATGTTTCTTCTGTCTATAAAGATACATGGCTGCAACCATCTTATAAGCAACCACATGTAGTATTGGACACTTGCCAATGGAAACTCAAGAACATAAGTCAAGGATAAAACCACAGTTAAACACACCTAGATTATTTTTCAGGGAGATGTCATTTCATTGTTGAGTGGATTTTAATTTCCACACTACTGAAGCCTGTAACAAAAAAATCAAAAAAGAATCCCCAAACCAGAAGCTGATGAAAAAAAACACATGGAAGGATGCAGAATTACCTTAGAAGGGTGTATGAGGGATGTTTTGTTAATTTGAGAGATACGCAGCACAAATATATTAGGTGTTTTTTACAGCTTGAATACAAATAAGTAAGAGAAAAAGCTGTAGCCATAATTTACCATTTGGATCATTAGATTGTTCCTTAAACAGGATAAACATTCACCTGAACATTGCATGAAGTATCACTCTACTGTAAAAAATCTTGGTAAATATGATAAATCCCCCAATAGCAAGAATATTCAAATGCTATTGTGATTAGCTTAGTTCTAAAACAAGCTGAAAGGGTTCTCCAAGATAACAGGAGAGTATAATCAAATTGCACAGCTTTAACATATTAATTACAAGCTAATCATAATGGTTTACCTATCCTGTAGCTTTCAGAGATATGAGAAAATACATTGTTACTATTATTACTGCCACAAAAAAACCCACAACCCACAAGCCAGAAATATTCTGTATCTACAGTTGTAGGGGTTTGAGTTTTCTATTAAATTTCTGTTTCATATCACAAAGTAAAGACAGGTTTTCATAAATAAAAATACATGGCTTTTTCACAGTAGGCTGACTAACAATAAGTTAGGAATAGTCAGCAGAGAAATATGTTTCTGAATTTAAAATTTATTTTTTCCACTATTGTACTACTACTCCACTCATCTGCTGTCTGTATGGCCTGTGAACTGCCTGTACAGCACTGACAGCTGCTGGGCCTTAGCTGGTGATACTCACATGGTTGTTTTTTATAGTTTGCTAGCATACTTTGAGGTAAGGCTTTGTTGAAAAATATTTCTGGTGGACAATATTTTACAGCTGAAGCAAAACTCTGTAGATTTGAATGGATGTGTGTAAATCAGGAATTGTAATTATGTATGAAGTTGATTGTCTATAATGGACAGGAATGCTTTCCTTTCAGATAGATGAACCATTTACTTCTCATTAGATAAAAAGCCATCCTGATGTGTGTAGATAGCAGCAGTATCATGTGATAATGTATTCAACTAGCATTTTTACCCACTGCATAAGCTTCTCCTGAATTTCAGCTGACCTTTCTGTCCCCCTATAACAGGGAAGTGAACTTTTAAAGAACACAAAGTGGCCAGCTGGAATTAGATGTTCAGTTTTACAGATTGAGTTTGCATTATATGTGCTGTCGGTGAATGCCACTTACGTGTAAGGATGGTTTTGTTATCTGTCTACTGTAAATGCAGAGTTTAAACTTACCAAACATTCACAGAATGGGTGATCTCTACTATGCAATTTAATCTGCTATCATTGCACCTACTGGAGAGAGACAGACAGGTTAAAGAAATAATACATCTGATTTAGGTATTATAATATTACTAATCCTACTTTGGAATCTGGTACATAACAGGTTATTTTGCATTTTTTTGTAGGCTAGTATTTTCTCTGGGATATATGGAACCCTTTTTAGTGATATTTAAGTTGAAATACTATAAAATTTTTAATAATTTCCGTAGTATCAATTTCTTCTTTTTGTCAAGGTCTGCTCCTGTACTATTGTAATATTTTTATTAACTCTAAGGAAGAAAAAAAAACATTTTGCATTTTTTGATATACTTTTGTTGAGGTAACAGATAACACAGCTTTTTAGCATGAGGATGACAGTCAGTTTCACTTCTGATAAACATGTTCAAGATATTCAAGACAATCACCTTGATCCAATCAGCTGTTGAACAATTGACTTAAAAATTCTACCAAATTCAGCAGAAAAATTCAGGATTTCCACAATTAATTCAACTTATTCCACTACATAAAGTCACTTGAAAAGCAGCTTGTGCCATCATATTTCTGATTTGTGTCTGATCAGCAAAATTGAGAAACATTCAGAATTTATTAGAAATGGGGGCTACTCCCCAAAACACTTGACATGCTATTTTCAGGCCACTTGTTTTGAAACTGAGGAAAGTTCTCACCTCAGATGAGTCACAGATTTAAAAGCTGACTAATATGTCTGAGAGGATCTGTGAGGTGTGCCTCCTCTGAAGAAGTATCATTAAAGAAGTAGAAACATTTGTTTAGTGTTATGGTCACGTAGTGAACATTATCTGAAGATCCTCTTGGCATTTGGTAGCAGTTCACACCTTCTTTCTCACCATAATGTCACACTGAAACAACTAGACCTGGCAAGTATCTTATCATAAATTGTTTATCATGATCAAAACAGCCTCTAGTGCAACATCCTCCAAGATACAGACACATCAATAAACATCTCCCCAAAAGAAACAGGAGTTTTAAAGGATAATAATACTTGATGAAAACGAACCATGCTGTACTTGACAAGAATTGCCTTAGGTCAATGTCTTTGCCTATGAAATTGTACAGCATTGAATGATTTGGCTATTTATACTCATAGCTTTAAATCCAAGTTCTCAAGTAATTAAGTAATTCTGTTCTTAACTAATTGAATTTCCACTGGACAATACTTCAAAAAAGAACAGTTCACAGAATAAAAATGGAAGATACATCTTTTATGAACCCTAGTGACTCCATTTTATGAGAAAGAAAAGAAACTAATGGTGAATGAATTACTTCTTGTTAGCCAGTAGTTGCAGTCATGAGATCAACTTTGTCTGAGTTATTTGTGTTTATTAGTGCTGGATACCATAGTGTATTTCTGTTAGCGAGCTTATAAAGTATGTGTTTCTGGGATGCTGAAAAAAATCTATTGCTTGCCTACAACAGACTAGATCTAACTCACAGGTACATTCCCAGTACACCAGGGAGACTACTAGACTTTAAGAAGCAGCTGGTGAAGTTGTTTTGAAGCATTCCCTTATTCAGATAAATTTCTAATCACATATTTGTGTTGTCATCATAAGTTTCCCATGATCTTTGCCTTTCATCTTTATGTAAATTAGTAATTTAATGTTTACTGATATTAGTATTGATGACATCACTGTAACAATTATATCTATTACTACTTCTGCATATAAGGGATAAAGCAAGGTCTTCCAAAGTGATTGGTAAGGTGCATCTTGTGATTTCAAGAAACCCTAGAGAGGCCTGCCCATCAGAAGGTTAATGCTTACCACTTAGAAGCAGGATTGTATGAAAGATTACCTAATTAAACACCTAAAGAAGCACTCATAATTATTACTTTAAAAAAAAAATCTTGACCCAGATATGACAACAGGGTAGATGTCACAGGTGGCAACGCATTATATATACACAGAATCACGGAATCACAGAATAACCAGGTTGGAAGAGACCAACTGGATCATCGAATCCAACCATTCCTATTAAACACTAAACCATGCCCCTCAGTACCTCATCCACCCGTGCCTTAAACACCTCCAGGGAAGGTGAATCAACCACCTCCCTGGGCAGCCCGTTCCAGTGTTAAATACAGAATTCCTGAGCATCTTGAATTGTCTGCAAGCTAAGAAGTAATGACACGTTGCAAATTTTACTGTGTAATTTTGCTGTATACATATTCAAGTACAAGACTGAATTGATAACAACATAATTTTTGCATCTGAATAGGCAGGATACAAAAGCCAGAGGGAAAAATGTATAGTCAAAAGGATGAACTTCCCACGCATTTTACTTCTGCAGCATTAGTGGAATTTCTGGAAATTTAAATGGGAATATTCTTGAATTATTACAAATGTTGCAGCAGCATTAAAGCTCAGCTTCCAAGACAAACCAATACAGTAAATGTACATTCCTTGAATAATTAGACAAACATATTATGTTATCCTAAATTCAGTTTTAATTACTCAGTATTTAATGATAAACTAGTGTTTCTACATGTCCAAGCTTACATACACTGAGGCCTATAAATTTACTATTCCCTAACAGTGGTATTTAACCCTGAAAGAACATCTGAGCTGTGCAAGAAATCAGAGTCTCTGTTTTCAAACCTTATGAACTAGCATAAAACATTAAGTTAATATCCAGACATGATATTTATTATATATGACAAGAAATAATGAGGTGTTATTAATACATAATAAGTATCATATATTAGGAATGTAATGAAGATGCAGCCTCTGACTTTAAAGCAATTACAACTTCCTACTGGTTTATGCTGAAAATTTTACCTGAACTTTCTTAAGAGTTCAAAAGGAATAGAATCAATATTTCTTGAATATTTTGTTTTGTAGATCTGATCGTAATGTTGCCAATCTTTCCTGTGTGTCTCAGTAGTATTTTCTAACTGAACTCTCAGAGATAAGTGAACATATCACAAATCCACCTTTGCATTTGACAGAAGAATGTTTCTGCAAAAAAGTAAATCGAATATAGGACCATACCTGCAACCTTGGAGGTCTGAAAGCTAAAAGCTGAATTCAAAACTGCATACACCATGTATAGACCAGCCTCATGGAAGCCTGATTTATGTGGTTTCTGTGTTTTAGAATAGTCGTCCTATGGATGAATCAGAATACCCTGTCTCCTTACTTCTTGTTTGTTGGGTAGATTTTCAATATTTTCTTTCACTAACCTTTCATTAAAATTTTAAGACTCTTGCTCCTTGGAGCAGGTCCAAATTCCAGTAGTAGGCAAATATTGATATTATTCATCTTTGTCATTCAAACCCAATATTGTTTCCTACCTCTGTTGTGTATAATAAAAGCATCTGATTGTAAGTGTGATGGCTGTTAAGAGCAGCAGTGTCTCGGACTCTATAGCAACTTCGGACTCTATAGCAACTTCGTCTTGAAAGATTCCAAATACGTAGTAGATGTAACAAATTAAGGAACAGAGTCTTAGAAACCATGAGCAGTGGGAACCAGTGTCTATGAATAAACCAGTTCACAAATTTATCCTCGTTATCTTGCATAAAAAAAGTATTTAGAGAAGAGAGCTTGCTCTGAAAGTGTATACCTACTCTAGAAACTCTTCTCAAAGGGCCCCTACAAGCCCTGCACAGCTCCGCATTACACTGAGCATGCAGCAGTGCCTCAGAAAGAAGATAAAAGCCCATGCCTCCTTCTTCTGGAATATGTGCCACTCCTTTCCAGCTCTTAAAGACACGAAACACAAGGCTCGAGAATGAATATTCCAGAGGTACAACTGTAATTTTTTTGTCCAATGGAATGGTGTTTTTACATACTGAGTTCCTTGAATTTATGTCTCTCACACAGAGAAAAGACAAAACCTTCCTTAACAGTACCCAACCCCACAAACATTCCTTAACACTAGCACAGAACTGCACACATTATTGATCAGGAGAAAGGAAAATGGTTAAGAAACAACTGAGGTATCATTTACTGGGCTCGGTCTGATGAATTTGTAGGTTTTTCCAAATTAACATGGTTTAGTTGTCTTCATCCTCAGTTTTGCCTTCCTTTGGACAAGGAGCACATACTTTGCTGAAAACTTAAGCAAATACAATCACCATCTTAAAATGCATTTAAATAACATATTAGTTATCAATAGAAAACTAGTTTTAATATGGGTTTATTTTGGTATCTACATCATCTATACTGATGATAGTGATGTCCTCTACTTTAAATTCAAAGCATTTAAAAAATGTCAATGAAGTAAAGTTCTAAGGTTTTCAATTTTAAGCATGTGGGGAACCACCAAAAATTTTTACAGAAAAAAAAACTACCCAGATGCAACTTGCAACAATCTGAAGTTAGTTTATCTCTTTAGTCTTTATACATATTCTGTTCTTGCCTTTGCACGGCACGTCTCCTGGCCCCACCATGAGATTATAGGAATGGCAGAAAACTCACAGAATAAAAGTTTTCAGCCTCAGAAAAATCCCGATCTTGACACAAGAGAAAGAGGTGGCTGAAGATATGGGAGCTGTACCGCCTACTCTGGAAGGTAGTGGTTAGGCAATCTTTCAACTAATTAGCCTTGGCTACCATGTCAAACCAAATGCTTGTCTGTTTTGTGTATTAACCAAGGAATTATAAAATAACTTCTGTCACACCGTAGCCACAGTTGAATCCAAACATCACACAAAGACAGAAATCTTGAAAATAACCCCAATAATAATAGCTTGATCCATTTTCTCTGTTATACGTGAACAAAAATATCTGTATGTGGGGTTTCGTGCATCAGAAACTATAAAGAGTGACTGCTTTATTTCAGTTTATACCCAGAACTTGAGATGAAGTCAGCTGAAAATGCACCACATGCTACAATGTCTTTTTTTATTATTATTATTTGGCTGAGGGTGAGGCACTTGCCTTCAGACTTGGGATGCAGAAGCAACAGTTCTTCTAGAGCAATCTAGCACCAGTGGGAGGTGAGAAGGGAAAAATTAAAGAGAACATGGTAAATCTTCTCCATACCTATGGCAAAGAATCCCATGGTATTTTCTGTCACTGTACCAAACTTCCTGTACCTACTGACTAAGAGTTTGAGGAAAAAAATTTTTAAATAAAAAAACTACTTTAAGCAGAGGAGTCTTCAACTGGTGCTGAAAATGTCTGTGGTGAGGCAAAACTATAGAAAGTGAAACGTGGTAATTTAAAACAAGCTACAAAAGGAGTATGGACGATTTCAGAACTCTCTAGCAAATCAAAGATCACACTCTTCTGAACAGAAGAATTTTATTCATTTTTTTCCTACATGATTTTAAAATTAATCAACCTACTAAAATCAAACAACAGAAAGGATATACTATATGTTTAACTTCCTCTCCTGTCTATGCCAGTGCCCTAAAACCTCTCCTTTCATGAAAATTTCAATGGCTTTCAGTAGAATCTATCCAATGTACACTCAAACAGTTCCAGTATCTGCTTTTCCTTCTATTTGTGGAAATAGTTGCCTGGGAACAACTTCTGTCAAGAGAAATAAAACTCACCAGCCAGATATAGCTCAGCAAGCAGGAAGCACATTAAAACCAGCATCTTGCACTGTGAAAGTGATACGAGTTAATCCTTGCTTTCTATGGCAGATGTAAAAGAGCATTTTGTTAATAATATCTTATCTCATCTCCAGGGAACCTGTCCAGACAACATCACTGGGGTTGGGTTTTTAATTGTTTTTTGAAACAGAGAAATGTTATTTTCTGTTGTAAAGCAAAAAAAGCTGCTTTCTGGGTTGACAGAGGTTGGCCTACTCTTCAGATGGAGGCTTGCACCATTGCATTTAAATAGGGATTTCATTCCCAAGGATTTGTATATAGGGGAGCTACTGCTCCTTCAGGCAAACTCATCCAATCTGGATGTGTGCTTTCTGGCTGAAACCTAGCTGGCTGCCAGTATGCTGCTCTGGAAATCCAGTTATGCTGAGGCTCACCCCGATGTTCAGTAATGGTGGCTGACCACTACAGTGACTTCTGAATAGCTTAAAGTGTTTAAATGGGAAGAAAATCACATACCATTCTGCACATAGTCAAAGAGCTACCTATCTCTCTGCCAGCTATGCAGCTATTTTTAATTTGGCACCTTTTGAATACAAAACCATAGAAGTGACTTATTCAAAGACATGTAAACTATTGACTTTGCATGCCGCTGCCAAATTTTAGAGGAATACTTAATGTTTCTTTTAGTTTGAGCAGCTGAGACTCTTTACCCTGAGCCAGGGAAGAGTCCCTCCTGTCCCTGCAGTGTGAGAGTCCCATCAGCCAGCCTGCTTCTTCAACACAACAGGACACTGTGAAGTTTAATCTGGAGTTTTTGAATGATTGGGCTCATAACCCCAATGAAAACTTCCTGGAATAATATTATCTCATTTTATAGCACATAGTATATCTAAGAAATAGGCTGTTAGGAGTGCAGTTTATGTATTTAACATTGTAAACTGAAGTGGGTTTGCACTGTTGTCAACAGTAGCACATGAAGTATTTTAAAACCATGTCTGGCTTAAGTTTGCCTTAGTTTTTCTCTTAGCGCTTTGGAAAAAGTTCCTAGCCTGTAAGATGTGAATGGTGAAGTTAGATGATCAACAGCAGCCTTCTCTATTGCTGAAATGATCCAGAAGTACATAATATATAGCTGGTCAGGGTGTCTGGCTTTTAAACTGGTACCAACATGAATTATTCTTGTCCCTTTGGAGGGACAGATAACATCATAGCTGAGATTTGTAAATCTATCCCCTGCTCATCCCTCACTGCAATTTGTGCTGCTCTGACTTTATGTCTAGACCCCTCTGAGCACAGAGTCCAGCTGCTTGAGCATTAGTCACCTAATGCCATCCTTGGCACTGTGCACTGAAATGCATGTGAAAAAGTAGACAGCATGAGCTAACCTATACTTATCAAGGCTGACATGGCAAGAGGAAATTCTCTTCAAGTAAGACATGGAAATTTAGCATGCAGATGACAGACAAAAGATATATTAAATTCACAGGCTTGTATGCCCAGTGATGTCTCCCTCTCTCTGACAGATTCCCATTTGTTGTTTTGCTTCTTGCCGCTTTGACAGTAATTTGCTGCTTCGTGTCGGTCATTCTCAGGCCTTCTGCTGACAGGCATATGAGAAGAGGGATGTAGAATATTTTTCTTAGAATGTCTATACTCCTAGGCACATCCCAAGGAGAAAAGAGTAATGAGAATTCAGACTTGGCTTTTTTTTTTTGTCTGAAAGCAGTGCTTGAATCACACGAGGAGCAATAACAACTGACTTTTTTTTTTTTTTTCAGTTTCACACACTCACATACATGCACACAGACTCACACACAAAACCATATAGAAGCAAGATAGATATGCCTGCAGGATTCAGGCTGAGTTGAAGAACAAACTGTTTTAATGAATATTTTGATCAATCTTGCCAAATTGATTTAGAGTGTGAGTGCAGTCTGGATTTTTTCTCATTAGTACTGAATTTCATGATAGAGGAACACGGAGTGGTGAGCTCATTAGTATCAGTCTGCCTGTGTCTGAAGGCGTACATGATGACAGGATGACACAAGTGACAAGAGACAGGGGCTGTGGTGCTGCATGTTAAAAATATCCCTTGCAGTGCTGCTCTGAAATATTAATTTTACTAACATAGTTCTTACAATCAGTTATGTTGAAGTAATGGAAGAATGAGGTGATTTCAAAGTATTTCCCCAAAAGGAAATATGCCGACTCCTTCAGCAAAGATTGAAACAAACACCATAATATCTGCCTTGCATTAACAGCTCACTTGCTTTGAAAAGAGGAATATGCAGCAGGTATGTTACAGAGGAAATCACAGTTTTCTCCCTTCACTGAGCAGAAAGATACACAAGATTGCCAGATGGGCTTTACATGTAATAAATCTGTGTTGTTAGCAAAACATTATTACAAAGAAGTAAATTTATAAAAATAAAAAAGCAAGAGTACAAGCACAGATGAAACATGCAGACCAATGGTGCCACATTGGATTGGAAACCAACCTTATCTTCCCCTGACTGCAGCCAAAGCACGGCAGTAGCCCTGATGAGCCAGGACTGGCTGCTACAGAATAAGCTGCCCGGTGAAAATGTGTCCTCCCAAACCCCGGGAGTTAATGGTTGCCTTGTAGCCTAAGTATTGGACTTTATGACCTCTATTAATGAACTTTATGCTCTCTAATATAACATGATAACTTCTGATTATGCATAAAAATGTCCACTCTTTCTAAATTCAACTAAATTCTTGGCTTCATAGAATCGTAGAATCACCAGGTTGGAAGAGACCCACCGGATCATCAAATCCAACCATTCCCACCAATCTCTAAACCATGCCCCTCAGTACCTCATCCACCCACACCTTAAACACCTCCAGGGAAGGCAAGTCAACCACCTCCCTGGGCAGACCATTCCATTCTAATGATTCTAACCAAATCCTTCGCTTCTAACCTTTGGCAAAAAGTCCCACAAGTTAATTATATACTTTGTAAAAATGTCTTAATACATTTTAAATCTGTTGGTTTTTAAGACTTTCAAATATCCTTTTCTTCTTCTGTTGTAGTAAAATTCATACAGAAGCATAGCTCTACAATATGTAGTTCATACAGGTTTTTTTATGTCAGGTTTTTTCCTTTTTAGTGTATGCTTGAAATAGCCCCATATTTTAGAAACTTCATCATGTCTTTCATATTTATAAAAGAACAGTTTCTTAATCTCACTGCTTCTGTTCCCTCTTTGAAACAGGTAGATCAGAAATGATCATGACGTCCTCCAGAAAGTTATTTATTTCTATCATTTTCATCACAGACATTTTCTAGCTTGCTCCTTGCTTGCTATATCCTAAATTTTTTATTTCTTTCTTTGTCTTCTCTTACACCAATTACGTTGCTTGCAGTGTTAGTTAAGATTTTTTCTTTTTCATGAATAGCTATTTTGAGTTTAGAATTCCAGTTGTGGCCTTACATAACATATGGAAAAGTAATTTTACCAAAGTTATGAATAATATTGTAGTCCTCTGGTTTTTTGTGCTAGAGAATCAGAAGATGCAGATCTGCAAGATTTGGCTGCTATATCTAACATTTTGGTTTTAACATAGGTAACTGAAAAGCTACAATATTTCCTCTTTCTTTCTGTGATCCAGTTGACCTGGTAGGAGGGAACAAGTTTTCCTCTGAGGTGCTCTGTTGGGTTTCTGGTACAATTCTATGAAAATCTATAGAATTACAATGAGGCATGCATGTCTTTATAATACAGAAAAAAATCTCTCCTCAGTTATTTAATGAAATCTTTATATAAAGTATGGGTACCTATAAGCTTATAAGAGCTAGTTAAAATTTAATTTTAGTTGAATGCATTTTTCGTGATACAATTTATTTTTTCAAAAGTTTGTATCTTTTAAAAAATCATCACATTTCATAAAAGCAACCAATAAATTCAGGGACATTTGAATGTTTGTTCCAGGTCAAAAGAACTGTATTTTTAAACACAGCTCTAGTGTCTTATGGGATTTTCATTTTCTTCTCAATCTTCTCTTTACTTCTGCAGCCAGAGTCCAAGATATAGCAATAAATCTCAGCCAATGAGCCAGGCAGAAGGAAGGATATTATTTCAGAAGAAGCTGTGTACCTGGGATGTCAGTTTGTAGGTCTCGGCTGCCTCTAAAGAGAAATCAGGAAATAAGCCTGTAGATTTTCCAATCATCTGTGACTGAAGGGAAGCTCTTGGTCAAATTCAACTGAAACATTTGGTGGACAGTGATTTCAAACCTGAATGAATTGTTTCATAAAAAAATACTTTTTATATTCTAAATAATCAAAGGTTATATTAATGGCAAATCTAAAATGTAAGTGATTCAAAGCCCAAGATTGAACCAAAAGGCAGTACACATAGACTGAAGTTATTTTTTTTTGAAATGAGAAAAGAGAAGGTGGTCAAAAAAACTATGTTTACAAATACTATTGAAAACTTTGGGGTTTTGACACATCTGGAACTATTACTTTTTCTGGAGTAAAGTGAATAACTGAGAAAAGCAAGAATGTTTGGTAGTCTGTTACTTGTCCCTTGCCCAACCAACTCTACCTCACCTTGCTCCATCCTGAATAGAAGAATGCTTCACTTCATGTAAAGGAAAAAACAAGCACATAAATAAATACTGAGTAGCTGTAGTCCTGGGTGTTCTATCAAGCAGATCACTTACACAGTGTATTCTACTAGACTGACATAGAAAAGCAAGTGTATTTCATATGTCAGCATTTCGTATGATAAACAAACCTCTAAGATTTGTTAAGCTAAACAGCTAAGATTTTTCTTTAATTTCCAAAAGTTGTTGCTGTTAGGAATAGTTAGAAATTTTTAAGAAAATGAAGGAGCAGAAGCTAACATAGTATAGAACACTTTAGCACTGCTGTAAAAAGTCTAAGATACACAGGTGTTTTCTTTGACTACCAGAATTAAGAAACACATGTGTGGTCTAAGCAGAAATGTGAATGTTAGCCATTAAGGTACTGGAGGTAATGGAAGGCAATCTAAAAAGATACCAGTCCACTGTAATAAATTCATACTTTCTAATGGATTTATTTATGCATCTACACAGAGGTTTGAATTATTGTATGGTGTTGACTTTCCAAACACTGACTGCAAATTATCAATATTATAATACTGCTTAGCTGAAAAGCTTGATATTTTACAGCATCTTAGTCAGGATATTATACACTGAGTATTTTCTAATATGAGATCCCTTTAACCTTCATTTGTGTCTTTAAACCCAAAAGGAACACTAATTTGAAAACTTTAGTTATTGTTTTGCAGTTATGCATTCCTTTTTTGAGATGCAGCATGTTACAGAAGCAGAAGTATAGGTCTGGAGAATCTTCCTATATCTCTGCAGGTGATAAGCAATGCCGTCAAGTCAAGAGCTGACAACAGTCAGGATAAATTCACATATTTTGTTGTAGCTATGTTGCTTCATTGTAATGCTATGCAGTTTTGCAATGTTTCATGACTAACATCATTTGTAATTGTTAGTCTCTGAGCAGGTTCGTGTACAAAACCATTTCTAGTCCTTTTTGTAACAGATGGTTCTTTCCCTCCATAGGCAGGTTTTTTTCATGTTATTAACTTTGCATTAAACCTGTTTAAGAGCACTATAAAAAGTTATGTGCTACAGTTTTCAACAGTTAAATATTTATGCACACCAGTATTATTTATGTACTGTTAATTGAAGCTAAATAATGTGCAATTCTTTTTTTTTCATATTCAAATTGGTAATTATATTGTAAGCAACCAAATTAGCTGCACTAATAACTTAAACTTAACTGTATATCCTTTTAATGATCAAAGATTTTTTTCATCTAATTTTATTCTCTATGATTTTAGACATTTGCTTTCAAATACAACCAGGTACAAGAGAATGCGCCAATAATTAACTTTGAGGCAGCATCCAAAACACTCATTAACTTTGATTTATAGCTATAACCATGTGGGTTTATATATATACAGCATGAATCGCTGTTTAATAGAGTATTTCTTCTTTATGAGTATAAAGAGGTATAGTGGATGTATTTCTTCTTTATGAGTATAAAGAGGTATAGTGGATGACTTTTTTGCCTATTTACTACATAATGTGAAACTATCAGAATGGTTCCAGACATGCTGCACATTTTTCTTTCATCTGTCAACAGACTAGTTGGTGTGCTTGCTCACTACAGCTATATCTTTAATCAGGATAAAAGAGACAACTTGACAGAGTGCAATTATTTTAATTGCCATGGAAATACAGAGAACTAAAACACAAGAGAAATTTTATTTTCAGACTTAGGTCTGTTCTAGAACTGAAATAAGATTTCAGACACCTAACAAAATTTTGAAGTTTGAAGTTTGTCTTTTTGGACATGCAATAACTTTTTCTGAAAGGACACATCCAATGAAGAAGAAATGTTTTTATCTCTGTTAACTCTGTTATCTTTGAAAAAATGTGGTTTTGAAGCTCTTTTAGGGTTTCTAAATAAATGCCATGCAACTTGTGCAGCAACTATGCAGTCTTTTTATTCTTCTTTCTGTACCCTTAAACAATTTTAGTCAGGAGTGGATCTATGTTCATTCGACAGTCACACTAAAATGAAAATAATTTTGATTGCTGACATTCTTCCCTCCACCTCTCCACGCTGCCCTACATTGTCAGAAAGCAAACAGAAAATAGTGTTCTTGGGCTTCAGGTTGTGAACAATTGTTACTTCATAATAGAGTTCCTACATAAAATTTACACGTACTGTGGATTAGGACATACTCAAGCCTCCATTGGATAGTCATTCACAGTGTATCAAGCCGTCAGTTCATTGTAGCCTCGAAGCATTAATCCTATATAAAAGATGTGGGCCACTTTCTTGTGTTAAATAGGAGCAAAGTCATGGTCATATAGCACATAATTTAAGAGATTTCTGAGGTGCAAGTGATTTTGGCTTGAGCATCAACATGTAAAAGTTGAACAAGGAGAGTATTTCTACACAAAAGGTAGTGGCAATTTGCTGGCTGCTGGTGTGTTGCTTGCTCTTCACACTGCAATGCCTGGGCAGCTTTGACATGGCTCTGCCACCCTGACTGAATGACTGATTTGCATGCAAGTGTCTCCAAACTTGTCAGCCAGCTACAGTCTTGTAGGGACATTCGTGTCATTTATCTTTATATTCTTATACCCTAAATTAATACATAATGTTTTCCCTTCTTGAGAGCTTAGAAAATCCACAATACAAAACAAAAGACATGCAAACATTCTCCAGACCTTGGAGACTTCTGACTGAGCACAAATAGACACTGTTACTTCCTGCTCTTAGCCTGCTTGCAGAGGGATAGGTCGTCTACTCTAGTTTTTTTTGACACTGTTTTAATGCAAGAAGGAAAGCTCTGTGAATTTCTTGTTTGGCATCACCAGAAGGTCAGGGGACATACCAGTTTGAGAATGTACGACACATAGCTGTCATAGCATAGCCTGTCACTTAGGTCACATGCTTCAACGTTTTAGTAGTCTTTTCTTCTGAGAAAATCTTATATTTTGAAAACTCTGCACTCAGAAACATAAAACAGAAGCAGAAATATACTGGAATCTATCCCAAAGACCCTATGCCACTGAGTGAAATAGAGTAGGTGAGAAATATTTTCAGTTCTCTTTGACACATTTCCACCCAATTTCTTTGATTTATCATCTGCTAATGAGAAGACTGGGCCTGATATTGTGTTATGGCAGGCTGCACAGAGCTGTGGTTTACTTGTAAGTAAAGCTTATATAATATAAATAAGTGCAGTTGGAAAAAAATCAAAACAAAAATCAAACAAAAAAAAACCCAGCCAGACTTTTAAATGCAATAATTTTGGAGGTTTGGGGGCTTTTTTCTCATTATAGACATATTCTCACACATACGGGGGACTGTTATATAGAATCATGGGATGTTTGAGTTGGAAGGGACCTTAAAGATCATCTAGTTCCAACCCCCCTGCTGTGTGCAGGGACATCCCACCAGACCAGGCTGCTCAAGGCCCCAACCCAGCCTGACCTTGAATGCTTCCAGGGATGGGGCAGCCACAAATTTCTGGGGCAGCCCCTGCCACTGCCTCATCACCCTCATCATCAAGAATTTCTTCCTAATGTCTAATCTAAATCTTCCCTTTTCCAGCTTAAAGCCATTCCCCCTTGTCCTATTATTACAGAACAGTGTGTAAGGCCCTCCCCTTCAGCCTTCAGGTAGCCTTCAGGTAGCCTTCAGGTACTGGAAAGCTGATTCAAAGTTTCTCCAAAGCCTTCTATTCTCCAGACTGAGCAAGCCCAATTGTCAGCCTATCCTCATAGGAGAGGCACCAGGCCTCTGATCATCTTTGTGGCCTCCTCTGGACCCATTCCAACAGTTCCATATCCTTCTTACACTGAGTATCCCAGAAATGGACACAACACTCCTGTTGGGATCTTACAAGACCAGAGTAGTTGGTGAGAATCACCTCCCTCGACTTTCTGGCCACTCTTCTTTTGATGCAGCCCAAGATATGGTTGGCCTTCTAGGCTGTGAACGCACATTGCTAGCACACATCGAGCTTCTCATCAGTTCACATCCATTGCCTTTCCCATGTCTACTGATGTGGTCACCCCATCGTAGAAAGCCACTAGGCTGATCAGGCAGGACGTGTCCTTGGTGAAACCATGCTGGCTGTCTTGAATCAACTCTGTCCTCCATGTGCTTTAGCATAGCTTCTACGATGATCTGTTCCATGATCTTCCCAGTCACAGTGGTGAGGCTGACAGGTCAATAGTTCTCAGTGGTATCTTTTCTACCCTTTTTTAAAAATGGGACAATGTTGCCCTTCTTCCAGTCACCAGGTACTTCTCCTGGCTGCCTTGACTTTTCAAATATGGTGGAGAGTCTTTTGGTGACTACATCAGCCAATTCCCTCAGGACTCTGGGATGCATCTCATCAGGTCCCATAGACTTACATATGTTTAGCTTCCTCAGATGGTCATAAATCTGATCTTCAACTGCAGTGGGAGGGGCTTTAGCCTCCTGGTCCCCATCTTGTTGTCCATCAACGCAGGAATGGTGAGGCTAGTGGTTGCCATGAAGATTGAGGCAAAAATATTGTTGAATATCTCAGTCTTCTCCTTGTCTGTTCATATGAGGTTATTATTTTCATTGATCAGTGGGGGTACACTTTCTGTAATCTTCATTTTCCTTATGCTTAGGAAAGAGGTTGGCCGCAGAAATATCTTAAAGCCTCTTGTGCACCTTGACCAGTTTTGTAGCTGTTAAATGATTACTTGGTACAAAGATTGATGGAAGAGACAGCACTTTTGTTCAAGTTGTCAAGTGACATTTGAATCCATAGAGAACTGGTTAAAATTAGTTCCACTGCAGATGCCTCCATATAAAAGTGGTTATTAGAAAGATGGATCATAAACATTGTAGACATTATCTGTTCACAGAAAGAAAAGCTCTTATAATTATTAGCTTTTCCCTGCATGCAAATAGCACTTTGTCATGGTATCGAACACTGCTTAAGACATGAGAATTGTCAATCACTGTCTTTTAGATGAATACAGGCATGGCAATCTTGATAGAGGCATCAGTTTTTGCTTTTTGTGGTGGGAGACAGGAAGCATGAATGAATAAAAAATCAGCAGATGGAGGGCCCTTTTATTTGGTTAAGCCCTCTGTAATGTCTGACTACCAGCTGGCAAACAGAAGAGTATTGCTTCATGAAAGTGACTTTTCAAACTAAGATGCAACAAGCAGACAGGTGGAGGATTTTAATACTCCAGTATTTTCCATGGAAATAAAACCTCAGAACCTCAGAACCTATGATGGTGTCAGTCCTTGGGTGAGGTGTTCCCCTAATTGCTGGAAAGGTCTATGTAGAAGTAATCAAACATTAAGCACCATCTGTTTGTTCAGACCTTAGCAGGGATGAGCTGGCATAAATCTCATGAAATGGAGTATTTACCCTGTGATTGGTGTTACTGCACAGAGAAGTTTCTTTTCTTTACCTACCCCTGGCCACACTTAGGCCTGTTTTTCTACAGTGCCTCAGCCATCTCCAGTTGAAATTTATCAAGAAATCCAAGTGATTCAGGCTCTGATAAAACTTAGTGAAAATGCAACCATCAGCGAACAAAGCAGAGAGATCTCAGGGCATAACATCTGTCTGCGTGCTGATCAGTCTTAGAGAAAATGGTCAATACATTTCTGCCTTGGCAAGAAGTTTAAAATGCTTCTATTTTGTTTCTTTCACATATTAATGTTGTATTTAAATCTGCCTCAGTTTACAATACCTTTTATTGAAAGGTTAAATGACTAACATTGAAAGATTCCCAGAAACTGTTTGTTTCTCTGTATAGTTGTGTAATATGTGCTTGTATTATCCAATCATAGGTTTTCTAAATGCAATTTATTCACAACGACTACATAAAGCTTATTGTAACCATTTTTTTCTTTCATTTATGCAAGACTGTTCAATACTACATCTGCATACATGCTTCCTAATAGCTTCATCTACTGATCTTTGTAGGTTTTGCATGCTAGCATTGTAAGATACACAAAAAAAAATTGTTGTTGATAATATATATAATCTCTCTAAGACAACTCTTCTGTTGTAAAGAGGTTCTATGGCAAAACATGTTTTGAACTCTTTTTTTACAGGTACTAATTTTCCTTTCAGTTTATGACAAGTTTTTAAATTATATTGTATCTACCATTTCCTTTTCTGTGTTCTGTTTTTTGGGTTTTTTTTTTATTTTCTAAATTTGTTCTCCTCTCAAAAAAAAATCTTCCATTTTTTCTAAAGAGAGACATCCATATACACCATTTTAGTTCTAATGGGTAAAAGAACAATATAGGTCAGGTAGGGAGCTGAAACACATTTTACACAAAAAATGCTTTTCCCTCTCTCCAGAATGAGAGCAGCCATCTGAGACCATTCTTTTTTTGTCCCACAAAACCTATGAAATCTGAAGAAACCTGGGAAATAAAGTAAATCCAACATAAGTTATGATTTATAGAAAGCCAGAACTCATCATTTAAAAACAAAAAAATCTTTCAAATAAGGACAAAGAAACAGATGCTTTCTAAGACCAGAAAGCAAATTCTAGTAAGACAGCAATGGCAAGCAACTGATGCCCGCAAGGGTGTCCTCAAGGTGCAATTTCTATGTCCTGTTTCTGCAACAGAGCAAGATGTAAGACAGAGCGTAGGGCTGACTTAGACCACAAGTGAGGGCGCAGGGACAATGCCAGAGGAGCTAGAAAGGAGCACAAATGCATAGAGTTCAGAGGTAAATATGACTGTGGGGAAGGTTAGGAGGAGAAAATAAAAATCATTACTAACAGAAACATAATGTGACTGGAGAGAAAACAAATTGCTCTGGGTATCTGGAAATTCTGACTGCCGTGATCCAAGGGTAAAACCCTCAGTGTGCTTAATGACCTGCATTCTAACTAGGATACTTTTGAGTATCAACTGAGAAATATTGCACGGTGTGCCTGAGTTAATTGGTGAAAGGAGGAAGAGGGAGTTCAGTAAACAATTAACTGCTCCTTCTTGCAAAGACTTAAAAGACACTGAAATTTAAACCTTTGCTTTTCTTTATGTGTGCATGTAGCCTGATGTGCTCTTATGTGTCAAGTATGTGAATTAATGACATACTTGCTCCTCAATTTTGAGATTTTGCAATGTTTCACTCCATCTTTTAAAACATTTAGTTTTAAGTTAAGAAAAAGGCGTATTAAAGATTATGAGATACATTACTATATAATTAGAAATGTTTTTCAATATCTGAGCAAGGTTTCCATTTTGTAAGCCTGATTTGACAGATGACAGGAAACCACAGTGCATAAGAGAAAAAATACCCATTTCTACCTCAATGTAACTTGCTTTACTGAACAAAATACCTGCTACTTGTATCTGCAGATTTTAGAAAAGCTCCAAGTCTCAATAAAAGAGCCTTGACATATGTCAAGGTTATAGCAGTATTCTGTGCAGTAGGGAACTTTTATTTACATACCAAATATAAGGTGAGGGTTTGAAAGAGATGGTAATTCAACCAGGATTAAATAGGTGCATACAATGCGAGAGATGTTGTTGTTTGTTTCTGAGATCCATTACTAATTAATTATGATGACTGAAACAGAGGGATCTCTTTAAATAAAAGTGAGATTAAATTACACATATTCATGTCATTGTTTTAAAATGTGGTCTACAGCTGCTGTTTGAGAAGCCCTGGGCAATCCAGGATACCCACACTGTGCTGCAGCAGCAGGCAGAAGATAACCCAAGCTCCTAAACATCTCTGGGCTTAAAACCAAGTTCTACATTACCATCCTGCACTGACTGTTGACAGGTGGGTATTTGGAGAGCTTAAACAATAGCATATTTATAAATTAAATTTTCAATACAAATGTGATTTTTAATCTTTTTCTTCAACTCAAAATTAAAATTCTGACATGATTTCCATTTGTATAGGTTCCACTTCTACCACAGTCAGTGATGTTGTATAAACATATCTTTCACAAGAGTATTTTACAAGGCCACTGAGCACTGGTGTTAATGTGCAGAACCTCTTGACAATTATAGAGACATTTTTCTCCCAAATATTGAAATATTCACTTGTACACATGCATTTTCTAGGAAACATCACCCCAAGAACTTTTGAATAAATGCTTTACGCTAATCTCCAGGTATGCAAATTTGTCGTGTCCTATTGTACACAATAAATCCTCATCCTATGAAGAAGAGTTTTGTGCATGATATGCTAGGACTTGAGCTAATCTACATGGAGACAAAACAGAAACCTATCAGAAGGTGGAGCAGAACACATTCTGCAGAGTGGAGTAATTTCCACCAAATCTGTTGCCACCTCTTCTACATATTATGTCATTTACAGCTACACATCACCCAGTAAATCCCTTATAATGAAAAACGATATTTCATTCCAGCACATTAAAGAATGAAACCCAAGAGAAACTTCACTGAAGATACTTCTAGAATTGTCTTTTTATTCCATTGCTTCACCGTGTTGTTTTCCTAATGATTTCTAAGATATTTTATTTTACAGCAAGTAAAATGAAACAGTTTTGGTCTCTCTAATCCTATTCCATGGATTTAGACAAATATTTTTTTGTTCACTGAGTGGTTAAATGGGGTGTTAGTTTTCTGCAGGCAGTTCTTAATATATTAACATTTGAATGATAAACATACACTAGATTAGATATCCATAACAACAGTGGATAAATATTAG
Organism: Clamator glandarius; assembly: GCA_033459285.1. Classification (NCBI taxonomy): domain Eukaryota; kingdom Metazoa; phylum Chordata; class Aves; order Cuculiformes; family Cuculidae; genus Clamator; species Clamator glandarius. The sequence goes on from JAUNZM010000032.1 coordinate 900,804, forward strand.
TGGATACTGAGTGAAACCAGTAGTTTGTAAGACCTGGGGTTCTGTTTCACATGACTCCAGAGAATACTTCTGGAAAAAGGATAAGAAATAGGGCAAGTATAGAAAGACGGGATCTTGAACTAGATCTCACATGCAGATCATTCTTCTACTAGTGAAAAGACAAACAATTCATCAATGAGTTTCAATAATACATGACAGCAGTGAATTCCACAGTTTAGTCATGCTCCAGGTTGTAGGGAAATTATTCTCTTCCTCTTTCTTTTAATTTATGGCTGAATAATTTTAGGTAACCTATAGTTCTGCTGTAAATTTTGAGAAATAAATAAATAAATAAACCCCTCATTTTTGGCGAACTATCAGCTAGTCTACAAGAACAAATAAATAGAATTGTTAACACTGAAGGTGCTTAGCAGAGGCTTTTTGTGCAGTCCGCAGTGCTCTAAGTTTATTTTTGTCTCTTTCTCCTTTGCTCTGCCATAATATTTGCTACAAATTGACCAGACTATCTCAGAAGCTGCAGACACCAATTAGATAAACAGCAAAAATTGAAGGGTAAGACTTCTCCCTTAACTCTGAAGCCACCACGTGTACTGTTGATGTTACAGCCTATTGAAAGGAACGGGCACATTGCCACCACACTGAGGTTTCTGTAACCAAGATGCAGCTGTGAAATGCATGGCCAAGATGAAGGCACTAAAGTGCCACAAGGGCCACTCTGAAGTACAAGAGGAAAATAAGCTGTGACTCATGAGGAAAATGAGAAAAAAAACACCCAGGTACGTTCATACGCAGACACACACTGATATTTCTCAAGGTGTATTGGTTTGATAAAAATTATGACCTTTTTTGCTCTACCCTATTTTATTTTCCAGTACTAAAAATATTGCATATACCTAAGGCGTAAGTCAGAGCAAACCTCCATTATCACTCCAGAGACTTGGCACTTTGCTCATTAGGCTCCTTAGGATCTAACTGAGTGACCTTGTTCGGTGGGAAGGCACAGATGGAGTCTGTCAGTAAATCTTGTTAATGTAACAAGTATTCCTACTGTTAGATGAGGTTTGTACCTCATATAAGCATTTCTGTCCTGAGTAAACAACCACCATTCCCTCCTACCAATGTCAGGCCCCTTATTTCATGCCACCCGGCACTTCAGCATTTGTTTTTACTGTGGATTACCGAAAAAGAACATCTTGCTGTGAGTGTAGGATGATCTTTCTCTCAAAAGCAGTCACATACCTTGTTTCTAAAGAAAGTGATACTTGCTTATAAATTTGGAAGTGTTACCTTATAAACAGAGCAGCTTTCTTCTGCTATGAATCTTTTCTTAAGCTTGAAAAATAATTTTTCTGACAGGAATGTAGACTTTTCCTAGATACCTGCTCACCCAGTTGTCCTACATGATATACATAACTGAACCAGGAGATAATAAAGAAGAGGCTCATTTATGAAATAATTTTAAGTGGTTTAAAATTTTAGGGTGTGGTCATTAGATTGTTTCCGTGGGAAAATAAAAAGAGAGTTTTAAAGTGCATTCGGCTTCTAAAAGTCAATGCTAAAAAAGTGACACCACCCTAGCTCAATGAAGGTTATTGGATAAAAGAGGGATGCAACATTAACTAAAACATTTAAGTAAACTTCAGTGTTCTGCAAAACCACCACGACCCTCTACATCAGGGAAAATTTCATGCTGAAAAGGTGGTCATATTTCCTAAGTGTTTTCCATTGTTAAAGTACAGCAGCAAAGCTAAGAGTGGTTGAAGTAGGGACCATGGTTTTTATTTCTGTCTTCAGGTTTGTTTGCTAAGTTTCTCTGTTCAGATGGGATTCTGAAGGCACAGTTTGAAAGCAGTTTTGCATATTTTTAAGTTATATTCTATCCTAGATTGCAGATGGAAGAACCAAGCTTGAAATCAGAAACTGAGATGAATATGTATCCCCTTCATCTTAACCACTTGTCTACACAGGCCAGTTCAGGGCTCCAACACTCAGATTTTAGAGCCTATACAAGAGTGCAAGAATAGTCCTTCTCACTTGAATGAAGGTCTGACTCCCCTAGGTTGGGTCTCTGTAACACCACCTGATGGCCTAGATTGCAAAAAGAGGACAGAGAACAGAAAGAAGAAACCACCCTGCTTTTAATTCTGCCTTTCCACTACTTATTCCTCTCCTAAAACCCAGCAGTGTTCTGTGTTAGAAAGCTGTCACTGTTCACAAACTTACTAAGGGCTATGGATTATGGTGGCTTTGTGTTTGTTTTTAAATATCTCAATCCATGCTTTTTATGTATATTTCTGCCAAGTTCTTGTTACTTCCAATGTTCAAACACTTTCTTTTTTGATTTAAAACTTCCCTTTGCTACTTCTTCTGTAGGGATTATAAAAATAAATTAAATTTAGGACACAGAAGATTATCACAGACAGAGGAATAAAACCTTTCTGCAAGCTTAATTAAAACAAGAAGGTGGCCCGATAACAGATAATATGTTGTTAAGTAGGCACCAAAGGTAGGAATGGGACTGCAGAAAAGGACAGACTATCATTATTAAAATCTTTAAGTTGCATGGAAACTGATGTCCAGATCCTGCTACCACAGAAATCATAAAGGCTTCTTTGGATCTGAGGAGAAAGAAATTAGAAGAGCACTTCGAATAGATAAGTGGGACAGAGGAAGTTACGCAGAGATATGTTGGAAATATTTGTTCTGAAAAACAGTACTAGCTGACTGTTCTCAACACTGTTGTTATTGGTAAGGTTTGAGTAACACTGGCTTATCTTGATCTTGGCTTCAGAGTTTTAGACAAGAAGTGAAATTATCTAGTTAGTATGATCCAGAGATAGGTGTCACTTTCCTCTGTCTGTGGTAAGAGGTTAAAAAGTCACGTAATTACTGTTGCCGCTTATCTTCCTGTGTAAAAGTGGGCTGTTTAATAGAATCATAGAATAGACGGAGTTGGAAGGGACCTTAAACATCATCTAGTTCCAATCCCCCTGCCATGGGCAGAGACATCCCACTAGACCAGGCTGCCCAAGGCCCCATCCAACCTGGCCTTGAACACCCCCAGGGATGGGGCAGCCACAGCTTCCCCGGCAACCTGTTCCAGTGTCTCACCACTCTCATGGTGAAGAAATTCTTCCTAATGTCTAGTCTAAATCTGTTTCTCTCCAGTTTATACCCATTCCCCCTTGTTCTATCACCACAAGCCTTTATGAACAGTCCCTCTCCAGCTTTCTTGTAGACGCCTTTCAGGTACCAGAATGTCGCTATAAGATCTCTATGGAGCCTTCTCTTCTCCAGGCTGAACAAGCCCAACTCTCTCAGCCTGTCCTCACATGGGAGGTGCTCCAGCCCTCGGATCATCTTAGTAGTCCTCCTCTGTACCTGTCCCAACAGTTCCATATCCTTCTTATGCTGAGGATTTCAGAACTGGACACAGTACTCCAGATGAGATCTTGCAAGAAAGGAACAGAAGGGCAGAATCAGTTCCCTTGACCTGCTGGCCACGCTTCTTTTGATGCAGCCCAGGATAGGGTTTGGCCTTCTGGGCTGCGAGTGTACATCACCAACTCATGTTGAGTTTCTCACTGACCAGCACCTCTAAATCCTTTTGTGCAGGGCAGGTCTCAGTCATGTTGTCCTCCACCATCTACTGAAAATGGGGATTGCCCCGACCCAGGTGTAGGACTTTACACTTGGCCTTATTGAACCTCATGAGGTTATCACAGGCCCACTTTTCCAGCCTGCTCAGGTCCCTCAGGATGACATCCTGTCCTTCCGGTGTGGCAACTACACCACTCAGTTTTGTGTCATCTGCAAACTTGCTGAGGATGCACTCAATCTTGCTGTCCATATCATTGATGAAGATATTAAACAGCACTAGTCCTACTACGAGCCCCTGAGGGACACCACTTGTCATAGATCTCCATCTGGACTTTGAGCCATTGACCTGACTGGACTTTGAGCATTGACCTTTGGACCTTTGGACATTGACCATCTGGACTTTGAGCCATTGAACTCTCTGAATACACCCATCCAACCAGTTTCTTATCCACCGTACTGCCCACCTATCAAATCCATCTTTCTCCAATTTAGAGAGAAGGATGTTGTGAGGAACCATATCAAGGGCTTTACAGAAGTCTAGATAGATCACATCCATCGGTACCCATGTCAATTTCAATTACCTATTTCATTCCTTCCTTCCTTTACTTTTTTACTAGACTCTTGACTTGGCAAAGGCTTACCTATTTGAAGCTACTCCATAGCATAAGAAACAAATTTGGAAAATATGACTTTGAATTATTCTGCTGGTAAAATTTTCCCTCAAGATGTGTATGTAGATACTGTGGAAGACTGATATCCTAAACACTACAGACTTAATAGACAACATATTCTGTTAAAGCATAAGTTCTGTAAATAAAAAAATTTGAAGAAATTATTTTAATTTTAGTCCTTCCTTCAGTGAGCTCTAATTAGGATTTTATAACATATGAAGACCTTTTAAAGATGTAAGCTCTTGACTGTGATGATTTTTCATGCTGTAGTAAAATGGAAACAATGCAGTTCTCATAAATTATCTTTACAGTTTCTAAGATTGCTAGGTCATGATTCTCAAACCCTTCTTTCACTTGTTCCTGTTCACTCAAGCTATTTTCTTGTTACAGTGGCTCTGTATTGTAGTGATTAGTGCTTCCAGGTGTCCTGTCCTACATTGCAGTTACTGCAGGTGCCTGCAGAAATGAAATAGCAAGCCTTAGAAATCCTCTCTTGTAATGGTTTGTTTTCATCATTAATTGACATAGCGATGGAATTTAAGCCTTAGATTGCTTCTGCACCACTGTGGACACACTTTTGGAGAAAATATTCTGGTCCCAGGAAAAAAGCATTCCATTCACCCAAGAGACTCTGTAATGAAAGCCTGAGGCATCTGGAAGAAGTGGAGCCTGAAATTCAGATTGCCCTCATTTTTATCAAAGCAAAATTACCTTTTACTTCAGGTAATTCATAAGATATTTCTACTGCTAGATGAGTTTAGCCAACATGTCCTAAACCTTCTAGGTTTTTTGATTAGGCTTTGTCTTTCATTGCAGTCAAATGCAGTTTACTCTCGTACAAATTCTCTGTTTGTAGCAACATATTATTGCATTTCAGGTTAACCTGCTAAATTTCGAAATGAGTAAACTATTTCAAGACTGAAAACTTTAATGGAAGGTCTATATTTTTCATTCTATCTTGATTTTCTATATTGAGCTACTATGTTGGTGAATACTTTAGTAACTGAGATGTTTGTTTTCACAAACACTAGAGCAAGTTCACCATTGATTATAGTCACGTAGATTTGTCCTGGAGCAATATTTCACTTTGCAAGGCTGGGTTTGCCACTAACAAAATAAAACTATTTGCTGTTGATTTGTTGGAATAATTGTACTTCCTTCTGTATATGGTATTATGCTGTTTCAAACCAGTATTTTCAGTATTTTCTGGCTCGAGAAATATCCATAAGGTAGTTTCAGGTGATTAAAAATACTACAGCAGAAATTAAAACAATTATGACCTCATTAATTTAAAATTAATTGTTTTCCTTCTTTTATGCCACTGTCAACACCCTTAAAGCAAGCACTGAAAGTGTTGGAACATTTGGAATCATTTAAGGTCAGGTTTGATGGGGCCTTAGGTGTCTTGGTCTAGTGGAAGGTATCCCTGCCCATGGCAGGGGGCATAGAAATAGATGATACTTAAGGTCTTTTCCAATCCAAACCATTCTATGAGTCTATGATTCTATGAAAGGAAAGTCTATGAGCTGTTATTTGGGCAAGTTTTTTATTTCATTTAAATCCACACAAATCCAGTGTAACAACATTAAAATGTATAGATAATTAAAAACTTTCCACTGGAAATACTCTTCTACATGGGGAAAAAATAATTTTGACAAAACTACTCCTTTAAGATAAAAAGCTCTAATTTTCACGTGATATTTCAACAGAAGTATTTTTCTCATTTCAAAAGTAGAAAAGGATCATTTGGGAAAATTATAATTGGTACTTCTCTACCTGAAAATTTATTCAAGAGCCCTTTTTCATGCTTTTTATTTGGAAGGATCCAAATCAAGCACTTGCATCTCCTTGTCAGTCTATGCAATGTACCTGTGTGGTCTATATACATATATGCATAAATATATAGGATGATACATTTCAGGTTTATCACCTCAGAAGGAGAGGACATCTTGTGCAATAGTCTTACAAAAGCACTTAGTTGATAATTAAACTCTATGAATCTCAGAGAGAATTAATATTATTTTTCTAGAGTGTCACATGGTATGAAAAATAATCTTACCAGGAATCTGGAGCTCAACAGTGATTCCCAGCAGCTCCAATGTCCTTGGTATGCACCATGGCATGGGTTATTGCTCCAATCAATACAAAGCAATTTCCAATCAAGGGAAACAATTGTAAACTGGTTTGTTTTGATCCATTTTCAGATAGGATTTCTACAGCCTCCCATGGATTTGCAGTTGCTCAATTACAGTCTAATTGCATGGCCCCTGTAGAGCAACGCCTAAGGAGCATTAGTGGTACACGGTGACATTCAGAATCAAGCAGATGTGATGAAGCCAGGTGAAAAATAAAGACAGAACATTAAGTCACAGGTGTCACATGTTCTTGTTTACAAAAAATCTAGAGTGTTTGTATGGCTCTTAAATGCCCATCCCCTTTTAACTTAATGTAAGACATTTATAATTACTCATTCAAAATTGTATGTTTCTTATTTATAGAAGAAAGGATGAAGCAAATCAAAATAATCAATTATGATAGCTTATATAGCAAAGTTCCTGGAGCATGTCCTTGTGTAAACTAAGCAAACATTTTCTAGCAGTGCTAACCTACTAGACAAGATCACAAGTCACTGGGGAGACTGGGAGGCACCTTCAGTCTTCTAGAAATTCCAGGTCTGGCTCTCACCCTGTGCTTTTGGGCATTTTATCTTTCCAGTAGTCATTTTTTTATTGCTAGAACCTCAATTCCTATTGTTGCACCAGGGAATAAAGGTGTAGTATCAATGTATAGCAACAGTTTATATCAGGATGGTTTAAAAAAGAAAGAGAAAGATATCACTTCCCTTCAAAGGAGCAGAGGGAAGATAGGTATGGCAAAGTCACTTCCCAGGTTGAAATTTTCTATAAGATTGGAGATCACTATCCTAATCTCATGAAAAGTGTGATAGTGAATTCAAGTGCCAGGAGAGCTTCATCAAGTCTCATCTTAAAAGCCATCATCCAGTTCCATGTGAGGGGACGTGTTGAGCTCTAGCTGGATAAATCAGTCAGACAAATGTTGCTGCCTTGACAAAGAGGTCACAAATTATTTAATTATTCTGATTATTTTTACAATGAAAAACATTTATTTTCTTGGAAATTATTTCCTATTAGTTAGAATTCCAGAACTTTGGAGAGTACTGAGTAAACCTGAAGTCACCATTAAGATGAAAGGACTCTGAAGTTAGCTCTAGCTCTCAGGAAACCTTTCTGACTGCTTTTTAGTGTAAATGGTATCTATTCCTTTTCAGACTAGGAATGACACTTGATTATGGATGTCTTGCCACTGGACTTTGCAACTATACAGATGTCAGTAAATCAAAATTTTTCAGCTCTCAGTGAAAAGCCAAAATAGCTTCTTCCCAAAGGCCCTTTTATGCACTAAAAGAGAAAATTCAACTCTACAAACAACTTTTAAACAGGGGAGAAAATAGTTAGGAAAGAGTATGTTACAATACAGGAATGTAAAGGCCAAGCAAACAATTGTAAGGTATATTTAGATTGTTTCTGCTGAAGACAGTTTCTCTTCACATTCAGATCCCAAGCCTGCAGGGATAATTACAGGCTGCTTACTATGTCACCCCAACAGTGAATGTTAGCTCTTGTGAACTCCCAAAAGGGGATGCAACAAGTGACTGGCTGGATGATGGGAATATTCCAACATAATTATAGGAAGCTGGTGGAAAGATAATTTTAATAAGGCTAATACCAACATAAACGATTCTCATACAATGCATATGATATGCTGATGCTGTAAGAAAGCTGTAGCTCTTGTTCACAAACCCTTTGTCTTGAGTCATATTGTAACAGGGCAAACGTATATCACAGGGCATTTTTAACTTAGGACAAAGATCCTACAGATGGAAAACTATTTTAATTTTAAATCACAGTACACCAACTTCTAATAAACAATCTGCCAACAGTGCCTAACGTAAATCCAGTAAAGTAGCAGGTCAACTAACAGTTGAGTGTCTTAATTACCATTTTATACATTTGTCTCTGTAGCCTATAGTCAAGCAACAGTTACTTAATCTTGCTTAGACCTTACAAGCATATTCTATTTGTTTGCTTTATTATCATTTTGTTTTCTCATCAGTTGTATCCGACTGCTATGAAAAACATATTCTTTTGTTGACCTTTCACTGTTGTATTTCTGGGAAGGAAGGGAGGGTTTAATTCCTTTTCATGTATTCCGTGTATACTTTTTTAACAAATTAAGAACAGTTTAGAGTCACTTATTATTTATAAACTTCCTCATGGAACTTATTTTCCATGTTGTAAAGGATGAATGAACAGGCTCATATTCTTGGTTATATTTTTTTTGAATGGTTTCTAGAACATTTGCTGAACAGGAAAGCAACCTACCAGAGCATAAGGACATCATTTAAATTCTCCTTTTTCTTGTTTCATTTCAGAGTATCTTTTGCAACTACAAAATATTGTGACAGTATTTGTTATAGATTATATTGAACTGAAGTGATAGGCAGTGAAGAAAAGAGCATTGTCTTCATAAACATCCTGATAAAATGCTCACTTTGTTGAAATATCAGTGTTTTCCTGGATTGGCTCTGAAGGTATCAATTTTAATGTTGCATATTCCCTAAAACTCTTATTTTCCTCAAAAAACAATGTTTAATTTTCATTAGTTTGAAGTGGAAAATAGCTACTGACAATATTCTCCCCCGACACACACTCATTGCTCTAAACCAGAACATTTGATTAAGCATACATATTATATGAGATAATACATAATCTTTGCTTAATTTTAACTATCATGGTCTCCAAAGCCAATGTCAGTGATTACAGACACCGGTGCTTGTTATGTATACAAGTATGGGGTGAGTCAAGGGTCTGACTGAGCACTCCTGCACAATAGTTGTGTTTAGTTTCTGAATTACTTAATATTAATTAGCTCTCCCATCATTCTAACAAATACTACCATATAGATGATGTTTATCTGAAAATATAGTTAAGACTTAATACATATTTTTCCATCAATAAGTACAATTGTTTCTGAGATATATGGATTAGCAACCATAATACAAACTGATGCATTTTTTTCCAAAGACATCTGCACAAGGGATGGTAAGGGAAATTTTGTGAAGCTACTACAGCGCATTCACATCGATATACTAGATATACACATTGATATACTAGGTGGGTTTTTTTTTCCTTATGGACTAGTATTTTTTAATAATATTTAGTAAAACATAAACTGTCCAAAAGTGGAAATTTTATAGCAGCTGACTTTTAGAACTCATCACATGTTACCAAGTACACCTTTATGTCACATGTTCTTGTACCATGGAATTACAGGAAATGAGTTGGAGATAGAACTTTTATCCAGTTCCCAGGTCTGTTTTCTATGTTGCTTCAAGTCAGGATCAATTATTCCTTTTGTTTCTGGCAGGATGCTTTGATTGTGTTTTGTCAAAAGGTTTGAAGAAAGTCCACCTATAATGCACCATTTACAATACAGCTTTAGATATCTTACTGCTCATTTGAAGAGACTATTTGGATAATTTGCTATTCACATCTGAAAAACCTTTTGATGTACATTTCTTACTACATACATTTTAAGGAATGTCTAAAATTAATTACCGTAGCCTAAGTATCCAACAAATAATGTATATAAAAATAATGTGTATATAAATAAAATAAGCCATTAAAAAGTTAAGAAAATCACTCCACTTATTTATATCATCACTTTTTGGACTAAAGTCTTAAAATAGCAGTGCATATTTCTTTATGACAAGGTTTTTCTACTTGACCGGTAAGATGCTCCTATGTCCTCCTAGGGACAATTCATGCAATTAGGAGAAACAAGTGAAACACAAAAGACATTAAGTAGAAGATAGCCATAGACTGACAGGGAAAGAAACTGTAAAACACAGATGTCAGTGCTCATTACTATCATAATTTCTAAAGTTGGTCTAATATAGACCATGATTCTTTGAAACATTAACCATAAACCGCATTTTAAGTAGAAGCCAATCTTTCTTACCTAGAAAATATATGTTTATTGCTTTTGTAGTTACTAAGATTCAAGTACACACTTCAGATGCTTTCCTAAGTTTGATTACAGTGGGAAACTGTATTCTAGAGCTCTTGCTTCAAGTATCTCCACTTCTGATTGTACTTCCACTCTTTCTTTTAAGAAGCCATTATTACTGAGAAATAAATCCCCCAGAGGTTCAATGAAAGTGAGTTTGTGGGTTTTTTTATGATGACTACTATAGAAATGAAGGTGTGTATCTTGTCAGATTGTTGTAGAGGCTGCTGCTGTTGTGAAAAACAAGGACTACATCCTCAGATATCACAAGAGAAGACAATTGTCTTGGTATTTGAGCATAGTTCAATTTAAATCTAACAAAGATATTTATGTAAAAAGCATTGAAATTATGCAACTGAAAATCTTTCCTCTTATGAAACTTTATGAACAAAACTGGCATTCTAACAAAATCTTAGGTGATTTCTAAATGGAATATTGTAGTGATCAAGTCACAGACCTTGTCGATGAGGCAACAAGCAAGATCTACTATATTGAGAGGGTGCAAACCTTATGTACTGCCTCTGTATCTAGTAACAGCTATGCCATTGATTTTTTACCTGTGAGAATCCCACAATACAGCCACAGAGTGCAACCCCTTGTTTTCCACAGATGTGCCCCTTATTTTCATGTTTTCTGCCTAGTGCATTCCTTTCCTATTAATCCATGTGTCTTAATAAAGATTCCAAGGTCTCAACAAACTAGCAAGTATGAAAACATTGGTTGGTTGTTCTGTGCTTGCCACTAATATTGCAGATACACCAAGGTATTCAGCCACTCACCCCAGCATACATGCAACACTGGAATCTTTATGCCCATAGAATATGATATCCTCAGTGCTACTGACTACTTCCAGTCAGCTGGGTAGTATGTGAAATACAGATCAGATCATGATATCTACTGCAAAACTGACAAAATGTATACAATATGATTTCTTTTCTTCAGGTGTGAGTCCACATCCACAGCTAGGAAATGCTTCAAATCTTTTTAAAATAGAAGTTAGTATGTGACTTTTGTATTTCTTTCTCAATCTGCAATTAAAACAGTTCGATTAGCTTATACACTTTTGTTTCTTTTTTTTTTTTTTTTTTTTTTTTCAGCGTGGAAGAATGAGGAAGTGTGGATTCCCTGTAGTATGGAAAGAACTGACAGGAATGCTTCTTCTCCAACTTGACCTTGATCCTAGAAGTAGACAGTTCTACAGTCACCTGAGAAAAGCCCGATGTCTCTTTCAGTCTCCAGTGTTCTTGCCTCCTGTCAAGAACTGTGATCATAGCTGCAAGATTATAGCACAAGCAGCAAGAAACAAGCCTGAACTACAGTTTGAATGTTCACACACTTTTCTTATGCAGGATTTCATACTAGAAGAGCTGGTGCAGAGAGTGGAAGGCAGATCTGATGTGAAGATAGCAAGCTGAATTGCTAGGCAGCCACTGACTTTTCATAAGTTGTATTCTTGCATTCCTAGTTAGATGAAAATAGATTACCTATACATAGAATGCAAATGTTTTAACAGAAGGACTTCTATCTCATTATGTTCTGAGGGGCTTTCCCCAAATTACTTGGCATTAGATCTATTTTTTCCCACATAAATATTCAGCCTAAACCCAGCAACCACAAACTTTCAATACTTGCTCTGGGCATACATACAGCCCATAGAGATAAGGAGCTCATTTTAAAATTATACCATGGGTGAGTCAAATGAAACACTCTAGTTTCTGTTCCCCCTGTGAATGGGTTAGAGGAGGTATAATTTTACTGCTTCCAATTTTGGAAACTTAGTTGAGATCCTAAGTTAGGAGTCATTAAACCAGCCCTGAATGCTGCTACTTGTGAAAAAATAAAAATCATGCTATGTGTATACACTGAAAAGAAACTTTGCAGTTATGTCTGGTGACAGAGAAGCCATGGGAATTGTTCTATCAATTGCATTTGGACAAAGCAAACACTGCTTCCTGGTGATGCAGTAATTTATAGCCTCCATCTGCTGCTGAAGACAGAACCCAGGCTGTTAGACTTTTGCTCTCTGTAGGGAGCATCTTTGAATCAGTCATCATGGACTGAGGCAGATCAAAGGCGTAAAAGTCTGCAGTCTTTTCCCTAACTTAAGAAACTTTACACCCAGCAAAGAGTTAACATACAGTGCTTAAAGCATGTATGAAGTTCCAGTAATTTATCTTATTTTGTATAAACATACTTAAATTTCCATATCTGTATGAGTCTGTCCTTTGCATGTCCATTTAGTAATCTGCCTTACGTTTCCCTAGTCTCTTCCTCTAGGTTTTCTTGGCATAGCACCATTTGACTCCCTGGCATCTTGCACCACCACACGCATCAGGTTGCCAAGTATGTTAAAGGAAGTATTTTATTGTTGCAGGTAAGAATGTTTTTTCTCTCCATAATGAAAGCCTCAAAGACAAATGTTGATTTCTGAGTTTGAAATTATACTAGATACAGCAGGTATTATGGAGGGTCATCAGCTACTGATTAAAGAGAGCGGTTTTTCTTCTATTTTATAATTTAATCCATTGTTCTTTGCCAGTTCCTTGCTCCATTTCCTAAGTCTGCTATTACCCTTTTTCTAACACTTTTCTTCAACCTGGGATCCTTATATATACAGAGAGGAATGCAAATATTCTGCTAACACAGAATCATAGAATCACCAGGTTGGAAGAGACCCACTGGATCATCGAGTCCAACCATTCCCACCAATCTCTAAAACATGCCCCTCAGTACCTTATCCACCCACACCTTAAACACCTCCAGGGAAGGCGAATCAATCACCTCCCTGGGCAGACCATTCCATACATCATTGTAAGATTTTCTTTTGAATGGGGAAAATATTCTTGCTGGACCCCTTGACATTAGATTTTGAATAATATATCAACAAATTGCTGAGATGACAAGCTGATAGAAGGTGACATGCATCTAAACAGTTTAAAATCACATTCTTGTCTTAATTAATGCATTGAAACATAAGCATACAATTCACTAATTTCATAAGATCTTGATGGTTGACCTCATTTCTCCATGGCATTTTTAAAATGCATCTATTCTGCTGGTTGCAGAGTACGACCTCACATTATAGAAAAGTTCTATTACAGCATGAGCTCACATATTCTAATATTTCTTTCAAATAATTAGTCTCAAGGTGTTCTGGGAGATACAAACAAAAGGAGTAGAATGGGACACCATAAAGATAACAAATTACTGTGGTAGAGAAAGTTATTTTCACCAATAAAAGGGATATAAAGGCATCCTACATCTACTACCACCCTTGTTATTCCTTTTTGTCATTTATTTTCCTTTGGCCAGTGGTTTCACTTTGCTTAGAATAGAAGTAAATGGTATACAGGTTGTTTCTTACTTTCTAAATTATCAGGTGAGGGGCCCATAGCACTTTCTGATGTGAGCAGGTACATACTTTTATTTACATGACCAGTAAAACCAGATTGAGCTGGACATTGGCAAGTTATTTAATTTCAAGGTAATAAAAAATATTGAATATCAAAACTAAGAAAATACTCTTGTAATAATTTACTGATTTGCATAAAGTACACAATACTTTCTCCTTAAAAATGGCCATTCCATTGCCAAGACAAAGTACTCATCTGACCATTAGCCAAAGCAAACAAACATAAAGGCATTTCAGCATCAGTAAGATAGCTTTTGTTTTGTTTTGTGTTTTTTGTTGATTATATTTTTTTTTATCTTATCCAACTGACATATCACCACAAAAAGGCAAATCTTCCATACAGACTTTGGAATATCTTCTAACTGCTTTCTGGTACTAAATAGTGAAGGCACAAGGGATTTTGCTATTCTGGTAAGGCTTTTTCACCCGAATCAGAAAATCTGGTGTCAGAAAGGTTGGCGTGTACACAGACTGTATGGATGAATCAACCCCATTCATGTAGCTACTTCTAAGGCACAAGTGGGAGTTGAACCTGCTCCAAACATGGTTTGTATAGGCTCTGGCTTGGCCTCACAGGGAGCTTCAGCCTATGGGTCTCCCTTTCCAAGCCTAGTAACATTATTTTAAGCTTTAAAGCTCGTCTGAGCTGTTATTTGCTGGACGGACTAAGTCTATTTAAGTAAGGTAGGCCAACTCACAGCCTGTCTGCTAATCAGGTTTCTGATTTTCAGAAAGTCAGCTTGTTTTCCGTCTGTCTCCAGGGGTTGCATTGGTGTTTTGTACTGTCTTTCATGCTTCACGGAGGGATGTTTTTTAACATGGCCATTAACTCAAAGGCTGACTCAAAATTTTCATTTTTCTGTTAAGTGTGAAGAGCAACAGGGAAGAGTGAAGCATCTAAGTACCCAGGGAAAACCTGGCAGGTTGTGAAGAGCCAGATCCTCCGTACACTGAAGTTAAATATCTCAGCTGGAGCAAAAGGACAGGTGGAAAAAAAAAAAAAGGAAAGTAGTGGTGATGTATAGGAATGAAGGTTAGAAAATAGTGACACAGAATTTATCAAGCAGTAATTTGACTGGAGAAATCAGGAATGTGATGCATGATAATGTTTTAAAGCTATATCTTCATTCAAATAAAAAGGTGGTGCAAGTACCTTGAAACCAGTATAATTTTGAAATGTGACATTTTTTAAACACTTTAAGCTAAAACTTAGATGAAGCAATCAATAGCCAATCTCATTTAACCACATGAATTGAAAAGGGTTCCTTGAATCTTTTGGAAGGGCATCAGGATTTTCATCTGAGGTGGTCATTTTGATAACAAACCATTATTTTTTATATTAAATACGACAACATAAAAACTGGGAAAAAAGCCAGCTGGTATTAAACACTGAATTGTGCTTTGCTTCTGAGGGGTAATCCCCAAAAAGTAATCATATTGTGGTAGAACCATTTATAGGATGACTGGCCATACTCTGTTGTGTCCTGTCAGTTGTAGATGGCAAGAAAAACATCACTGCCTCCTCACATTGAGACTAGATCAAGCCATATTATTCTGTACCTACCTGAGAATGAAGGTGGTCAAAAACCATTGAAAGACTCTCACTGATCTATTCATTATCAATGTGTCATTGGCTACTGAATGTAAGCAAGATTAATTATAAATCAATATAAATGAAAGCCTCATGAGTCAGATGTTTCTACAGGAGAGAGAAAGGGTTTATATTCAAAACCATAAGAAAT
Source organism: Clamator glandarius (assembly GCA_033459285.1). NCBI lineage: Eukaryota > Metazoa > Chordata > Aves > Cuculiformes > Cuculidae > Clamator > Clamator glandarius. The sequence goes on from JAUNZM010000032.1 coordinate 916,319, forward strand.
CAGGAAAATAGACAGTAATGACTGAAATGCAAAGTATTAGCAGCAACTGAGAGAGAGAGGTGTTGATGGGGAAGACAGATCTGGTTCACAGCCAGTAGACACTCTGGAGACTGATATACTAACATGAGGAGATGATGCACTATTCCATCGCCAAAGAATACCTCAGTGACATAGAAAAGGGTCTTATACCAAGGAATGTTGCTGATCACCTTGATCACCTGTACATTTTGACAGGTTTTAGTAGTTTAGACATCTGTCACACATGCAAACAGAAATACCTGGAACAGAGAAAACAGGAACAGTCTGTTCTGTTTGCAGTGATCAGATGTGTGTGTTGTACAGACTGCTTCCACAGTAAGAAATAATGCAGTTAAAGTGCCTGGAAAGAATATTGGTGAAGAACATTTGTACAAAGCAAGACCCAGTTACACATATGTGAAGCCATCCTTCTTTAACTGGACTCATTTGTGACTTCAAAATGCTTGTCTGTGGTAAAGATTATATGTAGCATGGGTCCAGTGGCATAAGGAGGTGCTGTGGGTGAAAAAGAGAGACACTAAAATTCTGGAAGACAGTTAGACCTTCTCCCTGACCTTTCTACAGTTTAAGATGCTAAGTAACGGAGAGGGTTATCATAGTAGGGAGAAGTCCTTAAGCTTTTGCAAATGCAAACACGTATGGACAGAAAAACAAACAAAAAAAAAGATTTTCATGCATTTCATAATGTTTAATGTGAATTGCCAGTAATGTGTTTCACAAGGAAAATAATGAGAGTATTTAAGTCTGCACTTTGTCCTCCTTATTAATCGTAACTCAGTCTCTCCCAAAAGATTTGCACTTTCAGGTGTACTCATATTGTCATTCAATTTATCATAGATTCTTCATATTCCTCTTACTGCTCTCTTATTTATCTCTTCCTGAACACTTAATAATCCTGACTCTTGACATTTAACAATCTGTTTTGCTTCAGAAACATTCTAAATCCTCCACAATAATCTCCATCTTGCCAACCTTCCTCTGTCTCCCTCTTTCTCTCAGGTGAGCCCCGGAGCCTGGAAAGGTTTTCCATGTTTTGGGATTTTTTTAATTGTCTTTCTTTCTTTTTTAAGCTTCCCTCTCTAAGAGAAAAACAATCAATTTTTTGTCTGACTCTCCTCCCTTTTGTCCCAATTTTCAAGTCCCAAACAGTGGCAACACAATTTTTTAAAACTACGCTTATTTTTCACTGTCATAGATCTAGTCCCCAAAGCTTCTGTTCACCTGCTTCTCAAACCTCTACATTTTTTTGAGCTTTTCTTCTCAGCTTTTAGAAGTTTGGGTGTTTTTTCATAATGTCCTCATTATTATCTAAACTTCTCAGACACAATCTGTGATCTGTCTTCCAGCAAGTGCTGAAAGTGGGAAGGGAGAAAAAGAAAAGGCCAGTGCAGATGTACCAGTCTCCTCTCACTCCCTTCCCCTTCCGTTCCCTTCACACCTCCCTCTCTTCAGAAAGGAGACTTTTAAGCTTTCTGTTATTCTCCAAAATATCATCAAATGGTTGCTTATCACAAAAAAAAATTCTGTGGCAAATCCTGTGGGATATACTGCAATAAGCAAATTTATCTAGAAAGTTTTCCCTCCCTATAAATACTGCAGAAGTCACATAGCATTTTTGGGTCCATTGCAACTATAGGTATGAGAAATATGTGCAAAATCCAGTGAGTGAACCTGCAGACCTGTCTTTTGAGTTCTAGATTGTAGAAATCAAAACCAGGGCAGATTTCCCCAGCACCACCTTTCAGGATGTTTTGGTTTTGACCTATGACTAAATCCTAACTTGAACTTCTTGAGTTTCTGTTTTCAAATAGACCAATGTGACCTACTTCACTGCTCTTTCAACTTGTATAACCAAACATCATGTCAAAATGAGAAGTAAAAAAAAGGGAAAAATAGGACTTTTCAAACTTTCAGATATTAAGGTGCCTACTACTTAAGCTGATGTCCAATTATGTTATTCACAGTGCTATAGTGTTATATTTATTTACATACGTGTGTGTCTACATGCATACTCACACATATATGTTTGTATAAACATAACTATATATGCAGACAGCCAATATAGATACAATAAGTGTACTCAGAAGGCATTACTTATTTACTGTTCTTTCCCAAGCAACACCTGGTTGAAGAATATTAAGGTGTGCTAAAGTCAACAGACAGAGAGAAGGGCAAGCTGTATTTTATGTTGAGGAAGGATTTGTTCCTGTTTATTTGGTCTCTTATATGAGCAGTTATTATTTGGCAGTTTATCCCCATCTTGCCTGAAAGCAAGCAAAACTTGTGAAAATGAAAGTAAACAAAAAAAATTCTCCACAAGTTTAAACACATTTGATTGTTTCTGCTGTGATGGCAAGCCAAGTAATTTTTAATTTTGTCATTGTTTTCAGGCCTATTTCTATACTCATGTTTTTAAAAACTATTAAGAAAAACAATTCACTGGCTGTGAACGTTTCATTGAAACACTCAGTGCATGCCCAGAACTTTATTCACTCCAGTAGGAGCTGGGAAAGGATCAGATTCCAAATCACCAACTGAAAAATGAGCTAGGTACCCATATGTAAAGACAGACTTCTTTACTTGTATTGTTCTGTCTTAAACATTGTCTGAGTGCAGGGCTGCCTGCACCTGAAGGGCTTTTCTGTGGCTTCTGGTTATCAATGAGAGGCAGAGGTGTAGGAGCAGGAACAGCTCTCCCTCCCATCACCTGTGGATAGGTTAACTGTCCCCCCAGCTGACTGCCCACGTGTACCTAAAGAGTGCAGCCCTTTAAATAGAGCCTGCCAAGAAGGCATAGCATGTGCACCCACCACCCCATGGAACTGGCCTGAAGAAGTGCTGCTGAAGAACTACCAGAACACGTGTTCCTGAAGAATTGCTGCTACTGCAGGATGGACCCCGTTTTCCAGAGGAATCACTGTGCCTCATAGTGACCATCTTTCTTATTCTGCTGCTACTCCTTTCTTTCATCTCCTCTGACTTATCTTACTGTACCTTCCACTAATTTTCCTTGTTAACCAATAGTACCATCATATTGAAAAGTATGAGCCCAGAGCCAGAGAATGCCCTTATGGTGTATCCTAAGCTTCAGAATATAATTTTGGACTGAATACGTTATGGTATGAGTATATCATCCTGCTCTTTAAGATATAGAAAAAGTTAACTGCTTGCAAGTAGCAGTCACCATTGAGATTTTTCCCACTGCTTGATATGATTTAATCAACTGGAACTAGGCCTTGCAAATTGCTGCAAGGTAGGCAGGAAAGTTCCTTGATTTCTGCAGAGCCATGAGTAGCTGACAGAGTTGTGCCTCTTCAGCTTTGTGCAGCACAGCTGAATCCTCCCTAAACAGCAGTTTCAACTTCTTTAACAAACAGGCATGAAATACAGGCTGCCTTCAGCTAGAGAGAGATAACTTGTATGCATGCTCAGAGGCCACTCCTCTTCCCAGATCACAAATTATGGTCACTCATAGCAGTATGATGCTGCAACTAAAATAATAAATCTTGACAGTCTTTGTTGTGGATATTTGTCTCAATCTGTTTATAAAATGCAGCTTATCTACAGCTACCTACCAGTACTGTGGTGAAGCCTCAACAAGGTTACCAACGTGTGTGTTTTTACACAACTTTACTTCTTGTATTTCTAATATAAACAAACTAAGATGACCCTACAAAAACCCTCTGGGATGCTCCTCATCTTCATGAACTGATTTAACAGAGATAAGCAGGCACTGTGTTGTTGAGACTGCCATTTCATCTTTAGGAAATATACAGCTCGTAAGTTTAAGGAAGAGAAGCCCAGCATCACCTTGGATTTAACTAACTATGAAGCATCAGCTGAAAAGGTCACCAGGAGTTAAGGCTTCATAAAAGAACACAGTTTTGCATCTATTCTCCTACAGCCTACAGAAATGAGTAATAGATATATTATCATCTAAGGAAACAAAAGGATTTCTTAATTTCCTATTGTCCCTGACAAAAACTAAAGTAAAAATCCCTTGCTACTGATAGCTGAAATCTGGCCTCTTGCTGCTAAGAAAAATAGAATATTGGCCATCTCCCAATATCAGCCTGCTGTAGGCTATCACCCCTACACTGACTATGTGAAAGCCCACAAAATATAATGAGCAGCTGTATAAGGATCTCTCCTTTCCCACTAAACCCTCTCAAACAGAAGAAATTTAAAACTGTCATACCCTCATTAAATAAAGTTACAAAGCTCAGGGACTGATGGAAATCTTCCTTCCCTTCCCTGTGTTGCATCCACCGCAGTAGCTTTCTTTTAAATGAAGAGGCAAGCAAACAACTCAGCTATTGTCAGGGCTTTTTATGAGTCACTGAGCAACAGATGCTGAAAGACCTGTGTTTCTAAATGCAACACCTGCTGCTGAAGCTGAATTTTCAAGCCATAGCATTATACACATACAGAAAGATCAGCTGAGTAGGTATGCACCACTAACAGCCACTCTTAGAGTAAAACCAAAGAGACACTCTCAGCAGGTAATTGTAACTGAAAGCTCTGGAGCCATGAAAAAATTTGCACTGGTCCAATGGCACAGGATTTATTCAACAATCAAAAGAATTGCAATTATTTAACTTTCTTTCTTTCACACATTTTTTGAAAAACACTTTGAAGACTATCCTAACTTTTTCAGTGTGTACGTCTATCTGAATACTGCCACAGCAGACTCCAGATTCAGTGCTCTCTTAAGCAAATATTTTGGAAAATGCTTTTTTTTATGTGTTGCAAATACAACATATAAAAGAATTAATTCCCTTCTTTACATACACAGTGGTTTACATGACCATTGTGTAGAATTGCTCACTGAACAATTTTATGTTAAAACCAAATATTCCTCTCCATTTCTTTTTGGAAGGAGAGAAGGAAAGGAAAGATTATTATTGAACTAGAATCTAATTATTTTTCTGACATACAGTGTAATATACTAAATTCATGTATTAAATACTGTAGAAAATAAATTTCAGTCCTTAGCAGAAGGATAAAACCAACATAGGCACTGCTTAAAGGGACCCAGGTTCAAAGCTCATGGATCAAAATATCGTGGCCCTACTTACATATACTCACAAGGGCAACATTGCCCACCCAGCCTCCCTGCCTGATTGGTGGACTTGGAAACAGCCTGAGCAGGCTTTTCTGAGTGGCTTCTTATTTCCTATTTTCTAAGTCTTTTTTGTATTTTTTGTTACAAACCACCACTGCAACATAATCCTGCCAGCTGTACACATCCAGCATCTGCTGAACAGAAAGTATTACACAGTAGCCAACACAATGTGTCACTACAGCTTAGGAAACAAGGACGGCTCAAATAAAATACTCTTAATCCTTGGAAAGATGGTTCCTTGCAATCAAAGTAGAGGACAGTGCAGTGACACAGCTGAATCTGCTCACCACCTTCCAGTACAGTTATTAGCCTGTATCTCCTTTTTTTCTCAAAGTATTTTCTTCCCAAAACTTAATCCTTTCTTTTCTGTCCAAGTTTACAAAGCCAAACAACTCCTAATCTCCACTTTGACCTGAATTTCTGCAAGAATGACCATTGATTTTCATTTATGCTCACAACCTTGCAAGAGGAGCATGGTCTCCTACTTTAATAGCAGCAATCAGTAGATAACTTGTTGCGTAAGAGTCATGGAATACTCCTGTGCAGTCTTACAGATAGCCTATCCTGGATTTATTTGTTGTGGTCTATGGTGACACCCCTCTGCATTTCACTGTCTTCTGCCAAAGACTAGCCTAGGCTACTAGTGAGCAGGATACTCCCTGAGAGGGCTGAAGTTCCAGCTGCAGCACTTGCTCCCATGTACCTCTGCAAGGAGCTTTCTAACAGGGACATATGGAAATGCCTTCAACACCTCCAGGAGAACAGATTAGACACCCCCCAGCCCTCAGCCCAGTGAAGAGAGAAAGCAGAGCCAACACATGTTCCCAGGACAGTGCTTTCTGGCAAGTACAGACAAGCAAAGGTGAGCCTACTTTTGAGACTGACAGCGGGGCAGCTTTCCAGAAGCAGCATAAGCACAGGCAAAGCACACAAAACTGCCCCTATGATTATGTTGTTGATGGTTTTAGGCTGGACCACTAGCCCCCACTTACTCAGGTAAGTCCTTAGTTCCTGATGGTAATGTAATTATTTACCAGAATATTCAACTTTGCTATTCTAATAATCTCATTTGTCATCTCAATCACATATGTGACAAACTGAAATGCTGCATGTCAGTCTCTGCCCAGAGTGGATTATGCTTGCTGGATTTTTGTAGAAAATAAGTGAAAAAGAAGTAATAAATCCCAGGTCTGTATTGTTCCAGTGCATTTTGTAGCTATTTACATCTGTGCGATACATGTGGCAAACAATGCCAAAGGTAAGGATCGATTTGTGCAAGTGGTAACTTTCCACATGAAACATCACCTCTGATCCATGTCTATTAACATGGGGGTCATTGGGTGTTACAAGCACAAGCAGAAAATATATGCTTGTACCCATGCATTGACAAGAAAATGTATAGAAAGAAAACCCTAAGATAAACTTTTTTATTGTGTTTGTATATACTGTATTAATTATTCAAGTCCAGATTCCCAGTTAGTGTTAGGTGGCATCATAAAACTGAAGTCAAGCAGAATGTGCAGAATTTAGCAAAACTTGACATATTTTCCCTGTTCTTTACACTAGGGAAACCACAGAATTTACTACATTTATCTCCTGAGTGGGTAGTTCATTTCACCTTTTAATATCACACTATGCAGAAACATACTAATAATTGTAGCGTATTCACATTTCTCTCTATACTGTCTGAAATTCTTTTCGTATGTTTCCTGACATAATAACAGCAACAGTTGTGCACCTCTGCGGTCTCAAGAAAGAGTTTGGTGTTCTTGTCAGTTTGTTGTTTGTTTCTTTGTTTGTTTGTTTGGGGTTTTTTTTCAGGGAGAGGGGAGGTAGGGAGGAGAAGATCTGCTGGCCAGCCAAATAGTAAATTGATTTCTCCATTTCATAAAAATTATCAATTAAGTGCATGTGGGATTTTACCAGATTTCTTCCATGTTGTATCTCTGTTGTGTATTCCTAAAATAGGTATCTGGAGTTTTTACCCTGTATACAACATTATGTACAACTGAGGGGTTAGGGAGTGAGTTTACAGAGCAAAGCCATAATTCATGTGACCAATGTCATGACTCTGACTCAGATATTTTTATTGGAATTTGTCTTTTGTCCTGAGTGCATTGGTCATACTAATGTCTTTCAGATTGACTTAGGAATTCTATTGAAACAGCTTAAATTGTTATTCATAAGTTTATTTTACTGATTTCTTTTAGTGGGTTTTTATTGTGTTGCCTAGTTATATTGCAGTAACAAAAAAAAACAAACCAGCACTAAGATCACCTGAGGTACCAATTAAAGCTTTATGAAAGGCTAAAGTATGACAGTGCTTGTGAGGAATTGTTACTGAGTAGAAGACTAGTGGTTAATATATGAACTTGATATTCAGCTCTCCTGTGAACCCTGGACTTTGATGGTCTACTGATTCATCATTCTGTGAAATTAAAAGAAGCATATCAGGACTAGTCTTAATTTAATACAATCTGTAATGCACTCTTATCTTCAGGAATTTTAATATGCTAGATCAAACTGGTCTCTATGGCAACAAAATCCACAAGCTATCCACCAGTAACTGTGGTCCATTGCAGCTATTGTCTACATAGGCACCTACAACTACAAAATGAAATAAACTATTTCTATGTGAAAACAACTGCAGCAACAAAACTCTCTGTCTTGTGGCTGTGCAGCTGTGCTCTTCACTTCCCTTTAAAAATCATGTTCCCTCTACATTTGATGGATTAATCCTTCCTTGCTTGAGTCAACCTTTAAAAAAACAGGGAACAATTAATTTGCTATAAACAAATCTCTTTTCTGCTTCTATAAGCACAGAAAAATCAAATGTCATGGATCAGATCTGGAAGCACCTGGGGAGACAGCAGTTTTAACAGTCTGACTCTGGCCTCTAGAAAGACATTTTTTGAAGCCTGGCAGAATGTTTATGCCATGTTCATAGGCATAGATGTCTATTCAAGTCTTAAGTCTTGCAAAATTGCTAAAAAGGGAGATTAAATTTGCCCTTTTTCATTTATACATTCTAAAGGGAAAGATGGAAATTTTAAGGGAAGAGAACAATTTCCATGAAAGTAACTAAGTTGATCAGTTTTTGCTCAGAGGATCTCAAGTTGCATGAAAGCTCCAGTGACCCAAGATGACTTCTAAGCTCTCAAGTTCAGGCACTCTTCTCCTCACACTCCATCCTGTATCAGATCCCTTTCCCTGTCCCTGATTACCACACTGAAGACCCTCAAAGCTGGGGAGGAATAACTTAAAATTGGAGGATATTTGGTACCTCCTCCCTGATTCTGAAGTGTCTCTGCTACTATTCAAGGAGAACTTTGTGAGTTAAAACTTGGCTGTACTATTTTTTATAGCCTTCTCTCCTAGGTACATCTGGGTGACATCTACTGCTGCTGGAAGGGATTTTTTTTAGCATAAAGTGTTCTGATACTTCCATGAAAATCACTGGTAAATTCAACAGCAGCAGATGAATGCATACATATTCTACATGCATCAGTAAGCCCCACACATTCACAACTTAAAAGTCTGGGCACATGACACTGCACAGCATTATGCTTCAGAGTTTGAGGGTCATTGCAGCTGTGACTACTCAGTTTCATTTTGTGTTTGTTTGAAAGAAACTGAACATTTTTCAATAATTTGTTTTTTCAAATCTGGCCTATGCAACTCTCTAAATGACAATGAAGTAAGAAGACAGTTTTTAAGATAAATTCAGTGGCTATCATATCCAAGATCATTACCTGTTTGTTTTAAGAAAATTTGGGGGTTTCTAAATGCAACCAAAACATTAAAATCTCCAGGGAATACAGTGAGCCAAAGCAATCATTCCTACAGGCATTTAATGAGCTCTCAGTTTTCTAACATGTCTCAGCTTATGGAGACATTGCACATTGTTTCAAAGGTAACAGTGCCAATGTGGCTTTTTCCAAAGCCTCCTGTCACCCTTTTTGTCAGTTTTCAGGACATATGGGCCTCAGAGAGGCTACATATGTCTGAATGGGAATGTGCTTCTCCACTGTGGCAGCTATAAGGATATCTGAAAGATTTTGCTCTCAGTTGCTTAAAAGTATATGTACACAAACAGAAGCTCAGAGTGATGAGCTAATTTCAACTTCTGTTATGATGCTGCTAGAGCTTTTTTGTAAAAGCTAATTTTTAACTTTCAAAATCAAATCATAGATTGTAATATACTAGGTCCCCACAGGTGGTTATGCTTAATAACATGGTCTAATCACTGTACTAAGAACCCCTGAATTTTGGCAGCTGCTAAATTCCCATGGCCCTGTGGTGTGTCCCATTGTGGCATCAGAAAACAAAAGCCACTACTCTGTTGTATAAATTCCTCCCTTGGTTCAGCCATGCTCTCTGTCCTTCAGGGATCTTCAGTGAGTTTCTTGAGAGGACCATTAGAACACTGGCAGTAAGTCTTGAGTAAGAATTGTGGGAAAGAGATTTTTCTGACAACAGTCCCTGGTACCTTACTAATGCTTGTTCTGTACATGAATTTGTTATCTGAGAACACAGGTAATGGAAAGCAATGATATAGCTGCTATGTAAGTCTGCTTTCAATTTAAAATGGATTGTAATGTTCTTGAAAGGGTCCCTTGGACAGCAGCAAGAGTTGATTCCTCATTAGTATTTTTCGAAGGCTGGCATAGTTGAAGGATCTGCCCAATAATGTATATTTCCAACCCTTATGAATGAAGTACTTGACATGCTGAGCAGTGACTCTGAAGTGGCAGTGCCATTTGTTCAGATATTATTTCTTTGAATACAGTCTGAATATCCCAGACAAACATCCTATCAACCAAGCCTATTTTTCATCTCTTGGGAAGACACTCCTAACAGCTAAAGTGAAGAGGCTGATATTAATGCCCTTCCTTACTCTTCACACATAAACAATTTTGTATGATACTGGCTATCTCTTTAGAGATCTTTTGCCATATAGCATTTCTTTTCATCCTCCTAACCATCCCGCTTACCCTAGGTTGTTTCTGTATTACATTTCTGACCAGTACAGTTACAGAGCTTCTCATAAACTTCTTAAAAATGCCTTGTCTTCTCAGCAGCACAAAAAATCTCAATGTGTGCAGAAGGCAAGGCTTCTCAGAAGTTACTATAATAAACATCTAGGAAAAAAAATGATTTTGCAGGATGTAGAGCTACAGATGATGAAAAGATGAGAGCCAGGGACTCAGTTCTAAAGATTTGTCTGTGAAGTTCACACTTTTTAATTCTTAACTGTATGGCTTTCTTGAGTTTTCTGAGTTTATTTTATGGAAACTATGGAGAATTCAAGATTTTCTGGTCAGGATAAAAGTATGTTCTTAGGAAACTTCCGAGAAAGCTAGGACTTCTTACACAAGAAAAAACTAATAATTATATTAAAATTTGATCTGCAAAAAGTTATATTGGAACCACCTCAAAGCTCTATGGATTTTTATTTTACTCGGCTCATAAGAGATATAGGATGACTCAGTCTACTTCTACAAGAAACTGCAGCTTTAATCACACAAATTCAAGTCAAATTATTTTGTACCAAATATCATTTTATGTAAGGCATTAAGTTTTTGTGTTTTCCTTTGCAGTAGCACAAGAATTCAAGAAAAATATATATTTTTGAATCTTCACATATATAAAAACCCTCATGTTAAGAGGACTCCACACACAAGATAGGTGATGATAGATGATCTGACTTGTATGTCAGTTCAGTATTTATAGTTGCAGATCTATCCACAGATGTAAAATTTCCAATAATGGGTTGATTACAAATTTTTATTGATAAACGTATCTGAGCAGCCACTGTCAAAACTGAACAGAAAGGTAGAGTATATCTACAAAACTATGTGTTCCTTCATTGTACACATTACTTTTGCAAGTGAATGTGAGCTGGCATTTGTCTCTAGATACACTGGTTTATCTAGGGAAAACCTATGCAAGAAGAAAGAAAAGTTAAAGTCTACCCAAATAACTTGAGAGTAGCTGATGTGTGAGTAACCTTTGCCATATCTTGGTCATAGCTAAGGAGCATAATGAAAAACCAAGACAGATGTATGAAAGCTTCTGGATACCCATGAAATGGAGAGATGTGACTGTTGTTGTAAAAGCACACAATCTAAATATTCAATCTTACGAAGGACCTGAATAAGATAACTAAAAATCCAGACATTTGACAAAAAAATATGAATAAATATATTTGTATGATTTAGTAGTTATCATGGGCTTACTTGATCATAACTGATGGTATGTTTATGGGGACATCTTCTTACCTCATAAAAATCAACATATTTATATTTTATATACTGAAGACCTTCCTCACACCCTGTGCAACCTTACAAAATTTAGATTTCTTATACTACTTCTGATTTTCCCTAAATACTTTGGTCTTCTTTTTCTAGTAAAGTTAGCCAGATTATTTCTTCTCTCCTAGATAGAAACTATGAAGTTATGGTGAATTATGCTGTTAGTAAAACTGTAAATTTTTGTAGAAAGACATAATCTCGCTTTTGCTAGATTTTAGCTAAGAGCGATGCATATAACTATTTGCTTCTTCAATGTTTCTGTATACCTTACTGCCAGGCTCACTGATAGTAACAAAAATGTAACAACAAAGAAAAGATAAATGACAAGAAAGAGAAAATAAAGGAAATAGTGCAAACACTACTGGGAGCCAAATGGACCACAGGCTAACACTGAGGATGATTAATATGATAACCTGAATACAAATGAGTTCCAGATAACTCCGCCTTGTTGTTCACTCTTGCATTTATCTACCTAATTTGGGTAATCTACATAGCTGGAAGGGAAATTCCTGTTTAAAACCTCAATAAGATGCTTTGATTGCTGTGTGTGTATCTCCACACACAGTATGATAATGTAACATTTTTTTAAGTCTGTGTGCAAATAATGAATAAATAAAATAGCAGAGAGAAACCAAATGAGAGTACCCCCTTTCAGGAGTCGTCCCTTTAAAAATTGGTGAATGCAACTCTGAGTGTCCAAATTCATAATGTATTGAAGATGTGATGGATCCACACTTTTTATATTATATTAATCCCATCTTTTGAATAAGTTATACAAGCAAAGCCTGGGCCAGGAAGGATTATTAAATATTGCATGACCAATTTGGTAAATGATACTTTCTTATTATAAAAGGTGGTTGGAGACAGCTTTCACAGAAAGGGCTCAAAGGCCCTGAAAATAACACCCTACTTTACACAGTTCACAAAAGAAGAAAAAACTGAGCTACATTCTGACTTATCAAATAGAGTTTTACAGTGGCTGTAGAAGATATAACCTCCTGAAAACCTCTTTCATTCCTTTTCATCAGATTTACCCTCTCCCTTAACTGCTGAGCTTTGGCATTGCTAAGCTTGAATCCCTTACAGATGTATCTTGATTTATCTTCTGTAAAGAGTCAACTGCTTTGTGAAAGGAGGAAACGTAGAGTTAGCGTTTCAGAATGGGCGAAGTAAATTTGTATTTACAATAGCTGAAGCTGCCCAGCACTCAGTTCAGAGGCTCTGTTTACTGGCCATAAATTTTCACAACTATCAGTCATTGAAATCTCAGTGCAGTTTGATTTCACAAGTGTAAACATCACCTCTGGTCCTGATCAGACTCAGGGATGGGCTGTTAACACCTTTTGAAGAGATCAAAATCCATATCAAATCATCATTTTTTTAGGAATCACTAAAAATTGTTGCCTAAAAATATTTCCCTATCCTGGGGCCAGTAGCTACTGGTACCTCACCACACACTAACAAGAAAAGTATCAGTTCATGTTGATTACCCTTTTTATTAACATTTTCTTCAAGGATACCTCAGAGTAAAGATGCCCCTCTGATATTGGGGGCCAGTAGTTTAACAGGGTTGATACTAAAAACTCAAGGAAATATAAGCCGAGGCTGCCATGAAGATTCCACTACTGTAGATAAACAGTGGCTATTAGTCTCTGACTGTGGAGCTCTTGCTTAGCCAACAGTAAGTGCCTGTTAGGGTGCATACAACATTGAGACCAAATTCCATTGCTAAAAAAGTGATTCGTAGCTCTTTATTATAAAATATGGTTGGAGACAGCTTTTGCAGAGAGGGCTGAAAGGCCCTGAAAAAAACTCTCCACTCTACCCAATTCACTGAAGAAGGAAAAGACTCGGCTACAGTCTGACATATCAAATGGAGTTTTAGAGTGGGGGAGAAGACTACAACTTCCTGGAAGCCTCTTTCATTCATTTTCACCAGATTTACCCCCTCTGATGAGGGCAAAAAGCTGAGCAAATCATCATATTGAAATAAACTGCTACTACCTTAGAGTCTGAAATGAAATCTGGGTTCACTGAAATACAAGTTAATAGTGCAATTGAATTCAAAGGATCTAAGATCTTATAGCTTCATTTCATTTGCAACTGAATCATCCAGTACAAAAAGATCTCAGCTCTTTCACCTACTACTAGCTTTGCTACTGATTTGCTATGTTACTCTGGATAAACCATTTTTACTGCAAAGAATGAACACTTTTTTTTCCTCTTCATGTATGGCTTCAGTGAAACTACTTTCATGCAAAATCAATGTATTTGAAAACAGAATCAATCACATGCCCAGAATTTCCTTTTGTATTTGTAGGCTCATACGAAACTGAGTGGAAGTCCACAGAATAAATTGGAAATTTTCTGTCAGCTTTTCTGATTCTTTAGACAAGGACCTCAAGGTCTGAGTATAAGCCCTTAGATACACTTCAGTTTAAGAGGATTTGAAGCTTAAAAATATATGTCTCTAATTTATAAAATCCATTTTAATTCCTCAGAATTTATATTGTTTATAATGGAGTTGAACTGAATATTAATTTAAAGAAAAACATTTTAAACTGTTATATTTTTTTCAATTGGATCTGAATCAATTAAATTAATTAAAATGTAGTGTGATACATAAAGTAGATTACTTCTTGCAGCTCTGATTTTCCACTCTATTGGTCCTTCCACTTTACCCTTTTCCTGATTTTCTCCATGATAAGAATGGTATTTATTCAGGAATAGCCATATGGACAGTGAATATAATAAAATCATTTCCCAGGAGCAAAGGAAACATAAATGCTGAAAACAGTGTAACTGATATTATTATGACTTTCTTCTGTTAAAGCTATTTCAGATAAATATAAAATCTATTCTTATCCTAATCATCAGAAGTAAAAAAAAAGGAAATTGTTTTGTTACAAATTAATCTGAAAGTCACTGGAATTCCCCATTATAACTACAGACAGTGTACACTGCAATCCTTCCATAAGTTAGGTATCTTAGCCTTCCTGAGACCTGAAGACTCAGTTGTCTAACAAAGATTTATCTGTGTGATAACAACCATTAAATACATTATTGGTTTCATGTAATAGTTTATAAATAATTGACAGTAATATAGAACAATTCAGAAAAACAAAGGGTTGCTCTAAAAGGACAGTGACATTAATACGATCTCATTATTATGGAGTATCTAAATTATTCACGTATTTCTTATTCTATGAAAGCATACAAAACTAAGAGATACCTGAATTTTTGAAAACATAGTCAGCTACATGACATAAATAACATACCTACCAGAGATATGTCGATGAGTCATAACCATAGCTCTACAGAAAGTCATGTTTATTCTGACTACTGGTTAATAAACACAGCAAAATCTGTAAGAAAATATACTTTAAGGTGTTTTGCAACTGCAAAGTCACTGTACAACTTCAGACATTGGGCATAGTTGGCCCATTAAGTGCTGTACTCTCCCTTTAATGAATGGCATCAGGCTTTATGAAAGGTTAGGAATTCACACAAAAGCCTATGATCCCAAAGGCAAATGATGGTTTTGCTAAGATACAACCACTTCACTCAGGAAGAATCTAGAATATACACTCTGCTTTGGCAGGATTAAGACATATCATAGAATCATAGAATAGTTTGGATTGGAAGAGAAGTAAAGATCAGCTAGTTCCAAACCGCCTGCCATGGGCAGGGACATATGCCACCAGACCAGGCTGCTCATGGCCGCATCCAGCCTGGCCTTGAACATTTTCAGGGATGGGGCAGCCACAACTTCTCTGGGCAACCTGTGCCAGTGCCTCAGCACTCTCATGGTGAAGAAATTCCTCCTTATATCTAGTCTAAATACTCTCCTCTCCAGTTTATAGCCATTGACCCTAGTCCTATCACTAGAAGCCTTTGCCAACAGTTCCTCCCCAGTTTTCTTGTAGCCCCTTCAGGTCTGGAAGGTTGCTATAAGATCTCCTCGGAAACTTCTCTTCTCCAGGCTGAACAATCCCAACTCTCTCAGCCTGTCCTCATAACAGAGGTGCTCCAGCCCTCTGATCACCTTTGTAGTCCTCCTCTGGACCTGTCCCAACAGTTCCATATCCTGCTTATGTTGAGGATTCCAGAACTGGACACAATACTCTAAATGAGGTCTCACAAGAGAGAAATAGAGGGGCAGCCCTGCTGTCCATGCTTCTTTTGATGCGGCCCAGGCTATGATTTGCCCTCTGGGCTGTGAGTGCGCATTGCCTGCTAATGTTGAGCTTCTCATCAATCATCAAGACCTTCTCCACAGGGCTGCTCTCAATCACATCATCCTCCATTCTGTACTGAAACCATGGAGAGCCCTGGCTCAGGTGTAGGACCTTGTACTTGGCCCTGTTGAACCTCATGAAGCTCACATAGGCCACCCCAGCTTGTCCAAATCCCTCTGGATGACATCCCATCTTTCTGGTGTGGTATACTGGTGGGTGGCCTGTAAATCTGTCAGGGTAATGAGTGGAAGCCTGTGAAGTATGATACTTCCTGCATTTCAGTGCAACACTTTCTCTAGGTTGGGTAGCACCAAGTAAGTTTAAAAATCTGTCTATTAATGTTACCATGTTGAACATTAATCATTAATGTGTGTAATTGACATAAGTTTTTGTTAAGATCTTTCTATGATTTAGCTTTTAGGACATTACGCTTCAATAAAAGTTTCAATGGTGCTACCTTTTTTTTGGAGAAGAGGTTAAGTTCCAGTATTTATTGTGTCAGCTGAAGTTTGAAAACCATAAGGACTGTTTCACATCACACTTTAGTACTACTCATTTTAAGCTTGAAGCAGGGAGTCTGAAGAATGAGATGAGTTATGAGTGAGAAAGGAGAAGAGAAAATGAATTTTATCAAACTGCCTTAGGCCTTAGGAAAGATTATCTGGGATTCATTTTGAGGACAAGCTAAGATCCTTATTTTATTTCTTGTAAAGCTGTACATCTGACTATTTTGTTTACTCATTTTTCCACACAAGAAAATTACTAAGGCACACTGCACCTCACAGCTATACAAGTTCACCAGAATCAAACCAGACTGCTGACTTTGTCAGTCATGACAAACACACGACATTGCTGCCCACACCCCAACACATTATTGCTACATGCAGTGCAATGAGGTGCCAGACTACATATATACAACATATTTTTGTCTGGTTTACATTCTTCTCTTACTCAATTGCTGCTTTCTCCTGGGAAGTACAGTGTTTTGAAAATAAATCCAGCATACTTTGAGGCTATCCAAAGAAGGTGAATGATTATTTTGATATTTCACTTCATTTTTTGTAAATGAAATGCTATGCTGCAACACAGAACAGCATGCTGAGTACACACTGGAGAGCAGAACGGAACTCTTGCCCTATTTATTCTTTATAAATGATTGAATATGATATTTCAATTATACTACCTTACATTTTTCTCTTTGAAAGACAGTCTAGCTAGCCACATTGTAGTACATGTTAAAACGGCCGCTATTGCCTCATTGTTATTGTACAGACCTACTGGTGCCAAATCAATTGCAGCCTGCTGGGTTTAATCTTGGCAGTCAAAGATACGGTTGACATTGCTTAGAAGAAGAAACAAAATTCTGGGAGAATACATTTAATAAAGCACATTTCTCTATAGGGGTAAGTCTAAACAAAATTATTAATGTTTTCCCAGAGGGGACTGTAAACCTGACAGTGTTTTTATTCTATTGCTCATGCAGATTATAGTTTCATGTCAATAATTCATATTTCTTTAACAATATTAACGGAACTTATTATTACCAAAACTAAAGTTTCACAGTGTTATTCACTATACTGAGACACGTAATAAAAAGTAATCCTGATTTCAAAAATCATTAAATAGCTGTATATATTGAATAGTGTATTAATATGTTTCATCCAAAGCTTGGTTTAAATTTGCTGCTAAGAACAACTCTGATTTGAATTGTAGTAGATCACACCAAAATGATAAATCCATTAGTTGTGGTAGCTAGATTAGCAATATCATAATGGAATGCCATATTCCACCAGAAATTCTCCTTTGTTATACTGGGGGCAATGCATACGCTTTGTGTTTCCTGAAAGCACTTTGGGCTGTTTTGGGATGAATTTAATAGGATGTTGGCTCTAATTCAGCAAAATACGTAAATCGGTATAAAATTTAAGTGGGTGAATAATCCCTCTCAGCTTCAGTAAAATTCCTAATATGCCAAAAACTGAGCACGTGCTTAAATCTTTAGCTGTCTGAAAGTCAGTTGCTGCAGAACTATCTTGTTATTGTGCTTACTACAATGCACAGCACAGTTTAAAACGGCCAATATATTTGCAGTCGGACAACTTTATTTTATGAGTGAAATTAATCAACTAAATAAAATCAAATTAATGTTTAAAGATATTTGAAGGGGAAGCTTTACCATATTTTTATCACTTCACAGATCTTCTTTATCTTCATGTTATTATAATCTTAAAGGCTTTTCCCTAATTGCCGCTGCTCATACTGCAAAGTTGTCCCTGTTGTGGATTTTCCTCCATTTTGTTCAGTATTTTTTGTGAACTTCACAGTTTCTGATTTTTTTTCTTTTATTTGTTGTAGAGGGTCTCACACACACAGCATGCCTTTCTAATTCCCTTGGTTAGGGTCTACAGAGTTTTATCTGGGCAAAATAATTTACCTGTGCATACTTGTAACTTCCTAAAATGCTCTGCTCAGGCTCAAGTACTACCTATCTCCCCTTACACTTTTTTCCCTCTTGTTCATAATACTGTATTACACTGAGAAATTTATGCTGTTTATTTTAGCTATCTAAGCTATAGGTAGAAAGGCTGAGTGTGACAGATATGGGGAGGACTACAAGTACATTAATGAAACAAATGCCTTTTTTTGAAATCTTTGAGGTTTTCTGTACAAACTGTCACCAAAAATTTCAGGGCATGTTAGTAAAGATTAAAGACGAGGGGACATGCTGTTTCTTTCTAATGATTCCTCACAGACAAGATCCAATTAACGATCAACTACAAATAATACTAATTACAACTGTCTAAAGGGAAGTGGTGCTAAGGTCATAGTCCAGTTCTCAAAAATGAGGAAGACAATCATCTCTGATGAGTCTATGAGAAAGAATCCAATCTGATGTCTGCAGTTTCAAGAAATGACAATAAGTTCATATATGTCCTTAGACCAACAAACTCCATTAGCAGGTTAGACATTGAATCTTAAATTAACAACTACAGTACAGGAAACTGCATAAAGAAATTTGATTATAATTTAAAAATGTTCTGGGAAAAGAAATGGCAAATAAAGGGATCAGTCTTATTTAGGATTGTCAAAAGGTTTGTGACTAGGAAACGTGGGCCTGAAAAGGAAAAAGGAAAATTAAAGAAGGCTATTAGGGAAGTTCACTGTGAACTCAATCCATTGTTTTGCAAATATGCTGCTACAGGAAAGTTTTCAAATACCTAAGGGAGGAATAGAAAAAAGGATTTGGATTCGAATGTAAGATGTAGCAACATGATGGCAGAAGGAGAGAGAGTAAGATGAATAGCCTTCAGTTTCTGTGATTTGGAATGAGCTATTTTGCATTTTCTCAAGTGCTCAAACACTCTGAAGCAAACGGAGAGATACCATGGGAAGTTCTGACTCTTTAGCTCAAATCTCACAGGGTTCTGCTGATATAAAAGTATTCCATTAGTTGCCTAGATAACTACAAAATAGGCATTATATTATATGCTGTACATTAAATAATAAGAAAAAGCCTGAATTTGTGAATCTTTTTCAATGACAACTCTTAGGTATATATCTATGGTTTTTTTTTTTTCTCTTTTAAGAATGATGACCTGATCAGACTACTTAAATGAAGACCAAAATACAGTCTGATACTTCCCCATTAAAAGTGCGACTTCCAATTATTCCAGACAGATTTCTTCACATGGTTCAGTATCTCCTGTCTGGCAGCAAGCCTACAGCCATACTAGTTCACCTAAGGCTGTAAGCCTGTCAGATGTCCTGTGTTAAAAGAGGTCAAGCAAGTTCATTACTTGAAATAAGAGAACAAGACAGATTTGAGTCACTATTCTACCAACAGTGTCATCCTTTGGATGATGCTAAAAAAGAGTTTCTTTTGTTACTGACAATCTTGCAGCAGTTGTGGAATGATGGTCTAATAGCCTCTATCCTGACTGAATTCCAATGAAGATGATTCTCTCTTCATTACCTAAAAATCCTCCGGTTTTCAATTTTATATGGTCTTACTCACTTCTTTTCAGGCCATATAGAGATTACAGAGATCTGTGAGCGTGGCAGTATATTTTATTACTAGGTTATTTAATCTTAATTTCTTGCTATATTTTTTTTTCTTGCACATCACAATACAGTTGTAAAACTGCTGAAGCAAACTAGACCTACAGTACCACTCTGGGAGGAAGATAAAAATTCAAAATAAGCTTCTACGCTCAGCTATTGAATCAGAAATTGTTAGGATCACACATTTTCATATTTCAGGAAAATGTCTACTCTGCTTTTCAGGTTTTTATTCCTTCATCCTCTAAAATCACAGGCCATGCAAATACTATGCAATAGCTTTAGTCGAACTTTTTTCTCTTTTGTCCCCCCACTTTTTGCAGACATTTTTTAAACCTGATCTTGAAACCTTGGTTATGTTGAATGGTTCTTTGTTTTCCTTCTACTTTTCTGAGAAAATAGACAGACAGGATGGAAGTTTCCTTGCGCAAAGGCTTTGAAGTAAGCACACAGAATTCTCTTGTGAACAACTACTATTTAAACTCTATTTTAGAGAGCATACCAAGGGCAAAAAATAGAGGAAGAGGATATGCCCCAGATATTGCTCTCAATCAATGATTTCTTGCCATTTAGGTTGAAGCAGGACACAATATAAAGCAAACCTGAGGCTATTGCAAATTATATCAATAGCTGGGTTTTAGATGTTTTAGGATCAATGAAGAATAAAGATTAATTCAAGCTGCCCTCAAAGATGACAGAGACTGAAGCAAGTGTTACATCAGAAAGTAAGTTAGAGCTTTTCACTGAAGGTCTGGCAGTGAAATTTTGAAATTTTTCTTCCACAAACTTCTTGAATCACTTTCAGCACACTCCACTTCTACCTCACCTTTCCCATTTCACATGCTGGAGGAAACAGTGTCTGGTGTCTCTCTAAATGCCTCTCCTTCAATACCTATCTCTTCTGTGTTGTTACTTTAGGTTGTAAAACATTTATGTAAGTAAATGCAATCTTTCTCAATCTTCCTCAGTTTGTTCTTGCCCCATATACTAGTACTTTAGTAAGGAAAATGATATTTTGGTCATAACTGCTTGATATAAAGTTTTGGCAGTTCTTTATCTCAATGATGCCCCTACTTGTTAGTGTTTTTATTTAATATTACTCAAGCTGCTCACTTCAATTCATACTATGCCGTTAAATGCTTTTTGCTACCCTAATTGATGCCAAACATTGCTAATTAACAGAAATTTGAGCTTCTAGAGACTTACTTGTAATTCTGCTGAGGAATTAACTGTAGCTTTATTTTTGTTGTTGTTATTAACTGAGACATTTTTAACCAGCACTGAAAAGCAGCAATTGTACTCTGGTGTTCAACATTCATCTCCAGCTCTTGCTCCCAGTATGAATGGAGTATGTTTCCATGGTTGTATCAAGGTTTATATGTGCTCCTAGTGACTTAGCCAAACTGTAAGATTCGAAAAATCTGAAATATTTTAATACAACCTTGGAATTTTAGATCCTTGGTATCTTTTCAAGCCCTATTAAACATCAGTGATTTCAGAATTGTCTTTTAAGGATTTACACAGGCAAGGAACATTCAAACCCATGTAATGATTGCTTATTTTAAAAGGAATATATATACATATATATATAGAAAGAACAATAGGTAGTGACTGTATCAGAATAGAAACATATACTTAAGAGCAAAATGCAATCAAAGGGAACATTTGCTTTTGAGAGATTTTGTACACCCTCTACTAGTGTAAATTAGAATAAATTCATTAAAAGCAGTGGAACTATGTTGATTTAAACTCAGAAACAGCATGTCAGTATCTTGCACATTAGTGTGTTAATACTTGGGAAACACAAATCCAAATAAATGATTAAATATTTTATGCTGAGTCATTGTACATCAGAAAGAAAAGAAATAACACATTTTCATGCAAACACTCAAAAATTTAAAAAAAAAAAATAAAGCCAAACTTATTTCTGCAGTACCTCAGTATTTTAGTATGGTGCTCTAGCAGATTTAGGTATGAAAAGCTATGACTTGTAATTTTATGTGACTATATTTGCAGCAAAACACAGTTAGAGCGAAGAAGAATAATTTTATTTCAAAATATATAGTGCACGTGTCCAAAAGTCAAACTACTGGGTGATCTCTGGACAGTTTATGCAGATAAGACAACATGAACATTTCATTTAGCTATTTAATTCTCAATAATCAATATAATTATCCAAAAAGAGATGGCACATCTAATAATCGGCATAGCACTTGATAGATGTATCTGATACATGTTGTCCTTCACTGCTATATTTCTTAACCTATCAAATCTCCAGCAGTTCTGAGGACTGTGTGAGGGATGGGAGAGATTGGATCCACCCTTCCAGGTAATGATGAAGTAACCACCCAGAAAAGACAGTCACATTTTAAAGATTCAAAAGACCATAACATAATTTCACTTATGCAGGTCAGATAAAAGAAAGAGAGAGAAAGAGATATATATAGAGAGTTGGAGAAGGAACTTAAGAAAACTGAATTCTATCAAAAGCAATACTGGAGTTGTGATTTAACCTTTTTTATAATCTGACCTTTTTACTTTCTTGAGATGAGAGCAACTATCAGTCACTCCTGCTGAAGACAGTGTTTGAAGTCACTATCTTGCTTTTAACATTTTGTTGTTGTTGTTGTTCCAGTCACTTTAAACAAGTTAGACAGAGTTTTCAGAGAAAGCTGGCTTTATTAATTCCTCAACCACCATGTGAAATTGTACAAACTCTGCATACAGAGCTGGATATGTGAGTTAATAAAGTCCTAAAAGGGTTTACATGAGTAACAGTGGAGTTGTACGCAGAAGAAGCGGAGAGTCAGATTAATAATAAGAAATAAAAAACCCCTAAATTATTTAACATCTTTGTAGCAACTTGAAAAACATCAATAACATCAGCCTTATTTTTAGCTCTTTAAGGTACAAGGAAATAAAAGCTGTCATACTTTTTCCACCAGTTTGGACTGTTTAGAAGGCTGGTTGGCAAAACGTCCCATGGAAGACAGTCCATAAGGGCAAGGGAGCCCACGAGGGCTGGGTGCTGTTCAGAAAGGAAATACTAGCAGCTCAGGAGAAAACCATCCTCGTGTTCTGGAAAAGAAGCCGGCGGGGGAAAAACCCAGTTTGATTGAGTAGGGAGATCCTGAGGGACATCAAAGAGAAGATGAACGTCTATTGGAAGAGAGCTTTGGAAGAAGGGACAGGCATCTTGGGTGGACTGCAGGGAGGAAGTGAGATCATGCAGAGAAAAAATCAGGAGGGCTATGGCCCAACTAGAAATTAGACTGAAAAAGTCTGTGAAAGATAAAAAAAAATCTTTCTATAAATATATTAACAATAAAAGGAGGACTAGGGAGAATATTCAGTCCCTATTGGATGCAAATGGAACAACTGTGACAAAGGATGAGGACAAGGCTGAGGTACTTAATGCCTTCTTTGCCTCAGTCTTTAATTGTAAAGAAAGTTGTTCCCTCTGTGTACAAACCCAGGAGCAAAATGAGGCTCCCATGACCCAAAAAGAGGTGGTTAGAGACTTGCTTGCCCAACTAGACACTCACAAGTCTATGGGGCTGGGTGGGATCCATCCAAAAGTATTGAAGGAGCTGGCAGATGTGATGGCCAAACCCCTTTCCATCATCTTCCAACAGTCCTGGCTGACTGGGGAAGTTCCACTGGACTGGAGGCTGGCTGATGTTGTGCCCATCTACAAGAAGGATTGCAGGGAGGATCCAGGGAACTAGAGGCCTGTCAGTCTGACCTCAGTGCCGGGGAAAGTCATGGAACAGGTGACCGTGAGTGCTATCATGAAGCACATGCAAGAGAACTGGGTCATCAGGCCCAGTCAACAGTTTCATGAAAGGTAGGTCTTGCCAAACAAACCTGATTGCCTTCTATGACAAAGTGACCCACGTGCTGGATGAGGGAAAGGCTGCTTAGGAAACTGTCAGCCTCTGGAATGGACAGGCAAATGCTCTCCTGGGCGGAAAGCTGTTTGGATGGCCGGGCCCAGAGAGTGGTGGTAAATGGCCTTAACTCCAGCTGGAAGCCAGTTACAAGTAGTGTCCCCAGGGCTCAGTGCTGGGTCCAGCCCTGTTCAATGTCTTTATCAATGACCTGGATTAAGTCATTGAGTGCTCCCTTAGCAAGTTTGCAGACGATACTAAGCTGAGTGGAAGTGTTGATCTGCTGGAGGGTAGGGAGGCTCTGCAAAGGGATCTGAACAGGCTGGACTGCTGGGCTGAGACCAATGGCATGAGGTTTAACAAGGCCAAATGCCGGGTCCTGCACTTGGGGAACAACAACCCTATGTAGAGCTACAGACTAGGAGAAGTCTGGCTGGAAAGCTGCCTGGAGGAGAAGGACCTGGGGGTGTTGGTTGACAGCTGACTGAACATGAGCCAGCAGTGTGTCTAGGTGGCCAAGAAGGCCAATGGCATCTTGGCTTGTATCAGAAATGGCGTGGCCAACAGGTCCAAGGAGGTTATTCTCCCTCTGTACGTGGCACTGATGAGACTGCACCTCGAATCCTGTGTTCAGTTCTGGGTCCCTCACCACAAGAAGGATGTTGAGGCTCTGGAGCGAGTCCAGAGAAGAGGAACAAAGCTGAAGAAGGGGCTGGAGAACAAGTCTTATAAGGAGCTGCTGAGAGGGCTGGGGGTGTTTAGCTTGGAGAAGAGGAGGCTGAGGGGAGACCTCATTGCTCTCTACAACTACCAGAAAGGAGGTTGTGGAGAGGGGGGTGCTGGCCTCTTCTCCCAAGTGACAGGGGACAGGATGAGAGGGAATGGCCTCAAGTTTCACCAGGGACTGTTCAGGCTTGACATCAGGAAAAGATTTTTCACAGAAAGGGTCATTGGGCACTGGAACAGGCTACCCAGGGAGGTGGTTGTCATTTTCTCTGGAGGTGTTTAAGGCATGGGTGGATAAGGTTCTGAAGGGCATGGTTTAGTGATTGATAGGAATGGTTGGACTAGATGATCCTGTAGGTCTTTTCCAACCTAGTGATTCTGTGATTCCATGATCTGCTTCTTAATTGAAAAGAGCTTGTTCTTCTGTTTGCCAGGTTCCTTTTCATTCCCATTAATTCTTCAAGAGAATTCAAAATCCAGCAGGTTTTATGGATGGCTTTGCAATAGGGCTGATATTATCATAAAGGTCCAGATGTTGTCTCAAGCTTACTAAGTCATCCATTTTCTAAATTTCTTCTTCCAAAATTCACCTTATTGATTTGTTAAGCCTTCTCCTTGAGCACCTTTTAAAGATATGTGGGGTTTTTTTTGCAATGTCCACAATTAGATTTCTGACAGATGAAGGTGGCTATCCCTTTCTTTGATACAGAGGATCCAACTGATTAGAAAAGGCTGAACAATCCATTTAGATTCTTTTTAAATCCTGCTAGCTCTTTTGTCTACAAAACTATCTGTGACTTACCTCTAGTTTTCCTTTTACTTATAGAATCAACTGTTTGTCTGAATGCTATGAGTCATCTGGGAGCTGTTCTCTTAGACCGTTCACTGCTGGCTATTTCTGGTGTCACATTAGATGACAAGTTTTTATTAAAAGATAAATAAATTGAGCTCCTTTATTTTATCATAACAAAAGCTTACCAAGGAGATATGTGATGTTTTTTTCTCATGGTCTTTGAGCATTGGGGTAGTTTCACACATATAAAACTAATGATTTTTTACCAGAAACATCTAAGTGTTTGCTGCAAATCTGCACACATTCATAGAATGGCTAAAGAACTCTATGAATGCAAAGGGACATAGTGACATAACCACTGAGACTTGCACTGATATGACAGAATTGAATCTGAATGGGCTTGACTGCAGAGGTATGGGAGGGATGGGATTAGCATTGGTAAAAAAATTGAACAGAGACCTTTCTTTCATTACTGGTACCAAAAGAACCATTATAGGGAAGGGATAGCTTCTCATGCCCGAAGCAGATAACTTTGATTTCTTTTATGCTTTGGCTTAAAGTTTAGCAATATGCTTGATGGTGTTGTCATTTCAATGTGTTTTCAGCAGGGTTGTGCAGAGGTGTATCCCGTGAAAATCACCTAAATGCATCTGACAACACCAGGAATACCTCAGCTGGATACTGATCTAGGACACTGTAATTTAAAGGCATAGATCAAGAGACTAGTCCAGAAGAGAGTCATGAGAAGAAATAAGTAACCTCAAAATTTTTATTTATGACAATTAAAAGCCATGAGATTAAACAGTATGAAAAAACCTAATATATATGTAAACTGCTGCTGCTAAGAGAAAGTGGAAAAATCTATTCTTCACAGTATGTCAGGCAAGAAATAAAAATATAGAATGGACATTAGGAAACTGCTTTCTGTAAGGATATCTGAGCAGTAGATAGAAAGAGCTAAAATTTTTAATCACAGGAAATTTCAAAATAGAAGTTAAATCTATCAGGATTCACATTTCTTAGATTAATTTTGGGAGGATTACGTAGCTGATTTCCTAAGACTCCCACCTTTACTTTTGATGATATTTGCAGTATGATACTGCTAATCATTCCACAATCAGATTCATGATTTCAAGGAAAAGGATGCCCCTATTTCTTAATTTGTTCTGAGAACACTTAGAAGATGAAGAACACAGAAACTTGTAATTCCTTAGGAAAACGACAGAGCATTCTTGTACGGCACTGAACAATAAATGTACTGGCCTAAATGATTTGTTTTTTCTTTACCCTTATGTCCTTATCATTCATTACAGAAGTAGAGTGAAAACAAGAGCTCAACACAAAAGAGAAACAGGAGGACAGAATCAATAAGGAAATACTCTAGCATTATGCCTAGGTCTTGTCAGTTATTTTAACCACCTGAGAACTTTAGTAACAACAACAGTGCACTTCCTGCTAAAGAAAGTTTTTTCATGAAAGTTCTGAAGAAGAAATATTCAAGAACTGTTGTAATTTCTTTAATGAAATTTTCTTTTCAGAAGACAAGACTAGGGCATTTCTATTCCCAGTTTTGAATCTACTCTTTTCAATGAATTTATTAAATTACTTCCCTTATGTGTGTAGCGGTTTCCACATTGTATGTGTGCTGTATGGAATGTCACAACAATAAATACCTCAAAGACTACAGGATGTCCTGATGTAAGGAAAAAAAAAAAGGCAAAGCAGTGACAATAGCTAACCCTAATTATTATAATCATCCTTTAGTACTCAGAGCCTATTAGTCTTTCTCCTCCCAAACTTGAAGTTAAACAGTTATTTAGGACAGGATTTTCAAGAATGTTCAAAATGTTTTCCTTCCACTGAAACCACCATAGAAGGAGAGAAAGGGGAAAGTCCTCTAATAATACTATCTTCTAAAAAAAACCTAGCTTGTCTACAGTGCCCTTGGGCTCCTACATTATCATGGTCCATCAATAGCGGGGCAGCTCTATGGCAGGGGATGAGCTAGAGGCCAAGTCCTCCACCAGTGCAGGCTGTGCTCTCACCTACTGGGTATAGTCTTGCAGGGTCTGAACATGGCAGGCAGAGAGTTGAACATGTAAGGGTCACAGGCACAGCAAATGATGAGAGAGGTCCAAGGTCCTTCCAGCCCAGTCAAGGGCAGAAGATACAGCAGGAGACAGGCAGAAGATTCTGCTACAGCTTTGATCTGTCCAGAAGGTAGGGCGAGTGACTGATACTCCTGATGATCTGTTGCTCAGACAAGGGCTGACCATCCCAGGCTGAGCTGGAATGGGTCTCCTAGACCCATGAGCTTGGTGTGGGTGAGGGCCTAAGGAAGGACTGGTAAGTGCATTCAGTGCCAAAAGACCTGATATGGAGAATACAGAAAACCTGTAATAGTGTGTTGCTACTACATATAAGCAAAGTTTTACTCAACCATGATCTTTTAATCTTTAAAATAATGCTCTGCTCTGTGAAATTGCAGGGCTTATAAAGGGCACAAGAAAGCAGCTATCTTAGCTGAATGAAGAAATTCAAGAGAGATGCAATCTGGACCATTAACTATTGCTAATACATCATCAATGTTTCACCAATGCATTTGGGTTGTCCATTATAAGTGTACCCCTCCCTTTACACCCTCTCCAAGGTCTGAATCCCGTTTTATTAGTGCATGAAAAGTATGTCCTGTTCTGCAGTCATGTGGCTGAGAGGTGTCAAAGATGAGTCTGATGATATATACTTTCAATTGTACTAATAACATCTCATTTTTCCCCAACTCATGCTGTTGTCACTGCTAGAAGTGTTTCTGCTACTGCTGTGGGGAGTCACTGTGATTATTACTGTACCCTTAGTGTCTTTTATGCTCTGGGATCCAATCCAGAAAAGCATTCTGTTTCAGGAGATTTACGTGGCCAGATTGCACAAAGAAAAATGAGAACATGAACAGCAGCCCTATTTTTCACAAGGACATTTTTACAAGTCTAAAACATGATGTCAGAAATATCCTTTTCCGTTCTTGTCATACATAGTTCTCTAACTCCAAAGCTGGTCCAGCCTTTGGATTTTCTTAACCCTGCAATCAAAAAGTTCAAATTTTGGCCATAGCTTGAATAACCTATTAGATACTGATAAGCTGAAAATGAACAGAACTTTCCAAGAAAAAAAATATCTATTTATAAAAATTTTGACCCACTTTAGCCACCGCCTCAGCTGACATAAAAGCCAGTGACTTCCTAGATGCACATGATATTTGTTGGAGAAGTATTATCATGTTTTCTGTGAAGTTACTGATTTAGTTATTATTTTGTGTGTTATGGCCAGTATCTTAGTAGAAAACTAGTAGTTTTCAATATCTTTTTTAAAACTATTAACATTTTGGGGATATTTTTGAATATTTCTTGTCAGTTTTTATGATTTCATAGTATGATACACTTGAGTGCACATATGGCATTCACTTATATATGTCACTCCACACCTGGCTTCCATTTTCAATCTGCATTTTAACTGCTATGGACTGTTTTGGTAAAAAAATAAGAGAGGTTTTGTTCCTTATAAAATGGGTAATGTTCCTTCCTTACTCATGCACATTACTTTTTTTTTTCTAACTCGTCTGTATTTTTTAAGAATTCTCTCTTACCAATGGGTTCCTACCAGATGCCATTTTGCCCTTTAGAAGCAATAAACCTCACCAATGTTTTTCATCATTTAGTCTGAGATTAAAATATTAACTTGGCCAGAATTAGACTATGATCTATACGCCATCGGTATGCCACTCTCATCTGAATAAATACACCTGTAAACCATTTGTTTCTTGCAAATATTATACCAGTAACTATATTAGATATTCCAATTCTCATTTTAGTTAAATTGGTCTAAATTACATGAACTAAATTGACTGTACCATTCATCATCATTGCAGGATTAATGTCTTTCATCATTGTAAAAACAAAGCAATGACAATAGTACGTTAGCTTTTTATGATTTTGCATAATGGATTAGAAAAGAGAGACAGCATACAACTAGTGAAAATTATGTGGTTTATATAAGATCGCTCAATCAATACACTGCTTATGCTTTAACATGTTGTTTTTCTAGGAAATACTAAACTCATATTGGCAAAAGCTGGCTACAAAACAGCAGCAATAGTAGTTGGGATAAAAGAAGCAACGGCTTGCTTGTCTAATGCAGACTTAGAAAATGTAACTGACGCTGAGGAGTTTAGGAGGTTGAGACCTATATTAAAGCATGTAACCATCTGTGGGACTGTTTTCCTCTTCGTGTTCTGCCTTTGTGATACATTAATTGTGCATCTCTGTCCTGGCCTCAAGGAAGGATATAAAATGTTTTGATAAATGTCTGATGAGATACCATTTTTATCATCAGTATCAAAACAGAGCCTGAAAATGCACATAGTCCTTAATTCACTTTAAGATTTCACAAGGGTGCTGAGGGACAACATGCCCCTTTAGTTTGGAAATAGTTTCCAAACAGTACCATACGGTTTTTTGATTATTTTTTGTTTGAAAAAATTGTCTGCCAAATTGACCGGGTGTATTCTCATGTGAGCCAAAGGTTTAGTCCCAGCTCATCTCTGGGGCAGAGAGGCTCCTCCCCACAGCAGATACCACAGAAGGAGTAGGACTCACTTGTATCTCTGTGACCCTAAGCAATGGAAACAGGTTTCAAGGATGATGTTGGTAACACTCAGAATCCACAGCTCATCCCCTGGAAACTACGCTGCTTGTGCACTGATCTCTTTGAAGGAAGAACTGTGTAAAGGAATATGCTTGCTCCAAGAGGTTTTCTTGTGAGCTTAACTCTCAGCAGCTAGCATGATTTTGAAAAATCACAAAGACCAGTAGCATGCCATGAATATGCACCAAGTTTTTTCCCAATTTATAATAAATAATCTAGAAATTTATAGTAATTAACATTATGTTCGAACTCCTGGGAATTTTTATTGCTAATACTGATGCTGTCTGAGAACTTATATTTTTTCTATCCCTAAATACTTGTGTTTGAATAACTCCTATAACTTAGAGGTGTATGCAGGATCAAATTTTTTTAAAAAAATATATATACCCATAGAAATGTCTCCTTTAATTCTTCATGAAAAAAGAAGAGATTACATTAAAAATAATTATTCCCCCTTTCCTTTTTCAGAACTAATTTAAATGAAAGTTAATGTGACTAATAAAGTAATTGTAGTTGAATGATCCATTTCAGGTGTGTCAGAATCTTCCCAGAAACTCAGACAATGAGTTTACATTTATGTCTCCACATTTTAAATGACTTCTTTAATTGGATATGCTACTGCATATCATTCGGAACGTACTAGGAATGCAGAAACACATGTGATGGCTTTTAAGAGAGCCCTAGAGAAGTATTCTACAAAGGGTAGATCAGTGAAGCGGCATAGCACAAATTTATTGCTGTCATACCAGACTACTCCTCAGTCTACCAGCTCAAAGATGCCTAAGGAGACGTTTTTGAAAAAGTAGTTTCACGTAAGTGTTTCATTAGCAGTACATATCACCTCAGCATGTTGGCTAAAGGGCAAATTAAATGGCAACAAACCCAGTCAAAACCTATTTGTCTTCTAATAAAGCAGTATCTACATCTTAAATAGAGCAGTGTAACACACTAAAGGCTATCTGAGATTAGAGATTTGGAAACTTCCTCAATGGATACTTATCCTCCAAGATGTTTATTGGTATATTTTGTGAAGGGACTACATGTGTCAAAAAAACCCCAAACAATACACTGAGTAGGAAGCAATATCTGACACTTTCTCTTGCTCCGTGATCACTGGGCAATAAATTGAAGGCCTCTTACAAGCTCTCCATGTACTTTTCCTGAGACACCAGCAGGTCCAGTCAGAACAGCTCCATTTCCCAGAGCCTGGAATTGACTAGGGGTTAAAATTCTTACTACAGGTGAAGAACTGACTGTGATCCTCCCAAAGATTAGTGGTAATTAAATTTCACACATCTTGGGGAAGTGCTTAGCCAATGAGATATTGTACAAAAACAAAGCAGCAGCAGCAATGCTTCTTCTGGCTGCATTTCAGAGGAGAAAAAGCATCAGCTTCACACTTCTCCAGTACTCTTCCAGGTTTCTTCTCAAAATAAAACCCAATCCCAATGTGCCCAGAGTCCCAAAATTTCTGGATTAAATTTTATTTGGAGCTTCAAAGTTTTATATTAAACATTTTAATTCTTAGGCCCCTTATAAGGTCTCATCTTTCGTATATCAGCCTATAAAAAAAAAATAATACGTAATATGTCACAAAGGACTTCTGTAAGCAAAAACCTGACTGGGATGAGTAAAACTTCCAAACTGGTCTAGAAGGGAAGATGAAACAAGTAGTCTAAATCAGTGCTCAGATCTAGATTTTACTATTTAATTATACATCTCATTCTGGACCTCATGTAAGATGTTGAATGATAAACTTCATTGAAGACACAAAGGAAGAAGGGCATGAGAAAGATTATCCCTGTACTAGATAGCTTGAGGACCAGAACAAAAGGCTGACAAATGGGGCTGACTATTTCAGGATGATCTACTTAATGGAGTAGAACTATAGCAAATAAATGAAGATGGAGGCCTAAGGGTAAAAATGAATAATATCAGGAAAATGGAGATAAAGTGTGAGTTTGGCATGCTTTTCATAGAATCATAGAATAGCTGGGCTGGAAAGGACCTTAATGATCATCTAGTTCCAACCCCTATGCCCTGGGCAGGGACACCTCTCACCAGACCAGGCTGCCTGAGGGCCCATCCAACCTGGCCTTGAACACCTCCAGGGATGGGGCAGCCACAGCTTCCCTGGCAACTTGGGCCAGTGTCTCACCATTCTCACGGTGAAGAAATTCTTCCTAATGTCTAGTCTAAATCTGTTCCTCTCCAGTTTATACCCATCCCCCCTCGTCCTACCACCACAAGCCTTCTCCAGCTTTCTTGTAGCCCCTTTCAGGTACTGGAGGGTCACTATAAGGTCTCCTCGTAGCCTCCTCTTCTCCAGGCTGAACAAGCCCAACTCTCTCAGCCTCTCCTTATATGGAAGGTGCTCTAACCCTCTGGTCATCTTTTGCAGATGATCAGATCCTGTAATCTTTTACAAGATTAGGCTGCAAATATTAAGGTGCCATCTGTTAATCCCTAATTATTCCATTATGTACATTACCAGTTATGCATTAGTCACTGTTGCTATCATTATTGTTTTCATCTGAGTGATTATTTGGACTATCAGGGTAACTACTGGCAAATACATCATCATCATA
Organism: Clamator glandarius; assembly: GCA_033459285.1. Taxonomy (NCBI): domain Eukaryota; kingdom Metazoa; phylum Chordata; class Aves; order Cuculiformes; family Cuculidae; genus Clamator; species Clamator glandarius. The sequence continues at coordinate 948,789 of JAUNZM010000032.1, forward strand.
TGCGACTTAAAGTGAAAAGGGCTAAATGGGTAAATTGTTCAAGCCCTTATTTCCTGATAAGATCTCCATTCTTTCCATGAAGTTTAAGGGAACTAAAATTTCACTTTCTCCTTGCTATGGTTTAGTTTTAAGCATTTAGAGCAATTTCTTAATTTCTCTGATGCATATCAAGTGTAGCAAGGCACCTACACAATTTCTTATGCCACAATGACAGAATATGTTTGTACCAATGTTCTTGTACAAGAGGACAATCTAGAAAACATCATTTAGTCTTGAAAAATAATGAGGATTTGCCATACAAGAAGTAAATTTTAGTCACCCGTGCAACACCCCAGTTTCACAAACCTTTAAGTATACAACTTTTTCTAATTGAAAAAAATCGAAATAAATGCTCCCTCCTTCTCCTTGAAAACTTATTACTCACAGGTCTGAGATTCTACGTTTTAATTTAATCTCATATTTCCTAACTTGAAAAGGAAATGCATGTCTTTAGAAAACCTTTAAAAGCAGGTACTTGTTCCTTGTATCTTAAGTGTAGGTCAAGGTTAAATACTTTTGGTTTCAGAAATTAATTTTAAGTCATCTGTAGATATTTCCAAAATGCATTACTTAAAGTAGTTTTCCTGTGCCAGCTAGTGTTTATTTACCTACTATCAGGTCTAGTTAGACAATTAAAAAAACCACTAATTTTTATAGTTCGCTATATTTAGTAATGACTAGAGGATAAAAAAAGAAGAAGAGATGGCACTACTAAATGAAGCAGTTTTCTATATGTCTTCAAGCAATTATAATAGACTAATTTAAGAACAAGCATATGTATTTTAATATATATTTGTTATGGTTAGAAGTATGCTACTGTTTATTTTATCATGTGTTTATGCTTTCTCAAATACACAAAAATATGTGCATTTAAGTATGCATTGCATAGAGTAGCTTACATATTATCCTGAGGAGACTGTATTACTTTAACTAATGCACATGGGAAGGACTCAATTTATACGTGTATTCCAAGCCCAAAATAGCATACATTGAACTTTACACACTACTAAAATACACTAACATAGCACAAAAGAAATAAATACATTTAACATGTTTCTGCTCCTGAGCCTTAGTAGCTATGCAATATGGAATGAAAGATACTTTGGGAAAAAGGGAAAACAGGAGGAAGATTATGAGTGCATAGTCCTTTCTATCAGGTAGGACCCTAACCTAGGAAAAGAGTCATTCAGGGCTCTTACGTTTTGTTACCTGTACCTTGTGTCAAATAATTTTTGAGTAACATGCAGAAACACGAGCTTCACTGCAGAGTAAAACACACATAGGCTTGTTTTGAGTTTCTTCTTTTTAAAAATATTGTTCTGTCCATTCAATATTTATAGAATCATAGAATGGTTAGGCTTGGAAAGGATCTTAAAGATCATCTATTTCCAAGCCCCCTGCCATAAACAGGGACACTTTCCATTGGACCAGATTGCTTACAGCATCAACAAACCTGATCTTAAACACCTCCAAGGATGAGGCATCCACAGCTTCTCTGTACAACTTGTTCCAGTGTGTTAACACCGTCACAGTAAAAAAATTTCTTCCTAAAGTCTAATCTAAATCTCCCCTCTTTCAGCTTTCATCTTTCAGCTGTCATCCTATCACTACATTTCCTGATAAAAAGCCTCTCCCAAGCTTTTCTGCAGGCTGCTATAAGGTCTCCCTGCAGCCTTCTCTTCTCTGAGTTAACAATCCCAACTCAGTTCTGTCCTCATATGAGAGGTGCTCCAGCCCTCTGATCTTCTTCATGGTCCTCCTCTGGACTTACCCTAACAGATCCATGTCCTTCCATTGCTGAGGACTGCAGAACTGAATGCAGTACTCCAGGTGAGTTCTAATGAGAGCAAAGAGGCAGAATCACTCCCTCGACCTTCTGGCCACAGTTCTTCTAATGCAGCCCAGGATACAGTTGGGTTTCTGGACTGCTGGCTCATGTAGAGCTTCTCACCCACCAGCATCCCCACGTCCTTCCTTTTAGGGCTACTCTCAATCCTTTCTCCACCCAGAGTGTATATCGTCAGATTGCCCTTACCCAGGTGCAGGACCTTGCACTTGGCTTGGTTGAACTTCATGAGGTTATCACAGGCCCACCCTCTCAAGCCTGTAAAGGTCCCCCTGGATGGCATTCCTTCACTCCAGCATGTCAACCATGCCACACAGCTAGGCGTCAGCAGTAAACTTGCTGAGGGTGCACTCAATGCCACTGTCCATATCTGTGACAAAGATGTTATACAACACTGATCCCAACATCTACCCCTGAGGAACACCACTTGTCACCTGTGTCCACTTAGACATTGAGCTGTTGAGCACCTTTCTCTGGGTGTGACCATCCAGCCAATTCTTTATCCACCAAATGGTCCCTCCAAAAAATTCATTTTTTTTCCAGTTTATTGAAAATTTACCAGAATTTTGGGTAGGACAGCATCAAATGTTTTGCAAATGTCCAGTTAGATGTCGTTAGTTACTCTTCCCTTATCCACCAATGCAGTAACCTCACTGTAGAATGCTATCAAATTTGTCAGGCAGGATTTGCCCTTACTGAAGGCGTGTTGGTTGTCACCATTCACCTTCTTATTTTCTATGAGCCTTAGCAGAGTTTCCAGGAGGATCTGCTCCATGATTTTGCCAGACACAGAGGCAGGACTGACTGGCCTTAAGACCCCCAGGTCTTCCTTGTTAACTTTTTTAACAATGAGAATTATGTTTTCCCTTTTCCAGTCAGTGAGAACTTCACTGGACTGCCATGACTTCTCAAATATGCTGTATAATGGCTTAGCAACTTCATCCATCATTTCCCTCAGGACCCACAGATGCATCTCATCAGGTCCTGTGGACTTGTGCACCTTCAGTTTCCTTAGATGGTCTTGAATCTGATTCTCTCCTACAGTGGGAGGTTCTTCGATCTCCCAGTCCATAGCCATTATTATTAATATTATATATCCATTACTTGTGAATATTAATTTTCAGTGTACTGGAGAAGTGGCAAAATAAAACAACAGAAAAAGAATACCCCGCGTTCCTTTGTAGCATAACATCTCGTTATGTTTTTTTTATGTCATAATATGCACAAAGCCCCTAGCTCAAAGAACAAGCAGTAACTTCTTGGAACTCTGCTTTGAGCAGGAAAACAGATCCAGGGGCTCCAATACTGTTAAAAAGCTTGTTATAAGAATGCTAAGCAGGGTTTGGTGTAACGGTCTTTTATTTGCTGTGACTTTATTGGACAAATTGTAGACAGTTTAGTTCCCCTGCAACCTCTACAAGTCTCTTTCAAAGACAAAGGAAAAAAAAAAGAAAAAAATGACCCTTTTTGGGGAATCCAAAGGAAGAAAAGTCAATAGGAAGCTCTATCATGATCTCGGAAAAATGAGTTTTCCATTTGAATGTTACAAATTACCTGTTCATTTGAAAGTACTTTAAAAAGAAACTAACAATTTCTTGAGAAAGGGTTAAAAAGATCTAAGTGTTTGAGTGGCAGAATTGTTAGGAAGCTCTTACACTATGTCTACAATACAATCTTCAGTTGGTCTAGATATCTGAGAGAGCGCTACAAAATGGTGTGCTCTCAATGGTATTACCATGTAGGCAGAAAAACCCTTCGCTACATTTCTTGATGCTTTACAGACATCTTGGAGGGCTGGAGGGAACAGCTGGGATTAATAACACACCATAAAACACAGTTTTGCTAAAATATGCTATGCCAGGAGTGTTTTGCTTAGTTCAGCTACAGTGTCAACTAGGTATTAATCTAGGTCTTCAGTGAAGCCAGTTCAAGGTAATTCTTTAATTTGTTTTAAGGCTTCCAAGCACAGAACTGAGTGAATACCACAAAAAAAACCCCTTTTCTGTATGTATTTCGTTATTTTTTTTTCTTTTAAACTTTTGTTCACCTCCCCTGTGCACTGCTTCTCCACAGAAGGACACTATTTTCAGTTTCAGCAACTGTTGGGAGCCAAGATTCCTCACAGCAATAGCAGAAATATTGGTACAGAGAGAGACAATTGCTCGTAGTTACAGAGAAGTAACATTTCAGAAGTTGAAATAACATATAATTTATATATTTTAGATCATTAATGGATGATTGCACCTTGGGTCAACATGTGTACAAGTCTGTACTAGGAAATATCTAAACAACAATAGTTTTGTTTAGGATTAATTAATTAGGTCAGAATATGGAGACACTAGAAAAAAAGGGGATTTGTTAAAGTATCCGACCCTAGTATTTCCCACAGGCCTGCTCCTCCGTTCTTAAATGTGCTGCTTGTCTGAGATACTACAAGTTTCTTCAAGCCCTCTGAGAACTGTTGTGTTTATCCTGCTAGGAGAGAGAAACAAACTTGTATTTTGTAACTTATGAAACACATTTCATGAATATACTTCACACTTCAATGAGAAACAGTAGAGGTATAAGATACGACAGGGATATTTGGTGACTCATTTCCAGGAACTAATACATGCATAAATAATCTTGAAAAGGATGTTATTTATGTTAATTAAGTTAATCTTCTTATGTTATATATAAGTAAAAGACATATGTCTAAAGTTCTAAAGACAAGGTAAGAATTAAAACTTCACATAACAGTTTAAAAATTAGAGCTTCTCAAATGCCAGTCCCCTATGAATTCTTGGACACGTGTCTTTCCAAACAGAAAATATATACTTTGTATATGTAAAATGTGCAGGGAACCAACAGAAGAGATAGGTATCTTCCATATTTGGATTCATTTGTCATTTCTAGACTATTTCTTGTCTAATCTAGTTCCAGATGATGTGCAGAATGACAAATACCATCTGTCATTGTCAGCAGCAGAACTCACATCTGGAACTTGCAAGTCACATGTATGGGTGTCATTTGTGTCTACATGTCTGTAAGTGATTAAATGCAACAATGACTTGATTGGTAACTCATCCTAACAGCATGAGTCAGGAATGTGGGGTTTTGATTTAATGTAAAACAATTTCACACAGAAGACTTCTAAGACTCCATGCCATGCTGCTGTCATGAAGACGTGGAGGAAGATGCAAAAGTTCTCATCCAAAGTGGGATGCTAAGGAGATGGGATGCTTCATCACTTTCAAAAAACTGGTTTTATTTGTCCAAATAATAGATGTACTCTTTTTAATTTATGACCTCCATAACAGAAGTTTTGCAAAAAATATCTGACTAGGTAGAGGGAGGTCATTCCTAATGAATTTAATTCTGGTTTCTTAGTCAGCAAATCTGGTTTGGTTTTCTTGTTTGGTTTTTTTTTTTGTTTTTTTTGTTTTGGTTTTTTTTTTTTTTTGGTATTGCCCAGTGCTGCCCAAAGGATGCAACTGTCACATCCTCTTTCTTTATAATTTCTTAATTATATGATCTACAGTCTGGAACTATATTATTCATTTATCCAGAGTTGCAAGATTCTGAACTCACCAAGCCCAATGTTGCAGTATATCACCAGGCAGGCCTGACAGACTTTTATGCAAGAAATAGCCTGCTGGAACCTCATTTGAAACTTTCTCATGATATTCAAGCTCCCTGGTGAGCACGTAGACTAACAGAGGTATCTGCATTTTTATCTCTGAGGAAATGACAGAAAACAGGTCATTTTTCATGTTATCATGACAGCTTTAAGAAATTAAAGAAAGATTGTTATTTCCATATTTACCAATGTTGAGCCTTCCAGAGACTAGGCTCTCAGTTTCATTTGCAATTAAAAAGGAACAAAATTACTTTTATTTCTTAACAATTGTCTGGAAGGAAAGAAGGCGAGTTTAAAGGCAGAATCAACACAAACTGAATACTACCATGTTTTAGACTCTGATCTGTACATCCATTATTATGAAAATATGAAAATTTACTGAGGCCATATTTTTCTCAGTTTACTTATTCCTTAATTATATCCCTTGTTCTCATTTCTGTAGCTAACCTTGAAAAAGTTGATCTGCATATACACCTTGTAATGTTTCCTGTCTAGTAATGAAGTAGCTTATTTATTTCAGTGTCGGGTTTTTTTATTTATTTGGTTTTGCTTGTAGTTGTTTTAGCTTGAGACCTGTAACATAAAACATCTAGGCTAGAAACATGAATTCTACATGGCTGATTACTTAGAGGGGAAAAAAAGAGAAAATCACTTTGTCTTGTGATCTAGATTATCTTCTCATCTTTGTACTACTCTAAATACCGTATTATATTTATGCAGAAAAGACATTTAAAAAACAAAACAAAACAAAAAAAGAGCAGCAGTTGTAAAGGCAAAAGATTTAACTTGCAGAATGAACTTACAGCTTGGAAATTTCTTATTATCAGTCTTAATAATTAGTAGCTGATACCCTGCTTTGTTTGATAATGATGAACAAAACTAAGCCCCTTTGTCCTTACAGGATTTGAAGCTTCATTCCTCAACTGAAACAACAGGCAAAATGCCCAAATCTGCATAAAACCCTGTCCAGTATACATCACAGCTCAGATACAAGAGGTTTTTCTCTTAGTCATAAAGGAAATCTTTGTAACAAGAAATAAACAGCTGGAAATTCAGAGCCATTCCATTCTCAAACATAAATTGGATGGTTTGACCTGCTTCCTGTGCACCTCCCTCCATCAGAGCAGCAAACTGGAAACTGACACTTTTCATAACCCAGATACAACTAAAATAGACAGGTCAAACCCATGCAACCTTGCCACTCAAATTACACAATGCAGTTCTGTAGAGAGAATTTACTCTGCCTTGGAAGTAGTGGACTGGAATAAAAGTTGTAATGATTTGTGGCAACTTTGAATGAAGAAAAATGTGAATTATTTTTCTATTTCTGCTGTGATTATTTCTTAGATTTCTGCTGTTTATAGTAGAAAATTAAGAAATATCAGTCTAGACAGTGCTTGGTGACAATGAATGTAATTGTCTTGATATCCAATGATTTGTAATTGGATCTTTCACTGTTTAAGAAGATTGTGCTGAATTTATAGCATCTGTTGTCATTATTATTCAGTAACATATGGACTGCACAATATAGTTAAATTATCTTAGTTCTCAGCATAATACAGAAAAAGTGCAATGAAGAGTTCATAATCTGAGTTAAGTTCTTCACAGATGCAAGCAGAATGCATTTATACCCAAACATTAAAATTAAATTGCAGGTTACCAGGGGAATTAATCTTGATTTGCAGCTATTTATGATAAATAAGATTCAAGATGCAGGTGTCAATGAACTGCTCTTTACTGAAGGGAGAGATAAACATCAACAGCAGGACTTCAAGAAAATTAGCTACTAAACTTGTTAAAATAACTGAATGAAGAGATGCACCAATTAAAAATAATTTAACAAGGTTGCATATAAGTAACTCGCTAAAAGATCATAGATAATTCAGCTTCACAGGGGCATTTTATCTCTTTGAGGTATGTAATAATTGAAATGGCCATTAGTGATAATGGGCATTATTCATACAAATCCTCCCATTCATTTATTTGACAAAATAGATCCCAAAGTCTATTTATGTTGATTTTTTTCCTCAGTATAACCAACATTATAAATATAAAAATGGTGAACAGGGCTGAATGAATACTACTAAAATGAATGTTTGTGCATGCATGTGCGTATATATGCTCAAAAAACATTCCCATAAAAGTAAAGCTGTATTTTAAAACTATTTTAAAACTATCTATTCAGGTAGTTAAGTGAGTTCCTAATTCAAAGTATTGACTATTCCCCTTAAAGTAGTATTTTTATTATTGTTACACCTTTCTAATTTTATTCTGAGTCTTTCTGTCTCTGGTAGATGGTTTGCAGGTATGCTTAGAAGAAAGAGAATCGCCTGTACAGACTTCCATGCCAGAGCTCAGTCTGTGAATGCTGCAGCCTTTTGAACACTCGCTAATTGCATGACAAAATTTGAAATCTTTCCTCACAGGAAAACGGCTGACAGTTCCTTAAAGGCTACTTGAAAATCCCAGTGGAAGGTTTGCAGCTGAGTTATAAAAGAAACACTCTCTACTTCCTTTACTATCAATGAGAAGATTCTTAATTGGTAGCTTTCCCACTGCAAAATAAGCTTTGAAATGCAGTTAAAATAGAAATTAAAAATATGCAAGCAGTAACAAAATCCAGAACCAAACCAAACCATGCATTTTTTTTTAAAAGCATAGAAGACTAAAGGGGAGAAACTGGTATTCTGGTCAAAACTTGTGCTCATAAACAATATTTAATAAATAAGAATGGGTTGGAGAAAATATTAGTGTCCTATTCTAAACTACAGAGACAATTTCTTGGGGTCTGAGAACACTATGTAAAGAAAATAGCCAATAACATGAGAATAAATCTTATGTAATGCAGGATTTAGAATAACTTCCATGTATAAAAGCTGAAAATTTCCAGCTTGAGTATTTCAAACATTTTTTATATGAAACTTGCCTTTGCTGAGCTTGTCACATGAACAAGATGATACAAAGAACAAAGCACAGCCTGACAATTTGCAAAAATATCTGTCAGGCTTCTGCAGATCTCTTCTGCATTGGTGTCTTTTGTTCTGAGCTCCTTAGGGTCAACTGAGTGAGGTGCCAGCTCAGGTAAAATTCAAGAAAGATTTGTATGGTTACTTGTGTCAAGTAAAATAAAACAATGTTAAAGAGAATGGCAGTATCATTTGTTAAGAGAATATCTCTATGTGCAAGGGTGTGTGGGCACAAAAACAGGTAACACTTTTTTAAAAGAAATCTATGGATCTGATAATGACAGACCTTTCACAAAGACAGCTAGTTGCCCTACAGAAATATATGTGTGTGTGTATATATATGCACACACATATATATACACACACAAATACATCATGTAACCTTATTACAGAAACTGTAAGTGAGTGGCCTTGGAATGTAGGTGATGCTGTGCAGATTTCTGTACTGACAAAACTCCCACTCAAAGGAAAACCTCTGTCCTATTATAGCATTCTTACTTAGTAATGCATATATAAAATGGATAAAAAACTCTATATTTTCCTGTCAGAAAAATAAAGTTTTTAAAGAATAAACATGTTTCTCTAGGCAGAAAACACTGATGACTGATTTCACAGATGATACCCTCTTGGCAAAAAAGTTCTGTTCCTTTAAATGTATGTACCCCAAATATAAAATTTTTTCATAAGACCTATACTCTTCTCAGCTCATCACCAAGGAGAACAACTTGTCCTCTGGATTCCCTTGCCAAAAAAATGAAGAAGTACATAGGACTATGTTGATTAGATTTTATTTTAGTTGATCATTATTTTATTTATGTAAATTCCTTTCCTCACTACTTTACACATTTAAGAAGGCTGAAATATTTATTAAAAACTAAAAAATATTATTTATTTTCGGACTTACGAGTATTTAAAACTGTTAGACTGATCATTAACTTCACCAGTAAAACTAACAAACTTGCCCTAGAAAAATCTTACCTATTGCAGTCTATTCCAGAGAACTTTAGTGTTGTTGGCCACCAGCACACAATATGAATTATCCTAGTGATCTCTCCCAGCAATATACAGTAGATACAAGACATAATAAAAAAGAAGGTAATAATCCTAAAAATACTGTTTAAAAAAATTTTATTCTTCATGTACCCTAAAATACTGCAAGTATCTTTGTCCATTTTTACATTTTCTGTAAGGCTCCTCTGTGTTTTCACACTGTGTAGTAAGGTTATAACTTAACTTCAAGAATTTAGTTTAACAAATCTCTGCCAATCTTCAAAAATATTTGGTCAGGGTATTATATTTCAAAAAAAATGGTTCTAGTGAAGGCAGTTACTAAATCAGAAACTCACACTGCAATAGGAGTTAAAAAAAATGAAGAAAACCCTATATATTCTAAAAATCTATTATGCAAATATGGTCTCTAAGCACACTGGAGGTTGTCTGGGACTCTGGTTTGATATTTCCCCTCTTCTGCAAATTATGTTCTTTTTCATTTGATCCATGTGTATGAGTTCATTTTTGCATCACCTGATGCAAACCTGAATTGTGTATGGCACAGGCACAGCTTTGATGTACAAAATTAAAATAATGTATCATGCTTCCATTAGCCACTGGCAGAATTAACAACTCTGACAAGATCTGATCCTTGCTACTGGAGTTACGTATATGCAATACCATCAGAATATCCATATGGATAGGAAAATCAAATCAACTGATTTAGGATAGGCATAGTCCTGAACTTCGGTGGGAATTTACTAAGCATTGCACAAAATTAAGTATATTTAACTAAACACAAGATTAAGAATATTTTTTTTTTCCCTATGGAAAGAGCTGGTTGGAAGGAAAGTCTCTTCTCTATTGTCCATTAAAGGTTTAATTGTATCAACATGTAGTATCTTTGGTCAGTAAGAGCTTGTCATCTGTTTTGTGAAACAGTTGTGTGTGAAGCTGGTGAAGGGGCTGGAGAACAGGCCTTATGAGGAATGGCTGAGAGAGCTGGGGGTGTTTAGCTTGGAGAAGAGGAGGCTGAGGGGAGACCTCATTGCTCTCTACAACTACCAGAAAGGAGGTTGTGGAGAGGGGGGTGCTGGCCTCTTCTCCCAAGTGACAGGAGACAGGACAAGAGGGAATGGCCTCAAGCTCCACCAGGGACTGTTCAGGCTTGACATCAGGAAAAAATTTTTCACAGAAAGGGTCATTGGGCACTGTAACAGGCTGCCCAGGGAGGTGGTTGATTCATCTTCCCTGGAGGTGTTTAAGGCACGGGTGGACAAGGTGCTAAGGGGCATGGTTTAGTGTTTGATAGGAATGGTTGGACTCGATGATCTAGTGGGTCTCTTCCAACCTGGTTATTCTATGATTCTATGATTCTATGAAGACAAAGAAGACTCCCAGATAAATGTACTAGCTTTTCCAGAAGCATCTGTTCACCTAACAACATTATAGAAATGGCTTACAAGTGCACTGTATCTAGGTATATGTATTATTTCTGCACACTCACATAAATCAGTTACCCCAAAATTATTTGTATTATCAATAAATATCTATTGAAAATAGATTGGACTTAGTATCAGGAATAAACTGCAATGAGTGCTAACATAAATACATAATGCAGATAATCACAGAATAAGAAAGGTGAAACTAAGAATATAGGTATATATTATTTTCTTTAGTATGATTTTATTGATGTTTACTTAGAATTAGGCAAAACAATTTTACACACAGAAACAGTTACACTTGAATGACTTCATCAATGCTTCTATGTTATGTCCCTAATGAATATAACATATATATAAATATTAATATATATAATATATAAAATAATTACACATATTTTATATTTTACATGTTTTATGTATAATACTGTTAACCTCCAAGAAAGAAGAAATAATTAATTTTAAATAACAAAAATTCGTAGTCTGAAGAAACCACATGAAGAAACATGACCATATTCCACCATCAATTGTAGTGTGACAAACAGAGGACAAAATTTCAGTGGTCAGAAGTACTGACATTCATATATTGGAAGCCGAACTTTTACCATAAAGACTAAAAAAGACTTTTTAGGTCCATATATATAAATGAACAGAAATATACAAAAATTTTAGGCAGTGATGTCCTGTGAGGGAAATGTAAGTATTTGTTGTTCATGAGTTAAAGTTGTAAATGAGTACAAGTCTGCAGAGACAACTTAGGAAAAGAATGAGATGTGCTTGGGATAAATTAACTTTCTAGTAAAGCAAACCAAGGAAAGCACAGGAAAAGCCATGCTACCATATCATTTCCACAGATTTTTTTAGTTGAATTCAGCACTCGTGAGTACTGCAGTGCACACTGTCTTGTATTATCTTCTGCTTAAACTAAAAAATTCCTCACTTTATGCAGTATCATTTTATAAATTTGTTTTAGGAATGTGTTAGTCATAAACACCAGCTTACCTACACTTCCCATATCCTTACGTCTACAACTCTAGCTCTCAGTTACAACAAGCCTGGCTACTCTACAACTCAGAAGATCCTGTGTAAAGCTCTAGGGAGAAAAAGAGACATATTTATCACAGAATCACAGAATAACCAGGTTGGAAGAGACCCACCGGATCATCGAGTCCAACCATTCCCACCAATCCCTAAATCATGCCCCTAAGTACATCATCCACCCTCACCTTAAACACCTCCAGGGACGGTGACTCAACCACCTCCCTTGGCAGACTGTTCCAATGCCTAACCACCCTTTCTGTGAAGAATTTTTTCCTTATCTCAAGCCTAAATCTCCCCTGGCGGAGCTTGAGGCCATTCCCTCTCCTCCTGTCTCCTGTCACTTGGAAGAAGAGGCCAGCACCCTCCTCTCCACAACCTCCCTTCAGGTAGTTGTAGAGAGTAATAAGGTCTCCCCTCAGCCTCCTCTTCTCCAGGCTAAACAATCCCAGCTCTCTCAGCAGCTCCTCACAAGATTTGTTCTCCAGCCCCTTCCCCAGCTTTGTTGCCCTTCTCTGGACTCGCTCCAGAGCCACAACATCCTTCTTGTGGTGAGGGGCCCAGAACTGAACACAGTACTCGAGGTGCGGTCTCACCAGTGCCGAGTACAGAGGGAGAATAACCTCCTTGGACCTGCTGGTCACGCCTTTTCTGATCCAAGCCAAGATGCCATTGGCCTTCTTGGCCACCTGGGCACACTGCTGGCTCATGTTCAGTCGGCTGTCAACCAACACCCCCAGGTCATTCTCCTCCAGGCAGCTTTCTAGCCAGTCTTCCCCTAGTCTGTAATACTGCATAGGGTTGTTGTTGACCCAGCATTTCACCTTGTTAACCTCATGCCATTGGTCTCTGCCCAGCTGTCCAGCCTGTTCAGGTCCCTTTGCAGAGCCTCCCGACCCTCCAGCAGATGGACACTTCCACCCAGCTTGGTGTCATCTGCAAGATTGACACTTCCACCCATCTTGGTGTCATCTGATTATGTTTTAATCAGATTAAAACCACAGTGGTCTCATTGTTAAGAAAATTCCATGTTTTCAAAGGCTCTTATTTTATTGCCAAAAAGGCTACACAGAGTAACATATACCACACTATGGTATACAAAGCCACACAGGAGTTATCAGCTTCCGTGGAGTTGTAAAAATATTCTGCAAAGTGTCTTGGAGAAGTTTTGGTGTAACACTGGAACTGATGTGACAAGACTACTGACAGCACTGAACAAAGCACTATTGATCTTGTGGGAGAAACAATAGATAATCTTTCACCAAGCAGCTCATCTCTTGCTCTAAGTAATAGTTGAGAGAGAGATCATTTCATTGTGGTGGAAATGAAAGTTCAGGATGTGCATGCCACATGTTAAACTGGATAGTTATGGTCAGATTTCAGAATCATAAATAGAAGCAAATTTTAAAACAAACCTCATTGAATAAATGAAAATCAAAATGAAATGCTACTCAGGGTTCAACCTTTAAAATGACATGTTAATAATATTTCTCAGATGCACTCAAGGATGACTTGTAGCTGATGGTTGGGCAATGTTCATTTTACTAATCTACCCCTATTCTGCTTTTCCTCATTGAAATTTTGAAGCAAGGAGAAGGTGAAACGCAATGCAACTTTAGGCTTTGGCTGTGTTGCTATGATAGAAACTCAGTTAAGGTCAATTCAAAGTGAGCATTAATTCAGGAAGGATGGAAACAAAAGGGCTTTGGTGATTTTATTATATCAGCAAGAGGCCCACCATGAAAATTAATTCATACAGACTGTTGATTGGATTAACTGCTAACTTGTCTTATCTTCTGTACTTAAAGGTGATATCTTTAGAGGGAAATGAAGAAGTTTGTTTTGCTGTTGGTATGTAGGCATCTGAGAGGAACCTGCTAGAAAGATAAGGAACTAAGCTGTTTTTTCTCTGTGTGGGATTTGTAAATGTGGGCTCACACTCACAGTCAAGATGACTTCTTCTACCCTGGACAAACCATGGCCATGGCAACTTGCTATGAGCTTTGCCTGTTTGGGGTCTGTCCCAGACATTTTGACTGAATTTCAGAAAAAAAGTGCTCGATTTCTGTGTGTCTTGTTCAGTGGAGTCTTATTTAGATTCACTGGAGATAAATTATGTTTTTAGGGAACAGAGGCATTTTTTTTTTTAGTCAAATAGAAATACTCACCAGGAATAATCTGTCACATGAAGTGACTCTCTGTGTGAGTGCTACTCTTATTACAGGTGAGGTATAGGGTTTGGTCAGCTTTGTTCATGGCAGTCACACTGCTAGTTTACGTGTGATCATGTTTATAATTATCAGTATTCAAAATTTTGCCATTCCTGTTGTGAAGAGAAAGAGTCAAATAGCCATAAACCTATCATCATATAATATGTAAACACCAAAGAGGGGTCAGAAAGGATAATGAATTACTCTCAGAGGAGGTAGACTCTGAAGGTGACTAGAATTTACAGATTAATTAAAAATATGGTTTAATATATCATGGGTAGTAGGCTATGTGATGTTGAACATAGAGTTAAAATGCAAGCCTTACAGATTAAATGCTCTGGTATAGACCACAACATTAAAAATACAAAAAGAGAAATAGAAAATATGTGTGAGTAGTACTTTAAGTAAAAGGCCCTATATTCATATTCTTGCAGGCACCTTCAGAAGAAACTTGCATCAGTAACGGCAAAGCAACAGGTACAGAGTACTGATGTGACACAGACAGCGTATTCAAATACAGACAGTATGCTTATATTTAATAAGCACTGCAGGTGCACAATTGGATTTGAAAGGGAAATTAAATGGGTTGACCTAAGAGCACCAGCTTTTATTGTCTAGCTCTGTTCTTTCTATTCCATGATTACTGCAAAGCTCTTCAGTAAACCAATATGAAGGAACACGTTACTGTGATTGTGCATCAGCTAAGCATGGTAGCCACAGTAGGAAATACAAAAACATTTTAAAAAGTCAAATTCAATCAGCTTTTATCTCCATGCTTTTATATTCCCTTTTCTTTTAATCTCTTTTCCTGCATGATGCCCGCTTTAAGCTTAACATTGTTTGTATCAATGCTGTTTCTATATGCCTGATAAAACAATAGTAGAAAAAATTAGCAAAGACTGAGAGGGAAACAGAATTCATATTCTAGTCCTCCCTAAGCTAAACTAGAAATAACTATTTATCTGGAACCAGAAACAGCAGATTAGTCTCAGACTGTAAGATTAACATAAAAGGAACTGCGAAGAACAAGAAACTTCACAAAGGTGGAAATTTTTATTGATTACAGATTAAAATTAGTTTTGTGAGTTGAAAACATCATCATAAAACTGAATATGAATGTGAATATAGCCAAGGAGAACAAATATGGAGTTTTCTCTACCTGGTGCACAAACTCCACAAACCTGCCAAATAAAAATACTTAAATGGGGAAATATTTCTCCAAGTTCTTGTGGAAGTACTATTAAGTTCTTTCATCTTCTCCCCTGAATAATTTTTTTGTAGCATTTAGCCATTGAATCTCACATATAATGCAATTATTAGGCTTTCCTGACAAGCTTCCCAAACATAAGCCCATGTTTCAAAATAGATTGCAAATCATTGAAACCACAAGTAAAATAAAAAAAAGATTATCTAAGTAAGGAACAGAGGATATGAAAGCAGGACAAAGGTGTCACAGGTAATTATAAAGATGCATCTGGTCCCTAGTTACATTTGACAAAACCGTTTTTGTGATTTATGGCAGGTGCTTGTTCATAAACCTATTTCAGCATAGACATACTGAAGCACATTCATCATTCTGCCTGGTCTTCATTATTGGATAAACGTCATTTAAACAGAACCTGAATCCAGACTTCTGCTACCTTGACATAAAAATCAAGACCTTGTATTTGCCTTCATTTATTTATTTATTTCTATTGACCTACAGAGCTGGGTTACATTAGACAAAGGTTCTACAGTCACCCCACACAGTTCAACACAGAAAGCAAATGCAAGACTGCTGAAGGAAAAAGTGCTAGCAAGCAGCGCCTCTTTTAATATCAATATCTACTTTTTGTGACTTGCAGTTGTGTTTTGTGGAAATACAGGATAACCAATGTGAAAATGTGAACAACTCTGACAAACAACCAAACTCAGCTGCAGTATGTCCTTGCCCTGCACTTGTGACCACTGAATATAACGGGCATCCACCTGGCAAACTGCTCAAGAGTAATGGAGTTGGTTTGGCAGTTGTGCTTTTCTTTTTTTTTTTGGCATGTCAGTAATTGAACTCTCAGTGCCAAAAATACCTAAAAAGAAACAGTTGTGGTTTTTTCGGTTGTTTTATGCATTTTCCAAGCTATGAAGTTAGATATAGTCTAAGTTTTCTTGCTTTGTACTGGGAAAACCCAGGCCTGACAAATTGCTCCATTACTGTGGAACAGAGGTATGCAGTCAGTTCATGTGAACAGCGCAATTTTAATTTCTTGACTTTTATCTTCATTGAATATTTCTTGATGGAAACAAAGCTAAACGAAAAAAACCAGCAAAAAACCCCA
The DNA here is from genome assembly GCA_033459285.1 of Clamator glandarius. NCBI lineage: Eukaryota > Metazoa > Chordata > Aves > Cuculiformes > Cuculidae > Clamator > Clamator glandarius. The sequence continues at coordinate 965,254 of JAUNZM010000032.1, forward strand.
TGAGAACACAACTCTCTGTAGATTTCTAAAATAACTGCCTTAAGCTCTTCTTGCTAGGAAAGGTAAAGCTGCATAATGATATGACCTGGTTTTGAAACTTTGTACTGTCAATAAAAATCTTGACATAGAAAAAGGAAGTTAAACAACTTAAAAGTTGTGCATAACATGAGTGTATTTTGAGACTTTTAGGAAAAGATACTATAACAAAGAACGTTATTCTTATTGCAGTTGTAGATTAACTGCAGGAATTAAAGGATTCTGATGCAGCATATCTGCATGCAAGAAGGAGTGGAAAAATAAGGGAACAAAAATTAAATGTCTAAAACTCAACTGCATCATGTTCCTTTTTCTGCTCAATACATTAAATTTAAAGTCCAAGTATTTTCCAAGCTTTTAAGAGAACTTAAATAAATTTATAGGAGTAAAAATACTGAGGAATACACTTGAAAAAACAAAGACTTTTGGTGAGAATTAAATCCTCAAAAATACTTTATAGTGAAAGTCAAATCATGCCAATAGCCACTATTAGTTAAAACATACCACAATATACTTCAAATCAGACCATCAATTTCAATATGTAGAACAGAGGTATATTTTCTGAATGGAAACACATCTTACCCTAGTTGCTATCTGTTCTGTAAAAGATCTTAGTTGTTTAGTGCTTAAAAATCAAAACATCAAGAGATTTTTCAGAAACAGCTACATGTTTAAAGACCATCTCAGAGATGAACTGAACTATACTAATTACTGACTGGCTCTGGAGCTATTTTGCTTGATGCTAACAGATTATCAACAGAAGTGACAGAAACTTACAGAAAATATAAAGTGAAAATAAAATACTTTATCTTTCATTTTTTATTTCAAATTGTCTCTGTGTACTGGACTAATACAGAAAACTGATACTAAAAGCTTTACATAAAACCATATTGACAGCAATTATATCTGCTCTTGTAAGATAAATTTTTATCTTCTGAAGTAATTTCTTCACTTCCTATTAAAGATCAGGTTTAACTGTTACCTCCTTCTAATAATTTTGTTGTTGAATGCAAATCAGCTGAAATTCTGCTTGACTGTAAAAACAGGCTTGTAATAACTTCTTGTTTTAAAAGCACAGCAGAGTTACTTAGAACAATTATTCATCATGAAACTGCATATTCAGTGCATGTATTTTATAACAGTGATCTAATGATGACCCATACATTTCTCTATAATTTTAAATGTATTTAAAATACCATTATTTCCTATTAAGTATGAACAATTAATCCTTTATTTGTGAGTTTTTATTGTTCAATTTATTGTGTATGTGCAGTATCTGAAATTTATGCTAATCAATATACTTTTGAAAGCCTGAAAAGAAAGTTGGAAAGAATATCAAGGAGTCTCGTTGGTCCTTCCCCTGTTCCAGTACTGGATTAACTATATCTGTGTTGTTCCAGGTAGATGATTATTCTACCTGCCTTTAAAGACATGAGGTGGTCTCAAGCCTTAATTAGGATCTTCAGGTCAGACTGCCTCACTTTTCACTAAAGACAGCATGCAGTCTGGAAAACGATTACTAATTTCTGCATCAGATTTGTTTTTGGTTTTGGTTTTTTTGTTGTTGTTGTTGTTACTATTATTGCCTAGAACAACATAACCCTTTAGACAGAGAAAACTTAAAAGAGGACTTGAAACAAATCTATCATATGTCCTTTGTATTCTTATAGATAGGTTTATAGGTCTGCTTTTAATCCAAGAGCCCAGCCCTTTTCGGAAACTGTTTACCACTTCTCACTTAACCCTTTTTCTTCTCCTTGGAGGCAGGTATCACAGATGAACCCTTACCAATCCTTAATGTGTTCTTAAAACTTACAACTGCAGATTTGCAGTATCCGCAGATGAAGATCATCAGGCTCACCTTACTTCAGAGCAGTCAAGTAGCCCCTGTTTTCTGTTCTTTCCTTGATCAATATTGGAAGGTTTTCTCATTGTTTTGGGGTTTTTTTCCCTCCTCTACTGTCTTCTGTTCAGTTTACTTTTTAGTAAAGGTTGATGCGAAAAAGAGGCACTAAACACTTTTCCTTTCTCAGCATCATCTGTCAACAGCCTTCATTCATTTAGAGGCAAGTGTACAGATTGCAGGTTTGAGTTGGCCACTGCACATGCTGTGCAAGTGAAAGGAGGGTTTCTTCACCTCGTTACACTGCTGTACATCCTTGAAAATGCCAGATCTACCAGCCAAATTTTACTCACAAATTCTACATATCAAGCTCCCTTTGGCATTACTAGAAGCACAAGAATAGTTGATCTGATTTTTAAATTGCTAACTAAAATCATATGCCCTCTATAACAATTTAAATAAAGAATAGTAGCAAGATGAACTGATTTCTAACATACAGAAAGCCTGAGAACCACACTGTTAGAATTCTTACTATGAAATTCGGTTTCCTACATTTTTCAGAGAGACAGTTATTTAAGAATTATCTCAAAACGGAATGACTCACTACAAAGGACCACATGAGTAAGAGCTATAGAGCAAAGTCATTACCTGTGATTACTACAGCAGTACATTTGTAATGACTCCTTATTTATGTAGGAGATTTATTCTGCTTATTTCACTGGATTTTTAGAATTCTCTTTCTTTTCAGGTCTTGCTGTAGTGGATATTTCTTTAGAGATTTCAGTTTCTAGGTTACAGAGCAAGCACACCCCTTTCCTTAAGGTCTCATGTCTATTTTTAAATCTAACCTCCTTCCAAATATCATGTATTTCACTTTGTGATGTAGAAAGAACCTTCCTTCTCTCGGTGTTAGCAATGAAAAACAATTCAAAAGGAAAATCTCTCATCTTATATAAATATTTAATTAATTAATGGTTGGACTCAATGATCCGGTGGGTCTCTTCCAACCTGGTTATTCTATGATTCTATTTCTGGCCAGAATCAAAGGTTATCTGAATTTTCAACTTCTTTCTGAAAAGACCCTGGTCAGATTTTAAAAAACAAACTCATCTGTGTACACATACTTCTTTGATTACACTGTTTTATAAACAAATTCAGAAGTGGGTAATAGGGTAGGAAATTAATTATAAACCAGTAATGCGATACAGAACACAAATTCTAATCTTGGCATCCTGGTTTACCATGAAACTTCTTTAATATTTGAAAGAGCACAGAGGGAAACAGAGGGTTTAAATGCCACTTTACAAATAAACTGCCAGTATTTCCTTTCATATATTTTTTCCCTTGAAAACAGACTATGGACTCTGACATGTCATTAGGATAATGTTTTAAGAGTTGTAGTTAGTGGGAACAGTGAACACTCAATGGGTCAATATTAATTTTCCCCTACATTGTAGTATGGAATATACACATTTCAGTCACCAGTGGAACTCAGAATTTATCACTATATATCAGATAAACCAAGCAGAGCTAACTTGAGACATGTAACAAGAAAATGACTCACTGTGAATAATATTTCTACTTATGACTGATCTAGGAATGAATGTTTTTCAAAAGATGACCCACATCCTGTGGTAATGAACTTTATTCTTTATGTATCTTTTATCTAAAAGACTAACAAGATCTCTCCTGTTGTGTTTTAGATTTCAATACTGGGGAAAGAAAGACCTTATGAACATGCTGGTATCAACAACATTTGATTTGAGAAATGGCTCTTGGAGGATTCTCTTTAGAAGAATTCTAACAAAGTTGCTGCTAAATAGAAACACTTTCCTTGGGCTTGTAAAACACTGGGAAGCTAAACAAAGGAAAAATTTTTATTTTCTGCAGTATTCTCAAAGATGGAGGTGTTTATAACAGCTTATAGTTGGCTATCAGAATCCATATTCATACCCAGTTACATTTTAATAAAAGGATGATATATGACAACTGAGCTACCAATGTCCTACCACAGGCTACATACATACCACCTGGCCTGCTGACTACTGACTTTGATATAAATTCTGAGTGGCTCTCTAGTACCTCTAGAACTGTCCTTTGCAAATTTTATCATGTCGGACTGCATATACACATTGTAGCACAAGAAGAGCAAATTCTCTGAATTTCCTCATGTCACAAATTTAAGCTCAAATTGTAGCAGAACTAAAAGCTGAATATTCTTTAGTGCTTTTGTCATTTACTTTCTTCCTGTTGCAACAACAGGTATTTCAAAATGAAGTTTCCAAAATATATTAATGCTTATTTGAAATCTCTCTGCCTAGAATTTATGCAGTGTATATTAATGGTTGATTAGTGAGAAATTCTGGCATGAATTTCATAGTTCACACATTTCCAGATGTTAGTAGGCAAAGTCTAAGATTCATGAAAAATACTAAGGGAATTCCTCTGAGAAAATGTAGACTTTTGCTTTGGTGAATGCATACTTTTTAAAAACTCTACACTGCAGCTTATTAAGAGTTTCATTCAAGATAAATGTGCTTCAATAATGCAGGATCTACAGATAGCTGAAGTAAATTCTACCTTAATGGGATTCAGAGAGAGAACTCCACATGTGTAAAATGATCACAGCATAAATGTTCACACAGCTTTCTCACACAAGATTAAGATATGAAACTGTTCTGGCAGAGCTTTTCTCCTAGTCTGTTCCAGGTCTAACTGTCCTTACCAGTGTAATGCTTTTATTCACAATGTCTAGCCTAAATTTCCTTATTACTTTGCAATCTTTCTGCAATCCACTGTACAGAATGGTTTATTTCCTTCTTGCATATTTGAAAGTTGTTTCTTCATTTTCTCTAAATTCAAAATGCATTTGGTTCAATAAAATTCATTCTAACATCTAAAAAAAGTCATGTTTTCTAGATCTCTGGTAATTTTTTGTAGTCTTTTCTTGGTCCTCCTAGAAAGATCCATAACCATTTTAAAATATGGTGTCCAACACAGACATTATACTCCAGAGAAGGCCAGGTCATATTACCTCTATGTGGTGACACTTCCACTCTACTGGATACACTCAGTAGTCATAGAAACCCCTTTACATCTTTTGGTGAAATTCAGAGATTCTGTAGAAGAATTTTTCTTACTTGACCTCTACTGCCAGCCCCATATTTTAGGCTGTGGAACAAACTGTCAGTTTTCTTCCATATGTATGGATGTAGCAAATTGTTTTGAGAACATACAGTTTGAGTTTTCTCTTAATGAATTGCATCCTCTATTTTTTTTCTTAATTTTTATGATCATTTTAATTTTTAATTTGTCTTCTACTCTGCTCGCACCTCTTACCATTTTTTTGTCATATGTGAATTTAAGTTTATGCTTTCATCCCATTCTCATGGTGTGAATGAAGCTACCAATGACCTCAGTGGAACCTCTGCTTCGCAATCCACATCCTGATCTACAAGTGAAAAACAAGTGACTCTGCTCTTTTAGTTTTTGAAGTATCTTCACAGTTTCCCATAGTTCCACATACACTACGCATGCCTAACTTAAAGAGAAACATCATAAAAAAAGCTAAAAACTGAGCTCTATGGTTTTAGATTCTATAAGGTACACAAGGTGAGCTAACTTCCAAATCCAGCTCTGCTAGTATTTTTGCTCTAGGAACAAGCTTATACAATGTGTACCTCAAATATATGACTCTGCCTCACATATTGTTGAGGTCCTATAAGCTCCTCAATGTCTTGCCCCCTCCCTCACCTGCCCCCCAAAGCCACCCTTATACTATTGTGGTGTGTCACTGCCCTAGATTTCTAGGTTGTGTGGAATTATTATAAACAATTAGAAGACAGTGTGTTTGGAGCTGTCTTTACAAGATACTCAAGATATAGATACCTGTCCATGGGTAAAATAAAAAACAAAATCAAGGTGCAGCACTGTAACTTTGATGTTTGAGATGTAATGCTTTAATTGTGCTTTTCAGAACTTTCTGCAGCACAGAAATTCTGTACAATATAGTCAAATTCATTCCTTTCTGTTTCAACAGGAATTTTTTTATTGTTGAACAAGTAGGAATTTAAAAAAAAAAAAAGGTGCCATTGATTTAATTTCACATTTAATAAAAATATAAGCATTCATTCTCTTAAGATTATAGAAACAACATTATTGAGTTGCAACACAGCACAGCATTAGGAAGGATATAGAATATATCCTAGAGCGTATAATAAGAATAAAGTTGTGCATGAATGCAGAGATTTGTTTCCTGTTTAACAGTGTAAACACAATATTTACTGATCTTTCTTCTGTCTTTCCCCACCTCCTTGCTTTTTGTTCATAATGAAACCTTTATCTTTTAAGTAAATTTAACATCCTTCATGCAATCAGGAGGGATTCAGATAGGAATTCTATGAAAGAGGACAGTGAGTATGTGCTAAAACAGGATTGCATTGATTTAAATACTCCTGGCACAAAGAATGTAGTCTCTTTTTTTGTGATGGGAGTTTTCAGTTGCTTATGTCTTATGCTGATCCTGACCTTGCATTTTTGATATCAATGGGGAAATTGTAACTGTCATCATCACTAGTAGGTATACGCCATTGTTGCTACAGTGATGGACATGAAAGGAACTAATATGGATCGTGCTTCAGCATGAATATGGCCTGAGTATTTCACAGTGAAAAGGCCATGTGAAAACACATTCTTCTGTAAATTGTTTGTATACAAGAATTTTGCTAATGATGAGTTTGCATGTTTTCTGCACTCAGAAGACCAGAGAAGGAATAGGAGAAGCTGTCTGTGGGGATGAGGACCTTATTGTGAGGGAAGAATTACATGGAGCTCAAGCCTGGATGCATGTGGCCTTATATTTCTCTGTTCTCACTCTGGCAGCTCATCAGCATGCTTAAATCCCAAACAAGCTGCCAAGAACAAAGGACACAGTACATTTACAAGGGAAGTGTTAAACCACATGGTCTTAAATGATTCTGATAAACTGCAAGAACACCAAAGTGGATAGATATCTAGTTGTAAGTTCTCAGGAATTCTTTCAGAAATATTTCCATTGATATAACCAACCAGGAGCAGAAAACTACAGACAGAGGTAACAAATGGGAAGAAAAAAAAAAAAAAACAAACAAACCTTTACAATCCAGCAGTTCATTTCATCTGCTTAAGAACGTGATCCTCACCAGGGTCTTCATCAAAAGTTAAATCAATAACTTTCCTTATTCAATATGTTAAGCATGAGATAAAAAGGTGCAGTCAGGAAATCTGATAGATAAAATGAACAAAAAATAAAAAGAACGCAGAGGATCCTCTACAGCACATGGATTAAAGTCATTGTCAGATCAGTAATTAATCTTTGGGAAACCTTTCCCATGGGAATATCTCAAAAGTACCTATAGAATTCACACAGCTCTTTGTTAAGTGAGATTGGCTGAACAGTTGAAGTCCTTGCTTGACAACTTAAGGCATCCTGCATGGCTCATGTTTTAGTTATGGGTTTCACTTGGTAATATTATTTTTGGTTAAAGAAATGTTTAGTCGACATTAAAACTATGATAGATACAGATTTTCTTTCCTTTTTTTCACCTTTACTTTGAGGTGCAAACTCAAAGTGTGTCTGTCAGGTTCCTGATTTTTATGGTCTGCTCTCTGACATTATTCCAAGAGGACAACTGTTAAGCCAATGGACCAAGGTATCAACTACTTGGTCCAGTACAGTATATCCTTTGTCCTGAAGTGTCAAAGTGATGGGGGTTCTAACACAAAATCTTTCCCTTTATGCAGTCTTTGCAGATCATCATGATATGCCTGACTCCAGAGACTGAAAAAGCACAGCAGATGAAGACAGCTATGGCACAATCCTTGTTGGACTTAATACACCTAGAAAAACTTTAGAATATATTTAGAGGGATTAGAAGGAGATCATAAAAACCTTCACTTCATCTGTATGTTTAAAACATAATGAAACTAGCTGAGGAATTACATTACTCTGAGGAGTAAATTTTATTTTGGAAGAAAGGGACTCAGGGATGAGGAGGATATTATAACTATGGATTTGGTTTTTACAGTGAGCAAAGACAAAAGACTGCCCGTGTACCTCAAGATCCAGGCCACTTGTACTTGATAAAACTTGAATTTGGTAGTTGTTAATTTAATAAGCATCTGTTTTACTCCTTTTGAGAAATTTATAATTTTGTTTCAAATTTATTATGAATTTCCTCTGTTTCTGTTTTAGAAGACAAGACCAGAAATAGTAATTGAAATAGAAATACTTCAGCATTATGACATAGGTGGATTTGTATTAAACTTTATCATCGTTATTTCTACTTTTCCAAGTTTTATCAAAGCTTGCTGATGATGTTAAATAGGATTTTTCTTTAAAACATGAAGAATGGCAAATATATTATCAATGTTTAAGAAACAATCAAAAAAAGCCATATAGAAAACAATTTATGGAAAACAGCAATGGCATTTGCTGATGTCTTAATCCTCTTGCTTAACAGATGATCATCCAGAAAGCCCTGGTTTCACCTGAGACAGAGTTAATTTTCTTCTCAATAGATGGTATAGTACTGTGTTTTGGATTTCGTATAAGAATAGTATTGATAGCACACTGATGTTTTAGTTGTTTCTAAGCAGTGCTTACACTAAGTAAAGGACTTACCAGCTTCTCATGCTCTGCCAATGAGAATGGAGATACTCAAGAAGCTGGGAGTGGACACAGCTGACTCAAACTGGTCAAAGGGATATTCCATAACCATGTGACATCAGGCTCAGCTCATAAACCGGGGGGAAACTGCTGGCTGGGAGTGACAGTCGTTGCTTGGGGACTGGCTGGGCATCAGCCAGCAGCTGGTGAGCAGTTGTTTTTTAGTTTTGCATCACTTATTTTTCTTTGGTTTTATTTTTCGCTTTTGTAATTTTCTTGTATTTTTCTTCTCTTGTAATTTTCCTTTTCAACAAAATTTCTTCTTCTATTGTATTACAATCATTAAATTGTTCTTGTGTCAATCCATGAGTCTTCCTACTTTTACAAATTTGACTGCCCTCCCCATCCCACTGTGTGGTGGAGTCTATGGCACCTAATTACTGACTGGGGTTAAACTACAGCAAATTCTCCTCGTTATGAAGGCAGTACATCTCTAGAACTCCTTTGATTGCATGCTAAGGTTTGAATATTTTCTTAAAAAAAAACCCTTTTTTTTAATTTAATGGTCATTGGTCCTTCTATTCATAGACAACGGTCAGGTACTGTGCAAATTATTTTACTGTAAATACAAATATTTTAACCCAATCAACACAATTTTAATGATATCCATTATAGATGATGCAATAATCTGCATATGTTTGATTTAACATTTTTGCTTCCAGGCATAACCATCTAACATGAATCTAGAAGACAAAGTTCAAGATGTATTGTGCTAATGAACTTTCAATTAAACCTACAATTTATGTACCTTACAGATGCAACTTAATCCTTTTAAGACAGCAAAATGAGGATGGGTCATTTTATGCAGAAATAATAGAAACTACCTATTACATTCAGTTTGTAAAACTGAAAACTTAAGTATACAAATAAGAGTAAATGTGCTCAATATAAGACATATGAGAATACACTACCGTAGCCTAATGTACACTGGCTTTCATATAATTTTCTAAAACCTCTTGTAGTTCTGTAGCTTAGCAATTCTGTTAATGATAAGACTCAAACTACCTGTAAACCTTCAAGAAGAATGCATATACTTATATTGATTCTATATCTCAGATATTTGTACAGGAAACTGGTTTCTGATGTAACTTTAATTTCAACATATAATTTATATTAATGGACATACTTTTTTTTCAGGGAAAAAAAGCAATACTATTAATTTTAGATCTTCTTAAACACATACAAATACTTGATTACTAAGGTTTGCAGGAAATGCTTTCTGTGAAATATCTCTAGATATTTGTAAAAACTTGCTTCTCACTTCACTACCTCCCCTACCCAAGAAAAGAAGAAATTAAAATTAGAATCCTCAGCTACTTTGTTCATACTCTCAAGTTTTTACAAAGAATAATTTGTTAAACTCTGATTACCTATTCAAAAAAGCATACAGAATTTAGACAATCCTAACCATTGGAATAACATAAAAATTCTCTAAGTAAAGACATTTGTAGTCAGACTATTTCAAGACTTTTACATTTATATTTAACAGTTCAAAGTCAGTGTGATGACCTGAAGTTTTCCAATCTCAAGGTATCCATATTATCCACCCTAATCTTTTACAGCAGTACGGTCCCAAGCAGCTTGTACCGCACCTTAGCAAGCAGAACAAGCCCATACTGCACTTTGTGGGCCACAACTCACACCTTAACTGAAGGGAGCTCGGGTCACACCCTGGTCTTAGACTGGTCCATGAACCATAGCAAGGGGAACAGCTGAGGTAAAAGTCCCAGCTGGCAAGATAAAAAGCCACATTAATTTCAGAGCTGCTCTTCTGATCCAACGGGACACACTAATGCAAATGTATTCAATGAAGTCAACAAATTTGCTAGCACACAGGGTGATGTGAGAGGTTTTGCGAGACAGATGATTAGATTCCTGAAAGGCTTACAGTCTTATGTTTTCTCATAAATAGTTTTATACCAGAGAATACATGGATTTTCCCAGTTAGCATACCCTGCTATATTTAGTCACAGTTGTATTGGAAATTAGAATGATTAGATAAAACTCATTTTCAAACACACACATATATTGCCAGTTAGTTAAACCACTAGAGAATTTCTCCATAAAACAAGCTGTCGCCATTTCTTCCCTTGTTTGTAGAGATGTATTATGGAGGCATACCTTAAAAATTAGTTTAAAATATTAATGGAATTGAACTTAGAAGATGATCTCTATTGATTACACCAATTCCTGCCAGCTCCATTGACAGGATCAACAACTGAGGATCAAACTGCCTCAGAGAAATAGACATCTGATAACAAATTCAATTTATTTTGAAAATTAGGCTGAATGAACTTTGTGAACTTCAGGATATAGTCTAAAACCTGTCTTCTTTTATGAGCTATCCTGGATGCACAACCTTAGATTCTAAACAGAGGTGTGTGTAAGGGAGATTCAAATTAGAAAAGAGAAGCTAGGTGGAGATCTCAATAAAATGCACTGTAACTGTATCTAGACAGCTATGATTACAACCAGTGTATACTAAAACATACATATTACTGAGGAAAACCTTCTCTATTTATAAACCAATAGCTTGTAATCAGATGTTTTTAAGATCCAAGCACTACCTAGATTGCTAGCAAGCCTGATAGAAATTAACAGACTGTGCAAACAGAGCCACAATGCCTTGTGTAAATTGTTAGAAAATACAACAATCTTTCTTTGTGTAAGTGTAGCCTCAAAAGCTTCAATAAATGTGACTCCATGGCACCTTAAATAGCCTATTAACAGTAGAAGTAGATCAGAGAAAGCCTTCATGCCAAATAGCCTGTGTGACAGGCAACAATACCACATATATGGTCTGAATACTCATCTAGCATTATCATAAACAGCTTCAGAAGGAAAGGCTAAAAAGGTGGTAGGATGGTATCTGGTTATTCCACTGTAGCCAGAGTACTGAAGGCACACAGAGAGCCTGCCTCAAGTAAAGTATTTCATGGAAAACATCAGCCACAAGAAAAGGCACAGGGTGGAATCAAAGAAATGTAGTTCGTGTGTGTACGTGTGTTTTACATAGTACTTATAATCAGCTTAATATAAGAAAAAACTCTGAACTAGCTGTCTACATGACTGTCTCTAAAAGTAATCATGATAAAATAAGATAATTTTAACTATCCTTGAGTTGCCAGAGAGTTCTTTAATTGCTTGATTTAAATGGTTTGATTTCAATTAAACTGAGAAAAAAATAGAATTAAGTGCTTCAACATTCACAGTACTTGACTAAATACAATTTACATAATTTGTGCAGGATCCCCAGTAGCAGGGTTCATGGTAAGAAATCATTGTGATTAAATCATTAAATCATATCCAGGAAGAGTGAACATTCTCATTGACATAGGAAGCTTTGAAGAGATTTTAAGAGATTTTAAACAACTAGAACCATCTAGTACTTTTATGAATAGCAAGGATTCTGAAGGTAGAAAATGTTTTAAAAAAAACCAGACTTTTTTTTTCAAAAAAAAGACAAACATACTCTATTTTTACTCTAATGTTTCACTTTCTCTTTAGTTCATCAACACATATACAATTTATTTCCACTTTCAGTCAGTTCAGCACTTCAGTGTTTCAACCTCTGGTCATGAATTTGAATTCATGCAAAGTATTCCCTCTGCCCTTCCCTATCTTTTCCCCAAAGTGAACACCCTTTTCAATGAATAGGCCCCAAAGTGCTGTTTATATAGCAGTTTATAATTTCTGTGGTTAGATTTCCCGGAAGAGCTGCTGATGATATGAAAAACGCCTTGGAGATTCAGTATAGCATAGCCAGTTCTTAGCTTTCACTCTGGTGGGGGTTTGGTTGTTTTTTTTAAGTTTTGTTTTAATTTTTCTTAATTGTTTGGTATATCTAACTTAAGGCCAGATAATACATCTATCAATATGTAGATCTCACCCAACAGATATTGAAGATATTGCCTTATTAATTTATTTCAACAGTTTTGGAACCATTACAGTATGTAGAAAAGTGGAAGCTTAACAATAAAAATAAATTGTCCAATCCCTTGCCAATACAAAGGTATCACTTCAAGATGATATTTTTTGTGTAATGCCATAAACAAGAACGACCCCAGCTACTAGATTTTCCATGGTAGTCTCACAGATATGAGGTTATAAAGCAGAGTTGTAACTTTTACAGGATGTATTTTGCATCCTATATTTACATGTATTTATGTGTTTTACTCAAACACATTGACATAATTGAGAGGTATCGCAGATTTTAATTCAGATTTTACACTAAAACTTTTTTTCAAATCAAAATCAGAGGAGCACAATTGTTGAAACTAAAGATGAAAGTATAAAATAATTTTGTGCAGAGATTTCGTCTCATGTTTTAACAACCTGATTTTCTTTACAATGTTAAATTGATCCTGAAAAAGTCTCTCTAATTTAACCTTGAGGTTCGCTTTTGATTTGAAGCTGGGAAGATCAAGCTATTGGCCAGCCAGAGCAGAAAATGAGATATTGTTTGAGCTACCCTTGTAAAAGACCAGGCTGACTCCAGGTTTACCACAAAAACCATGCAGCCCAATATAACATGTCACGTTAAACACTACAACATTATTTCAGTTGTGCCTGTTGACACAACAGACAAAAAGCTCCTTTTAAGCTCTTGGTGGCTTATTTGAAAATTCTTCCTAGTTCATGGATCACTGATCTGAAAGATAGGTGTATTAGAAAAATACTGAGGCAATCTTTCCCCAGAACATAAAAACACGGCTATAGTTTTAGAAGTACTCTTTAGTTTTCTTGACAAATTCATGGCACTTGAAGATCTAGCTGTTAATAAATAAAAATCTAAGAACAGTGGCACTCATGATTTCTTTTACCTTAGCAACTGTGTTCATGTAAAATAAAGCTAATTTAAATGTAATACTTCAAAAATGTTATAGCAAAGTTTCCTGTAAGAAAATATTTTATTGATGATTTAATTTTCTTTCCAGCATTGCTGAAGAAGTGTCACACCTCCATCTTCATTAGGAATGCTCCTATTAGTATGAATTAAATCCAAGCAGAATTTCCTTTAGCTCAGCAGATGGCCAAGGAAATTATGAAAACTTTTCAAATGTTTTCTTGATTTTCTATGGCACTATCTTTTAAAAATGGACAAAGAAGTCAGTGGTGATATTTTCTTGCTAAAATTTCAAATAGTTGGCTATGGACTGTCTTTCTCCAGGTCCTTTCTCCACTGTTCATGCTATCTAATTGATCCTTTTCCAAATGCTTAAATGCTGAGCTATGAAGTTTACTCATCTCCTGTGGTTTCAGTCATGTAAAAGATGTTGCTATGTACAAGATGATACATCTGAAGCTTCATTTCTCACAATTTTCCTGAATACTATGAAAGTTGATTCTCAATCGCTCCACCAGCAGACTTTGCCTGAACAATGTTGTTGAATATCCACGCTATCTCATTTGATACTCATCTGTTATTTTTCCAGAAAGAGTTTTCTCGTTCAACTCTTAAGAAACCATAAGGAGTAAGTTTGTCACTCACTGTGTTTTAAGATCTCAGAGTTTCTGCATAACTGAAAGTGCAGCAGGACACAATCTTTCCAAAGTTTTTGGAGTGAATAGGATCCCTTGCCATTTAATTCTTAAGGTAGCCTTGCAAAACAGCTTGTTTAGGTTGGATACTAGAAAAAAATCCTCTATCAAAAGAGTGATCAAGCATTGGAACATGCTGCTCACAGAAGCAGTGGAATCTCTTTCCCTGGAGGTGTTAAAAAAACATGTAGACATGGAACTTCATTACATAGTTTAGCAGGCATGGTGGTATTGGGCTGACAGTTGGATTGGATGACCTTAGAGGTCTTTCCCAACCTTAATGATTCTATGATTCTAGCTTCTCCAAGCTACTTGGATAGGTCAGTTAGCATTTTGAAGGACTGGAACTGTCTGACTGCCTCTGGTGTCGGAATATAAATTGTAGACTCTGCCATCACTCTTCCCAAATGCCCTCAACCTAACTAAAATACTGACATCATACTAACCAGGTTACACCACTGTCTACACCATGAAACTATGAACTTTGAAAAAGATAGAGCAAAAAGTAACCATATCTCTCTTTGCCCCTGCTTCTACTTTGTGTGCCACAAGTAGATTAATGAATCATTGTTATGTTTTGTGATCAAGTCCCCATACTTCAATTCTAATCCCCCCCCCATTTCTGTTTGGTTGGGTTTTTTTCTCCCTGTAATAGTCATTGTTCTGTCCTGGTGCTTACATTCATTTCTGTCTTCAGCACACTCCTCATTAAGTCAACTGACTTCATTCTGAACTGCATCTTGACCAACTGCAGAACTGCAGAATTTGGATGCTCTGGAGTCAGAGTATTGGGACTTCAGCACCTATTTGTTTTTCAAACAAGCCCAGTGAGTTAATTTAGACTTGGAAAAATGAATAAATGAATACAACACTACCTCCTCCAAACTATCTCATAACATTGGCAAGTGTCAGAACAAGTGTCAGAACATTGGCAAGTGTGTGTCAGCCAGCTTAAGAACTGGAAAAGTCTTGTCCCTTTGATCAGCTCCAACAACAAACTTTCCTCATAATAGTGTAGTTCTTTTGAAAGAAAGAAAAAGAGGTGAGGGGAGGTGAGGTTTGCATGCCATCATAAATATTTTCTTTAAACCATTAAACTACCTAGAATGTTCAAAGCGTTTATCTTTCAAGAGGAGTTTCACAGAGACAGATCTAGGCAGAAAAGTACATAAATGGCAACAGAATAACTGCAAAAACTGGGAGAAGGGTAAGTATTTTTTTCTACGGAGTTGGGAAATCTTTCCTAGTTTTCTTTTCTTAGGAGAAATTAGCTGTACTAATGAGGACTAGTGCCTCTGGTACAAGATTTCAGTGCTAGCAGATTTAAGCCTTAGTAGCCTGCATTAGGTAAATAGATGAGACCTCCGAGCATTTCCATAGCTTCTTAAATTAAACCAATGCATGTGAAAATGTTCCTGGTGACTTTTTATAACAGCTTTGTACAGGTTATATCACTGCATTCAATAATGCAGGTTTTGGCACTAGAACGTCCCTGCTGCAAACTTAAAAGATCCTTGTGAATTTAGCCAGAGCAGATTGCAGTATTTTTTTCACTAAGAAAAAAAACAATGACAGTATAACTAAACTATAATACAAAAGCATGCTTAAAAATGCTACAAATATGTAAAAGGTACTCCAAAATCTCTACAGTAACGTGGGTATTACACAGGGTTTGCAGCATTCATTTTCAAATGTACTGACCATTTTTTTCTGTCAGTTGTCTAGATATATGAGAGTAGAAAAAATATAGTTTCTGCTCATTACTATCAGCTACTGCAGTTTCAAATTTTTTTTCTTTTATAAACAATTTCACGTAGAAAGTTTGGAATAGTAAAATTGGATTAAGCATTTAATTATTTTACCATAATCTCTTTGTCCTACACATTTATGATTCTGTAAATACAGCTATTATTAACTTAATAAAAAAGGCTCTACCAAGTGGAAAATAAAGCTTGTATAAAAATGTAGACAAGTATTTAGGAGAAATAATGCTCACTGATCTCCAAAAAATATGCTTGTCTGTATAACACACAGCAGTTAGGACTGCTTTATATGATTCATAAGGAAAAATGTGGCCATGAAAATAATGCTGGCAAATGATGCCGCTAGGGAACAGTAAGTTGAAGGTGTAATGGCTCCTGCTAGTTTAGAGGACAGTAAAAGAAATATTATGTTCTCCGCATTTTCCACAGGAACACCTTGAAAGTAAATCCAAATTAACAAGAGGCATAAATTTAAATTACATTCTTTAAACGATATTAGATCTTGATACTGACGCTCTTAAGGATTAGAAATATGGTCGTGTTACTGGAACATAACAAGCTAAACCTCAATAACAAGCTTTGTATATTCTTGTGCATGATAAAATGTGAGGAAAGATTAATTACTTTAAACCTCTTAGGTGAATATATTTAATATTGTGTGTGCTGTATACTACAAGCATATACACAAATATGTACTGCTAAGTTCCTGCCCAGGAACTAATCAGTAAATGCCTGTGTACCAGTATTCAGACTGACTCTGGCCATTGCAATTAACTTTACTTATAGCTAGCCTCTAGAACATATTTTAGGTATGAGGATTCCAGTCATGGAATTGTAGAATGGTTTGAGTTGGAAGGGACCTTAAAGATCACTTAGTCCCAATCCCTTTGCTATGGGCAGGTACACTTTTAATTAGGTCAAGAGTCGTTGGAGTCTCATCTAATCTGGTCTTGAACACCTCCAGGATGGGACATCCATGACTTCTCTGGGCAAAGAAGCTGGTAAAAATATGTGTAGAGTTAACCAATGCCTAATTCAGTTGATTCTAGGAATGGTTTTGAATCGTTCATCATTACCTAACATTGCTCCTTGTAATATAAGCTGCCTTATAATGTGATACTTACATTTTAAAAAGAACAAAAAAATGAAGAATACATAATGATTAACAGTTGAACTTGTTATCAATTCTAAGCAAACCCATTTTTTAAAATTATTCTATGTACAATATCTCTTAATTTAAATGAAAAGTGAACAAACTGGCACTATTAGCAAAGAACTTACTTCACTTACTGCAAATTTGTCTTTAGTGGGAAAAAGATAATATATTATGGATGAACACTGAGGTAAAATAAATCTAAGCAGTCCTTCAAGCAGGTATTTAAGTTCATTACTCCTTTCTTTAAAAATAACTTGTTATTTTTAATAAGACACTTATCTAAAGAAAAGGAAATGCTAATTTAGAAGGTCTCAGATTTACTTTTAGACATACAAATTTCCGAAAATCAAGTGACTATTTTGGCTTCTACTCTTTTGAACTGATAGCTCCAAGCCTTCCAAAGCCTTTGTTAGAAAAGGAAGAGAATTGGGCAGACCACAGAACTAGGCCCTTTCCTTGAAACCAGTTGAGACTTGTAAGCCATGCAACCTCTGTGTAGAAGCTCACCTATTTCACTTGGACCAAAGATCACCCCCAGATCAGAGCCTCAATAAGCAATGTTAAGTTAGGTTCTATGATGCTTTGGAGCAGATCTAAATCTTGCAGAATGATGAGTATTCTCTTACATCAGAGTTTTTAACATTTTGTTCTTGTGAGGGTAGTGATGCTGCTTAGATTTAAATCCATACTGTCATCTTGTTGAGGATCACGATGTTCAGAAACTTCTAAAATCAGGCTTTCATTGATAAAGTTCTGCAGTAAATTAGTTTATTAGTTAGCGCTTTTTATATAATCACACGTTGTCCATTGAGGAAACGGAAGGCTTTTCTCTTTTAAATTAAGTGTATCCTGGAGGATCTCACCATCATAGACATGCTAAAAACACATAAAATCAGTTGAAATGTCATTATTTTGAAGTAGCAACATATAATATTTGAATGTAAAATGTTTAATAAAGAGAAATAGGTTTCATTTCAAATGCTTTCTTATTCACATTATCACTCAAATGGTAAAATTAAAAAATATTCCATGTAGAATTCATATTATTTGCATCCTACAATATTTAATGTGTTTTAATATTAATGCACATCCTGGCTAAAGATTTTTTTTCATAACACACTAGAGAGATTACATAATAATCTACAATAAATGCATCCAGATCATACAGAAGATTAACTTAAGCCATTATTTAGGGATCTGAAATGCTTAAAACCAAATAAATAAATAATCTGTAGCCTTCCTACCCCTATTTATTCTTTGAAATGAAAGTAGAAATTAAGAATTTACCAAGTGAAAAGCAAAAATATTCCAAAATTTAGTATATTTTACTTGTTGTGTATTTTCACTAGAAAAGAAATTGCCAGTAGAAGGGCATTGGTACGTTTATTTCCTTTTTCTTTTTATTTAATGAGTAATAATTTTCAAAAATGTCTATTTTTAATAATTGCTATAGAATATATTGAACATATTCAGTGTGTTGAGAAAAGAACGTCTATACTTGTGCACACATATACAGATGACCATTTCTTGCTGCTGAATCTCTTCATGCACATTAAAAAAGAACATCCACCTTGGTGCCAAATCCTCCATTGGTAGTTATGTGCTAATAATGCCTAAGTTTTATTAGATTTCTTAAAGTTTCACAGTTTCTCCAAGAATTAAATTATTTCATAACTCCTACAGTGTGATTTTATTAACTGTTAAGGTTAGTCATCTTCAGAAGAAAACCCTTTCACACAGGCTTTCTTAAAGTTTGAATTACAATAAATGGATAAGAGAACCAATTTGTAATTTTTGATTTTAATATACAAAACTATTGAAGCAAAAGAATCCTAAGGAAATCAACATTCTTTTCTTTCTTTCACATAGATAGCATATCTGACCATTAAACTAACCTTCTGGGCACAAGAAAGCAAAAAAAAATCCAAAATAAAAAATAAACCCTCCAACACAAACATCTTGAGAAGAAATGGGAAACACTAGGAGAATCACTGCTAAAGAAACTACAGAACCACGATCAAAGTGCTTTGATTTTCTGAACAGTCAGTAATTTCGCTCCATGCATAAACAAAGATGGTTTGTGTATACTTTGGAAACTCCACGCATAAAAGTATCTACTTTTCTAACTCAATATTATCATATAAAGAGGTTTAGTTACAATAGATTCAAATGAAGCCTGAAAATGCTTAGCAATTTTCTAGCCTGAACATTGAGATCATTTTGTCAAAAGGATAAAAATTAAAACTGTGGGAAGTCAGAGCAAAACGTAAATTGCAAAATGCAGTAACTTAGCAGAAAATACTAAGAGAAATGAAATGTATGGCTCAAATAGAGCTTGGCTTGCAGCTAAGAAACCTGAATTCCACTGGAAGTAGGCAGTAAACTAGATATGGACTAAGAAGAAACTAAAGTGAAATATTACCAAAGAAAAAGGAAAGGAGTCCACAAGGACAGACACAATATAACACGGAAGAGAAGTAACACCATGATATAAAGGCAAAAATGAAAGATCAAGTGTTAAAACAGCATGGACAGCAAAACATATACTGTTCCTTTGTACAAAGCAGAATTCTGGATAGTAGTGTCATTTTGTGAAATTTCAGTGGTAACAGCTGTAACTATGAGAGAAAAGTAATAAAGAAGGCAAACAATTTCACCTGGAAGCCTTAACTATGGAACTCTAAGTTGTGAGGAATAGGTCATTGCAAAGCATGACAACATTCAACACAGCAAAGAATTGCTTTGTTCGGTTGAGGTTGCTAATCTTTACAAGTTTTTATGCCAACCTGGTTTAGAGTTACCAGGAAAAGACAAAAGTAAAATCAGGCTCATGTTTACTGAACCCTGCTCTCAGTGATCAAACCAAATCCAGCATTATGTAGCTCCTTTCCATTTCCACCACTGCTTGCATGTACAACAAATGGTTGAACCTGAACCTAATAGTATCACTTCTCAATAAACTGGACCAATACAGGAACATTTATAGATCTAAACCAGGCGTACCTAGACAAACTGTAAGCCTGCAGAAACAGCAGTCTCCCTGTAGTCACAAAGCAGCCTCACTGTGAATAATGCTCCAAATATGAATGTTTACATATTAAGAATTAATAACCAGTCTAATAAATATTTTCAAATTATTCAGAAAAAAAGAACCTTGTAATTCCACCAAACAAATGGATTTCCTATAGCAAATATAACCAAACAGTTCTTCACATCTGACATAAATCATTACATTTCCATTAACTTCAACGGAGAAACTTCAACTCGATTACTGAGACCAAATATAGTTAATATACTTGTTGTGCATGTTATGTCCCCTATATACCCTTCAAGAATAGTCAGTCCAGAATGTATGTAAAATCATAGAATTGCAGAATCATAGAATCATCCACCCGTCCTTTAAACACCTCCATGGAAGGTGACATAACCACCTCCCTGGGCAGCCTGCTCCAGTGCCCAATGACCCTTTCTGTGAAAAATTTTTCCTAATATTCAGCCTAAACCTCCCCTGGCGGAGTTTGAGGCCATTCCTCCTGTCCCCTGTCACTTGGGAGAAGAGGCCAGCACCCTCCTCTCCACAACGTCCTTTCAGGTAGTTATAGAGAGCAATGAGGTCTCCTTTCAGCCTCCTCTTCTCCAGGCTAAACACCCCCAGCTCTCTCAGCTGCTCCTCATAAGGCCTGTTCTCCAGCCCCTTCACCAGCTTTGTTGCTCTTCTCTGGACTCGCTCCAGAACCTCAACATCCTTCTTGTGGTGAGGGGCCCAGAACTGAACACAGGATTCGAGGTGCGGTCTCACCAGTGCCGAGTACAGAGGGAGAATAACCTCCCTGGACCTGCTGGTCACGCTGTTTCTGATACAAGCCAAGATGCCATTGGCCTTCTTGGCCACCTGGGCCACTGCTGGCTCATGTTCAGTCGCTGTCAACCAACACCCCCAGGTCCTTCTCCTCCTGGCAGCTTTCCAGCCAGACTTCTCCTAGTCTGTAGCTGCACAGGGTTGTTGTGCCCCAAGCGCAGGACCCAGCATTTGGCCTTGTTAAACCTCATGCCATTGGTCTCAGCGCAGTGGTCCAGCCTGTTCAGATCCATTTGCAGATCCTCCCGACCCTCCATCAGATCCATGCTTACACCCAGCTTAGTGTCATCTGCAAACTTGCTAAGGGAGCACTCGATGCCTTCATCCAGGTCATCAAAGACATTGAATAGAGCTGGACCCAGCACTGAGCCCTGGGGACACCACTTGTAACTGGCCTCCAGCTGGAGTTAACGCCATTTCCAACCACACTCCAGGCCAGGCCATTCAACCAGTTTTCCACCCAGGAAAGCATTCGCCTGTCCAGTCCAAAGGCCAACAGTTTCTCAAGAAGAAGGCTGTGGCACTCAAGATCACCTGTTCCATGACTTTCCCCATCACTGAGGTCAGACTGACAGGCCTTTAGTTCCCTGGATCCTCCTTCCAGCCCTTCTTGTAGATGCACACAACATCAGCCAGCCTCCAGTCCAGTGGAACTTCCCCAGTCAGCCAGGACTGCTGGAAGATGATGGAAAGGGGTTTGGCCAGCACATTCGCCAGCTCCCTCAATACTCTTGGATGGATCCCATCTGCCCCATAGACTTGTGGGTGTCTAGCCCCTCTCCTCACACCAGGCTCAGAGCCAGGCATTAATCGATTTCTTCTTTTTGACTACTTGTGCCTCTGTATTTAACATTGGAATGGAGCTAATAGCATTGGAATGGAGCTAGAGAATATGCAGTCTGCAATTATAAAATCAAAAAGTAACACCACAAACAAACCAGAAGAAAATATGAATAGCTTTAAAACTGTAAAAATTCTTATAATATGTTGCACAATTAATAGATGTCATCTTTACAAATATAACAAGCAGCAAAAGAGTAGAAAAAACATGGCAATCTCTTCTTTGATAGATGAGAACAAAGAAGAGTTAAGGCTGAGCCTTATTTCCTCTGCTCTCATGTTCTCTCATCCAAAGTAACACTTGACTTGCTTGTCTTTAATTACCATGATGCCAGATGAAAACAATCCTAGAGACAAAAATAGAGTAAAAGGCAATGCAGCAAAACTGTCAAAGTGGTGGTAGAGCCCCCAGGAAAGAGAAAAAATTCCTAGAAAGTTATGCAGAATCTGTGACTCCTCCTATAGGAGAGATCACCCTTTACCCAGGTGTGCTTGGGATGGGAACGTAACACTGTGTCACCACTGAGGAACAAACAAACAAAAAAGAATAAGGACATGCTAAATTAAATTTTATGCTTATGTTGAAATAAATGGGTACTGTAAATGGCTTTGCTATTACTTCTCAGAGTGATGTAAAATCTTTGCACACATAAAGCTGAGAAAACAACTTCTTTTTTGTTTCTCAGCAACTTTGCAGCAGTTTTTGTTTTAATTTTTAAAAAATCTTAATATAGTATTTTAAGAAGAAGAAACAGGAAGATGGAGCAGCAAGCAAACTCCTGTTGAGGCTAATTGTGGGCTGAGTGAGGAGGGTGGACAGGGCAGGGCTGATCCTGCAGGAGCTGACTGAGGGAGCAGGGTCCCTGGGGGAGAGTGGTAGCCGAAGGTGGCCCAGAGATATGGAGCACTGGAACCTCTCTGTTGGGAAGGGCTGAGGCTGGGCTAGGCTGTCTTCCCACATCTCGAGTCAGGATCAGGTCTGGCGTGGGACACTGGGGTCAGGCACAGCCCAGGATGACCAGAAAGGGCCATGGGGATGGGTTGGGCTGTTGGAGTCAGGATCAGAGAGGCTGATTGGCATGCATGAGGCAAGGAAAGAGAGCCCTGTGCCATGGGCTAGTGCTCAGGCACAGCCAGGCCTGGTACCGCCCTGATGTCTCTACAACATGACGAGAAGGCAAGGCTAGAGGCAGGGTTGTGGCAAGCCCAGAGCTGGCTCCTTTGCCCAGGGGCAGTTTTAAAAGCATGCCATACAGCAACACCCATTCCCATGGAAAATACAGGTTATCCACGTGAGGGAAGCCAGAATTACGTGCGCTGCTAAAGAAACTGAAAAGAATCATAGCCAGTCCAACCCTGGCCATGCTCCCCCCTTGCCTGGGGGGGCTGCCAAGTTCCCACAGCCTAGAGTACTTGCAGCAAAGTTCCATCAAAGAGTAGTCCTTCAGCTAAACCCCACAGAATGTATGGACAGTGCCAATAAAAAAAAAAAGTTTCTGAAAACTTTTCAGAAAATTCTTATTTGTAAAACTGTAAGCATATCAAAAGAACAGAAGAGAAAAGCACGATTTGTTAGAAGCTGGCTTACATTTTATAAGAGGAACAGATGTTTTATTGTAATTAAACCTCATCTTTTTTGTACAAGGTGACTCTTGGAGCACAAATATACTCCAAGTAAACAAGTCTACTGTATTGCTTTCACATGAATGTTGATGATCCACGACTTTCTTGTAAATCTATCTTACACTCGAAGAATTACTTTAAAAAAAATAAATCTCTATTTCAGCTCAGATGGCTTTTCATTCTATTGCTTACTCTCCCAGCTAAGCCCTAAATAATTACTTTTACTTAGTATGTCTTGAATATTTATGGAAACTTCCTTTCTGTAATATAAAAATGAAGCATAGACATCTGAGATTAGTAACCAAATGAACCCAATGTTGAGTTGATTAAAACCTGCTTAGCAGCAGTGTACTGCATTGTCACACTCTTATAAGCAATTTTACATAGTTAGAACTATCCAATTACTTTTTCAAATATATTAGTGAAGTGTTGTAAACAGTGCAATGTGCTAGTTTAAACAACACACAGTAAAATACGTATACAGTTAAGTAAATCATTGTCAGGCTCTGGCTCTCTTCTAGCAAATCTCCTGTCAAAGTCAGCTTGAGGTCAAGTTCAAGTGGGGACTGTGGGATGTTTGCAGTCCAGTGGGTCATGTTTGTGAAGAGAGAAACCTTGGGGAGATACAGTACAAGAAAGAAACAATGAATGTCACCTTGAGGGCCAACTCTTCTGTCCCATCAGAGCATCTACCAAGTAAAACAAGGTGCATGTTTCAGATGCTTATTTATCTCTGGATTATTTCCTCAGGGTTTCAAGTTTTGTATTATCTTTATTAAAATAATATTCCTCTATGCAGACTTTAGATTTACATAACCCCACAGAATTTCATGCTAATAGAAAAAAACAAAATTAATGCAACAGTACCCTTAATAAAGGTCATGTACTGGAGGCAAAGCAGCAAAACCTTTTAGGCAAGTATAAAAACCTTATCATCTAACCAGTGACTGTACAGTAAGATAAAGATGTCACCATGGATGACACTTACATGAGAGCTAGTAGGAAAAAGAGGCTGACAGATTACTCGTCACCAAAACTATTAGCAGAATACTACAAACCTAAAAATTTCTGGAGCTGTGGCATGCTGACATATCTTTCCCCAGCTTAGGGCAGCCTTGATTATAGGCAATTCTGTGTAGACAATGTCAATCTCTTGATTAAAATCTACATGTCAGAGAAAGTACAAACTTGTGAGCATGTGAATGCACAAACCGTGAGCATGTGAATGATTCATTATTCAGATGCAAGGAGAGCTGTGTTTATATGAGTACATTCATCATCATTTGTTCCCTTTCAGGTTTATGACTATCTGCCACTTTATTTTAGCAAGGAATAGCATAACAAAAAGGAATGGCTTTCTTCCTTTCTTCCATTCTTCCTTGCTTCCTTGTTTCCTTTCTTCCTTTCTTTCTCTCTCCCTTTACTTTTTCTGCTGCAAGATGCTGTACTTGGCTGACAGTTTTAAAATGAAGCATTTGTCATGTTCAAGTCAAAGTAACAAAGTCAGAACCCAACTTGCTTCTGTGATAAAAGGAAAATCTCCACTGAATTTCTACTGGTAGAAAAAGAACACAACTCATTTTATTTGATGGTTCATCTGGAAGAAATCATGCAAGAGACCATTATCCACCAGAAGTCTGCATCTTGGAATCTTCCTTCTGTTTCTGTATTAGTTGTCAGTCTGAATTTTATACACCTGAAATTACTTAAATGCTGAAAGAAAAGAAATGTATTAAAATCACAAATACCCAAGTCAACCTTCTCTTATGTGCTTCAGCCTTCTTTTACATCATGGACATTGGCTTGATGTAGCAGACTTCAAGACATCAAGGATTTTTTCTTTCACTTCAGTGAATATGAAGAAAGCTCAGACCAATGCTTCTGCAACTGAAATGATTTCAAGTGGTTTTACTAATGAATTCTTAATCTAGTTTGATAGAAATATGCATGAAAATAATATTCAGTTCAGAGATTAACCATTCAGAAAGAAACAAACAAAATGTTTGAGTTCAGAGAGGAGTAACAAAGGTGACTAACATTTTTACTTATAATGAAATATTAAAAGAAATAGTGAATATAGAGCTCTTCTGAGCCATAATTTTGGGGTTATAATGGTAGTATAACTTTTCAATAGCAGTCCATGAAGAGTATAAGATAGCAAGGAGGTCAATGAAGTATTTAAAGCAGCTGAATCTATAGTAATGAGAAAAATCCCAAAAAATAAATTCAGAAAGAATGCTGTGAGAAAAAAAAAATACCAAAGTAATATCATTCAGGCAATAATCTTCTAGGGGAAGGAAGGGGAGAATGATGGAAATCCCACAGCAGTGGAGCTTTTAAAAATACTTCTGAAAATAAAGAATAACGAAAAATTCCCTCTTAGTGAAGTTATCTATTAAGTCACATCCGTATCTAAGATACATTGTTGAATACTTGACTCTATCATTATTTTAATATCATTTGTCAATGACATATCATAATGTGATATGTTGTGGTGTCATTTTTTTAAATATACCTTTTAGAAGTATCTCTAGTAACAATAACCACCAAAATGTTTTCAATTTACAATTTAATGTAAATAGACACAAATGAAAATAAGTCCATTATTTAAAAATAAGGTATATATTTTTTAAAGGTTATTTTCCAGTTTAAACTCCATATTAGTTTTCTTACCTTCTCTATCTAATTCTTCAACTACAAAGAAAGGTGTGGAAAAGTTTGGTAAAAAGGACAGTAACTTGCTATATCTTTTAGTGAAACAGAAATTTTAACCTCATTTGTGTTGGCCATTTTGTTATCAGCAATTGTGAAAACACATTTTATTTATAGTTATTCTGATCAACATTATCTAGATAATGGCTTCTAGCTACCAGAACAGCTCATAGAACTACGGATTAATCTCTTAAAATCTTACATATTCAAATTCCACATTTGCACATGACATATAATATACCCTGTGGACTGGCATATGATAGCTACTCTAGGCAAAAATTGTACAGCCAAGTAGGCATCAGATGAAAGTATTTTACAGGTAACTGGTTATTATGAGTCCTCATTAATGCTAAACTGTAATGGAATCCTTGTAAGAACTATTTTAAAATAATTGAATTCTAAGTCATGGGGCATTTACAGTGTTCTCTAGTAAACCAGTAAACAAGATTACTAGGAAGGATAAAGATTAAATAAGCCAGTTTTTGCTGTTAAGAAGCTATCACCACTGAACTGGCTAGATCCACTTAAGAATGCATTCATCTTGGTAACTGTAAATTGCCAATAATTGCACTGATCCCAGCATTTACTATTAGGAATTAAATTACAAATTACTGACTCAACACATAACACACTGCACCCTTCAAACTGTGTTTAGAATGAAGAAATGGGATAGTACTTTTAATATTAAAATTTAAATGTTAAATTTTAAGAGCTATGGTAGATAAATGCTCTTCTGATTTTACTTTACAAACAGCCTTATGCAGATTGATTAAATTAACAGGATTTGAGCTATCAACTTGGAACTTAACTACAAAATAAACATTTTCCTGATTCTGATATTCTTGCCTTAATTACAGATAAAATATAGATTATATGTTAATAACTCCTGATGAGAGTAGAAGGTCTTATACAGGTCTCAAACACAGAAAAATTCTAATAAAGTTCTCTTCATGTTAAGAAAAATTGGTGACATTTTGTGTCTGATGAAAACATTAAGTTACAAAGACTCAGAAGCAAACTATGCCTTACAGAAATGAGAAAGATTTTAAGAACCAAAGTGTTGTCTCTCCTTACAAAGTCAGATCAGTCAATGAGAACAAATATCTTTAGAGTTACTATCTATAAATTTTTGTTTTGGAAAACAGTATTAAATTATGACTAAATGTGAAGTTTTTCTATGTGGTTGGACATACGGATGCATGATAAACAAATCATTCTGAAACAATAACCCTGCCCACTTTAGGTGTGATGTGATTAGAAGGTCAAGAATCAAGGAGAATACTCAAAAATAAGCAAGTTCAGACTGAAATTCATAACGAATAGTAAGCCTTTTTTAATTGTTATTTTACTATTTGGGTGAAGAGATCAGCATGAATTCTGCAATTTAGTGTTTATCTGTAAAATAATGGCTTCACTGTTGAATAATAACAATGGATGTAAAATAATGGCTTTGCTGGTCAGCAGCTTCACTGTTGAATCATAACAATGGATGTCTAATAAGCATCTCTTATCCACTACCCAAATGGCAATTACAGTCATTTTCTCACTGGAAACTGCAATGTCTTCTTTATTTGGCACTAAAATTATTAGCTTTTTTAAAGCATTGGATTAATCAATACAAAAGCTGCTTATATAGTCCTGATACTGATCTATTATCCCTTAATCTGATTCTTGATCTTGCTCAGTGCATGAAGATTTTTTTTCTTTCTTTTAATGAATATAATATCTCTTGTAATGGGCCCATGGAAAATCTAAGTAGGCTCTCTCCCCAAGCTATATTACCCAATTCATTTTGTCTTTCAAGACCAGATTCATTTATAGAAAATAATTATATTCAGGAAAGGGAAGTAATAATGTAATAATTTATGTATCTAATACAAACAAGTTTAAAGTGAAGTCTGACCTAAGCATTTGCTTAAATGCTGGGATAAAAAAAAAAATCCATTCAGACATGATAAATCATGCCATTTACTAACATGCCTTGAATAACCGGAGGAGGGTTAGAATCTATTCCTAAATATACCTGCACAGCATATGGATTGCAATCAGTGTTATCCATGTACTCTATAATAACTTGAAAATTATGAAAATCACTGCAGGTATTAAATTCAGCAGCTGGCACAGATAGGTTGTTGAGTTCAACTTGATCTTTGTTTTAATCTTTGCAATTCCGTGATTAATAGTGTCATATGAAGTAATAAACCAAAAACAAAACAAAGAACCCCACCCAAAGGCTTAATGTTGATGGGATGTACAAGTATCTCTACCTAGTTAATTATAATTTCTTACAAGAGTAATCTGTTCATTGAAAAGTTGGTTTGAGATGATGATGAGTATGTATTGGTAAGTCTCAGAAAAAGCTATTCAGTTCTTGTATTCAGAGGGATTAAGAGACATGTATAATACGCCTTACTTGTGAGAGACGCTTTTTGAACTATGAGTGAATTTTTCAAATTTGTAAGGTTAAGAGTATTTTAATTAAAAATTCACGAAATCATAGAATGGTTGAGGTTAGAAGGGACCTCTGGAAGTCATCTTGTACAGTCCCTCTGCTATAGGAAGGACATCTAAAGTTGATTTCTCAGGACCACGTCTAGATGGCTTTTGAGTATCTCCAGGGATGGAGACTCCACAACATCTGTGAACAACTTGTTTCAGGGCTTCTTCACGGATAGAGAATAAGAACATAGTTACTAGGATTCCTATTATCTGTTGACACGGAAAGTGGAGTTAAACTGTTGTAACATTAAATATGTAAATGTCTGTAACAGTCTAATAAATGCCCTCTCTTGCAGTGAGAATTAATGTCTTGCAAAACACGATTCAATGCCTTGGTTTTGGTGACAATACCAATACAAAGCAGACCATATTCTAGAAGCATGTTTCCCAGTATTTACATAAGCAGGGTCTAAGCAGCTTGCCCAGATGCATACATTTAAATTCCAAATACCAAAAATTAGGTCAACTGAATACACTGCAATGGTCAAACGAGACTTAAATAATATAGTAGTACATCTATGGCCTTACTAAATGACTCTGGCATTCAGTATAAAACTATTATGGAGACTATATATGCTTATATGGCCTTAACCAACAGAAATTGAGATACAAAGTTAACAGGTTTTTATAGCTAGAATGAACAAAACATTTCTTATTACAAAGTTGTTACCCTCTACATACTAATCCTTCCTCATCCAAGAATAAGACAACTACTGCTGTTACAGGTACTGTTTCGGGGAAGTTATGAAGCACATTTCTCCATTACGGCAAAAATCAAGCACTTTTAGATTTTACATCGTAAGTTACTTGTGCATCACATATGAAACAGCAACCACATTATTATTGCAAGTTCAATAATATAACATTGGCCACCTTCCTTAAAACACCTGCCTGTGATATAATACGGTTTATTGTTATGCTCACTTATGGAAACTTTACTTCTTTAATCTAACTTTACTTAACATCCATTTTCTACTGAAATTTCACTAAGACTCCATTTGATGATTTATATACAATATACTTTATATTTTAGCAATGTATAGTTCTTTTTAGTGATTATAATAATCTGTGACTGTTGACCAAGTCTAGCCATGACGAAGTCAATGATAAATATGGCAAGACAAAATTAAGGCCTGAATAATACGTTTCACAGCAAGCAACATAGTTAGAGTTGTGTAAGTATTTAAAATAAATTTCTACTAATAGTCATTTTAACAAAATAATCAAAATTTATTTAGTCACACACAAGATCCCTTTCTTTTAATTTTTCATACGTACAGTTACTGAAGGATTAATATTGCCTCCAAAAGAATAGTTTTCAGTTTTTATTTATGTAGTCAGTGTCCATAAAAGTTCACTCACAAATAAAACTTCAAAAGACATTTTGATTTAATTGGTAATTAATTAGATAAAAGAATAGTTCTCTGTTCTGGTTTGGGCTAAACTTGTGACATTCTCTTGAGTAAATCTTTTTGTAGAAAAAAACACCAGCAGATGAAGGTAAGAAAATAAATCTAAATTCAAGGATATTCAAGAGGAAATCCTGGCATTCCCAAGATAGTAAAATCCCACGTATTTAATTTCTGTCTTTCCAATTACATAAAGATGCAGGAGTCCTAAATATGTTTATATGAACATAAGTGAAATAGTCCCTGATTTCTTCTACCTGTGAGATATCCATACACAGACCTTAAATATGTAAAAGCACACCTGGGATCTAAACCTTGTCTTTTGCTCTCTTTTCATGTCACTATACTCTAGTGGGATCTTTGTTTTGTGGGGCACAACAGTTTGGGGTGGGTTTTGTTAATAACAGCAATATTACTTTGTTGTTCTAATTGTTGTAATGATTGTTTTTAATTTTGTTGTATTAATTGTTTTTCTAATGTACAAAGGAAAGAGAATATACATAGCAACAAATAAAAAGTTTCTCTGTCAGTCCTTACATCTGAAATTCAGGGATTTTTAAGAATGTCTGGAACTCAGTTGTCCTATCTGATTCACCATAGCAGTATGAACTGAAAATACATCTAAGACTCACTGAGGCTACTACTGTGTGAGGGAGGGAAATACTGCAAAAGCAAGTGTGAGCAAGTGGAAAACTGCATTTGACTTCAGTCTCTAAATGTTGTGCCTTCACAAATACTGCTTAGTGGGAATAAACAAACAAGAGTCTATATGTGTACAGCAGAGTCATTGATTTAATCCTAAGAGATAAATGATCATTTGCAACTGTGCCCATTTTTTCAACATTAATGAATCATTAAATATTGCTTCTAGACCTCCCTGATCTTTCAGTGATTAAGTAGCTGATCCTACTGCACCATAGAGTATTTACGTTCCTTGGAATGAGAATTCTTAGAGATAGTAAAAAAGATGCCTTTCATGTTTTATATATATTTTATTCAGATTCCTAATAAACACAGGATGAGACAACTGCTAAACACCTTCTTTAAAAATCTAAAATGACATTTCATTTTCAGACATTATTGCAGCATTTGCAAATGGCCATGAAAGGATGGCATGAATGTAGTGTGGGAAGCACTAATTACAATAATAGTAATATGATAATTTTACAGTTAAGAACTTTTCAGAATCTTTGTGTAAATAGAAACCCTTTCCCTCTCATTTCTATAGAATCAAATTATTTGGAAAGAAATAAAATATTCCTTCCAAAGTATCTTATCCATCACTACAGAAACCATTGCTTTTCAGAATCAGATATATTTTTATTTTATCTGCCTTGTTTATAATAGGACAAGAAAAAAAAACATGCTTTCATCCTCTGGTAAGTGAAATAATACTTCAGTTATCCTAAATTCTTTGTTTATCTGGTAATTTCTGAGGAAGATAAAATTATAGAAGTAAAAAGGGGGCTTTCTGGTGAATCTTTCCACAAAAAAAAAAAATAGAACAAAACATTCCAAATTGAATGTAGAGGCATAATCCCTAGCTATGTTAACATCTAGCTGGCACTACAGTGTGGACAAGATCTATAGTGGTCTCACTATAAATTTAAAATTTTTCAAAGTATTTTATTAAGAACTGATAGCAAAACCTTTGTAATACAACTGGAATTGGAGAGGATAGAAGGGAAGGAGGGATGAAAGGTTAAAAGTACAATCTAATTGGTAAAGTCTGGGAAAAAAACACCCAGAAGCAGGAGGTAATTTTCAAGAAATATAAGTGGTGGAGTTAATGTCAAAGCTAGTTACTGCTTTTTGCACAGAACAGGCCACAGGACAGAAGGCACATGCAGAAAATGGAAGCATGTAAAATTCCAGGGAGAGGAGGTTTTCATCACTGCACATGAAGCCATTTCTGGAAGGTGGAGGTCACTCTTTTCCTTGAATTCTGTTTGTCTTAACAATTAGATTCTCTTTGGCAAAAGCACGTTTCAAACATTGGCTGAAGTGCTCAAAAAAATCACAATATTAACTTTCAGAATTAGATTTGTCTTTAAACAGAATGCCCTAACTAGACTTGGATCTAGAATAATAGTTCATTTGGAAAATTATTTCCTAAAATCATTTAAAAATTATTTCAGTTTGATTTAGGTTACAAGCTGCTAGGATGGGCTTTTTCTGAAACAGCACTGTAGGAAAAAAAAAAGATTTTCATACCATGCCACATTACTTTGTATATTATGAATATTTATTAACAAAAAAACTGGAGTATGCTGGGTATTGCTTGGAAATACTGCAAAACACCATCGCTGTTTAGAAAAGCTCTTGGCCTGTTGGGAATAAAGGAGATTACTTATTGCTTGAATTCTTTTAGCTACTCTTCCTCTTCAGCAGCATGTTACCAACCAAAAACTATGCTGTGTTTGAAATGAGGCACCACAGAAAACCCACTGTTTGGAAGAGGCAGCCATAGCCTCACTGAATTATCTTCTGGCATAGCTATAACTCATACCCTAGAGCAAGGAAAATCTCATTTTCTTTCAAAAGTCCTGTTTAATGTTTCCATATTTACCATTATAACTCTGGGATTTCTTAGCATTGGTTCATAAGTTGTTAGGCTTGGACCTGTGTAAACTATCCTGTCTGCCTCCTTTTTCTCTTTTACCTAATGCCTTTCTATGCAAACACTATGTACAGGCTCAATACGTAAAATCCTACCATAGACTGCACCTGTTTTAGCCATCAATATCCATTAGAATGTATTTCCCTGACAGCAAGCATCCACCATAAGATCTAAAAGATACAAAATCTTTGAATACTGCATGCTGATTTGGTAGAAGTTACTCCAATAATAAACACAAAAGTACCACATGAGTGTTATGGTTGACCTCACTCATCAATCATCTTCGCTAGTTTGTAGGAAAGATGTATCCAAAGGAAAAGATGCCCTAATATTCAGATATACTCATAACTCTTTATTGCTTTCCTGTTGAACATGGAATAATATTTGCTTGTTATTGGTAGTAGTTTTGGGATTTTTTTCCAAAGATAAACTTTCAGTCTGTTAAGAGTGTTCATAGAAGAAAAGTTGCCATACAAAAGACCAAGATAAATTTTATTGAAGACAGAGATTTCCAGAGTCATATGAGATGAAAATCTACATTTTATTCAACAATCACTAGCAAGCATTTTAGTTTAGGTAGCATTAGCAACACAGGAAGATAAAACATTGATGATTTATGGTTTAAATTGTAAAAATCAATATATTGGGACCAGTGAGTTTTTTCTTTCAACTAACTGTGTGACTCAGTTTTTTTACAAACTTCTTTAGGAAATTCAGACTTCTATTTTTATTAGCATTATAACACACAGAGGTGTAGCTCTGTTTTTGCAGTGATTTTACTGAAAACATTCCAAATTGATCAGGCTCAGAAGATTATTATTAGTGCTTGATGATATAGATGTTGTAATTAAAATTTCAATTTGTCTTGCTTTCAATGTTGATAAATCTGTTATTCTAAAGTCTGATATACATTAGTAATTTAAGAATTTATTTTATTCATAGTCTTAGGAAGAAATCTTATTTATGGTGAGATAGAATGGAGACCTAGGAGGAACAGTTGTGAATTTATTATTCTCTTGTCTTCAGCTTTCTCTATGACCCCACAATGCTGCCTCTGGGAGGAACTCTAAGTACTATTATACCAGATAGAACTAAGCTGAAAATAATTTAATATATCATGGTTTTATTAACATTGCAGAATCAAACAAGGCTTTCTGCAGAACAAAGACAGCTCTCACATTTTTTAAACAGGTTTGTGCTGTTTTATATTTCATACATTATAACAAATTACTTCAATGTCTCAAAATACAACATGCTACATTATATTACTCCATATAGAAAATATGATCAAGAGGCTTGCTTTCCAGTAATTGCATGGGTTATATAATCACATTTTAATTGCATTCTTATCTAAATAAACATAGCTTTAAAAACACAGTAATAATGAAAACCTAATATCCAAGCTATGCGTTCTCCCCATGGGGAAAAAGATCAATCTGTCATATAGAGCTACTAAATAAAACCACAGAGCTAAATCTGCAGGTCCTCTTACTCATGGGATGCGGTCCAAAAATATTACTAACTTTTACAAAAGGTTTTCATAAAATATCTAAGTCAGGTCCTCTGTTCCTTGAAAACAGTCAATAGGACTTCCCACAATTTGTATTTATTAAAAGCAGCATTAAGAACTTCTGTATTGTACTGCAATTTTAATTGTGGGCATTGTCTCAGACACAGACTATGCCTGAGATGGTAGTACTTTGGTTTTACTGCCTCTGTAGCAGAACGCAAAAAAAAGAAAGAGTAGTTGAAGTTATGGACTTTTTATTATGATGGAAAAGAATTATAGTTATCAAAAAGCTGTTTCTAGTCAAAGTTCTGTCCTATAGAAAGGATGTAAAATAACTGCCAAGACTAATGTAAGCCTGAATGGTTACATCAAAGAAAAAAATTATTGAAGCTCTTAACTGAAATTTTCAGTTTACACAGAAGTTACTTTAGAGTGATAATGATGAGTTCTCTAAATAGGTCACTGGGTCTCAGTTGATCAAATTCCTTCTTAATAATTTACTTAGGGTAGAAATACAGGAGAGAGCTTTTTGTTTAAAAGTTTCTACAAAGACAGAGACAGGCTAACATGCAGTTCAGACATCCCAAGCTATGTACCCATTCGAGAGAGGGCTGAGACCAACGGCATGAGGTTTAACAAGGCCAAATGCTGGGTCCTGCGCTTGGGGCACAACAACCCTGTGCAGCTACAGACTAGGAGAAGTCTGGCTGGAAAGCTGCCTGGAGGAGAAGGACCTGGGGATGTTGGTTGACAGCGGCTGAACATGAGCCAGCAGTGGCCCAGGTGGCCAAAAAGGCCAATGGCATCTTGGCTTGGATCAGAAACAGCGTGACCAGCAGGTCCAAGGAAGTTATTCTCCCTCTGTACGTGGCACTGGTGAGACCGCACCTTGAATCCTGTGTTCAGTTCTGGGCCCCTCACCACAAGAAGGATGTTGAGGCTCTGGAGCGAGTCCAGAGAAGAGCAACAAAGCTGGTGAAGGGGCTGGAGAACAGGCCTTATGAGGAGCAGCTGAGAGAGCTGGGGTTGTTTAGCCTGGAGAAGAGGAGACTGAGAGGAGACCTCATTGCTCTCTACAACTACCTGAAAGGAGGTTGTGAAGAGGAGGGTGCTGGCCTCTTCTCCCAAGTGACAGGGGACAGGACGAGAGGGAATGGCCTCAAGCTCCACCAGGGGAGGTTCAGGCTGGACATTAGGAAAAAAAAATTCATGGAAAGGGTCATTGGGCACTGGAACAGGCTGCCCAGGGAGGTGGTTGATTCATCTTCCATGGAGGTGTTTAAAGGACAGGTGGATGAAGTGCTGAGGGACATGGTTTTGTGATTGATGGGAATGGTTGGACTCGATCCAGTGGGTCTTTTCCAACCTAGTGGTTCTATGATTCTATGATTCACTCTGTGAAATAAGGAGGAATGCATGGATTTAGAAAGGTGTCCACTTTCCTGAATAAGCTCAGACGTGATGCCAGTAGTCAGCTGTATGTGTAGGGTTTTGGGTATGTTGGAAGCCAGCAGCTCACGGCAGGCTAGTACAATTTACAGCCAGGTACTTGCTTCACTGGTTATCGCTATGTGCAGTAAACCAACAAATCATACTTAGCAATACTTCAGTTTCTGAAACAAAGTTCCTGATGGTGTAAGCAGCAAAATTATACCTGGAGCCTAATTTAGATGAGAAGTCCTGTGTAAGTAGTTAAACTGAATTAATCATAGACAGAGTCCAGAAAAGCACCATGAAGCTACTTAAAGGATTAAAGCACCTGCCACATGTGAAAAGACCTGAAACCATTTAGCCTGGACAAAGCAAGGGTCAGGGGGATCTTGGCAAGAAGACAGAGGCAGGCTTTTCTCAGTGGTGTCCAGAGACAGGACAAGAAGCAACGGGCATAAACTGGAATATAGTAAGTTTTGATTAAATGTAAGGAAAAATCTTTTGTACTCTGAGGGTGAGGTCAAGCCCAGGCGTACTCTCAAGTCAAGTCTCTATCCTTGGGGATATTCAGACCCCAGATGGAGACAGTCTTGACCCCCTGCTACAGCTGACCCTGCTTGGAGTGAGGGGTACAGCAAACATGAAGGTATGAAAGAAGAATAAGTCAGTGAACAAAAGGTCTAGTTAATAAGTCTGTGCATTCAGTAAGGAAGTTCTAAAAATGTAAGCAAAAATTATTTCCTGGGACCAACATGCAGTCAGAGAGATCTAAAGTCCTTCTAGGGGATCTGTATTCCTGTTCTCAGCCAGTGAGTTACAGTGTTTCCCTGCTTGCCCTCTGCAAAACCTGGAGAGCTGACGAAGAGCCCTCATCCAGGGCTAATATAATGCCAGTCTTTTTTGTCAGAAAAGCACATACAAGCAGTCAGAAAGTCACAGCTCATCTAAACATGGTTGTGATTTGCATGAGATGGTGTACGTGTGCTTTACAAAATTAGAACCCGCTTTAATATGAAAAATAGTGATGAGCTATTCTCCAGTAAGCTAGAGATCCAATTTATAAACTAAGTATTGAGTATTTTAGTTATCAGTCAAAATATTTTCATAAAATATCTTGAAAGAGATAAAAATATATCTTGAAAAACAAAAAGATATCTTGAGAAGTAAACATCTAATGAAAAGACTTTGTAAAGAAATCTTGAGAAATATTATTTTGATTCATGAAAATAGAAATTAGGTCAAAGTTTAATATATTTAAAGACTATTGTAATTTTTTGTGCCCTTGAGAAACAAGCATTTTGGTTTTGTCAGTCCAGATTTTAATACATCTGATTTAATTTCAGTCTTTTCTAAGTGAGGCAACATAGCAACGGCTATAAAAAAACTGAGATAAATAGTCAGAAAGGAGGAGAAACACAATGAACAGGAAAAGAAAAAAATCTCTCCTTAGAAGGCTTCCTTTACAAATCTCTTCAGGCTTGTTAAATTAAAAAAGTTAAATCACAATTTAACTTTTGGTTTCTTTGATGGTGTTTTTTTCTGTTTTGGTTTGGGTTTTTTGGGGTGGTAGTATGTGTTTTTCTTTCAAGTGGTAATACAAAATAAAAAAATTGACAAGCCTCAATTATTTGTTTTTTCCTCTCTCACTCACCCCCTGATATCTGTACTGATATTTAGAGTCAATACATGATTATCCCTATGAACCAGAGCCACATTCTTTCCCTCCCCAAACCACAAAGCACTGAACTGTATCTTATCTTTTTCCTACAAGTCTGTCTTTACCTATGACCAGTGAGCACAGACCAAAAGTTATGAACAAAGAAGTTCTACATCCAGGCTTTTGGAGCTGGAGGCAATACATTTTTCTTGCATCACACTGCAAAATAATCCAACTCCTACAACTGGGTCAACAGAGGAAATTTAAAATGTGAGAGTCTGGGAATATATAATTGCTAAAATTCTATCCCCACAAATGAAAAAAATGAAAACCTTCTTCTAGAGCTATATTGGCAGTTGCAGAAAACCTAGTAAGCAATAGATTACTACTTGCTAGCAAGAACCAACAACAAATATCAGTAATAAATATATTTCATGACATAGCTGCTTTTACATTCATTTTGAAGCAGTAGAATGTCTATATGAATTTTGCAGTCACGTCTTCATGTGAAGGAGTAATTTATGGCCTAGAGAAGAAAATGAGAGAATTTAATAAGATCTGGAACCAGTTTTATCTTTATCAGAAGGAACTGCAAATACCTAGTAGAGCTTACTACCACTTTGTGGATACACATATTCATTGGTCATTATAGTGGATCAGGATGGAGTTTTACTTTCATTTCATCTATACATACTTGGGTTATTTTTTATTATGTGTTACAGATAATTTGATTTTGTTGCTGAAGCAGTAATGTTTAAATGTATGATTTGGGAATGAACATGTGAGCACATACAATTTATTTTTAATGAAAGGAATTAAAATGCATTTTCTGTACTCTTATTATTAGTGACTCATACATTCTCTGACAACTACATGCAAAGAAAATTCCTTCAGAGTCTATTCTATGCTTTCATTTTCTCAGTCCTACCAATTTAGACAAATGGTGCAAAGGGATTTTGCTCGGCTTGAGCCATAAACTGTACCAACAACAGTTTTTTCAGTATAAAGATAAATAAAGCCTTCCAAAGTGACTATTACTACTTTGTTCTGTTTCTTCCGTTTTTCATTCTGCATAATTCACTCACATAATTCCTATTTAAAGCAGCTCTCACAGAGTGGAATCCCATCTTCCTGCTGCATATAATCCCTATTAACCAGGGTTTTCTGGGCATGGAAAGCAAAATATGCGAACTCATTCACAAACGGAACACCACAGTTAGTATAATATTTGTTTTTCCAGATATCAGAAGATATACTTATGTGTGTGTATGTATTTTAGAATAGCATCAGTACCTCCTTGGATAAACACTTGATAAATAGCAGTAATTTTATTCTCTATGCACGACATACTCTCCCTGAGCAGAGCTTTACCTAGTTCTTCCTGATAATGTCCAGCCAATGTATCAGTTATCTCTAAGATAAGCCCGCCTGGGTATCTCCGCATAGTTTTTTCCACTGCCACACAGACACAGGAGCTGTCTCAGAGCACGTCTGGGTGTCTCTACCTGATGCCTTCTTAAGGGGTTCCACGCTGAGTGATGGTGGAGCTGCAGAGTGCTGTCCTTGAAGCCATGGGTTTATTCTCCCCTTGGGGAAAGATCAGTGTGCAGGCAGAATTGATTTTTCAAAATTTTTACCTCTGCTCCTGCCTCCAAACAGCTTCCATGGGAGATTTTGTAGTGTAGCAGCAGTGGTCTTCTAATAACCAATGTTCTTCAGTTTCATTTCACAGGCTAGTGAATATCAAACCACTCAGCTTGTGTTTCTGTTATTTTAGGAATATAATATTGACTTTTGTTTTTGGGCTGTTGTCTAAGATTTTCACAAGTTAGTAAACAGTGAAGATGGCAGGCCAATAAAGTCAACTGCTGAATGAGGCTTGAGGGCTCTCTTGTCATCATGGTGAGTTATTGTTCTTAAGTATGTTTCACTATTGCCATCACTTTGAGGTGTATGCTGGGAAAGAAAAAGAGGATTTGTAGTAATGACCTGCCACTGGTTTTCTTTTCTATGTTGTCAGCAGTATATGAACAAAATTCCTGACCATAATATTTCTTGAAGAGATCCCATTCATTTATGAAAATCCCTGGTGAAGGACCCAAAGGACCAAAACCATTTCTTCTTCCCCTTGGCTACAACAGAAAGAGACAACAGGGGAAATCTGCAGCTAATGACATTTGCAGAAAATTGGATTTGAGAGGTAGAAGATGACTTTTTCTCTAGTTGTAGAAAATGTGGCATTTTAACAACAAAGAAAACTAAAGTTTTAATGACAGCAGCAAATTTTACTGATATCAACAGAAATTCGGACTCTACAATGGGTCTGTTTTATCTTAGCTATACTTAGTGGGGAGGAAGGGGATTTCATTTCCCCACACCTGCTGCTGTTGAAGATTTGCTTCATCCTGTCACCAGTTCCTGTGGGAATGCCTTCAAACAGCAGCAGGCTCAATCATCAGCACGGGCACTGGGGAGTCAAGTTTAGTTCAAGCTTTTCATGAGACAGTTGGCTCCTGCACTCTCTACATTTTATTATCTAATTTAATGTGATGTAACAGTAACATTTGACTAACATTTATAAGTTAAATAAATTCTACAATAGCACACTTTTGGTAACAATGAAATAGTCAAAAGAATCTTAATAGTAATTCCCCTTTTGAGCCAGAGGCATTTGGGTGCTAATTACTTTAGTCATCTTAAGAAATCCCATTGTCGATTGTAACAGCTTGCATCACTTTTAAAGAAATAAACTAGGACATTAAACACTTAAGTTTGCAATCTTAACAGAGATGTAATGATGAAAAGAGCCTATGAAAACTTGCAAAAGTAAATTTCAGATGACCTTACCTGTTTATTTTAAATTAAAACTCATTATTCATAGTCATGAAAAGGAGCAAGAAATTGAGTAATCCCATTGTGTTGTAATCCCTATTCAAGAATTTAACACATTTGAGTTCATGGCAGGAAATTTATGATTCTTATCATTGAGTTGACAGTAAAAGCTGCAGGAGCAATAAGTGTAATACAGTACAGTTTGGGGAGTTCAGAATGTATGAGTTCCATCAGATAACAGAAAATGGGAAAGAGAAATCAAGTGATGTCACTGGTGAATCTTTGTTCAGAGGTGATGCCACTGGTGAATCTTTGTTCAGAGCTAGAATACACATTACAGGGGCATGGGTTGTGTGGTAGGAAGCATGCACAAATATATTCCTATGTAAAACATTTTAGAGTTTTTTTCTTTACCTCTGACACTGCAGTGAAGTTCTATTAATTCACAACTAATTGGATGACAGCCTTGTGTGTTAGGTTTTGTGTCTACTATTATAGTAGCTATGAATTATAACAATGAACCATAGGCCCTGTCATGTGATATTACTTAGGTCTGACATCTAAATCATAAATCAGATTTTTTTTTTTTGCCCATTGCCACATCTGTAGCATATATATTTTGTATTTTTACTTGGCCCTTCACAGCTGGCAAGCAAGTTTAGAGACAATTAACTCTTATCCTGTGATTAATTCTTCTACCTTAGTGAAAGGTTTGTTCACTAAGGTGTAACAGAGCTTTTTTCTGGTGATTTTTTAGCTCACCTCCTGGATGAACAGTGAAATATATAAACAAGACAAAGTAATATGGAGGTTAAAACCTAGATCTTAAGTTATAGTTGGATGCACGAAAAGGCAGGTGTGCAGCTTTCAGGGTTTTTCAGAATTTCTCTTTTACTGAGGCCTAGCTTCTAATACACAATGATTTTTAAAGGTAGAAGTAACTACCTTTTAAATTTAAAAACTGCAGTTTTCAAATAAGAAGACTCCAATACCCATAAGTACACATAGCAAAAGAAAATGCAGCAAGTTTGAGAATTCATCTATTCTCTTCATGACCCTTTGGAATTCTGCATCAAGCTGTATCTTTGCAGAATGAAACCATTGCTGTCCAAGTCAAAGCAGCTCCTGATATAACTTGCATAATTCTACATGGACACAAGCTGCTCTTCTAAGAGTAGAATCATGCTAATGTTGTCATCGAACTTTTATACCCAGCTAATCAACTTTACAGATTTCTTTCAAATATCTATAAAGAAAACCTTAAATCAAAACAGACCCTCAAAAAATCAAGTATGGCAAGAACCGTGTTTGTACTAAATAGATGTTAGAGTGGGCAGCAATTGTCTCTCCCACAGAGATTGTAGAGTAGTTTGCTAATACAATACTGTCAAGAGCAAGATCTGTGTTCTTAAGGATATAAGACAAATCTATCTAGACATCTGACTTGATGATCAAGTTGCTGGCAGATGGTGAGTATATAAGTTTGGAAGGAGATAGGCAACTAAAATGAAAGATCACACCAGTAATGAAAATCCAGAGTCAAAAGCATTGCCAGTACATGGACTATGACTGCAGAGGATCTTCAGCTGAGTCTTTTCCAGCTCCACTACAAATCCATTGATTCCAATGAAGGCTGAAGAGAAGACTTGAAGATGGGATTAAAAGTTGGCAAACAGAAGGATAGAAGAGATAAGTATGAACAAGGCCAAGTATGAAAAGAAAAGCAAAAGCACTGTGAGGGCAAAAATAGACTCTGTTTCCCAGTAGCTTATTTTGTAATTTTTATTGCCCACCTGGATTCATACGTACAGATTACAGATAAATCTTATCTTGCATCCAGCATCTCTAGAGAACAAATAGTTAGGAAGGGGAAGCTACAATAATTCATTTGAAATCCTGCCCTCAAATTTATGTCCAAAGGAAGCACATTTACTACCTCTATTGTTCTCAGTTTTGAGAACATGATTCCGTCAAGTCTATAAGTAGCCCAGCAAGATCTGCAATAACTTTCAAAGGAGTTTGCTGGATTTCTGTCACTAAATAGCAAATTGCAATCCTAACATTAGCAGAATTTTCTCTTAGCATAACTTCTCTCAAAAGAATATCTTCTCTCTGTGCCCCACTCAAAGGAAACAATCTCAAGAGATGTGCTTTGCACATCTGCAGCCTCACTGGTATCTGAACAGCAAAGGCTGTTGTTCAGTTGCAGACACAGCCTACCTAGCATGCACACAGTTTCCTCAGTGTCTCAACATGTTTGTTTGCATCACTGTGATAGAATTAAAATATCTGAAAGAAGTCTGTGACAATTAGCCGGTTTATACCTTTATCCTCTGTAGGAACAACAAAAATCTTTTGGCACACATCACTGAAAATTTGCATAAATTATTCCACACAGTCTATATCTAACCCTCCTGGTATGACAGCCTTGAAAAATTAGAAAGGGAAAATCAGTGTAAAGTATCACTGAAGGTTGCCATGGGTGCAAATGATTAAGACACAAGGCACTGAAATTAGAAAGTGTGCCTTTAAAATGGGAATGCCTCGAGTTTAAGGTTAAGAAAGAAATAGCAAAAAGAGAAATTTGCCTGTATCAGTCTTGTGACAATAAGTAAATACTTATCATAATTGAGAAATTGAACAGAATAAAGTGCAATAAAATGTTTGTAGTCTGGGGGAAAAAACAGTTTTAGAAAAAAAATGGAAAATTTCTATAAAGTTAAAATATCTTTCTTTTGCTAATCATTAAAGG
This sequence comes from Clamator glandarius, assembly GCA_033459285.1. Lineage (NCBI taxonomy): Eukaryota > Metazoa > Chordata > Aves > Cuculiformes > Cuculidae > Clamator > Clamator glandarius. Next base: position 1,008,043 of record JAUNZM010000032.1, read on the forward strand.
ACGCAAAATTTGTTTAATGGATCTTTTCTGCTAGTCTTTGTTACAGATTGGCCAATAAAGTCACTCTGTGACCAGAACTGACAACTTGAACACAAACATATCAATCTCAGTGTCCAGAGCACAACAGCACCTGTAGGAAAATTCCACTTGTAGCTGAGCTTTATCCTTCCTTCCTTACAAAGAAAGCAGGAGCATGTGATCAGATGTTTTCTCTTTGCCTGTGAATACTTCCCTGCATATTTATCACAGTTTTCTTATAAACAGTGTTGCATGGCACTTCATATACAACAAGAAAATTTCTGGAATCACATTAGTGGTAATCAGACTTCTAGACTACTATCTGTGCTTTTTGTCCTATGTGGGAATAATTCACCCATTCATGCTTTCTAATGCCTTTTTTATATTTGCTTTTCTAAATGTTCATTAAGAAAAAATAAGTCGGTGTCCCTGGGTTAAAGAGAACAGTGATTCTGTCCCCCATATTTTGCAATGGAAATGTTTAAATTGCAAAGAATGATAGGAATTATTTTGAAGGAAATACACAGAGAAATACAAAGGCTTTGCTGTCTGGGCTTTCATTTCTTGCACACCATAATAGAAAAAAATAAGTCAAACACTTTGCCTTTAAACTTGGCGGGTAAATGCATGCAACTGCAGCCTATAGCTGGCTTAATCATACAATAACAACTGCTCAGTATGTTTGAGCTTGAGTAATCGTCTTTTCAGCTATTCAGAACCACAATTGCTTGTGCTTTTTTAGTGTTCTTGAGCAAGTATTTTATCATGTATGTTTCCTTTGGAAAAGGCTGTCCAAAATCTATGTTTAGCCATTACAAACATGCTAGTCTTAATCTTCTTGGCATAAATATAGAAGGCTGTCATCTCCTGAGAATAGGCTGGGGCTTTGCCTCAATGTTTTTTCAAGTGATAAAGAAAAAGTGTGACGTCTTATCTAGCACTGAACTAACAGAGTGTTAGCCACATGGGGAAAAGACTTTAAACAATCATTAATGTTTTAAAAAAGGGTCATGAAATCCAGTCAAATAACTGTGCCTGAGGTTAATTTATGTTTTCACAACTAAAGACAGCAGGGTGACTTGATAGTTTGTCTTCATGCCCTGGCTGTGAGAACAAATCTAGTATTTCAGTTTGAAAATAAAGTGTTAGTGTACAATGAAACCATTCAGGCAAAATGCAGTATTGAGTACTTCAAGTCCCCAATTAATACTGCTGTCCCTGAAATAAGAAAAGTTGAATATGTTGCACACATTTGCTATGTTTACTGTTCTATGGTAAAGTTAAAAGAAAATAATACAGACAAGTTTGTATTCTCAGCTGATGTAAACTGGCATAAATCCCTCGAGATAAAAATTCCACTGAGTTCTGTTGTGTAACACCCACTTAATAGCTCAAATGCTCATAGACTCCATGTCCATTAGGTGTAGGTAAGACAACACTTCAGCCTGAACTTGAAATTATCAGCAAGAAATACCTGCTCCTGTTTTGAAAATGCACTCTCCTTTTGTGAAAACGTCAAGGAAGATGCGATTTTATGTGACATTCTCAATTAGACAGCAGTTCCAATGGTAGTCACCAAACTGAGGAAGCTGACCTCAAGAGACACTTCTCAGCTCCTTGGAATTGGGAAGGGCGGACTCAGAAGGACACATTTAAAACCCGCATCATACATTTAAGAACTGTCGCCAATGTTTATGAACTGGAAATTTCCTATTTCAAGTCATATAGTGCATAAAATCCACCTCAGTATTTGCCTGTCTTTTCCCAGATACTGTACACCCCAAAGTTTGCTCAGGAATGCTATTGTTGTCTGTCACATCTCAATTCATCAGCTGCTACAAACCACAACCAACCATCATACAGCCTGGAGTTACAAGAACTTAAAATCTGTGCAAGAAAGCTATTTTTCTAAAGAGATGCATTTTCAATCCACTCCAAACTTTCTGAGGACTTTTGTTTTTCAGGGAAAGAGTAGCCTTCTTCATTTTATCTTAAACTCAGTGCTGAGAAGTTTAAGATAAAGCATGCCTAAACTTATTCCTAAAATCAGGCTGTCCCTGAAGACAACACTAAACTCTGTATGCTTGCCAACACCATGGCAGAAAATCAGTAAGGTAATGGAGTCCACTTCTGGTGATTAGCTGGTTTTTGGGGGCAATCACTTCTACAGCAACATGCAAAAAAATATTGGAAATAAAATAATCTGCACCAAGCAAAGCCAGTCATAGACAACTAAAATGGTAATATTCTAATGTCCCTTTATGCAAAATACAATTTTTCTTTTCCTTACACTTTTCCATTTCTTTGATGGTTTTTTTTTTTAAAAAAAAAAATCTTAGTTTCAGAAAAACTTTATCCTTTTAAGGACATCACCACAAAACAAAGACATGATAATTTATATGGAGCATCAAGCAATACAGAAATTATAATGGGAATTATAACTTCTCCTGTCATTTGCTCTATGATATTGGAAGGCAGTCATTTCAAAAGCTTGTGAAGGCAAATACTTTTTCCACTAGAACTATAATAAGCCTATGAGATCTTATGGAATAAGTAGCATTGAGGCCAAAAACCAGTACAATTTTTTAAAAAATGGAACAGGGGTTTATTTCAATAAAAAGAAATTTTAGGAGTGCGATAAAAAGATCGTTTAAATAAAATTTTGGAAAGGTTTTAGTGCATTGTATCACACAAGATATGGTAGCCACAAATTTAAGAGAAGTGGCAGGAAGAAATATGTCCTGTGGAAGCAATTATCAGTGTTTCTCATATCTTCTCCAAAAGAACTCAGCACTGGCCACTGGCGGAGAAAGATATTAAATTAGTTTGATTTCTGCTCTGCTTTAGTACAGCAATTTCTTCATTTCATCTCCCTTCACCCCTTTCAGTACTGTGGATTTAACTCAAAAAACACTTACAATAGCTAAATATAACACCAAGTTCCTGTTAGTCCTAGTCAAAGGATGTCACAACTTTGCCAAGGTAGAACACTAATGTACTTAGCGTTTCAAAGAAAAACATGTTCAAGGTAACATATCAGTTATTAAGAATGACAAATACCAGGGCAGTTTAGCATGTTTTTCCTCTTCTTATTTGCCATATGATTAATGGCTCATGTGCTTTCTGAATTTGTCTGTGTGGGAGCTCAAATTTTATCCTTCATAGCCCAGCATTTCTGGCAACAGAGTTTGTACAGCAGTGTGATAAATTGGACTATGGTACTGAATTTATTGTCGTTGCATTATTTTTCATCCTGATCATCTTGCTCACCTGGACGATGTGAATGCCATGGCAGCAGAGGAACATCACACAAGGGTGGCAGTACTCTGCTATGGATGAGGAAGGACAGGACTGTGCCTTTCCAGAGCAGCTTTTTGTGATGATGCAACATTAGGCAAGATGTAACCTGCATATCTTGGATGGCTTCTATGGACAGTCATGCGCAAAATCAAATGGATTTGCCATTGAATGGCTAAAGTCCCTTTATTGGTCTTGCATGCTGCCTGATCAACCCATTACCATAGACAGAGCTGTAAAACATTCCTGAAAGTAAAACTCTAAAGACCGTGGTCAGATTAGGGACAGAACTGACAAAAATCCATCCAGGTAACAATAATTAATTAGTTAGTTTCCTTCCTTCCTCCATCCCAAATACAAGATAATAGCTGTGTACTTTTGAATACTTTGCATCTCAGCTCTGACTGTGCATACCAGCAGCTGTGGGAGCCACATAGAGGCTGCTTCCCCACAGATACATGTGATCCTATGTGCCCCTGGCAACTTACACAACAGGGAAAACTTGTTTCCTTTCACATTGTACTTGTTTTGTACTGATCCTGCAGAAAAGAGTTTGAAATCACAGGTAAAAACCACATTACTCTTCCACAGTTTTGATGCTGAGGTTGTGTTTTCAAGACAGGGCTTTGAAAACAATTTTTTAAACAAAAATGCAATAAAAGTATGCCACTTGAGTTTGGGCAAAATAAACAACCCTCTTACTTCTGCACCCTCGCATAACATTACAACTTGGGGTTATAACAATCAGACCTCCAACTATCAGAAATTTATTCTGCCCTGTATCCCCTTGGGGCTTCTTTGATATGAAGCCTTTATGTGGTGGAGAACAGTAGCTGAAACAGCTGAAATCACTCAGACCACAGAAAATAATATTTTTATTTTAATCTTTCAAAAGGTCAGTAAAGCTGAACAGCAGTAAATTACATCGCTAAAAATGCATTGTCTGTCACCACAGCACACCTTCACAGTTGCTTTCCTCAGTCTTTGTTAAAGTCTGTGTTATTCAGTCCAGGAGTTTTGCTGGGTGGAATATATATGAGGTTTATTTTTTAGACCATATTTCAGGATTTGTGGGGAGCAATGCTACTTCTTTTGAAAGGGAGACTTCTCTCCCCCTTCAATAATAAATAAATATTCTTATTTACAGTAATTCTATTAAAATATGAAATTTCCATCCTGTCTTATCACCAAATGACAAATAAAAGCATTAAGCAAAGGATCATGCCAGTATGGGAAAATCTCTGTGATCAAAATAGGACACAAATTGGCTACTAGTCCAGTCTGTTCTTAAATACCTCAGCAGTAGTGGAGAGATTGGACTTCTAAGTACTTACTTTGCAGAGAGGTGTTTTTACTCCAAACAGCCAGCTAACACAGCTCACCACACAGTCCCCACTTGAAGGTGGAGTGCTTGGCATAACTGTCCAGCAAATGCTGTATAGGGCGAGTAGCCAAAACATAAGACACTTCTGCCCTGTGCCCCTTTCCCTTCGACCTTCTGCCACTCATTCCCTATTGAAGCCCAGGATCAGGCAGTCTCAGATTAGAAAGGGATCTGGTAGGACAGTAACGCTACCAAAATCCATTCTAGCTTCCTACTAGAACAGGAAGGTGGAACAACTTAGCTCCCAGCACCAGCAGCTGGACCACCCCTATCAAGTTGGCTTCTCTTATACGCAGAAACCTACCCAAAGGAAACCAAAGATTGGTGCTTTCTCAATATAGAGTCTCGAATACCTAGCACGGTCCAGTACAGTCTCAAGTGATTTTAAATAATCCTGCAATATTATTAACTGGACATAAAATAATGTAGCCTACCTACTGGATTATCTCTTTCCCTTCTTACTGATTGTTTCAAAGAAGAAAACCTTAAAATAGAATTAATACTTTCTGTATTTTGATATAAGAATCTCTAATGCAAGCATTATGAGCTTACACTAGGTCTGATGGCAACAAGGGCTTCTGCTGGATATTCAGCATAAAGCTATTAAATGTCATCAGTAATGAAAATTAGAAAGTGTTTGTTTACCAGAAGAGATCAACACATATTAAAGGGGATATTCCTGAGTGAAAGTACCTGCAAAGTAGTTTTTTGAAAAGGTTTTGTTTTCACAGACCTCTATCTGATAGTACATTGTTATATATGAGAATTACTATGCTGTTTTATGCAAATATATATTGCCAAGGCGTGCAAAATCTTAATGGAACTTTTAATGAAAGCTAAGAAATTATCTATAGCGAAACCTGAAATTATTAATTTTATATACTTTGTCTACATTTATGGAGGCAAATTTGTACAAAACATTGCACAAACAGAAGTTTGGAAAAGGCCCTCAAAAGGCCAAGGTCAGCATGTGAATTTTGTTCTCAGATTTATAGGACCATTGCTGTACAAATCAGCAACAAAAATGTGCACAGAGATACATTTGCTAATTAGCTGCTACTTTTCCTTCCTATGCTGCTCTGCTTAAAGGCTGGTACATCCTTTAGACACAAGCAAATTAGGTAATGCACATTCTCATAAAAAAGTGTCTTTGCATTCTCTTAAAGGTCTTTTCCAACCTAAATGATTCTGTGATTCTGTAAAGCTAAGGAAGTAAATCTGGTCTCCTGCTGTTTCTGCAACACAAGAGTCTAAACACTGAGTTCAGAAGTATTGTTCTATTTTCTGTTGTTTCAGAAATTACTTGAGTAGGTAAAAAAAAGTGAAGAAAACCCAGATAATTCATATGTGAGCCTTTTATTCATCAGATATCATACTTAGAAATTATTCAATAGCTACTTAGATTTTTCTGCACAATGCAAGTGCTCATAATTGCTGGAAACAGCATATGGAAACAGCAGTACATATATGCAATCTGTGTTCAGTTAATATTCAATGAATATTTCTGTGAGAATTTGGGTTGAGAACATGAAGGGAGAGGTACCATGAAATCCAGTAGACCACAGGAGCAATTGCAGCTCCATACTGATGAGCAGCCTCGCCTTCAATCCTAGGAAAGTTTTTTCCACCTATAGTGGTAGGAATCACTGTGAGCTGATTTTCCAACTCCAAAGTGCCTACTTGCTTTTGTCAGTTATAATGACATCCTGTATCATGTTACCTAAAAAAAGAAAAAACTCCAATACCCTTGACCTGGCATTGGAAAGAAAAACTTCTTGGAATCTATGTGCAAAATCTATTTGCTTATTAGAAAATATGTTCGTGAATAAATGCTCTTTCTATGGAGCATTTCAAAAGATCGTAGAATCATAGAATCACCAGGTTGGAAAAGACCTCCAGGATCATCTAAACCAACCATTCCTATCTGCCACTAAACCATGTCCCTGAGCATCTTGTCTACCCATCTTTAAAACACCTCCGGGGATGGTGACTCAACCATCTCCCTGGGCAGCCTCTGACATTGGCACGATGACCCTTTCTGTGATTTTTTTTTTCTAATATCAAGTCTAAACCTCCCCTGGTGAAGCTTGAGGCCATTCCTCCTTGTCCTATCGACTGCCACTCTGGAGAAGAGGACAGCACCATCCTCTCTACAACCTCCTTTCAGGTAGTTGTAGAGAGCAATGAGGTCTCCTCTCAGCCTCCTCTTCTCCAGGCTAAACAACCCCAGCTCTCTCAGCCGCTCTTCATAAGGCCTGTTCTCAAGTCCCTTCATCAGCTTTGTTGCTCTTCTCTGGACTCGCTCCAGAGCCTCAACATCCTTCTTGTGGTGAGGGGCCCAGAACTGAACACAGCATGCAAGGCGCGGTCTCACCAGTGCCACGTACAGAGGGAGAAGAATCTCCCTGGACCTTCTGATCACGCTGTTTCTGATACAGACCAAGATGCCATTGGACTTCTTGGCCACCTGGGCACACTGCTGGCTCATGTTCAGCCGGCTGTCAACCAACACCCCCAGGTCCTTCTCCTCCAGGCAGCTTTCTAGCCGCTCTTCCCCTACTCTGTAGCTGCACAGGGTTGTTGTGCCCCAAGCGCAGGCCTCGGCATTTGGCCTTGTTAAACCTCATGCCATTGGTCTCAGCGCAGTGGTCCAGCCTGTTCAGATCCCTTTGGAGCCTTCCTACCCTCCATCAGACTGATACTTCCACCCAGCTTAGTGTCATCTGCAAATTTGCTATGGGTGCACTCGATGCCTTCATCCAGGTCATTGAGTGTTGATCAGGGCTGGACCCAGCACTGAGCCCTGGGGAATCCCACTTGTAACTGGCCTCCAGCTGGAGCTAATGCCATTTCCCATCACTCTCTGGGCCCAGCCAGCCAACCAGTTTTCCACCCAGGAGAGTGTGTGCCCGTTTCCGTAGCAGAATGCTGTGAGAAAGTGTCAAAGGCTTTACTGAAGTCCAGGAAGACACATCCACAGCCCTTCTTGTCCAGTAAGTGGGTCACCTTGTCACAGATGGCGATCAGGTTAGTTAAGCAAGACCTGCCTTTTGTGAACCCATGTTGACTGGGCCTGATCACCCAGTTCTCATGCATGTGCTGTATGATAGCACTCAAGATCACCTGCTCCATGACTTTCCCTGGCACAAAGGTCAGACTGATAGCACTGCAGTTTCCTGGATCCTCTCTCCATCTCTTCTTGAAAGGAGGTTGTAGAGAGGAGGGTAATGGCCTCTTCTCCCAAGGGACAAGGGACAGGATGAAAGCGAACGGCCACAAGCTCTGCCAGGGGAGGTTTAGGCTGGACTTTAGGAAAAACATTTTCACAGAAAGAGTCATTGGGCACTGGAACAGGCTGCCCAGGGAGGTGGTTGAGTCACCTTCCCTGGAGGTGTTTAAGGCACCGGGTGGACGAGGTGCTAAGGGGCATGGTTTAGTGTTTAATAATAATGGTTGGACTCAATGATCTGGTGGGTCTCTTCCAACCTGGTTATTCTATGATTCTATGATTAGCCAGCCTCCAGTCAAGTGGAACTTCCTCTATCAGCCAGGACTGCTGGTTCAAGTTAAATAGGTGACTAAAGTATTTAACAATAAGCAAAAGCCAGAGGGAGTACCTGACTAGCACTCGAGGAAGTGAAATCTTCCTCATTTAAGACCTTAATTAGAAGAAATAATTGAAAAATGGAACCTTTCTTAGCTAGAAATAGTTTTATGGCATTGGTTTATTTTGTATTACACACTAAGAATTTACACTGTCATCAAGGATATGCATAGGCTGCCAAAAAAAAAAAAAATCCTATTTTATGCAGGTATTTATTTTGCACAGTAAATTAAGTTAATACATGTTTCTGTTGCTATGCATTAACCGAAGAAAGGCTTTTAAAACATTGAAAGGTTTTGGGATTTTTTCTGTTTTCTCTCTAACATTTTTAGTACTGGAGAAATGTGACTTGAACAATAACATTTATTTAATACTTGCATAAATAATGTTTCATAAATTGATATAGTCATAAATACTTTATTATCTCCTTGGCTTTAAAAGAAAAAACAACCAACAACTTGACATTTTATAGTACTGTTTCCTAACAAACAGCTTAGCAGAGTACCACAGCAAACAGCAGCTAACATACATAATCTCCTTCATGATAAAAACAGTAATTGTGAAAAAAAAGATAATGCATTTTTTAATTCTCATAGCAACAGGATTCTTATAACCAAAATGAGTGGGACTGTCAGTGGAAAAGTGAAGTTCAGTGAAAAGCTTGGAAGGCAGGTCAACTGAGGGAAAAGCACCATCCTCCAGCAACATTCATTGAGGGCTGCATGAATGCAGTTGAAGTTCTGTATATAGCTGATTTGCTGCAGTTGTGATCCTTTGAAAGCTTATGTTTTCAGTTTAAATTGAATGAGTAAATAGACTTCAGAAATGTTTATATATCATTGCATAAGACTATAAAGTCAAACAAAAAATATAAGGGTTTAAAAGTTTGCTTAGATTTTTATTTGTGTATAATATTTAGGTCTTATCTGTTGAGTAAACTAAGAAGATCTCATTAAATAAGGATCTGGGTTTTTTACTAGTGTTAGTACATTTCAACATTTAATAATTTTAAAAGTGTATTTCACAATAGTTCTCAGAATTTCTTAATATCACTACCATCTGCTGAATTGATGCTGTTAAATTAAAGACTGTTCTGACAATTCCATGCCAGCCCTAGAAATCTGACTCTTACTTACATGGGAGTAGGTAAGGAATAACTTCATTTAATCAAGTTACAGTGGTGGAAAAGAAAGGAGAAATGAGTTCTAAATATTGTTAAAAATGCACTGAGTTTCCATTCCTCAACAGACTGAGACAGGCAAGAGGCTGTCCGCATATTACTGCTGATAGAACTGGCTTCTTCTCCTTTCCTGCGGCCTTCAACCAGAGCTGAGCTTTGCAGATAATTGTCAGTCTTCACAAATACTTGGCCAATGCGATGGACTCCATCACACCCACTCAAATAATGAAGGGTATTTAAAGGTAGGCAGACTGTTATCAAACACTAATTACACATATTGCATACAGACCGGCAAGACATGGACAGCAATTCACAAATAGAGAACATCTAATCTAATGCCATTTATCTAAATGTGCTGCAGAACTGGAATGAAGAGTAGATGGCTCAGAGAATAAGTAGGTACTAAAAATACTGAAGATGTTAAAATGGCAAAAGTTTTCTACATGTTAGCATTCACTACTGAAATTTATATATTGGAAAATCGAGTTTACACCGAATCTAATGTTTTGGTATTTTTTTTTTTAATGCATAAGCCATTTTAGCTAAACACATCTATTCCCAGTGCATCAATGTATCTCACAATACAGGCATAGCTCCCAGGAAAGACACTGTGATAACAAGATATATATGTCAATATCTAGTGTAATTCTCATTCTAACTAGTTTTCCACAATCTACATGCTAACCTTTAACGAAGAAAGGCACTGGGAACTGTTTATACCAGTTGTTTGTCTTGCAGGTGAACTGCATAATCAGGGTGACTGTCCATTTCTGACAAAAGTTTCTCATAACTCCATATCCTGTCAGGATTTTTTTTCAATAAAAACTTTTCCATTTTATTAAATCATATTTTTCTTTGTGACCTTCAGAGCTCTTTTTTTCCATTTTTTTGTCTATTCCTAAATGTAACATATTAAAATGTAAGTCTAATATATGGCTAATTCAAGGTGCCAAAAGTGTAATAAAAGCCAATTTTAAAAGTCTGGTTTTCATAGCTCAAATATCTTCACATAGCACTTCTTCATTTAGGTGAAGTCATGATAAACTGCAGAATTTATCACTGGTATGCAGCCTCAGCAGTGACTGATGTTACATATGGGCAATGCTGATTTTCCAAGCATTGGATTGAAATTGCATTTGTTGTTTGTTTGTTTGGGTTTTTTTAATTTGAAACAGCAGTATTTTTCATTTAATGTCAGTGGACTTCCATTGTCTCACAAGAACCTGGCCCAAGCACATCTGGTTTCTCAAGAAGGGAAGGTCACTGTTTAAAGTGTCTGAACAATTTCTAGCTCAAAGGTGTTTTTTTTTCCTTCCTTATTTATAGTTAACTGAAGAGCAAGTTAAAAGTCTCACATATCCTATGTATTTAAGTCATCGTCTCCTTCTGTGATCTGAGTTTTATTGTTTCACAGAACAACACGGACGTGAATGATATTGGTCATTCCAGAGATTTTTAGCCTGTCAAAAAGCGACACTACCACACACAAAGGCTATAGATCTTCTTTTCCTTTTCCTCTCAATGAGCACCCTCTTCCTTCCCACTAACTCAAGTGATTTGCCTGTCAAGCAGAGAAGTCAAGAAGCCCTTTCTCTCTCTGTTGTGCATGCCTTTCAAGAAGGCCCCAAGGCAGCTCCTTTCTTTCACACCTGTTGAAAGTTTGCTACCAATGACATTGGCACCATTCCTTAGACGTGGTTACCAATAATTCAAATGGATTACCCATGCACCTCTTCTCTTTCAAGAAAGTGGATGTTTTCTTTACATCAAGAAGTTTTTCAATGCTTTGCCTGGTGTCAGGGGCTTCCTACCTACTGCATAGCTGAACAGATGCTCAGCTCTGGCAATTTTTAGTAATACAGGCTCAAATACACAGTTATTTGAAGGATAAGGAGGCTGGGGCTCAGTTAGTGTATCTACACCCCTTTAGAGGACCAGAAATTTGGCTCTTGTCCAAATTGATTTACACTTTAATTTAAGTGTATATATAATATGAGTGTGTGTGTGTATATATATGTATAAACGATCTTTGCACTACCTCAGAGAAGCCACAGGCTTACACTGGCAGGATTATAGAGCTATCACTGTACATAGAATCCCAGTAGTACACCTGAAACCCCTTGGCGTAGAGTGTACTTGCCGGTTCCTAAGCTTTCTTCCATGGGACCAGAGGTGAGGGATCCTTCATAATCCAAACTTTCACAGGAAGCTTGCACAGAGTACATGCATTGAAACTGCATCTCTCAAATCAAAAGCTAACACAAAGATGAGAGTATTTTTTAAGTTTAAAGCTATATGAGAACAAGACCAGAAAAGATTATAAAATAACTTATTCATTTAATACGGCCTAATTCTACTCAGAAAAATACCATTTCTCAGAAAATGTTTCTCTTCATTAAGGAGCAAACATTCAAAGAGCTACTGGTTGGGCCTGGCATCCAATTTGTATGCTATTTGCTCATACATCAGCTACATCTTTTCTAGACCCCCAAAATACCTTTTCTAATGTATAGCATACAGGTAAAATTGTATATAAGCATTCATATCATCCCTGATCAATTTTATTTTGTGTCCATCTGCTTCTATTACTTAGATTCCCTTGGGGCTGGTAGACAGGCTCAGGACTTTTCCAAAGTATCCCCATGATTTTGAGTGTTCCATCAGCCATACTTGTATACATATGCAGACGTGAGTGCTTTTTCTTCTTTCTTACTCCTCTTTAGGACTTTCTTACTTTCAGATTGCAGACAATTGCTCTGTTACATGTCAAGCATTCTATTCTGATAGATGCCAATTTTGTGTAATACACACTGAGGGCATCCGTCATGGCTCTTCCATGTAAATTACATCTCAATTGTGTGTATATAGAACATAAATCATTCATGTAAAGTCATAAGTGGATAACATCGTGATGCTTGACAATAATATTTCCTCTTTTCTGAAAATTAAAAACATATGTCTATATAGTCACCCACACACAAATGTTTACATCTAATCCTAGAGTGAAACATTTATTTGGACACACAGTAGTGTTTGATGTAAAATTACTGTAATAGAACATTAATATATTTTCAAGTACTCTGGATTTCTACTGATTGTCACTGCATAAAGGTACTTTTGGGAGAAATGCATCTCTAGGAGAAAGGCAGAAAGCATTATTCAGGAACAAATGTATTTGCAGATATAGGTAACTGGACTGCTACCAAGGGCAGCTGAACACAAATGTGGTAAAAATTGATTGTATGCTGTAGGAGCATGTGGCGAGACTGAGATACGTAGCTATAATACAATGACACACTGTGTGCAGCAATCTGTTAAGGGCTGCAAAGCAACACAGTGCTGTTGTAGCACGTCTTTCACCATCTCATCAGTTCCTTACTTGCTGTCCTCTCCTTGTCATACTTTGTCCCCAGATCTGCCACCATGTCCAGCACTGGCCCAGACAGTTACACTGAAGAGGACAGATTGCATCTTTGCAGAACCTCCAGGCAAACACTCTGTAGCAGTGAACCTATCCAATTCTTTACTTCAGAAGGAACAAAATTATGCCTATATATCTTTGGCTTTTTGGTTGTTTGTTTTGGGGGGTGTTTTTAGGTTTTTTTTGTGAGGAGAAGTGTTTTGGTTTTTTATTTTTTTGGTGTGGTTTTTGGGGGGTATTTTGTTTTTTTTTTTAGTGCTAGGCATCTACATAATTAACAGCAGTCTCTTTTGTCATCGATCATATTATCTTTAAAAAAAACACATTGGTTGGATGGTATAATCAGAAAGCATGTTTAATCATGAACCTCGACTTTCAACTGCAGACATGACAAACAAATACCTAAAGAGAAGTGTCATGGCTAACATAAGTACCAAATACCTGACATCACATTTGGCTAAAGTCTCTAAAAGAGACACAGGTTACTTGCAACATTCAAATCGCTTAGTTTCAGTTACCTAAATAGGCATGAAGATGTCTGCTTCTGGCTAGCCAAATCTGGATTAAAGTCTAAAAATGTTATAAGACATACGTTAGTTCTAACATTCTTAAGCTATTAATTTAATTTAGCAACAATAGAAGTTTTGTGCTCCAATTCTTTTTCTGCACTCATGATCTAAGAAAAAGACCATATCACATAGAGCACACTAAGACGCTTCTTTTTGCTTTCATCCTTCACTTTTAACAAAAGAAAAAAAGAGCAAACCCCTAAAACTTTTACAGATATATAAGCTTCACTGAATCATCTCATTACTGAGGATACACACCAATATTCATTACAAGTATTAGAAGATTAATGCTGAAAAACTAGATTTAGTAACCTAGTGCTCACATTTCTAACATGTAATCAAGTATTATTACTGCTTGTGTTCTTACTTTAATGCTCCTCAAACTTGTCTAAATATGTCATTTCTCATGTAAAGTTTTAAAGTGATAAACATGCATGTTTGATCTAATTTCAGAAATAAAAGAAATTATGTTCATTTAACTATTTTCATTGTTAATGTGCTTCTCTAATGAATAAAAAATACATTTTAATTCTAAGATACTTAGTTGTAAAAGGTATTGTTGGATTTTTTTACCCCTTTTTTAACATTTTCCATTGAAGACATGCATAATCTTCAGTTTCAGAAGTGCTGTGTGCCACTTCACTGAGCTTATGTGCTGCAGGATCATATACTTCTCATGACTTAAGTACTACTTTTTTATTTCTAAATCCATCAACAATTATTAAACTGTGTGAGAATAAATGTCCTTATTAGCATGAAGATTAGAACATCTTAGGTGCAGAAAAATATCAGCTGCTTGTCAGAATTCGTTTTGAGTGTGCTCTTTTGACCCATTCCCAATTTAAAAGTCTGTTCCTGTGGAACAAGACAGATAATGAGTGCAGTATGAAAACAGCCAGTAGATGAGCAATACAAGAAATTTGTCTTACTAATTGAAAGAGCATAAGCTAAAATTATAGTACATTAGATAAGTATCCAAAGTGTTAGGAAATGTCATGAGAAAGAAATAACTTCATCATGGACTGTCTTTCTTAGGGATACAGAGAATACAGCACTGCAGAATAAGCAATGGGATAAAAGAAGAGTGAAGTTACAATAAGATAAGGTGGCTTGATTTTTAAGTGAGAAGCATACAGAGGGTGCTGATTTGGTTTGAGTAGTTTTGAGCTTTCCTGAAGCCACATGTAGAGAAAATTTTATATTCTTTCATACAAACATATTTAGAAATATCAGTGTTAAATCGACAATCCTGCATAACACAACTCTGTCATGCTGTCATTTGTACAGTCCCTCCACAGTCATCCCAAATTCTACAAACTCCCTTCCCCAGTCACCTCAACCCCCTCTAATTTCCTGCTTCCCCCATCACAGGGCCCTCTCCTGCTCCCTCCTGACCTTATATCCCTCATAGTCACCCCCAGTCCCACAGATCCTGTTCTCCAGCCCCTCACCTCAGAGCCCCCCCACCTCCCCTCCCACTCCTATATCCTTCACAATCACCTCAAATCCCACAGATCTCCTTTCTCCTTTTCAATTCAGGTAGATACACAAGTTATAATTCAATGTTTTGGCTTCCTAACAGAACTTTAGTAATAGCAAATCTACTAATGAGGGCAGAATGTACACAAATTCATTAAATGTGATAGGGTTTCGTTAGTTAGTGTAGCCAAGGGCAGCTGTAAGATTTGGTGACTATATTACTGTACTAGATAACTCTGTGGAATAATTATGCTGCCGTTCATTATAAATGAATATACACCCTCTGATGATAGCACTTAAATGCACATTTGAGATTAAATCCAAATAAAAATATTGATTAAATTCTGTTTATCATTTGTCCTCTTTCTTTTTAAAATACCCATATAGAAAAGCATGGTTGATACTGCAAGGGATAAACCATGTCACATGTACGTTTTGAAGTGCTATAAATAAGAAAAACTCTATTAGAATGGCCTCATAATTTGCCTTAGGAAATGGAGGAGATTTTGACTAGGACCTCACCATGGTGACAATAGTTGCAAGAAGATACTGCAGTCAAGAAGACACGCTGATACAATTATCTTTGAAGTCCTCATTTATTTCTCAGATTTTATAACTGGGAGGCTCATTATTCTCTGACAAAGATTACAAGGGAGCTTTATCACTCCAGTCTTGTCTTTTCAGATTTCAAATTATCTTGAATTTTATATTTTTGGCATTTGCTTTCTGAAATTGGTCTGAAATTGTTTCCCAGGTGTTGCAGCTGTTGCTTTTACAGGATTGTGAAATCTAAAGGGTGGATGTGTTTTTCATATGTATTTATACCAGCAGCTTCTATAACCAAACAAATTTTTTGTTCAGTCCCAGATTAATGTTTATGTTGAACCATGGTATGCTTATTTCTAAGATGCAGTAAACCTGCAAAAACATTGACACAGGTGTACTGCTTCAGTGCCCTACATGAGGTGGATGTGGATGTCCCCCTTCATGAATACTATCCGATACTGTCTGAAGATACCCCAAGTCTCAGCCTAAACACAAGACATCAGACAAAAATGTTCTGAAAAAGCAATTAAAAGTGCCACTATCTATCTGACATTCTGAGCATATACAGCTGAAAAGACAACGGAAAGAACCATGTCAAATTCTTGTTTGATAGCTTTGACAAGACTGCCCAGGATGAAGAAGCTTTTCTAAACTTATTGTGTAATAACTTACTTCTTTGACTACAGGATCTGATAATTCTCAGAGGGATTCACAAAGTTAGAAAACCTCAGAAGTTCTGGCAATCTTTCTATAAAACAGCCCCTGTTCACCCTTTTATGGAGACCTGAATTAATCATTAACATCAAGAAGAAGGCATGGAGAGGGGAGAGTTATGCTTTAATATTGATACCTGTGTTTTCTTTGCACTAACTCTGCCTCAAAAGCCACATAATTTTGTTACCAATAGCTCTCTTTATATCTGACATCCTCCTCCACTGCAACCATGTTTTTTTGTCAAGCCTCTGTGATAATACTGTTATATGTTTATTTTATAAACATATAACAAAAATAAATGTAACTGAGGAAGGTTGCTCTGATATGCATAAATTTACAATATGCCCTTAAAATATGACTATATACAGCTGTCCTACATTTGTTGGTATCTTAACTATGTAAAGAAATAGGTAACACACTTCTCTCCAGTATTTGGAAATTAGGAAAATATTAACAAAGGCTTAGAATCAGAGATATCATTGCTAAAACTTTCTTACTCTTAGAAAAGTCATTACTTTGAGAGCTATGAAATGGCTACTGTTAGATTTTTTTTTAACAAGGTCCCTCTTTCAGCTGTAACACTGGCTCCCCAGAGAAGTCTGACAAGCCCTATGTGTGTACCCTCCAGAACTTCAGCTGTTATTTCAGTCTGTAAAACTGTCATTAGCCCTGCTAAAATACTACTGCTTTTAGTTGTGTGAGACCTTTACTTCTGTAGTTGCAGTTTTATGCTATTGTATCAGACATTTCTGAAGCAACACATAAGCCATCTTCCTTCATAGGGTACATGACAGTTTTTTACTGTTGCAAGTATGTACTGCCTCATTATGCTGAAAATACTAACTAAACACCTCTATCATATTTATTTTTTTAATTATAGTATTATATGTTCTGATTTTTTTTTCTGTAACAACTCCTCTACATTCATTGAAACTATATAGCTTTTTAAAACAGTAAAACTGCTTCTCCTACACGAATGCAATATCTCGTAAAACTGAATTTAACAGCTACAGATAGTACTGCCTGGCCTAAACCCACCTTCCTAGATTTAAAAGAATACCTGGTATTGATGTGGTTGAAAGAGATAACTGTGTCTGCATTTTAGTAGAGGACTATGCAATCATATCAGACACTCTGGGAACTAACTTTCCAGCAATCAATGCTAAACCACCTTGCCAACCTCTCCCCCAGGGTAAACTCATGCTTACTCATTATTTCCTTTACTATGCACAACAGCACAATCATTTCTCCTCTTGACCTACTTACATATTCCTCCTGTATTATGAGCTTATTAATTGTTGATCTAATTTTCAGTAATATGCTCCTCCTCTTTACCAGTAAAGACAATGACTTTCTAGTCCTGGGTGAATAGCTGGAAACCATTGCTCTTTCACAGGGTTTCTCCTGAGGCTTTTTCTTCTCTTCCCAGTGTAGATATTCATTAAATGATTGACTTGGACAAAAGACACAGTCCTGCATCTGTTATTTTAAGAGCAGCTTTTAATGTATTCATTAATTTCCTAAAGGTTATTTTACCTCATCAGAAATATTAACTACCATGTTCCTATTGACAATCACTATCCTCGGCACACATCCCACAGAGTGTGCTGCACAGCCCTGAACAGCATTGTCCCAAGCTGAACAAATCTAAGGGAGCCCCTCCCCACAGAGCTGGGGGTGGAGGCTGTGAGGCAAGCATCATGGGATTAACTGTGACACTAGGTACATTTATTTGCATTAAATGTCCAATTAACAATAGAGCAGTTCACTTGCTTTTGTTGGAAAAGCACTTAAAATGGATGGTTATCACTAGCATATGAATATTTGAGGATCATTTAAATTGTTAATATTTTCCCTGGATGTGTTTGTTTCTACAGCTACTGTTTTCTAATGTGAAGTGCAACTGAGGACATCCGTTTATAGAGAGGGTGCTTGATTTTCTTCAATCTCATTTAAAATGAGATGTATTTTAAGTTTAAGCTAAGCACAATTCTTTGCATGTATTTTTTTTAGTGAAACAGCATTCCAAACACCTCAAAAGGAAATACTACATTTTGTTATATTTTTCATTAATCAAAAGCCTTTATTGGTTGCACACTGTATGGATGTATGCAGTAACAGAAATGTAAATTGTCAAACATTAATTGAAAAAGTATTATATTTTAGAACATCAGTAAATGCTAAAAAAATCCCAAGGAAATAATAAGAAATCAATAACTAATGACAGTAATTAATAACTAATGACATTAATGAAATTAATAATAGTATTCACGTGACCATTAGGCAAAAAATGTATGAAAAAGCTGCAACATAATTATTCCCTTATGAAATACACTCAGTATTTTACTATATGTTTACTATATCATTAATTACCTTAACAGTTAAGGTGAATTTAAGTTACTGTGTATCTATTAGGTAAAAATTGTCATAGGATCAGTTTCAAAGCAAACACAATTAATATATCACCTAAGCTTTCTGTTAAAGAGCTGTTAGGAGAGGGATATACACGTCCTTTTAGATAATACAGGCAGTTTTGAGATAATAACTAGGCCATTTGAGAAAGGCTAGCATTTTACATTTACAGAACACACTATATTCAATCATACTGGAACTACATAATTACAGGTGATTTTGCAGGTGTTTGTTTTATTTCTCAGACCATGACGGCATTTATTATTCTCCTAATTATAGAACATGGTTTTAATAAAGCTTTTGGGCTGCTCAACAATGACAGTTGAAAACATAGCTTGAACATGTTTGTATATAAAGTTATAATGTTATTCTAAAACAAAGGATCGTTTTTCTTAATTTAACGTTATCCACATTTTAATCACCATGAGATGTCAGACAATGGCTTAATAGTGTCATTGTGTTAAGTAGAAGTCCAAAGCAGAGTTTTCCATTTTGAAAGAGTGATTTTCTTTTTTGTGCTCTTTGCATTTTCCCATGGAGTCCTTGATTTATGGGCTGAATCCTTACAGCTAGATAACTACATCCCGCAGGGGGCTCACTGATGGCAGAACTCCACTAAGACCTTGGAAGCATTTCAATAGACTGCAAGAGGGGTCTACGGAGGTTCAATTTGGAAGGTTTTGAACTGTGCTGTATAGTTATTTCCATCTAGCATCCCACAAAGTGTAGTTTTCATTTCTGCTGACAAGTAGACATTAGACTGGACAAAATGCCATCATAATGCAACTCTACTGCTTCCAATTGTGTGCTAACTTGTTTCTTGCAACTTATTCATCCTTTAGGCAGTCCAGAAACAGTCTATAGGAAGAGGATTTCAGTATTCAGAGAACATGTCTGTGTTTCCACTTAGCAGGAAGAAAGGTTGCTGGTCATACAAAATGTTTTTGTATTCAAAACTCTTTAATAGGAAAGAATACTCAACTACACAAACAGGCCAAATAAATTCAATACAACCAAAGCAGCCTTCAGAGGAATGCCATGATGGTTATTGGCCCTGTGGTTTTCCTTTCATCCTTCCCTTGACTGCAGAATCTGCAGCTATAAATCACTGTTTTCTCAACGCACCATTATGAAAACTACAGGACAAGTACGAGCATTCTGACTGTATTCATGTATTTGCTTTCTGGCTTTAGAGCACTAGTTGGGTTCTGATGGTTAAGCAGAACTTAGTACTTTGAGATCTTCTCTCTATCACAGTGTTTGTCCTTGATATGCTAAGCTCATTTTTGAAAGGAACAAAACTTTCCACATCCTTTCTGCTTGCTTACCCATCTCCCCCCCTTAAAAGTTAGCACTCATTATGCTAACAAGGGCTCAGAAGCTGCAGCTTTGTATGCAACAGACTCCTTTGGGTGGGTAATCAAGAGACTGTAAACAGAGCATAGAGCTCATGTGGTTGCTTTATGCATTCTGAAAGTTACTAAGCATTTTTAATATGGCTAAATTACAATATCAGATTCCTGTATGTGGTCCCAGTAGATTGCAAGCAGTTTAGTCTTGTGTTCAGATTGAAGTTGACCTTGCTGTTTTGCCTCCAGCATGGTATTTTCCACCAGTGCCTACTTCGAGGTTTTTTTCTTGCATTTCTTCACTTAATGTGAATATCCAAAAAGAGGATTTGCACATCTTTTGTGCCAGTTCTCATTGGAACTTTCTATGCTGAAATTTTCATTGATCACAAGGAAAAAGAAAAAAATACTTCCTCTCAGCCTGCCAAACAGCTCTTCTCCAAAAAATGTAGTTTTATACTCCTGCTACTGAAACTCAACTGTGTAACTGGAGTTTAACTAAAAAGTAAAAGCCAAAAAGGGCTTCGGTGCAACATTCCAAACCAGTACAGCTTGTGTGACCCTTCGTTACCGATGTACTTGTTATCAGTCATATAATTCTCAAGGACCTCAGTACACCTGTATTTGACAAGTATGTTAAGGTTCAAGCAATTTCACAAAACAAATGTGAAGAATACATATCAGTGTAAAACATAAGCAGGGCAGTGGACGTTCAAAATTATCATCTCTGAAGCCTAAGCATCAAGACTATCTTATAATATTAGGGAAGTGAAAGTTTTTCCATAAATAAACACAAAAATACAGATAGATACAATGAATTGTTAGTGGTTAACACAAACTTCTTCCCTCAGAGAGCTGTTCCTAGCAACTATAAAAAATTGTCAACCAACAGGTAAATTATCCTGTATGGAAAAATCGCTGCTGGGTGGAAATGTGAGATAACTCATGGAAATTCAACTAAGACTAATTCCTAGCAAAGCACTAGAGTGTTGGGTCTGCTCAAAAGGAATTATTTTGGCCAAAAGTGATCTAGAAGCAAAAAGAGAATACACATTTGGAATGCCATACAATGGGCTTATCCTGTGAATGTTTCACTCTTTCAAGAATTATTTAATTCCATATCAAACTCTTGTATTTTTGATGTCTGACAAAAGCGTGTTAAAATTCCTGTAAGTGCTAAGCACATACTGGTTTTTCATTCTGAAAACAAACAGGACTCAGACATTTACAACCTTATCTGTGAAAGGGAGATGCCAGCTGGGGAGAAGTATTTGAAACTTAGTGCAAGGGCATCCAAACAGAAGCAAAAACAGAGCTCCCACATCTGTACATATGGGGTTTTCTGAATCCAAGAGAATAAAGAAGCCTTTATTTTATTTAAAAATATGTTCTGCATAATTGTGATAAACGGAAAATAAAATGAGATGAAATAAACATAATCAAGTTAATCATTCACAAGAGAAATATAAAGCTTCAGACTAAGATGATGAGTTTTAACTCAGGGCTGTAATGAAAACCATAGTAACCAATTCTGATGAAGATAAAATATTTTATGGAACAAACTATGCATATACTTGAGAAGAAATAAGAATGTGGGCATCCATTCACCTAAAACTATTTCAAAGAACAGAGAAAAGCTAGTTTCTTGTGCTAACAGATAGGAGCTTTTCTGGCTGGACACATTTCCAGGTTTCTTTGGCCCCAACTTGATAAAAAGAATTTATCAGTTGACAATTTTTTTTGTTCTTACTGCTCCAGGTCATGTCTGTATTAGAAAGCAGAAGATAAGTACATTTCACATTCTTCAAAACTCTGCATGAGAAAACTGGCTTACAAGCAGGTAAAGGAAAATTGTATATATGTGATCATGCATGTACACAGTAAGGTCTTTGGCAATATTCTGATTTGAGGGAAAACCCCAAACATAAGACAATAAATTTTTCTTCAACAATCCTTTGCAAAATGCAGTAGGAATATGATAATTAAAAGAATAAGGAGTATTACTTTTATCTAGAACTGTGAACTGTGAGCATTTGACCAAAAAGCAGACAGGCAATCCAGATCATATTCATGCTTTCAGAACTAAGAAGAAAGATGAAAAAAAGGTTAAAAATTTGCAGATGTACTTCTAAATACCTAAATAATGCTTACAGAACTCTCCCAGCGGGGCAGAGGGAAATTGGCAAGACAGGGACTTACTTTGAACTAGTCTCCTGCATTCCAGATGACTAGTTTATCCTAGCACAAAACTTCTCCCTCTCTCACATATGTATTTTATCTAGAAGTTCAATTTAAAAAAAAAAAAAATCCAGTCTCTGAAAATTGATTTCTCACAAAAAGAAATTCCATTGAGAGATTTCCAAGAAAATTGCACTAGAAATTAAAGTGATGTACTGCTCTACACACACAAACACAAGGGAGTATTGTCCATAAGAACAAAAAACTCAGTAGAATCTCCTTCTGTGGGTATAAGCCACAACAATTCTCCAAGTCACGTGACATGTATGACAAACTCCAAATATGATACTGACAGTTAGTGAAACGGGAACAAGTTGCCAGGATTTTCAAATGTGTCATTGAGTAAAAGCACCCAAATGTGTGACCTACCCAGATTTGTTAGTGCCAGAGAAACAGTTGTGGCTTAGAATTCCTTTAAATCCTCCTTAATATAAAAGGAAGTCCTAAAGAAAAGTTTAATATAGGGGAAATAAAAAGTTAACTTCTTTTTTTCTCATATCGGTAGGACAAATAGTTGTCTCAGAGGGTAGAAGTCAGTCAGCCAATTAAAAAAATATCTTCTCTACTGTTAAGAGAAAAGCTTTTTGAAGCCTGCACAAGGTAATGGTAACTAAGAGATGTCTCCAGCACTGGTGCTCCAACCTTGTTTACAGCACAGCACTGCAGTTTGCTTCCCCATCTTTGGTCAGGATACTCCTCCTGCTTCTCAGAGGCAAAGCTCACCTTTGTTTCCAAGGAGAGAAAGTCAATCACACATGAAGCATCTGTAGCATCTGTGCTCCTCCCTCCCTTACGTTTGTCAGTTATACAAATATATGTCATGGTAGCAAGTTTATAGAAAGACATTTAGATGAAATTATCCTTTTCGAGACTGTATCTTTTTCTCCTGTGATTGTGATGATTTTTTTTCTAAATTTTCATTAAAAAACACACTTGTAATGGGTTCTCCAATAAATGTATAAGCATGAAATATAGTTTGATGTCATTATTTTTGCTAGTTTCAAATACCCCATTTGTGGCATCTAGAAATAAAACATTCATGTAATATTTTCCAGAACCTATTTTGGTGTAAGTTTTTGCAGTTTAAGTGGTAGGTCCATCTGGACTTATTACTCCAGGACAAAAATTTTAGTACAAATATCATAGGGCAAAATTCAAAGAAACATGGTAAATTACTGTTGTTAGAAGGGACCAGCCCATCTACTCTTCTCATGACAATAGTACAATACCATTTACATGCAGTGGCATATGGACAATGTGCAATTCTAAGTAATCTTATTCGCTCTTCACTATATCAATATGCACAGAAAACCTGGAATCTTGAAATCTGGATTCTGTCGTAGGCAGGATGCAGCCGATGGCAACACTGAGATGAAGAACTGTGGTCCCTGGTTGTTCCAACTTTTATTTAATAAGGCAGTTACCGCTTCAGAAGAGACATTGGCATGTCTGTTTGTGTAATACCAAGGTTTTTACTTTGTCTTGATGTGTTCATTTCCTTAAAAAATTAGAAAAATACTTTGATAACTAGAAAGAAATGAAGACATTATAGTTATTTTCTAGAATGTTCTCTGTAGGCTCCATGACTCGATGACTTGGCTCATATCTATAGTTTCAGATGTGAAAAAAATCTCAATTGTATTTTAGTTTAGGAAAATAAAACAACCCAAGAAAAGCTTATACAAGCTTCAGTGGATGTTGTGTTTATACAGATAATAACAAAAAAAAATCCTTGACAAGAGAAGCTGAACATAAACAAAATTTGCTGTTCAACAAAACAGGGAGGTTTAATGCCAGAACAGAGCTTACTTTGCATAATAGGAAATCTTTCTTACACAAAACTCAGTTCACATTTCACGAATTCATGTTTCTAATATAGTCTGGGAATAGTAGAAAGGAAAGTTTGATTGCATCCAACTCAACATATTCCAAATAAGATGATCATATTTCACATAGAGAAATATAATTTTAAGAATCTTTTTAATTGCTGAATTACTTACAAGAGTTATTTTAGAGAGATTTAAAGATGTTGTCAGTCCTTGCTTTGAGAATAAACCAAATCTTTTTCTCAGGCTGAGTAACACAAAATTTCTATGAAGGATTTCCCTGATAGCAGAAGCACAGCATTCACAAATTTAAGACTGAAGTAAACTGTCCATGCTGACAATATTACAAAAATAAGAGGGAAAAAAAAAGAAAGAAAAGGTGCATTGCAAAAAATTTCTAGCTAGTAACGAAGCGAGAATGAGTGTCATTTTAAAGATATGACACAAATTCAAAATTTGACTAGAATGCATAGTTGTTGTGGAGTCAAAGACAGATTTTTAAAAAGGAAAGAAAGATCCTAGCCGAAGAGCGTGCAGTGCAACGAAACATTATGTTTTGCAATGCCAGATAGAAGAGCAAAAAGCAACATGTATGATTCAAACAAACTGTGAGCCAGTCAGGCCTGCTTCCCACACACTGCAGTCAGTCACAAACAGCCCTTCTGTGAGCTTCTCTCAGAGTACTGACTTACTCTTCATTACCTTCAGCCTTGCAGTATCAAACGACACTACAGTCACACAGTCACACAGAAATGCCTAAAACCGACAATTTGCTAAAGAGTTTAAAAGCACCTGGCAAATAACAAGGTAATAAAGAGCCAACAGCTTTGCTGAGAAGAGGCAGCATTGAGCTATTTTAGTTTCCTTGGCAGGATAATTGACCTGGCAGATATGGGACAGCAGCAGTTATGTGCATCCTGAATTCAAGAGGGTTTTCTGGCATTGCCTTAGGTTACAGACTCCTGAGCAAGCTTGTGAAACGTGACACAGCTCTTAGGAAATTGTACTCAAAAAGTAGTTACCAATAATTTGTTCTGAAGTCGGAAGATCTAAATGTGGTCCTGAAAAAGGTTCAGCCTCAGGCCCATCTCCCTCTAATAATTTCTTTATTGACTGGAATGATAGAATCAAACAACTATAAAAACTAGAAGGGTCAAAAAACTGGCAGCAGCTGCAAGAAATTTCAAGGACAAGCCTAGTCTGCCAACTGATTTTGTCAAATTGAAAAAAAAAGGTTCAAACCCAAAGAGATAAGTTAAATTAAGGCATGCTTAGAGTACAATGCTAAGAAAATAAAAAGGTCTATACACAGATATAAAATGAAAAATAATAATACTGACCAAGAGGGACAAACAATTATCATTAATCACAAACTCATTGACCAACTGTGAGGAAAGAGTGCCTGCTAGAAGTCACAGATGGCTATGCCCAGTTTTGGCACAAGTTTCTGAGCACATTTCTCGGTGAGTCCAGAGAAGGTGAAAAAGAGGGATAAGAAGCTGGAAAACACCATTTCAAGAACAGATAAAGGAAAGAAGGTTTTTGTCAAAGAGGAGAAGGGGAATGTTTATAACATCCTTCCAAGACACACACCAAAAAAAAGGTTAGGAGGACAGCAATCATTTTCCATTTCCACTGGAAGAATGCACTACATAGCTTTATTTGGAGAAAGAAGATATTCATATGAAACATCAGGAACTGTGTCAAATGTGAGGGACTTCAAACATTACTTCCGTTACTTGTAGATACTTGTGGAATCCAAAGTCTATTTCTAGCAAAATTGCTTAGCCACCTTTAATCATCACCACCTCCTACCAATAAGGAGATGAATTAGGTCATCCTCCCGGCTATTCCCTTGCAGTAATTTCTAGAAAGTCCAGTGTAGATCTGGTACTGATTTCAAGTGGAAGGTGGAGAGATAATGTTGTAACAATGCAATATGCTAATAGAAATAGATTCATTAATTCATATTCAGGGCTATTTATCTTGCTTGAATGATCTGCAAAATGATATTTCTAGTGTAATTGATCCAGATGATATATGAAAGAAACAGCATATAATGCAACAGATTCATGGCACTTCTTAAGCCTGCTACAAGTACTTAGGTATAGATATGAAGCCAGATTGTTTTCTTCCAGGATGTTACAGCTCTGGAAACCTCTCCTTCTGGTGCTGGGCACCCTGACTTGAAAACTAATGAATCAAACCAACCAAGAAAAATGCCATGTAGACACTGTAGGGAATGCATGGATTAAATAGTAAGCTTTGAGAGGGAAAGCTACAAATAAAGGTAAAGAGCTTGCACTTCTCTGATTGATACAAAACCACTTACAAAAAAAATGGTGCAAGCTGCAACACAGACCAGATAGAAGGAGAAAAAAGCTATGCTGGCAAAGCATGATGTCAAGAAACAGCCAATTCAGAGTAGCCTGTCTGATTATATAGATTAATATAGAGGAAGCAGCTTATCTAAATAAGCTTGAAGCCATTGGTCCTCCTAGCACTGAAGAATACAGTACATTTTTATTCCTATAACTTTTGGGGAATGTGATAATAACCAGTAAGACCAGTGGGATACTCCTACTTTATAAACTGCTCAGCAAAGGGCTCTATCTTGGTAAGATCCTGCCCATCCTTGCTCTAGAGTTAAACCCAGATTGGTTATATCTACAATAGCAAGTAGGATGATGCATCAGGTATATAACCATCACAAGAAACAGTTGCTATTGAGAAGCAAATAACCATATTGCAGACAATTTGGTCACACAAGGGAGGGAAGGAAGAATGACATCCCAGCCTGGGCAGTTGAACTGCCCTGGGTGGGCTCCCAGAGCACAGCACTCAGCTTCATATCATTCAGAAGGAGTCTAATTTGGGTGCTCAGAGGCACCTTCCTGATGCAGATATTTCCCTGAGGGGACTGCAGATACACCACAGTGATCCAGCTGTATTTTAATCAGCTTTGGAAATCAAAAACAAGAACAAAAAAGTGTCAGTACTCTATTAAGTTTTACACAATATTTGAGTAATTTTCTTTCATATTAAAAATCCTATTACAGCACAAATTGTGCAATAAAAGTTCTATGGATTATTTTTATTTGTAATGCCAACTGCTAATTATGCACTTAAACATAGAAAATAGCATTGTTTTGCTCTGAAATTGGTGAAAACACATTTGTCCTCTTTCCAGTCAGGAAATACAAGAGCTAGGGGGTGCCCTTGTAATACACACTGCAAGATGCAATGATTCAAATTCAGAATGTTCCATGCATTCAAGAGGATAGTAGATTGGTCATTCATACCATTTATACACCTCCTCTATACACCACCTTCTAGATTTTCAAAAAGAAATCAGATTGAGTCACTCAGTCAATAAACTGGACATACTTGTAGAGGGTTATTTTTTTTTTTTACAACTAGTATAATGTCAGTTAAACTAATTTTTCTAGGGCAGAGAACCCATAATGAAAGGAACATAATCTAAAACACATCTCTTACACATATCTCTTGATGAAAGTAAAAGTGGGCTTACCAAAAAAATTTGCTGTTCCTCATTTTTTAAATTCTTTAATTTCATCCCTTCCACTTTTAACAAAATGTCAGTACTAGATTAAATTTACATTTACAAGCCCAGGGGACGCTCAGAAAAAGAAAACAAAATGAGTAGTTGATAATTCTGCTTGATTATTGAACATCAGGCAAACTGAGAAAGACATTAGCCAGATGTCATGTTGACAGCTCCCCCCTAGAAAGATGCAGCAATATGCAGAGGGGTCCTTTCTGTCATCTGAGGCAATCCAACAGAAAAAAAAAAAATCAACCTTGTTAATAACACTACTTTGTTTCCATACAGTGTTTAAAGGAAAAATAAGAAAACCAGGGGTGGTGGTCTTTACAAGGCATATGCTTTCTGCAGGGATTTTGTACTGCTTTCACTTTGGGAGCTTTCAATATCAAGTCTGTCTGTAAAAAGCCAGTTGGGAGCTCAAATTCTATGCAAGACAAGCTTTGGAAGTGTTGATCAATAAATAAAATACTACCATTTTGGTTCAGCTAATTTCAGTAATTTGTCAGGGATTTAAACAATGATGTAGAACTGGTCGTCTTGTTAGGGTGAAGTTTAAAAACAAAAATACAACTATACAAAGTTTTTAATATTGTCAACTTTGGGAGATAATGTTACTTATCAAAAATATTGTTAAATGAATGCAAGAATTTTCAGTTTATAGAAATGGATTTATCTAAAACTGCACATAAATTTCCCCTACATACACAAAGGGGAAAAAAATTCCCCAAACATTTTTAAATAATTCAATCTGAAAACCCTTAAGGTTATTTCATAAAACAGAGGAACGGATTTTTTTTTCTAGTATCTATATAAAGGGAAAATTACAAAGTGAACCAGAATTTACATAGTTTTCAGGCAGAAAGCTATTATTATTTAACTATTACTATTTATTAGTAGTAGTTTAAGCCATTTACTGATCTGTTTTGATAAATAAATAGAGAAAAAAATATGTCCTGTTTTAAAAGGCAGGTGTAAAATCATTAGTAATCACTAGTAATTTTCTGTTAACTACGGTACATGCAGTAACACAGCAAGTGGATCTTTTTATAATTATAAAATTTGATTGGGAAAAAAAGGTTAAACTGATAACTTTTCTGATTAAGCCTTTCACTTTCCTCAGGGTTACTCAGATTACACACATAACCTTTTCTCACTCTTCTTTTTTTTCCATTCTTTAACACAGAAACTATTGCCGTGATTTCCTACAACCTGGCACTGGAAGCGTCCACATATCATATCTGCTACTTGAATCGCAGCTTCTCTCCTTCTTACAGACGTTCTTCGAAGCCAAGCTGCTGGCACACTGGCATGCACACGGAAGACATTTTCATTGCAGGATCACAGAATCATTTAGATTGGAAAAGACGATTGGAAAAGATCATCAAGTCCAACTGTAATCTTAATGCTGCCAAGTCCACCACTAAACCATGTCCCTAAGTACCACACTTACACATCTTTGCACAGATGCTTTGTACACAACCAAAGGACTTGATGGTACAAGGTTTTCATATCAACATCTTGCAGAGATAGTAAATTCAGTGAAAGATCTGACTTCACACAGCATAGGAAACTGAAAGAACCCTGTGCAGAAAATTCACGTGTGGGGAGTGTCAGGACAGGTATTAGGATGTTGTTTTGGAGAAATCACTGGAGAAACACATTCCCTGTGTTATATTTGCCCCAGGAAGCCTCCATGCATGCATTGAGGCTTTTGGTGATGTCCAAACACTAAGCATGTTTGCAATTTCTTTCAGCGGAGTAAAAGTAATTGGTAGTGGATAACCTAGGTACTGAACACACTGCTCTCAAGAGAAAATCCACTGATTTCAGTACAAGCTAAAGCCAAACATTTTCTATGACTTTCTAAATAGAAAAATCATAAACTCATTTAAAAGCCAAAATACTTACATTTGCTTTAGAGAGCAAATTAAAAGAATAGACTGAACTTCTTAATAGAACTTCTGAAGGACATGAAAATCAATATTTTCCAGGTACTTTTTTGATAGAAAACAGTAACATGTGCCTTATGATCACCTCTTAATTTCTAGGTTGTTGGGTCTTAATACTAGCTAACTGAGAGATTAATCTAGATTAGTAACAAAAAGTATTTTGAGAGAACAGAGAAGTGGAATCAGATTGTACAGCCATGAAAGCTCCCTTGCTGGAAATAATTCTGACTTGGCTTAACAGAAGCTTGAATAACCTCATCTAAAGGATCTCTTTTTAGAAGAAATCTGGACGAGAAAATCTCCAGTAGTTGCTTCCCACCTAGGCTTTCTATGGCTGCACATAACAAGAGTTGCAACATTTCCCTCTCAATACCTCGGGTCAATAGATAATAACTAATTTTGTATCCACGTTGAAACTAAATCAAGTTTGTTTAGCTCCAGAGAAGGGGAAAACACAAAACAAATGGGATGGGGTTCTCTGAGGAAATCACACACTTTGCTTCCAACTAAGCGTACAAAAAAAAATCCTTCTTTAGAGTAATATTTTACTTAAAACCTGTAATCAACACTGTAGAGTACCCTTTTTACTTTAAATTAAGTATTAGGATATATGGATTAAAGTGTTTACTTTACTAGGCAAATTACTTGCATTACTTCATGCTTATTAACTACTGTTACTTAAAAGTAACAAGGCTAGATTGTGTCTGTAAATCTGTTACTGTATTAATGCCAGCAGGTGTGCTGTAAGCACTTTACACCTCAGAGGAAACATCGTGGTTCCAACACAGTTGAAAACAAACACTTCCTCAACTAGCAAACTGTTCATTGTATGCTGGAGTGGTTGCTGCCTAGTGAAGGATTTTGATTAAGTTACTTTTGCAGTACTGTTCATGTTTTCAGAAATATCCAGAGAAGATGATCTGTTTCTGACAAGCCTTATTATCTACAGTCTGG
This sequence comes from Clamator glandarius, assembly GCA_033459285.1. Taxonomy (NCBI): domain Eukaryota; kingdom Metazoa; phylum Chordata; class Aves; order Cuculiformes; family Cuculidae; genus Clamator; species Clamator glandarius. Next base: position 1,038,551 of record JAUNZM010000032.1, read on the forward strand.
TTTTACACATTTCATATTTTAATTACATTCAGTATCAAATCTACAACTCACATCAATACCTAAAAAAGAAATAAATTTAAAAAAACAACAAACCAAATTCCCCAGAAAGCCAAAAAAAATCCTACAAAATTTTGGTTACTGGAAAGGAACAACACTGAATAAAGACAATATACCTTCATTCTTGGTTCTTTACTTTAGCACCTATGGAAAAGCAAGGTATGACATTCTGAAAATAATGATTTTATAGAAGTGTCATTAGTGCCATTAATCACTCTGGGTGTGATTTCAAATGTATTTCAGTGACAGAGAACACAAACTCAGTCTTTGATAGACACATACAGCTTTATAAAATCTCAAAATACAGCTTATTTGTCAAAGAAAAGATGCATTCAGCAGAATCTAGGTGAGACCCCAATCACAAGTAACAGTGGTCATGCTGACGGTTTCCCTATCGAACACCTGATCCTTAACCCAGGAGAATCTCAATATTCCTTCTAGCAGCCACCTTGTTACTGAAGTATTGGCAAACACAAACATTTTAGCCTGTGTGTCTTTACTTTTAGGTCCTACAACACAGTTGCATGAAGGTGCCAATATCTTCCTCGTTATTCAGCTAAATGCAAGTAGTCGTGATCTCTTATAATCTAAACCATCACACTGAGGAAAGAAAAAACCAAAAGGCCTGAGTTCAGTATCAGACATGAAGGCCTTAATGCTGACAGCTATTTCAAGAGCTTTCTAGGGCATCAATACAAACTAAATGTTTGAAAGAAAATTCGTGAGGTTCTTCCTTTGAAACAAAATTGATTAAAGTATGGTTTCCGAAAGTGATTACTGTCTAAAGTTAGTTGAGTACAAGAGCTGGACACAATATCAAAATAAGTGTGATTAATCTTCAGATGACATCAAGGCAGCAAAGAGGCCAAAGATGACTTTTTTTGGTTCTTCACTAAAAGCCCAGTGAATCAGATACCAGGATTCACATTCTTGATCCACATCAAGACATTGTAGTACAGTCAGGGAATAGAGTAATGATATTGTTGGTGTAAATCAGTACTGCTCTGTTACTTTTGGTAAACTTGTGCAGGTTACTAAGAACTCAGCTGCTAGTCTGTAATATTCAGTGAATTCATTTAGCAACAAAGGACATTTCTGACCAAACTGAAGCATTACAGACAAAGCACATCCTGGTTGTGTTAATAACAACAGTGAAGAAATGAGAAGAGAATATTAATTGGCATGAATTCCTAAGAAGTAAATTTGATTTTATTTGTATTAATATTGATTGCCTTAGCAGGCCTTTATTGTATACTAATCCACTAGTATAGTCTATGGCTAGTTGCAATTAGCACGCTTGAAAGTATCTGATCTTCATTTATATCTCTTATGCAGATAGAAAGTTGAAGCAATATTTATCTTCCTCTGCACTCCAGTGACATACAAAAAAAAGTTACCAGCCATGCAGACCTTGACTATGTTTTGATTCTTTAATTTTGTAAGGTAACATAATTTCAGTGAGGAGGTGCTTGGGGATTTTTTGACATCTTTTTGTGTGCTGTAAATAATTGTGTGAAATAAAAAGATATTATTATCAATCTGTTGATGAGAGCCAGTGAATTGGAATTTGTAAAACTTCCCAGAGCAATATATTTTCATTTGACGTTTAGATGTCTGAAAAAACCCTAATTTTTCTTACAAATTCTTGGCTACATTAGCATGAGTTTAGATATTGCAGGAATGATTGTCCCTGTGAAATTTCAAGTGGGAATTGGTTGACTTGTACTAGCATAAGTTTTGTGCACAGGCTGAACTCCAGATCAAGTTATTTTATAACAAGATCTGAATCTCAAATAAAATTTCTTACTTGGACCCTCAGCATGTAAGTGATGAAGTTTGCAAATAAAGGTTAGTTTTAATATTAAACTTGAACTACCTTGTGAGCATCTGCATCAGAGTGCTAACAAAAAAAAAAAGTGCAGAAGTTGAAGAAAAACTGTCCCTTGGGTATTTTTGCTGAAATGAAAGGAAGTATGCTTACCAGGCTATAAATATCTATGGTCTGGAGAGTTCAATGTAAGGTTTAAATAATCACAGGATAGGAATGTAATGGGAAAAGTGTCTTTCCTGAAACAGATGGCAAAGTAATGTATTCTATACAGTTAGCACATTCAAAGGCTCCACGGGAATTTGTTCAAACAAACTTGGAAAACAAGATTGTAAGCACAGCAAGAGGAGTTATAACATTGCCCTAATTCAAGAAAAAGGATTGATTGGATAAGAGATCTGAGTCAGTATTACCTGCTGCAAAGACCAGAGGAAGTGAAAGAAACTAAAAACCCATGAAGAACTTTGCTAACTCATACCCATAGTCTACACACCACTTTCTGAGACAGAGGCAGGAATGATTCACATTTAGCAATATAACTGGAGCCAGTGTTTTGTTCCAAATGCTATACTCTCTCTCTCTCTTTGGTGATAGAAGGTTATAAAAAGTTCAAGTGAGGAATAAATATTTTGATTGGTATTTGAAATCATTTTGAGGTCTCCTGCAAGACCAAATAGGGATCCAAAAAAAAAGGGATTAATCTTGTCATAAACATTTTTATGCATATTTATATGGCATTTGAAAAGCTGCTTCAAAGTTCTGTGCTATATGTAGGCAAAAATGAATTTTCCTGCGTGAAGATGAGGGGAAAATAATTTCCCATCCACCTCTGACTATCTCAACCACTCCCAACATTGTTGCAATTACTCATTCACAAACTCCATTTCTCTCTTTGTTTCTCTTCCTTAGTTGTTGGTGGTCTGCTAGAATCTGTCCTAGTAGAGCAGTGGTTTTGGTATCATGTTCAAGTACTAACAAAAGACCAAACTACTCAATTTTCAGCTTATTTAACATATAAAAGACTAGAGGCAGAGCTCTTCTGAGGTACAGTAGTTCACCCTGAACAGATTATTACTGAAGAGAACAAAAAGTTCTGAATTAATTAAGAGTAGAATGCCATCAAACAGTGAGAGGTGATGGAGAGAAGAAGGAAGAGTTTGCATCTTTGCTTTCTTTTTTCCCCTGTACAATTTAAATTTCAGACATTCAGTAAGTTCCAATGTAACTCACTCTTTCAGCCTTCTGTTTCTGACAGTTTGTATTTCTAGCTCAACTTCTACTCATTCTCTTCTTTTTGTAGTTCTCTGCCAATTACCACAGCAAATGTGGGTTTTTTTTAACTCTCAGAAATGGCTTATGTCTCCCCACTGGCAGCACAATCTTCCTTTTCCTTCTTGTTGCACAATCACATCTGTACACTTCAGAATGAGAATAAGCAACTATACAAGCTCAGTTACATCTTTCTCATCTCCTCCAAATCCAGAGATGCAAAAGCCTATTTTTTTTTTTGTTGTTTATGGAAACTTGGCCTTTTTACCAAAAATGTCCCAGAAGAACCATTTTACTGATCTTGCCTTATGCTCAAAATCCTTTTTCCCGACAAGTTAAACGTGTCATTGGAATTGTGTACACAGCATGAGATATGTTCCCTTACTTCCAGAACTGTATTATAGATGCAGCCAAACAACCACGGGAGAACTGTCTAGTTCAACAACAAATAGGATTTCCTTTTATGTAAGAAAATTCAGGAATACGAGCAATTCTGCTCCAGGGCCACATTTGCAAGTTTTATGCTTTCTGAAATAGGATGCCATGATTTACAAACTAGCCTTTGTTTGTTTGTTTGCTCTTTCTTTTTTAATTTTTCCTCCCATGACAGCTGTTGCACAATTACTGGTGTTCCTTTGTGATTTGTCTCCAAGCCTGAAGTCAAAATTAAGTTGTCAGAGAGTAGTGGATTTGACTTCACAGTTCAGCTCTGGGCAGAAAAGCAGCGCTATCAAGCTTGACCTACTGTTAAACACTTGTGGCCAAGAGCCAAAAAAACATGATCATCTGAAAGTTAATTGTGAAGTTTTGTCTTTCTTCCCAATAAATTGCTCATCAGCTCTTTCCCCCAGGATCACTTTACAAGCAGGCTCAGTTCATCCAGAGTGAAGAAGGCTTCATTTCCCTGTGCAGTAACTGCTACTTTGGAAGTCTAGATCACTTTATTCCTATCTAAGGGAAGCACTAAACATTTGTGTCAGCATCCCAGGGATTACAGAAGTGTGTGGCGGGTTGTTAATCCTATAGAGTAGATCAAGGCCCAGAAAGTTACCGAAAACAGCCAAGTCCAATTTTTTCCCCCCTCCTGTCCAGTGGCAGGCTTAACTACTTTTTGCTCTTGAGTTTCAGGGAAAAATCAAGGCGAAAAAGAAACGACAGCTGATTGAGGTGTGGTTTCCTCTAATAACTTGTCACCACTGTAAGAAGGGTGTTCTCTTTCCTTTCTGCCAGCCTCTGTATCACACTGCACTGATCCTGTGTCTGTGTAGACCATTCAGTTCACTTAAATTCATTGCATTATTGCTAAACCCAGGGACAGGGAAGTGGGCTAAAAAAAAAGGCAGAAGCAAGAGGAAGAATCAGAGGGAAACAAAGTCCAACCTCCAGGACAAAAGGCATGTTAACTCAGCTCCAAAACCATCTAATACTTATTTCTATGTGGTCATTGTGAAGTTATCTGCCTGGGGAGCCTGAGGTACCATGACAAAGTAAAAAAGGAAAGGCTTCTGCACAGCAAATGTATGGTGGCATGGGACACACAACGTATGTGTCTGGGTTTACTCCAGTAGAGCACCATCTTGTATATGCAATGAAATGGGCCTAATATTTCAAGGGTGCTGTGGACGCTCTGCTAATCCTTTTTGTTTATAATGAGCACTGAAATGAAAGATTTTTTTCCCTCATCAGAAAACACAGCTTTTATTATATTATTTGAAATAAAACTCCAAGTGGCCAGGTAACACAGAATAAAATAAAGAGGGCTTATAAAAACCTCTCCCCTTTCAGTTGTGTCATCACAAGGCAAATATTTATTTCAGCTTGGATTTGTTTCAGTTCAGACCACATGGAACTGCCCACAGCCCAAAGGTCAGGCTCTGTGCTGGCTCCTGTTTACCAGACCCTTCTTGTCCCCACGATGCTGCAAACTCCCCACATGTGAACTCATCCCATATTGTCTTCCCACACCACAGGAGTGCTCACAGCTTTTGCTTTGTGAGCACACCCACTTATTTTCAAGGAAGCATCCATCTCCCTCCCCTCCACGCACAGGGTTTCAAATCAGAAAGCATCTAAAGAAGAACTAACTGATGAAACAGGTATTTATCTCATGATAAGAAATCAGTTCTAAATGTTTAAGGCTTTTCCTTAAAAAACTCTAAAACCAAGGCAATATTTTCTCTTATTCAGTGTGAAATGTCTACTAGTGTTTCCTCTGGAACTTTGAATAAAATTAAACAGATCCAGGCATCAGTACAAACCCCAGCAAGCTGCTTCAGTGTGTTCAGAAAAGTCCTGAACTGGCTTGCAGATCACTGAAGATTACCAGAGAGGACACAACTGAATCCCAGACTTGTTGATACCTCAAATGGAAAAGAAAGAAAATTCTTTTTCTCCCCTCTAATAATCCCCAACTCACTCATTCTTCTTGGACCTCATCTTGCTTTGCAGCTTACAGTAACATGTGGCAGCAAGGTTTCTTTGAGAACAGATCTGCTCAGCAGGTCTTTCAGGTCTGCTTCTTTTTCCCTGGGATAGTGAAAGGTAGACTGATTTGCAGTGGTAATTTGGCCAGTCCCTGACTTCCCATTTGCTTCTTTACAGATTTTATGAAGGACATGAACTGCATGGCTGCCAGACTTTTATGACTTCATCTGTAACATTTACCGTGTACCTTTCCCAGTTTGAGGTTGTTTACTGCAGAGTCAGGCTCTGCCAGAGAAGGTGAAGGTTATTTTATGGCCATACAGATGATTGCCTTGCACTCTGTACTGTCAGTAATGTCTCCTGATTTGCCACACAGCTTCCTGAAATAAACGTTCATGGGATCCCTGATGAATTCCCATGCTGTTCACTCTTTGCCATATGCTGACCCAACACCATTGTCACAATGTCTCAGTCATTTCTCTCTGGCTCCTAAGCCATAGTTTTTCACTTTCTGGAGCCTTTAAGAGGGTATGATATGGAAATCAGCTCCTGCATCTACAATTGATGCTGCCCAAGTTGCTGTAATGACCAGCACACGCACAAAAAAAGAAAGCAGGACAAGAGTCCAGGCAAGAGAAGGAGATAAAGGATGAACGAAACCATCCCCCTAATAAGGTGTATTAAAACAACACTAATTTTCTAATGAAGAGTGCTGTATATAATGGAAGTCAGCAGCACTCATAGTAGAAGAGAAACTTGGATTGCAAAGAGCTGCTAGGACCAGAGCAAATGCTGACTCTGCTCCTGGTAAGGTGACACTGGTACCCTCCATGTTCTTCTTACAATGACTTATTCTGAGTTATGTTTCACAGCTGCAGCATTTCATGGAATCCAGAGCTCCTCAAAATTTCTTTGGTATAATAATTCAACTGTCTGTGATAGACCCTTCCTAATATCTTGACTGAGATGCTTTGTCAAGGAAAACAATTTTCCAGTGCTTTGGAGAAATCAGCTGCATGTCCCAAACACACATCCTGATGGACTTAAGAGTATTTAGAAAATAAATATGGCCTCCAGCTCCTAAGTAACATATTAAACAAAAAAATACTTATATATGTTAATTGTGTCATATGGCATTGAAATTCTGGGGAGAATACCAGTTTTCCAGCAGTTGTTTAAGTTTGCATCCCTACTTTCCTTTGAAAGTGATTATGAACTTATTTCTTCCCAAACTATTACCAGAGTCAGAGTTTCCTTGTCAAACGTGGCTCAGATAAACCTGACATGTGAATAGAAAGACGTAATCATTAACAAAGTGGAACACTTTAACCTCAGAACACAGTGCATGTGTGTTGTGCATAAGCATATGTATTTTAGAGGTATGTCAGAAATTGGGGCATCGTATAGTACATTATTTCCTATGCCCGTTCTTTCCAATTCACTAGAAAAAGTATGCATGAATCTCACTCTGAGTGTTTAAAGAAAAGTTGAAAAATACCGAGCATTTACAATCCTTTTTCAGAAATAGTTCAAATAAAATAATTGTCAAAGTGTATGAACAAAGCATTTTCTGATCCACTCTTCTTCCTGCTTTCAAGTATATTCAGCTTCTTCCCTCACCTGCTGCTCGGGTGCACATTTATCATGCCATATTTTCATCTCAGCCGTTTTATGCCATGACTTGTAAGGATATACAGCAATTCAGAGGGACTGAGTTTTGTCTGAGAGTAGATTACAGCTGCTGGGCAAAATACTCTCTTTATGATCAAGATTTATACAATTGCTGTGTAAAAATATAAGCTAACGAAATAACAACTTTGCTCACAAACATATTGATGTGAACAGTCTTTGGGTGAGGGTGATAATTTATATGACACATGCAAATTTCATGGAACAGTTTTATAATTAGAATGAGTTTTTCAGCACTCCTTTAATACCCATTAAAATCCATCCATCTTCAATGTTTTACTGTGCTCCCTGCAATAAGCCCCAGCACATGAATCTGGTAATGCTATGAGAAAGACTCCAGTATATTCTGTGCACCCTGTATCATTTCTCAGAGCTTAGGTATCTTCTCTCTTGTTATAATTTATCAGCTCTTGAAGTTTCATCTCTTTCCATTCGTATGACAGTACGAGAGGGAATGATTAGCCTTTCCCACTTCCTCTTGATAATGTCAAGCTATAGATATCAATCCCACAGCTAACAAACTAAAATTTAAGAGTTTTTTTATTATATGGGAAAGTTTAATAAACCCACAGCTAAACTAAGTGAATACCACATTTTTCATACAGCAATTTGATTTTGTGTCTAACAGGGTACTTCTTGCCTCCTTTCCAGGTTTTCAATCATTTTCCAAATAAAATTGAATGCTACTGTTTAACCTATATTTTTTTTTTATTGAGGATTGCAAAGTGGAGGCATCTCTATCTGTACATTTTGAAAGTGGGTGGAAGTTATCTTAAATGTCAAAATAATTAAAAAAGAAATCATTACAATTCCATTACTAAATCACTACTATTTTACAACTACCAATGATTTTATAATAGAAGATTTCCCCACCTTCCAGTAAAAAGAATTTCAAGATTGAGAAGTAGAGAATGGTAGGGGAGAATCCTGAGCAAATTATCAAGAAACAGAAAGGCACTGTTATCCCTATCACGACTGAACATGAAAAGCACATTAATCTGCTCCTTAGCAAGAGTAATGGACAGACAGTGAACTATTTTCTCTTCTCTGAAACGCAGCCTGTTACGTGAGACTTTTGATAGGAAACATTTTAAAGTTTTACGTAACACGACTTTATCCATGGAGTTAAGGACAGAAATCAGTTAAAAAATATGAACATGAAACATAAAAGAAGACTTGTCTTAGAAATTAACTCTCACATTCTAGCTCTGATTATCTTGTATTCTCATTTTAAGAGGAAGCCTGAAGAGTACAGTTTTTCTACTGGACACCCTGAGAATGCTGCACATAGAGAGTCCCATTACATGCCCAAGGTGGTAGGTGAGAGAAGTGGGACCACTTGTGCTGAAAACCCAAGAAAATGTGGAAGTCTCCAAGATTTCTCATCCTCTTCTTGGTCGGCCTTCTGAAGTCTTCTGTCACTCCAAGGATCATGGAACAGCTGACAAGGTATTCCTGACACACTAAGGCTACTGCAGTCTTTTGATCATAGAATCAGCAGGACCTCTGAGATCATTGAGCCCAACTATACCTATCTGCCACTAAACCATATCCTTAAGTACCTCATCTACCTGTCTTTTAAATACCTCTAGGGATGGTGACTCAACCACCTTCCTGGGCAGCCTGTGCCAGTGCCTGACAGCCCTTTCAGTGAAACTCAAAGACTCTCCCTACTGCTGCTCTAAGTCATTGCAGTCTCTGGAAGTAAGCCTTGGGTTTTTCATGTGAAGGAGCAAGTCAAATTCTTCTGGCAGAAGGGAACTTGGACCTCCATTGTTGTATACAGAACGCATTGCATTTCAGAGGTGCCCAAAAACTTGCATTTCTGCCACCAAATATGTGCTCGGGTCTTTAATGTATAAGAAAACTTTGCAATGTTGACTTTGAAGGTATGCATGTAAGTCTCCACACTGTTGACTAGAAAGGCCTATCATTGTCAACAAGAATCACTTAGCATTAGCTGCCTCTACAAGAAAAGTAGAATTTGTGAAAGTTATAAACTTTTTTTGTATTGTTCAGTTCCCTCATCCTACAGAATGAGATTTTAGCTTTTCTTATAAAGCTGTTACTAAGAAATGGATATATAGCAACTTCTCCATTTAAAATTATCAATAGCATAATAACTGTCATTGTTGTGAACAACAGAAACAGGAGTGACAGCCAAATGGGATTTGCATCTGGATATTCTCTCTTGAACATGTTACAGCTACGCCTTTCCTTATAACACAGTTGAAAAGCATAGCACAAAACCTGTACGTGTAGGGCCTGCATAAGTTGCAATGCTGAAGATCTTTTCATACTTAGAAGCACAAAGATTTTACTGCAAACAATTCTGATGTTAGTCACTTAGCTTTTGTTGAGGTTATAAGACAGCTGAAGAGAAAATGTTTGTTTAGTTTTATGCCAGAAAACATGGATTATGAGATTTATTCCCAAATTATTAGTTCTCTGTATCATTCCGGAAACGTACTGTTTAACGTGCATTTCATTTCCTAGCCTGTTAAATGGATACTGATATTTTTGACTAAGGCTATGGTTTGGATGGGCCTATGAGTATATTTCAGTTCATTTATGAAATATGTAGTTACTATGTGATCACTGGGTAAAAGCTGTGATATTAAAAAAGAAATAAAAATCAAACTTTTCTAACACAGGAATTGTGAATACAAAGTATGTTGCTCCTATGAGAACAACTAGGCTTTCCCCACTGCCTTCAGCTTGTGATGGACTTCTCTATAATTCTTACAATTGCTATATGTGTATACTCAATTTAGTATTTAGAGTTTTAGGGAAACCATGAGTAACTGAATTAAATACTCAGGTATTTTAACTTTTCTTCAAGGCCTGGGAGAACTAGAGAAAATTAAAAAGTAAATACGAGAAATGTTGTCCTTTTATGAATGCACACTGTGATCATACTAGTATACGTTGCCTGAAATTATCACCTGAGGAAGCAATATTTTTAAATCATGCTGCTTGACATAGTTCAGAAATACTTCAGACCAAAAAGCTCACTTAGACTCCTTCACTATGAAGTTTTAGCTTAGAAATAAAAGAGAAATTTCTTGCAGTTGCTAATAAGCTCTTAAACTCATACATAAACATTTAGCTAATTCCTGGAGTCACATATAAAGACAGGATATTTAGCAGCTATGAATTGGGAATGATTTTTTTTAAAAAGCACTTTTTCCCAAGACCAAACCCTAAACTGACTTGTTATGCTCCAGTATAGTGCATATATGGATGTTAAATCCATTATTTCATTTGTTATTGCTGTAGTGAAACTGTAACGATTTGACATCCTGCAGTGGTAATTCTAAACAGAAAGTTAAATTATGCATCTACTTTAGTTCAAACTATGTAAACTATATAGATATATAACAACATAAAATATCTTTGAAAAAGAGGTTTACATGGAAGTGAATGTTTTCATAGGTATTAAAACAGGTCAGCTTCAGTAAGGTAAGGGAGGAGAAAAATCATATGCTATAGATATTGAACCTGATAGGTAAGTACTGTCCAAGGGCAATGATATAAACAAGAGTGAATAAGGAAACGGAGAGTCATAATAGAAAGAATCAAAACAGTTACTGATTGATTGCTTCAGAGACAAGATTGATTCTCTTAGGTAGCAGATTCAATGGAGCTGTGTTGTAAACATAGAAGTTTGCTTCAAGTATGATTATCCCCATCTAATAACAGCTAAAACCAGTGAGAATGTGACTGTGCTTATAAGAGAAAAAATGGAATAACCTTTAAGCGTGGCACAGCGCGGACTGATACAGGTAGCACAGCTGGACAGTCCTTTAGTTCTCCCCAAACCTTGCTGTGGAGAGGCTACTTGACATACACAGGTGGCTTTTCATTTCACTGCATCCTTAGCTATATTCCTGTTTGCAGGGCAATAGCATGGACTTCAGGGCCCATTCCCAATGAACCATTTCCACAGCTACCAAGGTTTGCAGTAACACCACTAGTGCCCAGGTTTTATTTTAGGGGAAAAGATGAACTCTTTCAGGTGGCTTGTAACCCAAAGAAAGAGATAAACCTCAAATTCTGTAATTGGAGCGTTTATCCAGTTTAATGGAAATTACCAACGGCATATCACAGGGAAGTAAAATGTTATTATTTAACTTGGTATGATTTCTAATGCAAAAACATAAACAAAGCTACTTTTTTAACAAATGATAATAGAATAAAAGCTGCAAGTATGCTCATGGCAATATTTCCCTGGCATCATGCTATGATGTTTACAATAATCTTCTTCAAACTCTTCCAAATTGCTCTCAAATGGAGCTAACAGATACCTTGGCAGGTTAATAGGACAGCTCTGGTCCTCGATCCTTATGCCAAACAGGTCATCCGTGGTTATTAACAGCTAAGAACAGTGCTATTAGATTAAATTGCATATTTACCAGAAACACATTAGCCATCTTGCCCCTAGTAAAAGGTTTTTCTTTTTTAAAGACAAATAGTTTTTAAATTATTTGTGGAAAATCAGAGACTAAAGTCAGAGGTTGTTAGGCTACTTGTGAGATTGCCTTTTCCTGTGTTTTGTCCTTAGAATTTGATTAAGGACAATGACTAAAATTACAGGAATGCATTTCCCTTCACTGAGTAGTTCTATAGATTTTTAAGAACAGAAGGCAGCATTGTATTATCTCATATGACCCCTCTTAAATGCAACCTGAAGAGCATTAATCTGAACCTCAACCTTACTTTTGAACAAAACTAGTATCTTGTCATTCAGGGTGGAAATCACGGAAGAAGTTACCCTGCTGTGCAAAAGCAGGGGGATTATCCAGAGAAGGAAGAGTTGCAGCAGCTGCAGTGCAGCAGGATGGAGTCCTCCACTTCTTTCCAAAAGGAGACCATCTACGTTAACATTGCTGGTGTTGTGGCAGTGTGACAGAGCATTGCAGGTTACCACAAGATGTAAGCATTCAGAAAGTAAAATAAGAAGACGGTAGCACAGATTCTGTTCTTTACAAGTCCAAAACAAATACCAGCTATGTCTCTCAGAACATGTTACCTTGAGTTTTACTTGAATCAAGTGCTTTTCACACAATTTTAATTAAATTACTGTTCCTGATAAAACAAGCTAATTCAAAACTAAGGAGGAAAACCAGAGCTAAAAATCAAAATCAGTCTTTACTGGCCTAAAGATCTGCTAACTAGTCTATATCACACTTCCAGCCCGACTTGTTTATGGCAAATATGAAGCATATGGACTATATAAAACATAAAATCAGCTAAGTAGTGAGATTGATATGCTTCTCCCAAACACTGTTTTCCCTTAAGTATGGTTACTGTAGAACAGCTATTGAGATAAAAAGGTAAAGGCAATTTTAGGCCTATGGATCCTCATCTTATCTTGAGTTACGCTTGAATGCTATAATGCATGCTTGCAGAACTTCATTGATTCCTGCAAGAAACGTAACTTGCACAGGGATGAAGGACAGTAATAGCCAGAATACATTTTGAATATAGGACTAGATAGTAAAGGCTCATTATTTGGAGACCAGAAATTATGGATTTTTTGTATCCCAGGACATCTGCGCTCTTTTCAATGCATGAGAATGAACATGAGCAATACTGTTGGTTCCCTTCCCACTCACCCCCTCCCCCTTCATCCCTCCTGTAGGATTTGTGTAACATGCAGAGGGGACATTTACTAGAAGGCTGAGAGGAGGAGGGAAAGTCTCCCCAAAGTTGCCAAGCTTTTTGCATTCTATCTCAGAATTAACAAGACTGAGAGTCGTGAGGGAAACTCTAACTACTGACTCCAATAACAACCTGTCTATTTTCACACTTTAGGTCTCTTCAGGACACCACTGAAGAAGAAATTAACTTAGAATGACTCAACCACCTGCTTAAGTGTTGCTCTTCATAGCAGTGGTTCTACGTGACATGGGCAGCCATTCAAAAAATAAGAGTAATGGTTCAGTGTCCACGATACTATTATTTCAGGAGTGCTTGCATACCACCTTTGCCCATCACAGTATAAAACATTATGAGTAAAAGCCATTTTACCCTCAAGAAACAAATTGTTTTTAAAAAAATAAACACACTGAATTTATCATAGGTAATTTATTTAGAACAGTTGCAAGAAAAGCTATGTGAGAAAGATAATGAATGATCTTGTTAAGAGCCTCTGCAAAAGTACTGGAAGACACTATTGTTGCTGAAAAAGAAATTTCTCATCAGGTGCAAGTTTACTTCCCAAAAAGTCAAGCTGAAAGCTTATCGGATTGGCAACGGATTACCTTACTTACAGCCATGTAAGTAATTTAGTGACACTGTTGAAATAAGATAAGACTGGGAGTAATTAGATACTTATTTAACAGACAAAACAGCAGAATACTGCACGGAACACAGACTTTCCACCATCTGCTGCAGGCCCTTTAAAGGTCATCTGGATCACCTGAAGTGCACTTGTGCCTGGTAAGCTTAATTAAGAGCTCAGTGTAGAGTTTCACAAAGAAACAAATCACTAATCCTCCAGTCAAAAACAGGCAAATGCATGAGTTTAGCTTAATGCTTTGCAAAGCTATTCTTTACTGAAGGATTTTACCTTATTATGATTGTGCAAAATCTTGTTGGGGCTCACTAGAAGATGCTGTAGTATTATCTCAGTGCTCAGATATTTAAAAAAAAAACCCAAAACCAACACTATGAGGTCTTGGTTAATATTTCAGGAATCTATTTTCTGTACAAGAAAAAGAGGCTCCTGATTTCAAACAGCATTTCCTTGAACTGTAAATTCTTGACTGACTGACACTATGCCAAGCATTTTCTCATTCTGTGTTTTTAACACTATCTTAGCATCTTTTACTAATTCAGTTTCCTCTGACCTTCATCAGCCCTTCCTTCCTACACCAAGAATAGAGTGCAGACTATCAAGCCAAAACAATGAAATGCCTTTCTTCCATCTTGAAATAAAGTACAGCTTTGAAGTAAAGTACAAAAAGATTAGTAATCGTTGGGAAGTGGAGTCAAGTTTTTATATTCAAAACAGAAGTGAACCATTTTCATTTGGCCAAAATTGAAGAAAAGTCTATTTGCCCAGCTGTAGACCAACAACTCTTGAGCAAGGCAGTACAAGGCTAGACTTGCTTCCACTGTAGCATAACTTCTGAATTGCTTTGGCCATGAACTATATATCCTGCAGCAAACCTGCTCAACCTCAGCCCTTCTGAAGAAAGCATCATAAATATGTCTCTCTTCAAGGACATATTTGTCTCATGATACACAAAAAAAAAACCCCAAACCCACACACACAGATGTGTGCTTTGTGGATCCAGAAGCACAGCCCCCACTGGTGGCAGTGGTGAAAGACACCTGAGACAACTGGAAAATACTGATGTTCTGGCAAGTGTGTTTTAATCACATCAACACAAAGATGATATAATCTATCATCATCACATGATAGTTCCTCCACATTTTTTCATTTATCTCTCTACTGGCATTACCAAGTAGACATAACCTTAGATTCTGCTAGTACCAGTGAAGCCCTCATAAAATGTGCATTTGATATACTGGGTTATCATCACTTCAGTCACTAACAGAAGCAAAAAATAAAAATAGAACAACAACAAAGCAACACATCCAGCAAAACTGAAGTGATTAATTCTTCAAAATAGCTGCATTTCTGTAAAATACTCCACAATGGTTCAGATATCACTTTCCTAAAAAACACAGATGGAATTAGGAAAGCTTATATGATGTGCAGCTGGACAAAGTAATATGTATAGAAGTTAAAAATTGACATGCTTCTGTCTCAAACAGGAGAGAAAACCACTTAAATATCCTGGAATAGTTTTCCACTTTGTTCAGTCATAAGAAAGTTCTTCCAGCTTCTCTCCTCATAAAGAATTGTCAGAAGCGTTCAAGTACTCTTCATAAAAGTATCTTTAAGAGTCTTGCTCGAATGTATGATATCATTAAGTACTCAAGTTTTTCAAAGTTACAACACGACAATAGTAAAGAATAAGCCATTAAAAATGTAAGAGCAAGCAAAGGGAATCAGTGAATATCCTTAATCAATTTAAATCTAACACTATTCCTTTAGATCTTTCTTGACTTTAAAGTAAACATTACTTCATGTTCGGGATTGAGCCTGACATAGCTCAAAATCTGACATAATGACAGGAAGAGTAGCTGGTAAATTAAGAAAAACTGTTTTGTTGTTGAAATAGGTAAGTGTTTTGTATCTGAAAGCAATAGCCAGCTCTGAATGAAAAGGCAAAAAAGCTTTTCTTGACAATGCAAAGTCGACAAGTGCAAAAAACTGACTGCAACAGCTGTAACATGTCACAGCTTCTATAATTAACAAGTCTTAACTACTTGGTAAAGATCTGAGTAGATTGTGACACTCAGAAAACTACCACCTTTCTTGTAAGCATGAAAGACTAATCGTGGCAACACTACCAATTAATAGTAGAGCTTTTTTGAGGGAGATGGACACATTTGCCACAGGACAGTAACATCTGTATGCTCAATTGGCAGCAAAGACATCATACTCAACAGCCAGATGTGTAGCCTGAGAATAGCAACATGGTCTCTTATTCATAAAATCACTGAATGGTTTGGGTTGGAAGGGACCTCAAAATCCATCCAGTTCCAACCCCTCTGCTGTGGGCAGGGACATCTTTGACTAAATCAGACTACTGAAAGCCTCATCCAGCCTAGCCTTGAACACCTTCAAGGATGGGGCATCCACAACTTCCCTGGGCAACCTGTTCCAGTGCCTCACCAGCCATACAGTAGAAAATTTCTTCCTAATATCTCATGAATCTGCCCTCTTCAGCTTAAAGCCATTAAATCTCATCCAGTTACTACACCCCCTGATAAAGAGTCCCTCCTCAACTTTCTTGTAGGCCCCCTTGAAGTACTGGAAGGCTGCTATAAGGTCACCCTAGAACCTTCTCTTCTCTGGGCTGAACGATCCCCACTCTCTTAGCCTGCCCTAGTACAGGAGGTACACTAGTCCTCTGATCACCTTTGTGGTCCTCTTCTGGACTTGCTCCAACAGATGTACATCATTCCTGTGCTGAGGACTCCAGAACTGAATGCAGTATTCCAGGTGAGTTCTCAGGAGAGCAGACTAGAGGAACATAATCACCTCCCTTGCCCCGTTGTCCACAATTATTTTGGATGCAACACAGAATACATTTGGCTTTCTAGGCTGCAAGTGCATATTGCTGGTTCATGTTGAACTCCTCCTCTACCAGTACCTCCAGGTCCTTCTCTTCAGGACTATTTTCAGTCTATTCTTCACACAGACTGTAATTGTGCTTGGGATTGCCCAGACCCAGGTGCAGGACCTTGTTGAACTTGGCCTTGTTGATCTTCATGAGGTTAGTGCAGGCCCACCTCTCAAGCCTGTCAAGGTCCTTCTGGATGTCTTCCCTTCCCTCCAGCATGTCAATTGCACCACACAGCTTAGTGTTGGCTAACTCGCTGGGGGTGTACTCAATCCCACTGCTCATGCCTGGCATAGACATTAAACACCAGTCCCGATACCAACCCCTTGGAACACCGCTTGTTACTGGTCTCCACTTAGACATTGAGCCATTGACCATAACTTTTTGGGTGCTACTATCCAGCCAACTCTTTATCCATAGAGTGATTCATCCATGAATTCCATATCTGTCCAATTTATCAACCAGAATGTCATGCAGGACAGCATCAAATGGTTTGCACAGATTCAGGCAGATGATGTCAGTTACTCTCCTCTTACAACAATGTTGTACCCCTGTCATAGGCAGCCACTAAATTTGTCAGGCATGATTTGCCCTTAGCGAAGCCACGTTCCATGTGCCTCAGAGTTTCCGGGAGGATCTGCTCCATGATTTTATCAGGCATAGAGTTGAGACTGACTAGCCTGTAGTTCCCCAGGACTTCTTTATTACCTTTTCTGAAAATGGGAGTTATGGTATCCCTTTTCCAGTCAGCAGGGACTTCACTGGATTGCCATGACTTCTGAAATCTGGTGGATAAAGACTTAGCAACTTGATCCACCACTTCCCTGCATCTCATCAGGTCCTGTGCACTTGTCCACCTTCAGGTTCCTTAGATGGTCATTCCTCATGAATTTTTATTCTGTGGGATCATTTGAACACAGTAATGTGCCACTGTGTCTGAAGCCATATCGAACCTTAATACCTTCCCCCAGGAGGCCCTAAGGAATGTTAACATTTTGACCCTATTTTCTCCTTCTACCTTCAGTTTTGTAGCTTGATAAATGTTAACTTCTCAAACAGTAATCAGCATTTCAATAAAGTGGGTAGAAGGGATTCAGAGCCATTTCCTTTCACTATATATAGAAAGATATATATTTTAAAAAGGTCTTTCTGACTTGGTCCAGGTTTTCCTATGTCACCCCTAACTGTTCTTACTGTATGAGGCTTTACAGCTACAAAATGAGCATATTACACGCATTGTACATGCTGACTTTAGACAAAGGTAACTGGATTTTATTCATTGCTGCACTGTAAACTGAAGTGTCCTTTCCAGAAGAGTATTCCACACCACATAGACGTATTAATAGTAGTAGTTAATGACATTAACTCTTACATTCCCTGTATTAGATAAATGTGAACTTAGCTGTGATTTGATTAGGTTTTAAGAGATACCTGCAAGTGCTTCTGTGCCCAGGCTTGCTGTAGAGCATGATACTGCTTATTGGTTTAAATGCTTGTTTTATTAATGGAAATATTCAGGCTAATATACTAAATTCCAAAAGATTTCTGCTTCCTACTATTCAGGACAGGCTAAGCATCATAGAAATACACATCTACAGGTTTTTTAAGCCTGCATTCAGACACAGATATTTCTTCTCTTTACAACCTGTCTTTATGCCACATTGTTCCCAAAGGTACAGAAAAGCACTGGTTCGTGTTTTGTAATATGACGAGTGCAAGTTTTATAGAGCAAATTATGAACCAAAAATACAAATCCTTTCTCGAAATGAAAGTCAAACTGAGAAAGACTTATAAAAATATTTAGGTAAATCTTTAGCCTATCAAACTACATCCTTCCTACACTTAGAAAGCTAGAAGCCAGCTCTTCCAAAAGCTTTTAAGGCTTTTTCAAATACCTTGAGAATGAGCTGTAAAGGCCTCTTTACATAAAAAAGGGACTTTCATCACTCAAGCAAAGACATGGAGGTACTCAAAGAAAATTGCAGTTCACATTAAAACTGAAACAAGTTTGACTGCTGTAAACAACAAAAAAAAAAATTACTAATTAATGCCAACGTTGAGACCTTCCTCATAACTGTCAACGAAGTCAAAGTAATATATCTGTAAAGGTGAGATAAAATTAGGGTCCTCTGCAGACAGGGACATACGCAAGCCGAGGCTGCTAATAAGCCCACAGCACCACAAAAGTGCCAAGACAATGAAAGAAAGGCAGCAGCTAATTCTAAGTCTAGCCAAGCTTGAAAGAGATTCATTTCCCTCACTCTAAGAAATTGTGGAAAAAAGGCTTAATGAAAGCACTTTGAACTGTTTAGGCATCTCTCTCGGCTCCCTTCAGTTTTATGGTACTCATCACTGCTCATCCTTTTCACCCTTGCATGCACAAGTTGCCACAGACAGCTATGAGGGAACAAATCAGTGCTTCTGCAAAACAGAAAAAGCCATTAAAATGTTGCAGGTCAAAGGAATTAGAGGATCTCTAGGATCTTTCTCCTTTGGCTATTTTTAGGATATTGAACTGCTATTGTAGTGTAGAGTAACGGCTTCACATATTAACTGCCAGACTGTTTAACCTATGTATTCTAGCAGAAGGTCACAAAGGTTTAAAGAGAAAAACATAGCACTTAAACTTGGATTTGAGGTAAACTCAAGAATTTGTTACCTCTTGACAATTTCGGGGGAAAAAAAAATCTTAGCATCCAATCCTTTTCTGGAGAAAGAGGTATCTTTCTGAAGGCAGGCTGACTCTGCTTTGTGTTGTCACTAACAGCTGCTAACAAAGGGCATGGGTTGAAGGAAAGGTTGCTGTTGTCTGTCCAAGTGACTCTTAAAAGAAAGGAGAAACCACGTGGAAGTAAAGATTGAAGCACTGCCCTCTGCCTCCACTTGAGAAGCTCCACGTGTAGCTTTGTGGTGGTGGCTAAAGGGACACCAAGGAGATGAGAGGAGAGGAAATCTTGTCGAGGTCAGGAACCCCCCGAGTAAGAGCTCAGTAGTGAATGCCAAGGAGATGTGCTTAAACAGGTACTTTAAAACATCATTATGTAGACCTTCATCTTCTAGTAGCCTTTTACGTGTATGAACAGGAATAGCTGTCCTCAACACTCCAGAACATGCAAAGCCCCTTTCTAATGGCACAGAGCGTTGCTCACACCACCACAGGTCAGACTTGTCAGAGCACCGAGCAGCCCTAAACTGTGCAAAACATCCATAGCTATTCTGTCTTTTCTTTACCTAGGAAGTGATGGTGGAAATTTGTAGTAAGCCCATCTCAGTGTTTATAGTTTGTAGGTTTCTAAAACTGACACCCTCTGAAACATAAACAATGGATTTTTAATACAGCTGTATGTAAAAATAAATCACATAATTACAGCCCCCTAAATTTACAAGGTTATTTTTCAGATCTACTGCCTTCATGAATTGTATCAATACAATTTTTTGCACACAAAGATCACCTGCAGCAAATCAGAGCCCTTCCGCCTGTTATTAATTACAATTAAAACATTCCTGCAGAAGTATTTCATGAACAAATAAAGCAATTTATCATTTATGCATGCTTAGAAATTCAGATTCAAAAACGTTTGTTCCAGCCGGCAACATGTAGTCAAGGAAAACAAAAAAAAAATAATGGGCAAACTGAGCAGGTCAGTCTCCACCGAGACTCAGCTGGAATGATAAATGGAGCTCACACTTTTCACACTTGGAAAACAAAATTACTTGCTGGCACTTGTTTACTTTTCAGCCCTGGTGTCCATAAAACATAAAAAACAGCAAGTCCGACAAAACTCTTGACAGCATTATGCACATTATGCACAGACTTATTTGCTCCACAAAACCATCACAAGCTTTTTCAGCTCCTATCATAGACCAGACCAGAAGCAAAACTGAGATGTAAACCAGGAGATGGACTCAGTCACAAAGCAGTTATTCCAGCTCTGCCAAGTGCCATTCATCCAGTAGTGACAGTGATTCATTTCCCCTATTGTTATTCATATCAACTGAAATGCCGCTCAGTAGCAAGGTACTTTGAAACATTTCTCTTTATCTTCTCCCTCTCCTCAGATCGAGGACCATCTTGGGAGGAAGAGCAGGACTTCAGCAGGTAAAAGTGAATGAGGGCAAAGGCTAGGAAAAAGCTGGTAGTAGAGAAAGGAAAAACGCACAGGAGGAAGGCAATCGACCAGAAGAATGGGAAAGATGGGTGGCTGAAATTAGTTGCCAACAGCAGTTGCTGGAATCTGAATAGTGGGAGATTCCTTAGTTTTTATACTAATCTTTTCCCACACTTCCCTGCCTGTCCTTAAAAGTAAAATCTCGTCAGTGATCTTCTTAAAAGAAACTTGTAACATTGACTGAGGAAGGTGAAAGGATTTGAGGCAAGACAGAATTAAAAAAAAAAAATCTTGTGAAAAGAGTGATATTTTAAGGATGCAAAATGGTACTATTTTCAGATACTTAACCCCACATACCATAATTTCTTGACTGAACTCAGTATGAATCAGTTCTTTTGTATTTTTAAAAGTGCATTAGTGGAAGAAACATAGCCAGGAAAATTTCTTTCCCTAGCATTTATTGTTCTCAAATTTACAGTTTGATGTATCAGATAAGTATTTTGGAATACAGTTTAACTGTTACAGCTTTGAGGCAACTGCAAGAGCTATCTTCTCAAAGTAATCTGATGACAAAAGCAGATCACTACAACAGACTGGTTAGAACCCTCTTGGCTCACCTCTAGCACCTGAGGGAACTCTGGTGAGACCTCTGCTCACTAGTTTTTGGAGCCCATCGGTAGCACTCAACACCACAAAACAACTTTTATGTGGCTTCTGTTGCCTTCATAAATCCCTCTTTTATAGCTCATTGTGCAAGATATCAGCCCCAGTAAACATCAGTTCTATTTTATGATAGAAGAAGAAAAAAGTCTGTAATGATCTGCGTAATGATAGTATCTCATGAGAAATTTTATACTACAACAAGAAAGCGCCTGTTTGTTTTAACCTTCTATTACTCTCTGGGGAGTAATTTACATTATATTACATAGAATTCACATGTACCTTGTGACAGTTTCATATCTATTGCACCTATATTATTATTTAATACATTTTTAAAGTACCTTTTTTCCCTTGATACTTTGCAGCAATGCTGAAAACCACAGGCAAAAGGAGAGAGACTTCTTTTACACTAAAATATCAAGAGGATGAAGTTCTAAGCAGCAGCATCCATTATCTGCAGATAAGATGCTTTTCACTTTTGGCTAACACAGGTAGTGGAAGTGGTTACTTGTACCTTGGTCTGAAATGATCAAAGCGAGGAAAAAGGATTAGATGTCAAAATACTTGAAGTGTGTCCCTTTGATCAGGATCAAAATCAAGACCGAACTTTGACTATAATGTGCTAGCACATTTCAGCAGTCCTTTGAAGAAGTAAAAACTTAAATTCATGAACATGTAATACTATTGCTATGAATAACATAGCAAAGGTGACATCTTATTCTCTTTTCCTAGTTTGGTAAACTCCCTTTGCTTACAACTTTCAGTTCTTGCTTAAGAAACTAAATGCCTGCTTTTTAATAGGGGTACACAACTCAGTCTCTGTATAAGCTGTAGTGTTGGGACTGACAATTTACTGCCACTTTCTGCATGGCCATTGCAAACAAACTCAGTTACACATGACCTGGTAGAGAAGCATTTGTCTTTCATTTTTATCCATTGTCTAAAGTAGATTCAGTTCAGTATCATAGTCCATACTATTAGATGTTATGAAAATATTTTAAGGCAATGATCTCCCCATACAGATGGATACAGGACTTGGGGAAAATAACAACAAAAAAGCCAAAACAACAAAACCAAATCCAAAGCAAAGAAACCCCACAAAACCAAAGAAGCCCCCAAAAAACACCTAAAAAAAACCCCCAAAACTGATCCTCCCCCAAAAACCTAAAAAAACCCACTCCCCCAACCCACCCCCAAAAAGCCAAAACCCTACCTCCCAAAAACCAAAAAGGAAAACTCAAAATCCAACATCATCCAAAAAGCAAGCCCCCAAACACCAACCCTCACATTCTCTCCAAAAAACCCAAAACACAAAAATCTCCCCAAAACACAAACAAGAAAAACACTAAAAATGTAAAAAAAAATTTTTAAAAGAAAAAATAACGTCCCAAAACTACAACAAAAAGCCATGAAAAGAAACAGAGACACACAAAAATAAAACCAACACAAACCACAAAACTCACACAAAAAACCAAACCCACACAAAATCACAAAATCCCCCACCAAAATAACCAAAAACCCCACACCAAAAAGCATAAAAAACAAACTACCACAAAATAATGTTAAAAGACCAAGGCAATGGGTTCATATGGTAATGTAACTTTGCCACGGATAATTTGACTATGATTAAAAGTGTTCAAAACATTGACAAAAGCAAATCAGTCATCTCTGCTAATCTGTTATCAGTTCACTAATGTTTTGAAAAATGAAGTGGAGGAATCTGAAATTCAAAAGTAAGAAATAGAAGGGAGAAATAGTATCAAAGGGCACTCGCCATGCAACAACTCTGGTATAGAAACTCTTAGCAGACTAAAAATGCTACTCAGGCCTGAAATGTAGAAGTCATTATAAGGCAAATTAGGTAAGAAGTCTGAAAGCATCTTAAATGGTTCCCAGACTTTAAGAACAAAGAAAGAATGCAATTGCAAAACATAGATTAATGCACAAGGTCACATCAGACTAAGCCAAATCTAAGCATTGAAGTAGCTAAGTAGGCTCTCAAGACATTTGTAAAAATTAATAAACTAGTGGCAGAACAGGCTGATGTAAGGAAGACTAGAAAAATCAGCACACAGTAACAAATAGGACTGGGAGTGCTTTTAGTCCTATCTCAGCTCTATTACAAAGCAACTTTTAAGGAAAAATTAGGAATTCAAGTAGGCAACAGTAACTTTACAGTAACTTTCCTTCAAAGCTTGGATTGAAGATTGCTATTTAAACAAAAGAAACTTTTTCTCATAGATGATAAAGATTTTTCAGGGAGCTCATTCTGAATATGTACAAATTATCTTTAGACATCCTGAGAAAACCATGTGAACAAAAGTAAAATTCTGAACTACTAAGTGGAATTACAGCATTGGCTAAATGATAGGAGACCAGTCAGCAATCGAATGACCAATTTTTATTAGTGTTTAGTCCCTTCTATTGTTAGGGGCTTGTTTGCTTGTTTCAGTGTGAAGCCATGAACACATTTGTTCACTTCTTTAAACTAAAAATTTCGATCCGTGGCCAGCGCCGGGCTCCTGGCTCTACGGCCCTTCCCGCGCGGTGCCTGACGGGAGGGGCCGTTCCCGGAAGCTACCGCGGGGGATTTCAACGGTCCTTAGGGAGCACGGGGGGAGAGGAGCAGGGCAAAGAGGTGTGGGGCATGTTGAAGAGGGCACATTAAAACAGGGCAGTTTGAGCGTCAGGGCGAGCGGGCAGGGCGAGCAGGGAGGGCGCAGACAGGGGCTGGAGCATGGCCAGAAGGAACTGAGAACCGTGGTGGCTACCCGTCAGAAGATTAAGGCTGCATCAAGCATGATGGATGCTGCCATGCAGATGGACCCCCAGTGGGCGCACGCAGCTACCCAGACCCTGAGCTGTAGACAGTATCCCCCTCCCACACCAGCTTGTGCCTCAGTCACTGGCTCCACTTGTGAAAGCTGCACTCGAGTGGGGGAACTCTGTCGTATGGTGGAGGAATTAAGGGAGGAGGTAAAGAGGCTGAGGAGCATCAGGGAGTGTGAGAGGGAGATAGACCAGTGGAGCAGTGCCCTCTCACTCACTCAGCAGCCTGCTGGAGCTGGTACTTCCAAACACCACCCACCTGCTAGCTGCAAGGTTGGGGGAACAAGAGGTGGGGAATGGCAGCAAGTTCCTGCCAGACAAAGGAAACCTGCTCCCCTCAACCAGACAACAAAACCCCAGATCCCCCTGGTAAATAAGTACCATGTGCTGCAGGTGCAATCCTGTCCTGAGAATGAGGATGATGGCTCCCACAGCCTAGAACCTTTCCCTAGGCCGCACCATCCTCAGAAGAAGATAGAAACATCCTCCATTAAGAGGAAGAGGAGGGTTATTGTTGTAGGGGACTCCCGCCTAAAAGGAACGGAGGGACCCATTTGCAGACTGGACCCGCTCCACAGAGAGGTCTGCTGCTTACCGGGGGCATCAGTGAAGGAGGTAGCTAGAAAACTTCCTTCCCTGGTCCACGAGACTGACTACTATCCTCTGATAGTAGTCCAAATTGGTAATGATGATTTAGTTAACAGAAAGACTAAAGCCACCAAGAAAGACTTCAGGGCCATTGGGAAAATGATGGAGGGCTCTGGGGCTCAGATAGTATTCTGCTCCATCCCCAGGCTAAAGAGAGAGGAGCAGGAAGTCGGGAAAAAGGATTCAATTAATGTCTGGCTCCAAGCCTGGTGTGAGGAAAGGGGCTTTGGCTTCTTTGATCATGGGGTGGCTCACGCACCCCCAAACTCTGCTGCTAAGGTTGGGACACGTGGGTCTCCTGGGGGGCTAAAGCCCTTGCTAAGAACTTAGCTAAGCTCATAGATTGAGCTTTAAACTAGATGTGAAGGGGGAGGGGATTGAGACCAGGCTAGACAGGAATGAGCCTGGACGTGGGGCACTAGTGATTCAGAGAGGGTGTGCTGGAGAGGACCCCCAGTACAGCACCACAGAGAAAGTGGGGGTGAACACACATGGGGGTGGTAAGGGAGATACGGGTGCTCTGGTGATAGCTACTCCAGTTACCAGGCAATGGGGAATGAACTCTGTTCCCTCTAAGAGGGCTGAAGGCTTGACAGCTCAGCTGAAGTGCATTTACACCAATGCATGCAGCATGGGTAATAAGAAGGAAGAGCTGGAAGCTGTTGTAGGGCAAGGAGCCTGTGATGTTGTTGCCATCACGGAAATGTGGTGGGATGACTCATATAACTGGAGTAGAGATATGGTGGGGTATAAACTCTTCAGGAGGGATAGGAAGGGAAGGAGAGGAGGTGGGGTAGTCCTCTTTGTAAGGGAGGACTTGGACACCATTGAAATGGATTGTGGCGATGAGGAGATTGAGTGCCTGTGGGTTAGAATCAGAGGAGCCCATAAGAAGGTAGATTTTGTGATTGGAGTCTGTTACAGGCCAGCCAGCCAAGGAGAAGCAGCTGATGAGCTCTTCTATAAACAGCTGGGGTTAATTTCTAGATCGATGCTGCTTCTTCTTGTGGGAGACTTCAATCTTCCTGATATCTGCTGGAAGTACAATAGAGCAGAAAGGAAGCAGTCTAGGAGGTTCCTGAAGATAACTTCCTTGCACAGCTGGTGAACGAACCGACTTGGGAAGGTGCCCTCCTGGACCTGCTCTTTGTGAACAGAGAAGGCCTTGTGGGGGATGTGGCAGTAGGAGGACGCCTAGGACTAAGTGATCATGAGATGATAGGGTTTTCTGTTCTAGGTGAAGTGAAGAGGGTGGTGAGCAGGACAGTAGCATTAAATTTCCAGAGGGCAGACTTTGATCTCTTCAGAAGGCTGGATGGCAAAGTCTCATGGGAGACAGTGCTTAAGGGCAAGGGAGCCCACAAGAGCTGGGAGCTCTTCAGAAAGGAGATCCTAGCAGCTCAGGAGAAAGCCATCCTCATGTTCCGGAAAAAAAAGCCATCAGGGGAAAAAATTAGCTTGGTTGAACAGGGAGATCTTGAGTGATATCAAGAAGAAGAGCAACGTTTATGAGCTCTGGAAGAGGGGAAAGGCCTCTTGGGTGGACTACAGGAGGGAAGTGAGATTGTGTAGAGAAAAAACTAGAAGGGCTAAGGCTCAACTAGAAATCAAATTAGCAAAGTTGGTGAAAGATAACAAAATATCTTTCTATAAATAATAAAAGGAGGACTAGGGAGACCATACAGTCCCTATTGCATTCAGAAGGAACAACAGTGACAGGGGATGAGGAAAAGGCTGAGGTACTTAATGCCTTCTTTGCCTCAGTTTTTAATTGTAAAGAAAGTTGTTCCCTTTCTGTACAAACCCCGGAGCTAGAGGAGCAAAATGAGGCTCCCATGGTCCAAGAGGAGGTGGTCAGAGCCCTGCTAGCCTGACTAGACACCCACAAGTCTATGGGGCCGGATGGGATTCACCCGAGGGTACTGAAGGAGCTGGCGGATGTACTGGACAACCCCTTTCCATCAAGAGCAACAAAGCTGGTGAAGGGGCTGGAGAACAGGCCTTATGAGGAACGGCTGAGGGAACTGGGGTTGTTTAGCCTGGAGAAGAGGAGGCTGAGAGGAGACTTCATTGCTCTCTATAACTACCTGAAAGGAGGTTGTAGAGAGGAGGGAGCTGGCCTCTTCTCCCAAGTGACAGGAGACAGGAGGAGAGGGAATGGCCTCAAGCTCTGCCAGGGGAGATTTAGGCTGGACATTAGGAAAAAATTTTTCACAGAAAAGGTCATTGGAACAGGCTGCCTAGGGAGGTGGTTGATTCACCTTCCCTGGAGGTGTTTAAGGCATGAGTGGACGAGGTGTTAAGGGGCATGGTTTAGTGTTTGATAGGAGTGGTTGGACTCAATGATCCGGTGGGTCTCTTCCAACCTCGTTATTCTATGAAACATTGCCTATTTTCCATGTGGTGGGATCTTGTATCCCATCATTATGTGACAGAGTTGTTTATTGACCAGGAAGATAAAATGCAGCTAATCACCCTGAAACATCATTTGCAGTCAAAGAACTACACCTTTCATATTATGATACAGTGTCCAAATTAAGGCCAGATACTGAAGCTGCCTCATGTTCACTTTCCAGAAAATGTTATTTGTAATTTCTACTCCAGTGATATAAAAAAAAATATAGACTCAGACACTGGAGAAATTACCAACACTATCTGCTGCCAATTCTGTTTTTCATTTGTCTGAACAAAGAGAACAAGGTTTAAGAAATTTTAGCTAATGTAAGCTTTCTTGGACCAAAATACATTACAAACAAAGAACCCGGTTCACAAAGAGCTGGAATACACCTTGATGGGCAATGACCAGAAAATAACAAACAGCCAGCTTTGATTCAAAAAAACTTGTTGATTCTGTTGCTCTTTCCATTCTAAATAAAGCTGAAGAGCACAATCACTCACAGACTAAATAACTAGGAGCCCCTGAAAGACTACTTTAGGTGACAAACCTGAATCACAACTAAAATTTCCTTATAAAGTTAATAAATTTATTCTGGAATGGTTCTTCTCATTAATGTTTTGAAAGGATTAAAACTTTGCAGCATATTAAACTTCCATTTGGTTCTTTTTCTCTATTTGAACAAAAAGATAAGACAGAAGAATATTTAACATATAATTTTTTTGTAGCCCATAAATTGATTGTTTGTGTGGCATATTTAATATAGTTATTATATTTAAACAATTACTGGTATGTTTAGCTCTCTAGAAGTGCATTTCTCAAATAACAGTGGTGATTTGGGAAATCATTGTGATGGACACTCATTCAGGTTTGAAATACCGACACTGAGAGATAAGCGCTCCAGGACTGAAGAGCTGCTTTAAACAGTTTGAGTTATTATACATCAAAGGTTCAGCCAAAATTAACCTCCAATATAATCCTAATTTATCTAATGAAAAGTACTATGTATCTCAATCACACATAAGTACATTCAGCATTTTACATGTCCCTCTAGTTAGAATGTTCTTCTCATAATGACTGAAAGTTTCCAGTTTGCAAAAGTAGCAATTTGTTCCCTGCCTGCCACGAATAATTCTTCACTGGGTGCAAAAAAAGGACTTTGGAATATGAAATGGACTCAGACAATGGACTCAGCAGCTGAAGAAATGACTGTGTTCTGCATTGTTACTTTCCATAATTACATAAATGTAATCCTCAAAGTTTGCTTTAGTCATAGTATTTTGCTTTACCATTTTAAAATTGGCTTTTGATCAAGACTGTGATTCTTCTCCTTCCTGTCCACAGCACTATAACACCTCATCAAGTTTTGAATAACCAGAAGAAATGCTGTCAATAGTGAGATTAAGTAATGTTCAGAGACCAAATTAAGCCTTGCTACAGGAAAATTATTAGTTGCAGCTATCTTTAATCTTTTTCCCATACACAAACCTACCTTCTGCATCCTCCTCCATGAGCATCTTAACCTACACCCCTCCTTCTACTCCCTCCTTAATTTCAGCAGAAATCCAGATAGTGGGCTTAAGCAGAACACCTCAGTACCAGGAATTTACACACAAAGGCAAAAAGAAACATAGAGATAAGCAGCAGGATATAACAGTAACACAACTCCCCCAAATCTGGGTTTAGGGCTGTCCACAGAAGTTTTGTTGCCCACAGCTACCATCAGCCCCTGATGGACTGTGACCAGCTCAAACGCACATTCTGCAGCACGGAAAACACACTGGCCTGGCATGCAGCCCAGTAACCCTGTACCTGGGCACAACACCTTGTGGGACCACGGGAGCTGGCTGCCCCTTGGACACTGGCAACAGCAACAAAGAGCTGCCTGATATTGAGGTGAAGCAGCAATAAACTCTCGTCCTGAGATCTAGAAGTTCTATTTCTTTTAAGACACCTCATTAAAAAAACAACTTAGATGTTAGCTATTGTAGAGGCAAAGTACATGAAGGAAAGACACACCAGCAGGCTGGTTTTGTTTGTTTTTTTTCTAACACCCATGTTCTTCCATAGACAGCACAACTGAACTACGAACAAAAAAAATTAATCCCTCTGCTAAGAATTACATAGCAGCATATGAATATTCACTTAAAATGCAAGATTTAAATAACTTAAAAATAAAGTTTACTGAAGTACGAAGAAATCAGAGAGAAATAATTTACAGGAAGAAATAGATCAGAACTAGTTATACAATTTTAAAGAAGTTCAGATTTGCTACAATACACGTAGTGAACAAATGCCATAAAAAACCAATCCAGGGCATTCTAGTAATATGGGAATAATTAGCACTTGCATCCATATTTGAGTCCGCTTGGGGTTTGCACTAAGAAATCACAACTACAATGAAATTAAATAAGATGAGAGGAGATAAAGGAAGCAGCCTGAATAATGGATTTCAAATTTGAGTTTTACATTTAGTTTCTTCTTAATCAAGCGTTCTAATTTTATAGTAATAATGTTGATTCCTTAGGTTTGTTTTTCCTTTCTTCCAATTGTAACTGAACATGTAAGTCACGTTAAGAAAGTTTACATTGTAATTGAAAATAAACTTATAGATGGATCTCAGAGATGAGAATGGTAATAATTTCACTGTTTGGCCCAGTGGCAAGCTTCCTGGTTAATCTCCCAAAGGGAAGCAAATATGTAAATGAAGTGATTTTTATTTTAAATAGTAGCTATATAAAAATCAAAGTGGTTTTATTTTTTTCTATTCTTAAAATACTCACAAAATGCATGACTACATTAAAAATCATGTCATAGTACCACAAAGAGAATATATGTGTTAAAAAACAAATGAGACACTAAAATTACTAATTAGTAGTTCAGAATAGGAGATTTTCAGAATGAAAGTCTGAAACTACTTTTTGATGTTGCTAAATATTCCATTGTGAAGAAAAGCTGATTAAAGCACAAGTTGGGAGACTGCTATTTTAGAACACCACAGCAGTGGAACAGTGTCTTCGTACAAGAATAAAATTTAACAAGAAATTAAGTATTCTCACTGAGGACAGTTATGTATTACTAAGAGCAAGGACTGGAAAGAAAGTATTCACTCTGCCTGGGAGAAGGAGAGGGAGAGGTTTAATCTAGAAACATTCATAGTTCATAAAGATAACTTTGAAAGGAGAATAAAACCTTTTATCAACCTTAGGAAAAAAAAATGTAGAAAAGAGGGATAAGACATTGCTCAACAGGGAGGCAGTTTCAAAAATTCATATAATGGCCACAATTACTCACCATAGATTTAAAAAAACAAGAGTAATAATAGTCTATTTTAAGCAACTTATTAGCCAGCTGAATTCTTCCTCCTTTAAACACCAAGCAACTGACATTTGATACGTATGCTAGGTTCAGTTTAAATTTTCAGTTTTATGTAAAGGAAAGTGTTTTAGTGCTATAGATTTCAGAAGTGTAAAAATTATAATCATTGTTGGTGTTGCTATAACAAATGACCTGAATCAAAATACTTTGATCTTGAATCACCATATGGTATTAAACAGTAATTTTACAGCTCTTTCTCCCCTGTTCTGCTTTCCACCTCCACAAGGTTACATTATCTCAGAGCTGTCACAAAGTTCTGCTTTGTTAGCACCATTTTGTTTTAACAACCAAATCTATTTTACCAGGTATTTCTTTTACAGAGTAAGATCTGTCTCCATACAACTTCTATTGAAGAACCTGCAATAAGAATTTAAGGCTCCCTAAACTGAAAAACTATACATTTTGTTGAGGAACTGAGGAAGTGATGCCTCAGCACGAGTCTAGAAATAACTAGATCAGATTTTATTGAAAACACCAAGCCAATACTTTCATGCACTCAATGGGACATTCACATGGAGGGTATCTGACAAAAGCAGTAGAGATATTGAAGGAAAACACTTTTCTGGAAACACATTCGCATAGCAAAAGGCAGGGCTAAGCACTGAAGTCATGTTGACTCTTGTCTCACAGAATAAACAGGGATTTTTACTATGTCAAAGGGAAAAAGCGTCACGTCATTCAGAGATAACCTGTTCATTACCTTCAGCATATACTGCGTGTAGTTTCACTGGGCACACACAGCATAGCTGGAATCTCCCAAGACCCTAGTTTAAAAGAAAGTGTCGCTTCTACTATGCGCCAAAACCATACAAGCTGTCATCTCCTTTACAGTGTTGAAAGAGAGAAAAGAAGTCCAATAAAAAATGTTACCGCTCCCCAGAACAGGAAAATTTCCTGAAAATTGGAGCTCTCTCATTAAACTCTGTCTTCAGAAGAACCACTCCAAGGGCATCCTGCCCAGAAATGAAGATATCGATTAAGCCAGCTTTTCCTACAAACACATGCAGGAGCTGAAACAACATTAACACACTTTAACCCTGCTACAGAAACTAGGATCATCAAATACCAGTGAAGGACACACAGAAGAAATTCAAGCTTTACACCTCACCAAACTACAGAGGACAGAGTAAATAGCAATGCTTCTAAAATTTCATGCTTAGGTTGCAAGTATACATTACAAAAATTGAAAAAGCTGGCCATATTCAATATTCTTCCTTTTGGTAGCTACTTATTCAAGGGATAGAAGACCCTAAATGTTTATTCAGAAGTACTCGAAAGAAAACATGTAAACCATGTCAACTACCATAAGCACACTCATTCAATGGATCTTTCAGAACCAAATAAGCATAGCTTATCAGCAGGATGTAAGTGATGAAATACATAGTTGAGACAAACCATCAATAAATTTATTTTCAAATACAGTATCTTAATTAAAACAGTTCATGGTTTTCTTTTTTCCATGTGAAATTAATTGCCTAAAGACAGCTACTCAGCTACCCCAATGCTAACCTTTCATTGATGGCCAATTCTCAAAAGCAAACAAGTCAATGAACTGCTAACCACACAAATTCCTAAGGCATAATCAAGCCCTCCTGATTATTCCTGTTCATTGCAAACTTAATCTATATAGTTTTGTTGGGTTTGCCCACACAAATTCATAAAGAGGACAAATGACCACAGTTTCATCAGCTAATTGGGTTAAATGAAGTAAAAAACACTTAAGACAGTTTATGAAAAAAATTATTTAGACTGTTACAAGAAAACTAGCTTTCTCTTTCAACATGGAAGGAAAGCATAAACTTGTCGTTTTCATTATTTGTTCAAATTCAGTTCACTCAGCTGAGAAAACAAACCAACAATCCAAACCCAAGGTGTTCCCTGTTGCTGCAAGAGGACAGACCACAGGTTCCACACAAGCATCTGACTCCCTACACCCCCAGACCTTTTCTTACAACTCTTGAGATACTGTTAAGAAGTAAGATTAGGTGCATTAATCTGTTGCTTATAGTAAAACCATTTGCCAGCAATGAACACCATCCACTTCTTAAGGAGAAGCAACTTGCCTCACCCTCTTGCAGGTGTACCAGCACTGCTAAAGCCCGTTCATCATTATCCCCCAAGCTCCCTTTCAACAATTTCTTTCTTTCATATAGTGTCCAGCAGAGCCACCCAGAGAGGACACCAAACCTAACCAGCAGCAGCTTAGCACCTGTGGGTCAGCTGGGCTCTCCCCACACAGGTGTCCTCATTGCCACCACCTGGGCCAACTGCAGGTTAACTCCTGCCCTGCCAGCTCAGGAGCAGTGCTCTCACTTTTAACACCCTGTCTGAGCACACTGTTAAGCTGAGAAATTTGGCCTGCAAATCTTCAGGTAAGCTACAGAAAGAGGTTAAAAATATGAAGTCTAGTATGCTCCAGGCACTAGTAATATGTGCCTAGATTACACCAAAGGTCCTGTGCTTTTATAGGAGGGATATAAATCACACTAGGTCCTCAGCTAAAACGTATACCCTACAGTAGCTCCCCACTGGCAAATCTTCAACTGAATTTAATGGCTCCTAAAGGGACTTTTGAGACTAAGAAGGGATATAAATGCCCACAGAAGGGCTGTTGAGCTGTTCCATCATTCCAGAAGGTTTGAAGTGCAGATAGTGGCACACTGTCACCAGCTGACTGACGTGAGCCTTTGCTACCAAAACTGCAGCGTATGCTAGATTTACTTAACACCTACTTGAAACAGGCAAAACTAGAGTTACGCAGGATTGATCTTATCTCAGGAATTGCTACAGCATAGTGCAAAATTTTGTATCTTTTCTCCAGTCCTTGTGTTGTGACTTGATTTTATTAGAAAGGACGTTCTAACTCTTTCATATACAATAACCAGAACAAAGTAAGCGTTTAAGGACAGAATCCCACACTATGAACTCATGCACTGATCACATCTGGGCCTGATATCTCTCATTCACTGAAACATGAGATTATTAGAATGGCCCTGATATTTATGGTGCAGACATAACCTAAAATGTAACACAAAAAATAAAACAAAAATAATGATAGTAAATAAAGAAGAATCTCTGATTGTAGTACTTAAAATCCCATTTTTTTTTACAAAGGAAGAGATGAAAAAGAGAAAATAACTGGCTAGTGTTTTACTTTTCTACTGCTTGATTTGCAAGTAGTCCGCAATAAAAAAAAAATAATTGCTCAGATCAACTCCTCTTTCACAACTTTTCAAAACTATGTAATTTAAAAAATGAGGGCAAACTATAGAAGCAAGTTCTTTCTCCCAGTTTAATATTAGGGAAGTGTCAACAGCTTACAGATCACAGGATTCAGGGAAGGGGGTTGGCTCTGTTGAATATTGAGCATCATGGTCCTTAGGTAATCCAAGGGCTTTGGTATGCCCTTTCTTTGTGAATGGCTGGATCCCTCTGAGGCTGTCCCTCTGCTGTGTCTGACCAACTCTAGACCTGACAGGCACAGGCTGCAGGAGCATGCATTACCCGTTTCAGTATGGATTTGATTATCAGGTTATTATAGCTTGAAAATACATTGCAAACAATTCAAATGAAGTAAGCTTACGATACACTGACCAGCGGAGGATACAAATAGCACAAAAGTGTTGATAATTTTGAGCTGGTTGGTGACTGCAGACCATGGCACATAGTGTCATCCTTGACTGCCCTGAGAGGATCTGGAAAATGATCTGTGTGCCCGTATCTAAACAATATCTCTTTGCTGACAACTTCAGAGAAATGCTGGAGGTGCCTTTGAGGCTGCTGTATGAAATCCTAGGGGGGAATCTTGTCAGTGGGACTGCTCACCACAGGAAGGCACCACCCTGCGCAGAGGATATTTGCCTTTTATTCTCAGCGATTTAAAAATGTTTGTTGAGACAAGAAGAGGGTTTTTTTAGTGTAGAATGACACTTCTCTATTTTTTTCCACAGTAGTTGTCAGCTCATTTTTGTATGCTTTCTGGAGAAGGCATGTGTGATTAACATGTTGGATTATGGAGTGTGTAAGCATTTGTTATTATAAGGTGCATTTTTAACAGTGTAATGATTATTTGTTTTCAGAGATTTTCCCGGTGCACGATGAAATAAAATCCAGAGCAACATGGTTCAAAGCTACTCTTTTTGGACATATTGATAGATTTTAAAGTAATGACTTTATGAAAGAATATTTCCCACTTACATTTAATTTTTGTTACTTTCATAAGGGATATATGCTTGGTGTTGGAAGTGTGAATCAAAAAAAGAAGAGATGTTGAGACACTGGCTTTTAGCTCTTTTCTGTTAGTGTGAATGTACATTTGTTTTTGTAAACTGTTTTGATCTATCTATATTTTCATGTAGACATATATAAATATGCAAATATTTAACTATTTACCTCTTTAATTCTTTTTATCCAAAATGCAAATATTTGTTACTAGACCCTCAACTATTGCCAAGTATATTCACTGTGTTATCTTCAGTGAAATTCTATTAATTTATAGCAGTGTCTGACAAATTTCATGATTGTGCCTCCAAAACTGCCAGCTCCCATCCCTCACAGAAATCAAGCTTGTTTCAAACTCCAAAAGCTAAGGATTTGCAACCATTTTTCCTGATGTTTAATGCTTATCCTTAAGAGTAACACCAGAGATGAACACCTTTAATTTAAAGTTCTGGTCACAGTCAGTAAAGGTGATAGACTCAAATAAATCTGAGGATTAATTGAGGATTAACTGTTAATCTGAGGATCATCGTGAGAAAGAAGCATAGGCCATATCTCATATTTAAACCAGTAGGCATTTTATGTTTACGGACCTTTATGGGTCAGGCATACATCCTGAAGATCCTGCTTGCAGTGTGCATGAAAGCCTTCTTAAAATACTCTGGCATCTGCATTTATGGGAAGAACTGAAACAAAAATGGAAACTCATTCTGCCCAAAGCTGTTTGATATTATGCCTCATTATGGCTGCCAGATCAAGGAATCAGTAATTTAGATAAGGTTAGTATGGTATTAGGTATTAGTATGGTATTATGCCTGAAGCGATGTGGGACATCAGCAGTTTAGAACAGAGAAAGAGCTGATCTGCCCTTGTTTGTCTTTGATACAGAAGCAGCAGCAGCCATGGCCCTTTACCGTGAGCTGTAAAGTTATGATAACTTGGGATAAAAAAAGTCCCAGAATACTCAAACAGTGTTGCAACTGAATTAAAATTAATGTTATTTTTGATAGGCTTAGAATTGTGAAGATTTATCGTGAGTTTTCAAGAACTAGGTTTTGTCTCAGCAAAATGAAAATTATGACATTTAAAGGATCAGAAGCTGTAAAAACAAGTTATGATTTTTTTTTAAATGCAAAAAGTAAACAAAACATCAGGCATATTCTTTCCTCTTTTTATTTCTTATCATAAACATGTTCATTTAGATTTGTGAATATTTTTAATTTTATAATTTTTCCTTTAGGAATGGATTTCAACTCAATCACAGTATTTTTTTGATTAGTGAAAAACTTTCTTAACACTCTTAGAATCCTATTTAAAGCAGTCTGTTTCACAGATATTCCTACGTATGAAAAAATGTTTTTCTTATGTAGTAGAGTACTCTTCTTTCTCAAAAGGAGGTCACAACAAAGTTTTGAAAGTCTCTTTTTTATTTTCTATCGCAGGGCTCATTTAATTCCCATAGACTGCATATATCACTGATCATTTATGCAAACTATATTGTTAAATTGGTTATGTAGCTGCACAGTAAATAACCTGATAACCCACGTTAGGGAGACTTACTTTCCACAGCAGTAAATCTTCATACAATTCTGTTCTTTCACTCAGAAAAACATGTCTTATTATATATGGTTTATATCTATTTGAAATCTCCAGCTAGTGTAATTTCAGCTTACAGAGTAAAAAAAAAGTCACTATTTATTGAATAAATGGTAGGTCTTTAAAATTACCAAGAGACATTCATGCTCACTAACAACGTAAAAACTGGCAAGTCTCTGCAGTTAGAGCTGTAACAGGAAAATACATTCAGAGTCACATGGTATTCATGAGCTAAAAAATTACTCATTGATCAAATCTTTGGAAATCCTATTAAGGATAGCACCTTGAGATGTCATGATTAATCCATACTAGTCCTTCAGGAAATCTTTCCGTAGTCACTTTGAATGCCTCAGTAATTAATTCCTCAATGTCATTTTGTCATTGCATAATATAGGCTATGCTGGAAAAAACACTGTCCTCCTCATTGTAGATGAGGACATGTGACAATTATGGATCATCTATGATTTTTTTTTATTTTAGAGGTAATTCTGTATTTTTATTAAAATATTATTCAGATTTTGATACTTAATTGCACAGTTACATACACAGAAATACCAATACTTTTATGGTTTTTTTTGTCTGTACGACAACATGGAGGAATTGTCCATTATACATCTCTCAGGGTGGAGCAAAAAGTTATTTTTTTGCCCTAGAATGTGATGTATCTCTAGTCAGAAATACAGAATAGAGAGAAATCTTAGAATAGGGCTTTTTAATAGATGAAGTTTCCACTTCATGATTCCTTAACCTGAAATATTTCCCTTTCATACATCATATAAAGCTATTACAGTCTACATATAAAAATGGTCAAATTTCTGTACTCATGATGATTATCAGTTATATTCACTGATCTTTGATGTCTGACTCTCATGTATTTTTACATGCACATATTTGTGTGCCAGATATACCTCCAGACCTCTCTGCATTAAAGCTCTCCAAATTCAAATCACTGCTGAAAGCCTGCTCTTTCCTTGCATCGCTGAAACCTCCTAGGGCTGAAGTGGGAAGTGATGAGGAAACGATGGGCAAGCCCTGTCAAAGATGGGCATTGAGACAAGGCCTGTGACAAGGTAATTAAAGGAGGCTGTTTGGAAGCCTGCTCTGTTTGGAATTAGTCCAGCTGATAACAGGCTGACGATGAGTGATGACTTTCATTTCTTCCTGTACTTGCTGTGTTCTCATTTTAAATTTCACGGGCTAAAGATTTGAAAAAAAAAAACAAAACCAAAAACAAACAAACCCAAAAAACCCCACAAAACCAAAACATCCACAACTGTTTAGTATTTTTTCATCTGGGAATGTTTTTAGGCTTATTCATAATTTTGTTTGAAATGCTGGATTTTATGGAGATTCATCTTTCCTCACCTTGTTTGGGTGGGTGCTAGGCTTGATTCCTTGTGACTTTTGTTTACCTCCTGCTATGGCAACCAGATTAGACCTGCCCTTCATCACAGGCTATGGTGGCCTTTTGGGGCCATTCTTTTGGCTTTTCCAGGATCCTCCCAGACCTGAGAGCCCCAGGAAAACACAGAGGTTGTGGCTTTCTGGGAGCCCCATGGCAAAGCTAAGCCACCAGCTCTGCACGGAAACCTTCCTGAGGTTCATTTTAACTTCCCAGCCTGGTGTAAGCAACTGGGTGCCCGGAGAACCAAGGGTGGTGTTCAGGTTCTTGGATCCTTAAAACTGGAAAATATTGATTCAGTGGAAAATCATAAAACATAAAAGGGAAAGAGGAGCCAAATTAGATCTGTAGCTGAAATAAATGCCAGACTGCAAAAAAGAGAAAACATCAAATGTTACATTAAAGTCTCTAGGCTTTTGTAATTGATTTAAGATGGAATGTGAGATTTTATGCAGATATTTGGGGAGAGAAAACATCTTGTGAGGAAATCTAGACAAAATTTCTCAGATATTTACTATAAGCTTAAAACATTTAATAGAATCATAGAATCACTAGGTTGAAAGAGACCCACCGGATCATCAAGTCCAACCATTCCCACCAGTCTAAACCATGCCCCTAAATACCTCATCCACCCCCACGTTAAACACCTCCAGGGAAGGCGAGTCAACCACTGCAGACTGTTCCAATGCCTAACAACCCTTTCCATGAAGAATTTTTTCCTTACCTCAAACCTGAATCTCCTCTGGCAGATCTTGAGGCCATTCCCTCTTGTCCTGTCCCCTGTCACTTGGCAGAAGAGGCCAGCTCCCTCCTCTCCACAACCTCCCTTCAGGTAGTTGTAGAGAGTAATAACATCTCCCCTCAGCCTCCTCTTCTCCAGGCTAAACAACCCCAGCTCTCTCAGTCGTTCCTTGTAAGACTTGTTCTCCAGCCTCTTCACCAGCTTCGTTGCTCTTCTCTGGACTCGCTTTAGAGCCTCAACATCCTTCTTGTGGTGAGAGGCCCAGAACTGAACACAGGATTCAAGGAGCGGTCTCACCAGTGCCGAGTACAGAGGGAGAATAACCTCCCTGGATCTGCAGGTCACGTCATTTCTGACACAGGCCAAGATGCCATTGGCCTTCTTGGCCACCTGGGCACACTGCTGGCTCATGTTCAGTTGCTGTCAACCAACACTCCCAGGTCCTTCTCCTCCTGGCAGCTTTCCAGCCAGGCTTCTCCTAGTCTATAGCACTGCACAGGGTTGTTGTGCCCCAAGTGCAGGACCCGGCATTTGGCCTTGTTAAACCTCATCCCATTGGTCTCAGCCCAGCGGTCCAGCCTGTTCAGGTCCCTTTGCAGAGCCTCCCTACTCTCCATCAGATCGACACTTCCACCCAGCTTAGTGTCATCTGCAAACTTGCTAAGGGAGGACTCGATGCCTTCATCCAGGTCGTTGATAAAGACATTAAACAGGACTGGACCTAGGACTGAGTCCTGGGGAACCCCACTTGTCACTGGCCTCCAGATGGATTTAACTTTAATTTATTTAATTTATATTTGTATATAACTTGCATACAGTTTAAAATATATATCTAATAAAATATTCACTGTAAGTCTGAACATCTCAAAACTATCCATATGCTTTAGTTACCTGCATTACGTTGCACTTTATTGCACAAGTTGGACAGTCAAGTCTACTAGATCAGAGTTAAATCTCTTAAATAATGTGGATCTCTCAGATTCAATTCGCTTAGGAAATGAACCTTTAACTTGTAAAATTTATTCAGACTTAAAATACTACTTGTAGAACTTTAACTGCTATCATACACAAACCCAGAGACAACTCACACAAAACAAGAGTATGGAATATAAACAGGCAAAAAACCCAACCACTGTGCAGAGTACTCAGAATTTTAAATAGCAATATTGTTGGAATTCTCAGTGTGCACTCTTGTGCACTCATTAAATGCATTATCTATGTCACAGACAGAATCAGGTATATGTACTAAATATACACACTCATGTGCAAATACATAAATATATACGTATTTAGTTTGAATATTTACACATATTGTATCTATATATAATATAGATATGAAGTGTTTGTAAATATTCAAATATATATATTTATGCATCTGCATGTGAGCATTTATCTGTATTTGTAAGGGGAAAGAAAGACATTGGGAACTTTCAGCAGCACAGATTAGTCTACTGTGTTTACTTCTGAGAGGAATCAAAAGAGAATAAACACACAGTATGAGAATTGCTGTTTATTCAAACACAGAAGCCAGTGGTGCAACCTGGTCTGAGCTAATTCTTGGTAAGAGAACTGCGAGGAGAAAAATAAGCCATTTTAGAACGCTACTAAGCAGAGTTTGGAAGCTGCCACGTAGAAGCTCTACCTTAAAATGCTGCATACTGTGCTTTAAAAATGACCAGTTGGGATTGCCATGCAGTGCCCCATGATGGTAGGGTTTGTAGTCTCTTCACAGAGGAATACATTGCTTTCCATTTTAGTTTAGATTAATTTTTAAATGTTGATTTATTAGTGAGACTAAAGATGTAAAAGAAAATATTTTGCTGTGAACAAAAAAGGGCATAAACCCTCAAAGAAACAGATTTAGTACATGCATACTCCTATTTTAGATATTGTGACAGGTTTTCTAATGCATTTTCTTTATGTAGTACAAACTCCATCTTTATTACTCAAAAATTGACTGATTTTAGATGTGTTCAAAGATGACTGTGTGAGCAGACGGCTTCACAGAATCACAGAATCACAGAATCACAGAATGACCAGGTTGGAAGAGACCCACTGGATCGTCGAGTCCAACCATTCCCACCAATCCCTAAATCATGCTCCTAAGTACCTCATCCACCCTAACCTTAAACAACTCCAGGGACGGCAACTCAACCACCTCCCTTGGGAGACCGTTCCAATGCCTAACCACCCTCTCCGTGAAGAACTTTTTCCTAATCTCAAGCCTAAATCTCCCCTGGCGGAGCTTGAGGCCATAAGCTCCGCTAGGGGAGATTTCTGAGAATAGTTGTTTCTGAGAATAGTGGCTTTCTGAGAATAGTGGTAGCCTGATCCATAAACTACTTCCATGTTTGGTTTACTTTCGCTTCATTTATAAACTTAGAGGAAAGCAGACATTTATGCTTGTTGTCAGGCTGGAAAATGAAGAACCAAGCTTCACAAGGCAGCAAACACCTCTGTGTCAATGCCATCATTTGGTGAGATACAAACGCTTCGCTAACTCAGATTTCCTTCTGTGTCCTACAACAAGGAGGTATTGGATCAAGGATACCTAAGGAAGGACAGCCTATCCTTAATACTAAAGAAGTATGTGTAATATAAGAAAAAAATAACCAAGATGGCTATGGTTCCTCAACTGAAAGAATGTATTGCATAGGTCACCAGCCACTGGAAGCCACACATATACAGGTTTGACCTGTACTTGGAAAAGGAAAAAAATAGATGTGATTTGAACTGTAAAGACAATCTCATCTGAAGTGACAAGGCAAGTATCACTTCTTTAATAACAGCAGTGGAAAACTGAGGGGAGCCAAATGGTGGCATACTGCTGACTTTGCACAACAGGTTGTATCTATGTTTATTTGCTCTTCCTCCAGACTACTATTGCATTTTAAAGTTTATCTATTTCTATTCTATTGATTTTCCATAGTAGTGACAGCTGAATTAATTTTGTTGTGTGGGTCATTTGATGTATCAGGAGACAAATTTTGCCTGTTAGACGTGGTTTAGAGGAGGCAATGCAAGTCTAAACATCTGAGGTTTGGCAGTTTAAAAATCAATTATTTCTGTTAGATAGCCAAACGCCTCACCAACTTGGAAACAGATTATATCAGATTACTCCACTTTTAATTAGCCAATTGTAACAGGTAAGATTTGAATAGGAAAAGAAATCAATCAGAAACTGACAAATTTGGTCAGCTCAGTACACGGTGCCATTATTGAATTTTAGACTTTGTTCTGAGGCAGAACTTGATCTCCTGGGCTCTGCAAGGGGACCTGTGTCACACGAGTGATCCATCTTAGAGCCAAAGGTTATTCTGGAGCAAATATTTCCAAACATTTGTTATAATTAGCCTCTGACAAGACCCATCACAAAGCAGAATCTCATTAGAGATGAAGGAGGAATGGGGCGTGTTGCACCAGAGCTATTCCCCGAGTTATACAGCAGAACAACAAATGCCTCCACACACATTAAATGTTTGTATAAGGGAAAGCACACACAAGGACTAGCATTTCTCTTCATAGAGGAATACATTTTGGATGACAGATTTTAGAGACATTTCTTTTGCCTGTTCAAGGAACTGGAGTGCTTCAAAACTGAGTCACTATTTGCTTTTCTATCTCATTGGCTTTATAACAAGATAATTCTAGCGACCCAGAGTATCCTATCCTATAAAGTAAGATTTATGGCATGCTGTCTTAGCACCTAATTCTCTCATGCCTTAACCTCACACAGTCATTTGCTCTGTAAACTGCATATACAATCGCCTTACATCAAGATAGTCCCACATTGCACAAGCAAAGGGAAGTGAAGGTTAGCAGCTCAGCTGAATTATGGTAAAAAAATCATCACAGGGCATAGGATAAATTTCTACTTTTTTTTTGCAGGAGCACAGTAAGCAGTGTTTCTGTCTTTCCCAATGTATCAATTGGAGGTTAAGTTTCAGGAAGTCTTGTTAAGCTATAA
Organism: Clamator glandarius; assembly: GCA_033459285.1. NCBI lineage: Eukaryota > Metazoa > Chordata > Aves > Cuculiformes > Cuculidae > Clamator > Clamator glandarius. The sequence continues at coordinate 1,080,968 of JAUNZM010000032.1, forward strand.
ATTGTGCATAGGCACATTTTCCAAAAATTCATCCATGAAATGACAGATGACAGGAGTACTCTTCCAAGTGCCTCTGCTGCCTTTACTGCTCTTCATTTTAGAACCTGACGGGCATCTCTCTCTAGTAAACAAAGACCACACTTCTAAAGTAAATTGATATCTTGTGTCATCCTCACACAGATTCCTGGATGGTAAGGACCTAGCAAAGCCCTTTCAGTTACTCATGTAACTTCTGCCAGAAGAGGACATTCGGTCTAACAAACATGTATTGATGTTCAGTGCTAATTATATGGTTTGTCCCAGGGTCTGAAGTGTTGATTCCCACTGCAATTAAATACACACATCAGAAAATTGTTGGATCAGAATGAAATTATTCAGTCCTTTGTGGGATCTTGATTACTTTTAAAAATATATTTACTATTTGAAATTTAAAATGTATTTTCTTGTAAATGATAAAGAAAACAGCTAGCTGTTTCTTATTCATGTATATTAATATGCGCTGACTTTAATGTACCATTTGCTAAACTTTGAGTCCATTTCCACACATTGATCTATGGTTATACATATGCTTTTCTTTTACTTCATCTGTTCCTTACGAGCAAGATTCTTACCTTAGAAATACAAAAAAGGTATATTATGCTCGTATGGTAAATAAAACCATTACATGCCATTTTTGTGAAATTTGTGCATTGTTCTTGATGTTTGGCACCCCAGAGCTCCATGTGGGGGGTTCTGTTTTGTCTGCTTTTCTTTGCATTTCATTGATTAGGTGAGTGCAGAAGCAGAACTTCTTTGTCACTTCACTGGAAGCTGTCTGGATGGCTGCAAAGTGTATCATAAATCAATTCTACTCAGAGGGCTGCTTGCAACAAAGTCAATAACGGAGCAGGAAAGCACACATGCTATCAAAGGAACCAGAATGAAAGAAGGCAAAAACCCCAGTATTAGACTTAAAAAAAAATAATTGAGCGTCAGCTGAGTTTTGTCACATATACAGTACAAGGCCACACTCCTTGCTTTCTTCTGCATCAACTTTTTAATGCTCTGCCAGTTAACACACCACCATCATAATGATACATAGTAAAGCAAGTATGTCTTGTGAGCGGCTGGAACATAAAGGGTATGAGCTTACCTTTCCAAGTACTTTTCTAAATTCACCCTCATGTGGACTGTCCCCATACCTTTAGGATTTATGACTGTGTATTATATATTTGTAAAATTTTATGCTTCTCGTTCCTTAATGTGGCCCTCTTTTGTTTTTCACTCAATATATACGTATTGACATTTGCCACAATAATTCCTGCAATACTCATTTAAGTATTACAGTTGGAATAGAATTATATTTGTGCAAAACCTACTTTCAGCAATACCACAACACATCCCATTATTGTAATTTCTGTCAGTACCATCTGTCTGTCACACCTGATATTCTTCTACCCAGAGTGCTCTGATTCTGGAAAAGCATCCTGACTCCCATTAACCTGACCAGATATACTGATGGGGAGGAAGAAAAAGAAGAAATCTGTACAAATGGATAATGTCCTGTTAAAGTCATTGTCGATAATCATTTGTGCTAAAACATGTAAGTACTGTAAAACAAAGTATGTAATACCTCAGAAAAACTCTTGATTTAAACACCAATAATTTCCCTCCGGTTTAGAGACTAAGCACTGAAATCATTAGTGTAATTTGTCAATCTGTGTGAAATAGCTAACAAAAATCCTCCGAGGTCAACATAGTTTTAAATTTTCCTTCAGTTTGTTTTCATGATGAATATTAATATTCTGTGTTTCCCAGTTTCAAGTTGCCTTTTGTTTTGTTTTGTTCTCTAATAGAAAGGTTGATTTTCAAAGGAAGCTTAGTGCTTTTTCTCTGGTCCCTGTGTTCAAAAGTTTAAGGATTTGTAGGCAATTCCTTTGAGAGTTATTAGTCTAAACCTAAGAAAAATATGAAAGTTAATTAAAAGTTTAGTCCATTGACAGATAAAATAAAACTTTACACTTATTCACTCTGGAAAATAATGAGCAATATAGCAACCAGCTAATAAGCAAAGACTATGATAAAAAAAAAATACAACCTAACTTTTCATCACTGCAGTCAGAAATTCTACATTTCAGATTTTGTCCTGATCTTTGTCTTTGCCTATTAATTGTTATTTCCATTTCCACAAATATCTCCATATAGACATTTCCATACCTTCCTACTTGATTACTACGTCCAAATATGCTTCTGAAAGCTGCTAGAAAACAAGAGAAGCTTGTATCATTAACTGATTTTCTGATAGAAAAAAAATAGGGATCAGGCTTTTTAAAATGTAACCTTCCCTTCCTGCAGCAGCCAAAGAAAGAGAATTCACCTTTCACTCTCTGCAGAGAGTTGTTCTTCCCATTTCTCAATATGGCCTGTAGAGAATTTATTTTTTGCCTAATAAACAGAGCACTTTGCAGATTGATTTTTTTTTCTTTTTCTTTGCCTGTGTTATACTGATTCTGCCTTTAAGAATTAACTCTGGAATTTGATAACTGCTCGAGAGATGTTCTGACTCATAGGTTACACCAAACACTCTTTTCAGCACTTTGACTCCTAGGACAAACAAGAAAGGACACAGACTGCTGTTTTTCTCTCCAACTCTAACATCTTATTTCTGAGAGCAGGAGTGCTGGAAAACCATGAACAACTTTACTCTCCCCTGCACTGTACATCTCAGCAATAGACAACTGCTGCCCTTCCTGTCCCAATTAGGTGTTACCTGGTAGTATGTGTTCTTTTCCAAACTTTTCTTTCTCATCTTATTGCTAATGTGTGATGAAGAGAGCATGAATTTTGAATGCTGCAATTATCGTTCAATAGATAGGTTTAAATGCTCTAAATACTACTTAAATTCACAGAGGAAAGCCATTGAGATAAAGTGGAATAATTTTTTATAGAATTATATCTCTTAAATTTCTATTGGGGTTTGAAACCCACTAATTCTGTTATTAGAGCTCCAGATAAGATCTCCTAAAGACAAAGAGCACTCTTTTAAATTGTTTCAGTTAAAAATGTGTATCCAATATATGATCCTACATCTGATGTTGACCAGTTGACAGAGTCATACAGAAACATATAGATATCCAGCAAGAACTGAAAAATCCACTGACTTCACTTTAAATATGTAGCTAAAAACATAGCCTGGATTAGCAACATAATTTACTAAGCTACAGAACTGAATTAATTTCTTCAAATACTTAGCTCTTTCTGAATTTATCATATAATGAGTTGGGAAATATCATCTGAAAGATGGATTTCCTCATCAGTGTGCCTCTGAATGCATGCTATGATATGAAGACTATTTTAAAAGGTGGCTTTGAATGGAATGCCAAGTTTTGCAAGAGGCTGAGGAACCACTGAGCATTTGTCACATCACATGAAGCCAGGATAACTTATTAAACCCTATGACTAGTTCTATACAGTGAGAATACTTGCAGAGCTTGCAGATGTTTACCATAAAATCTAATTTGGTCGTCATTTCATTTAGAAAAAAGCTACCTAAACCTTTTCTTACATAGTCAGAGTACTGGAAGAAAATGTTGTGACTCCATGAGATACACAGTCCTCTGCTGTATTTTTAAGTGACTGACAGGCTTTCATCCACAGGCCCAAGGGCTGTTGATCGCAGGGAGGTGAACACTGTCCAATCATTAACCTAAATATGTACTCAGGAGACTCTCTTTCCTGCACAATGATTCTCAAAACAGCCACTGATGTTCATATTTAGAGACAGAAATGTTTTTAGTGGGGAAAAAGCAGTTCTATTGTAATAAGCAATAGAGAGAAGCTTCAAGCCAATTAAAGAAAATGGACCACAATGAGTCAACATTCAATAGCTCATGATTTAGAAAAGTATTCACCTTGAAACAGTCGATAAGTGCATTACACATAGATATTTAACAGAATACCTCACCCATAGTTTAATTAACTGTGCAAACAATTAACAGTGCTCAAGTACAAAGGCTGAAAATTCTCTACACAGCTTAAGTGAAAATGTTGTCATTCTCCCGTGAGCCCTGTGACATGGCTGGCTCCACAGATTGTGAAGAGATCCTTGCAGATGTCCAGGGACTCCTGTTCTCATGATGCTTATTTATCCATCTGTGAAAAATTTTCAAAAGGAATGGAAGTATAACAAGCTGTAATAACAACGAATGCCCAGTGGCTGTTGAAGCACAAAAGCTTTAGATGCATGCTGACCAACAATTACAGTATCCTACTCATTTTCTGGAAGGCAAATAAGGTGCAAATTACAGATACCAGATACGAGTCTTCTGTGTGTCACACTAAGATAACAGCTCTGTGGCCATCTCTGCAAGAAGAACATCTGCTTCATTATTCTCTGAAAACTACAATGCTGACATTTACTTTCTAATTCTCTTTTGGAGGCTAGTAGCAGTGTTTTGTTACCTTTTGAGTTCCTAGGCTTGGCTTCCCAAGTGGAAGAGCAAGGTGTGTGAGGTGAAGGCTTCCCCAGACCTGGTGGATCCCCATGAGGGGAGCAGACTGCTCCTTCAACGCACCTCTTGATGGAGAGAGCTCAGGAGAACACACCGCTGCCTTGCCTTCTGCCCCATGCCCATTCACTTGCACATGTTGCTGTCCCTTGAGCTTGAAGGTGTGAAGATGATTTTCCTTCAGGAGCCACATACTATTCAGGAATGATCCCAGTGAAACATATTCTCAGACTGGATAGCTGCTGCTTACTTTCAGATTTATGTCACCAGTAAACACTGTTCTGTAAATATCACTAATGGTTGAATAAGTAGTTAAATGATTCCAGACTGATGTGAGACAAATACTTAGGAACAAAGCATTGGAAAAGTGGTATAGGGCAGTGGGCTTTTGCTTGGAAATGACAGAGGAAGGAAGAGAGGGAGAGCTATAGAAAGACTGGGCAAATGGCAAAGTTTTTGCTCTTTCTTTATATTACAAAAGGTCCTGGAGCAGCATGTTTCCAGTCAGATCAGCAGATCTAAAGCACTGGCAGTTTTAAATTTTTATTTTCATTTGGGAGTCTTTAATTATTTTCCTGGGGAGGTATACACCATAAATGTAAGCCCAGTGTCAATCAGCTTTAGTGGACCTTGTGGTCCATAGTCAATTTAATCTCCAAGATCTGTGAATCAGGGGTTAAAAGCCCTGCCCTCACACCCTTTAGAAAAATTGATTTGTTAAAACTTGTCACTGTAAGGGATGGACTGGCTGCCATAACTGAAAGGGTACCTTTTGATTTCATTACACTTCTCTTCCTATTTATATCTGTGTTTAGAGTGGATGAGAAGAATTCAAGCTGTAAAATCCCAGATGGGACTAGGAAGACTGTAGTAAGAGTATCCCAGCCGTCAATCACAGTTCTTCAACAAGGTAAATCCTGCATATCAGAAGACTCAAATACTGCCGGTGAAGAGCATAGAAAGGGAAAAATTAGGAACTGTAAATAAAAAACATTCTCAGTCACTTTAAAGCCTAGGTAATTATTTCCGTAACAGCTGATCTATAGGAAAAGTAGCAAACTCTTCGCAATAGCAAGCCTGGTTCAATTTCCTTAACCTTTTCTAATTGTTTTATACAAGTTTAACTACATCTGTGTGAATTCTGTGAATCTACACAAAGGACACATCAAGAGTTTACATAGGTACTGTGCAGGGAAAGAATGGAAAGTAAAGGTTTCCAAAGTCAGTCATTGGGACATGCAGTATTTTCTTTGCTCTCCTTGGCTCCTGAAGGATTTAAAGTAAGTAAAAAAAAAAGGTGGATGGCTTTTAAATTTATCTCAGCAAAGCAGGTAAAGAGGGATGCTGAGCCAAGAGGATCCTGAGCCACTGGGTGCCAGTGCTGTCCTGCCACCACTGCTGAGTTTCTTCATCTTACCTTACCTTTCACTTCTGAAAAATAAAAAGCAGCATTGCTTATGCAGAGTAAAGTGAAAATGGTCAGCATCTGAGAATACAGAAAAATACATTTTTGTACAGAAAAAAAAAATCTCGGAAGTATCATCCAGTTTATAAATTCATGAATAAAATAATAGTTTGTTGGAATGCACAGGCTTCACGACTGCTGCTGCTAAAACTGCCATGTTGTTGGGACAGTCTACCATTCTCCCAGTGGCCATTTACTGCTCTGTCAGTAAGTGACTCGGTGTCAGCTAACAAAATGCACACTAAATGGGAAGGTTGTAGGCTGTTCTGGAGTGTGAGCCCTTTGGTGCTTGCCCATTTGTTCAGTTATCTCAAACCTGGCATATGCTATATTTCTGTCAGCTGTACTGAGTGTTGTTTATACTGAAAGAGATTCTAAATAACTGGGAAAAAATATAACAAACCTAACACCTTACTGACCTCTCTGCTATCAAATGGAAACTTCCCACTTCTGGCAGATCCCTGGCAGAAATGAACAGAGGGTTTGTAGAGTTCTGTGATACTGCTCTGCACACTGAAGGTGCTAGCAGGGTTGCTCTTATATGGGGTACTGCATGGTTGAGAAGCTTGTCACAAAAATTAAACTTATAAATTCTCATAAAAATTATAGTGACCCCAAACTTTTATTAAAAAATATCTTAAGGAAATAGGATCGATCACAGATGTTGAGATCCAGCCTAAGGCATAGTTTAGGGAGGTGTTTTTCTTTGCCAAACTAAATTATCTGAACAGATTTCTCATATATAATCACTTATAGCTCTCCACCAGTGAACCAGATATGTACAACCTTGAGAGGGCTATTTTTGTTCATCAGTTTCTTGCTCTCTTTCTACAGGTTCCTTAGGCTGTGATACATCAAGTGGATTAGCTGCTCTCCATACAAGAGCCCTATCTTTAAAAAAAAAAAAAGATAAAAATTAATTTTCCCTCTCTCTATTTCCAAAGGTCCAGAAAAAGTGTTGGTAGCATTGTTACCAGGAGTATTATATGTTTGAGATTTTCTCCAAGGTGAGGCAGCCTCTTGAGTAAGATACCTTTCTTTCTGAGCTTTTGTGCTCACACTGCATGAGGTTGTTCATAATGGACTCCTGGTATCCCAGGAGGAGGATTTGTTTCCAACAGCACCACCACTGCAACCTTAACAGGACATTCTGCAGGCAAAAATGGGAGCAGACCACATATAGTGTAGATAATGTTTGAAAAAGGGAGAAGAGAGAGTGAAAGAATGAGAGGAAAAAGAGGAAGGAAAGACTGAGGGAGGTGGGGAGTGGAGAGGAAGGATTAAATATACTGAACAGCTTCATATAGAAAACCTATAATTTACTGAGCTTGGGGAGTACAAGATTCAGATTCAGCATTTGATTTCCATGATTACTTTTCAGCTCAGGCCACTTCAGTATTACTTGGTGCTGGTGTTATTTCCCACAGTGTTTCAGAGGTGTGGTGAGGATGAGGACTCAGTGCATCTTGGGAAAAACAGTTTAGAGGAGTAGCCCTGGCCACCTGCTCAATCACCAACTGTTCACACATTTTTTTCCCTTTTTAGAGCAAATGTGCCAAAGGATATCAAAACACATTTATCAGAATGCTAAAGTAATGAACTAGAACAAGGTGTCTGTTTAAATAGGAAGTGGGGTAGAAAGATATATTAAAAAGGTCTGAAAAATGCTTCTATTTTGTCTTTGAGGGGTTAGTCCTTCCAATATTGTTTTCTAGTTCAGTACCTTCCTGCATCTTCCTGCTGATAGACACTTGCAGCAAAGGCTCCCCCCTTTTGCCACCCTGAGGCCTGAGCTCCCTGTTCTTTTTCCCTCCCTCCTCTTCTTGCTGCCTCCTATCCCCCAACTCGTTATTCACGATGGGCACACTCACTAGATACAGAAACCATTTCCTTCCCTCCACAATAACCATTCCAAACACAATGACCAAGCTGTTTCTGTCCGTCTGTTACCCCATCTCGGAAGTCTTTTTACAGATTAAACAGAGTTCTTTGTATAGAAATGGAACAAACTAAGGTAAATACAAATACTTTTTATTACTCTGTTATAAAGGGAGGCAGCTTCCTTTACGCAGGCCTACATACTGTATATATCTGAAATAAAATTTTCTATTCTATGGAAATAATTCCTTTCCTGCTATTTTTACCATTTTAATTCAGGATGAAAACCAGAAAATGCAATTTCTAGCCTGAAAGAAATTCCAGTTTTTACCTACTTACAACAATTACGAATATATTGCAGCATATTTTCTACATGGAATAAATCAGCACATTGAGTATTTTAAATACATGGATTTTTTTATTAAAATATTGATGACTTCGAAAGCAAGATGCAAACATCCTATTTTAAAAATATCTTTCATTTTAGTTTAATCAGTTTCTGTTACAGCTACCCTTGTAAGAACATTTTTAATTTAAATTCACTTCAAGAGAGATATAAGAAAATATTTCAACAAAACAGATTCCAATTGTTTGTTACATTGAAAGTAAAAACATAACTATAAATTCTGCACTCATGAGGAAATACTTAAATTTATACATTAGGTTAAAATTTTCAGAGTACTAGCTGTATTTGGTTATCTGTTTTTTTTCAGTGTGAGTAATCAGCCTGTCCAAAAATTAGTCCTTTTAAAATTGTCAACTGAAATCACTAGTCATTCTGGTCCTTCTTGTTTTCCCTCTTTTTCCCAATATTTTTTTCACACTTTTTTCCATTTTCAAGGTAAAATAATTCCTTTTATTCAGGGCGTCTTTAGATTCCCAACTATTCTAGAAGGAGACTAAACTAAACAAAAGCTGCATGTTTAATATGGTGCCAGAGTGTAACATTCCTATCTTGACATCTCATCAAAGACTTGTAAGGGTGGAGAAAATATTATTACAAATTTTCAGCAGGGAAACGTAACTTCTTGCAAAGATAAAATCAGCATGTGAAAGAATCATGTAAACTTCTTGGATTTCCAGGTGCTAGAGGAAGCCCCCCAACCCTGCTATATTCACTTGCAAAGGCCACCACTAATCCCCAAAATGTCTCATGCTGGAACAGTGGGTTTTTTTTTGTTTTTTTTTTGTTTTTAATATTGATGCAAAAGAAAATGCCCTTGCAGTTATATGTCTTTATCCCCATCGCTTCCTCCAATCTGCCAAGTTACTCTTGTAAGTGCTTTCTAATCAGCTTTGGAGTCTTAGTTTATTGTAATGAAGTCAAAGCAAGTTGGGATAATAAAAATGTATTTATTAGATTTTGCAATAAACCTGTTTGATATTGAACCTGGCAGCCAAAGAGCTGAATGAGAGGACAGAAAGTGCAAAATCTAGCAGAAGGCACAAAACTATCAGTCAGCTAAAGGAACATGAGGGATCATAACCTCCTCATTTAACACAGGGGAAGATACCTGTGTCATGGGTGGATGCTGTCAGCTCTCCTGCAATGCTTCTCTCTCTTTTCCTTCCAAGAAATTACAGATGTACTTGCAGACAAGTAATTTTTGTTGTCTCCTTCCTTACACCCTCTCATCATGCTTTTGGTGATATAAGTATGTTTTCTCGCATCTTTTACCTAGGTGGTGAATTATATGCAATAAAAAAAAAAAGAGAGCAAGAGAAAGCAAAGAGAGAAGATGCTCCAACAAATCTCAGGGCTCCTCAAGGAAATCCAGTGTTTGCAATCCCTGAATTTTCTCTCAGTGCCAACCATGGTGATTTGCTTGAACAGATGTAGTAAAACAGAACACTAAAACTTGGGAACAATTCTGTGGAGAAGCTACAGCAACAGACCAGTTGTTGCTTTTACGTGAAATATTATCCAATTATTTACTTGAAATTGCGCAAATTCTATCATGGTCCTGGGCTTTTCTGGTATTCATCTGTCACACTCTTTGTCATATAAAACCATCCTGAATTAAAATCCACATTCCTTTAGCATCTCAGCAAAGAGCTGTTGGCCAGGGGTCTTGTTCTGACAGATGATACTAGTGGCAGCTGCCAGAAAACACAGCTAAATTGCTCAACGTATACCTTGAAGGCATATGAAGCAATAGGTATTACCTAAAAAGAACCGATATCTATCTTTCTGTTCATCAGCTTGTAGTTGTACACTTTATTCTTTGATACGAACCTTCTAAATCCAATTTCTCTGGAGTTACATATTCAGACCTCAGTGGTATGATTAATAAAAATAGAACTGGAATTGACAATGGCTAGATTAAAATGCCAAGCTTAACCATCAGAAGCTATAAAGTGCTATAGAGCTCTTGACAGAGGTACGCCAAAGGTTTGGTCACTCTTCTTTATAATACTATTATTTCATTGTCATATATTTACAGACAGAATGGCTCACCTTCTGAACCTGACTGTGGGAGTAAGACCAGAATTTTTTTTTAAGATGTGAACTGACTTTGGATATCTCATTTTCTTTTCTTTTTGCTTAACCAGCTGAATGTACTTGATTTGTAGTAAGACTGATTTGTCCTCAATTTCTAAAGCAAATATAGCTAGTTCAAAGTTTAAATGGGTGTATGAATCTTTCTGCCAAGCAGGTCCCATGTTTAGAGATGTCCCATCAGGAATAAGTGGATTTGGGAAACAGAGCTTCCAGTTTCCTAAGACTGTGCATTTTTCATTTAGCTTTAGTCAAAATGAGACCAATTGCCTATTTTTTTTTATTCAGCTGATTTTGAATGAAGTAATTCTGACCAGAATCTTTTTCAATTGAAGCTGTTCTAGCAAAACATTTCTAAACAGCTGTAAGAGAAACAATAAAAACTTTGATGTTTCTCAAAATTTAATTTTATCATCAACACTCTTTAGCTCTGCATAAGATTTAACCTACTGACAGTCCAAAAAAGCATGGAAAAAAAACCCAGTATAAAAAAATAGAAACATTGTGGTGAAAAAGCTGAGGTCAAACTTCAGGTCACAGAAGAAGCCCAAAGAGGACATAGGTCTGCTGACTCCTACTCTGGGGCCAGACTAGGCCAGCAATGTCTCTAATTAGCAGTGTAGATATCTACTTTATTCATGTCAATGATATTTACCTATTTTAAGCTGTGACTACAGTTAAAGTGTCACATTGAGGTTCCCTTGAAAATCCAGGTTGTTATTTTATAATTAGCATAGTATATATACATACAGGACAAGGCTGTCTCAGCAATGGATTTAATTAATCAGCTAAGCCTTGGCAGTCAGGGTACATTTTAAATACTCTGCAGCTGTTTATTTAGTCCCTGTTAGTTCTAGCACTGAAGAAGCTGACCGCTCATTTGTTTCATGGTACCGCTCTATCCCTGGCAGGTTCTGCTCGTTCTTGTTGATAAATACGTTTGTTGTCAATTAGTTTAAATGGGTTATGGTTTGTTTGGGGTTTTTTTCCAGATCAATGAATAAACCAGAAATAATATCATCAGTCAGTTCAACATATCTATGAATTTTTTTCCCAGATAAGATATTTGTTAATGAATTTCTCTTTCTGTATTTTAAACAGCCACAGAGCAATCAGGATAGGGAATGAGCCAATACTACTACTACTACTACTACTACTACTACTACTACTACTACTACTACTACTACTACTACTACTACTACTACTACTACTACTACTACTACTATTATTATTATTATTATTATTATTATTATTATTATTATTATTATTATTATAAAACACCTTGAAGCAGCATACTGGAAAGCAGTATTCTAGAAAGCAATGCATTAAGAGAAGGGATTGTCCAAATGAGGATGAGGTCAATAAGTAGGCAACTGAAAGACTTGAATGCCAGTGCAGGAATTTTGTAAAGGCAAGAACTGGTGGTGCAAAATGTAAAAAATGCTATGAAAGGGACAGAGGAAACCACTGGAAGGAGCTCTTATTACTGGAATCAAGGGTGTATTATGGCCAGGGGAAATAATAATAAAGGTTACATAAGTGGCAGAACATTTTATGGCAACTAACACTTTAGTTCTAATAAAAACGCCATGATAGCATATATAACACTGCGTTGGTTTAGGACAAAATCTCTTTGAGGTTGAATGGTTTGTGGTACAGCCCTATTCTTGGTCTTCACACTTGGTTATAGACATAGGCAAAGAATTTTGTCAAAAAACACTCCTATAAGACAGAAAAAGCAATGTGGACTATGTTATACTGAGGATGTATAACTTCCTTAACAGAAATTACTGGATACACCTGAAATGTATCCTTGAAGAGTACACTTCAGTATTTAAAATAATTGAAAACTAAGCACAAGCATGGTATGTTCTCAGTACCACCACCTGCTGTTTTCTTTATTGTATGTGGACTAATAAGAAATTTCTCCTGTAAAATATATCTAAAAATTTAACTTCAGGTTACAGCAGACTAGAATAAACTTGTGACCGATCTTAGTACAAGTACTGATGATACAGACTACCGACTGTTGATTGTAATGCTTAGAACTTTATAGATAAAATAACGGTATCTGGCCAAGTATGTACTGGATTTATGGCCATGTCACACAACTATTGAAAATAATGTATTTGTTTATGTCTGAAGTCCTTCATAGGCTTGGAAATGAAATTTAAATTCACAGTCAACATGAAAGGGAAATATTAAATTAATCATCAAATCAAAAAGATTTGGATAACAAATTAAGCTTTGTAAACCACTACACAACAGATTAAAGTGAAATTTTGTCCTTTATTTCCACAGTGAAAAAACTCAGAGAGATCTAGAAAGGACTTCTGAATTATTTTATATGACTCACTCAAGCACAAGGACACACTTCCTAAAATGCCTCTCCAAAGCTTTGTTGGAAAGACAATTAAATGCACCAGACGTTGATCTAATTACATATTTTGCGGATAGGACCTTGCATAAATAAATGTTTATATTCATGGACATGATGTAAGAAAATTAAAAAAAAAAAAAATTGCTTCACCAGGGAGTCTAACAGTAGAAGCCTGAAATGTAGCTTAAGCAGCTGGAAAAAGAGCAACTCAGAATTTCCCCAGTAAACAGTATTCCCACCTTGTGGATTGAAACTACCTTCCTTGATCCTTTAAGCCCCAAGCTGGCTAACGCTATGTTTGACATTGCTGAGTGGAGTCACCTGAAGTAGTTTTGGAACAGCAAGTGAACAAGCTTCCTCAATATGATGCTGCAACAGGTCTAGCCACCTAATCTAGAAAAGGTAGAGTACCTTACTCCAAGTGTACACAGCTTCTGGTGCCCAACCACGGAGTCTGCATTGTGTTCTGCATTGTTTTCTGCAGGTTTATTTACCCATTTGTATGCTTTCCATAGTCAGGACTTTAAGGTGGGACTTCTGTTAACTTTGAAAAGGAGATCTAGAAACAGAGAGGTAGAAAGAATCCAACATCTAGACAAGTCCCTTGCCACAAAGTTAGATCATCTATTCCCATGTCTTTACTGACAGGTGTTTGTCAACAGTCTTCTTGAAAAGCTGCAATGAAGGAGACTTCAGAGCATCCCAAGGCAACCTATTATTGCAAATAATCTGAAAACGAGCTCGAAGGTACGGATGGTAAATTAAAAATCTGCTTAGAAACCTCAAACAAGTACTTTGGGGAAATCACAATCTGCTTAACACTTGGAGAATACTATTTATCTTATTCATGAAATCTGTAAGTATTGTATATATAATTATACAAAGCAGTAATATACTAAGTACTATTAACTGGTATCACAGATTATTTAACAATCATTCCTATTCTTGAGCTGTCTATTGCATCTGTTCTACAGACATAGAAAGACTGTCTTTTTCCCTGGGAAGCTGTACTCAATATATAAAAGAAGAGGGAGCCCATGGGCAGACCAATCAAAAAGTACGTGACAGCACTGGAGAGCAGGGAGGTAGTGCTTAGAGTTTCAGACTTTCATGAAGTTTTTGTAAGCTTTTAATGGAATCATGGAACTGCAGGAAGAGAGATAACTGCACTTATTTGTAGATAACTCCCTGCAGGTACAAGAGGCATCACAGAAAAAGCAGAAAGATTGTTTTAATGTGAATCCAGCAATACAGGAGGTTGATGGCATGGACTAGTCAAGAGCCAGACAAGTGGCTTCTCTGTAATGAATGGGAGATTATCTAAGAAATGGTAGGGCAATAGTAAAGGAATGGGAACAGACTGTGAGCAGCTTATAAATTGATGGTGAGCAGCTTGTGTTTGATTAGATTAACAGAAAGAGAACCACAGTTTTTCACAGCAAAACCTCAGAGAGGTATATTGGTGAAACCTGTAGTCATTTTAGCTCCAAGATAAATGACTATCAATGTTTTTACTATGCAAACAAATTCTGCATAATTTTTTCAAAATACAACTCTCAACACTTTGGCTTCACAGTGTGCAATAGGTTGAAAGAGTGCATATATACACTGTGCAATCCTTATCACCTCCTGAGTCGTTTAACAAATTACATGGTCAGCAGTTCCAAGATCCCACTTTGTGCATAATTAACATCAGTAGAGGTTAATTACAGCTACCCATAAGGCTTCATTACAATCAAGTAGAGAGTAAAAATAATCTTAAGAGTTTAATTATTTAAAAAATTATATAGTCAATGTGATAATCACTAAAATAGAGTTTATAACTTTTCTAAAACACATTCTGAAACTTCTGATCTACCCAGTATGCATTGTGTGCAGGGAATTTTATGAAATCTGTTGTTAGGGTAAGGTAGATAGGCTGTAAGATCCTTCCTATGGCCCTTCCAATTTGCCATTGGATCTGCCACCATCAATGCCAGTACCTTTAAACACTGTATTTTTAGGATGTTACTGGATACAGAGAAAATTATTTTTGAACTCTTTGAGAAAAAGGAAAATAACTACAGATGTACTCAGTCACATACACAACTCAAACATATCATGTGTATCTCGGTGAATTTTTGTTTTTGAATTAATTTAAGGATAGTAAAAAACCTAAGAAATTTCTTTGCCAAACATACTGAAATAGAACTACAAAACTGTGAACAGTCAAATCTACATAACTTACATATGTTTTGTAGTAGTGTATGGCTGCTGGAGGGAATGTGCAATACCCTTACACAGCCACGTCTGGTAAAATTTTCCAGAAATGAGAACATGTTGGAAGAACATTAAAGAAATGACCCATAAAATTCCTAAGGAAACAATACTGATTGATTTGTCTCTGTGGATTTTTAGATTATATCTTTGATGTATCCACTTTATAGTAAAGAAAAGTTTTCTAAGAATGCAGAACTTATTTTTGCTGATGATGGCATTTTCTTTCTGCAAAATAATCAACATGTTTCTGCAAAAAGAGTTTGCAAAGTAATTTCAGTACTTTAAAAATTATAGTTAACAGCATGCAAAAGAATTACTCCCATCTGGGTTGATTTCTAAACTTTTTTTGTGAAAATGTTGATGAAGAAAAAGGCTAAATTCTTTATTTCCTTTGTAAAGGCCGGACCATGCCTCAAGCCCGAGTAAGCAGGTTTGGCACGGGTACTGCCAAGAGAGCCAGGGAATGTTACTGGCTCTGGTTTTCTGGTTACTTTTCACTCATGAAAAAAAGCTCTGCATTTATCCTCCCATACAGGTGCTGTGTAACAGAATCACAAGGCATTATTCCATCTTTTTCTTTTTCCCGGTTCTTGCATTCCACAGGAGGAATAGGTTAGGCTGGCATGCAGATCCCAGGAAAGCCAGACCAAGGTTGTATAGAGCTGGAAGAAGTTAAACTTTTAAGGTGAAGAAATCTCTCTCTTGGTTGGATAAAACATACCTTTTCCTAGGAAATTATTTTCTCTACAGAGAGGAAGTGGAACAGAAGAACATTATGGAATCTCACTTTTTCTGTGATGGGAAACATAATGTATTCCTTGTTCTTCAGCCAACATCTTTTACTCTTCCTGCATCCTTCTAATCAGTTGGTGTTTACTTACAGAAAATAACAGATTTATTCCATGACATTTGGAATTTAACACGTGATTAACTGGCAAAATTACCACATTTCATACGGCATAGAAGCAACTAACAAAACTGTTAACAATTGCTAGGAAAATTAATAATATAAGCAAGGCACACTCCTACTTAATTTTTGCCTCATTTAGTTAAAATAAGCTTAGTTTTTCAATGTATCATTTGTTATTTTAGTTTCTACATTTTATTTATTAATTTCATATTGAATTTATACAGGAGGTTTCCCTGTCTTTTTGCTTACTACATTCCTTCCTTAGAAAATACTACAAAATCTTATCTTGAAGAATAACTGTGAATGATGCCTCTCACTATACTGACACTCTTCCATTCAATTATCACTCACTAATAAAAAAGGAAACTAGTAAAAAGTAAAACAAAACAAAAAAAACACAAAAGTAAACCCCCATACTCCAAAGAAAGTTTTGGCAGGAAAAGATTAGAAGTAGCAGAGCTTCATGTGATTTACTGGGAACTTTAATACTGCTCTTGGCTAAATGTAAGGAATACAAATAACAAGGTGAATGCAGGCAACGTAAAATCCTAGGGAAGATTACATTAGAAGGCTCCAAATAATTTCTAATAAAAATAAGAAAGTATCTGTAGCACTGATTCTTTTTACTGGGAAATGGAGAACTGTGTATATTTTTTTTAAAAAAGAAAAAGGTTTAATCTGTTGGATTGTTCAAACACACTTAGCTTTAACCCCAGATTTAAATTGTATTTGCAAGAAAAGTGCATGCTGTGGTGTTGGGTATGGGTGGTCTGAGTCCTTTCAATGGGTCTTAAAGGCGTGATTAACATAGACAACTGCTTGACTTAGGTCTCTAATGAGTTACTCTAAGAAATTCATAGTGGACACAACCCTGAAAAGGACACAGATAGGTATCAAACCTTGTCTCATTTTTCAATGCTTTGAAGAAATTAAGGTCAAATACCGTGGTTAAAAACTTCAGTAGAGATCCATGGAAAGTGAATAGTTGGTCAGTCAAGTATGTGGATATGCCCACACTTCCTTTTGAGGGTCACCCCAAACACCTGTGGCCCAGAGCCTGAAGAAGCATTTCCTGCCAAGGCTGCTGTACGTACAGCTTGCCAGGACAGCCCAAACCCATTTGCTCAGGTAGGCTGCTCAGTGAAGCAAGCATTTAGATGGGGAAGAAGTAGAGCATGGAGCATGCCACATTCCCCAAAGAACTGGAGGCACATTCACCAAGGCAGATTTATAGTAAACCAGATGGACACGCATTATAAATGATATGGCATGGAAGCCATGCTCAACTATCATCAGATGTTAACTTACCTAATTTTGGGGTAAACAAATAGCTGGCATCTGATTTCAGCTTCTAGAGAAACTGATTTTTATATATATATCATTTCTATTATGTATTTTTTGAATACTGTATTTTTAAAAAATAATTTTCTCTTACCAAATACACACACACAAGAGGTAAACCCTGTGGGCACTGTGGTAATAAAACTAAAATTAATCTAAATAGGACTTAATACTCTGAAATCAGTTTTGTTCCACTGCATTTAGCAGTATGAAATAAAAGAAACTGTGGTTTATAATAAAAAAGGAGTTCTAATGGAAATTGAAAAACAATCTAAATTTCCATCAAAAGGGAGGCAAACCAGTTTCAGATGTGAAAATTTAGCTTTTATTTCTGTAATTAAATGGCAAACACTTAATTGCATGGTTTATGGAGTGACCGACGTAATTTAGGATACAAATACATAAAAACCATGAATCACCTGCCTTGAAGAACATGATAACATTCTTTTCATTTCTTATTAGAATGTAGCTGTCTCTAAATGAAGAATACTGTGTTTAAAATAGTGTGATAGTTCATGAATTGGTAAAAAAATCTACATATGCAACTGAAAAGTTGAAGTTTTATAGGAGTGTTTGATGAACAAAAGTAAATTTCTAGAATGAGAGAATGCATCCGTGATGTGAACCTGAAAGAAAGAAAACACCACAGATTATATATGTGAAGTGACAGGAAAGCCATAGAAATGAATAAAAGGCGTTTTAACCCTTGAGTCATTTACGACTTCTCAACAATTCATTCTACTTACATTTCAGGGACAAAAAGCTTTTCATTCTTCCAAAAGTACAGGCGGGTGTATTTTGGTGCATGTTCTGAATAGATAGATCTCTGGGTAATGGGGCAGGTGAGAAGGGGTTGTAGGGAAAAAAAGGGGAAAGCTATATTGAAAAACAGGTGCCAAAAACTTAGTGTCAGGGTTGTCACCCAGGGGTAAACCTCTGGCTGCAAAAATGCAAGGATTTTCTCATGGCACAGTGAGAAGTTCTCATCTGGAGGGAGTTTAAGACCTCAGTCCCCAGAGAATAAGTCCTATGAAAAGGACTGAAGTGGTTCATTTCAGTTTAAACTGTTTAAACTTTCTTTTCCTGTCATAATTATATTGTTTTAATGCTTAATCTCTCCTCTGTCCTAGTTAAATTAGTAAGAATCCCTCCCTGCTGAAAGACTGGTATGAGACATCCCATCACTTGTGACTGGACAGCATATTGCCATCAAATTTTTTGAAGTATAATTATGAGCATGACCTTGGATCCTTAAAATGGATTTTACATAGCTCATTAATAATAATTCTTTTCTTTCATGTTAATTTTTCATGGCCATGTACAACCATTTGTGTTTTTCAGTGGCATAGCACTACCTGCCCACTGCAGGTGTTTCAAGACTGATCCAAAACTCTTGATGTTGAGAAAAATATCCCCCTTGAGTCCATGGAATTTTTGATCTGTTTCCTGTACATTGTTTTTTTGTAAAAAAAGATTAGTACTTTACCCCTCTTGAAAACAAAAAACCTTCCTTTGGATTTTCATCCAAAACATTATCCCTTTATGAAGTCATGTCAGAGGAAGAGCTATTAATGTTCCTGAAGATTATACAGTGCATATTTTGTAGATGAGCCTGATGGTGTAGAGGAAAAAGCCTTCAGTTTTCGATAAACAGCAGCATATTGTGGCAGAATGATTTAAAAGGCAATTGTTACCATTTTTCACTTCTTTTTTGCTGACAGCCACAGTGGTCTAGCCCATTACTGGACTGACTGGCTATGATGTTTGCCAGCTCCCATTCACAGGATTCACAAGAAAAAATACTCCTTGTCCTTAGCTGCCCAAAATGGAAAAGTTCATTTCTAGTTCCAGAGCTGCTCCTTGCCCTGCCAAATTTCTTACATACTCTCCAGGGTAGGAGCCAAGTGACCTATGAACTTCATATTCCTGAGAACTAAGATTTTAGGATTCAGAAAAATATACCTTATGACAAAATTTATGAAACAATGAGACTGTGTAGCTCTTTTCTGTGCCTCTTAACAGCCCCACAGGAGGTCACTGAGATCAGAACCTACAGCTTCAACAGCATCTCCTTTCATTTACATTTTATCTAATTTTCTCTAGTCAGTCTTGATACTTATCGCTGTAATTGCCTTGCAATGAATTTTGACAACTACTGTGAAGGCAGGGAATAAGGGCAGGAGAGTTGTTATTACAAGCCAAAAATTTCAGAGGCTGCCACCATCAAATATTGTGCTAAATAAGAGTGGAAACCCTCAGGTTTGCAGTAGTGAACCCCAGTTTAGCAGGTGATTTACCTGTCAACATTTTTATTTTTGCTTTTTACCCTTGGGTTTCTACATGTGCTTGTTTGTCATCCCACATTATTTATACCCATCCAGTTTGATGCACAGTACAGAACTGCAGTTCAGATTTGCTTCCTGGAAAAAGCTAGGGTATGTGGTTCATGACATCTTCCTGGGGAAACAGTGGAATTAAATAAATAAAAAGTGATGCAAGCCTTTTAATAGCATTTAATTGGTAATTGGATGCTTTAGGAGTAAACAACTGTAAAACAATATTGATAGAAGTTCTGTCAAAAGATGAATATATTGTCTAGTAAGGAACTGTGTGGGCAAATATTTCAATTGCTCCAGTCTAGCCAGACACATTGTGTCTGAGTAATTCCTAAACCTGGTGTTTTAAATTGAGCTGGGCTGGCTTCCAGACAAGAGCAAATCTATCCTCTGGGTTATATGGCTAAAGACTTTAGTGCAGAGCTATGATCGTTGTTCCTTCTGTGATTTCCCATTCTTTCAAATCCTGACATTTTGTGTTACAACATTGGTTTTGTTGCTGTTTCTTTAATCCCCTAGATACTGCTAGATTTAGAAAGCAGTAGAGTAACTGAACTACCACTCGAGGATTTGCTTCATCATTACAGACTAGGATTCCAGTTGTCCAAAATACCATGTACGTGGGATAAATCTGTGCAGGACTAATTCAGAAATTACCCTTCAAATACCTGCAGGACTTAGTCACAGATAAAGTTTCTGTTTAACTGAAATTTTCTTAGTCTGTTGGTAAAATGAAAAGGTCAAATACAACTATGGTTCACCTAATGATACTTGAAAGCTAAAGGATCTGTGCATTAGCTGATAGCACCCATGTGGGGATTTTTTCACCTAAACCAACACGATATTTGATTAAACAAACATAACTATCTATTACAGTTTAAAAATACTTAGTAATATTGCTGGTAGTACTTCATGTCATAATTTTTAATATTATTGAAACATTAACATACTCAAATTCTTTGTAAGTAGGAATTTTAGTATTGTTTTTTCTGGACAAAATTACCTTAACTAGGAAGTAATAACATAAGAATAAAAATAAGTTTAGTCCAGATTTTTAAAGATAATGTATCCTTCAGAAGTTTCACAGGAGCTGGGTGGCTTTAGTTCCACTGTTAGAAGTGACTTAGATTTTTAGGGCTCTGCACATCACAGACATTCAGGAAAAGTTAATATGCTACCAGAAGATACATGATATTTTCATATTTCCTTTATCACAGAGATGTAAACCTGTACATTGTAGTAACATGCTAGTAAGACAGCATCCAACTGGGATGCAGAATAATCTTTTCTTCCCTTTATTTCCAAGATTGGAATTAATCCTTGCATTAGATACTGACAGAATTTATTTTAAGGATTAAAGTTCCTCATAGCCTTTGTTCACAGGAAATGCAGAATGTGATACAGAGATGACTATAAGTATTATCATAAGCTAATAAAAAGACAGACATAATAAGGACTAAAATGAATAGAAACCAAATTTCAAAGGTAAAATTCCCTCTACCTGCAAATTTTCTCTCCTTTTCTTTCTGCTTTTCCCTTGTACCCTTTCTGCTCTACTTTTGGATTCAGACTCATTTCTTCACTATATTATTTTATGGAGTTGATGAAAACCTGATAACCCCCCTTTGCTAAGGAGGCAGAAGAACTAATTGCTTTTTGTTCACTATCTTGGCTGATGGGTGAGAAGCTAAAACCCAATTTATGCAGTAATTGCTACGTTCATGAAAAACAGCATCAAAGCCTTGATGCATTTTACTGTTTTCTCTTGGGAAGGCTCAAGTCTAATTCTTATGCTGATATGGCTCATATTATAGTCTTCTGACTCTTCTATTTGCTCTTGCAATTACAAGGTTTCTTATTCCATTATGCATATTCCTCTGAACTAAGATTAGCTTAACTGAGCTTCCTTTGAAAACTTGCCTACCCATCAAATGCATCAGGCCTAATGCATTCTGTAACCACGCAAAATCAAGGAACAGCACAATTTTCTGCTTCCTGCAATGATCAATAGGATCCACATAATGGGTGGAAAATTTTTAATC
Source organism: Clamator glandarius (assembly GCA_033459285.1). NCBI lineage: Eukaryota > Metazoa > Chordata > Aves > Cuculiformes > Cuculidae > Clamator > Clamator glandarius. The sequence goes on from JAUNZM010000032.1 coordinate 1,102,566, forward strand.
ATGACAGCCCAGCATCTAGCAGGCATAAATCTTCCCTGCATTGTAACTCTCCGTTTCCCACTAGTGCAAATTTGCAGGTACAGAATAATATTTATGTAGCAGATACATTATGAAAAGCAATACAATTAGAAGTTCACACTTCAGTGATGATAGGCTGAGATCCCAGAGGCCTGTTTCCTAGATAATGCACTGGCTTCCATATTCCAAAAGCAAACTCCCTTTTCTCTCCTGAAACTACAATTTTTGTTGAAATTGTACTTCCCTGGATCAGATCTGACATAGCTCAGAAATGCATGAATTCAGGAAGATTATAGCTAAGAATAAGTGCATTTCAATGAGAAAACAATCTGCCACTAAATGAACAGTTCCTGTCTCTAACAGAACTTGCTTTTCCATCACTGTCCTGGCTCAGCTCACGAAGATGTCCAGATCTCCCCCCAGGCCCTTCCTCCTCTGAAAATCTGCAAGGGAAGAGGAGAAGCCATAGTCGCTGCCCTCATGTGATCCAAAGTACATTTGCCTCACAGGCTGCAGTCAGTTACTGCAGGTATCAGAGTGATTTTTCCTCTTATAATTTTATAAGTGAAAAAAGCAAGTAATTTTAAATATGTTTCAAATTGTCTGTATTTAAAATTACTTGGTTTTTTTCACTTATATAATAATAAGACAAAATTAAAAAGAGAGAATAGTTCTTGGTTATTTAAACGATATCTATAAAAGTTAATGGAGCAACCAGTAAACAAATAATCTTTTCTTTGCATACAAGTTGTCTGATGACTATGGGCAAGATTTTGAAGAAGAAAATGGGGGGGTTGATGTCTGAGCTTTGAAAGGGTATTTTAAATGGCAGTTTTAGAAAACTTGGAGTACCTACACACTTTGTTAATATCTAGTACAATATTCAATGTTTAAGAAGTTTTCTAAATAGTGGATCATTAAGAATTCATAACCATAGTGGACAACATGACTGAATGCTTGAAACAGAGTATGAAGTCCTTCTGTACAGTCCTTGAGCCATTGCCTTTGAGCTTGGGTCAAATGCTTGAAGGAAGGCTGAGCTTCCTAAAAACACAGTTACCAAGTCAAACTGAGTAGCATTTTGCATTTATTTGTTTTTAATGGAAGCAAACTGTACCTTCAGTGTGTAGTTGAGGAAAGTAACAAAATTGAGATGCTCCATTTTTTTCCCCCAACTCTAAAATACACCATATTAGTACTGCAAAATTAAATAAAAGTCAGACATACTGTATTATTACTCAATGAATTTTAATGAAAAGAAAGTTGAACATATTAAAATGTCAATAAAATTATAAATTTGAATATTGGACCAGCTTGAACTTCTGTATTTGTAAAATATATCTTTTCAATTAAGAACAGTAGAAGTATTTTGGGAAATATTTGTTTCTAATTTATTTTCCTTTCATATTTTTGTATGACTGAGAATTTATATTTGTGCTATATAGGCTTTTTAAAAATATTCTCAGTTCTAAAGGAATTCTGCTGACCAAGTAGATACTAGGCGGTGTTGGAGAAAACCTAGCTTTCTCATTGTAATTTGGGTTATATGCTTTTTATTATTTTACCAGTATGTCTTCTGTGCTGTTCTTACAGATATACATCTAACAACACATTGTATCATATCAATTACAGCAAACCTTTGTAGAAAAAAAACCACTCTGACAAACTTTGGCAAATCCTTTTGTAATGATTAGCTTAATCAAGTTTGTGTAAGAAACAGGAAGGGACTTGGCTTACAAAATTAGGCACGAATGAATATTGGTACAAATGTTGTCATTATCCCAAAACTGCAGGTATAGTAGCGTGCATTTCTACAACTCACTGTTTTCTCAGGAAAAGTACAAAGGAAATTTTCTCTGTGAAAGTACAAAGGAAGACAGGTTCCCTCAAAAATTTTCTCAAGGTTGAATAGCAGAGCTACCTCTCTGTTTGGGTGCACCAGTTCTTTTTACTGTTCTTTGAGCCTACAAATGTCAAGGTCTGGTCTTAGCTAGGGAAGAAAGGAAAGTCTGTGTTGCAAAGGCTTAAAGGAATGAAATAGCAGCTGAGATTCTGCCTAAGACATAACCCACCCCTCTTCTTGGCTGCATACCTCACAGGCCCCATGCCTAATGAGAGCAAGCAAATTACCTGCTTCAGACTACAGTTATATAAATCTTTACACTCATGTTCTAGGAATGGATTTAATTTTCATCATCTGTCATTATGTTATAATCACAAATCTTTACATGGTTTAGTGCTGAGACATTTTTTTTTCATCCTTGCCAGACTGTCATAAAAATATCTTTACGACTCCTTACGCTTGGTGAATCAGAATAATGATTCCCTATGCCTTTGGTCTTAGTGCAGAGCAGGTTTCATTGGGTATGATCAGAAGTACTAGCTGAATGTGAATCACTGAAAACTTAGATTGGTAAATAATATTCAAAGAAGTCAAACCACTGTCATTGCTGACGTTTGACATGTGTTTCTGTACTAAAAATGAGAAATGTGTAAGGCACAGCACCGTTTCAGGTCATTCTGATAATGATCACTAAAATGCAACTGAGAAAAGCAAAGGGTACGTGATAAACACTGCAATATGAAAACTGTAAACATCTACCTATTTGCAGAGGTTTAGAAAGAAAGAAGATTCTCTCAGTCTCCCTAATTTTTGCAAGAATTTTCTAAATTAAGAATTAGTAACTTACAGCTTGCAGTGAAGACACATTAATGTAATCATAACATTACTGTGAAAAAAGAGTTTCATATCCTATAATATAGGACTAAAGAATGTGCCCATCAAATTATTTTCAGAGAACATAAGGATTTTTTATTATTTTTTAACATTAATATGGGGGGGAGGGAAGAGAAAGACAAACTCAATGTAAATCAGTGAACATGTCATTAAAAAGCCAACTAAATAAATAAAACATATAGTGGTGGGTTCTGCTGTTACTTCAGCTGGAATTTGGAATGAGAAATAAAAAGCCTTAGAGCCTCTTTAATCAGAACATTGAATTGTAACTTCATAACCTCAAAGTCTTTCCTGTAAACAAATATTCTTCTTGGCCAGTAGTCTATATTTGAAATTAATTCAGTGTTAGCTGTTGGCAGATAGTGTGTGACAGAAAATTTGATTAAGCTGTGTCTATGGACTAGGTACAGCTGACAGTTGTGTGGCATCTAGAATCCGTAAGGAATTAAATATACAGGTTTTATAAACAAAATAACAAATGAATATGATATTCTTGTACACCATATTGACCACTTTCAAACAGATATAATTCATCTTGTGATATATCCTTCTTTCTTTACATTAGGAGGAAGCTATATTTTGACTTTTTGTACTCAGCCTTCAAGAATCTGTGTGCCCTGATTTAACCTTAATTTGCAGCAAAATCTGAGGTTGCTTATATAGTTCTCAAAATCTAAAAAGCAGCATCTAATTAATTTATCCTCTTTATTTGATCAATGTTTCTATTTTGTTGACTTTATACGTTGTAGCAATGAGTTTCTAAGGATCCAAATTAAGAAACAACCCCATACGATGTACAGAATAACATACCCCTTTTCACCCAACCCATCATAAATATAAATATCTAGGTGGCACCATCCAATTCCTCTTCATATAAGACATCCTATGTAGACTTTCCTTAGGAAAGAAATTAACCTACTGAAATATGTTAAGAACTGAAGTAAAGCCACAGTTTATTACTAAATTAGTTTAGAGAATATACAGTTAGAATCTTACCTATTTCTAACTATGAGAAGTGAAATTATAGTCACGTAAAGAATTCTTTATACTATCATGGATGAAACAGGTCCCTCACTTGTCATACGCCTCCACAAAACTGGCATGCAGGAAAAAAGGCTGAGAAATGCTTAATTAATTATTATTAATTATTATTAGCATTTACAGAAAAGGTGTAAAATTCCATTCCATTAGTAGACAGACATCATTCCTACCCAGATAAAATCCTTGGATTAAGTGGCCTTTTCCAGGTTGGACACATTTGTTCGAATGTTCTTTATCTGCCTCTCAACTCTTAAGTCCTTCAAATGCATTAACACAAGAGACATAATATTCACTTGTTACTTGCTAGGAAATGCCTTTTACAACATCTACAAATGCTGGATAGCAAAGAATGAAAAATATCTCTCATTCAAAGAAAAAAAAAAAAAATCAGTAGAAATAAATAAGAAGAGGTAGCAAAATTATTCAGATTCTATAAACACATCTGTTCTTTGCCCTTATTACTTCTGAATAAGCATTGGCTAAATTTCTAGCACAGCCCTTGCTTCTTTCTCAAGGTCAGAGAGTGGGGCAGCTTCCCTATCTGGTGAACACTGCTTATTGCGCCCCTCTTATCCCAAGGTCAAGGTGGAGTTGTGTTCTGCAAAGTTGTGGCCATGCAAAATCACCAGTGGTAAGCAAGAAATTCAGAGCAAGAAATAGTCCTTCTTGAATGCTTTCACAACTCTGTGTTCACATTACTGTAGGAGAGCTTGGCTTTCAGTCACTCTTCCATTGCCTGCTTGTTTTTCTCCTAAAGCTCCTTTTTGGCAGTCAGGCTAACTTTAAGCACGAGAAGAGAGATATACATACTATTAACACAAAGAAACACTGTTGGCTGCCCGCGTAAATATCTTTCTGACCACTCATTGCGGATATTTAAGGTAGCGTAGTGGTCACTAATGTCATTAAATGACTGACTCTTCTTGATCTTAGAAAGTTTGTAAACTAATTACTCTAGATGATAAAATATAAACACGTTGAAAGTGACAAAATTTTCTACAATTTTCAACTAATATATTAAATAAAGAAGAGATCACCCCCATTTAAACTGGAGGTTTTAAATTCTGCCAGTTGTCAATTATTATGCTATTTAGATTTGACACTAAGTACTAACAGCACTTCAAAAATTCTGTGTACTTTGTAACAATGTGCAATTTCAACTTCATATCCTGTTTTTGTTCAGCTGACTAAATTATTCTTGTACGCATGAACATGCATAAATAGGTACACACAGATATATATATAGAGCTACCTAGGCTACAAACATCCTAAAAATGATGCACAACTGCCTTTTGCTGCGTAAGTTTTGTAATGCATTACTTTCCTCTTAACATCAAGAAAAAAAAGTAATTGCAACACTATTTTAAAAAAGGCTAGAATATTATGTTAAAATATATTGCTGGCATCATTTTGTGTCTCCATGCTCAAAGTAATCAAAATGTTTTACCCTCTTTTTATGTTGCACATTAACTGAGGTTTCATAGGAGCTGAGGAGACAGAGTCTAGACAACATAAAACACTATGCAGAGATGACAGTGCCTGCTGAAAAAAATTTATGTTCTAGTAGTCCTTTTTGTCATTATAACTAGTTATGCAGGACTGGATAAGCTTGCAATATTAACTCAGCACTCAGGGGTTCCTAGAAATGGATGCTTCCCGTGATGCTATGGATATTAAGAAATGCAGTTTCACAGTTTTACTGTCTGCAGGGTCATGTGATCAATTTAGTACTGTCAAGTAGGTGAAAGAAAGGGGAAAAAGAAGAGCAAATCTTTGGTGATCCTGCTAGGTTCTTCCTGGCAATTTTCACTGCTCTTTCATTTTTATTATAGTTTATTCTTAGGTAATGATGCATGGACAGGAAGAAATTCAACTCTGTGGCCAGCTAGCTGAGTGAGACGTTAACAGCCTATCTCAATATATGAGAAAGAGAGTGAAACATTATTTCAGGAAGGATAAAATTTCCTGTAATTACTATTAAATGTGAAAATCAAAGATGTATTAGTAGTTTTAAAAATTATTGAGGGAAAAAGAAAAAAATACAACATAAAACATTTTCAACTTACTGCAGTCTTAAAGGCTTTTGAATCCAAATGGGATTGCTTTCCAGGAATCCTGGATTTTGTAAGTCAAAATCAGGTCCTAATTTTCTAACAACATGATTTTCTTTACTGAAATTATTTTGGAAGGAGAATTAGTTTTTATCAATAACACAAAAGTGCATGAGACTATGCTGAGTACTAAGAAATACATAATTGCTTTCTCTTTCTTAGATTTTTCACCTTTGACAGAAGTTAAGTTGTTCCTTCAGTAGTTTCCAGGTAAGCAATAGTTTCTGACATATTGGTATTACCCTAAATATTATTTAGTTATCGGTGATATTTTTTTATTAAATGTTTAAAATTATGTTTATTTTCATTGAGCACATGCTCAATCTAGTAATACTCTGGAAGAAAATCTATTCTTCCTGATGTCATATCTGTAAAGTAATTGCAATTGTACTTAGTGTTAAATCTCCACATTTCCTTGTTTATAGATTCACATACTGTGTTGCCAGTTACCTAATTTCCCTTTTCTGTTCCATTTCAGTAGAGGAAGCCAGGCTTTCACTTGCTTTATGAACTTTTGAAAAAGTGGAAGCTATGAAACAGATCCAAAGCTGCATTAAGGTACCATTTGGTGCATAATACAAAGATATTTACATTTGTAAAACAGATTAGTTTGCTATAGGAATTACTAGCAGTAAAGACTGTTACCTCATTTTTTCAAGGCCACTTTTGGGGAGGAAGAGATCATTACTACCATGAGTGAAAAAACATCAAAAAATGTGGAGTTGTGCTGTCTCGGGTAAGCTTTGTACAGCCTTTGGTTCAGTTTAAACAGTATTTAAACAGTTGTTCAATGTATTTTGAATGAAGCAGGCAAATATATTTGTTGAAAGTTCAAGAATAGGTGTATCACACATACAAGACAAGAATAAAACAGTAAAGGTCTTCATTCCTCTAACTACAGTTTTGTGGCAGACTTACTGTTTATTCAATTACAGCTCGGCTTTTTTCCCCTATGACTTATATCCACACCCTGTTCTCCTGTAAATCTGCAATGATAATACCTACTCTCAGTTGCTGAACATACCCCTTTCCACTGGCATCTGCCCTGACTCAATAAGCCAGACATAAATATTTAGAGGAAATCATGGTTATGCCGTAAGAAACACTGTTCCTATGCCTTGCCTGACTGTTTGAATGAATAAGCCGAGGTTCAGCCTGGAAAGCAGAGCCAGGAGATGATTGTTCAGCTCTGGCCTTTTACAATTTCATACACTAACAAAGTATCTATAAATAGCCTTTAAGGAACATAAACATTTTAGCATAATGGGATTCATGTTTAATATGGGCAACAACTTCCTTTCCCTTAGGATCACAATTAAAATGTTTAGACAAAATTAAACCACTTCTTGGGAAGATACTATGATGCAGAGTATAATATTTAAACAAACTCCCAGTGCATGACAGCAAATAGTTCCTTGCTATCAAGCTCTGAAAGAGGAAACTGCATAGCTGTTTATTATTGCTGCATAAGCTGATAAAATATAGGCATTGGAGTACCAGTGTCACAGGAGCTTATAGAAAAAAGCTGAATTTCTGAAAGAAACTAACATTCTCCTTTTCCGAAAAACAAATTTGTAGTTGTCTGAGGCAAGTTTGGGACATGTTTTCATTATTAACCAGCATCATGATATTAACTAACTCTGGCTTTGGCAAGACAGATTTTCATGTACAGAGCAGTTCTATAGAAATTGCTGTCTGGCTATTATTTGAAAGAAAGAGGTTTTAATCATAGTGTCCTCTATCCTTGTAAGATCCTTGGCTCTGGCTGCAAAGCACTTGCGCAGAGCTCAAGCAGGGAGGAAAGATAACCATACAATGCTTTTATGCGGCTCCAGTTAATCCAGAAACTAATCAGGAATTGCTTAGCCCTTGGCACAAACTGAGGTAATCTCTGGGCAGATCTCACCTGCGTCCTATTCTAATCCTCTGCTGCGATTTGTAATAGCAGACTGGGAATATCTAAATTCAGATAGTTTTCTAGGAAGACAACTAGAAGTTTTCCCCCCTCTTTCCTAGTACTGCATCCAACATTTAGGAAATTTCGTAGAGGGTGTTATGACATGGATTTCTTCAGAACCCCTTTTATTCCAGGAGACAAGTGGTGGGGTCTGTTAGTGAAGAAAACCATACACAACCCTCTGCAATTCCATCAGATAGTCAAGACAAAATGAGCTATGTAGGAACAGCTTAAAAAGGACTAGTTCATGGTTTCCAAATCCTGTTTGGAAGTATATGCTACTTCGTCACAAAAGAGGTGTACTATTACTTTTAGTATCTAGTTAGTTTCAGGCTTTCTATTTTGGTCACTTTAGCTAACGTACACTTTTTCTCTACTGCTGTAAGGACTAAATTCTACACTTTGGTGTTATTATTAGGTCCAGGTACACAGCAAGATAATCATGCTAAGGATTAATATCTCAGTTGCACTGAGAAAATCTTGCCCTTCTAGATTCTGGGTTTTTTCTATACTGCTGCCAAGAGGACAATGCACACAATCATGGAATAACTCGTTTGGAAGGATCTTGAAAGGCAATCAGTTCAGCCTTTCCTGGGAAAGGAAGCCTACATGACATTGTTTTGCATGGGATTTCAGTTTCAAATTTTCTTTTACTTCGAAACCTGCCTTGTTCCATCAGTACACTCTGAAAACTTATTCACATATACAACAAGTAATTTCCCTTACAGACAGTATATGGGAGGTAATAATAATGAGATTAGGAAACAGATGCAGCAAATGGAGACATTTCTGGCTTACCAATGCTTTTTAATCTCAGCACCATGTTGAGGAACTGTAGACTTTGCATTGTAAACAGAGGATTTGGGGAGGTTTTGATTTCCTCAAAAATGTTGCTCTTCTTTGTCACAGTCTATAGTGCCCTGGAGATATATGCTAAATGCTTAATTGAAATCTGTGACTTTATAATGCTTTTCTGCTTCCACATCTTTCTTAATACTGGTTTGAGTAATTTCATGCTGCGTGCAACCTGTGGCTAAGGCTTCTGGAATTACATATCCTTCTTTAATTAATATATATAGCCATGGGCACATACATTCACAATACCAACCTCTGGTTGACTGCCATGTGCATCGACCATGCTGACCTCAGCCAAACTTACTTTCCACCCCTTGCATGCAAAAATGCTCGTAACATACTGAAGCCCTGGGAGTACACTGATTTGTTTTTACAGTTCTAGTTAATTTGCTTCAGTTAAAGCTAAAATATGGGGATTTGCCTCTTACACATCAGTTGTGTTATCTTCTTGTAGAGCTATCATCAAACAGTGCTGCATGGAAGACTGGTGAATCTTGAAACCTGAGATAAAACACAGCTTCACCATCCATGTGGTTGCAGAAGCATATTAGTCTTCCAATGCCCCCTCTACATCTCACTTATCTCATCCCCTGTGTAAACAGAAGGGAACTCCTGTACTGCCATTGAGAAAGTACTCAGTGGTCCCTGAGTGCTCAATCTAGCAAATCAAACCTTCTGGTATTCTTTTATTGAATCTTCAGAAGGGCAGCATTTTAAACTATGATGTTATGGAGACACTTTAATCTTTGCTTTGGTTAATGAGTGTTATCTAAATTTCTTTAATTGAAGTGGCCTTTAAAATGCCTGTTGGGATATAATAACACTTGTAACTATAACAAAAAAAAAAACTTCAGAAAAACTCCAGCAAGATCTCAGTATTTCAGATTTCACAAGTAACTAAAACCCATAGAACTTCTTAAAACATAAACCGGAAGATTTCATGGTATCTATGAGGGTAAAAGGCAATAAAAAAATAAACCTAACATGACAAGAAATCCCTAACTACTAAGGAATCATTAAAAATTAAATCCTCCATTTTGAAATACAAAAATGTCTATAAAACATATTCACTTTCTGAAATATTTTAGGCTTTTAAAAAGTGCACAATGCATACTTTCTTCTTCAATAATTATTTTTCTGAAAGTATCTTAAAAAATCCTTTGTAGTCCAGAGCAGTTTTTTCATTCTGATAATGCTTGCAGTGTGTATTACAAACTGTTTTGCAAACTCAGTCATAAAATGCCTTATGTTTTTCCTGAATAAATGCATATAAAAATACAGCATTGATTTCTGAGAGCAAGAAATCAACTATTAAAACAACATGTGCGCTCTCATTCCCAAGCAAAATTTTAAAATATTACACAATTTCAATTGTTATTCAGTCTTCGTTTAAAAAAAAAAATACAACACCTATCCCATTGTTGTTCAATATCCAAAGACCATACCAGCAGGCTGGTCATTTAGCTGACTCAAGACTGCTTAAGAAAGAATTCTGCATAAATTCTGATCACATCTGCATTGCAAATTAAAAAGGAAAATTACATATCAAAAGACCCGTGCAGCCTGCTCATAACACAGTTCAGGTGGTCACTGGGTACCCAGTTTCCTTAGGTTTATTGAACATCGCTGGAGTTCTGTAACCATCCAAGTTCCATTGATTAATATCCAGGGATACCAGAACACACATCTGGATAGCAGGTTCAGAGGTAAATTTGAGATCAGAACCATCCTGAGTTGTGGCTGTAACCTGTCTGAACTGTTATGAATTTTATATGAAACACAGATATTCAAGCATATGTGCTACCAGTTCCTTCCAAAATTATCCATTCCCAGTGCTCTTTTGTGAGGTGAAATGTAAATACTGCTGTAGGCTGTAAGGATAGGATTTTCTTGTCCTACTGTGAAGTTTCTTTGGAAACACTTCATGCAAACCTCAGTAGAAATCTACCATTAACAAAACTTCTAAACATGCTATGAAAACCACAGCCTGTTTACCATAAAAACATTTAAGTACAAAATTGTGTGAATCCTCCAGAAACCATAGTTTCCATGGTGTTTCCATTTTTAAGATACACTAAAAATAATTGGAGTGTTTTTCAATGAAACTTCATGAAGAGTCAGCAATAACTTTGTAAAATCATGACAAGATAGGCTGGATATTCCTCTACCTAAACAAGAAGTGTTACTTTGGAAACCATTAGAGCTAATAATGTATATTATATATATATATATATGAAAGTTCATTTATTTTTAAAATGTAATTTTATATAAATAAGGCAAATATACAAAATAGAGTAAGGAGGCATTTGCAGGCATTTAAAACAATTTAAATTAATTACTATAATGTAATTTGCACTTTTTTCAAGCAATTTCTACAAAAGAAAGAATAACATCTCCTGACAAGTTCCACATTACTTTAGAGACAGTAGATAAACAGGGCATAGTGAAAGTAGGCTGATTTTCCAGGAGTAAAGTGTGACTGTCGACTGCATTAATATTTCCTGACATCACTTCTCCCAATTAGCAATGGTGTTTAGTTGCCACAAGGATGGTAAGCAATTGTGAATCCAAGAGAAGATGAGACACACAAAGGGAGGTGAGATATTGCAGCATCAAAGAGCATTGAGGTGTTAAAGTTGTTACAGAGACTGGTAGCGAGTTGCGTAACATTTCTTGAGAGACACATGTGTAGTACTACATCTATATTTGCAGACAGCTGTGCTAAAACATTTTTCACAAGCTGGGGCTTGCACACTTCACTACACCAAGACCAGAGGTCTCACTGTGTCAAAGATGGAGCTCACAGTGATGTGTAACGTGATTCAAGTCCTCCTAAATCTCTACCTACTGAGTTAAAAATAAATAGTGCTTCAGAACGAACTACTGCTAATATAATTTTTAATAAATTCTGCTAAGATTTCTCAGAAAATGCTGGACTAATCATATGGAATAAGACATGATGATCGGTTGAGTAACTAAAGTATATTTTCATAATGGCCCTTATACTGTCCTGAGTCTTACACAGAGTCTGTGTGCATATTTGAGTGAACAGCAAATATAGCTGCAAAGGATGTATTCTGAGCAAATAGAAATATTGTAATTTTTTTTGAATCTTATTTTCTTCTGCAAAAGTGTGGATCTGCTGGAGGGTAAGGAGGCTTTGCAAAGGGATCTAAACAGGCTGGACTGCTGGGTTGAGACCAATGGCATGAGGTTTAACAGCACAATAACCCTGTGCAGCTACAGACTAGGAGAAGTCTGGCTGGAAAGCTGCCTGGAGGAGAAGGACCTGGGGGTGTTGGTTGACAGCCGACTGAATATGAGCCAGCAGTGTGCCCAGGTGGCCAAGAAGTCCAATGGCATCTTGGCCTGTATCAGAAATGGCGTGATCAGCAGGTCCAGGGAGGTTATTCTCCCTCTGTACTCAGCACTGGTGAGACCGCACCTCGAATCCTGTGTTCAGTTCTGGGCCCCTTGCCACAAGAAGGATGTTGAGGCTCTGGAGTGAGTCCAGAGAAGAGCAACGAAGCTGGTGAAGGGACTGGAGAATAGGCCTTTTGAGGGATGGCTGAGAGAGCTGGGGGTGTTTAGCCTGGAGAAGAGGAGGCTGAGAGTTGACCTTATTGCTCTCTACAAATACCTGAAGGGAGGTTCTGGAGAGGAGGGTGCTGGCCTCTTCTGCCAAGTGACAGGGGACAGGACAAGAGGGAATGGCCTCAAGCTCTGCCAGGGGAGGTTCAGTCTCAACATAAGGAAAAAAATCTTCATGGAAAGGGTCATTAGGTAATGGAACTGTCTGCCCAGGGAGGTGATTGACTCACCTTCCCTGCATGTGTTTAAGGTGCGAGTGGATGATTTAGAGATTGGTGGGAATGGTTAGACTAGATGATCCTGTGGGTCTCTTCCAACCTGGTAATTCTGTGAATCTATGCTGGGACCAGTGCTGTTTAATATCTTCATCAATTATATCAACAGCGAGATCAAGTGCACCCTCAGCAAGTCTGCAGATGCTGAGTGGTGCCGTTGCCACACCAGAAGGACAGGATGTCATCCAGAGGGGCCTGGACAGTCTGGAGAAGTGGGCCTGTGTGAATCTCGTGAAGTTCAACGACGCCAAGTACAAGGTCCTAAACCTCTGTCAAGCCAATCCATGGTTTCAATACAGGATGGTAGATGATGTGATTGACAGCAGCCCTGCAGAGAAGGACTTGGGGGTGCAGATTGATGAGAGGCTTGACATGAGCTGGCAATGCATGCTTGCAGCCCAGATGGCCAACCATATCCTGGGCTGCATCAAAAGAAGCGTGGTCAGCAGGTTGAGGGAGGTGACTCAACCTTTCTGTTCCTTGCTTGTGAGACGTCACCTGGAGTATTGTATCCAGTACTGGAATTCACATTGTATGAAGGATATGGTAACGTTGGAATGAACCAGGGAATGACTGGAGGACTGGAGAACCTCCCATATGAGGACAGGCTGAGAGACTTGGGCTGGTTCAGCCTGAAGAATTGAAGGCTCAGAGGAGACTTTATAGCTGTCTTTCGGTACCTGAAAGTGGTGTACAGGAAAGCTGAGGAGGGACTTTTTGCAAAGGCTTGTAGTGAGAGGACTAGGACGAATGGCTATAAATTCAAGAGGAGCAGATTTACACTAGATATAAGGAGGAATTTCTTCACAATGAGGGTGGGGAGGCACTGGAACAGTCTACCCTGGGAAGTCATGGCTGCCCCATCCCTGGAGGTGTTCAAGGTTCAGTTGGATGGGGCCTTGGGCAGCCTGGTCTAGTGGGAGGTGTCACTGGCCATGGTAGGGGGTTAGAATTAGGTGACCTTTAATGTCTCTTCCAACTCAAACCATTCTGTGATTCTATGATTCTGTGATCATATTATATATACCTTGAAGGCAGGTAAGGAAACAGGAAACTGTTATCAGAAGATCAGCAGAAATATCTCCTATTTGTGTTGAATAAAGTATTAATGCAGATACTGAAACTCTGCGTCTTTGCTTTGGCAAACAGCACTATCGGTGGCAGAACTGATCTACTCCTGTAGCCATGTATCATTTTGAAATTCAAAATTTGTGCTAGCTAGAGAGTGAAGAAGCATTTCTGATTCTGGAGAGGTCTGAGTTGAGAGCCAGGAGTCTCTTCTGCTTCGCCTGTGCTTGTTCAGAGTCAAACTCTGACACAAGGTACAGTCTAAACTTATACCAGCCTCCAGGTGCAAAGGGAATGAAATAACAATAGATCAACTGTAACAAAGGTCATAAATATAATCTTCTCATAAAATTTTAAGAAGTGTAGAATAACACTACCAGAGGGGACTGAAGAAGAAAAATTAAACTCTGTAGGGAAGTAATAATAACAGACTATGGAAAAAATGCTGTAATAGGAAATGCTACATAGGAAAAATTTCCATATTTACAAGAACAGTTGTCTCTAAGGGTGAGAAATGTTACAAGTTGGACAGAAGAACTTTTCAAATACATGAACAGTATGGAACTTATCCGTTATTTTTTAAAGGCAAAAATTATTTAATTCTATCACTAAAGCATTAATAGTTCTGTTTACTCAATATGTAAATGTTGGTCTGCTTTCACTGGCATAGCATTCATATGCATAAAAAATTTGATGTCTAAGTGACTGTACTTCATATTGCACCTACCCAACTAAAAAGGCAGTCTGTCCAGAGCTGTCTCAGTTGTTTTTCAGACAGAGGATATTTGGACCAAATTTAGTAATGCAGCTTCATGTGAATGGAAAAACTACAAAACATAGTGTAGTTTTCAGGCAGTCGCTCACCTTGTTTTCATTATTCATATAGAAAATTCTGTTAGTTTAAATCAGCCTTAAAGTAAAATACTTCTATTATTTGACCATTTCTGTGAATGCATCTCCCCCTTAAACCCTGAGATTTATAACTTGACAGGCTCAAGTACCTGACTAGCCCTTTGTTTCAGCAGATTAATTTCAAGCAGGGTACGTGTAATTTACTTTGACTTTTGATCTGCTTTCTGACTTACAAAAAAGTGTAAATGCGAGGTGAATTCAGGCTTTCTTTAAGCAAGCACCGCACTACAGAAGTTTGTAGGATGATATAAGCAAAGACAAGGATTAGAAAATTAGCTGCAAATGTACTTATTTAAGGTTCCCTACAAAAGGAATGAGAATGATAGCCATATCCAAAATACTTTGGGGCTGTCTGTGCTGTTTTTCCTGTAGCAGTTTTGGAACCATTTGTGCTCAAGGGCACATCCAAGGACCTGGGATTTTTTTATGATACTATCTTTTCTAGGTAACCTCATGACATGCTAGTGAGGTTAGGCTCTCAACAGGTTTCATTTTACTTTCTAGCTGGTGCATTACAGATTTTCTAGAGAGAATAGTCCTAGGAGGGAGAGAGAGAGATGGAGTGGGGTGATATCATAATTGATAAAATAAGACCAAGGATTTAGTCTGGAAAAACAGGTGCATTTTCAAGAACCCATAGCTGACAAACTGATTGGCATGTCTAAGGTTGCTTACATGTGCAGAATCAAGAGAGGAAGCATAAGTTCCATCAACCATGCACATTCCTTCCATGGTATTGACTTTCATTCACCCTTGGTATCAAGATTGCAGTGTGATGATGAAATATTCTTCCATCACTTGCTTCAATGAATCTTGTCTTCTCCAGGAACACCCTGCTACATTTGTTGTCAGATTAGATGCAATTATATCCAAGTCTTTTTTGCCCTCAGTCTATCCATATGGTCACAAGTGTGGGCCCAGTGAAGGGAGCTTAGGCTTTGCTCCTTACAAGTCCCATAACCCAATCTGGGGCTTTTTTCAATACAGAGGCTCATCCCTCCCTTCTTGCGTGTTTCTTTTCCACCCATGGAGA
This sequence comes from Clamator glandarius, assembly GCA_033459285.1. NCBI lineage: Eukaryota > Metazoa > Chordata > Aves > Cuculiformes > Cuculidae > Clamator > Clamator glandarius. Next base: position 1,118,164 of record JAUNZM010000032.1, read on the forward strand.
TCAGGGAAAAGCACTGTCACAAGCTTTTACAGACCTGAGACTCTCCATGTAACTGCAGTATGTAACTGCAGCAGGACACTGATTTTGATTCAGACTTTAAGGTTATATATAGCATGCATGGAACTAGAGAGGGGAAAGCCGTAACAGAAATATGCAGGAAGAATACACTGGTTTATTTTATTGTTTTCTGATGATTGCTACTCTCCTTCCTTCCACTCCATTAGTACATAAATTATGCTTGTGGTTCCTTACACCCATTGAATATCAAATCTCCTACTGCCTTCCTTCTTATGAAGATCATGAGTTAGGGGAACAATAATAGCCACATTCTTAGGCTATAATAGCAACATTTAGAGGTATTTGTCTTTTCCGCTTTCTGACAGATCCATTACTAGTTCATTAGCCTTTAGTGGGTAGAGACATTCAGTAAACAAATGGAAGTAACTCCATTTAAGAGCTAGTGAGCTAAATACAGCTCTACCGCTTAGCCTGCTAATTATATGGAGCGTTGCAAGTGCACACTGAAACAGATCCATCCTTTTCCTGCAATTTTACAATGTTTAATCTTAAAATATCTAAAAGCTAAGGACTTGCTTTGTCAGTGCCAGTGCCTCCAAAGATGTGAAATGGAATTTGTGATACTTTATCTGTGCTACATAGTTCAATATATGTGGAGAATATGTATTTTAATTTCAAAAGATTGTTATCTTCCTCTTCTACTGCATTTCCTTGCTAAGGTGACAGACTACTACAAGTCTTAAAGAAATATAGTAGTTAACTAGCTAATATTTTTTAATTTTTTTAAACACAAACCAAGATTTTAAAAAAGAAAGAAAAAAGGAGTGACACATGAGAGTCTTGATATTTGTGATATTGTGTATTGTGTATTTCTGAAACTGAACAATTCAGTATAAAATAACATTTACCTACTAAACAACAGAATATAGCATTAATCTTCTCCCATCTCCACATCTTTTTCTCCAGCCTATATTTATGGTCCTGTAGAGAAGCCAGGGATCTGATCATCTTCTAATATTTGTACAGAAGCCTCTTTGGGGTAAGTACATACTAAATAAATTTAAGTTTCTTAACACAATGGGAATGTGTTAAGACTAGACTAGAATGGGAGTAAAAAGGAACTCTACCTTCTCCAGCTACTGCAGAAGTAAATAGAAACATAATTTCTATAATAGAAATGTAATTGGTCCATTAAGCCAATCCATTATTGCTGAAGACAAACAATATTTTTTTCATAAGTACTAAGTTTCTGTATTCCACATGGTCAGTAAGCCAGAATCCTTCTCAGAGGTTTAAGTCACTGGAAGGAATCATAGAACCATAGAATCATAGAATGCTAGGTTGGATGGGACCTCAGTGATCATCTGGTCTGACATTTTCAGGTGATGAATAGTTTAAATGAGGTGACCCAGCACCCTGTCAGGCTGAGCCTTCAAAGTGCCCAGTATAGAGAAATTTACCACTTCTCTCAGGAGATTATTTCAACATATTCCAAGGAGGTTGCTTCCTATCCAGGGCTCATCTAAAACAGATGGCAAGAAATTGCGACCACTATTTCAACGTAACTGTTATCTGTTGGGAATGAAGTTGGAGGTGCTGATTCCATGTGGGGAACCTAAGCTTTTTTACTTATTTCAGAAGACTGAATTATGTTGTTGGTGCAAACACTTGCTATACTTTGGCAAGGTATGATGTACGTGTCAGAGATGCACATCTTGGGGAGATATGTTATTACAGGGTCTTGTTGTAAAGATGCTTTTAAGAAGCTGTTGCCTCTTTTTCTAATTGATCACAGGAAGTGCATGTCTTTGAGAAGCAGAGAGAGCTGGAATCAATGACAGGCTAGTTTAATGAAGCTCTTAACAACAACCTGCAGAGATTAGAAGGCTGTCAGAAAGATAACACTGGAGATTTATAGATTGTTTTCTCAAGTCATTCTCAGCTCTCACGGGTGCTCTGTTATGTTTCTGTATGCTTGGATATGTAATATGTACTCTCCTTATAGATCTAAACTGTACTTCTCATTTATGAAGAAAATAGCATTTGCACCTTTATGTCCTATTCAACTTACAACAACCTGGGAAGATGGTGAAAGGGGTTGTCTGGAAGCCAAGTGGGTTAAGTAGCTAGAATGGCTCAGGATTAAAGAGGAAATATGGGTTATAGCTGCAGTTTCTTTTGTCACTTGAGTAGGGCATAATGGGCCTAATTCAGTTACTATAATGCCACTAAATCAATGGAGCAGCGTTATCAACAAACGAGCCTCCTGTGTGCTGAGCTAGGGCTCAAATGCTGCAGTGTTTGGGTTTGAAAGTCCAGCTTCTGAAAAGCAGCTGAAGTCCCCTGGGGATGCACTCCTCTCCATCAGAGGAAGGAGAATGTTTCTTTTCTCATATTCATAGCTTGGGAAGGAGCGAGAATGATGTGTGCCAAACACAGAAGGGAAAACAGAAGGTCATCTGCTGACACAAGAGGGGAGCAGCATTATTGTTTTACATGGAATTGGGCTACTTTGCAAAGGCTGAGGATCTGGTCCCCTTCCCTCTGACTGAATGAACCAACAGTTCTAGCATTGCACTGAGCTTTCCACAGTCTCTTTGACATCTCTATAGCTCCCTTTTTATATTTATGGAATTTACCTATTGTATCTTCAGAGACATTGCATTTTTTAATCTAATATGAATTAGACAGAGCTATCCATTGTAATTATTCCTGAAGATCATGTCACTTCTCAGTGCTCAGAACAGAGCAAAGTAAAAATGGATTACCTCGACAGTCACTATTTGGTCAAAGGAGAAGAGAAATTCAGGATGTGCAGGAAATGGTTACTCCCTTAAAAGCGTATAAATTGTAAAGATAAAATCAGCTAACCACTCCTGTTTGGAATAGTAGGAAGACTTTCCTGCGACTTTTACTTTGCTTATTATTGTAAGCCAGGAACAGAAAGATTTTAAAGACAGAAGTAGAATGTATTGGGCAGACTCAGCCCACAGATTAATCTATGCTTCTTTTCCAACTCTGCAGAGGATCTGCCATCATTTTCATAAATAGATGACAAGGACAAAGACAATTAACTTAGTTTCTCATGGGCTCTGTGTACTGTACAAGGTGATAACTTGAAACAAAACCCCAGAAGCTCAAGATACATAGCATTTAAAGTGAGTCGATATGATTTCTTATCTGAAGTGAAGCATTTTTGAAAGGGGATGTAGAAACCAAATCTCATCAAGATATGGTTTTGCTAAGTTAGAAGATAGTACTAAGAAAGTATGTTGCACATTAAGTTAGAAGACAGTACCAGTGGTGATATTTGCTGATAGTTTCTACAACAAAACCCCCATATAGTCCTCTCAGCACCTCTGATGTCTGAAGAAGTGTAGAGAAATCAGTGAAGTAAAATAAATCTTAAGATGAGGAGGCAATAATTTTTAAAGACTATATGCATTTTCTCTTCGAAAAATTGTCAGAGCATGGCAAGGAGCAGCTGTACCATGAAATGTTTTGCACCTTTGCCAGGTGAACACATGCAACAGCCCTAAGCAACACCATCTCCAAAGCCCTGAAGCTGTTGTCTGCAAAGCCTAGAGATGTTGGACAGAAAACAGCCACAAGAGACTGCAGTGTTGACACAAATAAAAATAATGGACTTATCAACAGCCATGGTATGGATATCTTGATGGCATCTCAGGGATATCCTGGGAACTATGGTTTGGTTTTGGTTTTTTTGGGTTTTTTTTGGTTTTTTTGTTTTTTTTTTTAGTTCTGCATTAGGGAACAATGTTATAACTGGCCAGGGAAGAAAAGTACAGGTTGTTAAGCTCTGTAAGATTTTTCAGAGACTACAAAGAAGCTAAAATTAGAAATAACGTTGTCATCCCCAGGGCTTTATGACACAACACCAGTCAACAAAGTTATAGGGCAGTGAAAAAGAGTGATTTGATATTTATTGTCTCTAGTGATTACTGAACTAGCATTTATGTTAGATGCCTATAGATGTACTTGTTTAGGTATATTCCTTACGTATGATTAAGTATGATGTACTTGTATGGTTAATTCCATTGTATTTTCCATTCCATTCCATTCCATTCCATTCCATTCCATTGTAATTCCTTAAGTATGATGTACTTGTATGGTTAATTCCATTGTATTTTCCATTCCATTCCATTCCATTCCATTCCATTCCATTCCATTCCATTCCATTCCATTCCATTCCATTCCATTCCATTGTAATTCCTTAAGTATGATGTACTTGTATGGTTAATTCCATTGGTAACTGGAGCAGAAGCAAGAGGCAACAAAGTAGCAGATAATGCTGGCAAGTAATAATTGAGTATGGGAACAAAAGATAAGTGTGATTTCTACCTGTGCTTACTGCTGGACCCTTCCAAGATATCAAGCTCATCCAGAAGCCCACCTTGGGCTGTCACAAAGCTTTCTACCAAGAGCTGCCTCTGTCTACTAGCAATCATCAAAGCATCAAAGTTGGTCTATCTATCCTTCTTGTGTTTCACTTTGGTACGCACCTTCTTGTACACCTACTTGTTTGCCTCTACTGTGACAGACTATGATTAGCTTCCACTACCTGACTCTATATCCACTTTGCATACTTATTACAGAATTTTGGGGCAAAATGCAGCTGTTCAATAATATCTCCTCTCAGAGAGAATGGTATGGAAGTTGTAAACAGCTGATATGCAAGGAACAAGAGTAACTTTCTCATTACTAAAACTTTCATTTTCATAATAAAGAAAAAATCTGCATCCTATAAAAGACTCCATTTGAATGAACACCCATGCCTGCACAGAGCCCTGTAGGTAACAGCAAAGCATCTCCTTAAGACTTGACCCCTCCTCCCAAAGCTAGCTGCAGGATCAGGACTATGTTTCCATAAAACCCTGAAATCAGAAAGTTACTGTTGTTTTGCTTTCAGTTTGTGTGACTCAATTGCACTGTCTAGAATTAGAAGTGCTTATAATAGACAGTCAGCTGAGATACCATTGCTCAACAATAAATATATTTGGCCATTTGATGGCAGTGTTAAATTGTGCATTGCAACATCTTTGTTAGGTTCAGGTTTTGCTCTTAAGAGCATAGACACCTCTTGACCTCTCCTTCTAGGGCTTTTTCTTCATATCTCAAACCTCCATTTTTTATACCATGAAAAAACCCACAAAAATAACAAAACTAAAAAGCTGTCAGAAATAAGCACAGTATGGAATAGTTTTTCTGGAAGAAGGTGCTGGAAGTATTGATAGATAATGTTTGTAGGCACCTTGGTGGTTTGAATGACTTAAGGTCCCTAGTGCAATATTCTGAATCATTCCATCAAATAAAAAAAACCAAACAAACATTGAGCCATTTGTAGTCAGAGAAGTCTTTATAAAAAAACAATCTTAAATTCTTAAATTGTAAACTCAGAGGAACCCTTTTTTCCCCCTCATCTCCAACAATTCATGTATCAAACTGTGGCAAGAAGTCTACAAGAAAGATTTGCTTTTTACTTGTGTATGGCTCCAAGATGCCCAGTATCCAAGACACAGGCCTGGTTACTGTCTCTGAACACATCATGCAAGATAACAAAATAGGCATCTTTCACTTCTAGACAGTCTCTTTAACTATATTTACAGCTCAAACCATCTGTCAGCCCATCATTCAGTTGAAGGAATGATTCAGAGTGAACGATTTAGTTGTGTGATTTATCTTTTTTCTTATTTGTTTTTGTACATTTACAAAAGGTGGAGCGTGGGTTTATTCAGATGTATTAAATGCACAGAATTACTAAATGAATCAGCTCAGGAAGTGGTTCACATGCAGTTTGAAACAACTAAGAGAGAAGCTATCAATCACATTCATAACCCATATTTACTTTGGTCTTTCCCTGCAGGAAATCTCCCAGGATCTTCCCAACATGCAGGTGAATGCTGAAGGCCTTGCAAGGATAATTCTTAACCCATGCTATTCTTCAATAGTAGTTAAATCAAGCAACTGAAATTATTCTATAAACATGCTAAAGGTTAGAGGATACTCATTTTGAGCAACCTCCCCCAACATTCTTTCTTATTTAATGTAAATAAATTACATGAAATCCTTTGGTCCTTAGCTACAGAACATGAGGAATAATAAAAATAGAGCTGGGGCCATGGAACCAGGCATGTCCATAGTGGAGCAGCCCCAGCCTTTCCTCACAGGCCCTGCAGCCTCCCCACAGAGCTGGTGAAGGGGCTGGAGAACAGGCCTTATGAGAAGCGGCTGAGAGAGCTGGGGGTGTTCAGCCTGGAGAAGAGGAGGCTGAGGGGAGACCTCTTTGCTCTCTATAACTACCTGAAAGGAGGTTGTAGAGAGGAGGGTGCTGGCCTCTTCTCCCAGGTGACAGGATGAGAGGAAATGGCCACAAGCTCTGCCAGGGGAGATTTAGGCTGGACATCAGGAAAAAAATTTTCACAGAAAGGGTCATTGGGCACTGGAACAGGCTGCCCAGGGAGGTGGTTGATTCACCTTCCTTGGAGGTATTCAAGGCACGAGTGGACGAGGTGCTGAGGGGCATAGTTTAGTGTTTGATAGGAATGGTTGGACTCGATGATCCGGTGGGTCTCTTCCAACCTGATTATTCTATGATTCTATGATTCTATGAATAGACACTTTGGCACTGACAACTAATGCAAATCCATTTCAATAATACAGACACCAAACAGAGTGCAGACTCCTGAAATCAGTTACTGCAATGTGTAACAGCTCTGCAAAAGTAAGAAAATGAAATCTGCTAGAGGAGAGAATTATAGGAACAAGCTCAAATTAGGAAAAGATCCAAACCCACTTTTATCCTACAGTGAAACCAAACAAGGAGACCAGAAAAATAGTCACAGAACTCAGCTGGAACTCTTCAACAGAGCGAGGGACTTTTTTTAGGTATAGGCAAAGTAAGCATGTCCTTAAGTTGGTGAACAACCTGTGCGGAGAAATTATGCTTCTGCTGTTCTGTTCTGGTTGTGCTGATGTCTGACTCTCCCCATGCTTTGGGGTTCAGGGTGTATGAGACGGTAGGGAAGCTATCAGTGATCTCTTCTATCTGCTCTTCCCTTTGCTTCTTCTGTAATGAGGTAGGACTAATTCCAGACGTGTAAGGGAAGCTAACATTTTTTCTTAAGTTTGAAGTGGGGAAACTGTACCTCCTAAGCTGATGAAGATGAAGAACCTTAAGGCTGCTTTGTTTTCATAATCTCAATTTACCGAGTGAGCTGCTATATTCTGTATTCATTTCTTTGAAAAAGATTCAAAGTTAGTGAATCTTCCATATTCCCATAGCTGCCAACATGATTACAGATGATTTAGAGGCAATGTGAATTGGACTTCATTTTGAATAGAAATCATGAATTTTACTTAGGTACAAAGTGCTGAATCAAAAAAACAGTGTTTCATGTCTTCTGTGGATCTTGACTTCATCTAATTTACCTTAGCTCTCACAGATAAACAGCACTGAAGATGAAACTAAATATGTATTATTATCCTCATTTTATATTTGTCTAATTATAAGTAAATAAATTGCAGCAAAATCTCATAACAGGATTATTCTAGACACACACTCATATTTCTTTGATTGACACACAGTGAGTTGAGTTAGTAGCTCCAGCTAGATACAGCTTTCTGCTTTGTTTTTCAAAAAATTCTGGAGGAAGTTGAGAAACTTTTTGAACTCTGCTCTCTGCTGTTTGTAACTTACTAAGTGGCTCATACTATTTCAATTTAAATACTCCTTTTTTTGAGGGGAGAAACCAAAAGACTTGAAAACTCATGGTTCCACTGTCCATGGTTGAGTAGAGTGCCATGCTGCAGATTGCTAATATGTTAGTGAAGATAAGATGGCTTTCTAATTCAATATTCTTAACAGCTTATGTTTATTGACTTAAGCAACAACTTAGTTCACTAACATGAAACATAGGTAGGAGATTCTAATAATCAATTCTTTCATTTTGTTTTTTTACTAAAGTAAACCTCTAAAATGATTGCATTTCTAAATATCATCCGAATATTTGCCTATTCCCAGAATCATAGAATTGTTTAGGTTGGAAAATACCTTTAAGATCTTCAAGTCCAAATGTTACTGTACACATTAAGTGGCCTATAAAATCCAGCTAGAATGATCTTTTTACTTGATAGGCTGCCTTCAGTTTTAGAGCTTCCGTTTTCCTTTGGCATGAAATATACCCAGACAGCATAGTGACCTCAAGCTGTTGTGGTGAATATCAGAAGACATTTCAATCATATTAGCAGTCCCTAAATTATTCAGAGCAATTTCTGGTAAAACAGTGCTGCAGGACAATGAAAGCAAAGAACAATTCCCAGCAGATTAGATGTTTTTTTCCTCTTGCTGTCTGTAATTATTTCTACCAGATAAGTTATTTGCTATGCAAGCTTACCTTCAAAAGCATGTTTGTTAAAAAGAGAAAGGGGAAGAAATCTTTTCTAGGACCTGTACACGATTAAATGGCTTTAACAAAGCATAATGGATAATAATGGCAAAGACCTGTCAATAGAAATTTTAAACATTTTGGCTTGTGAATTAGAAAAGCAAAGGATATCAAAATGATTGCAGATAAGTGGGTATTTGCCAATGCTGTCTATTGATGAATATTACACAGGAGTTGTTATTAGTTCATGTATTTCTGTAAATAACACTTCTGCAGTTTTAATGTACTTGCAGTACAGGGAAACACAATATGGAACTTTAGCCTTTATTAACGTGTTCTGTGGGTCCCTGAGGAAGGAACTTCTGCATGGATTCTACTCATGGACAGCTCAAGATAAGGTCTGGCTTTTTTTGATTTTTCTTTTTTAGACCTTAGTTGGAAACATTCAGACAAGATTAGTATCCAGAAAAAGTGCACATGAGTTCCAGCATGGCTACAGGAAGGATGATTCAGGGAGGGGTATTTGGGTTTCTTAAAGTGATGGGTGGTGCTTATTGTTACATTCTGCCCTCAAAACTATATGCAGAAAGGTGTGTATTTGTATAAAATCACACCGAATAAATACTTTTTTTTTCTATTGTTATCAATCTTCTGGTAACTAGATTTGATATAAAGCATGTATTAAATTATTCACTTATTTAAAACTATTATAGTGTAAGCAGGGTTCTCTGGGAGATGTCTTTTTGCATGAAAACTTTATTTCATTCCAGAAATTAGTTTTGGTGTTCCTGCTGGTTTGGGTATCTTTCCTTTCCCCACTCCCTCCAATGTATTCTTCTATATGCAAATGCCTACAGTAATACAGCCTTTCTAAATACTATGATTTAATTTTTCTCATTGGTAGAAACAGGGCAATGTAGCTGAAACTAATTCAAGAGGCAGAGAGCTTTCTAAGGTGTGTTTATACCTTTCATCACTATTTGGAATCATAGGATGGTTTGAGTTGGAAGGGACCTTAAAGATCATTTAATTCTAACCCCCATGCCATGGGTATGGACACCTCCCTATAGACCAGGCTGCTCAAGGCCCCATCCAACCTTGCCTTGAACACCTCCCAGGATGGGGCAGCCTCAGCTTCCTTGGGCAACCTGTTCCAGCGCCTCATCACTCTCATAGTGAAGAATTTCCTCCTGATGTCAAATTTGCTCCTTTCCAATCTATACCCACTCCCCCTAGTCCTGTCACTGTATGTCTTTGTAAAAAGTCACTCCTCAGCTTTCTTGTACACTCCCTGCCAGTACCAGAAAGGTACTATAACATCTCCTCGTAGCCTTCTCTTCTCCATTGTGCACAAGCCCAGCTCTCTCAGCCTGCCCTCATATGGGAGGTGCTCCAGTCCTCCGATCATCCTTGCAGCCCTTCTCTGGACCCATTCCAACAGACTCCATATCCCTCTTACATTGTGGATTCCAGAGCTGGACACGATATTCCAGGTGAGGTCTCTGAGTCAAGGAGTAGAGGGACAGAATCACCTCACTTGCTCTGCTGGCCACACTTCTTTTGACGCAGCCCAGAATACAGGCTTCATATCATATCATATCATATCATATCATATCATATCATATCATATCATATCATATCATGCCTCTCATCAATCTGCACCCCCAAGTCCTTCTCTGCAGGGCTGCTCTCAATCACATCATACCCCATCCTGTATTGAAACCATGGATTGGCCTGACTCAGATTTAGGACCTTGGACTTGGCATCACTGAACCTCATGAGATTCACATAGGCCCACTTCTCCAGCCTGTCCAGGTCCCTCTGCATTACATCTCACACTTCTGGTGTGGCAATTGCACTACTCAGCTTGATGTCATCTGCAAACTTGCCAAGGGTGCACTTGATCTTGGTATCAATAACACTGATGAAAATATTAAACAGCACTCATCCCAGTACGGACCCCTGAGGGACACACCTTGTCATGGATCTCCATCTGGACTTTGAGCCATCAACCACTACTCTGAATGTAATCATCCAACCAATTTCTTATCCACTGAACATTCCACCCATAAAACCTGTATCTCTCCAATTGAGAGAGAAGGGTGTTGTGAGGGACCACATTGAAGTCTTTAAATGTATCAATATACTTCAAAATTAAACCAAATGAGTTTTTCTAACAGTTAGATATACAATTTAGATAGGAGCTGAAGAAAAGAGAATAAATGTCATTAAACCTTAGTTTTCTATCCATTTTTTCATTGACAAATACCCTTTTCTTTTATACAGCCTCTCTTTTTAGGAAGGTCCATTGAATTGCTAGGTATCTATCACTTTATTACCCTGATGATACTCGTTAACAATGTAACCTTTCATTTAAACCCAGAGTTACTCAAAGAAATCTATTTTTTTTACAATATGCTATATGGCTAGGGCAATTTTTAACATCTGTTCTCCTTGTGAGTTGCTTGAAATTGGTAGGGCTGAATGTGTTATACTTCTACTATCAGATAGTCATTGTGGGAGACAAAAAATGTAGTGGGCCATTATCATTGAAGACAAACCCCAAAAATCTGGTGGCTTTCCACTGAGGAATATTTTATCAAAAGGGAGGTTAAATAAGCTGAATATGTTGGATACTACTTTTTCCCTGCTGGGGAAATGTATACTAAAGTACTTCAGAGCTCTCCGTCAGACCAGTGTTCTCCTATCAGTGCTGTAAACAATTTCGATAGGATGCTGGCTGGCAGTAGTGGGGAGAAAACAAGGAAATAAATGGAGAGAAGAAAAGAAGAGGAAAAAAATGCGTGTGTTGAGGGGATATTGCAGTGGATCTTTTAAAGAAAGTTAGATTTTTTTTTTGGTAATTATGAACAAGATTGCATCGTCCTTTGGAATACAAATATTTAGCTCCTTATGAAGAGCTTTCCATTAGTAATAAAGAGCAGTGAAGCAACTGAACATGTGTCAAATTTCTACTCTGTATTTTAGTAAACTTGTAGCAGATTCTCTGAATTCTAGCAATAGTCCTGTCCTGATGTAATTTATTTTCTGGTAAGGAAAATCAGTACTACTTCAGCATGTACATCAGTTGTTACAGAAGCCAAATCAACCAAACAGTCAAGGTGGATCAGCCTAGACCTCCATCTAAGCAAACTCCCTAAATCAGTCTTAAAACACAAACTCAGTAGCCTGGTTTCATTAATGAATGAACTAGAGCTTCTTTCTTGGTATTTAGAGGACACTTGGCTGCCTGGGGACATTGTTCTGCTACAACTCCTTCATCTCTTGCCTCACCTTGGACCCTTTGGCACCACCTCACTCTCAGTTTCTCCCCACAGAAGTAGCCATCACCTCTACTTCTAGTCATTCCCTTCTAGAAGAAAAAAAAAATGAGCCCCTTTGAAATATAGCTTTAAATACCAGTTTAACCCTATATTCTACCTTGGATTCAGATCCATCCAAGGCATAATGAGGAATCACTATGACATGTATCATGCAGGCCTGTGAGAAAAGCAAAATAGAAGTAGTACTCAAGTAAAATATTACTTTTAATTTTGTCTTCTCAACACCTTTATTCTAAGGCTAAGGTAAATGCCTTCTAAAATCTGGCTACTAAATTCTGTTGTCAAATCATGCTTCTAAGCTATACAAAATATAGCTGGGCCTGAAATCCATGTTCTGAAAATGAGTGCTGGTGAATATCCTGTGGTACTAAGAGAAATCTTGTTTCTGGTATGTTGAGAGGGTATCACTGACTTCCCCCAGATTGACTATGGATCTTTTCTTATGACAGCACTGACAGTTTCATGTGACTGAGCTCATTTAAAGGGATGTTGATTTAATTCATCAAAATGAGAGTCTGATAATAGTCTTCAGCCTCGATGTAGAAAACAACATGCATTCCTGCTATTATATACAAATGTTGACAACAACATGTTGAAACACAAGCTTGACAAATCATTTAAGCATTTATTTTAGCCTTCCCCACTGCAACAAAACATTTAAGCACATGCCTAAAGGTATTTACGTGTTCCAGTGTTTTTTCTGATTAACGATGGACGGGAGCCCAAGTGTCTAATTTCAAGACTAACTTTATGTCTTACTGCTAGATTGGAAGAATTACTCATTCCAGTACTAACCAGGGAGATTAATATCACATTTTATTTCCTTTTGTCCATGAATGCTGCTGGTAGACACTGGATGTGCTTAGCCCATGGGATAGAGGACCTCTGAAATATTGACACACAATCAGTCTTGCCACTAAGTAATGCTCTGTGTTCCTCAAGAGGTAACCAGAATGACACCATCACCCCACCCCAGATGAAAGTATATAAACTGCTGCTTCGTCATTTGGATGGATGAACCCTAAAAATCAGTGTTCAGGAAATAAAAGGGAGGAAACTTTTAAAGTGCTTTAATATCCTGTTAAAATGTCACTTACCTGTGGGAATGGCATGTGTTCATTTTAAAAAGAGAAAAATTAAAAAAAAATCATAACAATCAGTTCTGAGCTGGAAAAAAAGCAAGGGAAGAAAACAAAGGATAAGAGCATTGCCCTCATCGTGAATCCTAATTTCAGTCTCCAGACAGTGGAAGCAACAAGGTCAGGGTCTGCGTTCAAAGAAAAATGCAGCCTCCACTACCAAGGCACAAGAGACAATGTCAGACTTAATTGTCAGATTACTGTCTAATCAATGATTTCTCTGATTAGTGACCCACTGACAATACAACCAAATCAATGTGTTTATTCCAACCATTAGTCCTGATGCTCTAAAAGAGTGAAAATCAGGAAAAAGTTACAACATTTAAGTAACTCAAATCTCCTGCATACCGATTGAAACTGCCATTTGGCTTGGTTATTTACAGCGTTTGAAAGGTTTATTTGACAACAGAAGGGCTCATAAAAGGAGTCCAAGTAATGTTTAATTACATCAGTTTTATTATCTTAATTAATCAGTCCACTGCAGTACACTTTAATATCATAACTTCCTATTTCTGCACAATAGAATAAAAAAGATTTCTTTATTTCTCTTTATATAATTTTTGCCCTGTATCTGTCGTAGAACTCTCGTTGAGTTTATACTCATATCTGTGAGAGGGCAGTGTATTGAATCTTTACAAAACCTCTTTTTAGGTGAAGAAAAAACCCACCCTGATAACTGAATGGAATAACAAAAAGGCAACAGTGTTTGGACTCTAATTAATTTTAGATGAAAAGGTAAAAATAGGAAAGGCAATAAAGGATTCAAAGCCCAAAGGTATCTGGACAGGAACTTGGAAAAGATTGTGTAATTCTAGAATTGAAGATAAAAGTCCTTATTCTAGTGCTTGATTACAACCAGTAATTATATTTTAAAAATGGAAGTTATGACTTAATCTATGCTAAAAGTAGATAGATACACAGTATCCTCCTGATAGTTGAGACAAATGTGAGAGGGAAAACTAGATAATACTAATTTCAATTTTAATTTACATTTCAAATGCAAACTGTTACCATTATGCCAAATTGAAATGTATTGCCTTAAGTGGTAAGGAAAATGTCTTTATCTTTGTCCTGCATGGTGTTCGTGTTCTTCACTTGCTTATTGTGTTGAATGCAGAAATGGGAGATATGTCTGTGTCATGCTTTGCACATCAAACTTTGTGAGTTGAGCTGAATCATGATATGAAAAGGGAGGAAATACTTTCTATAGTGGAGAACCAACAATGTGAAAAACTGAACCATTTAAAGGTGAACTGTCAAGCTTCTTTAAAAATAAACGCATCTTAAATTCCCAACTAGGAATAGGCATGTAACCTTAAAATATGTACAGTCTAAAAGATATTCTGTAAACCCTTTCCCTTTTTAACTGGGAAAACCTTATTTTGGAGATGATTATATTTGTGGCTGTAGGGAGTATACTTCCCATCACCCAAGGATTCTTCTTGTATTTTACCTTTAGCACTGATGCCCTGGAAGAAAGTACCTCTGGATTCACCATTGCAAAGAAGCGAACTGTCTACAAATGTGCCATAATTCCAAGTGCCTTCTTATTTTTCCAGCCAAATGAATTTTTTTTTTTTATTACAGCTTCAGTGGACAGACAGAGCAGGATACTCAGGGTAAGGCAGCCTCTAGTGCAATGGCAAGGGATGACTAAGATGATTACTTTTGGTATGAAGACAAATAAACAGAATCAGTGTTTCCCCTTCCCCTGGAGAAGCTTCAGTACAACTGGGCAGTTGTAAGGCTTTTGGAGAGCATAGAAATCCATTCAGAGTACTGTTAGTGTTCAGAAATTGTGTAAGGGACCTCTTGAAGTCATCTGGACCAACCCTCAGCTCCAAGTTAGGCCTAATAAAATTACTTTTCTGAGTATTGAACAATCACTTTACTGAACAACTGTATTAGCCACTGGCTGCCCATCACAGCAGCATCAAGACTCCATGTCTCACAGTGCTGGGGTGCAGCTCCAAAAGAGCACTCCCAGCTCTCCAAAAACAAGTGGATCTGCCCTCTGCATTCCCCATAGCATCATCTCTCCTGGCCACCTAGGTGAAGGTGGCAGCCAGAATCTCTGGGATCAAGGGTACTTTTTGGTGGTCTTCAATGGGTATTTGTCCTAAAAAACCCTTTTCAAAGAAATAATATGGTGTTGGATAAACATATTGAACACTGAGCTTTGCTCTGTTTGCCTCTTGCTGTACATCTGCCTATAAAATAAAAAATACAGATTATTTCTGTAAGAATATCCACTGACTTCAGTGTCAATGGATTTACTAATTGGAATGTGCTTCAAGGGAATTACTAAAATATGTTGGAATGCGTAGAAATAGATAGGTTTTTGTGTGTGTTTTTAATCTTTTATAATAGGGATAATTCCTTGTTGGAGTGGTTTAAGAAAAGCTTGAGAGGAATTATTTTCTAGTGCAATCTCTAAGACTCTTCATAAAGGAATGGAGGTGAAAAAGCAGTTGCAGCCTCTTCTTATGCCATATGTAACTGACCCGAGGGAAAGCAGTCTGCCAGAAATCTCTCATGAGGACTAACTATCCATATAAATTCTTGTGTTTGAGTTGATGCTTGCAGACATGTAAAGGCTGATGTCAAAGTTCTGAAGGTCAAATTAAGACAAAGCTTTTCTAGGTTTCTTTGAAGAGCAAAGTGTTTTGGACTATCTTTCAGCTCTTGTAACTCATCTCTCCTTGACAGCCTATTATTTGTTCAGTCATATTGCATTCTCTAGAGTCTTTTTGACAAACTTATCAAACGCCCCACTGGGACCACAGCCAAAGAAGCATTCACCTTTATACAAAGGGCCAAATCCTGATAAAGAATGCACAGCTGGAGTAAATGGACTATTTGGTCAGAAAATAGTGCTAAATGGAGATTTCTGCTACACTTTGTCACAGCTGGTGTAAATCCAGCCCACAGAAACTACAGGATATAGGGACAAATAGAATACACAGCTCAGCGTTAGAGGTTTCTCCCCAAGTTAATAGTCTTGTGCAAATAGCCACAGCAGAGATTAGATTCATTATACAAAGGTATGGTTTTATTCTCTCTTTATAGTCTCTCTATTGTGTATTCTACAATCCGAATGGAAGGTAGGGTTTTCCCTTATTTTTATCTTGCTCACAGCTACAATGAGAGCAGTAATTAATCATCACACAACAGCAGATAGAGAGTCATAGCATCAACATTTTTTTATATACTTGCTACTCTTGTTTTTTTATACAAAGTCATAGAATCACTTGGTTGGAAAAGACCTTTGCGATCACCATACCTGTCCACTACTAAGCCATAACCCTGAGCAATTTGTCTACCCGTCTTTGAAATGCCTAGTGCCTAGTGCAGAGTGATAAGGAGGAGTGCCAGCATACTGCAAATATACCATCATCTTCCGCTGTGACTGAAAAACTAGAAACATGTACTATTTTAACTCAAAGTAAGCATTATATTGGCCATTAGGTAGAGTGGATTTAAAACTGAAGAATTACTGTTGATCACTGATTACTTTGTGAAAAAGATTATTTAACAGATTTTAATTTCTGGTAACTAGTTCATTTTTTTTGTGATTCAGAGGTCATTTTGGAATCACACATGGTCATCTTCTAGCTCTATAAAATCTACCTAAATCAAGATATTTTCACTTTTTGTCTTTGCTGACAGTGCATCCCTACAGTACTTTGCTGAATAAGGTAACACAGTAACAGAAATAAAATCACAGGATATGGAGATAAATTGAAATTCAGAATGGATGTCATGTGTGTTCTTCTTAATCATATTCCAAGGTGCTGTCCAATATTGCAACTTTGTCAATGTGATTCCCTTGTCACTCCTTGGTTTGAGATGGTAAAGGTGCAGTTCACCTGAAAGCACAAGTGTTCATTGGTATTTTGATAGCTTCTCCCTCTTTGCACGTCGTCTGGAGTTCTCCATTCAGTAAAAAATAATAGAAGTGAGCTGTGGGTGTCATAGCCAAAATGAAAACCATGTCATAGTACTTTCTACAGCCAGCAAACAGAACACCCAGGAAGGCCACCTTTTTCCCTATATTACTTTAAAATTGTATGTATTGCATAATGCCAACTAATACACAGAGCTTTTTTTTCTTTGTAGGCAACAGCAACCTCCACCTAGAATTTGGTCTTTATGTCTGATGCATGAACAACACTTCATTGCATAAAACAAGCACTGGATCCTTTGCAACTGCTCATCAGCTCAATCCTGGTAGGATTTTTGTGCAGAGGTGAATTGATGTGGTCAAGACACTATGTTCCTGCTGCTACTGGAAATGCTCACCTTGAATCAAGCTCAGCCATTTCTCAAGGCCTTTGCCTTTTCACAAGTGAAGACTTTCAGCCAAGAGTTCAGCAGCAAACAAAGAAGAAGAAACCATTAAAAGCAATAATGCAAAAACAACTGTTTGTGATTCCCTTTTCAAAATCCTCCTTTCTAGGACTCTGTCATCTTCATGTTCTATGTCACAAATTGTTCTTCTATCTGTAAAATCAACTATTTCATGTGGATCAATTCATATATTTTTCTTGATTATATCTCTGACCCTTTAACAATGACTTTATTTGCAGAAATCAAAGTGGAACATGAGCAAATAAAAGTAATCTTTTTAAATAAAGTAATTCCAAAGAAAAAGGTACATGCTGTTCCATTTATTGAAGATTTATTTTTAATGCATCTCATTGGTATTTATTTGAATTAGACTGATGTAGTAAAAATCTAGACAAAATGTGAAATATGGTAACTATTACATTTCTTATTAATGTTTCATATTTTAATGTGTAGCTACAGTCACCAAAAAAGCTACAAAAAGTATAATTTTCTCATTCAGCTCTCACAGCTTGTATTATTTTTATAAAAACTAGATTTTCATTATATTTGCTGGTTTTAATCAGTAATATGATTTCCCTCTCTGTGCCAGGCATTTTGTTACATATTAGGCATTTCCTGAAGGCTCTCTATTACTATGTTTTAGAATCAAGCCCCTTTACCTTAATTTCATCAAGAATGATCACTTGAACTAATTCCAGTAAAGTCTGGCAAAAGTCTGTCTTTGCATATGTCCATATCAGGGAGAAATGACTTCTCCACAATTGTTGTGTAACTTAACTTTTGAACCAAAATATATAAAAATGGGTGTAATTAAAAAAATGCAAATACACTTACAGGAAAAAAAAGATTTGTTTAAAGACTAAACTGAAATTCTTTCTCTTGAATGTTGCTCAAGTAATATTGTTCCATTAAAAGAAGATGCAAAACTACTTATTTTGTAAACTTTAAGCATACGTCAAGCTCCTACCCAGGAAATGCTGGTTAAAAATGTGCTCTGAGCAAGCAGAAGACAGTGTTAAATACAGCAACATTAAACCTAAAAAAAAAAAAATTGCTAAAATACTTGACTAAAATATCTGCATGTGTTTCTTAGATCATAGCATAGGTGTTCACATCTCCAAGAGAAGGCTTCTTCATCAGAACTTGGAACCAGACAAAAGGTTCGAAAGTAGCAAAAGGTGTTACAATACCTGCACCCCCAGGACTGTAGCAGGGCTACCAAGGAGGTGTGGTTTTCCACCCTTTCCTCTCTATGCCCAATGATGACAACAGGAGTGATTATATTATGGTGACCACTTGTTAAGCTGAACTCAGGAATTTCTCTGACTCCATTTTTGACTCGAATAATGCTTCTTTGCCTCAAGAGCAAATCTGTGTGACAAAGTCCAGAAGTTTACTATCCACTCTACCTTCTTGTATGTGTTTTAAGATGGTTTCTGCTGATTTGTCTGATTGCCCTCTCATTCTCTGTTTGTGGGATTTTGTGAATAACAGTTCTGAAAGTGCGTTATCCACTGCCTTCATGATTTTGTAGCTCTCTGATATATGATATCCCAACTCAAAGCTGTTTGATTTGTGCCGTTCAAAGTAAAAGTAAAGACAAACAATTTTTAATTAGGATTTTGAATGATTCACTGAAAAGTAAGAAGGTTCATTTCCTTTTCCTTTCTCCGTTTGTTTTGGTTTTTATGTTAAAATTTCTTTCTTTTCTTACAATACTTTCAAAACTAAAAGAAGTCAAAGCCCACTAGAAGTATTTACATTGCAAAGGAGAGGACATTCCATGAAAGACATTTGTGAACAACAACAACAGAAGGAAGGAATGTGTGTGAGTGGCACATAATCTTTAATGAAAATGAAAGTAAATATATCTCTTTGCAGAAACTGTATATAGAAGAAATCATAAGCAGTTTGGATAGCAGCCATGCTCCAGCATTGTGAGGGCCATAGGTTATAAGCAGCTCTGACACCATTATCACCTTCATAATCAGGACATAAATCAAGATGTATTCAGATGACAAAATTATCTGCAAAGTAGT
This sequence comes from Clamator glandarius, assembly GCA_033459285.1. NCBI lineage: Eukaryota > Metazoa > Chordata > Aves > Cuculiformes > Cuculidae > Clamator > Clamator glandarius. The sequence goes on from JAUNZM010000032.1 coordinate 1,137,459, forward strand.
TCTTTCAATAACTACTACATAGTAATTTAAGATTATCATGTTACTACATGGAATACAAACAGGTAAAATAATCACTCTCTGAAGATTAAACAAATGGAAGACTATGCTAGTTCAATTAAGTTAATTTTTCCTTTTCACTAAATATTACTACTCCTGTTTAATATTTTTCTGGCAGATGTAAAGTAGCTCACCTGAATAACTACTGCATTTCCAAAGAAGATCTGGATACACCAAATACCCTTGAAAATTTAAGCCTAATTATGAATTTTATGCATTTAGAAATTTAGTAGTGACCAACTCAGAGAATGTAACTTTTATAATAATAGTAATGAAAAGAGTAATACAGATTGTATATTGAAGTGGAAAAGCAGTGTGCAAGTACCCATTTCCTGAAGTACAGAAAGTACCGGTATTTGTCAATCATTTTGTTTTAGATGTTGGATATCTTCTAGGGATGCCATAAAAATCTTTGTGGTACATGATCACTTTAGTGACTGCTGGGAGACAAAAGCCATTTCATGGCAACTGCTATAGTTGCTCCAATACACTTTAATCTCTACTGACCTGAAACACAGCTAGTACTACAGAGCAAACCAAAGAGGCTTATAGAGGACTAAGGATCAAATTCCTTATTGTTGTGCATCCTGTATCTTCATTTGCCATTGTGAAAACCGGAACAAAACAGCTACTTTCAGATGTGATTGTAATATGTACCCACTTTACAAAAAGATGAAGGATGACACAGGTAGGAAGACAATAGAGGAATATGCCCACAGGGATTTATGTTTGTACTGTTAGGCATTTGGTTTCTGAGCACTCATGTTTTTCTCTTTGGACAGAATGATGCCTAGGGAAAACACTTTATGCACAGTGTAAGGGAAATCAATAAATTATTTAACGATTCTATGCTGGCATATGCTGATTCTTGTTTGCAAAAATATGTCATATACTGGGAAAATAAATAATTTAGGATGGATATCCTATTCCCATATACAGACATAATGTACAAAATGGGAAATCTGTGTTTGCTGCCATTGTCAGTAAAAATCAATAAATGGGATTTTCAGTGATGTGTAGAGGCAATGTGACAGAAAACTAAACAGTTATGAACACTGAAGTAACATTTTACAACATGTATCATACGGTAGTCAGTAGATAATAGGTAAGTAAATTTACTGACACTGGAAGTTCCTGAGTTTTTCAAAATTGTTGTATGTGAATTAATACTTTAAGTGTTTATGGGAGAAAAAAAAAATCTGTATTAGCTATACCAGTCTATGCTTCATAACAAATGAAAGGATTTTCAAACTCCCAGTTTTGCTTATATGTTAGCTGCTATAAACTGATATTACCACTTCAGCTGCCACAGATTTAAGTTATTAAATATCATGCCTGCATTGGTACACAAAACAAAATATGACAGACGTGAAAGTGTCAAACATAATTTGTGTAGTCTATTGGTAATCTGTTTTGAGGTATAGCAGTGTGTTTCATTTGTGGCTGTGAGTCACACTGCAAGCCAGATTGTAAGACACCAGTATTTAAATGCATTCTATATTCCAGGCGGTTGTTGTGGTTCATAATATTTAGTATTCAATAGATTCAGTGTGTTTTTATTCCAAGAGGACTGCTGGTTGCTACGAGGTGAGACAAACTTTCAGACTCCTGTCTGCAGGTTCATAAACTCCTATTGACCATGCAGGTGCTGCTCTTTCTCCTGGGAAAGTTTGTTTTGGGCATCTTCAAGTGTGCCCAAAGAACCTCTGCAGTAGGAATGTAAAAGTATAAAGTTGTTGTTTGCTGGCCAGCACACTCAAAAGACAGGTAGGTTCTAATCAGCCAACTCGCCTGAACACTGGTGGTGTCACAATTCTTCAGTGAGTGGAGGAAAGACTGCTGTCTTCTGTCATAGAATAATAGAATCATAGAATCACCAAGTTGGAAGAGACCCACCAGATCGTCGAGTCCAGCCATTCCTATCAAACACTAAACCATGCCCCTCAGCACCTCGTCCACCTGTCCCTTAAACACCTCCAGGGAAGGTGACTCAACCACCTCCTTAGGCAGCCTGTTCCAGCACCCAATGACCCTTGCAGTGAATTTTTTTTCCTAATGTCCAGCCTAAACCTCGCCTGATGGAGCTTGAGGCCATTTCCTCTCATCCTGTCACTTGGAAGAAGAGGCCAGCACCCTCCTCTCCACAACCTCCTTTTAGGTAGTTGTAGAGAGCAATGAGAGCAATGAGGTCTCCCCTCAGCCTCCTCTTCTCCAGGCTAAACAACCCCAGCTCTCTCAGCCACTCCTCATAAGGCCTGTTCTCCAGCCCCTTCACCTCCTTTGTTGCTCTTCTCTGGACTTGCTCTAGAGCCTCAACATCCTTCTTGTGGTGAGGGGCCCAGAACAGGATTCGAGGAGTGGTCTCACCAGTGCTGAGTACAGAGGGAGAATAACCTCCCTGGACCTGCTGGTCACGCCATTTCTGACACAAGCCAAGGTGCCGTTGGCCTTCTTGGCCACCTGGGCACACTGCTGGCTCATATTCAGTCGGCTGTCAACCAACACCCCCAAGTCCCTCTCCTCCAGGCAGCTTTCCAGCCAGACTTCTCCTAGTCTGTAGCTGCATAGGGTTGTCAACATCAACAAGCAACTTAGATCAATCACTTAAGCAATGGACAGCTTGACCTGGTGGTCCTACAGCTCTTGACTCACTGTCCTTTTCTGCCTTTAGGATTTCATATCCTTCCCTCTCGTCTTCTTCCTCTTGAACTCCTGAGCAACTACTGAATCAATCTCAGATAGTTATGTCTCCCCATAATTTTATCTTTCTTATTTCTCAGTGAGCTTTATTGCATCTCTTTCACAAGCTGAAGATTTTCTCAGAGATCTTCACCGAACTCCCAGCTATGTGCTCAAGTGTGGTGTGGCTGAGCAAGCAGGAAGCTGTGCCTTGTGAGTCAGGGGGGGCTTACAGCAGGCACCAGCAGGGAGCAAAATGCGACCCAAAGGCGGGTGCTGGTTATGCTGCTTTGTGGAATGCTGTTGCCTATAAGAGTAAACAAAGTACAGAGGCCTGTGGGATTACAGTATCTGGTCCAGCCTGGATAAGGGAATGGTGCAGCCAAGGTTAAACATTCAACAAGTCCTCTTCTACACAGTCCTTGGGCCACAGTACCCAGTGGGGCACGTCAGGGAGGTCAGAGATGATGCCTCTTGCTTTGGTTCTTTCAAAAGGAAAGAAAGAGCTGCTGCAGTTCAGGTAGCTGTTGTATGGCGTTCAGATATTGCAGAGTCAGCTTTACAAGTCAGCAGCACCACAGAGACAGGCCTTGCTTTTCCTCATATTCATAAATTCCTAGACTTAAATATTTCCAAGCTAGTGGCAGGATTGCTTGACCCTCATGGTTTCATACTGGACTAGGAGAGGTGAACATCTTTAACCAGAAAAGGCGTTTTCATTCTTAGATTAATAGATGAAATTTTAGGTATTCGTAATGAAGGAATAGTAGCAGTACTAGCAAAATCTTGCAAACCAGAAGAACTGTCTGTTGATGATATTCCACCATGTATTTTCTGGAAGCTGTATTTTGGTGTGAAGAATTTGAAGGCTTTTAGATAAACATATATATTGCTAAACATGTTAAAGAATTAAATAATAATATATGACTAGAATTAAAGATAATCATGTTTAGTTAACCTAATAAATTAAACAATATGAATCAGCCTGTTAACAAATCCCTGATTTCTATGTTTTTTTTCTTCTTCAGAATATCTCCTCTTCAGTCTGATTGTAAAGATATTACACTTCTCCCTACAAATAAAAACAGCGTAGACCTTTGAGAGGGCTGATATAGCTTCCCCCCCCCACCCCAGCTAGCGTTTCCATTCTGTGCTGCAGTGGGAGTTTCCAAATAGAATGGGAAGTGAACTTCACGTGAAGATTCCAATGTGAGTAATATTAATCTATTGTTATTCTCAAATCATTGAGGAAACATTTAAACTGAAGTTTGCTTAAATGAACTAAATGGTTGCACTGTTTGAACTACACTCACTTCTTTATCATGCTCAGTAGCTAATGTATCCATGGGGTAATGTCTCCTGAATCATTTGCTTCAAGATAACAAATATTCCACTTTGCAGTGTAAAAAGGAAATTAAATAAAACCTGAAATAGGTGATTGTGAGGTCACAACTGTCAAATTGAAAAATGTCTGACATATTTGCTGGGTAGTAGGAATGATGGAAAGAGGGTTCAGATCTCTTGCCAAACATAAAAGATAACGAATAGTGAAACATAGTGACAATTGTCACTCAAATAGTTTTCAGTAATGAGATTCAGTCTGTGTTCCTAGCAACAGATGCTCTCAAAGACTCTGTCAGGATTGACCTTTAAACACAGTATTTGTTGCAAAGAACTACAATATTAACCATCTCTTCACAGATTCAGATATATCACATAATTCTTATGTTCTCCAGAACATGTTTTGAGATTCCAGGTTTTATTTCTTCAAATGCCCCACTACCCACCATCTTCCCTTTCCCCACCCTGACGCCCACCACCTCTCTCCCATAAGGACTGTAAAAAAATAAATAATGAAACAGATGATGAAAAGGGGAAATTCTGTCAAGGCCTTTGTGCTGTCTGCTTTGAGTTATAGGACTTCCTTGGATTTAGTGGGGTGTCTGCTCTGCCCAGAAATCCCAAGTCAGGTTAGCAGTTTGCCCTCCCTCTGCTCTCAGTTCCTGGACTAAGAACCTTTGGGACACAAAGGATTGAGTTCGTTCTTTCTGGACACCAGCAGGAATGTCATCACTGGTCACCCACAGGAGTGGCACTGCCCTGGTCACCCATGGACTTCCACCACTGATCACTGAAGGGCAGACCGGCTCTGCACTGCTTCTGCAGACTCCTCAGCTCCAACAAAAGACTAGCCACAGCACCTAACATCTCCCTCTCACAAACATCATCGGCCTACCCAGTATGAAAGCAGTATCTGTTGTTTCAAGAGAAAAGACAGGAAGAGGACAAGGAAGAGGAGGAAAACCTCAATTTGAGTTTTCCTCATGTAGCTCAGTCCCTTGTGTATGTGGGAAGCAGCAAATGATAGTATAGTCTCCCTGCTGAGACTTTGTTGAAATGAATACTGAAACTCCTAGTCCTGTTTCCCCTCCCTTCCTCACCTTAAAAAAAGCAAATAAAGTAAATTTACTTAAATAAATATGCTTCAATTTAAACTAAGATTTTTTTATCTTATAAAGTTCCAGATATTTCAGACATACTAAAGGTCTAGACTCATTCACATGAGTTTTTCTATTGATTTTTACTTTCTTTATACTACTAAGGATCTAGGTTGAGAGTGTTATTGAAAAAAGCCATAGTATTTATGTTCATTTGCAGCTATATCGTTTCATTTCCTTTTTTCCTCTAAGAAAAATTCCCTATCAAATCCAATCAAATTTCAAAATTCTTTTCACTTCCTTTCTAATACTTCTGCTTCCTTCATATGACCTGAAGAGTATAATAAATTTCTGTGGATTTATCTAGAATTAATTGCGTATCTTATATCACAAACACAGTTTCTGCACTTGTCGAAGTCCTCTAGGTAGGGGTACTACCATTTTTTAACTGTGTTTATTTAACCAGAGGAGTTACTGTTGTACATACAGTCACATTCTGTTGCCAGAGCTAGTATTTCATAAAGTACAAAGCTCTAATTGGACACAAAAAAACATGTTGGATATGAAAATAAAAATAGTGACACTATCAAGGAAATGACGAAGGGACAGATAGATAAGAGAATGAAAAAGATTCTCCAACAATTCTCTCTTTAATCTCTCTACCTGTTTTTGCCTGGGTAGCATCCAAATGGAAAAATGAAACAAGATTTATGATTTATTATTTTGGATAATAAAAAAGGAATATTTATTAATATTTTCAAAGAGTGAAATTTATTATTGATTTTTTCTCAACCTTGTTTAGCAATTGGCAGGAGGAGACTATGAAAATGTAAGAAATATTTATAATATTTATTACTTGAACAACTACAACTGCAGCATACTTTTGGCACACATAGTCTACTGAATTAATTCTTCTGTTTGATTGTTAATTGGAATTTATGTTCTTGTTGTGAAAGCTCACATATTCTCACTTTATCAGCAGCAACTGAGATTAATACTACAAATACTCAGATATTCTATGCAAAGGTCCGTGCTTGACAAATTAATCAAGAAAATAGTTTCTATTATTAGCGTTCTGTATTTTGAACAGCCATTAGCTAAATGTACTTTTTATTTACGTATCTGAAATGAAGTGCCAAAGTATAAAGTAATGAAATTTATTTTAACTGCTAAAATTATCAAGAAAGTAGGAAATAATTGAAAAAGAATGTGTGTCAGACTCATTAGAAACAGTAATTTAAAAAATAACAGAAATAACCAGGGCATTTCAAGACTAACAGCACTGAAAGAAAGAAAAAGAAACAACAGAATGAACATCTTCACAAGGCTGATACAAAACATGGTATGCAAGTATGAAGTCAGAGGGTAATTGCTCTGCCCAGCAAAAACCAGGCAGGACAGGCAGGGAGGGCAGAGGCAGACTGCGCCATTGAAGGTCTGTCCTGTTCACACTGTCAGGATGAGCCAGGGTATTGGCAGCTTCTGGTGCCTGCAGAAATACCAAAACCAACCAAAAGAAAATGACAAACAGAACAAAATACCTGTGGAGGTTTTTTTCTTCTTCTTTTTTTTTTTTTTTAATCTAATTTTAGCTCTGAAGCACTGAGCCTGTGGAAGAGCCTTCATAGCACCAGGAGGGACCTCCTGGATTTATGTTCTTGAATTTCTAATTTACATGTCATTAATTAGTTTATTGCTTTCCCTTAACTTTCAAGTGTTAATAAATTGAAGACAGTTCTGCACCTATAGGAACAACATAAGAAAAAGAAAAATATGTTTAAAAGAAAGAAGCAAGGTGCTCAACAGACAAAGACTGTTACAGAATTTTGATCTTGGCAGTAAGGACAACTAACCATCATGTGATTTAACATGGGCAGTACTGAATTTTCCTTCAATGTTCATTTAACAAAATGTTTTTCATAAAAGTCTTTACCTGTAAGAAGGAAAATGTAATTTTGGAAATTTTTACGTCCTGTTCATCAGAATATCATCACAATTGCTTTACATTATCTGTCCTTTATACATTATGAATCACTGTAAAGTTTGAATACTGCTTTTCCCTCTTGGCTTGGGAATTGACAGGATGTACACATTTGCCCTTGGGTTTGTTATTTCATACTACTGCCTATCATTTGCATGAATATTTTTATTTTACTTGCTCCTGCTGGTTCTTTACACAGAAAACACTTCTATTTGAAGGAATGCAAAATGGTGGCCTGGCCAATTCTAAAGTGAACTGTGTCATGATACTAGTTAAATAATGCATGAATGGATCCGTGCCAGCCATAATTCACTGCTAGTGCTATTTATTTCTTTATCATGTGTCAGTTCCCTTTCCTGTCAGGATATCAAATAGCTACAAAGTGCAGCTTGCTGTTTTCCTTATCTTTGAGCTAAATGTTCCATTATATCACCGTTTAGGCTTTTAAGATTGCATAATGAAGCACACATAAAATCTAAAGTGATCTCGAGTGGTATATCCATGATGTAATATGTTAAAAAGCAATACAGCACCAGGACTGAGCATTATGTGGCTGCTACATCAGGTTGGTAGAAAGGAGCATAACTTAAATAATTCAGTCATTAGAATTGCACATATTTTGCTGTTGGTTTACTATAGGATTTCAGAGAGATTTGTATATATCCATGTAGAGACATCTACAGTTCAAGGAACTTAATTGGGCTGAGATAAGTGTTTTTGCAACTCTGGGATTCACCACTAAAACCTGTTTTCTGGATTAAGACACAGTGTGTGCTTGCTTTAAATCCTTTGGACTTAACCTTTGAATTTTTACAGTATGAGCAGGTTGATCTCTTTCTCTTATAATATTCTCCCTTAAATGGGAAATGCCACATTGAACATGTAGCATAGTTTTAATCTCATTGTTCTTTTGGATTTCAGCATCAGATATGAAACTCTACATTTGCAAATCAGAATGGCTTATGTGGCATTAGTGTAGTTATGAAAGAACCTACTTTTTCCCTTTTGTAGTATCCTACACTTGTTAGTAGAATAAGAAATGGATTCACTGTGTAAGCTGACTCCCAGAAACATGTATTTGAGTTGCTGGCTTTGTATCACCTTTTTTTTCATTTTATATTTCAACTAACAGTGACATATCTATTATATCATTTTTCTTTAAATAAACGATCTAATAATAAGTGTTCCTTCACAATATGCCACCAAACAGATGCTTGTTAGAACAGCAGCTATTCAAATAAAAACAAAATAGAAAACTTGAAAGGTCACATCACTTCCTGATATTTTAGGTGTCAAAATTCACTGAGCATAAATATTAAAACTTACATGTGTCAACTGTTAGAAAAACTTGCAGAAACTGCAAAAGCATCTGAGCCACTTAACCATTTCTGTCTCTACAATGAACTACAATATGCAATAAATAATATGCTGAAAATTAGTACTACATTGGAATTTAAGTTAATCCAGGGTATACAGGTTCATTTGGACCAAATCCCAGTGATTTAAAAAAAAATCTCATTAAAAATGTTACTTTAAAAAACATTACTGTTTACAAATCCTAAAGCTAAAGCAGTGTGCTGTACAGGTACAAGCAGCCACCTCAGCTGGTGTGGGCTTCTGGTATCAGTTTGAGCCTCTGAGGTACCACTATAACTACCTATGAAACATTCACTACTTCTGCTCTGTCCCCTCTAAATCCACAAAATCTGCTTTTACCATTTGGTCTGCCCCAAACGGACACATCCTTTCTCTTCTTGCTCTGCAAAACTCTCAGCAGGATTAATTAGCTAAGGTGCAGCAGCAGAGCTGAGCCAAGGGCACTGTATCTTACTGCCTTGTGCCAGCTCACCCCTTTGGATGTTGGCTTTACAACTCAGTTAATAAAATATTTAAACACCTCTTTTTTTTTATGCCCATAGGAAGCATGATTTTAATCACAGGCATAAAGTGTTACTTGGCCAGAACCAAAAAGAGAGAGATGAGTGGGTTCTGGTGCAGACTGCCTCTCTCAGATATCCCAGTGCCAGCTGGAAGGCAGTGGCAGTGCCAGCAGGCAGCTGCACACAGGCAGCTGAGATTTGTCCTGGAGTGGATTGATACCAGTACCTGAGACTGAGCAACAGCAGACATCCTTCAAGGTGTCTGGGGAGGGACCTTTTACAAAGGCTTGTAGTAATAAGACTAGGGGGAAAGTTTGTAAACTGGAGGGGAAGATTTAGACTAGAAGTTAGGAAGATTTTCTTCATAATGAGAGGGGTGAGGCACAGGAACACTATACAGGTTTTTCAGTGAAGTTGTGGTTGTCCCGTCCCTGGAGGTGTCCAAGGCCAGGTTTGATGTGGCCTTGGGCAGCCTGGTCTAGTGGGATGTATCCCTCCCTGCCCATAGCAGAGGGGTTGGGATTAGATGATCTTTAAGGTCCCTTACAAACCAAACTAATCTATGATTTTATGTTAGCAGCCAGAGGATCTGCCATCCCAAACAAAATCATTGCTGTTCAGAACACAGCACTGCACTGGAGTTCTGAATCTGTTTTTTCACACACACAATAATACCCTATTTACTTCCCCTTATTAGTGTTAACACTGTGAAAAGTCATCTTAAGTAACAGTTGAATCGGTCTTCATTCGGTTTTGTAGATTTTTATTTCTTATTCAGAAGTGTAGCCCACCTAGTCTCAAGGTAACAGAAGCTTGAAATACCCTGATGAAGTAAGTGACCCTCAGAAAACACAAAACACAGGGACAGGCTATAATACATGCTAGATTTGCACTTAAAAAAACCCCAGATAGTCACAGACTTCTGAAGAAGAGGCAAATCTAAATGACAGCAGATAGAGTATCGCAAGCCACCAAGCTCATTTCCAACCTCCTTCCTGTTACAAAAGGCTATATAGCTACAGGATCATAAAACAAACCCAGGGATGAGAAGCAGAAGCAACTTGATCTCCCTGCTGCATTGACTGTGCGGATGCTGTGAGTTTGCCGCAGCCTCCAGACATCTCCTGTGCCTGAAGTAGACTCTGCTCTGGGACTGAAATTTTAGCTTTAATGTACCTGGGTATAATTACAGCCCTTTTACATGAGTTTAATACAAGCTAATCCATTAGCCTTGCCCAAATTAGCCTAGCTGTTTATAAGATATTAAATGCACTACAAAGCCTAACATGTTTGTTATGCTCTATAATCAGAGCACCTGTTTAAAAGCCCACTGAAGCTTTACTTCCAGATTACAGGTCATTAGGCAAGTTATGCAGTACCTTGTTTTATAACCTAATCTCTCTTCCTCTTTCAGATTTGAATTTTAGTACCATAAAAATGAGATTCCCCTTCCATACACCTTTCCCAAGTCCTTTAGTGATTGAGATGAGAAGAGTAATATTAATATTTATACAATGCTCAGATGTAACTTTCAGTTGCTATGGTAAAATACTGTTATAAAATATTTCATTACCTTTTAATCCTGTTTAACACCATTCTTCCTTCTTTGGGCAATACTGAAACTTTGGATATTCATGGGATTCAATTTTGATGAAAGATACTAAAGTATTTGTTTTTTTCTTGAATTATTAGAAAACTGAACAGAAAAAGGCCTTGGATTGGATGGATTTTCCAAAATGTGAGTTTATGGTCCCATTCTAGCAGACATCAACCCATGCATTAGCTATGTGAATGACTACAGGATGGATGGCAGCAGGAAGGCATTGAGGGTATCTTAGTATCTTTGAAAGGCCTTGCTGTGTCACCGCAGGGGGGTAGATTCTACTCAAGAACTTTAAAAGACAATATTTCACAGGGAGAGTTAATATAACCTTCATTTAGTCAGAATCAGTATTTTCTTTAAACCTAAAAAAAAGTCTATATTGAATTGACTAATATAAGATAGTTAAAATAATTCAAGGCTGCTAGAAGTACATTAAAAAATTACCTACAGCTCAATATGGACTGTGATAGAGCAGAAAAGACACACTGCTCTTAGTGACATGGGATAAGATGCACACAGTGACATGTCACTGAAATAGCTTCTCCCAGCTCAGATGTTGCTTTTCAAAAAGGTTTATATAAATTACAGCAATAGTGGCTCTGTCTTTTGTTACCAGAGTTGAGATCTATTTCTGCAACTGATGCAAGTCATCTTAATGTACAGGTGTGGAGAATCTCTTTGTGAAGAAAAACACTACAAGCACAGAACAACATCATTACCCAAGTTATAAATGACTCCATAATAATTACTGTAAAGTACAAGACCATTCAGGGCTATTTGTGCAATCCCTCTCAGGCAGAAGGTTCAGTATAAGGCAGGTTGAGTATCTTTGTTTCCTCCAAGAGACCAAACTGCAGCTCATATTCTCTCCTGCAATAGCTCTCTCGGCAAATTCTGATAGTACTAAATGGTAGCCAGCTCTATGAGGCATGAAAAAGCAACAGTCACTCCTAAGACAGTGGCTTTTCTTAAAAGCAGATCTGTACACTTTCACTCTCCCCGATAGTCTGGAGAACCACCTAAATGTAGTACTTCTCAGAGAGCAGAGTGCCCATTCGTGATGTTTCAGTTAGGAGCTACATAGGATTTCTCAACAATGGAGGAAAACAGCAGTCTCTAAATCACCCGAAAACATTTACTCACTTAACTCCTTTGGGAAATCTAGTGATCTGGACCAAAGTTCATAATTTTTTACATTATTGCTAACATTTTTTGTTTCTTTTATTGTATTTTTTATTTCTATTTTTAAATGAAAAAAAAAGAAGAAACTTACTGGACTCACTGTTTTGTTTGATTTAAAGGCCGAGGGGTGTTACAGTAGCGTTTAGAGGCCGTTCTCAGGTCTAATTATTCCTGCACATTCATTGAAGTGTTGAGACTTCCAAAGCCAAAAATATGGTATTTCGTTCTTCAGAAATCACATTTTAGGTTATAGGCATTTGTTTTCACAAAGGTAAATTCCTCTAATGTATGTGCCAGGATGACAACAGAAGACACTTCTCTGCTTTAATTCAGAGATTATCTGCCTGAACATAGATGTCTAGTGATTTGTTGATATATACTTATCTATTAAGAAATGTTTTAGTACATGCTGCTGGAAGTGGCTATGTTACTCTTTTTGAGGTGGTAATGTAGTTTTTATTTTGTTTTTCATGGAAAAGCATGGTTATGAGAGCTATTAATTCTAAAGTCTTGGCTAGTAATTTCTACTCTCATCTATTAGATATCTTCTACTTTCCATCATCTATCATATGTATTATAATCGATGAAGAAATAGCCATTTTAAAGCAAGGTCTAAAGCAAGATTTCCTAAGAAAACCATGGGCGGAGAATACTTTTAATTCCTTCTTTACTGTATTTTCAGGAAGGTATATATAAAGAAAATTTTTAATTAGTTTATATTCAGTATTTGCAGTAGTCTTTCTGAGTGTTATGCAAATTTCTGCTGAGTGACACAGTCTACAAATAATCCAATTACAACACATTATCTTTTTGTTATGACAAAATTTAGATTTATTATGCTTGGCATAACTGCTTCAATATTATGTAAATAGAAACAACAACCAAAACCAAACTCAATCACTGTATTTTTTTTTCAGACAATAGAAAGATCAGTGATAATAAAAGTGATCAGTGATAATAAAAGGTAGTTATAATATAAATGCACAGCACAACTACAGTCATCATTAAAAGAATTATTTCTCTGTTTATGTGTGAAAATATCATCACTATTTTTTTGCTGTTGTGTGTACGCCAAAGGAGGACTTGGTGATCCTGAGGACAATTAGATTTCCATGCCCCATTTGAGGTTTTTGGTGGTTTTGTGATATCTTTCTTTGGTCAGAGAGTGGAAGGAGCGAGGGAAGGAACAAAGAAGAACTTTCATGGTGAAGAAAGAGTTCGGGTGTTGTAGGACTTCATTTTTGCTCTGATTTTATGAGCACATATTATGATTACAGCATACCAGGATTGACATTAAGTTTCCTCTTAGAAAGAACACTCTCCTTTGCTCAAACATCATTGTTATGCAACAAATTTCACAACAGTTTACCTATTCAGACAAAAAGTGTTTGACAAATGACCAGTTTAACATTTCCTAGAACATATCTAGGTGGTACCTTTTAGCTGGATATGCCCCCAACTTGAAGCACAGTGCACTGCTGCCTTGCAGTATTCTTCTCAGACATTGCCTTCATATCCAGGGAAATAGTCACGTCAGAATAAGACAGTCAAAAACAGATTTATCCCAAAATGGTGTCATTTGGTCACTATCACGCTACTAATGTCCCTACACCATTGTGCCATCCAGAAGAATATGTAACCATTAGCCGTGGCAACCAAGTCTTGTTGTATACCCCAAAAGCCTGAGCTGCAGAGGGTCTGCATTTAAGCATTAAGTTTTGTCGTTCTTTGTTGCACCATTGCTGTTTGGAGGATCTGTAAAGACCTTGCCTTACCCCACGGGACTAGGAAGTGTGCTAAGAAAAAGGGTGTGGGTCACCCCAGGAGCTGCTCTGGTCCTGCTGTCAGGAACATTTTAATCTCTTTTTCTTTCTCCCTGGTAAAATAATAGCACAAGTAGTTTTGTAGGTCATACACAGATCCAGCTTCTCTGAAGTTTCAAATGAAGTCCAAGGGAGGATGTCTAGATTTTTAAAGGTTTTGTGAGTTTATTATTTTTACCAGTACTACTGTTTACATAAAACTTGCTTTTATGTTTCAAATTCTGTATTTGACATCTCATACACCACCAAACTAGCAATTATGAAGTTTGTCTCCATCACGCTTTTCATAACACTTGGGTTGCTCGTTGAAAGGTTATCTTTGTACTCTTCTGCTTAGCCCTCCAAACTGATGTCAGGCACAATGCCTACTTAAGCTATTGAATTCTATGTAAAATGGCAGTAAGCTTCAATGCTAGTTTTAACGCAGATTCCCAGTATACACAGAGCACACAATATTGCCTGGATCCAGTTCCAAGATCACAGCATCCACCACATAGCCTATCACTATTAGGTCATTTCAATGATGACTAGTGAGCCCTTCCCTACAGGAAAGCTCAGCCTGGCCTTTTGTTATGTGTCCATCATTAAAATTCCTGCTTTGAGTCAAGTCATGAGATATGTAAGTAGGAAAGTGAAATCTTGACAAGCATAATGGTCTTCGAAGCTACTGTGATTTATTAGTTTGTCCCTTGAAATAAAAATTTTAAGTTGATTGTACTATTCAGTAGCAATAATTTGTCTCAAATTTACTCAAATAGCAGTCAGGGCAGGACCTTCTGAAGACCCTGTATACGTGCTGTCTCCCAGATGCTGGTGGAAAACAACTTTTAACTTTTAATGTTTTCTGTTCTCAGGAAGAAATGCAAGGCAACATCTGTCTGCATCAGACAAGCTTGACCCAGTGCATGGCTTTATGGTGAGTGACCTCTGTGTAATGGTGTAGTTATGCCCAGTAAATAATAAGTAGCTTTGATATAAAGGAAATGGAGGGGTTTGCCAGTAAAGTAAGAAAGCAAGCAAATACAATTTTTTGAAAACTATTAATCTGCATTATTCCAGAGTTATCTGCAAATGAATCTTAACTTGGTGTTACTTTGAATTACTTTATTTTAGCCTACAGAAAGAATCTAAACAGATTAAGAAAGGTAGAAGAGAAGACACTTACACTTGTATATTTCATCTTTAAGTCCTAGTCAATGAGCTGATTTCAATGTGTCTTTTACAACATTACTAAGCATTCTAGTAAATTCACTTTCAGAGTTGTTTACTAAAATTCAGCCTTCCCTATTCTGATTTAATTTCGTTCTTTTTCACAGTAAATGATTATTAAGACCTGAATTAACATGCCTTGACTGTTTTGTGTGTTGTTGTCATGCCTTCCCTTAGTAATTGTTTTATATTATCTTTTTTTTTTTTTTTTTGTGAATTGCATGCTGTGGTTCTTTCACTGTTTTATTTTAATTTTTAATTTTTTTTTTGTTAAACTCCATTTGGTGACATTCTGGAAATGAATTGTTCCAAAATGAAAAAAAAGATTTCACCACAGCATTTCCATATCATTGCTTTGTCTCTTCTGCACCTACAAAAGCATCTAAAGCACCTTTTGTTTTTTTCTGAATATATCATTGAGTCACATCTGCATATACTAATATTTTCAATCTTTCAATATCACATCTTGGATTTTCATCTTTCAGTTGTTTTCCTTTCATGATTTGTTTTCAATTTTGATGGTCTTCCTTTAGTTGTCTTCTGAAAATTTTAATCTTGGTACCCTTTATGTTTTCTCTTTACTCTTTTGGCATTCAGAATTTTTAATTTAGTATCACCTGTGAATTGCATTAGTGCATTGAGAGGTTTATGTAAGTTATAAAATGCTGTTATGAGAGGTTTGTACTTTCAGTGACTAGCGGATTTAAGTTTCTGCTTGAAACTATATTTCAGTGGAGTCACCATAGCTGCACTATGGCAGCTGTAATATAACACCCTACTCTGACCATAAAAGTCTAGTAATGAACCTAGCTAGGTGTAGAGTTTCATCTTTGGGAGTTTACCTTTTTCAAGTGTATAAAACATGGGATGAGTCTCTTTTGGCAGATTAAGGAATGCAGATGAGTAACTATGCCAAATGGATTTCAGCAGGAAGCATCTGAGACTGGCTGTTGCACCTGAATTGGTGTTGCTTCCTTTAGCTGATCACATTAAGACTCTAACATTTATCACTCCTGGAATCAGGCCAAATTTTCCCATGTTTCTGGCCATGGTGGTGGTATTATATTTTCAGGTTAATAGGACACATACTTGCTGCCAGAGAGGGGAGAGGATGCATCAAAAGAAGTATGACCAGCAGACCAGGAGGTTCTCTCCATCTACTCTGCTCTCATTAGAACTCATCTGGAGTCTTGTCTTCAGGTCTGGAGTTCTCAGCACAAGGATCTGTTAGAGACAGTCCAGAGGAGGGCCATGATGATGATCAGAGGGCTGGAGCATTTTCCATGTGAGGTACTCAGGAAGCACTTATGCCATTAAAAAAATAAGAAGTTTCTGATGCATCTTAATTCTAGTTGGATTCCTCTCTGAATGATAAAAATGACAGGAACCTTAATTCTCTTATGATGTTTCAGTCCTGATTGGGAAGCAAAAATGTGGAATATTGGAATATGGTTTTTTTGGTTGATGAATTCTGTTTTACATTTACTTACAGGAGATGGATGTTAAAGATTGGCCATTAAAGCTGTTCTTGCACACTGCTGTGTTAGTCATGAGTAACTGAATCAGCTTAAATATCAAAAGCTGTTTTCAGGGTTATTTTTAATATTAATTTATTATGAGTCTATTTTATTTTTTAAAAAATAAACCCTTTAAAAGTATCTGTCCTGTTATTAGAAATTAAACCAATGAAGATTAAGACAGTTTAAGGTTTCCAGTAAAAAAAACAAGACTACAAAAAAATGGTTCAACATCCTACTCACCATGTGAACAGAGAAATAAAGCAATAAAAATTATTCCCTATTATAAATACTTACAATTGTGTTTAAGCTAGTTCCATTTGATACTGTATTGCTAAGAAAGTATTTTATGAGTCCATCAGAATTTAAGATGTGACTGAAGTTGTACTGACAGTGATTTGAAATTTCCACTCTGGCATTTTGAATTTGATTAAAGGTTTGAGCTTTTAAAGCTAAAGTGCATGTTTTATATAACACAGTAGGGGCTCTATTGTCAAATGATCTGAAGAACCGTGATTCGACAGCTATCATCAAAACAGCACAAATCCACCAGGAAGATCTCCTAAAAGACTATAGGCTGTTATTATAGCACCTAGTGGAGTATAACATGTTATTTATTCTGCAGACATTTTTCTTACAGCCATCAGTCCCTTTGTAGCATAGGCTCTGTCTAAAGAAAACACATGTAGTTTCTCTAGGGCATGTGAGTCCTGGTTGAAGAAAGTTCTTTAGTATTTCTTGTGCAAGGTAACAGTGGAGACACATTTATTTTGTCATCATACCTCAGCAGCTTGCACACGGTATATTTTAGTACATGTATGATGTCAAATACTGGTACAGGAATATAATCTTCATGACATAACTGTTATTTCAGCACTGCATGTAGTCTCCCCATTTAGTATTGATGAGGGGCCATAGCTTTCAATCTTACGGAAAAGGGGCATCAGGGAAGCAGAAGAAAAGATGGCTAAATGCCCCAGGCTTCCTCATGTCCTGGTCAGATAAGTTGAACACCAGAAAACATAACCCAGTTCTCGCTGTGGTCAATTATTTTGAAAAGAAGGGTCAAACAGATCAATGTAGTGAAGCAGCACTTTCTCAGTCCATTACTTGGCCCATACCAAAAAGTCAAAATTAGGTGAGAATGTAATCTTTCTGCTTTTATTTCAAATAAAGCTGAAACACATACCCGGATATTTACAAGCAGAGTCTGGCTCATCGAAAGTATAATGAGGTAGTATTTAGGTACGTCTTCCTTGGTGGCACTCCAGTTTACAGTTCCTTGTCTTTTGAAGGAAGATAACCAAAGTTAACATGACAAGCACATCTCATGCTCAGCAAACAAAATGATTCACAAAGCAATCTTTTTCTGGGTTTTCTTTGTCCCTCTTTTCTAGCCTTCTTCAGCAGTCTTGGTAATTAGGAAATATTTCCTGCTTTGTCAGTTCAGATTTATTAGTTCTCTGCTAGTATCCCCCACGTGGCTGGAATATAAATCATTTGCTGGAAAAAATGAAAAGCAATGAAGAAGAGGGTGATTAATGACTTAACATTTTATTTTGCCAGATAAAACAAGAGGGGTTTCACTCCGTTTGCCTCCAGATAGTGTTTTATATTCATTTTGCAGCACAGTTAGAACTCAATTGTATCAAAAGTGAAAATTCATAAACCTACAGCAGTCTGCATGATGTGTGATCAATGATTGATTGCATAGTCAGAAAACTCCTGAAAAGATAAACTAATTCTGTGATGAACAACGCATTTCATACTCAATTAATTATAGAGTACGTTTTGTTTCAAAATATTAAATGCCTTGAACAGCCTTCTGCCTGCAAGCATCTGGGCTTTGTAATAAGACAAAAGTCTTGGTTTCAATCAGCTGTCTGTATGAGAGTTTGGAATGACTTATGTCTGAATTAAAGAGAGGTTTAGGGCAGTGATTTCCTGGCAGGAAATTAATAATGAGCTAAATTAGAACATGCCTAGAGATGATTTAAACAACTTAGCTAGCATTGTCTGTGACAGGCTGTCAATTTTTTTCCCCAGTTCTACTATTGTCTAGTAAATAATTGAAATTATTAAAATGTTAGTAGTGCACTGTGCTTCATCTTGCAAAACCAGACTCAATCATATCATATTTCAAGGAAATTTTTATGGAAAAGCAAAAAATGCAAAAGGAAGTAGACAGTTGTATTGGAATAGAAGAGATCTGAAGAGCATGGTCTCGCAAAGCACAGGGTGTTGTGGTTGAGCATGGCAAAACATAGGCCTGGTGTTCCTGATTGAGACAGCATTCAGAATTGTTTTGTATTTTGTCAAATTAATCCTAACACCAGAAGAGATTTGAGTCCTCTTCACACCGAGAAGGATGAGAAAAATGAACCAGAGGGAAATTGCTAATGTCCTTCAAAAATAGCACTGTACTCAATTACCTATTACTCCCTTTAAATCAGTGTGCACCAAAGAGAATTAAAAAAAGGAAACAGAGTCGGGGAGAGGCTTTTAAGGCTAAACACCCAGATGTTTGAACTGGTCATAGCAACAAGCATTTTCTCTAAGCAAATTATCAGAAAGTTCAGTTTGCCTAGTCAGATTGTGTCACATCAAGATAAATTATTTCTGAACTTTTTCTTATTTCAAGGTAAACCAAAACCAAAATAATTTATCTTACTTTCCAATTCTTAAAAATTAACATCAATTCTACAACTTCAGGGAACAAATCAAAGAGGGCATGAGTAGTTAAATGATGACCAGTGACACTAAACTGCCTGCTGTGGGCTGAGAGATCTCATTCAATAAAAGTGATAAAACAGCACAAGCTCATGCTATCCAAGTGCCTCCTGATGTAGGGCTAATGATATGATTGAAACTCTTTTCTGAAAAAAAAATTCAAACAAAGCCCAACCCAACCAAAACCCCCTCTGTAAGCAATTTCACCAGGAAGTCAGAAAAATGAGGGAGATTATTCCTATTAGCTTCACAGTAGAACAGGAAATGTTTCCTGCCTTGGAAGCTCCTAAAATAATAAATTGTTGCATTTTCTGTTTCCAAAGACTGAGTGAACTTCTAGATGGGGCAGCTTCACATAACATGGGGTCTTCAGAAGTACTGCAGCATTTCACTGCCCTGTTGTGTCCTTGCAGGTGCTGGAGTAGAAATACAACTCCCAGGAGAAAACCAGAACTGTGGCAGCATGCCAGAACATGTCCAAAGAAGAAAGGTTCCCTACAGACTCCGCTTGGCAGGCAGTGCTCACAACTTATTTAGTTTAGAATTTAATTTAGATCCCCAGTGCTGCTTATTTTTTTGTACATGAATGGATCCCGTAGGTTTTAAATAGAAAAACTTTTGCATCTCAGAGGAATACACAAGAAACTATAATGCTAGTCACTTCCCTCCAAGAAAAAGATATTGACTAAATATTTATTAACATTATTACTTTGCAGAAAACAGTTTTGCTTTCAGGGTCATCTGATGGAACACTTTTCACTGAAATATCCCAAAAAGCATATTTCCATTAAGGTCAGTAAAGTCTGGTCAGAAATAGATCATATACAGTGTTGATTTTCCAAACTTGTTCATAGAAGTTTAGACTGCAGGAGCTAATTTTCCAAGCATCAACATCTTTCAGAGAATGAGAAAGACAAGTATGTATTGGAAGGAGAGTTGTAGGAAGGAGACAACCCACCCAGTTCAATATTACTATTGTTTTCTTTGTGGTCCAGTCTTCCACTTAGTGGTGTAATAAATGCACAGTACTGTCATGGAGAACTAACACACGAGATAGGTAACAGTAGGTAAAAGTAAATGACCCTGTAAACATTGAAGTTCTCCTATCTGACAACTGAGGTGAAAATTGTAATGCAGAGCTAGAGGTAGAACCAAAGTATTCAAGTCTTTATATTGTCTTGATTACTGATGTTCACTTATACAATGGGCTTTTTGTGCTTAAGGTATTATTTACAGGCACTGTATTTTTAAGTTAAGTGAGGTTACTTAAAATGTGACTGCCTATTGTCTAGAAATACAAATAAAATAAAATAAATGCTACTTGTTAGGTTTTTTCTCTTCCCATGCTAAGGCAAAGATGTTTTGATACTTAATCTCTCTCAAAAGCATGTGCCTTATCTTAGCAGATAACTAAAAGTATTTCTACTCAGTTTTCTTTTTCTTTGTGGGAGAAAACAACAATAAACATCTTTTATAAAGTTCTTCGAAGTCAGCAAGTAGCACAGCAGCTTTATGGTGAGTACAATGAAAATTATTAGATCCAAAGTTCCAACACTGTTCACTGTTTTGTTCCTGCCTCATTTTAAAGGGTAAGGGAACTAAGTGCATATACTACATCACAGTGTAACAAAGGAATGCAGCATGACATTGAGATTAAAGGCCCCTTTTCTATGTGAAGTGGATCCAGTAGGTTTTGCGTACTATCTTTGTTTGAAGATGGCATCCTCTGGTGCTGAAGGCTAACAATAGTTCAGCTGTGGGTTTTCATAAACCCACCATACTGGGTGTGTTTATCAAGACGGTGTTTCAGACAACAGGAATAAAAAAAGGAAGTGAAATGTAACTATAGCAATCGCACAATCCTCCAGAAATTACACATTACAATTTACAATGGTCTCAATTTCCAAGTACATTTGATATGGGATAAAAAGCTAGGTTAGAAAGCAATTAAGTCAACAAGTGTTAGGGCATGGACTTATCTACTGTAACAAGGAAATTCTTAAAAATGTCAAGGCATAAAGGACGACAGAGGATTCTTGTTGCCAGTGTGCTATGATTTAGCAGCCTGGCATTTGATTTGCAATGTGAGCACTGACTCAGATTTGCAGACATTCAGGGCATCCCAGTGACCACTTCAACACTGGTTGTACTCACAGGCCTGCAGTATCTGTGCATAGACGTTTCTGTCCCCTTTTGTGAGCACTGTAATTTTACTATTTAGAGCAGTCTGCATGTTTTTTCAGAAGGCTGGTTTCAATTACCTTCCAAATACTGCCAGAGATTGAAAACATGGATTAGCTAGACAAATGATTCAAAGCTAATTAGTTAAAAATAGATTCTCTTTTTCCAAATACTCTTTTTGTCCCCTTGAGCTATTTAGTACTTTATAATGAGTAGAATTACACTAGTAGGCCACCTTTTAAATATATTTTATCCTTAAAAAATCAATAAAGACCTTTTAACAAAATTCAATAGTCAACACCCATGACTTATGCAGGTGACTAATTCAATACAATCAACATAGCAAGTGATTTTAATTCTACAAGTGAACGCAAATTGTTGCTCTTTACTAGAGCACTTTTAATAGAAGTTCATCCATGAAAATTACAGACTATAATTATAATTTTTATTTTTCTTATGTAAACCTTTCAGAGAATGCTTTCTGCATTTACTAGAGCAGGCCCTGCTAGAATACAAATTACTCTTGAAAACAAAATAAATCATTCCTAAAGTATTTATTAAGCAGAGACATAAATTTCAGTTGATACAGCAGCATGGTTACAAGAACATCAGCTGTGTAACAAGATACATACAGAGCTAGTTTGCAAGCCAAGCAATAATATATAAACTTAGCAAGCATTGATCCATTAAATGAACCCTCCTATACATGATTTCAAGCATGGGTTAGGAGCAACACTATTGACTTGATTCAACTACCCAGATAGCAAGGAAAAAGTAGAATTAAACCAGAAAATAATATTGAAGTCATGGTGAACCAAAGGCAGGATATCTCAGAGAGACATGGCCCTTATACTTAAATTTATATTTTTGAGAGTGGGTTGAGAAAGTTTAAACCTGTTACATTGTATAAGTGCCTTTAGTTGTCGACTAGGGGGATGATGGAACCTATACGGAAGTAATGATGAGGTACTGGTCCCAGAAAGGTCATTCAGTCTAATTTTTCCAAGACATTGCTGTGGACCCAATATTTAACTTTAAGTATTGAAATCAGATGACACAGTGCTTGGAGAGGGAGGGGGGAAGAGAGGAAGGGGTCTCAAATTTTTGATAGAAGCTGTAGTAACTTGGCACAAGCAAACTTTCCTCTTTGGACTAAAACTGTGGAGATGGATATTATTGCTTTTAATTTGGAGAAAATGTGCTGCTAAATAATTCACTGAAACAAAGCTAATTTTGCCACACACTCCTAAGAAAAAGTTTCTGAAATCTGCAAAGTAACTAAAACTTGGTTTTTGAAACAGAGAGGTCAATTTTCTAAACACTAAGGTTTACTAAATGCAATACATCAATATGTCCTGTTATCTTACATGCAGAACACCTGAATATTATTGGCATAACTCAAGTTTTTTCAATTCTTCTCTTTATCCTTTGTTAATGTGTGATTTTGGGTTTATGACCCTGAAAGTTCTCTTCATAAATTATAACATACTATGCTGAAATAAAAGGAAAATCAAAATTTCCATATAATTAAGGGAAACCTTTTTTATAAGATCTACACAGATCACACAACTTACCAATAAATATGAGTTTAATGTATCTGGGAAACCCAATATTTTTTGCTGCTTAATCATATTCACTTTCCTTCTAGAAAGTGTCTGAAAAATATGCCAGGTTTGCAATCAGATTACAGTTTTTAAATTGTCATGAAGATGGATTAGATTTGTTGTACCATTTACTATTCTCATTACAATTATCATCACAAGAATGAATTCATAATATGTCACTTCCTATTCATTACAGACATTGTCATTGTAGAATGTGAAATGAGTATTAAAATGCTTCACACATCCAGCACAACATGACAGTACTGTAAATCAGACCATTTTGACCTTTTCAATGTTCAGCTACTTGATATGTTGGTCAGCCCTGTTCCTTGTTTACTTGCAATTGGTTGAACGTGCTGTTGGAAAGCCTTTGCCTTCATTAGAGATATTAAGTTTACAATAGTCTTCAAGTGGGATTAAGATGTCAAGAGCTGGCAGACCATATGTTAAAAGTCTTTATCAAGTCATGTGTTCCTGTTAGCATGTATATTTGAAAATATTAAACAGGAGACAGAATACTAGGCTAAAAAGGATAGAGACTTAAAAGTAACTTACCAGAAAGAACTTAAGAACACGGTAAATTCTTGTAAATGCCCATGCTGATGCTTACCTTTAATAAAAAACAATCAATTACATTCACCTTGCAAACCTAATAAGAACATAAAAGAGAAAACAGTCAAAATGGCATCAATAATAGCCACTACATAAAAAACATGTTCGTCCACTCTGTGTTACATTTTGATGACTATCTTGCTACACAAAGTAATTACATTCTCAATAGCAAATATATTAACAAAAAAAATTACCCTTTGCATATCTTTTATCCTCTTTTTCCTTCCTACACATTTTCATCTGTAACATTAGTAATAAAACAGCTTTGCAAGGTGTAAAGAGGATTTTGTTACATAAAAAGAGGTATCACAGAATCACAGAATCACAGAATCACCAGGTTGGAAGAGACCCACTGGATCGTCGAGTCCAACCATTCCCACCAATCCCTAAATCATGCTCCTAAGCACCTCATCTACCCTCACCTTAAACACCTCCAGGGACGGTGACTCAACCACCTCCCTTGGCAGACCGTTCCAACGCCTAACCACCCTCTCCGTGAAGAACTTTTTCCTAATCTCAAGCCTAAATCTCCCTTGGCAGAGCTTGAGGCCATTCCCTCTCGTCCTGTCCCCTGTCACTTGGGAGAAGAGGCCAGCACCCTCCTCTCCACAACCTCCCTTCAGGTAGTTGTAGAGAGTAATAAGGTCTCCCCTCAGCCTCCTCTTCTCCAGGCTAAACAACCCCAGATCTCTCAGCCGCTCCTCATAAGATATGTTCTCCAGCCCCTTCACCAGCTTTGTTGCTCTTCTCTGGACTTGCTCCAGAACCACAACATCCCTCTTGTGGTGAGGGGCCCAGAACTGAACACAGTACTCGAGGTGCAGTCTCACCAGTGCCGAGTACAGGGGGAGAATAACCTCCATGGGCCTGCTGGTCAAGCCGTTTCTGATACAAGCCAAGAGGCCATTGGCCTTTTTGGTCACCTGGGCACACTGTGGGCTCATGTTCAGTCAGCTGTCTACCAACACCCCCAGGTCCTTCTCCTCCTGGCAGCTTTCCAGACAGGTTTCTCCTAGTTTGTACCTCTGCTTAGGGTTGTTGTGCCCCAAGTGCAGGACCCGGCATTTGGCCTTGTTAAACCTCATGCCGTTGGTCTCAGCCCAGCAGTCC
Organism: Clamator glandarius; assembly: GCA_033459285.1. Lineage (NCBI taxonomy): Eukaryota > Metazoa > Chordata > Aves > Cuculiformes > Cuculidae > Clamator > Clamator glandarius. Next base: position 1,162,065 of record JAUNZM010000032.1, read on the forward strand.
AGCCTGTTCAGGTCCCTTTGCAGAGCCTCCCTACCCTCCAGCAGATCGACACTTCCACCCAGCTTGGTGTCATCTGCAAACTTGCTAAGGGAGCACTCGATGCCTTCATCCAGGTCGTTGATAAAGACATTAAACAGGACTGGACCCAGCACTGAGCCCTGGGGAACCCCACTTGTCACTGGCCTCCAGCTGGATTTAACTCCATTTACCACCACCCTCTGGGCCCTGTCATTCAACCAGTTTTCCACCCAGAAGAGTGTGCGCCTGTCCAGGCCAGAGGCCAACAGATTCCGAAGCAGAATGCTGTGAGAAACTGTATCAAAGGCTTTACTAAAGTCCAGGAAGACCACATCCACAGCCTTTCCCTCGTCCAAGAGTTTAGTCACTCGGTCATAGAAGGTGATCAGTTTACTCTGGCAAGACCTGCCTTTCATGAACCCATGTTGACTGGGCCTGATCACTCGGTTCTCTTGCAAGTGCTTCTTGATAGCACTCAAGATCACCTGCTCCATGACTTTCCCCGGTTCCGAGGTCAGACTGATAGGCCTGTAGTTCCCTGGATCCTCCCTGCGCCCCTTCTTATAGATGGGACATCTTTCCTCTTCTTTCAAAGATACCTATTTTACTGTGGCCTGGTATCTACTAATCTGTAATGAAGAGCACTAACCAGTGGGGGGAAAATAATTGAAAAGACTTAAACAGTCTTATATAGGAAAATGGATAGGAAAAGCAGGCAAATTCAGTGAAATTTTTTAATTTGATAAAAGATTAAAAGCCTACTAATTATAAACTATTGGTCACTTTGCTTACTCTAAAACCTCTCTCCTGTTTGACTTTGTCTCAGGATTATAAAAGATTATACGTTCACTCTGGCCAAATCCTTGCTGGCAAAGGAAGAATTCAACAGGAGGATATTAAGTGAAACAAACAGCCTGATTCCTATATAAGGAAATTTAATGCTTTTGAAGCTGGGAAACTCTTAAAACTATATTGTGTTCAAGCAGTTACATACTTAAATACGATCTCAATTAAATGTGCCTGCCTTTCTGTAACTTACATCATATTTATGACAGAAAGTTTATCATATCTGGCATAATTCTGAACGGTAGCTACAAGAAAATATTTAGCTTCTAGTTTCCTTCCTCATCAATTGTGATTTCAAAATAGCCCTCTGGTTATGTCGTACTTTGTCCTCCTTCTCCTTTGCCAAGTTATCACAGGTTTTTTGGGGGGATGGTTGGCTTGACTTTTTTTATTTTTTCTTCCCCAAAAGCTGATATTTAGAGGTTAATGGGGGAAATATGGAGAAAAATAATACATTTAGAGAGTTTACATTTTCCTGTACTACAGAAGCAGTCTAGATGACGCTGTTAAAATGGAAACACGTGATTCTTCATAACATTAACTTTACCTGGAAATGCAAAACTTGACGACTTAAGTGTTCTTCTTTAGAACTGCTCCAGTTGTTGGATGCTAGAAGTCTCTGTGGCAAAAACCAATGAGTAAGCCAATTTTTAAGGTAATCTAGGAAAAGAAAGGAATGCTCAAAGTTTGGCTTCTCAACCTATCATGCAGAATAATTTTGTTTTTAAGAAGTAGGAAGCAATAATTAAGATTCATTTCCTCCTGTTGGTACAAAATATCTCCTGGGTCCCTGACATTTCTTAATTTCTCTATAAGCAAGGCCCTGATCTTGCAGATGGTGAAGGCCCACATTTTCCACAATTTCTATTTTTATCATTTCTGCCTTGTAAAGACATCTTGCAGGTCTCATTGTTTTCATTTCTCTTTTATCTCAACATCAGAGCAGAGAGTGATTTGAGTTGGAATGGACCTTTCTAGATAATCTAGTCCAGCCCCACAAAGTGACATGCCAAACACCCAAACTCACTGTGTTATATCCAAGTGTGTAGCAGAGGTCTGAAGAGGACCTACTTGAGGCAAATTACTTGTTATGATGTACTGTATTATAACCAGCATTTTACTGTGCCATCTAACAATTTCTAAAAGTATTTTCTGACATGAATTAGTTTGTTGTTATTGGTACAATAATTACTTGTCCTAAATAAATTAATTTCTCACTGACACGTCATTGTTTTCTGCCTTTCCTTTAGAACAAAGCTGATGTGCTGTAAATCAGTCTCAGTCTGCATACTGCTTTCATCCTTAATTACAGTTATTTAAAGACCAATATCTCTCTTGCAGGAAGAAAGAAAACTAAAATCTTTCACTTTACACAAGGACAAATTAGACTAAAAAGAAACTTTTCACATAGTTTAAGTTCAGCTGTCTTATTTGTAAATATTGATTGTGAATTATCTAATCAAATGGATTTTAATTAAAACTATGCACTAAGTTCATCACACGGAAATTTCACAACTGGGCTCCCTCACTGGGCAGTTTATTAAATTGTTGTTCTTAACACCAGTGCTTCCATTTTGTGGATACCAAGCAGGAATCAATCCTATTGGAGTAAAGTGTCTCAAAGATAAAAATGACTTATAGATTAATAGATCAGTTCAGGATATTTATAAGAGAACTAGATTAATAATTTGGTTTTGATCAAAGTGAGAATTGTATTTGCTTTTGGAGAGTTGTATATGGCCTCCAGTATAACAGTAACCATGGCAAATTCAAATGAAACCTCTTTGGGTTTTGCTGTTCTAAAGTACAGGAGAACTCAAAAAAACTCTAAAATGCCTTTTGTTCAAACCGATTGTTGCTGAATTCAGGAGCTAATTCTGGTGGCAGGGCCATCATATTGAGTAACAAGGGAGATGGTGCATTATTCTAGTCTATATTCTATAGTCTATGTCATCTTGTGTTGGTCCTCTAGTGGAAATAGTTTCCAAGTTATCCTGCTTATCGCTGTGTACTTAAAGCATTATCCTAAACCATGCTGGTACTCTCTGTAAACCAATTGGTCCTGATCTTATGTAGCCTTGAAAGGAAGGAGGAGTGTATATTGACGTTTCAGATTATTCTGTGTTACAGCATTAAAAGTCAAAGGAATGAATCTCTCACCCTCTCACTTTCTGTTGAGCAATGAGATTAGTATCTTGTCCCTGGTTCCAAAGTCACGGTTTAGTGGTACAAAATTTTCTGTACTTCTCCTACACAAGTTATCTTCCTGGTACTGTTTTATGAGAAGGATAACTCAAAAGCTGGATCAGTGATGAATTTTCAAGGCTGTGAATTTGAATTAGGTCAATAAAAAAAGGTAACTGAAATTGTTGTGCACTCCTGCAAGAAGCTTGTACCTCAGCACGGATGAAGTAAGATTACTGATAAGTGGGACAAACTATTAATTCTAGAAATAACAGGGACACAGAGACAGTCGGGCCTATAACAATATAAGTGTTGTTCAGCTACAAAGAGTGTTAGCTACCTGGAAACTTACTAACACAAATACACCTTTTTAGCATTGGAAAAAGATCCAGAAGGATCCATTCCATTATATTAAGATCACTAAAACAGTAAAATTGTGTATTTTATAGGATGACAAGTAAAAGTAGGAAAAAAGAAATATTAAGAACAGCTTTGTTTTATAGCAAGCTATGGAAGTGTTGAATCCCAAGACAAGAAACGCAGATGAATCTGAAACGTATTAAACAGCTCAAAGGAGGAAGTTTCACCTTGATAACAACATAATAGAAAGTGACCTAAATGATATTGTGTGGTGTGAGAGGCTGCTCAGCCATGTAAGAGAGATGCAGGTGAAGAGGTGGTGGAGCAGAAGGAAACTTTGAGTGAGCAGGCAGAGGATTCAGAAAAACAGGTTTGTCAGAATAATTTTCCTTGCTTTTTAGTATGCCTTCTCCATTCTTTAGGGCTTTCTCTGAAAAGAATTGTTGTACTGCTGAGAGTGCTGCATTCCCATTGCAAGCTATGATGAAAGGGCAGAGGATCAAACTGAGGAGGTGACAAGTCATTACCCTTGTTCTGGAAGAGAATTCATTTCAGAAGTGACAGTTTTACTATACACAAAGTTGCGGAATAATTTTTTTCCCTACTTAAACATTGTTTCCTTCTTAAATGGTGACATATTTCTACTATTCAAAGAATAAAGAGATACCTACCTGCCAAAAACAAATCATAGCTGCTGTCAGAGGCTTCTCCCTCAGATGCCTTCATGTCAAGTACATTCAGAGCTCAAATGCATGACACGACATGAACCTTTAATGTGCATTGAATTGCACTGGAGTGGAAAGGCCTTGTGCTGGAAAGGGAATCTGCAGCCATACTTCAAATTACTCTTCTGCCCATACCTTTAAGAAATGGTGACTTGAGAACATACATTTATAAACCTATATTGTCAATGAAAATTTAAATTTTAATGTTAGATTAATATTTAGATATTATTGCCTGAGTTGCTATTCAAGTCTGAGAAAGAAACCATAAACAGAAGAAAAAATCAGTAAACTGGAATGTTTAAAGGACCAAAGGCTTAGAAAAGTCATGGGGAATTACTTTGTGATGTGAATAATATTTGTTGCAGCTTAATGCAGAATTTCCAACACCTCACTTGAAGATAATCTCCTTCAGTTTAATATACTTCCTTGTACAGTTCAGGGTAATCAGAGAAAACTGGGATTTTGTTTGCTTTCTCTGGCTTTGTGACTTGCACCCCTATTGACCCCTCAGGCATAGGCTTAGCTACAGCAGAGAGTATTTTTGAGAATATCTTGTGTGACTCAAGGTATTTTTCTGACATAAAATAATATCAGTCAATTATTTATTCTTGCTGCCATCTTTTCCTAGAACTCCCACCCTTTGTTGCAGAGAACCACAACCGTTCAGACAGTAATAATAAAATTACAGCCAAGAATACTTTTGTATGTCCTAAGAATATATAGGGTCCTGGGGTTGAATACGCACCTACATACAAAAATGAATCTACAAACATCATATAAACAAGTCATTTAGAAAAACCAGGCTGAATATCCAATGTATTCTTTTATTTTGTTTATAACTTAGAATCCTTGAGCCAAGCTAAGTTAATTATGCAAATAATACAACAAGATGTTTTTTATTCTGCTAGTTAATTTTCTTCAATTCTTCAGGTCAATAAACAGCTGTAGTTGGTTTGGGGCTTTTTTGTTTTTGTTTTTTACATTCTTATACATTAATATCTTTTATTTAGTTATTGTTTCTTAAGGTCTGACAGATACTCTAGAGGTCTTAACATACTGCACCTGTAACGGTCTTTTCTATACTGTTGTATTACAGCAAGTTGCTAATGAAAGAATTTCTTAATTGCCCTTGTCCAGCCACAAAATCAGTGGGCCTTGGCTGTTAATTAAAAAAATCCAGTAGTTATAAAGGGTTTCCTTGCATTATTTAGAAATATTTTGCTAAACTAAACTTATATAATTTAAAAAACAGTTACCAAGTTCAGTACCTATCCCTTTGTATTTTATTCCTGGAATATTTTTGACACACCTATCTTGGGATGAGAATAGTTATGTTTTTGTAAATATATTAACAAAACTTTAAAGGTGACTGAACAGACAGAAAAAGGTTGTATTGCTCTTTGCTCCTCATTTTTATTGAAGTGGGTCTTCGTCTATAATGGATGCAGAGCTATGAATAGACCTTTCCCAAAAGACATTCAAAGCTCTAAAAAATACAGTCCCAGAACCTCATGGAGAAAATGTTGATGTTTGGAGTATATGCTTTACCTCTCCCCAGAACATTTTGGCCAGGTGCCCTTGAGCAGACTGTCAGCAGTTGTGACAGAGCAGTTTTAACACAAACTAGAGCAGTGCTGCCTCATTTTCTGCAGCCAACTCAATCATCTGAGGCCATGCAGAGGGAGGTGAGGCAAATTTTCTCACTGCCTCCTGTCTAGGTCATTACAGATACTGCTTCTGTCTTCATGTCATGCCATTTTAGTGGGGTGTGTAACATGAAATAATGCAGCAAGAAATATTGGCAACAGCAACAATTTTATGGAGGTTCCTTTCTCCTAGATCACGTTCTGTCTTCTTAGAGAGCAGTTATTGCGTTAGCAAGAGGAATGCACTAACCAGTTGTGTTTACTGAAAGATGAGAGGCAATATAAATAGATCCTGAGAAAAAAAACACTTTTTCCCTTTGTTTTGTGAGGCACTAAACTTCCTTAACTTGGCTTTGCTATTAAGGAAGTGACAGTTGAAGATTCCTGTCTTTGTAAACTGGAATTGTTAAAAATGTTGATGAAAGATCATTTAATGCATCTTCCTGAGTTCAGGTTGCCTGTTCAGAAAAGCACTTCTCCTTAAAGAATCTTCACTGTTGCTTTTCAGGGTCACTGCTAAATCGGAGCAGGCTGTTCACTGATCTGTGAACGCTGAGAAGCACACTCCTATGAACACTGTCGTGTTTGGGACTGTGAATACACTTACACACTCTACAACATGCAATAAGATAAAAAAGTTCAAATTAACATGGAATGGACATACTTATTTCACAGGACAAGAATATACTCTTGAGTCTTTAAGTTGTGCCTGCTTTACACTATGCCTGCAGCAAAATACTGTTTGAAAATAAGGTGATGACAAGGCTTCCTTTGCAGGCAGCTACATATACGCAGATATTTCCATATGAACATGAACCTATGCCTGAGTTAAATATCACAGATATATTTTGAGCTTGCAGACCACTTTAGGAAGAAGATAAATGTTAATGATGTTCTTGAGGTTACAGGATTAAACCATGGGCACACATGCACTGAAACAAATATTCCTGCTTTACAGTAAGCTTTGTGATGATGTGTAGGACAACTTGAGAATGGAAAAATACTATACTGAATACTTAGGATTCCGGCTATATTTTGTATATTTCCTTTTGAGTTTTAGCTCTACCTCACTGAGAAACCAAGTTCCTATCAACCCTTATGGAAAATCAGTCTGTTTTCTAAGCTTTTAACATCACATAAATGTATACTTGAAGTTTGTTGTAGTTTTTTTCTAGAGGAAGACAAGTTAATAATAGCTACATGTTTCTATACTGCTAATGGTAGTCTAAAAAAAGTAAGTTTAAGCACAAAAAACATTAGACAGTTTTTAATCTTAATTCTTGTGCTAGAAGCTGAACGATATGAACTGTCTCAGGCTTAGAAAAGCAAAACAAATAAAAAATGCACACAGCGGATTCAGATTTTGTCCTAAATTTTTGTTCTATAAACCAACAGGTTTTCAGGAGAGATTTTTACTGAAGATATCTTAACTGTAAGGTTGTACGTCCTTTTTACCTTCTGTAGGACCCTAACATTGTATAGGGGTCACGACACTTTCTACATAGATCTTTGATGGTTGCTATTTCCTCAAAGAGCTGATTTGGGATTGCACTATGCTTTTCTGATACACAAATGGCGGCTTAAAGCCATCTTGTAAGGCACAGAGTCACATTTGCTTTGTCTTTATCTTAACTTCCTAGCCTCAGCCTGCGAGACCAGCACTTACTCATCAGTACATTAAATGGTGTGATTCCTCAGGCACATCCTTGATGTCTATGTCCAGCCAGGATGGGATCATTAACTGTAGAAAAACTGCATGGTAGTAGCTGAGGTAGCAGCCTGAAGTATCTGAGGGAAATACCTAGAAGCTGAAGGTCCTAAAGAATTTTTGTCCTCTCACAGACTGCTTCTTGTGTCTCACTCAAAGTACGATAATGCAGTAAGAACAATTGATGCCGAATGCCAGCTAAGAGCAAAAGAAATGTGATGTAGTAAATAACACTTAAAAAGTTCTGTCCAGAAAGAAAACAACCCAGTGTTCTTTAGTTTGGAAGACAATTTTCTGCTCTTAACTGATGAATGCCATAATTCTTTCAGCCAAAAAGGTGCCTGGGCCAAAACTAGATGTGGGACCTGGACCCAATGCAGCTTTCTTGCCAAATGTTGTTTGTAACTTCCTACCTTGCAAAACTGGTTTTGGAAGAAGATTCTTAAAACTCGGTTAAGAACTGTCATAAGAGAGCAGTGATACTTAGTCTGGATAGCAGTCATATGTAGTCCAACTTAAAAACCCCAAGATTGTGCACGTAGCTCTTTTTATTAAACATATTAAGAAAATCAACTATGTTCACCTTCAAAATAGTTCTCTCCTGAGTTGACACACAGCTGCATGTGATGCTGCCCATGCTCAAAGCAATTCCATGAGTCATTTTCTGAAAGGCTGTTAAGGATCTCTATCATTTTTATTTTCACATCTTCTACTGACAAAAAAAGGGTTCCTTTAAGCCCACTTGATCTTTGGGATCTATTCACCATAACCCTCAGGCAATAAGAGATTTCTTAAATTTCACAAGAAACTTAATGTTAACTCGCTGTTCACTCTTGCACAATAATTCCTTTCCAAGGGTAAGAAAACATCTATTTTTGAACATGCGTCCACTTGTACTGAGTGAAGTGATCAAGTTGAGCCTCATCTGAATGTGACAGGCTAATAGTGGTGGATTTCCACACACAGTAAGTGGGCATTCCTATGTTTTTCCCTCAATAAAAATCATATTAAATAAAATAATTGTTAATTTATTTTATTTAACAGAAGTATCAATTTGACACTTTATTAAAGTCAGAATATTTTTAACCAGTTTAAGGAATTTTTATGTTCTCTGTTAAAAATATAAAAATGGGTTTTTAAAAATCATTGATCATAACTGAGACTTTCAGGTACAGATTTAGAAGATTTTGATCTGCACCTTTCTTATCATGAGTCAGTCTTCTATTTGATTTCAAGGAACATATCTGTCTAAGTGCCAAATTAGTGATAAACAAGCTAATTAAATTCATTAGACTTCAAGAGCTCTCTTTATTAGTTGTTACTTACCCATCAGTGAACTGCTGCAGAAAAAGGATCCATGATTGTGTTAATATGCTGCCAAATTATGTCATCCACTTTTTTAATAGTTGCCTGTGTAAAAAGCTGCTGTAAGAAAAGCAAATACTTGGTTTGAGTAAAATTTTTACAGCTTTGTTTAATCTCTTTATCATGACTTGTTTATGCAACTTCTTACTAAGCAAGGCATAAAATACCGAAGGCAGTGCTAAATTAGAATCTTCTAATAACTAAATTTTTAAAACTATTAAATTAAACATGGCAACATTTCTTTCCTGGATGAATTAATGTTTATCCATGCAGAAAATTTTGAATGTAAGATTATTTAAGCAATTTAAAAGTGAATTAAAGATTCATCCATTGTATCAGGTATCTGACTTCAGGCTAACATTTTAATCTCTATCATTGTTACAATGTTTGCCATTCAAAAATTCTCAGAGATAAAGATGAAGGTTAATTCATGCAGAACGAAGATTCAGTTGCATGTTGACAAGTATGGTAGGGTATCAGGGAAGTGCAAAATATGCTAATGGAGTTATTGTTTACCTTAGCATATTAGGCGTCAGTTACAGTTGTTTGAGTAATTACTTTTAGATTATTCATTTCAAATTTATTTTTGATCCTTATGTTGTTTTCACAGCTGCTACACTGACCACAGAACTGGTTTTTTTACCATTGTAAAGTAACCCATATACTTTATTAGGACAATTTGTAAATATTTTACCACAGCTGATTGACAAACAGTTTTCAGGGGAACTTGGTATAAAAAAATAATAGCCTCAATCCTCAGCATTTTTCAGTTTGCTAAATTATTGTCCTTCTCTGACATTTTTTCATCAGCAGATCTGCTTCATCTCCTGGTTAAACAGGCTCAATGTCTTCATCTAACCTACTCATGAATTTTAACTAGGAACAGTGAACTCATAATCAGATATGTGACATCACATTTAGACATGCTGAATCAGACTGAGAAATACCCATAATGGAGATTTGTCTTGGTTAGAAAGATGTTTCTTCTTGGACTAGGAAAGCAAAAGTTGTTCATAACATGACTGGAACATTCAATATGCATCAAATATGCTAAGAATATGTGACTAGTGTATATGCTTAAAATACAAATAAGCATATGCAGTATGTAACTGCACCAAAGATTAGTCCCTACTTCCACTGAGCTTGTTTCAAGAGGTTGGAAGCAGAATGCAAGAAACTTCTTATGGAATAGCCTCCCCCAGGGAGGGCTTTTCTTCCTAATTCTCACTATCGGTAAGGTGCTCTTTGTAACACAGAAGTCAATCTTATGCTGAAAACATTAATTCCATAGCTTTGTATGTTCACAAAGTCCCTACAAATTGCTGATCTTTTTGAACCTTGCTCAGACCTAGAGCACCTTGGGCAGTGTGATCCATGAACTACCTGCAGTGTAGTTATTTTGTTGTATCTTAGCAATATTTCATAGCAGATGTTCACTTCTCCCAGGTTTGTCTTTTTAGATGCTTTTTTTCTAAATAAAACAGTGCATTTTTGAAGGAGCAAAGAAACAGACTTTAAAATTAGATCTCACTATACAGTTGTGATGATCTTTTCCTTTCCCTTGCCTAATGCAGAAGTGAGGTATTCTGTCCCTTACACAAGTCCTGGCAAGCCTGTTTCTCTACTATTCTGTAATTTTCAATAGAAAGTATCCAATTGTCCTAAGAACTGAATGTAATTATTGTAATTCTGCTTACTTTAATTAGATGACCAGGTTAGGAAAACAATTAGTCGTTCCCCTTAGTGATAACTGCAGGCAAATTTTATTGTGTAATTTCACATTAATACATACTGTTCGGTACATTCTGAACTGTCAGAACCTATTTTAAAAGTTCAAGTGTATCAAATAGGTCCCTTTCATTTCCTCACGATGGAGAAAGAACAAGAATTATGTATTAGTCCACAATATGGGAAACAAGCAATTAAGTTAAAATTTCATAGAATTGTCCTGATTCCCTGCCAACACCACTTTTGTGTCAGTAATTCTGCCATTAATTTATAGATATCAGTGAAATCAGATGATGCAGACATTGCTTAGCAGAGCAGCCAGTCTGCAGTACTGTGAACTTGTGCATCAATCAGAACCCCCCAACATTTGGTTATGAAATCATTATAAATATGCTAAAATCATTTATTTCAGGGTTTTTCAGTAATGGAATATCACAAACTAGCTGAATTTCAGAGGGTAGGGAATTATATGGAGCAGAAGCTACAGGGATGATTGATTGTTATCAGTAATTGCATGTTATTACTAAACGTTTTCAGGTTCCTAGTGTTACTGTTTTCCGTATCCAGGTGATTTTATTTTAATCTTCTTGAACAAAAATAATTGGTATAACATAGAACAATAACAACCGGAAAAAAAACCCAGACCTTCTTACAAAGGTCCAATCTGTCTTTTTTTTTAATGTTTGGCTATAGTTATAGAAAAACTTTAATTACTGATTGCTCATGTTACATAGCACTGGCAGTATGAAAGGTCACTGAAGTTTTCCTACTCTCTCTTCAGTGCTTCTCTATAGCAGTCCTAACTTATAGAGGGAAATGTAAGCAATCATTCTTAATATTTACTGTTCTGACCTCACTCAAAATGAGTTCTGAATGCTTTCCACATGGCTGAAAGTGGACTTAAAAATGAAGATGCTAACTTCTTTATTTTCAGCACTGGAGAAGCCACAATCCAGAAAATCTATTCTGGGGGGCTAGAGGATGAGTATCACCATTTTGGTAAAATCTTTTTCTCCCAGATGCTATATGAGTCCCTGGTCATAAGAATATAGGAGAGAAATGTACAAGTATCAAAAAGAGAGTAAGGTATGTAATTCATAGTTTTGATGACACAGGTAATATCTATCCACATTTAGAACACAAGAAAACTATTGGACTAAAGAGGAAACCACCCACAGCAGAAAGACCTTGTAACACATCTGTAAGTTAAGATTAACTCCAGCAGATTTTTGTAGTTTTATTTTATGATATCATATAAATATTGTAGAGATATCTATATGTGTGGTTAGAAAACGGCAGCAATAAAAGTAATGCGTGTTTGGAATAGTTATTCAAAACACAAAATATATCTAATATAGAAACCGAGAGGATTTTTTTCCTCTCTCAACTTAGACAATCTAGTAAATTAATAACTTGCATGGGAGTTAGGAATCAGCACATAGACATATAATATGAATACACTATGCAAATAGCTGAAGCTGGCCACTGAACTCAAATATAAGTACATAAATAAATTTTAATTGATTCAGAAAGTGCTGAATTAAAAAAATAAATCCTGGAAGTTAAGAAAATTTATAACTAAATAAACTGGTTTAGTATGAAAACTTTATTAAGGTGTGTTTAAGAAAAGCAAAAGAAAGAAAAAGACTGCATAATTAAAGAAGATACGGTGTTAGCCAGCCAACATTGCTTGATCTAGTTCATGCAATTACATTTTCCTAGAGAAGAAGAGAGCTAGTAGGGAATGCAACTGTTTTCTTGTAACATAGTCTTAAAGCAAGCTGTATATTAAACTTGCCACAACTTTGCATTAAACTGTGCTCTTTTTGGAGCTCTCCTGCTAAACAATATTTAGTGCTATCACAGGCCTTAAGAAGTTAAGATATATTTCAGAACTGAATGGTTAGTTTATCTTGAATTTTGGATGTTTGGTTTTGATTTGTTTAACAAAATGGATGTGTATGTGCAACCAGACTTATCTAGAAATACTTACTTTCCTATAAATATGAATCTTAGACATCTACCATAAATTGAACTTGTTCTTAAAGAAGATTAAATGGTTTTTTATGGGTTTTTCCGGCACCTATGGGAGCAGAAATGCAGATGAAAAAGAGAACAAGATGCAAGCACTGAAAAGATGAGAGGCACACAAAAAAATGTGAACTGCTGAATGTACTCTCTAGATATAATGAGGTATTGCTTAACAATTAAGTTAAATTATGCAGCTGTTTCCTAGTATATTGAGCTAATGCATCTGAGAAATTATAATTTTCTGATTGGAGAATGTTATGTGGAGGAAACTGTAACATTCCCCATTCCTGCAACAATTCATTTCATGATTAAAAAAGGAAGCCAGTATTTTTGCAGCTGGCAGGAACAGGCAATAAAAGATGACAATCCAAAGAGGCCCGTTAGTCACTGACACAATAAAATAATCCCAAACAAAAGCTGTGGAAAGAAAGAAGCTTGAAAGAGTACCAATGAAACACAGCCTCAGCTTTCAGGTTTCTGTGGTGAAGTGACTGTATGCTCCACTAGTAGTAGATACACATCTGAATGTTTCAAAGAGAAATGTTGTTGTGTGTTACTTCAAAGATAAGTGCTCAAAAATTTAAAGGAACAGTAAATTCAATACTTTAAAGCAAAAATTACATGTGTATCAGGGATATACATCAGCTTTAAAAAAAACAAAATACAGTTTTGTTCACCAATAAGCCTAAACAATACTTAAAAAAAATATATATATTTACTTGAATAAGGGTTAAGTGAAAATCAAAGATTTGGGAAAACTAAATAATATTGAAAAAGTTAAACAAAGGAAATAATACACTGGCATTCCACATCTTGCATGTGGATTGTGCTCATGGGAAAAATGGCTACATAATGCAGAGAAGAAATTAGGTATGTTAATTGAAGCAGGCGGTTTATTTTTTATTTCATTTTGACCAGCTTGAATTCTTAAGAATATTTAAAGTTCCCGTCTTACAAATTCATAAATAAATCTGTATTACCTATTGTTTCAAATTAATGATGCAAAAAAATCACAAAACCAAAAACTCTAGATGAAAACATATAATAGCTTTTAAGAAAGAATGAAAGCTTTTCAATTATCATCCACACTTCAGATGATACTTTTATTCTAATCATCTGTTTTGCATGATTGTTTTGGTTTTGTTTAGGTTGAATTAGGGGAAAATACAATTTTATTTCACATTTTATGAATCTGAATAATATAAAATGAGGTTGTGCCATGCTTTGTGACCATGTAAATTAAAATACTTTCTATAAATACATTTACTCTTGTTTTAATCTTGTGACAAAGTACTGCCTGGAAATGATAATGAAGAAAATTAAGAAAATACCTTTTGGAGTCATTCTTGTTTTTATTTCTACCACTTGTTTCATAGATAAAAAGCAGATTTGCCCTTTTAATTTCCTTCAGTGATCTAATTCTTAGGCTACTTCTCTACTGACTTATATATTGAGTTACAGTATTATTCATCAGGAAAAATACTAAATCTATGATCAGATGAGTGCCAAGATATTTTTTCAAAATTTTCCACTACATATCTATGCTGATGTTCCCCCTAAGTGAAGGAAAAGACTTTGAAGGAAGTATTTCTGTTTCCCCATTCTTCATGGAATGATTAAAAGGTTTTTACCCATAGAACAAATTAAAATTCTTTTGTATGAAAAGGATGCAAATTTGGGAAATCCCCCATAATATAAAATATGTTCTTCAGAAACAACCTTAAAGAGACTTAAAAAAAACCAGCCTCAAGCCCCAAATATTTAAAACAGAACATATTAGCCCATATTCAGTCAACTCATTGATTTGGTAGCTGGTTAAATTATTTAATAATGTGCATAACTTCTTGGTCACCTTATCCTTGCTCTGTGATGCTCACTGACATCTGTTCTTGCCCCTTAAGAAGTAACTAATAATTTTTTACATGCTCAGGTGTTACAGATGCTTCCTTCTATCTCTCTTGCTTTTATGAGCTTGTGCAGAGCCATGGCCTTTCTATCTTTTGGAGGGAATACCCTAGTAAAGTACCTTTTATCCAATGGAGAAAAAAAATGTTTGGTCTGCTCTGAGACAATTAATGCCTTTTGGAGGGCCATAAGTCAGACTGAACAATTAACCCCTCTCCAGAGAGTTTTCTACTTTGTCTCCTCTGTCTCTCCACATCTCTCTGTAAGCTAAGTAATGGTATTGTAGGCAGATGATGGTAAACTTAAGCGAGAGCACCAACACTATGATACAACATAAAGCATTTCTTTTTGATGTCTGCTTACTTTGTCCCTTTTTTGAGCTGTACGCTCATCTTGTGCACTTTTTCATGAACACACAAGCCAGCATTATTCTTTCGTTCACCATCCACTTGTGCCTGATGCAGAGGTGGAATAGGCTTGGGCTTTCCATAAGCATGTACTAGCCAAACAGTCAAGAGCTGTGTGGGAATATCCTGAATAAGGCCAGGTACTGTGGGTCCTGAGCCTATCTTATAGAATCTAATTAAAAAAAAATCACAATGGAAAAAAAAATTACCCTGTAGACCATTTAAAAAAAAGAATCAGCTATTACTACAGGAGCAAAATAGGGAAATGTTAATTAGTGTGCAATTTCTGAAGTTCCTTTTCTTGTTAAAATTTTTTCTTTCTTTTATACTAAAGAGGGAATTTGGAGTTCATTCAATAAGAATAGCATGAGCATGGGAATGCCAAGCTAGACAGGGAAATAAATCACCATCTTTGCTTCCACAGATCTTACATAAATAAATATACTTCCAGAGACACCATTTACTCTTTATTATCTGATTACTTCTGTCTAGTATTATAGACTGTTGCTTGTATGCTAAAGCCTCCTGACTTCAGCTGCTTGGCTGCCATAAAGAATGTCTTTCATTTGTGAAGAAGGTGCATCATCTCTGGGACGCCAGGTCCATTGAAATGATAGATTTGAACAAAATCAATAATTACCTGAGGTGCATTTGATTGTAGAAACCACAGCTGTTGTCAGTGCATTGCTATGCCATACATACAATTATAAGACTATGTATGAAACCATACATTTGTGACATATGATGTCTCCATCATAAATATATCTTTTTAATTAGGTATGTGAACATGTATAAATGTCTACAGCATGTTCATAATAATTTCGTAAAAGTAATTCAGTTTATGAATTGAAATTGATAGTGTGAAACGTTTAAGTAAAGGAAACTCATTGTGTGCTGTGTACAGTTCTGAGACATATAAATATTGTAATACTATATAATTTTTTTGTGTTTTGTCCATGTAATAACCACATATAATTTACACTTCTTAAGATGGGAGGTTACTACAAAAGCTTTTTCAGACTTTGAACTAGGGTCATAAATATACCACTGCAATGTATACAAGATGAAATCTTTCAATTGCCTCTCCCCTGAAAGTATATTCTTCAATTTTCATAGTCATAACACAATGATAAATTCAAGTTTAATGCTCTTGTGTCACTAAGCTACCAAAGACTTTTTAAAACAACTATCCAAATGTTAAAAAACACGAAAAGCAGTCAGTCTAGTGCACAGTGCAACATATACTTTTTCCTTTCCATAAGTATGGAAATGCTTGATCCTTTCTTCTCTTTAATCACTGTTAAAAAAAAATGATTTTGACCTCTCTTTTCCTTGCATTATTTGTTTTTTCCTTTTTTTCAAACATACTAACTAAAAGTTTTTATACTTCACATGATTTATCAGCCTACTCATTTCAGTTCCGCAAGCAGTATTTGTGGCAATTACCTGCACTTTAGCCTCTATGGCTCTGTGCAGCTTTACAGTGAACATAATATTTTAAAGAAACTCACAGTATGTATCAGCTTTTTGACAAAGATTAGTGTGTAAGTGATATTGTGTCATAATCTAGGAGACAGAGCCCTTGAAACATGTTTCAAGTTGAGTAGGCAAATCATCAACTGAAGAAACAGTCATGTTAATAACAAGGGTAAGTGTCAATATTAAAAAAAGGATAGTAACAAAAAGGGATACACAGAAACTACAGACATTCAGTACTTACCTATATGTATAAAGGTAGACCAAATTTAGCCATTTTTTCATGAGGGACTAATTAATTTTATTAGCGAGTAAGTAAATTCAGCTGTGAATGTTTGAGAATCTAATGACTTCCAGAGATTCAGAATGAATTCAGCAATAAAAGCTAATTAGAAGGGAAATGGATGCCTGAAATATCCCTGGTGTGCATGAAGAAAGAGTATAAAGACCATTAATTGAAATTAAAATTTAACAGTAGCCTAATGCTGCATGACATAAAATTCCATCTGTTGTGCAGGACCACTAAACAAAGATGCACAGGGAATAGTGTGTGGTGTCTCAGCTTTGCAGCTAGTCAACAAATGTATTTTAATGTCAAGCTACTGCACTCAACACAATGAGAAGTCTCGTGTTCAGAAGAGTCAGTTTAGGGCTTGATGACTCCTGTAATTTTACTTTTTTTTTTTTTTTTTTTTTTTTTTAATCCTTGTAAATGTAGGACAGATACCCATGCATTTTAGTATATCTGGGGTGTAAAATCTGTGTCCATAAGTTTCCTAGCACTATCTGTGGGGTGCAGACATCTGTGTACCTTGCAGGCTTCAAACAGAATTCAGGAGCAGAGCAAAATCAGTGTCCTTTCTCACAGCATCTCATCTGAAACACCATGGAAGATTCTGCAGGATATATTCAAAGAAATAAATGGCAGCTTTGAATAAGTTATCCTAGAATGTCTGGCTTCTTGTGCTGTTCACAAAATGTCTGTGAATGTTTTGGTGTTTTGTTTTGTTTTGTTTTTTTATAATGACTGATTAACAGCGATTGCTAGTTTCAGCACACATATCTCTGCAATAAATTCTTCTGAAACATTTATCAAGATGTGGACTGATGTACTGATGAAAGGTGGTTATATTGTACTTGGAGTTCCATATTAGATTAACACAGCTATAATAGACATGCAGGAATCAAGAAAAGTCTTGTTTGTTAAATGATGTATCTATTAGTTTCTTTCTAGAGGATTTCTAATTATTTCCAACACAATGATTTTACTTTCAGGCGTATGTGTTAGACAGGAACAACAGCTTTTCAGAAAGTGAATCTAACAAAGTGATTGTATGATACTTAGCACAACATGACTATGGACTGCTATTGATACCTAAGGCTAACTGCATGCTGAATAGGCCATAATGTCAAATTAGATGCTATTTGAGATTCACAGAGTACATTTTCTGAATGCCTACATATGCATTAGTAATTCAGCACCTCCATTCTGGGAGATCTCTCAATGTAGAGTTAATGGCTACTATAGAACACAAACAGTGAAAGAAAATAATGGGTTGCACAGAGGAGAGTCTCTGTCATGTTGTGTGGACTGAGAGAGCAAAAGTCCTTTACAGAAGAAAGTTATCTAAACAGAGATGAAAACAAAGATGTTTACAATAGAAAATTCTGTGAGTTAGTAAGAAGGGGGGAGAACAAGAACTAAAGATAAAGCTGAAGATAAATTCACAGTCAGCAGTTTTAAGGAAATTTAACTGAAGGTAATTAACCATTAGAAGCAGCAGTGAAATATATGAGGATGACCTTTTTTTTTTAGTCTAAGACCAAAGTTCAGAGCCTTTCTGGACAATCCTTTCAGTCATAGAGAATATGCAAAATATAAACGTGAACAGGTTGCTAATGAGGCTATTTCTAAATATGATTTGCAAATTTACCTAAAAGAAGAGCAGAGAGTATTTTATGAAAAATAGAATAATACCAATACAGACCTAACTATGCATATTTCTTGAGGGAGTCAGTACTAAACTCAACGGTAATAGTAAACAGTGGCATTAAAGAAACAACAGGTGCAACAAGTTGTTTCCAGATTTTCACCACGCTCTTTGCCAAGCAGAAACCAGTTAATTCAACTGCAGGATGCTTTTTAAGTTACAACAGAGTTCAGCTTGCAGATGGGGCAGCCATGGCAGGAGGTGTGGTAAAATCACCTTTCCTATACTTACGAGCTCCAGGCCTTGCAATCCATTCTGCACACTCTGTTCTGGCTGGCCCATCACCTTGTTAATTTCCTGTCATTGATCTTACTGCGTATTTGTGAGATATAAAGTACTGCAGTAAATTAACAATTAATTTGTTAATAGAAATAATGCATCTCTGAAGTCACTGGTAGCTCAGCACTTTAGCCCACAACTTTCAATAAGCATAGCTATGAGAACAATTCTCTTGTTAGGATGCAATTTACAGTATTTCCTAAAGATCTTGTCATTTCAGGCCTGTCAGACTGTGCTGAATGAGTCATCTTTAATTCTTCTCCCAGTAGTACTCTTCACGTATAATTAATTGTAAGATGTGTATATACCTAATATTGTCCATTAGAGGGATATCTGACAGCTTCTATATGCAAATGTCACTCTCTTTCAACCAAGACAATTATTTACATAGTGTTTATAAACATATGGTAAATCATTTTATAGAATGCATTTCAATATTGTGGGGTTCTTGGGAGAAATATTGTGAAAGCCATCTGCATGCAAGTAAGATAGTGAAGGGTGTGGCATGAAGGCTGCTAACTGTGAAAATCCTAATATCTGCTGTATTGTTATTGTATTTGTCCTTTTTCATCATGCAGACAGTGACAAAATCTGAGCCTGTTACTCCTAGAGCTTAAGCTTTTGATCATCAGACATTTTTCTGCCACTAACCTTTAAAAATGTTTCTCAGAATTGTGAGTAATGAATCATGTTTAGTTAAAGTTTTGTATTTCCTAAAACAACATATCAAAGTTTCATTGACCTTTTCATCTATTTAATTAAAAATGTGTTTCACCATCTATGATAGTTTCATCCATCTACCATAATCCCGCTCAGCTGCTGCCTGTCAGTGTCACAAGTTTATGGAAAAAAGTGTGATAAACATATTCCTCAAGTTAAAGACTGAGCCCTGCATAAATCCTGCATTCAAACTTTTGCCCCTAAAATTTCCATCATCTTCCAACAGTCCTCCATCATCTTCCAACAGTCCTGGATGACTGGGGAGGTTCCGCTGGACTGGAGGCTGGCTGATGTCGTGCCCATCTATAAGAAGGGGCTCAGGGAGGATCCAGGGAACTACAGGCCTGTCAGCCTGACCTCGGTACCGGGGAAAGTCATGGAGCAGGTGATCTTGAGTGCTATCAAGAAGCACTTGCAAGAGAACTGGGTGATCAGGCCCAGTCAAAACGGGTTCATGAAAGGCAAGTTCTTGCCAGACTAATCTGATCACCTTCTATGACCGAGTGACTAAACTCTTGGACGAGGGAAAGGCTGTGGATGTGGTCTTCCTGGACTTCAGTAAAGCCTTTGATACAGTTTCTCACAGCATTCTGCTTCAGAAACTGTCGGCCTCTGGCCTGGACGGGCGCACACTCTCCTGGGTGGAAAACTGGTTGAATGACCGGGCCCAGAGGGTGGTGGTAAATGGAGTTAAATCCAGCTGGAGGCCAGTGACAAGTGGGGTTCCCCAGGGCTCAGTGCTGGGTCCAGTCCTGTTAATGTCTTTATCAACGACCTGGATGAAGGCATCGAGTGCTCCCTTAGCAAGTTTGCAGATGACACCAAGCTGGGTGGAAGTGTCGATCTGCTGGAGGGTCGGGAGGCTCCGCAAAGGGACCTGAACAGGCTGGACTGCTGGGCTGAGACCAACAGCATGAGGTTTAACAAGGCCAAATGCCGAGTCCTGCACTTGGGGCACAACAACCCTAAGCAGAGGTACAAACTAGGAGAAGTCTGGCTGGAAAGCTGCCAGGAGGAGAAGGACCTGGGGGTGTTGGTTGACAGCCGACTGAACATGAGCCAGCAGTGTGCCCAGGTGGCCAAGAAGGCCAATGGCATCTTGGACTGTATCAGAAATGGTGTGACCAGCAGGTCCAGGGAGGTTATTCTCCCTCTGTACTCGGCACTGGTGAGACCGCACCTTGAGTACTGTGTTCAGTTCTGGGCCCCTCACCACAAGAAGGATGTTGAGGCTCTGGAGCGAGTCCAGAGAAGAGCAACAAAGCTGGTGAAGGGGCTGGAGAATAAATCTTATGAGGAGCAACTGAGAGAGCTGGGGTTGTTTAGCCTGGAGAAGAGGAGGCTGAGGGGAGACCTTATTACTCTCTACAACTACCTGAAGGGAGGTTGTGGAGAGGAGGGTGCTGGCCTCTTCTCCCAAGTGACAGGGGACAGGACGAGAGGGAATGATCTCAAGCTCCACCAGGGGAGATTTAGGCTTGAGATAAGGAAAAAATTCTTCACGGAGAGGGTGGTTAGGCATTGGAACAGTCTGCCCAGGGAGGTGGTTGAGTCACCGTCCCTGGAGGTGTTTAAGGTGAGGGTGGATGAGGTACTTAGGGGCATGATTTAGGAATTGGTGGGAATGGTTGGACTCGATGATCCAGTGGGTCTCTTCCAACCTGCTTATTCTGTGATTCTGTGATTCTGTGGATGCCTAAGACATATTTCGTTTGTGGCCTATGTGATGGGATAAAAAATCCTTGTATGAAGTGTGTGGATGATTGGGAAATGGAGGGAGAATGTCCGTACAATGGATGGATGCATCTGACCTTCACAGGGACATCAGCAAACTTAGAGAAGTGCACTAGCAGGAAGCCTCCTGAAGTTCAACAAATACAGATGCCCCAGGGCCAGAATAACTCCATGTATTAATACAGCTATGAGGCAGAGGGGCTGCGGGGCATCCTGGCAGGAAAGCACCTGAGCAGAAGCAGCTGGATGTAAGGAAATAATACACCCTGAAGGGAAGGAAGCCTGGTAACACAGACCCACTGAAATTATAATTTATAGGGAATGTCATGTTCAAGTATTATGAACATGCAATGAACCTGTAGGTTACAGTAATAAAGTTTATTTTTCTGTTTACTTTGCTTTTTAAATATAATAATAGGTTTAAGTACTTATATAAGTTAAAGAAAAATGAGATATTGCTTTAAAATTTGATAGCAAGACATCAATCTGTCGCATCTCCGAAAGCCTAAGTTACACAATGAGAGTATATTCTGTGTCATTATCCAGAAGCATAACTGCATAAAAAATATCAATTTCCATCATTATTTTTTTCCAATTAACTTTTGTAAAATCATAACATATCAAGACATAAAAAACTTCATTGTCCAACCACAAAAACCTCTAAGAATCAATGTGGGCAGCTTAGATTTTACCCCTAAAAAGTTACAGGCATGATCTGCATGTGCTTCTTAAGATACTGGGAAACTGGTGGCTATGGTAACCGAGAGACAAGAGTCTTGTTATCAAGTAGTTTTATCTTCCAAATCTTTGTTGGATACTTTATGTCCGATTTAAGTCCATCATATCTGGAATGACAGAAACATCCAGCTTTAATATCACATCTAAACTTCTAGCATTCATCACAGCACCACTTCAAAGATATTTTTGTTCAACTTCTCAATGAAATGGATTGCACAAATGTCAAATCAAACTTTTTACTTCTTTTGTATACATTGTTCTGATGAGAGAGCACTATTGTCTGTGGCTGTAAAATAAAACTAATAAGATAATTCACCAAATAAAACCCCCAAACATCCAAAGTTGCAGGGAGAGTTAATATTTTTTATCCTCAGAAAAAGTAGTCTTTATGAAAAGTCACTGAGCTAGGTTGAAGATTTATTCCAAACAAAATCTCCCTTTCTAAATTTATTTTCTCTGGCTAAATGTATGTCTTAATTTTGTATACTTCTAAAGAGATTTAGATTTTATGCCCATATTTTAAGGCAACTGAGAGACCCATGGTTTAATATTTTTTAATGTTATTTCCTGAAACTATTATGTTAGACTGTTCCTCCAGGAATCAATTTTTGGGGATAGACAGTAAACTCATTTTTATTGCAACCCATTCCAGCCATTAAGCAGCATAATTTCAGCTACCATGGAAATGCTGATTAAATCTACAGGTTTTATTTTGCCATTTTATCTGCACCTTGACAACTAATTGCTAGTTTGGTTAGGCATCAAAGGGGCATTGAATTCTTGGAATAAAAATGCAGTGATATTGCATCCTAGGAAGGAGTGGATTGGTCTCATATGCATTTATTGCTTGCTAAATGGTACACTGCTATCCATGCCTTTTTCCTCCTCTGTGGTCATCAGTAACCTGAGATGGAATGAATTAATGCCAGCATCCTCCTCTCTATAACCTCCCCTCAGGTAGTCATAGAGAGAAATGAGGTCTCCTCTCAGCCTCCTCTTCTCCAGGCTAAACAACCCCAGCTCTCTCAGCTGTTCTTCATAAGGCCTGTTCTCCAGCCCCTTCACCAGCTTTGTTGCTCTTCTCTGGATTCGCTCCAGAGCCTCAACATCCTTCTTGTGGTGAGGGG
The DNA here is from genome assembly GCA_033459285.1 of Clamator glandarius. Lineage (NCBI taxonomy): Eukaryota > Metazoa > Chordata > Aves > Cuculiformes > Cuculidae > Clamator > Clamator glandarius. The sequence goes on from JAUNZM010000032.1 coordinate 1,185,053, forward strand.
CCCAGAACTGAAGACAGGATTCAAGGTGTGGTCTCACCAGTGCTGAGTACAGAGGGAGAATAACCTCCCTGGACCTGCTGGTCACACCATTTCTGATACAAGCCAGGATGCCATTGGCCTTCTTGGCCACCTGGGCACACTGCTGGCTCATGTTCAGTCGGCTGTCAACCAACACTCCCAGGTCCCTCTCCTCCAGGCAGCCTTCTAGACAATTTTAAATTATGACTAGGAGAAGTCTGTAGCACTGCATAGGGTTGTTGTGCCCCAAGTGCAGAACCCGGCATTTGGCCTTGTTAATCCTCATGCCATTGGACTCTGCCCAGTGGTCCAGCCTGTTCAGATCCCTTTGCGGAGCCTCCCGACCCTCCAGCAGATCGACACTTCCACCCAGCTTAGTGTCGTCCACAAACTTGCTAAGGGAGCACTCAATGACTTCATCCAATGATAAAGACATTGAACAGGGCTGGACTCAGCACTGAGCCCTGGGGAACCCCACTTGTCACTGGCCTCCAGCTGGATTTAACTCCATTTACCACCACCCTCTGGGCCCGGTCATTCAACCAGTTTTTCACCCAGGAGAGTGTGTGCCCGTCCAGGCCAGAGGCCGACAGTTTCTGAAGCAGAATGCTGTGAGTTGTTAAACCTAACATCCATGAACGTTGGACTGAGACATAAATGTTGAGTTACTTGGCCAAGACTATGTGACATACATGAAGAAATAATGTAGCAATAATCGCTTCCTGTCATAATTTAATTCTTCAAAGCAAGATGCAAAACCAGATGTTTTAAAGCACAGAAATGTTGTTGATATAATTTATTTCTTTATACTGCATGATTTTTAGCAAAACCTAATGCAGGAGAATGTGACCTGACCTTGACACATGGAATAAAAGAGACAATCTTTCACTTGAACACGGCAAACAGAAGTAAGTAAGAACAAACATTTTAATGACCCTAGAAATAGTATTTGATAGATACTGTTGCTGATTTAAATATCCTTCAGCCATATTTTGAACCCTCGTTGCATGGTGAGGTCATATCATTTGTATCATTAGGTAATCTTAAGTACTTAAGTACTGTGTACAATGTCCTTATAATTTAACACCCATTTATTTTTTAAATGGAACCCGTATATTATGGCAAAGTTGAAAGTCATGTAGTCTGTTCTGAAACATGCAAATAATACTCTTTTGTGCTGAGAGGAATTAAACATATGTATCAAGAGGAGAATATGTCCTGAAGTCTAATCCTTGTCTAGCTGTTTTCTCTACAACAAATTACATTTTATCTTAATCAATGTTGTTAATTTTGGCAATAGGTATCCTAAAATTTTATATTATGAAAGTTAAGGGCAACAGAAATTAAGGCTTTTTTGCAGAATGAAATTTTGAATTTTTAAAAGTCGCACAGATTTCTAAATAACACCATGTGGTAGAGCTGATCCGTAAGTCATTACATTTTTGGATTAACTAAATGCTGCTTACTGTATTTCCACTTATAAACTCAGTTCAGAAATTTAATTTACATAACATTATAGCCAAGAAAATATTACATGAAGATTTCGCTGCCTGGCATTATCTTTTCTTCAGTTGTAGATAAATATTCTCCTTCCTGTCCCATTTGCTGTATAAGGCCTCTGAGCAATTTGGGCAACAATTTTTTTTCCTAAAAGATCCTCAGGATGTTTAGATCAAGGAAGAGAATTCAAATGATGGGAAAGTTTAGATTAAAGAAAGTAACACAGGTGCTTTTTTATAACTGTGGTAGAAAATTTAGATTCTGCTGCAGCACTACAGACCATCTGCACCCAACAATCTCTTACTATTGAAATGAAGACCTGTATATTTCTGATTTATAAATAAATGTAACTCCAGATTTAATGTGATGTTAATTTTAAAGGGTTGTTTATGTTTGGCTTCACTTGCCAGTTTTGTTGCTTACCTCTGACAGGTCATTTCTGCTCTAGAGAGATTGTTTCATGAGGCAGCTAACACCCTTTAGATCACCTATATACTATAAAGAAGAACCAAATCTTTGGATTTTACATGTTTCTTTAATCTCTAGGTATTTCTAATTTCTGCATTTAGTACTTGGTCTAATCCTAGAAAGTAACCACTTTTCTTGATATACAGAATAGCAAAACTCTTACCTATACTCCCAAAATTTACTATGCTCCACTGTCTATACCATCTCCACAGACTTTCTGCCTTGCAGTAGAAGATCTGACTTGTAATTTACCCACTGAATTATATGGTGTGACAGGTCTAAAAAAACCCAACCCAGCAAACACACATATACACCCCCCAAAAATTCCAAGCCAAAGTAATAGGGAAAGTGCTCTTGTTTAAGAGAGTCTGGAGATTTTTATTTTTTTTTGTCAGTTTGAAACAATTGCAGTGTTTTAGCCAAGGTTTGTCCTTCTCTTAACAAATTATTGGCAAAGGTAATGAGTCATTGCCTTCGTAGTGGAGTACCTCCTCAAAAGCACTACTCCTTTTCCATACTCCAAAGACATGTGCCTGCCTTGTTCAAGAGGAATCACACTGAACACTGTTCATGGGAATAAAATGTTAGCTAACTGGTGAGAATTAGCACCATCAGATTATTGCTTTGACTAAATTGTCAGATATAATTTTTCAGTGTTATTTTGAAGGTGGAAGAACCAATTGTAGTATGTCAACCCAAACCAACAAAGTTAGGCACGTGTTCTTCCTTTAGTAGTAAATAATAGAAGTTTGAGGCAGTTATAGGCTTTCTGTATGTGACATTGTTGACTCATGTTCATCCTCGATGCATAACAAACCTCACATCTTTTTCTGTGAAGCTGCTAACTACTCAGTCCACATCCTACATTTTCATAGCTAATTATTCATGCTTAGGTGCAGAACCTTGCCTTTGTCCCCACTGAATAAACATCCTATGGTTTTCAAATGCTTTCCCATTTTGTTAAGTTCATTTGAATTCTTAGCTTGACCTCCATCCTTATTTGTATTCCCTAAAAGCTTTCTTATCTGCAGATTTAAAAACTCATTGAGATTTCACAAAACTGTATTGAAGACAAAGGTCTTAATACTTGGTACTCATCCAGATCTTAAAATGTAATAGATTCAGAAAAAGCACACAATCCTTAAACAGTGGACCTCCTCATTGAAAAAGTTTGGATTACCTGATCCCAAGTGATGTGAGCATTTGGGACTATGTTATTTGGGGGCTATGTTTATGAATATTAAAGAAGAATGCCCACCTTGTTCCATAATTTACATTAAAAGATCCCTGTGCGAAATTATTTTTAAATTGGAACTAGTTTCCTGAAATAGCAAGAAAAATTATTACAGACTTTATCAAAATAAGAGGTGATATTTTAGGCAGAGAAGTGAAAAATTTCTGGTAATTAATTTTCTAAATGATATTCATTTGATTATTTGAATTTAAATGCAATTTTAGGATCTTTCTATATTTAACTCTCTCTGTACAATACACCTATGTTACTAATGGCAAAGGCAAGCTCTTGCGACACCTTTTCACATGTTATTGCTATGAAAGATTTATTACCATTCTCTATTGGAAATCACCTCTCCATGCCCAAGGAATATTACCAGAGTAACTGCTGTCTTAGTGATGAGTCAGCTGAGCCAGTTTTCTGAAACATTTTATGAATTATATGCGGTCCGGTACCAAGATGGCTAGTGTTTTCAGATGGCTGTAAATGAAGGGACATGCTTGAAATTAATTTTTAAAATTTTTTTAAGACTCTAGCAGCTTGTGGAGGGCTTTAGAAGTGGAATTTTTTTTTTGGAGGGGTGTTTTTTTTTGTTGTTTTTTTGTGTTTTTAAAGAGTACCCTCAGTCAGAATTTAAGCTGAACACTAGGAAAGTTTTCAGAGCTCAGCTTTATCTCTATATCCTGTAGTTCAGTGCTTCAGTAATGTTTGAGTGGATTTCCAGGAACACAGGCTGGGATACAGCTGAAAGACTCTGAAGGGAGTCCTGTCCCTACAAGGCTTTAGTTTTCTATGGGCTGAATTTTCATGCTTAGCAGAGGTACATGTACAACGAACAAGGAAAACCATGCCATTAGCCTTAAAAATCTGCATTTTAAACACAATGATTTTCATTTTACAACTGTCAGTAGGTCATCATGGGGGACACTCTCCAGTGCTCCTGAGATGGCAGTTAGAACATATTGTATTAAGCAATATTCTCCCAGCACTTGTGACAAACTGATAGGGATGGGTTCATCACAAGAATTAATAAAATTCAAAGTAATTGTCACTGGCAGTAATGTTTCTTAATTATTCTGAGACACAGTGAATAAGGCCAACAACCAGGCTTTGTACTACATGAATTTTTTATCATTTAGTAAATTACTTTGTGGTATTTTGTTGTGAAAAATATATCTGTTTATGTATGTGCTGAGGAGAAGGAAACTGTATTTTAAATTGTGTTTTCTGTCCCACTCTAGATTCTGGAATGTTTGAGCCTTCTCTATTTTTGAAAGGTTTTGAAAAAGTGAGTTGCAATTTGAAGCCAGAATATATCTCTATATCATCATACAGAATGACTGTACTTTAGGAAGGAACTGTGTCCTCCAGGAATGCTGTTTATTCATATGAACATTAATACACTTACAGACTACATCAGCTGAACAATTGTCATGGTTCCTGTACTAGATGAGCTTAGCTTACTACACATCTCTGTATTCAAAAAAAATCAGCTCAAAGGCACTCAACACACTCCAATTCCACAGCACGTCTTTTATTGCTTTAAGGTAAAGTACAAGCTATACTAGGAAGAAGGTCAGATCTGTCCAGAGAGAACTGTAATCTACATTAAAAAAAACTGCAAGAAAATTTATTTCCATTTTTAATCATATATGATGAAAGCAAGAATTTGAAATCATTAAAAATGTTGTGGGTTGTCAATACCTAGCCATATGGTTCTAATGTAGGAATAAGGAAGGAGAGTATGTATCTTCACCAACTATTGAGATATGAGGCAGAAAAATAATCACAAAATTTGCATCAAAAAGGTAATCCATATATTATATACAATGTCAGTCTACCAAAACCAGAAATAATTTGCTCTACTAATTTCACAGTAGAAGTTAACAAGAAGGTTCTTTAGGAGAAGGAAGTCCTTGCACTTCAAAATACGCACTCGTCAGTATATGGAAATAAAGAACTCAGTCTAGAACTTGCTGAATTACGCTGTTCCACAACAGGCAATTTATAGCAGTTTAATTCCCACAGGGAAAAGTCATACATACAAGAGTAAAAAAAAAGCTTGTCATGAATGCTGCTGCACTTTATTTGTTTTCCTTATTTTGTATACACTTTAAAAATGTTATTTATGGTTTCTCCAAAGGAAAAGGAATCATCACTTAAAATGATCTAATGGCTTTCAGTATCTACAAATATAAGCAGAGTTATAATAGCATGTTTCAAGTCTAGTAATATCATTAAATGCAGTGAGAAAAGCTTACAAGATAATTGTGATAGTAAGAATAATAAAATCTCGTCTCTTCATCTAGACTAAATGTATTAAAAGCTTTGTTAACAGTGAGGTTTACAGATCAGTCATCAGTCACTTATCTGGTCTCAATAAAACAAGACTGGGTATCTCTGAGGAGCCTTAGCAGGGCTGGGAAAAGGTCTAGGCATTTTGTAAGGAAACCATAGGGCAATAACGCTACTATGGCTGTTTTTCTCTCTTTGGTATTTTCAGTGTTTCTGTTGCATATGGAGATGGGACTTGTGAATCACAAAATGAAAAACAGAAAAAAAAAAAATAAGGAAGCATTAAAAGCAAACATAAATGATGAATGAGAGGCTTTGCTTGGAAAAGAAGGGGCACAAAGTAACACTTACCTGGAAGGAGAAACCAGTAATGGGAGTTTTGGGGCCTGAGTTCAGTGCCTGTAACCAGTAAAAGACAAACAGAAATTACACATAGTCATAATCGAGAAAGAATTATATACATTTTTTAATTAGTCTCACTTTAATTTTTCTTACTTGCTTGTGTCTGTCTGTTTATAAGTAGATGAAAGAAACTTTCTTTCACATGTACTTACATTCTATAATATGGAGCACCCTACCTAAGAGTTTAACAACTTTTTACTGCTTGACACCTTTCTAAACACTATTCAGCTGCCTTAATAAGATGATCTTATTATGCCCTCAGTTCAATTGTGAATTGCTGTTGGTCGCCCTACCCATTAGCTAAGGCAAAACACACAGCAATTCAGCTTGACATACTTAATGAGAATTCTGAGGCTGCTTGATTTATCAGCCTTTAACATTAGGATACTTCAGCAAAGCTTCAGTGTTATGAATGTTATGCACTGAATCTTTTGACAATACATAATGATCCTCATCATTGTGAAGCCTGTGAATAGAATAATCTGATCAGTTCATTAAGACTAGAGAGGTCTGAACACACTAATAATGCCATTGTTTACACTCTGAACACTGAAGACACAATTAATTTCTGGTGTAATTCCATAAAGTTTAATACAGTGGTTCTGTGCAATCTTTCAGCCTGAGGAAAATAAATCCTTCCTTTTGAGGAATGCTGAAACTCCACCCTGACAGGCTTTTTGGTATAATTACCCTCTTGACTGAAGTGTATTGTACTGGAGACTATTGAATTGCTGGAGATATAACTAGAGATTACTGATAATCAGATGTATATTATTGGAGATTTGTATAGTATAAGTTACGCTTGTAATTTTGCCACATATGCCGATTTTGAATCACTTAAGTAGTAACAGAGGAAAATATGTGATTCATCTCTTCTGAGCTTGATGGAGTTACATCAGCGTTGATTTTGTCAATGTGACTTTACCTTGATATGTCATATTTTGTGAAATTATACATGTGATAAAACTGTAGTAAGTCTAAATATATACTTTGGACCTAGAGAACATGGCTAAATCTACTTGTTTATTTATGATTTACTTGCTTTTAAAAATGAAATGGTGAGATGCACTGAAGTGAGATATTTGGAAAATCTACTCACACCTAGTGAATCTAACCTCCTTCAGGATGCAACTTTGTGCAAAACTAATCAGAACAGCTAAATTACGTTCCTGCTCTCAACTTCTGTTTAAAGAATGTCTCTGTCCAATGACTGTAGAGAAAGTAAACTACTGCTAAACAGTCAACATATGTCTATCACTTCAGACTTGATGATTTCCTACTTTGACTCATAGTTGTAATGTGAGGCACAAGAATTGACAGAGACTTAAATGAAGATTTGCAGGCCAGGATAGTATTCAAATCACTTGATTGCTTTATAAAGCTTTATTTGTAAACTTATTCAGAGGCCACCATGCAGGTGTTCTTCCAAACTGTATAGTTGTTTGCAGCAATAACAACAAAATTCTGCTGTCTTGGATAACTTGTAGCAGTTACCCTACAAGTGATACAGCTGGTCACCTGACTAAGTACCTTGCAATAGTTTTAGGGACTTGACATCCTGAATAAGGTTACTGGAGTAATTATCAAGGGGTAAATTAAATGCAAATAATGAGTAGATTAGCTTGGTTGAAGATACTAAATCCTTTAATATAAGATCTGGAATCACAGTGTATCCATTTTTGTGAGTTTGTGGGGGTGGGTGTTATCTATCAAAAGTGCCACAAAATTTGAAAGGCTCTATTTAACTTAGAAAAATAGTGGGAATTATTAACGTTCCTCAAAGAAATATGTCTTATCTTTAAGTCTGTTTTGTAGAAGAGTGTTTTAGATAAACTTTTTTATCCACTGTGTTGAAATTGCATCTCTCTACAGAGGTCAGTGGAGCTCTGGCTATTTCTGTGCCAATGTAGAGAAACAGAGTACTGAAGTCTCATGGTCTTCGGTGCAGGAAATTCCCTTTTGGCACATCTCTCAATTGCAGTATGAGTCTGGACTCTTCACTTCCACACTCATTCAGTTAAAATTGACTTTATGATTACAGAGGTGGGACCATATCCATGATAAATCCTTACTCTCTTCTGGTAATCAGGAATACGGTTATCAAGTGTTTATAAAACTTTCATTTTGTAGAAACAACTATTTGTCTGCCTGTCTATTCATATCTACATCAATAAGCAACTTCTTCATTAAGCCACTTAACTGAGTTCCTTAACCAAATCACTAAACTTTTCCAATAATCTAGTACAAAATCTTGCCTATTTCCCAGTGCTGAAAAACATCTCAGGCAGATTGCACTTGACATTTATAAATGTACAATAAGTGACATGATTTTATGCAAGAATATACAGCAATGGATTCATGAATATATTGCTCACCTATTATCTTTACCAGCTCCTCTAGGAATAAGTGACACAAGGACTTCTTCCTTATCCACAAAGAATCAAAATTTCAACTACTTTTCTTTAAAAAGTAGTGATTATTGTGCTCCCTAGAAAACTAGGGACTGAAGGTGAGGAAGAGTTTCACAGCATTTACAGTTAGTTTTTATTTTTCCTAGTACGTTATCTCAGTGCTCTATCTTGTTACACAGATTGTGTGAAATAAGAAGATGGCAGATCAGCTATTGCCATGTTTAAGGTTTACTTTCCTGTGCCAAGTTTTGTAGAAAACATTTGTTGTAGAAGTTGTAGAAGCAATAGATACATCAAACCCAGGACTTTCTAAATATCACTGTCATCAGTCACTTCTTATCAACTTGTTGCTGCCTTTAAAAACTATTTCATGTTCACTTGTAAGTGAAATGCATAAATCACATTTTTAATATCTTGGTTTACTGTCTCTAGGCACAGGTTCTATTACTAGTCATGTCTGATAATGTATTACCTTTAGAACACTTGGAGCTAATTATTGGCTCAAAAGTAGTTCTTTTATGACACACAGAAACAGTTTGTGGGTTTTTGTAATCATAATACTTAATCACAATTATAGGCATAATTTGGATGAATACACAGTGAATATGAAAAACTAAAATTATCAGCTTTTTTTAAGCTAGACTAAATACTTGAATGCAGTTAGGCTTTTAAAAAGCCTGATTACTCTGTGGTAATGCCCTTCTTTCATCTATTCCTGCCAAATGACTAGACTTTTGCTTCAAACACTCCAATTCCCTTGCTAGTTTCTTTGCACTTTCTAGTAAATACCTGTCACCATTTTCCTTACTCCACATTCTACCAAATCCATTTCTAAAAAGGGCAGTGATAGTTTTTATTCTCTTCAGTTTTTATGAAAAAAAGAAATAATGGTTTCATTTTTATCCATCCTGCATTTATTACAGAAGTATATATTATAAATATTCAAGGAATAAATACATTTCATCAAAAGGCCAACAAATTCCCAAAGAAAGACAGGTGTTCATAAAAGATGATACTTGAGTATGTAAGTTAATATCCTCATTCTTCCTCTGTGGTCACGAGATGCTGAGGTTCTAGATTCATAAATTACAGTATAAACATGCCTTCTCACTCCATGTAAAAATAGACAGATACGTCTCCTTGAATTGTAGGTCAACTTTGAATAAATGCATTTTTGTATTTTCATGGGTAGTATTTTTAAGGACAGATGTTAGAGGTCCATGGAGAAATAAAATTCAGCTGATACCAGGAAAACCTTGCTTAATTCTGTCATAATCAGCATTAAATAGCACAGGACTAATTTATTTTGTTCTCACTTCTAAATTTACTAATTTTATCCACAAATCAGGTGACCACCCAAACTAAGTAAAACAGTTTTTACTCAGTTTGGATGATTAGAGACTGTTCCTAATTCTTTTTTCCTCAACTGAATCAAGTGTAAAGATCTCAGTCAAGTTTCACCTGCCCTGTTAGAGCAAGTTCCATTCAGATATTTCATTCTTGACAGATAGAAATTAAAATGTCAATCTCTACAGTTATTTTCCTCTTCACCGAAAAGGGTGACAATGGTGGAAGTCTAACCACAATGCAAATGAAATATATAAGGGAATTTTAGTGAAACAAATTAAAAATAAATACCTCAGCAGATGAGATTTTTGATGAGGCGTGAGATTGTTTAGGTCTCTTTTTCTTATTTGTTTTTCCCCTCAGAAACAGTCTTGTAGCAGGCTTTGCTCAAGACAGTATGACTACCGCCCACAAGAAAAATGGGAATATTGAAACAAAGAAGCTGAAATGTTGCTTCCTCATCACACAAAGTTGAAAATAAAGATAAAAGCTGTCATATGAAATTTAATCCTTCTCATGAAAGATCCTTACTTTATTAAGACTACAATCAAATAATGTATTCAAAAGATAGGTGTCAAATCATTTCTGTTCTTTATAAATTAGCACTTTCCTCTATTTTATTACTATTTTTACTAAAAGGTATGTATTTTTTTTCCAGTGAAGTAGCATTCTAACAGCGTACAAATATTTTTGTTCCTAATTAAATAAATAAATTTCTTTTGTGAAAAAAGTGTAGTCTGTTTTCCCCTATTCTGCAATGTTTACTTCTTTTTAGCAAAGATTTTTCTCTGGGAAATTTATTTTAGACATATTAATATGTTAAAGGTTGCCTTTTAAACACTCCATATGAGGTTTTCTTTGTGCAATATGCCAGATGAATGCATACTTAATTTATATAATATCTAGAACAAATAATGATAAAATATTTCATATAAGATGTGAAAAAATGTCACCTATTGCTCATTTATAATATGTTTGTCATTGTAGGCTACATATTTAGGTCAGATTAAATTGTAAGGAAAATGATGACTCAAATATCAGTAAGCATGGTTCTTATTGTGCACAAAAGGAAATACTTCTGTTCCTAACTAGAAAAGATCTTAAATATAGGAAGAAACTGAAAAATTTTGCAAATGAAAAAATCATGACTAAAACTATTATAGCTTTGGTTTTGACTTAAAATAACTTTTCTTTACATAAAGACACTGAATGAGTCTTTAGTTATCTATTGGACACTGCTTACAAGTGTATAACGTTATGGGATTTTTGTCATGCCATTCTAACTCTACAGAATTGTTGAATAACATAGGTTGGAAGGGATATATAGATATCACAGAATCACAGAACCACAGGATCACTAGGTTGGAAAAGACCCACAGGATCATCAAGTCCAACCATTCCTATCTGCCACTAAACCATGCCCCTCAGCACCTCATTCACCCAACTTTTAAATACCTCCAGGGTTGGGGACTCAACCAACTCCCTTGGCAGCCTGTTCCAGTGTCTGATGAACATTCCTTTGAAAAATATCTTTCTGATATCTGGTCTGAACCTCCCCTGGTGCTGCTTGAGGCCATTCCTCCTTGTCCTGTCCCCTGTTACTTGGGACAAGAGGCCACCTCCCTCCTCTTTACAACCTTCTTTCAGGTAGTGGTAGAGAGCAATAAGGTCTAGCTTCTGCCTTCTTTTCTCTAGGCTAAACAACCCCAGTTCCCTCAACCACTCCTCATTAGACTTGTTCTCCAGTCCCTTTACCAACTTTGTCGTTCTTCTCTGGACATGTTTCAGAGCCTCAACATCTTTCTTGTAGAGATTTCATTTAGCTGGCTCATGTTCAGCTAGCTGCCAATGAACACCCCCAGGTCTTTCCCCTCCAGGCAGCTTTCCAGCTAGACTTCTCCTAGTCTAGCTCTGCTTAGGGTTGTTGTGCCCCAAGTGCAGGACCCGGCCTTTGGCCATGTTAAACCTCATACCATCAGTCTCAGCCCAGCGGTCCAGCCTGTTCAGATCCCTTTGAAGAGCCTCCCAACTCTCCAGCAGATCCACACTTCCACTCAGCCTAGTGTCATCTGCAAACTTACTTAGAGTGCACTCGATGCCTTCATCCAGGTCATTCATAAAGACATTGAACAGGGCTGGACCCAGCACTGAGCCCTGATGAACCCCACTTGTAACTGGCCTCCAGCTGGAGTTAACGCCATTTCCCACCACTCTCTGGGCCCGGCCATCCAACCAGTTTTCCACCCAGGAGAGTGTGCGCCTGTCCAGTCTAGAAGTGGCAGTTTCCGTAGCAGAATTCTATGAGAAACTGTATCAAAGGCTTTACTGAAATCCGAGAAGACCACATCCACAGCCTTTCCCTCATCCAGCAGGCGAGTCACTTTGTCATAGAAGGCGATCAGGTTAGTTTGGCAAGACCTGCCTTTCATGAACCCATGTTGACTGGGCCTGATCACCTGGTTCTCTTGCATGTGCTTCATGATAGCACTCAAGATCACCTGTTCCATGACTTTTCCCAGCACTGAGGTCAGACTGACAGGCCTGTAGTTCCCTGGATCCTCCCTGCGCCCCTTCTTATAGATGGGCACAACATCAGCCAACCTTTAGTCCAGTGGAACTTCCTCAGTCAGCCAGGACCTCTGGAAGATGATCGATAGGGGTTTGGGAAGCACATCCACCAGCTCCTTCAATACCCTTGGGTGGATTCCATCCGGCCCCATAGACTTGTGGATGTCTAGCTGGACAAGCAAGTCTCTAACCACCTTCTCTTGGATCATGGAGCACTGTTCTGCTCCTCTGACTCCTGGGTTTGTACATCCAGGGAACAACTTTCATTGCTATTAAAGCTTAGGCAAAGAAAAAATTAAGTACCTCAGCCTTATCCTCATCCTTTGTCACAGTTGTTCCATTTGCATCCGATAGGGACTGAATATTCTCCCTGGTCTTCCCTTATTGTTAATGTATTTATAGAAGGATTTTTTGTAATCTTTCACTGACTTCGCCAAGCTGAGGTCTAGTTGGGCTTTAGCCCTTCTGATTTTTTCTCTACACAATCTCACTTCCTCCCTGTAGTCCACCCAAGACGTTTGCCCCTTCTTCCAAAGTTCATAGACATTCCTCTTCTTTTTGATGTCCCTCAAGATGTCCCTGCTAAATCAAGCTGGTTTTTTCCCTGCCAGGTCCTTTTCCGGAACATGGGGATGGCTTGCTGGTAGGTGCTAGAATTTCCTTTGTGAGGAGTACCCTGCCCTCACGGGCTCCCTTGTCCTTAAAGACTGTCTCCCCTGGGTCTTTGCCAAGCAGCCTTCTGAACAGCCCAAAGTCTGCCCTCTGGAAGTTTAATGTGACTGTTCTGCCAATCCCCCTCCTCACCTCAACTAGAACTGAAAATTCTACCATCTCATGTCCACTTCGTCCCAGGAGTCCTCCAACCATCACATCCCCCACAAGGCCTTTTGTGTTCACAAAATGCGGGTCCAGGAGGGCACCTTCCCTTATTGGTTCACTCACCAGTTGTGTGAGGAAGTTGTCTTCCAGACACTCCAGGACCCTTATTGCTGGCTGCCCATGCTGCGTGCATTGGTGTAAATGCACTTCACCTGGGTGGGCGAACCCTCAGCTCTAATAAAAGGAATAGAGTTCATTCCCAACTGACTGGTCTTTGGAATATCTAACACCTCAGTTCCATTTTCATCCTCTCTGCCACCAGATGTACTCACCCCACTTGCTCTGTGGTGATATACTAGCAGTCCTTGCCAGCCCATGATCTCTCAGGCACTGGACTTCCACTTTCAGGCTCCTGGCTTGGTCCCCTTCCCCCTTCAAATCTAGTTTAAAGCTCTATTTATGAGCCCCGCTAGATTTTTAGCGAGGACTTTAGTACCCCTAGGAGACAAGGGTGCCCCATCCCTAATAAGGAAGCCTGGGAGTGCGTGGGCCTGTCTGTGATCAAAAAACCCAAAGTTTTGCTCCTCACACAAGGTTTGGAACAAGGTATTAATCAACTGATTCTTCTTGATGTCTTGCTCTTCATTCCTTAGCGCCGGAATGGAACTAAACACTATTTGCACCCCAGAGCCCTCCATCATTTTCCCCAGAGACCTGAAGTCCCTCTTAATTGCTCTCAGCTTCCTGTGTTGTGTGTCATTGTTGCCAGTGTGAAATACTGGCAAAGGGCAATAATCTGTGGCTTTCACCAAGATAGGAAGTTTTCTAGTGACATCCTTCACTGATGCCTCAGGTAGGCAGCAGACCTCCCCGTGGAGTGGGTGGAGTCTGCAAAGAGGTCCCTCTGTTCCCTTTAGAAGGGAATTCCCCAAGATAATCACTCTCCTCTTCTTTATCTCAGAGGATGTTTTGATGGTCATTTGGAGGCAGCCTAGGGAATGTTTCTAGGCTGTGGGAGCCATCCTCTTCATCCACGGGGATGGATTCCACTTGCAGTGTTTTGTATTTATTTTGCAAGGGAATCTGGGGGTTTGTTGTCTGAATGAGGACAACAGGCTTCCTGTGCTGGGCAGGAACATGCTGCCATTCCCAATCTTTTTTTCCCCCTCAATCTTGTAGCTGCCAGGTGAGTGTTGCTCAGCCGCAGTAGCTCCAGCTGAGTTTGTGAGAGGGCGCTGCTCCACTGATCTGTCTCCCCCTCACACTCCCTGATAGTCCTCAGTCTAGTTACCTCCTCCCTCCACTCTGACACCATGCAGAGGAGTTCCCCCATGTGAGCACAGCTTCCACAAGTGAAGTCAGTATTGGCCTGCAGCCCAGGGTCTGGGTGGCTGCATGTGCTCACTGATGCTCTGGCTGCGGGGTTACATCCATCTTGGCTGCTGCAGCACCCAGAGCAGCTTTAATTTTCTGCCAGGTGGCCACCATCTTACATGACTATTCTCTTGAATACTTAGTCATACATAATCTCTTCAGCAACCTGCTCCATTGAAAAAGGCTCCATGTAGAAGAGGGAACATGTCTTTATTTTATTCCTTAAATATTTTTTTCTCATTTGTACAGTTTCCAGAATAGTTCTCAATAACTGAGACTGTGTTGCCCTATGATGGCTCTCATACTCCATAATATTGACACAAGCAAAAAAAAGAAAACTTGCAGTACTTTTGGAGAACGGTTAATCCCAGCTGCTGAGTATTGAGGGTTTGAGTGGTGGGGAGCAGAATTTAATTGCCTTATGTTATCTTTAAATATATAGTATAGACTACATTATATATATATAAAAAAATTATATCTGGTTACACCAGTGGAATCTTGAAGAGTTACAAAGGACAAATAAATTAGGGGAAATATTTGACCTATTGGCTTCCTGTTTTCAGTTAAGATGAAGATGTATTTTCCTTCAATGTAAGCATTGGCCTCCTCTTTGTTTTAGTCAATACTTAGTTCTTGATTCAATTAATCTCAATAGATACCAAAACAAAGATCAATATTTATTTATTAAAAACCATGGAAATTATTTATACGTGGGGAGCAAGTAATATATTTCCAAGAAATTTCTGTTAACAGCTTACTTGAAATATTTGAAAAAGAACACTTCTTAGTGGAATAAGTAGTGTCTTTGGCCTTGCTAGTTATATTAAAGCACCTGAAATTTTCCATATATTTTCTTTAAAAGTTTATGTGTGTTTGGGTTTTGTGTGTTCTAAGATATCTGATAAGATTTATGAAGATTTCTTAGGAAGAGAGAAAAAGAGGTCTTCAACAGATATGGTTGCCTGCTTTGAAACTTGAAATTAATATGCTCCCAACTTAGTCATGTATTTCCCTTATTCCTTGGCCCATTTACCAAGTGTGGGAAAGAGAAGCTGTTGTACCATGCAAGACTTGGAAGACACCTTGCCCCCTTTTATGTGACCTGGTACATGGTATGCTGTGCTTTGTGTGCTTGGTGTTTCTTTCACAAGTTAATCAGAGGCCTCTTGAAAGACTGGTCTGCCTAAGACTGAATTTTGCCTGTATATGACTCAGTTATATTCTTTTTCTCTTCTGAAGATGAATTCTCACTTCCATTTTCTTATGCTTTCAGTAGAAACGGTGGGAAAGAGAATAAATGAACTGAAATAATGTCTACTAGTAATGACATATAATTATCTCCATAAGTTTCATGCACATTAAGTATGGATAGATCAATATCCTTTAAAAATGTGGAAAAATATGAATATTATTGGGGGCTGAATGTCGGTCAGCTTTGTAGCCTTTTTCAATTCAATGTTCCTAAAAATTCTTTTTTATTAGAGGAGAATTATTTTCCCTTTTTTCCAAAGATCCTTTAAAGCACTTCTTCCGAAAAAATAAAACCATCCCACCATCCCACAATAGAAAACAGCTGAGGTTGCAGTCATCTTAAGAAGCATATAGTTAAAACAGAATTACAGAGACCCATCAGTTGCTTAGGTTCTAAGTAACAAATATCAAATGAGAACTGATAGCAAACTGTTTGTGTAAAAGTTCACTAAATAAATTTATTGACCAAAATATGAGCAGATTCCTAAAAAAGGTATTTTTTTCCCCAGTAACAGCCTGAATTCATTGGTTAAATTATTCATTGACAAAAAAAATGTGGTTCTTAGTGATCCACAGATCAATTAACCTGTCATTTTGCATACAAATTTATTAAATCCTTTCAGATCTTCCTTTGTATTAAGCCCTTATTGTTAATTTGAAGAGATTAGATATTTATTTAAATATATTTAATGTTTCCTGATAAAATGCTTAAAATGTGTCTGCTTCAGAAAATATATCTGCTTCAGAGAAATTAATCTGATATTCTAAGAATATTTTCAATAATATTCTAAAGAATATTTGGAGATGATGGAGTCCAATCCCCTGCTCTGGGCAGGGTCAGCTAGAGTAGGGGTTGCTCAGTTCCATATCCATCTTGCTTTTTAATATCTCTAAGGATGAAGATTCCACAACATCTCTGGGCAATCTGTGCTAATGTTTGAAAAACATATTTTTTTCCTTTTTTTTTTTTTTTAATATGGAATTACAAAAATTTCCATTTGTGGCCATTTTCTTTACTCTTGCCAGTATTTATGCATAGTGACATTCCTTCAAATTTTTCTTCTCAAGCCAAATCATTCCCAGCTCTCTCAGCCTTTCCAACTCATTGGGTGCTTTACTTCTCAATTTCTTTGACTGCAGAATTTTTAATGAAAATGAAGAATAACACAAAAATAACTATATTTTACTGCGCTGTTTCTACTGTGTGAATGTATATATGTAAGTGGTGGTTCTGTGTGAGATCACTTATGTATAATTCTCATTTTGAAAACACAAATAGTGATGAAACCTCATCTATAACTGACAATTAGTATTCTCCTCAACTTTAGTATAGAACCTATCACACTGGAAAAATATAAAAGAGGGCACAGGTTTCTCAACAGATAATTTACACTGTTGAGCAGAGAATCTCTTTGCCCTTTCAGGCAGAAACAGTTTTCTCCAAAGTGAGTAGTATGCTTATATATATCTCAGCCATTACCCACAGTTTAAATATTGTATTTAAAAGAAATCAGATTTGGCATTTTAATAAGGAGAAAGAAGTTGACAGGAGGAAAAATATTTGTATAGCCTTGCTTTATCATTCACACAATATTTGGCACTTTTAGAAGCAGTGGTGATGCCTGCTTGTTAAAGAACCCACACAAGCCTGAATTTCAAATGACATTCCAAATGATAAAAATTATTAAAAAAAAAATCTCATGTGATAAAGGTGCCTGTTCCTTAAATAGCGATATCCTTTCTGAAAGCTGCATTATAAAATGTTTAAGATAAGGTTCTGTCTCTCTTATTTACCCAACTAACCAGTTACACTTTAGCATTACTGCTCCTAAACACAGTGTAATATTATTAGGGCACTTCTGAACTAACATGGACTGCAGTCATGCTTTTGAAGCAAATCTCTTCATTATCCCCACTTGCTGTTCCCAGGTCCATATCACAGAACATTCTAAGAATATGACCTGAATTACTTCCAGTTGAAACAAGACTGGAAAATATACCCTGAGAGAATGCCTAATACACTTCAGATCTAAGATATTTAGTCCATGGGACCAGATCAAACATGATCCATAGGCACACAAACTGTCAGTGAGGTGTAGTCTGGTTGTCAGCTATTTGTTGTTCATGGTTATATAGTGGGAGACACAAGTTTGGACATCAGAAACCATTCTATTCCCTGCTTTGTTCCAAATACAAGGAACTGAGCAGCAGCAATAAAAACCCTGAAGAATTAAAAGATTTAACAATTAGTAAATTATCTCTTTTTAGATAGTTTACTTTGGTTTTATTCCCTTAAGGAGCTACCATATAACAGAGATATCCAAATAAAGTATGGAAACATTGCAGTCCCAAATAAATACATGCTAAGCATGTTATCTTTCTTTAGATGGTTGATTGTGAATTGATCTGTTTAAATTCTCCTCAGACAGTAATTAGTCAAAGACTGTCAACAATTAAAAACAAGACTGTAATTATTAACTCACAGCGATATGTTGCTGTTCAGAATCAGATATAGAAGCGATATCCAATTTTATAATTTCATAAAAATGGTCAAGCAAATTACAGCCTTATAATAACTGGATGGCAGTTTTATCTTTGATATTATCTCTGTTGCTAGTTAATATTGGCATAACATCTTGTAAAAATGGTCGTCTTTCTAATGTACATTTTAGGGAGAGAATGTGTGGTGATGGAGAGCAAGACATGCTGGAAATGTCTGAAGAGTTTTACTTTTAAGTTAAAAAAACCCAAAGGCAAACCAAAACCACCCACTGGATCCATTATTAATCCAAAGCTATTTGTGGACAGGCATCTGCCCACCTACATACCAGTCATGTTTCAACATTGATTTCTGGTGCTGAATAAGTACATTGTTACAATGGGATTTTTTTAAAATCTGAGTTACTGGTATCACAGGTACTGACTGTTCCCATGGCACTAGGACTTGCAAGCAGATGGTGTGAGTACAGCAAGAGAGAGTGGGATGAAAATCCCCTTCAGATAGTGGGCTGGGATACTGCTGAAGGCTGTTGCCAGGCTTGTATGTTTTAGAAGAGATCTGAAGCCTGTTGAGAGGTATTAACAACTACTTTTAGTCTATCCCTTTCTTCTGTGACACCCAGATTCTGGCACAACATTTACTACTGTGCACTTTGCTATGGTATCTTTGTTCCCTGCTTTTTAAAAAATTTTTGAATGTTACTACTAGACAGTTTGGTCTGGTTTCCAGAAAGTCAGTCCTGTACTCTGGGGGCAGGCTGGTAACTTTACTACACAAAAGGGTATGGATAAGCCTGTTCCTAATTTTCATTTGGGTTATTTAAATAACTGTTTTCAAGCAGCAAGTCTGATGGAAAGGCTTAGGCAATTCTGAACAGGCAGTGTGTCTGGTATGTTTTTTGCTGCTTTTTCTGGTTTCACTTTCGTTGGGATAGTTCGGTGTTGTGTCAGAAGGCTAAAAGAACAGGAGAGGTTGTACCAAATCTTCAGTGATTGCACCAAACACAAAGCATGTAATATTAAGGATAACTTTATAAGTTCTTTTAAATTCTTTAATTCCCCAGTTAAATTATTTTGAGGTACACTGTAAATGGTAATTTTCAGTAAGTCTTTGAGGGGATGGCATTAGATGATGGTAGAACAAGAGTATAGGGAGGGCATCAAGCACAATAGTACCACTAACCATCCAGAAGAGCAAAGAAGATCACAGAGAGGTCATAGCAATTTAAAAGCTGAAAAATGCTGATTAAATATGAGATGTGATTGCACCATTGAGTTTTCCCTCATAGCAGTGAACATTCAGTATTTTTATTGCAACCTTATTTTCCCAAATACCAGCAAATCGGGGCTAATAGGATCTCCTTAAGTTTTATTTCCGTGATTCAAAGTTCACCATGGGTGTTCGCATATGAACTCTAGTAACTACAACTTTCAACTGGCCTCAGCTTCTAGACATGGGTAAGACTAGACGTGTACAACACAGCTGAATGAGACAATGCACATGCATTTCATCAGTATGAAACTCGTTGCAATGACAGAGGATAAAAGCGATAACATCTCAGCTGTTGACTGTTGACATATCTGTACAGCTTTCATTACTGCTATACTGAAGCCATGATTCTCAATACCAGATGAATTGGTAAGAACAGAAATATGAATAAAAAATATTCTGGGAAGGAGCCAGTTGTATTAAATTTACTGGCATGATTTTATCAGATAATGACTAAGATTTGTATAACCTGTGACTGACTAAGAGAAGGTAATTGTTATTATTCCAGGCAGGAAAAATAAATAAGTATTCAGCAGTATTTTTCAGATCCTCATACCGAAAGACCCATTGTATGGCCACCATAGAAATAGCTGAATAAATATTTTCACATTCTGTTAAAAATGAAAGAGGGTAATAGGCTGTAAAACGTGGAAACAACACAGCATTGAGAGAAGGAAAGAAAGAGACAGCAGATGCTGTTTTCCAGACTAAATCTCCTCTGATGCACTCCAGGGACCTCATTTAATCAAGCATCATTCTCACACTTCATCACGTATATTATTCAGAAATGATGAAGAATTCTGGGAATAAATCAGTTATTTATTTCACGATAAATGGTTTTTAAAATTTATTATTATTCAAGCTATTTTGAAAAATTTAGTTTTGCCTTTATTTTTCTCAGAGGCTCCTAGCTCAGCTTAATCAGAAACTGCCTCATGCAAGGTCTGGAAGATCAGGACCTTGACTCTCTTCGTAAAAGTCATTTTTCTGAGACATACTTTCTTCTGTTATTGCTTGTTCTCTGCCTCTGATTATCAGATTAAAAATGGGTCTTTCAGTGCACTCTGACTTAGGGGAATGTCTATAACAATTCTTTGACAAAAAGTATTTTTTTTTGTCTCTGTCTGTGTGCATTAAAGTGACTTAACGTAACAGCACCAAACCCCTTTCCTTTCTTTCCCCATGCCTTGTTGACTGCAGGTTTTCCCTGCCCTTTTACATTATACACTGCTGTTTACCTTTAGCACTTTACTTGTCAATTTCATAATAAGGGTGCAGCACAACTTGACAGTGTCCAGGAAAATATATTCAATGTTCTCTTGAAGAGATAATACAAGCTGATATTTCTGTGGACAGGTTCTGTCATGTTTAATCACCCAAAGTGGTGCCTTACCTCATGTGTTAGGGGAACAAACATGAGCTGCTATCCAGCTGTTATAAAGTATATCAGAGTACAACTTTCACATACTATGTATATACAAAGATCACATAATCCTAAATAATACCTCTTTTTTTTCAACTATTTTTGACAGAGGGATTTTGATTAGGTTAATGCAATTTATACACTCTTATATATTATATGAGTAATACAATATATACTTGGCAATGTCTGGGTGATAAATTGGATAGCTGTATGATGAACTGCATTTATGCTGTACAGTGTCTTTCCACTCTGCACGCTAATCTACCCCTGGGCACATCAGGACTTTGCCAAGTGTTATACGGTCAAGGAGGAAAGCATGCATTACAAGTACTAAATGAAGTTAGATTTAGCTTGAAAATGTGAGGGGCAAAGAAAGGTTGTTACAGAAAGAATCCCTTCTGCATGTGAATGCATTTTATACATATCTGTGTATAATTTTTTCATTCAAGTGTCAATAAATTTTTGCTGAAAATTGTCTAGCTTTTACCAGAAATCAAGAAGCATTGTCACTAAACTTTTTCTATTTTTAATCCAAAATTATTTTATTATATTAAAGGGAAATAAATACTGACTTTAAATTGGAAAGAAAATGTAGAGAAAAATTTCTATGGATTTCCACATTCTTTCCAGGAAACATTTTTCCACAAAATATAAAATAGGAAACTATATGGATAATTTTCAGTCGAGTAATTGAATTTTGATGGTAGTTGAAGTAATATGCTATAAGCAACAGGCATTAACTCTGGGGCCTTTCTTTTAGACTGCAAAGATTCTATGCAGACCTCCTTCTTTGTCACCTGAACATTCAGCTAAATGTTCATGTCCTAGAAATTTTTCTGGGAGATACGATGGGTGCCCTGCAGCCTATCAGCCACGGTTTCCTTCCTGCAGAAATGTAGAAGCCAGAATGATGAATTTAGTCATTATTTGGTTTCAGGCATTTCCTGGCAGCATGGAGGTAGGGTGTGGCAAAAGCTGGAATCTGACCCTGACAGCAAAGATCCCAAAGACTGGGTGAAAAAATATATTAATCCTTAATATTTGCAATGTCGTGTATATTTGTGCAAATGAATAATAAACTTCAAAGTGTCCTGTCCACATTATGTGCTTAGGTTGCTTATCCTGAATTTGACAACAGTATGAGTGAACAGACCAACCATAAGTCTAAAAAGTCAATGGAAAATAGCATAAAAAATTAAAAAGGAAAAGCTGTATTGAAGTTCCTTGTAGAATTGTTGAGTTTGTTGTTTTGAAATGCTTAACTGTTGTAAAAACCATGTTCTGTTTCTGGAGAGCCCTGGAAAGTACCAGTAGAACAGTTCCAAGTTACATTTCAATAAGTTTTCTCTCTTGTGATGTCTTTTTACCATCTTTTCATTCTGTCTGTCTTCTTTTAGTCAGCAGAAAAATCTCAGCATGTCAAATTTTGACCAAATTAAATAATTTTTGTTATTTGTTTGCAATATTGGATGAACAGAAACTTTAGAGAAGTCTAATGGACCTCACATGGTACAGGGTGATGGCTCACCATAAAAGTTCCATTCTTTAAAAGTAAAAATAGATATTTTTAATGGACTTTCTCATTATTATTTCAGAACAGCACTCCATGAAAAGTCTTCAATGTGAGAACCCAATAGGGACAGCACCACAGAGATGTAGTAGAACTCCTCGTTACTTTGCAGTTGCTCCTGTGTTTGTACTAAGATTCACTGCAATGAACTTCATGAACGTGAGGTTTGTGTAGGTGATACAGTGTTTTAATGAACTGAATGATCACATTAAAAGATCACAGTTCAAATCCTCATTAAACCTACATTCTATAAGCAAAATTAGAAGATCTTTAACAATATGTGCTGTGATATTGTAAAAGTTCATTCCAGCTGGAAGTCTAGGATTAGAAAATTTTAACAGTAATTTGTATAGTGCATACTGGGATAGTTAATGCCTTTCTATAGCATATTTCTCAAGCAAGTATCCAGTATCTAATGAAATGCAAAATGCAGGGGAGACTGAAAACCTTTCAGCTGCCTGAGTTTTCATGTCTAAAACACAAAGTGAGGAGAGGTGCAAGATGGCTTTCTTTAAACAATACCTTAGTGCTTCTAGGCAGAAAGAGTAATTTGGTTTCTTTTTTGGACCCAAGAGATTAAAAATCTTCATTTTCAAGCAGTAAGCCAACTGCTTGCTCATAGTACAAGGCTTTAAAGAAGTATTTTTAATTCCTTCTGTGAAACTGGGACAGTAGGAAGGACAGTTCAAATATGGAACTGTGAAAAGAATTGGATACTGATTAATGAGAAATCAATGAGAAACTGTTACACAACTTTTAGGGGAGGAACTCAAACTAAGAGAGTTGTATTGCCAACGCTGTTCATCAGTATGGGAGTTAGTATATAACAACAAAGTATTACTGTCAAAAAAATCCAGTGAAAACATTCTGGGTTAAATTCATTAAATGAGTACATTTCACATAAATGCAGCTTTTACTCTGCTGTATGATTTTCCTTTTCATCTTTTTCTAAACATTTATATTTCTGAGCCTTCTCTTCTCCAAAAAAAACCATAAAAGAGCATAAATTCTAAAAATAACAACATAGATTTAATCTAACAGATACTGCATTAAACAGAAACTGGCAGTAAATGATGACATTTTAAAGGTGTTTGAAAAATCTTTCTGATTAATTTTGAGATTTTACAAATACAGCATCTTACTACTGTGTATGACAGCTAGAAAAAGGAGAAATATAAGGAAAACTCTGAACTTTCACACCTCAACCAAATCAATTCTAAATCCTTCCCATTTTAGGATGAAAATCAAACTGCACTGTTTTTATTGCACTTCATCTGATTTAATTTCCAGTGTCAGTTCATAAAGTATCCCCTAAAATATGGCCAATCCTCTTTGCTCTTGCCTAGATAGATTTTGTTTTTGAGAAATTACAACTTCACTTTAATATCTGAATTCCAGGGGCATTAGGTCACCATTTTGTTCTATAAACTAAGCAGTTTGCTTACAATTCATCACATTGTTTTTTGTTGCCATTTGAAAAAATGAAAAATATAATTCTTTTGTTATGTGCATATTTATTGCCATGAATGCAAATAATTTATCTAGTTCTTTCTCAATTCATGAACACTGAGTACCTTTACCACGACAGACACAGGAATATTTGTTGAAGCCAACATTACAGAAAGTATTCATTTGGTTTCAGGCATACTTTCAGCTGGTTGCATCACTCAAAAGAGGGAAACAACTTTCCTAACTTTATACAATGGTTCACCTGCATCTCTCTGTCAGATGTCAGTTGCTTATTAAGGGTCACATTCTTCGGTGGTGCAATGCAGTACCAAGGTTGTAAGTCACGTGCCGCATGCCTACCAAGTATTGACTCAACACATGATTGCAGCCTGGACTCAGAAGACGTATTCCTTCCTGAGATGGTATTGTTTCTTTTCTCTTTTTAAGTATTTAGATTATACTGTAACCTAAACTTCCACTAATGTTAAGAACCTAACTGATCTATTTAAACACCAAAGGATTAAATTTAATACTACAATTAGTGCCCTGATTGCACTAAAGGCATGAATGGGTTAATTGGAGGAGTTCTTAATTACAGTTTGTGTAAGGAAGCAGTCTGATGCTATAGCTGTAATACTAAAGGCTGTTCAAAGGATTGTCAAACTTTTTTAAAGTATTTCAGGAAATTAAGGAAAAGACGACACTTTTTCTTCTGTAGTCAATGTAGGGGGAAAGAATGTTGCCATCAGGATATTATTTGCTCATTATTGTGGCCATGTACTAGTCAAGGTTGAGGATTGCTCTTCTGGAATTTATCCACTAGAATTTATAATAGAATATGATATATGAAAGAAAAATGCAATAAATTTATCTGCCATCAAAACACACTGAAACTTCAAAATATTAACATTCTATGCATTCTGTCTTTCTCTTCAACTTTTGTTTCTGAGAATCTTTTGACCAGCTCCAAATGAAACACATCACCTTGCTGATAAAATTAACTTTCAGAATTTGCAAGAAAATAAAATAGGCATGTTCTCAAAGCAGATCTCTTTATGCACAAAGCTCGTCTTATTTATCACTAGCCACTCAAACAAATCATTGACTACTAAATTTAAAATCCTGTATGACAGTTCTGTGGGTATCCAAAAGTACTTTTTTGCTGTTCCCAATAATATGTCATGCTAAGTTTAATTATTAAATGTAAAAATTATTAGCACTGCATACACCTAATGCTCTTTCAGTTAACAGATGGCTTATGAATAACTGGACTACTCAGTAACCCTAAAATGATTCATACCTCAGCTATCTGAACACATGGCTACGTTTTGTCTCTTCAGTGGATTCTAAGAGCTGTTTTAATAACCCAGTTTTTTTAAATATTTTCTGCTCATTAAACTGCATACGACACTGGCATATATTTTAGTAAGGTATGAAAACCACAACTATAATCTGTACTTCTAGATTCCAGTGGCAAATCTTTCTTTCTTTTAATGTTTTTACCTCAAGCCTTTGTATAACTTATCATAGAATGGTTTGGATTGGAAGAGACCATAAGGGTCATCTAGCCTAATCCCCTGCAGTAAGCAGGGATGTTTTCAGCTGAATCAGGTTGCTCAGAGCTCCACCCAACCTGACTTTGAATGTTTACAGGGTTGGAGGCACTTACCACCTCTCTGGGCAAAGTGTTCCAGTGTTTCACCACCCTCAGTGTAAAAAATTTATTTCAAATATCTTGTCTAAATTTCTCCTGTCTTGGTTTCAAACCATTACCCCTTGTTCTATTGCTACAGTCCCTTACCAAGGAATTTTTCCCCATCTTTCTTATAAGCCCCCTTTAGTTATTGAAAGCCTCAATAAGGTCTCCACAGGGTCTTCTCTCCTTCAAGCTGAAGAATCCCAACTCTTTCAGTATCTCTTCACAGGGGAGGTGTTCCAGGTCTTTAATAATTTTTGTGGCCCTCCTCTGGGCCTTCACAAACAAGTCCATGTCCATATCCCTCCTGTGCTGATGGCTCCATAGCTAGGCACAGTATTCCAGGTGTGGTCTCACCAGAGCAGAGGGGCAGAATCACGTCCCTGGACCTGCTGGCTTTCTTTTGATGCAGCCCAGGATATGGTTGGCTTTCTGGGCTGCAAATGCACATTGCTGACTTATGTCCAGCTTCTCACCCATGCCTAGATCCTTCTCCTCAGGGATGCTCTCAATCTCTTCATCCCTAAGCCTGCATCAATACTGAGGGTTGCCGCAACCCAAGTGCAGGACCTAGAACATGGCCTTGTTGAACCTCATGAGATTTTTCTCCAGCTTGTCAACATCCTTCTAGATGACATCCCATTCCTCAGGGAAGTCAGCCTCACCACTCAGCTTGGTATCATCCACAGACACAGTGTGGGTGCACTCAATCCCATCGTCTATGTCATTGATGACAATATTAAACAACACCAGTCCCAAAACAGACTCCTGAGGGACACTGCTTGTCACTGATCTCTATCTAAATTTTGAACCACTACCCTCTGGTTAGAACTTCCAAAGTGTGAATATGTTTTTGCCTAGAATTCCCATGTTTATCTTTTTATTTGCATGTATGGGATGGATTACTTCCTGGTTTGTTTTTATTTCTTTCTTACTCATTTTCTCATCTCTCACTTTTTTTTGCCTTCCTGCTCCTTTTCTCTCTCTCTTTCCTTCTCTCCTGTCTGTGAATAGTCAAACAATGTGTTGCTTTACATTTTATTTTGTTTGCCATATCTCACGCAATACTAATTTCTACACCTATTTGTTTATTTTCATCAAATCTTAGCTTCTGTGTTTTGTTTCATAATAACCCCTTTATCAGAGAGCGTGGGAGTTCTCTAAGTTTTAAAATCCAGATTTGATCCATTACCATACACAGTTCTGGTCACAAATGAAGCAATGATGCGTTTCATACAAAGAAAGTCACAGCTAAATTAGGTTTTCTAAAAGGTGAATATATTCTAAGTCATCAATGCCAATTTTTCTTCCATGTGATGCAACAATGAATATGACCACTAAGATGTAAAAAAATATATTGCTTCTATTGTTGTAACAATTACCATGGAATTTAAGTGCATAACACTGATCCCTAATAAGATACATACCAATGATGAGTATGGGTTTGTTGTATCATTTATAAACTCAGCTGCAACCCATTGCAAGAGGGCAATCTACTGAGCAAAAGAAGTAGAAAAAGACATTAATAATAATAAAATAACTCTGCTTGCAAACTGCAGGAAACAGGAATCACATTTTCTTGCATAATTTACAATTGTTCAAGAATTTACATAATGATAGCTATATCCATTATTGAACACAAACATATGACAAATTGTGAATAGAAAAAAGCCAAAGTGAAACAGTTTGTGGAAGGATACTTGAACAAAGTAGTTGGTAACAAAGCCAAGAACTAGCTCACACTTTTATTTCCTGAAGTTTTTTGAAGTTCTGCACAACAGACTTATTGGAAGTTTTGTCACTAAGTATCAGTCATAACTGGCTCTTTATAATGCAGCATTTTGGTTTCATAAGGGTAGTGTGATATTTCTACAATCAGGGAAAACTTTGTTTGTTCCCACAGTAATTGAGACTAAGCAGAAAACAAAAATGCTTTGAATATGCTAAAGAATTTACTTTCCATTAGTTAATACTAGATAGATCTGGATTCTTTGTTAACTGGCAATATTTAACAGAAATATTTAACTAAAAATGAAAGTAGACCAAAGCATATTAGTCTCAGTCTTTAGCCGGTATATACTTGCACGATTTAATGGGAGTTCAATGGAACTGACCAAATTTATTGTGGCCAAAGATCCAGCTCCCTACTTATGATCTCGTAGCTTGCTGCTTATGCCAAATAGGATTCCAAGAAATCAGCAATGAGGGGATGGGAGCTTTAGAAATCTTTGGATAGTCTAGATGTAATTTTGTTTCTGAATTCCAAACAGAAATTGCTGGGTTTTTGTTGTTTTACTCCCTCTCATGATAATAATGGAAGATGCTGGAGAATGAATTTTACTGTCCCTCTTTCTTTGGAAGGAGAACACATTATCCACAGAACAAGGAAGAAAAAATGCATCAAAGAAGCAACTTGCTGAGCTCATTGTGGTTTTCAGTCCTGCAAATCATTACTAGAATTCAAAGTAAATAATACATTGAGGCAGGAATTGTTATTTTAATACCTAATGTACTCACCAGTCACAAACATCAGTATTCGCTCTCACGTGCCTCAGTGGCTTCCAGGTTAGACATGCTTAAAACTCTTTCAACATAAGTTCATTCTCCAGTTGCTACATTTTCTGCACCTTATCTCCTTTAAGGGTGGTTCCGCTGAGTCTTCAACACTCACATTTGCCAGCAGTCAGGGATGCTATTTCTCTATCTGATCTTGTTTCACCCTTGGCTTTTAAAATAAATTAAAAAAAAACAAACCTGGACCCATGTAATGTTTTAAATAGAGAGCACAGAACCACAGTAATTAATATGGCTCTTGGAAGATGTGTGGTAGCTTAAGAACATTCTGAATGTTTGACCCAAATACATTGCAGGAGCTCTGCATGCAGCTCTGTAGGGTCTTTGTCACAGCCTGGCTCATGTCACTGCTTTACACCTAGCTCTATGTTGAGGAGTAGACTTCCATTTATACAGTTGTGCTATTTCACTTGTCCTGAATAAACTAATCTGTCTATGGGTTCATTCTTGCTCTATCACTGAGGAAAAACTCACTTAATATTAGCACAGACTAATGATCCAATTTTTTATTTTCCTTCAAAAAACCCCACACATGCAATTCCATGGATATCTTGTAAACTTTTGGGAAGCTAGTTTTCTCATTTTACATATTAAAAGCCTATCATATTATCATTAGTGCAAGAATAGCAGCCCAAAACCAAGACACTATAAAGAAAGTAATTTTGGCTTAGCTATGTGTATGCAAAAAGCAAAAAAACCAGGTATGTATATTTCTAAAAGCGATTTGCTCATACATGCTGCAGATCTCTGTTATTACAATGGGTTCTAATGTTTCTCTGGAGAGATCAATTATTTTCTCTACTTACCTATGTTAATGGCATGTCAATGTAATTTATGACATCCAAGCACCAAATTGCAGGAAAGTGTGGTAATGCACTGTAAGTTGTCTGAAATTGCCAAGTGATACCGGAGATGATATTCACATTTCAGCTGTAATCCTGGTTCCCTTATGAGACAAGAATACAGTTGGGAATCTGCAGCTTCATCAGATGTTTCTGGCTATGATCAGGAGTGGTAAATTAAGTTTCAGCAATCTATACTTTTTAAAGATAAAGGAGCTACTATAATTAGTTATACATCCACTGATTTTACAAAACTGTTCTATATGATATCGGTCAAAACATCCTCTTAAAGGCGAATTATGACTGATGTTAAGAATTTAGGCTAGTAGCTGAAATTTAATTTTGAATATAAACATTCAAAATCTGATGAAAGCTTAGATCTGAATGCAACCTGTCTCCTTCAGAATTCTTTCTACCCTTTTTCAACTCTTATTTGCATTTAGCACAATTTTTATTCCAGGATCATTCAGATGACAAGTGTTTAGAAGAGAATCTCATTAGAATCTTGTTTGGCTTGAAATTGTTGTTTTTCCCAGCTCTGAGTTTTTTGCTGCTTATAAGCTTAGCAGACTTTTGTTTGTATGTTTCTTTGTTTGACAATGCCATATGGTGGGTTTTGGCCACGTTAGTGACAGTCAGAAAGGTTTTTAGATGGTCGTTCATCATCTTGCATTATGCTTATAAAATCTTCATCCAATTCTTAGCAGACATATGCATGTCTTCAGAAAATATTACAGTATATTTAGCATTCATGTGTGATCACAGTGGTGGTCAAGCAAAATCAAAGTTTCAACAACCACCTTTTTCCTCACTATAAATATGTTCTTCCTAATATTTATTATTGGGACTGATATTTATATATTTACTCTTTTTGTTTCTGTAGTGCTTTCTGAACTTTCATCAGAGATAGTTTTCTTGGCAACTCTCCTAGACTGCCAAGAAAAAAATGATCGCAATTGGTTAAGCAAATTTTCACAATTTCTTAACATAACTTCTTTCTATTTAATGCATCACATTACAAAGTTTCATTCAAACTGGTACACAATTCCAATGATTTTAAGTAATTTTATTAAAAAAACGGCATTGAAGCTCTTGGGTTTTTAAAATATGAGCAAAAAAGAAGCAAAATATTGCTGGCTTAAAAGAAAAAGGAAATCTGGTTTGATAGCCAAAATTGACGCCATTTGAGGAAATTTACCAAATGTAAAAATGAAAAGCCATAGATGCAGATTTTCTTTTTTTCCTTTCCAAATGGCACATCTTGTTCTCAGAAAACATTTTTCACATTTAAAAATCAGGCTACAGAATAATATAACCCGTAACATTTAAGTAGAAAAAGTTTTAAAGTAGAATGTCACAGAATTTAAGACAGTGATCATGTTTTTTCATATAAACTTTATGTTTTCATCCCATTTAACTTTTTCATTACCTTATCAGTGAACTTAACTGATTCACATCTATGGTTTCCTTAAGTTGAACACTACAATTACTTGAATGTTAAAAGCCTTTATTTGATTTAATGATTAAATTTTTTCTTAATTTCCTTCATTATAAAACATACTTAAGAAGAATGTCAATACTGAATTTTATGTATCGTCCAGCTAAGAAATTCGATTGTCAGTGTTTTAGGCAAGATATCCAGAGTGCTGCAATATCATCAGGATGGAATCATGCAAGTCTAGCAGATTAAGTAATAAACAACGAGAGGCTCATCGACTCTGGAGAGGTTACAAGCATAATCTCTTCAGGAACAATATAGAACACATTTTCTGTCACTTGACATCTCAGTACTACAACAATACTTATACAATTATATTTATAACTATACTATTAGAAAAGGATGGTTTATATAAGTATTTATATGCTTGAGTGTTTCTGTCTTTTAACATTGGTAAGAAAGCTTGTTACATTTCGTTAGTATTTCTGTTACCAAAGATCATAACAGATAAACAGCAAATGTAGCTTAGTGTCTTTATCAAATTTCATTGCCAACATAATAAAGCCAGAAGAAAATTCAGCAGCAAAACAGCTACCTCATAATCCATAGATGTTATTATTCACCAATTACCAGACAAATTTTATCTAACTAATTTTGTCTATTTATCCTTTAGTATACATGCTTGACACCCTATAAAATGGCTGCAATTGCCAATATTTCAACATGGTACTTCTGTAGATCTCTTCTGAAAGTACCAGACTGCTTCATCCTCATCACATCACTAATACAAGTGCTAGAAAAGATGCTAAAAGCCTAAGCATTGTGCCTGTGTTACTCTGCCAGTCTGCATATGTGTAATTCCTAAATGGGAGTTGCATCTGTATTTCCAAACATCTCATTTCATTGTATGCCATAAGATAGGTAGACAGAAATTAAAAATTTATGCCAAAAAAAAGTCAAATCACCAATAACACACATTTTCAAATCCATGCACAATACAAGGTGTCGTGTCCAGATAAACAAACAATGGAAAGGATCATGGATAATCTGACTGGGATAAAAGTGGCATAAGAAAAGAAATAAGGTTAGCAAAGATGCTACATGCAAAAAAAAAATAAAACCAACCAAAAACAACCCCCAAAAAGTAACCACAGAATTCAAATAAAATATCAAAATAATTTATTCTTTGTATCTATAATGAGCTATTGGCATGACACGAAAGCACAGGTCTACAACTTTTGTGTATGTCTACATTGTACACCAGAGCACAGTGCCTTGAGCTAGCAGAGCCTGAGTTGAATGCACAATGCAGTTTTGTACCCTCACACCTTCCCATGCTGGCTGCCCTTAGACTGGGAAATACAAGGGCCAGGGCATAAGGCTGAGCACCATCCCATGGTAGCCCACTCTCTAGCCTATTCCCTAGCAGGATGTCACCTATAGTGCCTCACCAGCATCAGAAAGCAGCACAGGTTAGAAATCACGCTCCCTATGGCAGTGCCAGCTTTTCACCCATGTTGAGGGAGGAAAGGATTTCAGCCTGAGGATGTCAGAATGGCCCTTGGGCACTAGCATGGGGCAGGCATATCTGCTTCTTTCCTGCCTTGTGAGCATAGCTAGGCCAGATCCTGACACCTCTGTGCTCTGGCCTGTTTCGAGCTCACGTGGATATTTCTGCAATGCATTCCCTCCAGCTATTGTTCCTCAGTAAGTATGGGTACAGCTGGATCAGATTTAGCTACCTCCTCTCTCTCCCTGTTCATCAGAGGTAAAATCATATTTGCTTAAAATGGATTGGAGGGACAGCCACTCGCAGTCATGTTTCATAGAGTACATAACAAACCTAGATCTCTTGTCAGGAAAATGAAATGAACTTACTGTGTCTGGATGACCTTCAGGAAAATGAATAACTGTTTTGTAAGCTTCTCATGACATATACCTAATATTGAAGAATAGTGGATATTCCATCAAAAAAATCCCAAACCCCTCTGCTGCTATTCTTCACATTTTTCTCTAAATTCTGTTTATCATTTGGATCATTTGAAACACACGTGCCTACATATAGCCCTGATTTTCTGCTTCAATTCTCTGACTCACATCTGTTGGATAATTGCTGAAATTATGGATTCTACTGGACAGAAAGTAAGACTGGTGTTTGTAGTAGTTGAACTGAGTGGAATATACAGTTCACTATTATACAACAAACATAGGTTTTATAGCATGATTTGCAGGAAAGTATGTTATTTTAAATAAGGATGTTTTATCATCACTAGCACCTTGTGTTCCCAAGAAATTGTTACAATGTTCCTGATAGTAATACTAAAATTAGATGAATCAGACCTGACAGAAAACTGCAGTGCAGGGAGATCTACATTAATTTCAACTACTCCTTTGCTGTGTTGTCAACCAGAAAAAAATAAAACCTACCCCACCTTTC
This sequence comes from Clamator glandarius, assembly GCA_033459285.1. NCBI lineage: Eukaryota > Metazoa > Chordata > Aves > Cuculiformes > Cuculidae > Clamator > Clamator glandarius. The sequence goes on from JAUNZM010000032.1 coordinate 1,217,938, forward strand.
CTGAATGTTTTAAAGAGAAAGAGGGAGGAAGGGGGAGGAAGGGAGGAACCAGAAAGCAAGAGAAAAATGAAACAATAAAAATTCAATGTTAACAGAATCTGTCAAACTTAACACAATGAAAATATTCAGAGTTTGGAAAGCCATTGTCTGCCATTTGTACAGAAGGGAAGAGGGAAATCAATATTTATTTCTTGGCAAGTTCCAGTCTCAGCATGTGGTATTGATATTTTCAACAGGATAGAAAGGCTTTTCACAAAATACCTTTCACTTTTCCACCATTAGCGTAGGTCTGTGCATTAGCTTGAATATTGCCTGATAACACCACTCTTGTTTAATGTTTTCTTTTGGGGAGTGTTGTGCTATTTTTGCTAGCATTACCAATAAAACTTTTTGCATTGCCAGTGCTGTTTTAATGCAAGTGAATGTGTAAATATAAGGCCTCCACTGCTGTACTACACAGGTGACTGCCCTTGAAAAAATTTGCAACCAATGAGTGCTGCAGCAAAGTCACTCTGGCAGGGGGTGACAGGAGCTGTTCTGTCCACACCAAAAGCCTGAGGTATTTGGTGACAGCAGCACTTGATAGTGCACCCTTTTCATAATTTTCTGATCTCATCACTGTCCTGCAACCTCCAGAGACATATCTGTGGATTAGAGGCATAGCAAGGGATGATTTTTAGTTGCTATTCAACTTTGATGCAGCTGGGACCTCTCTAATAGCAGTTTGTTTTCTAAGCTCCAGCTCTGAACAGAAGGAATTAATCTGAAATTAAATATATCCTGAAATAGTACTATAGCTGCCTTTGAAAAATTCTGTCTGTGTTTCTTTGACCACTGCTTTCAGTGTATCATATGACCTGATTGGTTTTATATAGCTTCTGTATGGTCATGCAAGCACTGCTGTGGGGGGGTGCTACTTCACATCTCAAGAGAGGGGGGAATTTAAAAACTTGTTACCTCTATTGACAGGAGAAAAAATAATTGACCTCCATTAGAAAAGACTGAATAGGAAAGGATATGCTGATGTAAACCATGTGACAAATAAACTCTTTATCTATTAGCAACTAAACCCTTACCCACCTTTACAGAGTAAACTTTTACAGAAGTCATCAAGGTCATGAGGGTGGTTTTCACATAGGGAGGCTCTCACAGCCTCTCCAGCAGGTCTGAGCCCTGCTAATCACACCGTGGCTCTTGTATCCTCCCCAAGAGGGGTGTAAATTGGGCTACTGGAGCACACAGCAAGGCAGATCTTCTCCATATCCTCCTCCCACTGCTTCAAGTATTCTGTTTTTATACAATATTGTTTTATTGAGTTTGTGCCTCCCAGTGTGCTTCAGGCACTCTTGAATATCCTCTGTTTCAGGAAGATTTTTTTTCCATTGCTGCCGGCTTGCAAGATCAGCTATGAGTTATTTTATCTTTTCTCCAGAGAGCTAGGAGTGCTCTGGGTCGGACTTGCAAAATATTGTTCTTTAAAGTCCAAAGACAGTATTCTAGTTCATGTCATCACAATCTGTGCCAGGTAAAACTAGATGATTTACTGGAATTTAAGCATATACCTTGCCAGAAAAAAATTCAGATCAACCATATACAAATATTTCTTTTTTTTTTTTCAAAGAAGCAAACAAAAAAAACAAAGGAGAAAAAAAAAGAAATAAATATTTCCTTTTTTTTCAAAGCACACACAAACAAAGAAGAAAAACTAAATGTAGTCTCCTTGTGACACCAAGATTGACCTCCATTAGACTGTGTTCAGTTTATGAAAAGAAAGATTCACAAAGAGTTAGACATTTATCACAACTTTTCCAAAATTTTAATTTTCTATTTCCAAAGAAATCATTCAGTGAATTCAACTGGAATAATAAAAAAAAATCCAACTGCCCCAAACATGATTTTCTGAGAGAAAAGATCTAGTTTCCTTCCCAGGCAAACAGAGACATGGGAGTTTTTGGCTTGAAAAATGATTGCCCTAGAATATTATTTCATATACATCTCAGGTGCAGGCACAGAATAATGCAAATTCAGAACAAGTGTGTAAAACTGAAACCAAGATATGACTAAGAGCATTCATAAAGTAACCTAGAGAAACTGATTAGATTTGTGTAAATTAAATGGTCAACATAATCACTAGAACTTAATCTTCATATCTGAAGTCTGATTTCCTTTTCAGCAGACATAAAAAAAAAATCCCCTAAATGTTAGGGATAGTACTGTTACAATTTCACTCAAGAAGGAGTGATCCTAGTCTGAAAAAAAATGATCAATGACATTTTGAGATTAAAATTAGGTGCTATAAAGATGTTTCTGACCTAAATTAAACTAAAAGATAGCAGAACCGATTGAACATTTTATATAGGAGAGAAAGTAAAATCATCTGAAGGAAAAATGTGACATAAACTTGTAAGGCTGAACATCCGACCAGCCATGAACCTGGTGTGAAAATTTCCACCTGCCCTGAGAGGTTGTTCACGTATTCATGTACCATTAAGTGTTTGTGGGAGTGATCTGTAGGGGTCTGGTTTATCTGTTCTCTTTTTGAAAAATAAAACCATTAAGATCTTTGGAAATCTGGCCCACAAAACTTGAGTGGTCCAAAGACATTATGAGAAATCTTAGTTGTTACCTTATTGAAGTTCATATAAATCTTTCAAACAGAAATGTTGAATTCATGTTGTCATTTGCCTTGCTAGAAATATTAGTTTAATTTCCTGATACTGTATAACTATTGATTATGTTCAGAACTGATTACATGCATGCTCAGTTCCCATCCCTAGGGTTCCCTGTTGGACTACCAGTTAAGAGGTGGGAGAAAAAAATGTGAAAGAAGCTTTGTGGGCAATCCATCCTTGTTCAACAATTTCCTTCAAAGATTCCCAAAGAAAAATGCCTTAGGACGTGCTCCCTCATTGTTTCTGATCAAACTGCATCTGCTGGCAGCCAATTTTCGAACACTGCACAACAGACACAGGTTGCTTGTTGATTTCATGCTACTTTCTACAAGCAGCGGCCACAGGACACACACATCTTCTCATCAAAGGACACAAAGAATCACAACCTGTGATGTCTTCGGTGGCAAAACTATCTAGAAAGAAAGCACAATCAAATTTGCTTGAAAAGCTTCCCAATAACGACAGAAACATGGTCTTTAAAGGAACAGTGGCATTTCCAGGCTCACTCCTACTAAAAATTTGAAGATGGAGGAAACCTCTTTGGTCTTCTTGACATAATTTTCCACTGCTACAGAGTGTCCTTGTCTCATCTCAGATTTACATTCTCAAGAACTTTGCCATTACATGTGTATCTTATCCACACTGAACAACATACACTTTATGTACAATCTGTTTACAGCCTGCAAGATGCGGACCATGGATGGGAAAATGCTGCCACACTTCAGAAATCTGATGGTTGTCTGCCTGGCTGCTATCTCAGCACAGGAAAAAGTGGTTTCTGACCTACTCCAAGAACTCAGAAAACCAGTCTTCCTGATATTCATAGGATATCATCTTCATCTGGCGACATTTTAAAACTGCCATCAAAACAGCAATATGTCAGAATGAATATTCACCTCACATTAAAAAAAAATGTTGAGCTACATTTGGGGAGCTTCTGACTATTTCTTGATTTTAAATTGTATTTGTCAAGATAATTCTGTCATTTGACACTTGAGCAAATTAGACCATTATCTGCTTTCTGAAGTATGTAAATAGGAAACATATGAATGGGTACAGAGTATTCATTCATTGAAAAGAATTCAGACTGTAATTAACTAAACTAGCATTTATTTACTTTTAGGTGCATACCTTCTAATAGGATGCTTCACACATAAGTTATTAAACTTAACATTATGTCACAGGGACTAATGCAAATATATGTGATTCATTCCTTGCCACACAGATTTTTCTAGTGACAAAAAATACGGTGTGTCTCCGCCTGTCTCTATTATTCTACTTTCTATATTCTGTTTACTATTTGTGGTAAATTATACAATGTCAAACTGACAAGCTGCAGGTTTTTTCCTAGATTTACTGTCTTGTTAGGCGTGGAAAAACTTTTGGGAAAAAAATGAATGTGCTTTTTCTGCAGCAAGAGTTAAATGAAAGTTATTCTCCATGCTGTTAGTATAAACAAATTTGGCTCAAGTGAAATGCAAATTAAAGCTATTCTATACGCTTCTTTTTTAAAAGGCAAAATTTGTATTTCTAGAAGTTGTAGATGGTGTTTCCACTTATTTATGTTCATTTTGCTATCCAACAGTTTACACTGAGTTCAATGGCCAAATTCCAACTCCTTTTGCATCTGTTCCATATTAATTCAAATCTACTGGGTCAGGTATCAGGTTACAGTAAAGAGCATTGAATTGTCTTTAAGCCTAAAATCCCAGGGATGAGACAGGACAGAGCAACCACTCCTTTTCTGTTTAAGGCATGCATTTGTGGATCCTAGTTGTATGTTAGTGTTGCATTTTGTGGTTATATATACAAAGCCATTCTTCCAGTTTTCTGACTTGAAAACAAAAATATTGGACTATATTAATGAGGTAATCTGTGCAAGCCACAGGAAGAGACAGAGGAGAAAATGTTTATTGCTATTGCCATTAGGACACTTAATGTTTTTGGAGTTGATTCAGGATAATTGAATTGCTGTACTAATAAATCTCAATAGAAGCTACTTATATTCCAAAACACTTCCTACGATGACAGTTTTACCTGAGATAGTGACATCTGTCTGAGGTCAAACTCAAGCCCCTGACATTCAGATGTTCTCTGAGTATTTTACTTGCCTCATCCCACAAATACATATTGTGTCTGCTCCCATTGATTTCTGCTCATGCATTCAGGGCCAACTCCACCTCATTTGCATGGGGTCTGTGCTTTACACTGAGTCACTCTTTCCCATTACTACACATTTTGTAGTCTATTGGTCAGGGGCTTTGAAAGCATCCAGGATTCAGCAACCATTTAGAAACAGTCTGCTAACTGGGACATGCCACATAATCCTTGCCTGTACAATTGAGCATGTAGCTCTTTCCAAATATCAACTGTTATTTGTTTTTGTTTTGAGGGGCTTTGTTTTCAACTCATAAAGAAATTTTTGTTTGATTATCTGATGCTGTAATTGGCTCATTTAGTTCTGCAGTTGTGGATTGCACACATTTGTATTTCTATTATTAATTGCTCCTTCTAGCAGCATAAGGAGCACTAATATGAATGTTTTCCTATGTAAAATGTGTTGAGTGGTGACTGTTGGTTTGGGTGCCTCTTCCTTGATGTCCCAATTCATTAATAATAGTCTCAATTCATTTAATTGAGAAAGTCAATTGGGTTCAGGCAGTAAAAGCATTTTGTAGATACTACAAATCCGAAACTGTAACAAGTACATAATCAAATGAATGGGAGAAGTTTTTAGTTCCTTCCTTCCCAAATATGAAAGGCTAGTTTACTAACATCCTCTAGGAAAGTGTTGTTCCATTCTAAAACCTCTTGGTGTTGAAAAATTGTATTGATAGATATATAAAACACTTCTTCTGAACTTTGATGTGTCTCAAACATTAATCATTAAAATTATGATTGAGATCTTGATGGAAACTAGTGTTGAAATCATAGAATTTCCCTGCCAGTCCAAATACATGTATTTGCCTAAGTGAAAATAAAATTAAGTTTGGAGCAAATCCAGATGGGTCTATATAGAGAAGAAAAAGATGAAAAATTAAGGTTCTTCTACAGTATTGATAAAAAATATCACATGATCTAATCACATAATATGACACATCATGTTTATTAAACTTCAATATTTACATGTTTTATCAATTTCCTATCAAAATGTTATTGATGGATACCGGAAAGAAAATGTATGATGTTAATGAGTCAAGAAAGACAAACAAAACATTTGGCTATTTTTCTGACAAAAGATTTTAAGATTCACTGGTAAATACAATCATCTTGTACAAGAAGATGATGGAACTGCATTTTGCTACAGAAAGCTGTTTAGTCATAGTATCTGACTATCTCTATGCAGTGATTTCTAGATAATTACTGTTGGCTCAATTAAAGTAGTTTTTCCAGACACAGGGTATGAAAACTACAAGTGAGAGAGCGAGGGAGAAAAAAAATAAAAATGAAAAGGCATTTACAAACCTGAAATTTGGTTTACTGAGTTATTTAGAAATGTGCATAAGCACATGAACTGCACAGATCTGTGGCAGTATTCATCTGAATAAATAATTGAAGTAAGCTTTAAAAATACGACAGCTACAGAGAAGAACTAGTGATAAAGTTTATTCAGAAATCAGAAGAGAATTTTTTTTTCTAAAATTATAAAAGCATATTTGCTTGTGTCTAACCTCTGCCTAAGCTTTCTGAGGCTCAGCCTGGGGAATCATCTTCAGTCAAATCCAGATGCAGATGAATCTTTCAGATAATCACACCTCATCCTGTCTACTCCTCTGGCTCGGTGAGCCTGGAGAAGGAGTTCTCCCAACCTGACTCATTTTCCATTGGGAAACCATTCCAGATTTTTACTCCTATTGCTATGTTTGGGAAAGGTCATGTGCCTGGTTCTTTTTGTCTTACTGAGCTGTGAAAAAATAGATATGTGTATGTGCATATGTTTGGGTGTGCAGGCATGTGAACAGGCAATTCATCTTGTTCACTGTGAAAGCAGGTGTGAAAAATTTGAAGAAAAACCACTACTTTTATACAGAAAATTCAATACTAATTGCATAGAAAATCAGCAAAGAGCTGATTAATGAAGAAGATTACTTAATGCTTCATAATTAGATTGATGGAATTTATCCTGTGCCCTTAATTCATTGTGCATTAAGGAAAAACGGCTACGGTTTTCATTCAAATGCTTTGTTTATTCCCAGTCCTTGATTTCAAGGTTGTCATCTGTGTAGTGTAATTTCCTTTTGTTTCTTTGTGTTAATAGTTCAGTGTAAATAACTTGTCTGGTTAAAACCAAAGGAGAAAGAAGTCTCTAATGGTAGAAATCAATGGGCATAAATAAAACTAAACAAACAGGAAAAGAGAAAATAGCATTGTTTAAGGGTTGCAGAGTTGTAAGTCTAAAATCAAGGGAATGAGGATGATGGAATCCAACAGTGGCCAATATGATTTGATGATTATGTAATTGCTGGAACACATAAAGCCATTACAAGAGGTGACAAAAATCTCAAAGACATAGATTAAATGCTTCTGGATCTGAATCTTGATTTCACTGAAGCACAGCTGCTTACAACCTCTGTTCCAATTCACATCCATCTAAAGCAAAAGATGAAATTACCAGGACAACTCAGAATGGCTTTTCTTCCAGCCCAGTTAAATGGAGCAGGAAAACAGACAACATAAATGGTAATATATCATAAGTAGTAACTTGTTTCAATGTAATAAACTAAGGCATAATTTGTGGTATAAATCCTATTTCAAGAAAGCACTTAAACATGTATTTGATACCATCTATATTGACACAAGGCATTTAAACACATACATCAGTTGAAATGTGGGCTTATGTTCAGGTTAAGATTAAGTGTCATACCGAAGAATATACACGAACTTACAGTATTTTGGGGGGGAAGACTTTCCAAGTGATGGTAACTTTAAGAGCTTTTTATTTGGAGTTGAAATAACATTGATTTCCTTAGCAAGAATCAACATAAGCAGTTATCTACAGCATTTCATTTCTATCTTTCTAGAAAACTGTTTGGATGGACCAGTGTACTGGTTTTTAGCTTTGCTTTCAGTGTTACAAAATTTTATTGTCTCCTCTTCTTCAAAAAAGAAGAGCTTCTTTGGTCCTTGCTTATCTCCATGCACAAGAATCATACATCACTAGGCTGACAGTAGGAGCAAATAAACTTTCCAGAGGATTATTAGTGTACTTCAAAACATGTAATTTATACCTTTGTGCAAATGGGTATATTTTTTTCCTTTCGTATTGATTTCTATACACCTTTATAGTAATAAGACATGAGTTTGAAGATTTGTGTTGCTGAAATTTTATAATTTCTGATAGATGTTTTGAGGTGTGTATTTAATTGCCAAAAGATTTTGCTATTGTTTGTTAAATGTCTTCCTCTGAAAGGATAGAAGAAAGCATAAGACAAGTATGTTATTTAGAAATCAGTGCCCAAGACCCTGACAAAGATTAATTTGTGGATGTATCCATGAAGGAAATGTCTAGTTACCAGTTTTTTAGCACTGCATAAAATCAACATTTGCACAGCACATTGCCAATAGCAACTTGTGCCTGCAAGTCCTTAACAAATAGCTCCAAATGCAGGTTGTTTCCATGAGTCCTTCTTCCTGTGAACAAGGGATATTGCAGTGCTTTCCTTATCACTCCTTCTATCCTTTTCTTCTGTAACTGCATTTCCTCAAGTTTTCCTTAGCTTAAAAATATTTTAAAGACAATTGGTTAAATGAATAAGGCACCTAGTAATCAAAAATACGCCCTCAATCAGTGTTGTTTTTCTCCCAATAGACTGATAATTTATTTTCTATTCAAACCATATTACATCACAAATCACATCAGAGGAAAATTCAGGCCGTATATTATCCTCAGCCACTTAACTAACTACAATTCGTATATCATTCCCTCAAAGATGTGATGTTTAATATATTTGTGTCTTGACAATTATTCTAATACACTCATTTGTCTCACACTTGGTTCCTTTCTGATTCTACATCTCTGATCCTCTAGTAGAACTGAGAGAGAAACAACCTCTGATGACAAAAAGAAAAAAAAACCCAGAAATTAATAATCAACTAGGAGGATATAAGATTAATAAGTTAAATACTGCTTATTTTAATTGGCAAGAAATACTCTGCTTGTAAATAAAGTCACTACATACCAAACAGAAATGTGTGAAAATATTGCTTGTATATAGGAGAAGAGCTAAACAAAGCCATCAATTTTTTAATTATAAAGGTTGTTTTGATTTTCTTTCTTTACCGTTTTGACTTTTTTTTTAAATTTTCTTTTTCATATTATTTTCCACTTGAAACCATTGGAAAACTGACTGAAAAAGATAAGAAATGAAAACACTACTGATAAACAATCCCTTTTAAAATATTTATAGAGAAGCATGAGCTGAGCATCCAAAGTGTTACTTCGAAGCATTTTTACTACTATAGGAGCCAGTGGGTATGACAGGAAAAGAATGAAAAGCCTACATAGAGCACTTCAAAATTTGCCTACTCATTTTAATTGAACTTCTCTGTGACTTTTGTGCTATTAGAACTTGGAAAAAACCTTTCCCTAACTGAAAACAGAGCCTTTATTGCACATCTATAAACCCTGCGTATATGTGTAGAAAGCCTCATAGATATAAAAAAATACATAGACAAATGCATAGATATGTTTATGATATTTTTATAAATATATACACAGATATATTCATATGTGTTCATATGTGTGTATATAAAAGACTACATACGTTTAATATTTCTTTCTCTATTCAAGCATTTCTTATGTAGAAAAGAAGCAGTAGGTTGAGAACTGTTCTGTCTCTGTTCCTTCCTGTGGTCAAAGTGCTGTAGCAGTGAGAGGGCACACAGAAGAGCTGTTAGAACCATGCAGGCTGTAAAAAGCCAGTCCCAGTATATCTGCACCAAACCTCAGAACTACCGAAGCAGACACAAAAAAACACCCCTGCAAGGGTCTCTGAGTTAGACTCCCTGTCACAGGTAGCATGGCTGGCTTGCACACTGCTGACTCCCTGCTGCCTGTTTCTGATTGATTTAATAGGTATTGAGTGTGACAAGGTAAGTCTCATGGACCACCCGGTTCTATTTGATTTGATATAAAAAAGATACCTATTTCTGCCAGCACTGAGCCATATCCTTATCTAATTCTAGCTGTTGTAGATCATCTGAAGTTACTGAACCTGAGCTTTACTCAGTTAAGGAACTAGAGCCTGGTTTAAGAAATACTTCATTTTTCTACCTTTTGATACAGCTTGTGAACCTCCCTCCTCAGTAGAAATACAGGTGAAGATTGAGAGAGCATTAAACAAAAGCTATCAGTAAAATCACGTTTTTAATCACAAATATTATGCTTTTAAAACACTGTCTAGGAGCAAGCAGTGTGAAGGGCACATTCAAAGAACAAACAATTTCTGTTAGGAATTGATCTAAAAGATCTATCAGAACTTTCTAAAAATATTATAAATAATTTAACTATTTTTAATTATTCTCATTAAATAATTTGTAATAATTTGAAAGACTCTGCATGAAGGTAACACTTTTGCTTTTAAAATATCAAACAGATTTGGAGGACTTCAAAAGTACTCTATTCAGCAGCAATGTAGTGTGAACAACATAGTTCAACAGTTCTGTGAATATAAAAGCATAACATTTGTAAGCATGTCTCACGGTAGCAGCTAAGCATTAAAATAGTATAGAAACTTCAAAATAAAAATAATTAGGTAAACTAGTGATCAGTTCTTTATTACATAACAAAAATAGCTTGAAATTTTGTTTAAATATATTTGCATCTTTACAAGCATATGTGCATGTGTGCATATAAAGCAAAGAACATGGACACTTCAAATGCAACAAATGTATGTTTTGTGTCTTTAGTATCTAACCTTGCTAAATTGGATTGAATTCCACCATTGATTTCAATAGTACCTGGCTTAGGTAATATTGGGTTCAAGATTTAAGTCTTTCATAAAATTCAGATTTTAATAACTTTAATTCCCTGATGGCTGCAGAGTTACTAAGGAAGCAGGATTTGACTTTATGTCATAAAATGCCTCCAGATCAGAAATGGAACCTGAAGGATTCTGCGCAGAGAGCATGGGGTTGCCTGCCTATATACATTCACCCCATCTTCTGTCATATCGGCTGACCTCATCTCCAATGAGTCACAAATTTCAAGAGTAAATGGTTTCCTTGCAAGTGTGACAACAAACAGAACTGTGTGAGAAAATTATAATTTAAAATATGAAGACCTTTAATGGATATTCAAATTTCAATTTCTATTTGGGAGAAAAGCCTAACATGCCAAGAGGTTTGTTTATTACTTGGCACACATATATAGAAAGGTTCATGTCTGCTGTCTAGAGGCTAAATAGTCAATCATCTTGCTGCTGGAACTCTTTAACTTTCGATAAGTAATTCATCATTCTGAATAGAAGAGAAAGGACTTGGAGGTCCTGTGGTTAGGAAACTTACCTGGCATGCAGGTGGTACATTGAGGTTCACATCATTGCTCTAACTGGACTGAAGTGGCTTATACAGCCTGAAACACCTCTGAAATAAATGAAGAAGTCTGTGATCAGAACAGTTACCTGGAACATCGAAGGTATAGCATAAACTGTCAGAGTGTTAGGAGTTCATTTCTTCCTCTGAGCCATAGTGAGTCACAGCCACTGCATCATTGATGTTCTGGGGTGGGGATCAATCTCTTGCTGTACTGTAGAAGCCTGTTTTCATTCCAAAATGGAAAACAAAGAAGGTTGTGGGATTTTTTTTAATATTACACTTTCTCCTCTAGTATTTCCCTCCCATATCTTGTAATGATGCCATTGAGAAACTGCTAACTCTGTGCCTTTGTAATACTTGGCCTTCAAAATATGTGAGGTGAGACCTATATTGGAATCAGATAAGCCATCTCTAATCACACAACTGTAAGAAAAACTTACTGTGAATCAGAGTGACATTGTAACACTCATGCTCTGCTTGAGATGCTGTATGATTAGTTTTCTATCCAGGCTATAATCATTTGGCAGACACTTCTAACACTGTAATCAGTTCAAAACTTAATGCTGTAATAGCAAAAACTTAGAGCAATCAACCTAAAACAGAAAATGTTCAGAAATCAAGAATGAGAAAATTAATGAGGTGGTTCTGTTTTTCAGAAACTAACAGTATTAGAAGTTAAAAAAGCAAGGAAGATGTCTTGTGGAAAGAGACTGTTCCTAGGTTCTAACCAGAACTTCTTACATCCTCTTCCTTTTGGCTCTTATTATTTTGGTTTCATGAGTTTTCAGGGTCCATTTTTGTAGTCTTTGTGCCTTATACAATCATAAATGGTCCTAAGAGCTTCAAGGTAAACTTTGTTTTAAATCCAAATGTGTCACTGGGCTGTTTGGATTCAGACCAAAGCACAGTCCACACTGTTTTTTTTCTGTATCATATTTCTGAACTGTCTAAAAGCAGGGAATTGAACCACTTCAAAACGCGTAGCTAAAGTAAAACACACGCACATGTATACTTACTTTTAACAAGTATGAAATTGTTATATGCAACCAGAAGATGGCTCTGTAATCAAGCCGGGCAAGCTGAAACCATAGAGATGCAGCATTCAAATTTTTCATCCTTTCAGTTCCTTTCTTCCTCAGTGGAAATACTTGAGTACCTGTAAGCAGGGATTTTACAAAAATATTTTCTTTTTCCCATGGCAAAGACTCACTCTACCCAAAGTCTGAACAGTCTGATGTCTTTAACCGGCTTCCACAGAAGTCACTAATGATTTCTGTGGGAAGTAATTAAAACCAAATGTAAGCTTCTTTGAAGATCCTTTCTTTAAATCACTGTGAGTGGTGTGGATAGCAGATTTCTACGTTCATCAGTCTGTTGTGAGCTGGTTTTCTTTTTAATGATTGCTAAGGAGCTATCAGTGACTGTTCTTTGAAGCCATACAGGGATATTGTTCAGAAATGATGTTGAAGATGACATGGCATTATTTTCTAACTGTTGGTGTTGTAGTATTTTGTGTCATGATAAAAACTGTATGTTACAGCATGTGTCTTGTATCCGTCTTTGCCCCTTTGATAAGTTACCGACAGCTGTAGTGCCATTTCAAAAGCATGCGTGGAGTAACTACTCACATCCTTGACACAAACTTCTGAATAAAGCCTGCATTTGGAAAAGCTAACATCTTTTTCCTAAGCAGAAATGTTAATTGGCAAAAAAATCAGGGAAATCAATAAAGTAACTGTTGTGAGTCTCAGGTTGAATCAAAACAAGGTCTACCATATCTATTCTCAGCATTTGTTTGGAATTACTGATGTAAAACAAAAAGAAGGAAATTGTAGGTGATGTCTACTTTATGAGAATTTTAACATGTGGAAACAAATTGGTTGTTGTGTACATTCTCCTGCTGTGGTAATTGTTTTAGAATTTTAAAATGCTGATTATGGGGAACGACTGAGTGTTTTTAATTTCTGTAGGAGAAGGCTATACCAGCAAGAGAAAACCCCCCTAGCAATTGTTTGAGTTTACATTAATTTAATAATCAACATTTAGTTAGTTTGTCCATGTACCCTGTTTTTAAATATGAATATAGGGGTCTAGTTAACCACTGTTGCTCTGTTTTTCTGCTAGTGGAAATCCACGTCAATGTTATTTCTATGGAGTTATAAAGCTATGAAGTAATGCAGCAGTGAATGAGGTCAGTTCACTTTTACACACAGAGCCTCAGACAGAAAGACAATGCTTTTTTTTAAAATTTTTTTTTAACTTTTTCTCTGTGTAATTAAATGGACATACTTGTCTTAAAGGACAGGTGGAACTTTCAGGATCTCAAACTGCTTCCTTCTAATTTATTCATTTCATTATGAACCTACCGCCCTCCAGGGAGTGTGACACAGTATTATGATACATAATGTTCCTGAGTACTAAATTTTCATTTGGCTTCCTGATTTATCTGACAGATGTGGGGGGGTGGGGGGTGGGGAAACACATGTAGCTGGAAACATCCCCATGGACTACACATATGCGACTACTAAAATGCACAGGTTATTTCAGTTAACGCTGACATTAACTTATGTTGGATACATTCCCTACTGATTTTACTTTCTCTGGTGAAAGAAGATGGTTTAACATTTTATTTCTGAATCTGCTTCCTGTAACTGTGCTCTGCCCAAACAAATATATCTCAGAGCTTGATATCAACTGCTTCCACAAAAGATGTGTGCAATAATGCTTTCATGAAAATGCAGGTTTCCTTTGCTCTCACAAAAGTTACAGAAACATAGATAGGCTCTACAAAAGATAACATTTATTTGCAATCTCAGAATAGATGCATAATAATAGCTGTTCCCCCCCCACCCCCCGCCCCGCCTAAATGGAATTGAATTCAAACTTTTGGTACTGTTAGGCCAATACTTTTCAAAACCCCTTTAGATTAAGCCTCTTTTCAGACAAAGTTAAATGAAGACAATGAGGCTTCTTCATTCTACACTTCAGAATACTCGTATTAATGGAACTAGTTATTTTGTCAGTCTTTTACTAGAGAAAAACAGAAACTGGCTCATCTGTTATCTTTACATCTAAATGTAATAATAATGCAGTCTTACATAAAGAGTAATTGCTGCAAGACTTTGTCCATTAAAATATGAGTCAGCAGTTTAGCCTTTCTATTACTGCAGTACCTTGGAAGGTGTGGTAGTCTAAACTGCCCCCACTAAGATTCTCAGCCATGACGTGCCACTGAATATCCGCATATTTTTCACAACATAAAATCAAACTCTGAGTGTTAGACTGAGAAAATGCCATTCTCTATTTCTCCTTGTTCCCTTTGTAATTTATATTATGCCTTTTTCTGGAGAAGAAAATCAGTGATGATGAAATCAGGAGAATGAAGAGGGATTGAGTTCCCCAGTCACATCAAAGTTACTGTGGACTTAGTCTCAATTTGCATTAGAATATGTCACATGTTTTACAAGGATACAGAATATGGATGAATGGACATGAGGCAAGCTACAGCCTGTCAAAGCACAGAAAAATGCTGCCTTAGGCTCTCAAAAATTTCCTCAAATCACCACTGGTTGCAATTAACATGTTCACTCTGATCCGCAGAAGACAACAACCTTACAGGAAACATTAATTTCTTCCTCTAAATGGATCAAGTTAATTTTTGGCACACAATTTAGGTGGGATATTACACCCACTGACAGGGTCAAATGTGACATCTTAAGCCTCATGAGCTGCTGTTTTTTACTTAGCCTGCAGGTAAGCAGTTTGTTGATGGCTCTTTTCATTCTTAATGAGGAAGAGAAAAGTGCTTATGTAAAGCAGAGAAAATTGCAAAAGTAGATCTTACCATTACTGAACACATTAAATTCCATTCAAAGTAATGCAAAACCTGAGGCCTCTGTAAACAAAATATACCATAGGTGCATGTACAGCAACTCTTAATACTTAACTTTCTTCTTGGAACACCTGCTCAGAAATATATTAGAGAGCTAACTTGTATCAAGAAACACAATTGCAAATTTTCTCCCTGTTTATGCAGCTTTATAGCCTAATTGGAAGCATTTAGGCCCTAAGTTGCTGCCATTACTACCAAGTCATTCTAGAAGCCTTGTTATTTCCATGGCAACTAGCCTACATATATTAAGAATTTTGATACAACACCAATGTTTGATGGTATTCTTAATTTGACATATTCATTTAATACATTGGAACTTTACACTGGAATTTACATGTTTTATATTTTTGCTATAATCATGGGAAAAATTTGATGCTGAACAATGTCTTGCTAAAGCACAGCTCCTACAGTGAAGAAACTGTCACAGGATTGTCCCGATCCAATATCAGGAAAGGTTCTTAAACGATACCAAGAGGCTGAGATTAAGACTCAAATGGGGTCAGATGCTGTACAATCTTGTGACCTTTACTTTCTTTAACAACTGATAACAGCGATAGGACAGAGAGGAAAAGAAACGAAAAGTTAGAATCCATAAGCAAGAAGACGGTAGAGATGCAGCTAATTACCACCACCACGAATCCAGTGATGTCCCGTTGGATCAGTCTCAGTGCAGGTGTTGATGAGGACACAGCCATGGGGTGACAATGACGCTCCAGGCTCCAGGAAGACCAGGGTAGGGCACACGCAGCAACACACACAAGGTCAAGTCCACTGAACAACGAAACAGCCAAGCACGCCGAGCCTACTGAGCAACGAAAAACCAAGAGGCTCCCCCATTTATCACCCCAGTCCCCACGATTTCCCCGAACAGTTCACTCATTTCCAGGAAGGCATTGTCATGCCCAGGTGTTCAGCTGGATAGCCACTGCCTCAGGTGGATGTTGAACAGTTCACCCATTTCCAGGAAGACATTGTCATGCCCAGGTGTTCAGATGGATAGGCACGGCTTCAGGTGGATGTCGTGGTTTTTCCATTAGGGACAGTTCATCTCCGTGGTTGACATCTCTTATGAGATATTGGTGGTTGACAGCTTATGTTGAGCCAAAGCAGTTTGATGATGACAGTCTCTTACAAGGATGAATTAGCATGGACTAAGAAACACAAGGTCTTCAATTAAACAGAGTATGAAAGCACTAACTTACTCAGGTCATGTACAATGCTTTTTGTGGGTCTGGGTAAGCTCCTTTACTTCTGAGAGAAATCAGTAAAATCTTTTCCTGTTATATAAATGTTGCAAGGATAAATCACTGTGCTCAGGGAAATCCCACAGACATCAGCAGCTGGGATCACTTTGGCCAGAGGTATTTTTTCTTAGCAAAATATTCAGAGAAGGGTTTGAGCCAGGACCAAACCCTGCTACAAACACAAAATGTGGGGTGCGATACTGCAGGATATACTCCGGCATACACAGAAGGAACTCGTGTTGAGTGTGATGAGAAGAGACCAGGCAGTAACCTAACCCTCATGGTGGAACAGAGAGGTGGGACTCAGGAGAGCATTCTTCATGTTTCATGCAGATCAGTTGTCTTTCTAACAATTCCTGGACAAAAGCCACATCTAATGAACTGGGACAGAGACAGCTGCTGTCCCTAGGAAAACTCATTTCAACCATCCACGTGTGTAAGTGAGGTAGAGCCTGCATTGCATCCATGGAGCTAAGCCAGACAAATGAACTGTACTGGGTAACAGCCCAATAAAGAACAATTTTTCAAGGACAGAAAGAGCCTGGAAACCAGCTGCAGCCATGAGAATTTTTCTGGAGCAAAACGATTATGGTTTTGCATACAGCTATATGAAAGCCCCCTTGATCTCAAAATTACAAATACTTATCTTTCTGAATGAACTTGAAAATAATGTCAGTGTAGTAGAAATATGAAATATTACCCTGCTTTAAAGTGTATTAATCTTTCCTGAACTTTTCAGTATATGTAGTACTAATGTCATTGTAGAGAAAAGGCATTGTGCTGAGCTAGGGGTGGAGATGAGGAGAAAACATAGCAGTATTTACAAATAGGTTCTGCAAACTGCAGTTCAAAAGAGATGACAACTTCTATAATTGCAGATGAGTATTTTCTTATTTGTTTACTGCTAGAAATATATTAAATTATACCCACTGCCCCTAGCTAGTCTGTAAGCCTTTTTTCTTACTGGCTGGAGTCCCATTCCCAGCAATCCTTTAAATTCCTCATTTTTCATGCAACTACCTTGATTATCTATGCTGCTAGTGTGCTCAGTGGATGCTCATTGGTAGAGTAGATCCCAAGAGTATCATTCTTTTCATTACATTTCACTGATGTGTGGATAGAATAGTTCTTCCTCTTTAGAGGTCAGAGAGAAATGATCTATTTACTTCCTTTTAAATGGAGGATAATTCTGTTTTTGCTTGGCACTGAAACTTTTCTATCAGATACCTTCCTGGAGACAATACCATAAAAGACAGATTTTTAGCAGATTTGAACATTTTCTGCAGTTCCCCATTGAAACATCAAATTAGATCTGAAATTATTTCCTTCTGCACTAGTGTCATTTAAAGAGTGCTTTATGCCAGTTCCTTTCATGCTAAATTTCATCCCATGGTGAATTCTTACATGTAAACTCTAAAAAGCAAATTTTACAATAGAGTTAGAAAGTGGCCCTTGGCTCCAGTAGTGCTGCTTGCAGGCTGAGTTAAAAAGCAGGCTCAATGGGTATAAGGCTATAAGCACATACTCTTTTTAGAATACAAACCTTAAAGCTGCTCTGCAATTTCTACTCCCTCAAAGCTCCGTTTTGCTCTTGCCAAATGTATATAATAAATTGATGACTATACATCTTATTAGCAAATGTGAATGAAATGAGGAGTGGATTGGGCTGATTAAGACGTAATCACAGATTTCTGCGTACTGCGTCTGATAAACTAAAAATTGCTTGGTGAGCTGGGGATTTGGAATTGATGAATACAGCTGCCTAATTGAGATTTTGTTAAAAAATCACTTTAAATATACTTGTGACTCCCTCTTTTTGCCTCCTCTGAACCTTTATGCTTTTAGACAGTAACCATTTTCGACTTGACACAATCTCACTGCAATCAGTGGAGAATTTTAATTAAATATAATACTGTTTAGAACAGAATCCAAATGTTTAGTATTGGAAAAGTAAAATAGAAATCTTTGTGCAGTTCTCAAATGAATTTTCATTCCACAAATGCACAGATATTGTGAAACTGTGGGTGTTCTCCTGATAGATCTGTAAATGGCACCATATGACCTTGGTGACGAACCTCAGCTTGCTATGAACAGCAGACAATGAAGGTAATACTTAATCCAACTGGTATTTCCTGAGTTTCCTATGTGCTAAACCACATTTGAATAAATCATTCATCAAAGAGTTTCATTTTTCTTTAAAAAAACAATATTATTTCAAAAAGATTTTAGAATCTTCATTTCCTTTAAAAAATTAATAATTAATAATAAAGTGTAACTTTGCAAGTCATGTTGTTTGCTTCTGTTGTTTTTTTTCCAAGTATGAGAAAACCAGAACCAAAACGCTTTTTCTTTTTTACCCAGGATACACTCTTCAGGTTTTATTTCTCCTCTCCTGGTAGATAGGTGTATATAAAGTTTAAGATAAAACTTTTAAAATTCAATACAAACTTTTTAGTTCCAGAGAGTACAAACATACTAAATAAATAATGCATTAAAAATTGCAGCAAATGTATCATGGGATTGTGAGGCAGGTTAATCTATAATATGAAAGATGGGTCTCTTGTCCAGTTCCAGTAAGGCCAAACTAACACCCCTTGCTTACAGTAACTGGGAAAGAGTAGGATATAAATGGTTAGGATACAGCAAGATGATGTACGGTATAGCTACGCAGCAGATTATAGTATTGCAGCCTTTATCTCTGCTGCATACATTCTGTGGCTTAAAAATTATGCTTAATATTTATACAACTTCCATGGGGAATAGAAATAGAACACTATAACTAAGAAAGGGAAATATATTTATGAACTAATTTTCTTTCCAATGTGTCATATTAATAACAACCATCTTTCTTTCATTTAGTATCTAAAAAGCACAAAAAAGTACGAGCAGGATTTATACCTATTAAAAATGGCTTTGACATATACCCAAAAATAATCATATTACTGCATTGTTTTTTTCTGTTGAAAAGACACAAATGTGAAATCTAACAAGATCATTTCTTAACTTGAAAGTCCGAAAAGGAGATGTGTTCACAATAAGATGGGGGCATATTGCCATTTCATACCAGTATCACAAACCCATACTGTTTATGTGTATCTGGTGTTTAGAATTTACATGTTATTCTTGTTAGGGAGAAAGTTAAAGTATAAATTTTACACTTCATCTGTGCCATCTTGGGATACCACTGGTAGAGTCTTGCTCTTCTTGCTCTTACTCCTGCTGTTTACTTTCAGAAGGATTAGCAGAAATGCAACCACAAGAACAGTTAGGTTCAGCTTGTTGAGCTATTGGAAAAGTATTTCCTCTTGAAATAAAAGGTACAGATTTGATAGCTGGACAAGGCAGGGGAAGAGAAGGAAACTGCTGAGCCACCCTTGGTATTTGACTGTTATTGCACCAAACAAGGTGGGTGTAAAACCTAATCTTAAAATGAAAACAAAATGACCTAATGTTGTAAAAACATTGTGCTATAAACACCACATCCATATGTTTCACTTTAAAATGAGTGCTTCTAGAGCATTTTTCTACAAAATGGATGAAAAATCGTCTTCCTAAGTGAGTCATTGTTATCCTATCTTTCCAGTATGGTTTATTTTAATATCTAGTACCTAGTGAAACAAAGCAGGAAACTTCACTTTGCAAGAAAATATTGATATTTCAAACACAGTATTTTATCCCACATGTAAGAACTTTTAGATATTTGACAGAAAAAAGAAAGAAGTAGATAGCTCAGAGTCAGAGACACTTAGGGAAACATAATGGACTTTGTTGTGCTTGATTCTGTCATATTCATTATCAAACTGCAAATCTGTCTTCTTTAATGCAATTTTCTAATATGGAAGCTGAATTTTTCTCAAGAAGGATGAGGACATCACCAGCAAGTCCTGCTACTAATAATGAAGGGGATTTTTGTAGAAGTTTGACACTACAGCTACTTACTATTTGGCACAAAATACTGATATCATTCATGCCATTGAAAGTCAAATCTAGACATATCAATACTAGGAACCCAGACGTAGTGCATACTGGCAAGCAGAATATATGGTATTGAGGAATCCACAAAATAAATCAAACAAGTGTTTGTGAGGAAAATAAAGAAAATAATCATAGAAATACTTATAGATATGTCTAATTCGTAACTGAACCTTGAAGGTGGCTATAAAAAAATCTGCTATTAAGTATAGCAATGCTCAGGGCTAATTTTTGTTACTGTTGTTAATGCTAAATATTGATATACATTGCACATATTTTTCTGAAGTGCCAAATGGAATCAGAACTCTGTTCACCAAGTTACTGAACAAGCATGTAGAGAATTTCCAGCCATGAGTAGAAGGTGATAATTATATATATATATTAAAAAAAAAAACAAACAACTACCCTAAACCCAAACTTGAGCCAGTGCAGTATTTGTAATTACTTGGAAGTGCTTAGCCTGTAGATTTTGCCTTTTGTAATGTAGGGTTGCATTTCCAAGTGGAGAGTTTGTTCACTTACTTCCATTTTCAGACCTGTGTAGTGAAAGGTCTTCTGAAAGTTGATGAGCTAACTGCTTATCAAGAGACCACCTCTATCTATTTCTCAGAGTGTAAGACTATGCTCAGAAAATAACCAAATATGTAATTTCATTAGCATTGCTTGCACACTTAACTGACAAATGGAGTGAAATAAAGAAAATTAAACTTTCAATAAAAAAAATAACAATGAATATATAGTAAGGATTCTGGTAAGAACGCCAGTTTTCAAGAATGCTACCATCTGTAAAAGGACAACAGTCAGCTTGGATGGGAGATTTCTCCATCATTCATTTGATTAGTAACTGCAAGCAGCAGAGTGACCATGTTTCCTACTAGGATCTTTTACAGAAGTTAGCCTCCCTCTTGTTTGAAGTATTGGATATCTTGTTTCTGCTTGTGGATTATGAAATCTTATAAAATTTATTAAAGGTTGAAGCAAAAAAACATTGATTACCAACCTAAGAGTAAATCATAATTCTGACAATGTTCTCCTTTGGAAAATAACGTATCATTTCATTTTATGACTTGTTCCATCAAACAACAAGGTGATATTTGTCACAGTACATCATCCTGAAGACTGACAAGAATCAGAAAGGAAAACAGCAAAGCAAACTAAGCCTCTGAACTTAAAAGGGGATCTGCATGGGCAGAGAAAGAGTGATGTCAAACAAATACACAAATGACAGTGTCAATCCTTTTGCCAGACTAGGACAAAAGTAGGTTGAAATGACATGAACTGAAGGAAGTAAATGCAAAAAGGCATACTTCAGTAAAGCATGAACTGTTTCTACTGCTTACTCTGAAAACAGTGAGTCCTTTGTAACTTCTTTTATATAAGCAGCCTGCAAGACATGAAATACTTTCTAGCGATCTAGCTAATACTATAAATATTTATATTCAGAATGAACTTCACAAGAGAGGGAGATAATACATTATGAAATATGAATACCAGTTTCATTTTTTATGGTAATAATAGATGAAAAATTCCATCACAAAAAAAGAGAATTGATCAATGAAACTCTTGGCATATTCTTGAGCAGAAATCTTTGGAGATGCAAAGCCAATGAAGTTTGCCTTTATTTCTTTGCCTTTTAACTTTGTTATAATTCCCTCTTTATCAATGGTTATGGCAACACATCACTGTAGCAGATTTTTGTTATAAATAGCAGAAGCTTACTCAATACTATATCCACTGAAGGAGCTCTAGTGAACTGGTAAAACCATGTAGCAATGTATTTACTGTGCATAGTGGGGCCTGTCCTCTTGTTTCATATCTTTTTTTTTAATCCCTTTGTGCTTTGGTCCTTCACAGGGAGTTACAGAATACAGATATATGTTAAACAGAAAAAAAAATGTTTATCACTTTAGGCTGGTCACTCAACTATTTCCTTTGAGTTAGATCTTGGAGGCACTGTTATATCTTGTATTATGAGAAAATATCTGTATCTGATTTTTGCATCATTCTGGTAAACATTCTTCATTATGAACACTGATGATCTACTGCTCTTGTTTGCTGTATTTTATAAGCAGTTGTTTTACTACAAGTTCCTCTTTTTCTGCCCTATATAGAGGGCTCTTACCAGAAAATGGAAGAATTTATTGCATCACTTTCACTCATGCCTGTTTGGACACTTGCAAAAACTGCAAGCACTTACTTGAAGAAGATAGAAGAAATTACTATAAACTGGTTTCTACATAATATGGGGTTTGCTGTTCTGTGGGTGCATTTTTCAGTTTGATGGTCTGATATTTAAATAAGACTTGTCTAAAATTGTAGTCATGTGAAACCAAGCTAGAAACCTTTTTGCTTAGACCAGTTTCACAATTTCCAATCACTTTCATACTTTGAAAGTGTATTTTAAGCAAGAGGTTGAGGTCCACAATAGAGCTGCTGTGTGTGTGCTACCTTATTTTGGCTATCAAATTATTAGTTAAACTATTGATTTGTTATGGAGTATCTTCTGTTGACCTTTCAACAGTTTCATCTCCCCTGAAGACTGTCTCCAGTCTAGGAATCTTCCTAATTGCCTCTTTAGAGAAAACTACACAAATGGTTAATTTAATTCTCCTGCAACCACCTCTGGTTGTTCTCTTCTCATGTTCTTTCACACTTTCAGTCTCTATCAGTTTCTCTCTGGACAGTGAGCATGTTTTGCCACACCTGTGAATTTAGCTGCTCATATCTAGCTCAGATAGGGTGCAGGTGTCTGGTGGTAGCACAGCTTATTGGAGGTTGATGTCTCCTCTGCTTTCCACCTTCTTTTGACTGTCACCCTTGCTTACTACCTGGGTTGCAGATAGCCCTGTACCCCTTGTCCCCTGATCCTGACCTGTCAACTTGGCTTCCTTGCTTAACCCCACATCAGTTGCCTTGATACAGACTTGCAGATGATGTCTGGACATCCAGCTGCCCTGTCCTTGCCCTATTTGTATCCAGCAGGGCTACAGTCTTGCTGGGCAGGATCGTGTTTAGTCAACATGGTTATAATGTTGGGGTTTTGGCATGCCTTTTATGAATTTTTCAAGCTGTTGATCAAAACAATTTTTTTGATATTTTTACTTCTAAGAATTCCCCCTGCTGTGCTGTTGGCATATGCAGCATTTAAGGGAGAAGGTTTTGTAAACTGCATTGATTACTTACCTATGACTACTTTCACGCATTTCTTTTTGGGCAATGACACAGGGACTTTAAAGTTAGGTTAAAATCTTATAAGTAAGTCTGTATGTATACGTGTGCATATATACATATACAAAAAAGTAAACCATTCATAATAAAATGTTATTTCAGTATTTTAACACAGATTTCATGTATTGTATTGTGTTCTATACTACACATTCTAAGTATATTTGTAGGTTAACATAAAAGTTATAAATAAACATAGCAAAGTAAAAGATTACTACCATAAAATTGCTTTATTGTTTTGATACTATGAATCATACCATTTATGAGACTTCAAAATTAATTTGAGGAATGCCTCATTGCTTATAATTATTTCTTCAAACTTTCTCTTTCTCCTACCCTCCAGATCTAAGGACAAATTCAAGCCTATTTCATTTCCAAGATATTTTCTTGAAGAAAGAATTTTAAGACCTTAAGTAAAATTGTCATTATTCTACAGACAAAAATATACAGAGGTCTCTTTATGCCATTAACACTCATATGGAAAGCACCTAAATCTGCAGGTAGACCCATTTCTTTTATAACTCTATAAATATTTTAAAATGTTTATTAGTTTTCTATCTCATAAAACTTGAGTTTTGGACATATTACCTTATAAGTATTCCAGTAATAATAATAAATCTCCCACATTTATTTAGCACCTTTCCTCCTAATGCTAAATGAATATAAATTTAGTCTTTAATGATGTAAGACATTATTTAGTGCTTTCTGAATTTCTGTGATAGCTCTGAAATGCCTTAAGTCACTACTAGAATTTAAATTAAATTATCCAGTTAATACTTTTATGTTGTTCAAGCTAAATGTCCAGTCAGAGTAATTTCATCAAATCATAGAATCATTAGGTGGAAAAAGAGATAGCCAACTCCGGCTGTACTCCTTTGAGATTGCCAACTCCAGCTGTACCTGCCTACTACTAAATCATGCCTCCAGGCACTTCATCTACCTGTCTTTTAAAAAACTCCAGGGATGGTGACTCAACCACCTCCCTGAGCAACCTGTTCCTGTGCTCAATAACCCCTTTTGCGAAGAATCACAGAATCACAGAATTACTAGGTTGGAAAAGACACACAGGATCATCATGTGCAACCACTCCTATCAAGCACTAAACCATGCCCCTCAGCACCTCATCCACCTGTCTTTTAAATAGCTCCAGGGATGAGGACTCAACCACCTCCCTGGGCAGCCTGTTTCAGTGCCCTATGACCCTTTCTGTGAAAATTCTTTTTCTGATGTCCAGCCAGAACTTACCCTGGCAGAGCATAAGGACATTCCTTCTTGTCCTGTGCCCTGTCACTGGGAGAAGAGGCCAGCTCCCTCCTTTACAACCTCCTTTCAGGTAGTTTTAGAGAGCAATAACACTTCCACCCAGCTTAGTGTCATCCACAAACTTGCTTAGGGTACACTCAATGCCTTCATCCAGATCACTGACAAAGACGGTGAACAGAACTCAGCACTGAGCATTTGGGAACACCATTTGTAACCGGCCTCCAGCTGGAGTTACCTCCATTTACCACCACTCTCTGGGCCTGGCCATCCAACCAGTTTTCCACCCAGGAGAGTGTTTGCCTGTCTGGTCCAGAGGCTGACAGTTTCCTAAGCAGAATGCTATAAGAAAATGTGTCAAAGGCTTTACTGAAGTCCAAGAAGGCTACATCCACAGCCTTTCCCTCATCCAGTAGGTGGGTCACTTTGTCATAGAAGGCGATCAGATTAGTTTGGCAGGACCTGCCTTCAATGAACTTGTGTTGACTGGGCCTGATCACGTGGTTCTCTTGTATGTGCTTCATGATAGCACTCGAGATCACCTGTCTCATGACTTTCTCCAGCACAGAGATCAGACTGACAGGCCTGGAGTTTCCTGGGCTCTCCCTCTGACCCTTCTTGTAGATGGGCACAACATCAGCCAGCCTCCAGTCAAGTGGAACTTCCCCAGTCAGCCAGGACAGCTGAAAGACAATGAAAAGTGGTTTGGCAAGCACATCTGCCATCTCCCTTAATACCCTTGGATGGATCCCATCCAGCCCCATAGACTTGTGGATGTCTAGCTAGGCAAGCCTCTAACCACGTCCTCCTGGATCATGTGACCTTTGTTCTGTTCCTCTAGGTATGTACTCCTGGGTATGTACACACAAGGGACAACTTTCCTTAGTATTAAAGTCTGAGGCAAAGAAGGCATTAAGTACTTCACCCTTGTCCTCATCCTTTGTCACAGTTGTTCCATTTGCTTCCAATAGGGACTGAATATTCTCCCTGGTCTTCCCTTATTTTTGAAGTATTTATAGAAAGATTTCTTGTAATCTTTCACCAACTTGGCCAAGGTGAGCTCTAGTTAGGCTTTAGCCCTCCTGACTTTTCTCTGCACAATCTCACTTCCTCCCTGTAGTCCACCCAAGAAGCCTGTCCCTTCTTCTGAAGTTCATCTTCCTTTTGATGTCCCTCAAGATCTTCCTGCTCAACCAAGTTGGTTTTTTTTCCTTGCTGGCTCCTTTTCCGGAACATGGAGATGGCTTGCTCCTGAGCTGCTAGGATTTCATTTTTGAAGAGCGCCCAGTCCTCAAGGGCTCCCTTGCCCTTAAGAACCGTCTGCCATTGCACTTTATCAACCAGCCTTCTGAACAGTCCAAAGTCTGTCGTCTGGAAGTTTAATTGTGACTGTTCTGCAAATTCCCCTCCCCACCTCACCTAGAACTGAAAATTCTACTATCGTGTTATCGCTTTGTCTCAGGCATCCTCCAATGTCACATCCGCCACAAGGCCTTTTCTGTTCACAAACAGTAGGTCCAGGAAGGCACCTTCCCTTGTTGGCTTGCTCACCAGTTGTGTGAGGAAGTTGTCTTCAACACACTCCAGGAACCTCCTAGACTGCTTTCTTTCTGCTGTATTGTACTTCCAGCAGACATCCTGAAGACTAAAGTCTCCCACAAGGACAAGAGCTACTGATCTTGAGACTACTCCCAGTTGTTCACATAAAAGCTGTTGCCACCCAGATAAAGCCTCAGTGGGCACATGAAGCTATGCAGACAACGTTTTGCTCCGCACACCAGATTCAAAGCCAGGTATTAATGAACTGACTCTTTTTGATCTCTTGCTCTTCATTACTTAGTATTGGAATGGAGCTAAACACCACTTGCACCCCAGAGCCCTCCATCATTTTTCCCAAAGCCCTGAAGTCCCTCCGAATTGCTCTCAGCCTCCTGCACTGTCTGTCATCATTGCCAATTTGAAATACTAGCAGAGGGTAATAATCTGTGGCTTTCAGTAAGTTTTCTAGTGATGTTCTTCACTGATTCCTCAGGTAGGCAGCAGACCACCCTGTGGAGTGGACAAGGGGGAATGGCCTTTAGCTGTATCAGGGGAGGTTTGGATTGGACATTAAGAAAAATTATTGGAGGGCAAGGAGATTACAATATAGTTGCCATGATGGAAATGTAGTGGGATGACTCATGTAACTGTAGTGAAGCTATGTTGGGGTATAAACCCTTCAGGCGGGTCAGGAAAGGTAGGAGAGGTGGTGGCGTAGCCCTTTATGTTAGAGAGTGCTTTGATACCCTCAAGCTCAATTATGGTGATGATGGGATCGAGTGCCTATGGGTTAAAATCAGAATAGCCCACAAGAAGTTAGATAATATGAATGGGAGTCTGTTATAGACCACCCAGCCAAGAAGAAGCTCATGAGGTCTTCCATCTACAAGTGGTAGTAGTCTCAAGATCTCTAGCTCTTGTCCTTGTGAGAGACTTCAGACTTCTGGATGTCTGCTGGAAGTACAGTACAGCAAAAAGGAAGCAGTCTAGGAGGTCCCTGAATTGCCTTGAAGACTACTTCTAGTGCGTTTCTGGAACTTGACCAGGATGAGACTGTGCCTGCACACAGATTGAGTTCAGGGATAATGCATGAAGAAGATGAAGGCTACTTCATCCCTAAGACCCCAGGCCACGACCACTAGGAGACACTGCGCCTGTGCCAGTATGGGACAAGCTTCTCGAATCTAATTATAACAGGAAGCGGGGAAAAATCATGAATATGTAATAGGCATTTATGAACGGGCATGTCTTTACACTATAACTATCTGCTTGTTAGATCATACAGTGTGAGAGTTAAGAGGATTACGCCCTCGCACCCACCAGTGAATAAACACGTACCTACTTTATAACCCTTAATTGAGTTATAGAGTTTGATTTCGCAAAACAGGTACTCCTATCATTGCAGAATACCAGCTGAAACTCAAGCTTTTGTGTGGATTAATTTGATTTCAGAATGTGGAAGTGCAGATGGTTCTGGTGGAGGTTGGTGACAAGCCTAAATATAGGGCCAGGTTACATGGGAAATTCTGGTACAAATGTCACATGTACCCATGAATTTGCGACTGAAGAAGTGAACGTGACGTTTCATGTGTATTTTATAATATTGTTCATTTGGGGCATTCTGGAAAAGT
This sequence comes from Clamator glandarius, assembly GCA_033459285.1. Classification (NCBI taxonomy): domain Eukaryota; kingdom Metazoa; phylum Chordata; class Aves; order Cuculiformes; family Cuculidae; genus Clamator; species Clamator glandarius. The sequence continues at coordinate 1,245,908 of JAUNZM010000032.1, forward strand.
AAGTTTCTTCTGCTATAAATGTCTGATCCATCAGGCAGAACAAGCAGGCTTTACGCAGTTTTTTTTTTTTCTTGTGTGTGTGTGTTTTTTGTTTGTCTGCTTTTTTTATTCAGAGCTAAGAACTGCAGGGAGAAAAAAAAAAAAAAAGGCATATTTCTTAGCTTTCAGCTAGAAAAGTGTTTTTTGGCACTGCCAAGTTAGCCAGTTCAAGGTTGTCTGAAGTTTGTAATGAGGCTGTATGAAAAGGTTAATTATCTGTCAAGGATGGTAATTTGCATAGGGATGTAAGATTCTGTACAGATATGCACTGTCCATCAGAAAAGCTGCTTCAAAGTGAAATATGTGTCTGTTGGACAGAGGAGATGATGATAAATAAAGCACAATTTAAAATAAAAATAACAATGAGAAACTCATCTAACACAGTTCATAGGGAGAGGTATGACAAATTCCCTAATCACCAGGTCAGTGCAGTCAGAGGACTAGGATAATAGTAAATAAAGAAAATATTTGAGGACTGAGAGGCTGACCTTTTAGTTCAGAGCCAACCAGTAAACCCAGAGCTTCTGGAAACATGGTCATAGATGTTCAACTTTTGTGGACATTGTCTTCTAACACTTTGTCCAAGGTGGTTCTTGCTTGGGTAGAGGAGTCTGGGTATGCTTTTGCTGTCATGGTACAGATGGAAATCATATACCTATTCACTAAGCATAATTAAGGCCTGCCAACCACTTTCAGAGAGTATAATAACAAATGTTTAGCCATACACAGGATTATAAATAAAAGTTGTCATTGGAGGTTTTATCCCATTGTTATGTCTGACTCTTACCTATGTGACAGTTGCTGGAATGCTGATTCCACTGCAACAAGCAGAATTCAAGTTCTGCTCTGTGGCAGGGCACTTTGAAATTTTAATTATTATGACTAATTGACAAAATACTAGAGGTGTCAAAATCCTAGTTCTGAAACAATTTTGCTTCATTTTAAACCAGAAGTCAACTCATATAATTGTCTGAATGTGACATAGACGGTTGACTTCATGTGTTAAATATCATAGGGCTAAAACAATTGGGAGAATGTGTTAGTTCCAAACTAAGAGAACAGCTGTTGTAGCTTAATTGTCTTCAAAGCAGCATGATCATCTAACAGTCAAATATGGTGCTTATGTTTTGGACTTTTGGGGAAAGGTAAACTTTTGCAGTCATATAAACCTTTTGCACATAAATAACATGTTTGGTTTTGATGCTGCACAAAAGCTAGAGTTTTTTTATTTATAATGTATACCTGATCTTTGAATGCAGGACTTCAGCTTGTGACAGTCAACTGATAATTATTTTCACAAACTGCAGGTCAAAACGCATATGTTTATTTTGATAAGTAACTGCAGACAAAATTAAAAAAAAAAAAAAACCAACCAAAAAATAATTACTTTTGTCTTCAATTGAGTTGGTATGTTTTACTAAAGAAGAATGTTAGACAACAACTGCTGATTTGAGAAGAAATTAACCTTCTTATGCTATATGCATTATTAATGTACCAGAGTTATCTTAATGTCCTAATGATTCTCAATTTATAGTAATATTTTCTTTGCTAAATAAATATAACTGAATCGAGTAAAGAGATGACATTTGTTTAATTCATTGATCAGGCTACTTTTTTTTCCCCCCTCATCCAAAACCCTGATAATTTGTTAAACAGAAACACCTAAATGGATGGCATTTCATGATAGGGTTTGAAACTAATTATATCAAATGTCATAGCATTATTTATTTAAAAGGCTTTTCAAGATTACTGAACAAGGGGAAAAATGTGATTTCTTCCTTTTTAAAGTGCTTAGAATTTTCTATTAAGTTCTTCTAGTTCATTTAGCACTTTCACAAATGCTCTCAATCAAGTTTACTTTTAGAATCCTTTAAAAACATTTCCTTTAAAGGTAGTTAGCCTTGTAATGCTGTTTACTGCTATTTCCTTTTATGAAAAGATCTCCTAGACTCAGAATCAGCAAAATACAGTTGCTCCAAAAACCTTTTTATGGTATGCACGTATTGGATGGAATAAATGTTTTCATGTAACAGAAGTGATGATCAATGTAATCAATGTAATTTAAAAGGATTCTCTTTAATTAAAAGACAAGTAAATAAAAAAAATTAATCTCTATATAAACCATGTATTCTTTGGTGAGGGAAGAAACTAATTCTGAGTATATTAGTATGCACATTGGCTGTACCTTGGGCCTTTACAGCTTTCAGGGAGAAATAAAAGCCTAAGGTCTGCTGAACATATAGAAACAGCAAGACTGCTGCATCAACAGAACTGTGTGATGGGAGCAAATAGAAGGAGTTCTGATTTAACTGTCTCATTCCACAGCATTTTAATTACTCTACCAAGAAATGAGGTATTCAACTATAATTTAAGAAAAACTGGGAAAAAAATAGGAGAAAAATAGTAATTCAGCTTTTAACAATTTTTATAGAAAGCTAAGAAGTCTTCTGTTTTGAGAAGTTAAAACTAATTATTAAAACAACTATTCAGACATAGAATGCAAAAAGTGTTTTAAACAACATGCAGACCCACTCCTGAATAATGACTGAAATTTTTCTACAAAACTGGGTTAGTGATGTAGTCACTCTCCACCTAAGACACTGACTGAGACTTCACCCAGTTCTTCTGGCATTGCCGAACATTTAATTCCTTATTAGTCCCTAATGTTTCCACGGGAGGTGTCTTTAATAATTCTATAGTGCCCTGCTCAGAAATTTCCCTGTGGAAAAGCTCAATTAACTGTAAACCACAGAAGCTTAGTGGTTTCTTGTTTCTTTTTTCCTCTTTTCTTTGTCTTTTTTTTTTTTTTTTTTTTAAATGGGCTTCTTATGCCACGAAAGAAATGCTTTTATGCATGAGCAGCCTTCTCCTTGGGACTCTCTAGCATTTAATGAACCCCGCTCAATATGTCTGACTTAAGCAAAAACCCCAACAATTTGTGTGGCTTCCATCTTCAGATCATCAGGTGATTATTATAGTTCAATCCTGACCAGTTCTTATTTATTGCTGTAACCCCAGAGTATCTTCAAAGAGTTAGTCTCTAAATTATTTTTCTCAGATTCCTCCTCAAAGCTTGTACACTGAAATCAGAGCAGCTTTGCTGATTTATACCTGTTAAGTCTCCCGTTCAGAATTATACTTATTATTCTACAGTAGAGTAATACTGTTGCGGTAAGCTGCAAACAAAATGGTGAAAGGTGGATGAAATAAAGTACACTTTCTTAATATTTTGAGTCCTTACTTGCTTTGAAATCTGAATACTTGTTTTATTTCTCAAGCTAGCACTCATAAAAAGCACATTTAATATCATACATTTCAGCACTTCTAGTTTGTGCATAATATCTTATTTGCAACTTTGAAATGCAGCTCAGAGAGGCTTCCAGCTGTAGGGAACACGACACAGCAATGAATGTCTATATATATTGTTTTATAGTATTTTATCATTAAAGATAAGAAAGAGGTCAAAAAATCTAAATGTCAAAATCTATCTAGTAAATTGCATATTTTAACTGTAGTAGGTGTTTGCACCAGAACATTTTATTTTTAAAGTTGTTTGTCTTTCCATTCTTAGTTGTCATACTGTGTATAAAGTCAGGTCTATTTTGTTAGGATTCTCTAGTCCTTCAAGTTTTGAGCAAATGCCACTCCCCTAAAGATTTGAACTAAGAGCTGATGGTCTATGTCACCATGTTTGAATGTTACTCTGTTGGGAAAAAGAGAGCAGGTTTCTTAAATAACCTTAGCTAGCCTTTACCTTTCAGCTTTAAACACTTATATATAAAAGTGTTGAACTGTTTACCAGGACAAAGGCTCTCTCTCCAGCTCTGTCTCACATGAGTCTGCTTCTCAGTTGATATTAGTACTGAGAAACTATTAAAAACTACATGTTGAAAACCATTATAACAGCTGTTGATATCAGTTTAAATCTCTGTGGCTAGAAATGAACAATTCATTTTGGAGGGGATTCTATTTGAATTCTTGCTAATTATGACTTGAAAGGTTCTGCAGTGATTGGTGATTGTTTCCCTGCTTTCTTTCCCAACCTTCTTCAATTGTCTTTTAGTTTCATATCTTTACCCTTTTCCAGATCATACCAGAATCAAAAGTCTGTTATATCCTGAGAACATACTGTTCTTATAGTATCTTTACCTTGACTATAAGATTGCAATTGTTATCTTAAACTGCTATTAATTTATGCTACATTTGTTCCAAATACCATAAAGACTTTTAAAAAAAATCATAAGATTTACAGAAATACTTTAGTCTCTAGGGTTAATAATTTATGTATCATAGTAGCCTGAAGGGAGCTAAATTTCATGTAGCCAATTCCTGAATACATTTTCTTTTGCAGGTTGGTATTGAGATAATGAAGAGAAATAATAGCGCTTTACAATTTCCCTAACTCTTTGTGGGAGAAATCCTACCTGCAGGAGAGAAAGCAGTGGCTGTGCTGTCCCAAAGCCTGCTGATGTCAAGGGACATACCAAACACTTGTTAGAGGACACAGGTTTTGATAATTTGAGGTGAAGCCACACCTAATTAAGCATTGCTTCTGCTGCCTTGACCTCTTAGCCATAACACCAGATATGGCTTTAAGCTGCCTGTGACAATTTGTCCAAACCTTTGCAGGACTAGCCTTACAACTTAAAGAGGTCCACAGAGATATGGGAACAAAATCTGTTCATGAACAGGGGAGTAATCAGTATACCTGAGCAATACATTTCAGAATCATGACATAATTCTCCAGACCATTTGTTCTTAGGCTTGTTAGACCCACATTGGAGTGAACCACAGGGAAAAAACTTATAGACTTTTTGCCTCCCACAGTTTTGCCCATTCTCTTTCAGATCATACTGACAACCTGAAAAAAATATTGTTTGGTTGGGTTTTTACCCCTTTAGTCATAAGCACACCGACAAATACCTGTACTTAAATGCTTTATTTTTATTTTGGTGGCCGTTGTCATAAGAATGAAGGGTTGAAATGTTACATTGAAAGAGAAAAGCGAAGAATTGAGTGTGGCTTGAATTTTAAAAACACAATATTCCTTAGTTTCTGTGAAAACTTCTCAGGCCTTTCCAACGCCATTCAGAAATCCTGTCATCTAAGCTTAACCACATTAGATATGAAACTGCTTCTTAACTCATCTTAACTCATCGTATCACTTCCTTTCCCTGAAATCAAACTATTTTCGAATTGACAACTGGCAAGATATCTGTGTAACATCGGAAGTATTACAAGTATTTCTGTATAACAGTTTTCTCAGGGTTATGAATGACAACATTATTCCTCACCTAGCAGAACTGATGTGCAAGTTCAAAGAATTAATTTCACAATATTTTCAGATTAACATTTTAAATTCTGAACCACATCTGCAGATCTTCTGATTCTCAGAATCAGCACCTTTAAGAATAGTAGGAAGAGGGATAACATTAGTGCCAACTAATTGAGCCACTGCAGAATAAAACCAAGCCATCGATATCTGGTTGGATTATTTCTTCCATTGCATATAATACAAAAATCTCCACAATCTGAGGCACCTGTTACTAGTGGAAGAATTGAGGTAAATGATTTTCTGAAACACTTAAATAGCAGGACACTCAGTCAAAACACGTCTTTTGTATTTACATTAACAGGCATGAAATGATGTGGACTGTTTTTGCAATGGAGCTTATAATCCAGGAGGATTAAATTTATACTATACAGGCCCAGACACCTGAGGAAATGTTGATACCATCCTGATTCATTAGGAATGAGTACAGTGGTCAGTGAAGAGACTTTCTGTGTACCAGAACTTTTTCCTTTTAATATATCAAGGAGAGAAAGGGCTAAAGGAGATTCTCTACTTGTTATTCCCCAGTTCTCTCCCTGCTTTTGATCTGAATGTATTCCATGTCACCTTCTTCCATTTTCACACATCCAAATAAGTTTCATCAAAGATAGTAGAAGGGCAAAGAAGGAACAGAAATTCAGTTGAAGCTTTATATGTGAAGATTCAAATGAAAAAGGATTGCTTCAGGAGCTTTGTAAATGTTGTTTAGTCAAATTGAGATAAAAGATGTGTGTTGTATTATTTATCAAATATTATTTAATCTAATGTAAGTTAGGAATAGATACAATACTAAAGAAAGAAAAGGACATCTGCATTGATTCTCAATCTCCAGAAAGCATTGATTTAGAAAAGTATGTAATTTTCTGTCATCATACTTGGCGATAAACGTCTGAACCATTCTCTGTTAATCACTGTATGTATATTACTTTATGAATTGCAATTGTTTGCTTAAAAACAGATGGTGCTCTGAGAATTCCAGAAGGTGCAATGGGGATCTAAAAAACCTATTTTCTTTGTACAGATATATTAGGCTAATTTATCAGAAGGGCACTCTTAGTATCCCAGATCCATGAGTGAGATCACCGCATATTTGCTATGGGTTTGTGCAGATGTACTGTCCAGTGACAAAAGTGTTCAGGTATTGCTTCTTCAAAATAAAGACAATGAGGGTAGAATACTGTAGAAGGATAGTTCCTTTTTATTTCCTGGGGGGTCCATATATTTCAGGACACTCACCTCCTTCTTGACATAGAAAGACTGGTAGATTTAGCACATTTCTTTTCCAGGACACTGAAAGTAGTGTTTCCCTAGCAATAGCAATAAACAATTAACGTTCTCTGCCAGTCTTTGTACCAACCTATACCAAAGGGGATTGTATATAGAAAGCAAAGAGCACTCCCCAGAATTTGATTCCGTTCATGTTATTTATTGCTATTGTTGTTCTGAGTGACCCTCAGAGGTTTTATTGAGTCTCTTTGGGGGTGGGGGAAACCTCAATGTATCCTCTCCAGATAAACATTACACTGGTTTATGGGTAATATAATATAATATTCTAAAAAAGCCAAACCACAGCACCTATTTTCTTAATATTTCAGATACGTGAGCTGTATTTGGGAACACATTTTGGAATTTTTGGTACTGCAATTATAGCTGTCATCTTTAAAACATTTGCAGAATTTTCAGAGTTGATGGGTTGCTAAAGTGTTTGCAAATTATAAATATGAGATTACATAAATAATGCAAAGCATTTCCAATTCCAGGCTGATGTCCCAACTCCCATCACTCACCATTCTTGTCTTTCTACAAAGAGTAAAAATAAACAGAATGTACATATATTGATATATATATACACACACACATATATATATATATGTAACAACAGCTCAGATTTCCAGGTGATGATTCAGAATGGAAGAGACTATTAACTTTTAAATCTTAGTTTTAGAATTTTTTTTAAAATATTTTTTATTTTCCTTAAAGTGAAGAATTCATAGAATCACCTGGTTGGAAAAGACCTCTTGGATCATTAAGTCCTACCATTCCTATCCGCCACTAAACCATCTCCCTGAGCACCTTGTCTATCCATCTTTTAAACATCTCCAGGGATGGGGATGGTCACTCCTTGGCTTTTAAACACCTCCATGTCTTTTAAACACCTCCATGGGCAGCCTGTTCCAGTGCCTTATGACTCTTTCTGTGAAAAAATTCTTTCTGATATCTAGTCAGAACCTTCTCTGGCATATCTTGAGGCTATTCCCACTTGTCCTGTTCCCTGTCACTTGGGAGAAGTGGCCAGCTCCTTCCTCTCTACAACCTCCTTTCAGGTAGTTGAAGAGAGCAATAAGGTCTCTCCTCAGTCTCCACTTCTTCAGGTTAAACAACCCTATTTCCCTCAGCTATTCCCCATGAGATTTGTTCTCCAACCCTCTTACCAACTTCGTTGCTCTTCTCTGTACATGCTCCAGAGCCTCAATATTCTTCTTATGGTGAGGAGCCCAGAACTGAACACAGGATTCGAGGTGTGGTCTCACTAGTGCAGAGTACAGGGGCAAAATAACACTCCTGAACCTCCTGGCCACACCGTTTCTGATACAAGCCAAGATGCCATTTGCCTTCTTGGCCACCTGGGCACACTGGTGGCTCATGTTCAGCCGACTGTCAACCAACACCCCCAGGTCCTTCTCCTACAGCTTTCTAGCCCGATGACTTCTAGTCTGTAGCACTGCACAGAGTTGTTGTGCCCCAAGTGCAGGACCCGGCATTTGGCCTTGTTAAATCTCATGCCATTGGCCTCAGTCCAGTGGTCCAGCCTGTTCAGATCCCTCTGCAGAGCCTCTCTACCCTCCAGTGGATTGACACTTCCACCCAGCTTAGTGTCATCCGCAACCTTGCTAAGGGTGCGCTTAATTCCTTCATCCAGGTTACTGATAAAGGTATTGAACAGGGCTAGACCCAGCACTCAAACCTGGGGGACACCACTTGTCACTGGCCTCCAGCTGGATTTAACACCATTTCCCACCACTCTCTGGGCCCAGCCATTCAACCAGTTTTCCACCCAGGAGATTGTGCACCTGTCCAGTCCAGAGGCTGACAGTTTCCTAAGCAGAATGCTGTGAGAAACTGTCAAAGGCTTTGCTGAAGTCCAAGAAGACCACATCCACAGCCTTTCCCCTATCCAGTAAGTGGGTCACCTTGTCATAGAAGGCGATTCTATGGTATAGTCAACAGTATATTTTCTGCCTTGTATGCTGTAGGAGAAGAAATGGCACAGTAATCATCCAACTTTCCATTTTCTCTTGACAGTCTGGTACCCAATAACAGAAGGGTTTTTTGAAGAGGTTGGTTAATTCAGCAATAAAATTAAAAAGCTAGATAAATTAAAGTTTAATGCATGCTAAAGCAGTGTTACACAGTATGTCTTCCACGCTTTTAATATTACAAGGTTTGCAATAGCAGCCAAGCTTCTTTGTTGGGAAGAAAAAAGAAAAAGGACAAACCTACCTTGATTTTTGACAAACAAGACAGAGTATATCAATCTGCCTGAAGGACATTTTGATCGCCTTGAATAAATATAGGAAAATTAAGCTATCAGTTTCCTATCTTCTTGTAGTCCCCAGTTACTGGTCTGTCAGGTTTTTGTGATGTTCAGCAGCATTGCACTGTGTAGAATGGCACCATTGTTCCTCAGCAGTGTTTTACTCCTGCACTGTAATTTGCTTCCATATGACAACAAAGTCTTTTAGGTCAGCTTCAAAGCTGAATCAGAGGGATCTTGTGCAAATCTGTGTCTGATTTATAGATCAACACCTTAGGAAATTCTGTCTGGGAATCTATTTTGATGGATGGTATTTCAAGATAAGACAGACATAAGCACATGCATCACAGGAAGAAAAGTAAAGAACTGAATGCTCATTACATGTCTTCTTGCTAAATGATATTTTGCTAAACTGAACCATCCATGAGAATATTGCTTCAATTTTTCTCCACATAAGATTTCCTGTGCATAATTACTTATAATGAGGATATCTGGTATTTTTTGTTTTTATACTATAAATAATTGTTATCACATTACATACATACATTGACTCCAAATAGTGTTCATTGCAAGCTTTCGAGCATGTTTAATGTGCTTCTGACATGTTAACACGGCTGCCCTCAAGAGCTGTGACAATCTAAGCATATCAAAAGCTCATATGATCAAAACCTTTATTTTAAAGAGTGCTTCAATATCAGCAATGTTCAAAATCAGTCATCTTTAGTGACACTCATCAGAGTGACAGCATTGTAGTAAAAGCTTATGTATAAGTACAGCATAGGCTCAAGTTGTTTTGAATATAAGCATGGTCTGAATATTTGAGCTTGGAAGATATCAGTAATGAGACACTTCAGAGGAGAGGGGCAAACAAACATGCTACATGCTCTTCCTCAGCTATTAATCATACACATTTTTCAAGTGTCTGCTAGAAAATATTTTCTGCTGATTCATAACTGCAGTCATAATGTTAGCTGGTCAAATCAAGTCAATAAATATCATACTGAGAGGAGATAGAAGTAAATTTACAGTTCTATTAGAGGAATTCCTTGCATCATATCACAATGCTTATCTTTTACCAAGCTATGCTGCCACTCAAGGGAATGAATAGAAGTGAAAGAATTCTCTTTTTATGGTTACCTTTTCCCTTTTCTTTTTGCCTTGTTCTGTCCTTTTGTCTCACCACAAATCAATATAGAATGAGATTGGCTTGCTGGACAGTAAGCTGGTAGTGGATGAAAACAAATTGTATGAAAGTAGAAAGCGAAGTCTAGAGAAAGATCTCTTATATGATGAAAATCATTCAACTTGTTAACCATGATATTAGACCTCTTTAAAGAAGACTGCTGAAAAAGTTATCACTGCCTTCAGATTCCATAACATTACTCAGAACATGTAGAATTACTTTTAAAAACAAATAACATTAAAAATTTGGGGTTTTTTCCTTTCACTACGTTAAACAAATGTATACAATCATTAGGAGTGTAACAGCCTTTACCATGTTCAGCTACTACACTGAAAGGGTTGTCATATTCATGTCATAAATAAAATACCCACCCACTCAACCTTAAATACCTTAAATACCCATGGCCCTACTTTTCAGCAACATGATGACATGTTCTATATGCATGACTACACTGAAGTTAGGTTTATTGTGTGCCATAATAATGCATATTAAAAATGTATATCATGAAAGGAGAAAGGGGTGGTAATATGTATTCTTTTCTGCAATATTTCCAAGCCTAAGGGATTAGTTGATGTAAAATATACAGGATCTCCACGTTTTGTAGACAAGCTCATGAAAAGAAACACAAACAAGAGCATCCAATATGAAAGTGAGAAAAATGACTGAAGACTTTACATGAGCCAACAATGTGCCCAGATGACCAAGAAGGCCAATGGCATCTTGGCTTGGATCAGAAACGGCGTGACCAGCAGGTCCAGGGAGGTTATTCTCCCCTTGTAGTCAGCCCTGGTGAGACTGCTCCTTGAATTCTGTTTTCAGTTCTGGGCCCCTCACCACAAGAAGGACGTTGAGGCTCTGGAGCGAGTCCAGAGAAGAGCAACAAAGCTGGTGAAGGGGCTGGAGAACAAGTCTTCTGAGGAACAGCTGAGAGAGCTGGGGTTGTTTAGCCTGGAGAAGAGGAGGTTGAGGGGAGAGCTCATTGCTCTCTCTAACTACCTGAGGGGAGGTTGTGGAGAGGAGGGTAACGATCTCTTCTCCCAAGTGACAGGAGACAGGACAAGAGGGAATGGCCTCAAGCTCCACCAGGGGAGATTTAGGCTGGACATAGAAGTATTCCTTTTCTGAGTAGCAACAGACTTATGCTTCTGTAGTGAAAAGGTACCATTGTAGCATCTAGTTTGACTTCCGCTGTACCACAGGTCATTTTTATAGCTTCTTTAAACATGTATTCTTCAACTACTATGAGCTATTATTCATCTACACATGAATAAGCGTATTCATATACTATTCATAATGGGGCCTACAGGAAAGATGGGGAGGGTCGCTCTATCAGGGAGTGTAGTGGTAGGATGAGGGGTAAGAGTTTTAAGCTGACAAAAGGGGACATTTAGATTAGATATTAGGAAGAATATTTTTACTGTGAGGGTGATGATGGTCTGGAACAGGTTGCCTAGGGAAGTTATGGATGTTCAATCTCTGGAGGTGGATGAGGCTTTGAGCATCCTGACCTAGTGAAAGATGTCGCTGCCTGTGGCAGGTGGGTTGGATCTAGATGATCTTTAAGGTACCTTCCAAGTCAAACCATTCTGTAACTCTGGTTCTATGATCTTATCTCAAGCTTATAATAGTTGTATAAAGAATATAACTTTCGAGACAGGAAGGTTAAGATGTGACCATCAAACTGACGTTCCTTAAGGTATTTGGAACTGGCAACTCTATAAAGCAAGCTACTGAGCTGGATTTCAATCCCCTGTGTCCCAAACTGCAGATGGTGAGCTGAGTCCCAAGCAGAAGATAAGCATTCAAATATTCAGGTGTTATTCAAAATATCAGAATATCCCAAGTATGAAAATTCAAAAAATGTTTCCTGTCTTATGAGCTGGAGGTGATTTAAACACTTTGGAGATGATTTATACATGATTTAGGGTGATCTAAACAGAATTCTCTACACATTTCCCACTTTTTTCTCAAATGTGTAAATGGTGTTTAATCTGTGAGGCCATTTGTAAACAAAAATCATTATGTATGTTCAATAAAGAAGAATTCATTTGTTCATTATTTATAAAAGTCATCCTAATTTCACAGAATAATGGCAATAAAATCAGAAAAATATGCTTCTATTTTTAGTGGATTTTTTTATAAGCCTTTTCTCTGCTAAGACATATTTGATAGGATTTTCAGCTGTTTCACCAGTAGCTGCAGAATGCAGTCTGCTCAGAACACTGAGTGACTTTCCTTTAATTCAATAAGCTGTTCAACCACAGAACATTGACAACTGCCTTTGTGAAATCCAGTATGAATTGACTTGTGAAAGTCAATTAGAATTCAGTATTTGGTTAGAGATTCTTAAGCACACAACATCCAAACACCTAGTCAGTCAGATTCTGTCAACACTGATGTGTGTAGATTTATTTTACCTGTAATTTGTTTATTTACCCTATCACAGAATTAAATCCTTGCAACATTTAATCTATTGTCCTTCAACACTAGAGGTAGCTTATTCAGCCCTTTGCTGCCTCTTATTATCTGTGTGCTGAATTCCTGTTGTAGATAATTGTAGTACAATATGTAGTAAATCCACAGTGGCAGAAATAGCCTAAACCCAGCTCAGTACTTCTGTTTTCCTTCTTAGTGAGCAGGGAAGAATTGATTCCTACACTCCTCTTACCACAAGTCATTCAAAGTCACCTACAGCCTTTCCTTGGCAAACTTGCTGGATGCTTTTATGGGCACATAGCAATCATGGAACGGCTAACGGAGATTCCATCAATGCAAACCTAACGTGCATGGGGATTCCTGTTTTGTGATAAGTAATTTACTGTTGCAGATACAATGTGGACCAAGATACAAGATTGAAGCGAGGTTCTAGATTTTCTTAGATAACAACAACAACAACAACAACAACAAAAACCAGAAAAAAAAAGTTGATTCCAAGTGCATCTTCTCAGGATTTCTTCTTGAGAAGCCGTGTGTTGAGACTATGTTTTCTAACTGTTGAAATGTTGTTTTGTTCTCTAGACTGTTTCTCCTGTGTTCCCTTGTTCCTGTTTCTTTGCTCCCATTTTTCCCTTCAGTGTGGCAGATGAAATTGCAGCATGCTTTGAGGTCTTCACTGTCACTAACCTTGTTTCTTTCACTTCTGTATTTCGGGAACAGAAATTTAGCCCTTCTCAGCACTGTTACAAAACAAAATCAGCTGGAAATTTCTGAAAGCACTGCTCCATACCAGGAAGCAGCCTCTCAGCCATGGCCATCCCACCCTCCCAGTCAGGGAGCACAGCCAGCTGGGGTCAGTCAGGGATAGCCCCAGCCCTGGGCATCGGGCACTTTTGCTAGGGACAGGCATAGGCCCACATTTGGATCATGGTACCTGACCCACTGACTAGTAGTTCTGGAAGAAGACTTATTCCAGGACCATAAAGGTACTTCTGAAACCGCACGACAGCGAAACATTTCCTAAATATAGGGGTACTATCTTCAATAGTATATTAATAATGTTTTTGAAATTCAACCTGTCTTCCTCTGGTGTCCCTGTCTCTTTTTGAGTCTGACTGAGAATGTTGTCTGAACTAATGTATTAGGTATTTTAATAAGATCTGAATACATGCTATCTGCCCATAGAAATATGAATAACACTGTCTTGATGCAGACCCTGGTTTCATATACCCTCTATTATGGTGCAGATAGTCTTCATTTCTACTCTGTTGATTATACTTGTCAATATCTCTTTTAATTTGCTCTCACATTCTTCACAGAGAAAAGCTTTTCTTATGTCTTTGATATACCTCTGCAAACCTTAATAAATAACTTCAAGGCACCTAAACTTATACCATTTCTTCTCCCATTTTCTTGTAAGAAAACATCGGAATTACAAATGTACATTGTAAAGAATTCAAGATTTCCTTGCAAAAGAAATATGAGCAAACAATAGTACAGCCCAGACTAGTTTCCATTTATCTGTTACTGAAAACACCAGGTATTTTTAAAAGTGCAGCTTTGCTTGTCAATGTTACAAACAGATGGGTGTATTTCCAGCCACTATGTTTTTGCTTTTGGGGCAGCCATATTGTGCTTTGTTGAACTAAAAAAATATTTGTGCATATGGCTGCACAAACCTCTCAGTTTATCAGCATCTTTCACAATGGAAATTGCAAAACTTAATACAGACAGTGAAGAAAACTGCATATATATATACATTGCATGCATCTGATTGTGTCTCTGTTTTCTTGTAACCACATCATCTCCAATAAAATGCAACAGAGAAATTTTATGATGGTAGTCAGAAGTGTTTATCTAGCTCATCAAAGATCTTCATGGCAAATTTACTTCCTTTTTTTTTTTTTAAATCATCTTCCTCAAGTATATAGGAACCACACATCATTTATACAGACAAAAATCTTCTTGGCAGAAAGCTTCCCAGGCAGAATTTCAGTTATAACCTCTAGCAAACATTTGTGTTTGCAAGTTGCTTAGGTGCAGCTCTTTATCTTGTGGCAAGTAGTATTATTGTAAATGTATGGGTACAGAAAGAGAGAGGATAGAAGAAAAACACTTGTGTAAGTGTTCCTGTGTGGCAAATGCATAGAGTCAAGGTCAGAGTCTTCAACTGGATATGAGGAAGTTTGGCTGGTCATCCTCACCAAGGAGGACGATTTTAAGACGTCTTTTGCCATCTTCATGGTTATCACAGAAGTAGGCAGATGGGCTGTCTTGCTGAAGATAAATAAGATGGGTAAATTTCTCCTGAATTACTTCACAGGAAAAGTCTCAAAGAAAGAACTTAAGAAGAAATCTCTGGTATACATGTAGCCTTGTTAGAAAACAAACCAACCCCATCCTTTCTCAGTGGAAAGGCTTTTAAGATATACATAGATAAGTCCACTTGGAATAAGAATTACAGGTCTTGTAGATGCCTTGGCAGGGCAGGTTAGGATTTCTGTACTCAGTACTGGTGAGTCCGCTCCTTGAATACTGTGTTCAGTTCTGGGCCCCTCAACACATGAATAAGCATATTCATATACTCTTCATCATGGGGCCTACAGGAAAGATGGGGAGGGTCGATCTATCAGGGAGTGTAGTGATAGGATGAGAGGTAACAGTTTTAAGCTGACAAAAGGGGACATTTAGATTAGATATTAGGAAGAATATTTATACTGTGAGGGTGATGATGGTCTGGAATAGGTTGCCTAGGGAAGTTATGGATGTTCCATCTCTGGAGGTGGATGAGGCTTTGCGCAACCTGACCTAGTGAAAGGTGTCGCTGCCTGTGGCAGGTGGGTTGGATCCAGATAATCTTTAAGGTACCTTCCAAGTCAAACCATTCTGTAACTCTGGTTCTATGATCTTATCTCAAGCTTATAATATTTGTATAAAGAATATAACTTTGGAGACAGGAAGGTTAAGATGTGACCACAAGCTGACTCTTCTAATCTGGTAAATGAAAGTTTTGATAGGCATAGACTTTAACAGTTGTGGATGGGGTGATCTGCTTGTTTCCTTCCTCATGAAGTTCAGGCAATGCATTTTCCTGCCTGTGTCGGGCACTTGCTGTACAACCTGAGGCCACTCTCCTGCTGGTTTGGCTGGAATAACTGCAATGCAGCATGAGCAGCCACAGGAGAACTGAGCTGTGGTTCCTGCTGCCTCGTGCTGTGTATGGAAAGTAGAAGGTAGGAGCGTTAGTGTTTGACTTTATTATTATTTAAGGTAATAGCAAATACTGAGCATGTGCTGAGAAGCAAATTGTAATTGTTTACCTTCCCAAAATACATATATAAATACCATTAACCTGTGTCCTGTTTATTTTTTCTAACTCCCTAATTTACTGCAGTGGTTTTATAGTGCCTCTTTATTATTATAGTGTCGAAGTGTGGTGGGAGAACATATATCTTATTTTTTTGATAATGAAACTATTCCCCCTAGCATGGTGATGGTGGAATCTGCTTCTCTTCTTTTAAAGAACTCTGGTTTTATTTATATGGCTTCCCTCCTCCCTCCCTTTTCTGCCTAGGCTTTCTCACCTGCTGCTTTTAGTAGGAAAGCAATGTACAGCTGAAAGGCTAAAACCCAGCATAGTTTTGACCTTTAATCAATATTTCCTTCTTTGTATCTCTTAAAACTCTTTTTTGTTGTTGTT
The DNA here is from genome assembly GCA_033459285.1 of Clamator glandarius. NCBI lineage: Eukaryota > Metazoa > Chordata > Aves > Cuculiformes > Cuculidae > Clamator > Clamator glandarius. The sequence continues at coordinate 1,262,133 of JAUNZM010000032.1, forward strand.
GTTGTTATTTTTTTCCCCTGGGCACTGTGTGTTGCCTCTTTCTTGAAGTTTTATGTCTGTCTTGGATGCTGATGGCTAAAAAGGCTATCCCTGATACAAGTACAGCTCTCTGCCCAGATGGGGACTGCTGGAGAGGGGCTGAGACTGAGAGTGGATTCCTGGAAGTTCTTCCAGGAAGTTAATCTTATCTGAATCATGATAACGGGGATAGGGCATGCAAGTCAGGGTGGTGAAGCTCTAATGTGCAAGTACTTGCAGTTTTCCCTCAGCAACTTACAGTCAAAGGATACAGTCCTTTCTTATCACTGTCTCCGAGTCCTCTATCTGTGCCATGCTCCTTCAGCATGTTTCCTGTTGTAAACCTGAATATTTTCTTCATTTCTTCCATGTTCATGATCTTTCTGTGGCTTTCTGTACATGATAACCTTTCTGGAACTCTGTCAGCACGTTCAGACATCTGAATAGTGATAATAATCATATTGAAATTGTAGGTGCTGAGCAGGCGAATAAGGGATGCTTATGCCTGCCCACTATGCTCAAACCTGCTTACCAAAGCTTCACTCAAACTTTGAAGATAGACATGTCATTAGCCGTTTGTTGTTGGTGGTTTTGCATTGACAAAGCAACACTTCCCTCTCAGCAGATGTAAGCTGCTGCAGAGCAGGAAAAGTTGCTTTAGGACATGTGCCAGAGGGTACTTACATCTACATAAGATGTGCCTGTTCTAGAACAGATTTCTGCATCATTATGCAATAAAAACTATAAACTGCCCCCGTGCAAGTCATGCAGTCCATCAGATGTATTTTCAAACACAGATATTTATATACTGAGTGGTGACCTGTGGTACAGGCCAGAAGGGAACAATGCAAGAGATTGGTCTAATAACACACACTGTAGCTTCTGTTGAATCTGCTGGGTGAGAGCAACACAAAGACTCTCTGCCCTTCATTGAAAAGCGTAATTTTTGTTGTTGTTTTTGGAGTTGCTTAATAGGCATAAGCAAGTCTCTCAGTATCTTAATATCTCTTTTACTAGTCAACTTAGAAAAGTTTTAATATTTCTTTTTCTAGTTGTCATCTGCACTTTTGAACTGTTGTTCAGGCTGCCAGGAGCCTGCACAGGTGCCATGGGTAGAGCAGCTGCTCACCTGTTAACTAGTGGGAGCATGTCCCCTTGTGCAAGTTGTTAGAGGATACTGGAAGTCAGCTGCTGTCTACCTGAGGGCTTGAGGGGATGAAGCTCAGAGAGATTGTGGTGGAAGAAGGGATAGGGTAAAGTGGACGGTCTTTCAGTTAGAAAGGTGGGTGTCTGGGGGGGTAGGTGGGTATTTAATTGCTTTAGGTGCTAATGGAAACATCCAGATCTTTTGTCTCTGACTTACTCTGTATTTCCCTGGACCAACACCAAGTAACTATCTTCATCTACAGGTGTCCAAGTAAATGAAAAAAAAAACTTAAGCAGTCCTTAACTGCTGATGTGCAGCTTCTCAAACTAATTTCATAATTAAATGGTCAATTTTGTTGTGAATCATGTGATCAAGTGTGTGTCATGCAGTTTCCCCATATTCTGCTTAGAAACTGTCTCAAAAACGTTGAAGACTAGCTACAAACTTCATGAAAACTAATTAATATGTTGCTGCTTTTTTTAAAAAACAGAAGCCCAAGAATGCAGCAGTGGCAAATAGATCTTGCACTCAGTAAAATGTAAACACACTGTAAAAGAAATGGTACTCTCCTTTTCATGTGGCTAGCTTGTCTTTTGACTTCAGGCTAGAAGACATTTCCAGGAACATTTCCCTGCTGCTTCTATTTCTCTTTCTCTCTTGTGTTTTTGAACCTGATGCTAATACTGTATTCTCTGGTGACTTTCATTTTGTACTTTACACTTACCACTTGAAAAAAGAGGTCTAATGAGGTTTATTTTCTTGTAGTCCTCTTGAGCTGCTGCTCTTTGTATTTGAGACTGCAAAATCCTAAATCATGCTAACAGGATGCCTGAAATGGATGCTAGTGGAGAGGATTAAAAAAAAAAAAAAAAAAAGAAAACAACAAAAACAAACCACAAATGGAGTTTATACAGATAGTATCTGCTATTTTTAGTTCCTGACAGCCCAGATTTCTCTAACCCAAGGACCACATGTTTCTTTCTCTTCTCTTTGCAGCTATCAGTTCTGTAATGACTTAGAAACAAAAGTTCAAAATAAGGGTGTCCAGACTAGATGGACATTACTAGAATTAGAAAGCAATTTGACAGGAAACTGATCTGCATGATTGTCCTCCTCTGCAGAAATTGTAGTAGTGTGATTGCAATCATTTCTACTGGTCAGTGTTTTTAGCATTAATGTGACTACCTAGAAGCCAGCCAGGCTTTATATCAAACTTTCTCTAGAACTGAAAGAAAAATAGGAGCATAAATTCTCTGTGCTATTTTACTTCAGCAGTTTCATGTGCTCTTGGTGGCATACAACACAACCAGATTTCATATTTAGTATTTACTTGGGGTGCTGTCTTTAGATGTGCTAGTTGTGAGAGCTGCTTCTATAGAAAGCTGATTTTCATTATTTCCTGGTTAATGCTCCCTGTATTCTTTTTTTTTAAAAATAAACCTCCTAGTCTTTTCCAGTTGTTCGCAGAAATATTGGTATTTGTATCCCTGTTGTGAAGTTCATCAGTATTATGCAACACTAAATAGGTCCTAGATGTTTCAGTTCTGTAGTCAAGGTATGCATATGGTACAATAACTGTATACAAAGCAGGGTATGATTGGCTGGTACTCTGGGACAAAGAGATTGTCTGCCCTTTGTAGTGAATATAGCTAAAACTGGTCACATGTAACTTTTTAAATGACAGGCATCTTTAGTAGAATTTAGAGGTTTGAGTTTTAAATCTTTTGAGAAAGTAATGTAAACATTTAGCATATTTTACAAGCCCACATGGGGAAATGGTGCAATTAAATGCTGCATCCTGAGGAGAAGAGAAGTTATCTCTCAGATTGTATGTCTTGTACAAAAGGAGAACTATGGGGTTTTAAGTTAGAAGAAACAAAGAACTCAAGACCCTTTCACTTCAGTAGGTGCTGTATTGAAGTGACTGTTCTGTAAAACACAACCAGGACCAGAAAAGTTAGCAGTCTAAAGAACATGAAACACCTTACCTTCAGTGTTTCTTCTCCTGCTAGCACTGTTTGTGCATCCTGTCATTCACCTCACCATCACCCCTTCTTAGTTCCCATGCCTTGATGTTGCTTGGCCATGGGTTTGTGGAAGGACTCTGGGTCCATGTACTGTGTGGTGGTGAGAAGTGGGTGAATTTTATTCTTTTTGTGGCAGTCATCTGGCTTTCACCTCACTCCCTGCCCTATACAAGAAACAGTGACAGCCTGTTCCTAGCCATGGTGTCCCGAGGAATCTGGCTTGGGAATGTGTTTGGTGCACTGGGTCTGTACATAACAGTAAATGTGGACCTATGGGTGCAGGTGGGATCTCTTTGTCTATCTTGGAACTGAAGCTCATAAAGAGAAAAGTCAGTGGCCACCCTCCCTGTCATTAAATTAAACCAGCTGATCTTACGTGTCTGCTCAGGGGGGATATTGCTCCTCTGCTCCTAGGCTGATAAGGTGATGGTGTGCACTTGCCTTACCTTGGTTTAGTGTGTGTAGTGAGCATCTTACTTGAGCTAGAATTTGTGAAATCTTCAAAGCTCTTTCTCTTTTTCTACTTAGAGAAATGAATTGCTGAAGTCTCTGGAATGTTTAGTTTTCATACTTATGCAAGATACTGAGGGATACACTCTTTTCAGCCCTTAGGTAATTATTTGCTTTATTATGGCACTGTAGTGAGATAGGATTAATGTAAGTTACAAGTGGTAACAGAATATGAAATAAGACAACAATAAGCACAAGAGCAAAAGATAAAAACAGACTTGGGAATTAACCTAGTAATTTGAGAATTGTATGCTTTTGTAAAATGCTTGCAACTATGCTTAAACGTATTTTTCTTTCTGATAAAGACTGTGTTTTTAAATACTAGGCATACAAGATTCACCTGGGATATAAAAACTTGGAGTTCAAGTGTTAAGTGACAGGAATGAAAAAATAAATCTTTTGCCCAGGTGATTTTTTAATTCCCTTCTTCCAGTTGGTGACATTGTAAGAACAGGTCCAGTCTATTAATACATGGTTCCACGGCTGCTGTCACCATAAAAAAAATTTGGGGTTTTTTGACAAACAGATGGCCTATACAGCACTAGGTTTACAGATATCAGGTGGAAGCCATCTTTCTTAAAGTGGGAGGAGGGTCTTTACTCAGGGGCTTGCAGGGCTCAATCATACAGCTTTAAACTAGATATGAAAGGGGAGGCAGATAGTATCAGGCTCACCTGTCACAAGCTGTTTAGAGGACACACAGTGGTTGGAGGAATGGGGCGCTGATATGGGCCTTCCACCTGCTGCCCCAGAGCATGCTAGGGATACTCCCAGGCTTCTGAGGTAGTAGGTGCCAGGAAGGAAACTTCCACAAAAAACCTTAAAAGAAATAAGGGGTCTTCCACTAAGAAGGCAATTCAGCCAACAGCCCAGCTGAAGTGTCCTCTACACAAATGCAAAAAGCTTGGGCAACAAACAGGAGGAGGTGAAAGCTAATGTGCTACTAGAAAGCTATGATCTGATTGCCAACACTGAATCTTGGTGGGATGAATCCCATGACTGGACTGTGGTTAACAATGGCTACAGGTAGTTAAGAAGAAACAGACTGGGAAGGAGGAGTAGAGCCATTGACCTCTATATCAGGAGATAGATAGAGTGTGAAGAGCTGTCTTTCAACAGACTGAAAGTTCGTGGGTGAGACTAAAAGACAGAGGCAGCAAAAGGAGCCTTATTGTTGTTGTATTCTACAGGCCATGTAATGAAGGAAAGCCTACTGATGAATCCTTCTTCCTCCAGGTACAGGAGGCTTCATGCTCACAAGCTCTTACCCTACTGGGGGACTTCAACCACCCTGACATATATTGGAAAACTAGCACAGCAAGCTGTAGGCAATCCAGTAGACTCCCAAAGTGCATTGAAGATAATTTCTTAACCCAGCTAATAGACATCTCCTTCTGAGAGGATGCAATACTGGACCTGATGATCACTAATACAAGTGAGTTCATCAGTGAATCAAAGTTGGAGGCAGCCTGGGCTTAAACGATCACACGCTGGTGAAGTTCAAAGTCCTGAGGGATATGGGACAGGGGAGGAATAGGGTCAGGACCATAAATTTCAGGAAAGCAGACTTCCAGCTTGCCAATGAGTTAGTCAGTAAGACCCCCTGAAATATGGTCTTCAGGGACAACGGGGCAGAACAGAGATGGCAGATATTTAAGGATAGTTTCCATAAAGCACCAGATCTTTCAGTCCCCAGATGCAGGAAATCAGGCAGGGAAGGGAAGAGACCAGTGTGGCTGAGTTGAGACCTGCTAGTCAAACTGAAGAGCAAGAGGGAAGCACACAGGCAGCGCAAACAGAAACGGGGAACCTAGCAGAGTTTTGGGTAAAGGGAGAGGCAAAGCCCCTCCCACTGTAGGGGGGGGATCAGCTTCATGAGCACCTGAGGAACCTGAACAAGTATAAGTCTATGAGTCCTGATGAGACTCACAGGGGATGCAATACTGGACCTGATGATCACTAATACAACTGAGTTCATCAGTGACATCAAGGTTGGAGTTCAGCAAGGTCAAATGTAAGGTCCTACACCTGGGTCAGGGCAATCCATGGTTTCAATACAGGATGGGGGATGATGTCATTGAGAGCAGCCCTGCGGAGAAGGACTTGGGAGTGCAGATTGATGAGAAGCTTGACATGAGCTGGCAATGTGTGCTTGCCGCCCAGAAGGCCAACTGTATCCTAGGCTGCATCAAAAGAAGCGTGGCCAGCAGAGCAAGGGAGGTCATTCTTCTCCTCTATTCTACTCTTGTGAGACCCCACTTGGATTGCTATGTCCAGTTCTGGAATTCCCGACATAAGAAAGATATAGAATTGTTGGAACGGGTCCAGAAGAGGTCTACAAGGATGATCAGAGAGTTGGAGCACCTCCTGCATGAGGACAGGCTGAGAGGGTTTGGTTTGTTCAGCTTGGAGAAGATAAGGCTCCGAGGAGACCTTATAGCGACTTTACAGTACCTGAAGGGGGCCTACAATATAGCTGGGGAGGGACTTTTTGCGAAAGCATGTAGTGATAGAACTAGGCAGAATCAATATAAATTGGAAATTCGAAAGGGGCAGATTTAGACTAGGAGGAAATTCTTTACAATGAGGGTGGTGAGGCACTGGAACAGGTTGCCCAGGATTGGATGCCCATCCCTGGAAGTGTCCAAGGCCAGGTTGGATGGGGTCTTGAGCAGCCTGATGTAGTGGGACGTGTCCCTGCCCATGGCAGGGGGGTTGGAATTAGATGATCTTTAAGGTCCATTCCAACTCAAACCATTCTAAGATTCTACGTAGGTTGCCAACCTGAATAATCTATTAGCTAAATGTTATAATAACAATGGGATAGCTAATAAAGGTGCTAATAAAAACACAAATTCAGTTGCTCTTTTTCTCCTTAAACTTTTCCCACTATTCTTGTAAATTTGTTTTTCTGCTAGTTCTTTAGTTAGTTTTCCAAAGCATTCCATGTCTTCAGTAAATCTCAGACCATTCTCATAAGTATCTGTGAATTAACAATTTTGGTTGTAGGCAATATCAGAAAGTACCACATTTCACAAACTACTGTTTACAGATTGAGAGCTTTAGATAATTCATGTAGATGGTTGTGAATGTTCAGCCTAATCTCTAACAGCCTCCAGCCTCCAAAATGCTGGGAACTTAAAACCTAGTGTTTTCTCTGAAAGGCAAGGTGGAGGAGAACAGGGAACGGACTCTGGCAAGCTTCTTTGCTGGGTGTCATCTTCAACAGTTGTTTTCTTCTGGTATTAATAGTAACCAGGCCAATGACTTTAATTGTGGCTTTAGTTTGGGGTTTATTTTGGATTGGTTTGGGTTTTTTTGGAACTTACGGTCAGTGCCCTGGGAGGTGACTATGACTGCACAGTAGTATCCGCAGCTCCCTGCCAAGATCTGCTTTATGCGAGCTTAGCTGTACATAAATGCTACTGTACATTGAAAGAAATGTTAACATGAAAAGAAAATTGTCACAAATGCAAGCCAGATATTCTGGACATACAGGTGTTTATATAGCACTCTAAAGGCAAATCATTGTTTAATGACATGCAAGGGAGCATATTCTACTTCTGCTACGTAAAAGTTTTGGGATTAAAATTATTTGAATACATTAAGGGCAAATACAGTCTAGGTTGATGTTATATTGAAAAGCCTAGGGTGCATTTTGCAGCAGATACTGTAATGTCGACTGATAGTTCTAGGAAAAGTTCTTCAATTACGCACTTCTTGGAATCTCGGTTATATCTGATAATCAGGGAAATGGTGTGCTTAAGTATAAGCAAACTGTATTAACAAGGGGATTAGAACGTTTTTATGTAAAAACTCTTTTCACTAAACTGCTATAGAAGATTAAGTTTGTTTAATCTCATAATTTAGGTGGACTAGAAGTTTGGAAAAGCTGAAATTAGATCTATTTATTTAAATGGCTTACTTTGTGACAGACTGCATCATCAAAAGGACTTAACGTTGAAACTATTTCTAAAACTCTGAATTTTCTACATGACATGGTCAATTTATAATTTCCAATCTAAAACTTCTTCACAGAACACTCTGATTTGAACTGTTAAATTAGCTGCATCACTGAATTCTTATCTGCAGTTGTTTCTGCTTCCTCATTGGAAGAAGGTCAAGGGACAGAAGCAAATGTTTTCAATGACTTCTGCAATTCCCTGCACAGAGGTTGCTTTTTGTTGAGATTGATTTCATAATAATTAGCCAACTGTTGATGATCATGATTAGCTTGCAGAAAATGAGAACTAGAAAGCCTAAACTATGAATCTACTTCTATCAGTATTATTGTTACTGTTTCAAGGGAAGGGAGATCATTTCAGTCAAAACACTGATACTATTCATTTTTTAGTCAAACACTGAGCTTGGTTGCTTTGTAAATAAATGACATTTTCATTGCAGCAAATGATCAGTGTTATTTGATAGCAGTTATTCCTTTCACTGTTAATTTAAGTTAACATGTCTCCATTAGAACTGACTTTTGTACCCAAGAATCTCTCCTTGGCTTATTAAATGGATGCTTTACAGCATCAGTCTACATTCTTTCTTTTTAAGACCCAAATAGTCCTACTGACTTGAGTACCATTTCCATTTTGTTACTATATGGGGAATGAAATTAGAGGAGAGTTGGGGAAAGTAGAATTTGAATGAGGCTACTTGCGGAGTTCAGGTTAGGTATTTCTTAAATACTTCACTGGATGAGGGTTCAAAATTGATAGAAATTAATGGATTACTCAGTCCTACAGACTAAACAAATGCAAAATGTTCCTATTTGCTTTTGCCACCACATACACAACAGGGAGAATTTAAGTTTTGGTTTAACATGTGTTCCCATGCAGTAAAACTTTGAGCTGTCAGTCCTGATATTTTTACAGAGAGCAACAGCATATTTTGGTTTTAGTTCTGTCCATTACTTAAACCAAGAGACATTATGAAAGCATAAGGCAGTTACATCCCTACTGCCTATTTGTTTATTTCATTCTTGCTTCCTTCCTCACCCATGCTTTTTTATGAAATATAGTAAAAAATTCTTCTATTTGTTACAAGTTAAATAACAACAGTTTATGCTGTGCATATTCCTTTATTCCCAAGAACCACCAAGACAGTATTTCTACTACAAGCTATCTTCAATTTTTCTGCCTTTCAAAGAGTAAAGAAAGACAGGAATGTTTCCTGGGGAAGGGAAGGCAAATGACTTCAGCAGTTAAGTGAATGTAAACCTCAGTTTATTCTTATATGCATTCCATGCTTAGCAAGACAGAGCTATTGTACTGGTGCTTATTATGCCAATAGTTTGATGAACCTAGAGACATTACTTGAATCTACCTTTCCTTGAAATTGCCTTGTTTTTAGCAGAAAAAAATAATAAAACTAAAATCTCCACGTTTTGTGCTACAGAATCATGCTCCCTTTCCCCTTGGAATCAGCAGGAATGATTATTTGAGTAGAATGTGCCTCTCATGGAAGCTTTGGTGCAAGTATTCCCTATTCTATCGCTGACAATGTCAAAGGTGTGAGTTGCTCCTTTGGTCTTCAATAAGACTTATGAAGAGTTATATCCTTTGGGGGAGTTACATTTGGTGAATATTACAGCTAGATGACAAAGACTTTGAAACCGAGCTGATAGGGCTTAAGTTGTCAAGTCTGATGTACTTTTCTGATTTGTCTTGCATGTTGGTTTTTTTTTTTTTTTTGGTTTCACGATCTTTCTTTAGTTGAGTATTTTAACACCAGTAGTTTCCATACGAGTGACTAAATCTTTTAAATCTGCTGATTTATAATTAAAAATATCAGCAACATCTAATCATTTCCATGTTTTCTTTTGAAATATTAATTTCATTTATTAAACTCCCCCTATGTAGGAATCATTTCTACTAAATATAAAAATAGGCATATAATTGATCAATGGCAGATTATAGAAGGATGTAATTAATGTTTTAATGTGAAACAGTGAACAATATTACAAGGCTGTGTATCACAACTGGAGTTTGAGGAAACGTCTTCTTTCTCATAGCTTCTATCCAGTGTGCTCCTTGGTGCATTCAGAGTGGAATGAATGGCATCATTGATAGATGTTGTGTGTTTGACTTGCTGACAAGTAATACCATTTATAAATATCTCAGAATGAAATAGCCCATTATCCTTGTTGTAGTGGTTATGGCTTTCCAATTCACACAAAACAACAGCAACTCGAGGGAAGTGAAATGTGTGTGTGAATGTGTATCTTACAGATAGATCAGGAGCTCTTCCTGTACAAGTAAGGACACTGAGATCGTCGATGCTGAGGCAGTACTCTGTTCCACTCAAGATTTTTTTTTTTTCATAATAGTTCTCTCAAGTGAAATTTTTAATGAATTATTATTTTTGGAAAATAGTACACCCTGACTTATACTGCCCTCATACAAAGACATTTGACTGCAATCTGTTGTGCATTTATTAGTAATGACTTTTTTTGCTCCGTGCTGCTCTACTTCTCAATGTTGACAACTCTGGAAAAGGCTTGCAGTTGCTTATATGTGACTTCAGATTGTTTTCCTGGAGCTGGAAGCCATGTTTGTGTTAGATTAGCCATTGGTTTTCCTAGGATCAGATCTGTACTGGCTAGGAATAGTAATTTTTTTTTAATGTGGGGTTTTTTTTTTCTTTGGTTTTTTGATGTACTGTAGGGTTCACACTAATTCTTGTCTAACTCTTAAATTGTTTTTTTAAAATGTTCTCTTCCATTTTGACAGCTAATTAGTATATTGTGGTTGGTTATTTTGCAAACAGAAGAAAATATTCCTCATGCTAACCTTTCTGTGCCTGGCAGACCATGTTTATTTTGAATATACAGCGATACCCTCATCTTTTCATATCTGAAACTTGGTCTCATTTTGCATAAGATAATGCCTAATATATGACTGCAGAATTTAAATAACTGCTGTAGAAATTAAGTCATTTAGTTTCTGTGTAATGAGGTAACAAATAATTAACCCAAACTTGGGAAAATATTACTCATTAACAGCAATAATCTTTCTTAAAATAACTTTTAGCAGGCCTAGATGCCTTGATGGACAGTTAAATGTGCAAGGAATTGGAGAAGTGTGGGAAACCAGGTTATCAAAATCAATCCTGATTAAACAATGCTTTCAGGAAGGCGGATAGTTCAGGCTTATACTACCAATCTGCTTTCATTTACAACTTATAACAAGCTGGTTTTCAGCCCCAAGAAATAATTAATTATTTAATTAATCCATTGCACCAAATAGTCCCCTAATATCATATGCTGCTAAAGCTTTCCCAGGTACACATATTGACTATTGCTAGTTATTATCCTTAATTGAATGGCAGCTCCCTTCTGCTGTTGTCTAAATCTATTGTTACTAATTTAGCTAACACAGTACTTCCAGGCAAAATTGTTAAATAATGATGCTCTAGGATTAGTTTAATTGTGAATTAAGTCTGGAAAGCTGAAACAACATAACAAATGGTATACATAGGGCTGCACAGCCATGATGTCTATGCTTCGCTGTGAGATGAGACCTGTTCTTGGGTCACCTTATTGAAGCCCCAGAAATACTCACCTGGCAGAGGTTTATAACCCTTCTCCATTTACTGCATATGACTGGACAGGTATATGGTAGAGATGTTTTACAAACAGATAGAAAAGGATGGAGGGGTAAATACTTTGTGGTTCTGGAGGGCTTCTATTATATCAAATTGGATACTTCTACTTTTTTTTTCCCAAACTTTCAGAAAGGCAAGTGATGCATCTCCAGCATGACATTTTTATGTTTAGATGTAAAAAGTCATTTATCTCTTCTCTCTCAATAAGTGAAAATATATTCACATGTCAGATCCTTCATGTTGGGGAGAATCCAGATTGTGGAATCGAAAAGCTTTTCATGTCATGTTTTTAATTAGGTTTGTGACTCATTCTCATGAATAACATATCAAGCTGCATATTAACATCTAATCCAGCTAAATCATCAACTTACAGTAAACCATGGCTACAGAAACTTTAGTAAAAAAGTCAGAGGCTGCAACATTTTTCCAACAGCTGTTAATACTTCTGTAGTGTCTCTGGGTACTAAACCTGCAAAGCAAATGATTAGATTCAAGTTGCTTTACTTGGAGGTAAATGAATATCATTAAAATCATAGCAGTAGATTTCTATAAAGGACTTCGCCTTTAGGCTAAGAAAAATCTCTTATTAGGTACAAATTATTTTCCTTTATGATCTGAGAAAGAGACTATTTGGCCAGGTTCAGACCAAAGTGTTGGTATGGTTAGAATAGAAATTTTTTTTTTTTTTTTTTTTGTAATAAACTTATTTATGTTATATCCATGAGTTAACCTGAAACAAAATCGCTTATCACTTGGCCACAATCTTGCAGAATATCAGAAGGATTGTCCCAGCTCCCTTATTAATATGTGGAATAGTACTCTTGTGGATGTAACTGGTGCTTTTTGTTTGTGATCGCGCTGACAGTTATTGTCAAATAGCTTCACTTCATCATGTGGTGTTCATCACCAATTAGTTATTTGACAGGTATAATTTCTCAGTGCTGTGGATCACTATTGTAACTGTAAATTATCTTGGAAAGTGTCTTTAAAATGTTGTCTTTTCTCACTGTTATCTGTTTTCCATCACCTAGTCATAACAGGTTACTGGCACTGGCAAGTTTCCTTCCTAGGTTATATTATACAAAGGGAGTGGAAAGAAAATATATCTTCCTGTCTTTTCCCGCTGCTTCTGTCCCTTCTCCAAAGAACTGGGCTTACAGGAGACTACAGTTGGTGGCTGTTTGTCTGTGTGTCAGAGCAGGGAGAGAAAAATGGTCTATGCTGGTTTTTCAGTATTTCCTAATGTTATATCCTTGCCACATCTGTTGATTTTCATGCTGTAAGAGTGTCTTTGAAAAGGATACAGCTTAGATGTATCTTCTGTCAGACCACATCAGAATAACCAGCTTTGAAAAAGACAGGTACCATGTGCTCAGCTTTTCATGCATATGTATTCTCTCTCATGCACACGTGTTAATTCTGAGACTGTGATCCAATCTACTAAAAAATACCTCACCAGAGTGAGTCAGAATGCATATGACATATAAAGAAAATATGAGGACTTTGAACTTTGTGTGTAGGTCATTGCTGTTCAACTTAACCTAGCCAGGTTATCAGATGTGGTCTGATTGTGCATGTACAACTGTTGCTAATAAGGGTATTGTACAGGAATGTGAGGTGTTAAGCTGTTTGCTTTTCTGTTTCGGCTTGCTTCCAGATAAGATCTATCAGCAAATGTGCAGCAAGAATGCTTTGAGTCAAAAAGTTTCAGAGGGAATGACGTAAGAATAGGCTGTTACCAAAAGTTAGTGGGAGAGTGGACAATATTTTTTTGGTTGCCTTAGACTTTCTGAACAGTAGCATGGATCTCAAAGCACATTAAAATGGGGGAGTGACTACTTCATAATGTTCTGTATGATCCTCTCAAAACAATGTTTTTATATTTGTAATGCAAAGTTAGGAAAAGAAGGAAAAGGATTGAGTAAATGTCATGGATTATTCATTTAGGATCATGAAAGAGGAAGGATGGGGAAATTCTAAATAACTGATGTGTGCTTGTCAAAAGTATCAAAATTAGAATATACAGGCTGTGTTTGGGTGGTACACTAGACAGCATGGGTTGATGTTTGTTCTGTATCATATTGCATTTCTCCATGATCTGTCAATATTATTTGAAAACTTGGGTTAGTGATGATTTCTTAACGTAAGAATCTGAGTGCTTTATACACCTGACAATGACATGTATGTACCTCAGCTACCTCATCATCCCTGGAAAGTTGCAGTTAACTTTAAAATTGTTTCCTTTGCTCTTAAGGATCAAAACTGGATAATCAAAAGGAGCTAAAAGGGATAGCCTGAATGTGGGGGAAAGAATCACAATTTTATTGCTTGTGTGTACAGACTTGATACAACATCAGAATTTGCTTATAACAAACCCCAGGTGTAAGTCAGTACGATTTGAGGTAGTTAGCAAACTAAAATATTATTCTGGCAATCAAAGATTTTCACTTAGATTTATGTTCCATTCAACTTGCAGATCTTGATGCTGTAGTTCTTCAGAAGGTATAATTTTCTCGTGTGGACTTTTTGCATGAGTAGAGGCCATTTCTTGAGTCTTTTTATGTATTAATAATGAAACCAATTACATTGTTAGCTTGTTGTGGTCTTAAACAAATGGGTGAATCAAGTTCATGGAGCTTAGGAAGATAAATGATGCTTCCAAGGGTACCAGCATTTTTGCATAAACAGCTGGTGATCTAGTTAATCAATGGCAAAGAAAATAATGTATCTGTGCTTGACTTCTAGAAAAAGAACAGGATACACTGTCACGTTCACTATTTGAATGAAATACTTTGTGTGACAGTTGATTTTTCTATTTCAATTACACCTTAAACTGCATCGCATTATGAACTACACAAAAATTAGCAAGTATATTAGATTAGCATGCTACTGAACACAAAGGATAGCTTCCATTTATTTTGACACAGTGATGATGAAAAATACTTTTCCTTGGAACAGATAGGTAAAGTAGCTTTAATATACAGATTGAGAATTCCATCTTATCTTGTCATTTAAATTCTGGCATATTTTGCCTACATCTTGCTAATTCCTGCCTTGTTCTGTAGGCTGAGTTGAGCTGATGGTTTTTTTTTTTTAGTTAGCAATCCATTTTCTTTGCACCATTGTTTCGTTGTACCATATATGTGTACTGGGCTTTGTTTTTCCTTATTCTCTTTCTGGAAGCTATTGTAGTCTGTTTGCTTTGAGTAGCTGATTTAAGGAAATTGAGAGATTAGGACAGTGGACAAATGAGATGAATTGAAGTAGTTCATCTTTGTCAGAAAATTCCTGCCTCACATCTCTCACTCTTGCAAGAAAGAGGAGAAAGCAGGCAGAGGGCTAAACTTCAGAGGCACAGGAAAATTAGGGACAAGCAAAGGGAGAAAGTTTCCTGAAGAAAGTTGGAAAAAATGTGTTTTCTTTGGAATGAAGTGGGAGCATGGAAGCACCTAATTCCATATGGTTCTGTAGCACATGATGCATTTACTCTGAACCCATTAACAGATCTCGAACAAGAAAAAGTTCTTGGGGGTGTGCTTTCCAAAAAGTAGATATTAAACCTTTTTTTTTTTTTTTCCCAATTGATAAGGATAAGAGGGATATCCTTTCCTAAGAGAAACTGAAAAAAATTGTCTTAGCAGAAAAATGTGCAGAAAAGAGAAAAATTTCTTGTAGCTCAACCATTTCTTTTTGATAAGCTGGAATAAAAGAAATATTTAAACTCAGCTTTGTAGGTATTAAAAATGTAGGTAGTTAAATACAAGTAAACTGCATTGGGGGGGAAATGATGTTATTCATATTTGAAAGGAGGAAAGAGAATACCAAGTACGATAAAGAGATGAACTAGGTAATGTATTTCAAAGAAGTATTGAGCTAGCTAGGATCAAAGTCACTTTTACATGCAGGGTTTCCAGCTAAAAAGCTGTGGGAGGATATGGGTCTGATATAGTCGGAAAGTCTCAGAAGCTATTCGTTATCTGGAAACAGCAGAATAGCCAGCATTGATCACACTTCAGCAGAAGTGCAAGGGATCAAGGTCATAACAAGGTATGTTAACTTGATCTGCTGAAAACCTGAGGCTGGAAGAAATGATTGGTAACTTGAAAGCAAAGAGTCTCTTGGTAACTTGCTCCAAAAAGACAGAAGGCCGGCGGACTTCTAAGGGTAGGAAAACTTTAATCAGCTTAATCACTTTGAGATTTTCACAGGCATTAGGTGAGGCGCTTTTCTGACTCTGTGCGGATGTGGTGCCTCCCGGCTTGCCTCTTCTTAGAACACGTTGATTCAGCCTCCTCTATGCTGAGGTCTTAATTCTGTGTTGAAGCAGCTGCTGACTGATCTCTGAGTCATGCAGGAGTACATAATTTTGGCGTGATGAGATGAGGAAGAGGTGGAAGGGTGCTGGAGGAAATGGTTCAGGCACGATTATACAGTGGATAGTAATGATGACTCCTCTAGTCTGTCTCACAGCCACTCCAGAAACCAAGCAAGCGATGGAAGTTAGATGCTGGAGCAGGCTTGTTGTCCAGTCTGTGTTTAGCATTGCAGTTGCAGATGTAGGCACACAGACTTCTTATGACTGGATTTGGGGACAGACATTCAGCTGAATTTAGTGCCTAAACAGAGATTTTTCCATGTCCTGGATGAAGACTGTATGCTGTGGGACACATTTAGCTGTGCCAGATGCTGCTCCCAGCCTGTCACTGAGATCAGCTTCATTTAGGGGGAGGGTCCCCACCTGCTCAGGTGTTGCACTTGCACAAGGTAACTATAATGACATAATTTATGGAATAAATTAAAAGCAATTGATAACACTTCTTAAATACATCTGATCAATTTGGCCAAATTGCAAATATTAGTGACTTGAAATTTATCTTTTAAGAAAAATGCTGAACACCCCATAATTTCTATGAAACAATGAGCATTGCAAAGCTCCTTTTTTTTTCAGAGGTTACCTATAGCACATGTCTCACTGAGCAGTGTCTGAACTACAAAGCCTCAATGTTTTCTTTTGGTACTGCTGCAGTTTCACTATGCAACACTTGCAAGTCTGCAACATATGGCATGGCTATATTGTCCTATGAAGAAGGAAATAACTGTGTACGACTTTCATTTGGATGGTGAAAGCTGAAAAAAAATAGAGTCCCAAGAGTTATTCTTCTAAGTCTAAAAGCCAAGGTGTTTGATGTGATGTCAAGGGCTGCTGAAATATGTAATTCATTCCATCTGCTCCTTTTGGTGCATGAGAACAACACACTGGTGCCAGCTGCATATGCCTAAAAGTGAAAGAGGAAAAACCTTGGCAATCATTCTGTTTATTCTACTACTCGTAGATTGCCAGTGAGCCACAATTTCTATTTTATTTTTAATCTGTGTCTCCTGGTTTGCCTGGCAGGCTGAGCTTAGATGGAGGCATGCTGTATGCACTCAAGCTCAGGATTCTTTCCCTAGATTGCCAATGCTGGAGTCTGGAAAATTCATACCCATTCACCAACTTTCTATTGCCATCTGTCTAGGAATTAGGTAGCTCTGGCTCTCTTAGTCTAGGCTTAGTATTACAGAATTTTTATTCCTTTCATTGCTCCTTAGCTGGTCCAACCAAGCTCAGCTATCAGTTATTCAGAAAATGTAGTTCACAGTGAATTTAGTGACCGAAACAAATATTTATGAAATAATTTGAGTTTTTTAACAACAAAAATCCTCTAATGCTACTTCCCTAAATAAAATGCAAGGTTTGCAAGCATAGCTGTCTAATCAACAACCTGAAGGAGATATTTTTTTTTAAATCTTGGCATTTATAGTCAAGGATTAATACTTGATATCTCAGTCTTTCTTGTGCATTAGGAACTGGTTTTGCCCCTCTTCTCTTCTTGTAGAATTTCTGAATCACCCCATTATGTCACTGGTATATGTACTATATGCGGAGTGCAATATGTGAAATAGCTGTTATCATTAAATCATTCTCCAGCCTTTAGGGAGGCTTACATTGGGTTGCTTTATACTATTTCCATGTGTAATAGTGGTCTAAGAACAGTCAAATGGAAGTGGAACTTAAAATTCTCCTTGAATATTTTACTCGTATAAGTAGTAACACTTTCTTCAGCAGCCTTAGATGTAAAATTTTGAAGTTACTGTTTAATAGAAGGATGAAAAAATTGAATATAAATAAAATCTTCCTTTTTAAAATTATCAACCCATTATTAAGGGAACAGAACATCAATTTCATCATAAATTACATTCAGCCCTCTCCCTCTTTCTTGTTATTTTTGGAACAATGGAGTCTGGTAACTGTGCTCTCTATAACCTGTAGCCAAATGGATTTGCACATACAATGAAAGATCACATGGTGGGATATCATAAAAGAATTATGAAAAAACATAACAGGATTTAAAAAAAGAAGTCTCTAAATGATTATGAAAAACAAGATGGTTTAGTGTAATAGAGGACACATTAATACAGCTCCTGGTTCAAAAACCCTTATTTTTTAAATCTTTTTTTGAGTGGATGAAGTTTCTCATTCAGTCATGTATACATAAATCTGGTTGTGCTCTGCAGAGGAGAAATAGGAATTGAGATCCTAAATAACATTGATGAATCTGTGTCTCTCTACTCAAATATAAACATGCAAGTAGTCTCAAATCAGTGTGCCATTTACAGGATTCAGAACTGCTGATCCTTGAAGCCAAACACACTGTACTACATGAATCCAAATTAGGGAAAGAGTTCAGGGGTTATTGGGTGTCTTTTACTAGAAGTTCTCCTTTTTTTTTTTCTGGACTTTGCATTGAGAGCATGACCTTTAATTTCATTTGCTTCATGCATCCAGTGTTGTTCAGTCGTGACTGACAAATATATTTCTGCACCATGTTTTCCTGTTATAAAGATGATAAATGCAAAAGCACATGTGTAAAATCTTAATCTTTTCACTATATCTTTTGCATGCTATAAACAAAGATTATACAGATCTCTGCAAATGTAAACCGTTTGACACAGTACTTGTATAATACTTGTATAAGTGTAATGGATTTCTGCTTTGTAACTGGATTCTTACATGGAACAGAGAGTAATGTTTTTACAGCTGATATCCAGTCATCTCTGCCACTTTGCCACTCTACCAGATTCTGTCTGGAGAGGTGAAATGGATTCATCTAATGACAAATGTATGGGAAATTGAATCACAACAAGTAAACTTTACATATCTAATTTTTATCTTAATCAGAAAATAAAAGTTAACCATCACCCTTTTGCAAATGTGCTACAGGATCTTTAATAACCATGAGTAATCAACACATCTCCCGAATCTCATTCCTCTTGTGGTGATTCAAAGGCACATTTTTCAAACATATTTTTGCAATTAGGAATTCTATAATATATTCAGATATGACTGTGAAGAGTTTTGGTTTTTTTCGTCAGCATATGTTGTTGTAAACTGGAGTTCTTTATTTGTATGTTTTCGGTTGTCAGTCATACCTCATGTAACTAGAGTGCCTTAAGGTGGCATTACTCTAATTTGCTTACCAATCTGAACACATTTGGGAAAGAACAACTTGACTGTTCATCTATATATTACTTTTATATTTGATGTATATTTATTTTCATTAGTATAACAATGTTAGTATATTGTTGACATTATGTGAAATTAATTTCATTCTGTGATAAAGGATTGGGGGAAAAAACCCCACAAAACCCAAAAAACTAAAAATCCCAACAAAGCAAAACAACAAAATCACTCAGCCCCTTGAACTCTTTGCCCATTTAACTTTGGCCTTTTTACACTTAAGATCTATCATGAAATATATTTTAATAAAGGGTGGTAGGATTCTAGTGACAAAATTTTATCCATTGTTTCTTATAAATTGGTAGGTTTACTTGAGTAACTTTTTGCAACATGATAATTACTCCCTGGAAAATAAGAATATGTTTTCAGAAAGGGAGAAGAAAGTCTTGTGAAAGACTGTCTCTGAAAAGAGGTATGTGTTCTGCCTGAATTGGTTAATTGGTGTCAAACTGCTTAGAAATTATAGTGTATTAAAGTATGAGGAAAGGATGTTCTCGATATTTTTAGCTAATCCTCAATTTACAGAAAAATCAAGAATGCTACTATTTGACTTACTATTTCCTTAAAAGCATTGAATGAATATCTAGAAATTCTTGCAGAGTCAATGCATGATTTTCCTGTGAAGACTGCTGCTCCTCTGAAAGAAAACCCAAACCAGTCCACAGCAGCTCATTTAATTGCTATAGGACCACAGGAGTCAAAAATCTGTCTTTGGGAGGAAAAATCATAATTCAGATTGATCCCTGATGATGTGTTACAATATGGAGATACTGAAACTGCCTTTAAAGGAGCAGTGAAAAGCTTTCATTGGTTATTTGCCTTCTGTGGGAGGGCTGAAATCCTTTGGACTAGAATTTCTCTGTGTGTAAGTGACTCCCCATAGTACTCCCAAGGGCTGATGAGAGTGACTGGTGTGTGCAGGAAAGCTGAGGGGGCGAATTGATTATTCTCTGCTGTCACAGGGCAGAATGGTAAATCTCCGGATATTGTTTTACTGTTAACTATTAACTAACAATAGTTCTTTTTGTGGTAGGTTTCTCTCTGTGAGCAGGTGATGTGAATCACCAGAAAAGTGTTCTACTCATTTAGTGATCATGAGAGGATATACCCTTGGAGTTAAATGTAAGCAAGAGGTGCAAGAAACACGTAATTTAAAGTTTTTTGCTTTTGTTGTTAGTGTGTCACCTATGCCCGCTCAATGGAATATATACATTCTTTTAAAATAATCCATCATTTTACTAGCTGCAGATTTTTCTATTCACTGTTTGGTGCAGTGTTTACCAAATTGTTTTCAGAACTTAGAAATAATCTACACAAAATGACATCTTCCAATATTTATCTAGCCTTACTCTTACTAGAAATGCTTTTTGTGAAATAATAGACTGAAAATATAAATCTCAGATGTACTTTTGAAATCTATAAATTGCTTAATGTGAAGAAAATACATGTTTTCTGTAAAAATAATGGATTGGTGGAACTTAATGTCTTTCTCCTGCTGCTAGAGTTAAATTTTCTTTGAAATTATTTAATTTCATACTGTTTAATGTAGGTACAGCTTCCATAAGGCTAGACAGACGATAAAAGTTCACATCTTCAAGAGAGATAGGGCAGCTGTAAAGAATTCTGATGTTACATAGTGCTCGTATTTACTTTTATTCTTTTTACTCTGAAACGCATTGGAAGATTCTGAATGCTGTCTCTTTGTAGAGTATTACATATAGACATGGCTCAAACATAACTCAATACATGTACTCAAACATTAACACTCTTCGCAGTTAAATATTCATGTATACAAGTAAAAAACAACTGATATGAAGATGCTATTTTATTTCCTCCTAAAACGAAGACTTGAAAATAGGATTGAATATAATTATCATCTGCAATGACACATGATGGAATGTGTTTGTTTTGAACAAGACACTGGAAAGTCTGAATTTACAAGAGTGACAATTGTGACAACTGTAAATTGCAGTGATGCTGCCTCCATCCTTTTCCCAAGTAACTTAGATTTGTTCTCCTTTATTAAGAAATTAGACTGCTCAGCTGAACTGTCCCTGCCTCTTCCAATAGAATTGCTTGTTAGTGGCCAAAGAGGAATTTCACTGCCAGGTAAATGAGCAGTAAGCAGCATTCCATGACAACTCCTAAGACCTCTGATTTCACACCCAACATGCATATTGGCAAAAGCTGAAGTTATTACTGTACCTCCTGAACAGTGAGAGGAAGAAATTTGAGTTATTCATATACCATGTGATAGTTAAAATAATTTTCTACACAATCTCATATTTTTACTTTGCCTTGTACTAGTGCTTTCCTGCATAATTGGAAGGAACTGAACACCTATTCCAGCTTCACCACCTTCTGTCATTGTTGTTTTTATCAAAAATACCTGTGAAATTCAAGTTGTGAAAAACTGCCTGTGAAAGTCCAGTCTGAAGAGGTCCTACGAGAGTTAATGGATGCTGAAATGATCATTACCTTTTTGAAGAGTCCTAAGGTGGTAGCAATTAGTGTATACTCTTGGAGCAGTCATATCTTTATGAATTTTTGCCTCAGATGATGAGGAGTGTTGTATTACACAGAATCACAGAATGACCAGGTTGGAAGAGACCCACTGGATCGTCGAGTCCAACCATTCCCAACATTCCCTAAATCATGCTCCTAAGCACCTCATCTACCCTAACCTTAAACACCTCCAGGGACGGTGACTCAACCACCTCCCTGGGCAGACCGTTCCAATGCCTAACCACCCTCTCTGTGAAGAATTTCTTCCTAATCTCAAGCCTAAATCTCCTCTGGCGGAGCTTGAGGCCATTCCCTCTCGTCCTGTCCCCTGTCACTTGGGAGAAGAGGCCAGCTCCCTCCTCTCCACAACCTTCCTTCAGGTAGTTGTAGAGAGAAATAAGGTCTCCCCTCAGCCTCCTCTTCTCCAGGCTGAACAACTCCAGCTCTCTCAGCCGCTCCTCGTAAGATTTGTTCTCCAGCCCCTTCACCAGCTTTGTTGCTCTTCTCTGGACTCGCTCCAGAGCCTCAGCATCCTTCTTGTGGTGAGGGGCCCAGAACTGAACACAGGACTCGAGGTGCGGTCTCACCAGTGCCGAGTACAGGGGGAGAATAACCTCCCTGGACCTGCTGGTCACACCGTTCCTGATACAAGCCAGGATGCCACTGGCCTTTTTGGCCAACTGAGCCACTGCTGGCTCATGTTCAGTCGGTTGTCAACCAACACTCCCAGGTCCTTCTCCTCCTGGCAGCTTTCCAGCCAGGCTTCTCCTAGTCTGTACCTCTGCTTAGGGTTGTTGTGCCCCAAGTGCAGGATTGCACTATTGTGCAGTATTGATGAATGTTACATGTCAAAGAGTGAAACAAGAGGTGCGCATAGTGAAGAGGGAAGGTAACTCTCAAGCTTAAGGCTTCTGTGTTTGTGAAACTTGGTTTCAGAACTGGAAAGCTGTGATTTATTTTGGTTAAGGGTTTTCTAGCCTGATGGAACACGTACTGTAGGGAGACCTCTACATTGTAATGTGACTTTAACACAGCCTTTTCACTGTTAGTGGGTAAAGATTTGTCTGTGTGATCCATGTGATACAGTACAGGAATGCACCACCTTGCAGTAACTTCTGATTATCTGTGACTTTAGGACAGTAACTTGGAGGATAAGCTGTTAAAATGAACTTCAGATTTCAGGTACATTTCAAACCAAAATGCAAGATCTAATTGTCTTTGAACAGAGTTAAGGCCTCAGTCAGAACTCCCAATTCAATTAGGAAGGACTCATATACCTTTTAAACAAATTCTAAAACCTCCAAGAATATATTTTAGTTATCTCAGGAATTTGGTTTCTGCTAGTGTTGATAGTAAATACTACAGTTCTTTCGAGTAGTCTTACTTTTTGGTCACATAATTTATTATCTCCACTGTACACTAAAGGAACCATTCAGTATAGCAGACCTATATAAAGAAGCACAGAAAACTCATGCTTGAAGCTTTTATTTACACCAGTAAATTTGGAGAATGAAAATGGTTGCTTCAAGGAGTACTGAAATGTAATGA
Source organism: Clamator glandarius (assembly GCA_033459285.1). Taxonomy (NCBI): domain Eukaryota; kingdom Metazoa; phylum Chordata; class Aves; order Cuculiformes; family Cuculidae; genus Clamator; species Clamator glandarius. The sequence continues at coordinate 1,285,054 of JAUNZM010000032.1, forward strand.
AAAGAATTTAGCTTTTCTTTAGCAAGACTACAAAACTATCATGATAGTGTGGATTAAACATATAATGACACGTTACTTAGACATGACTTTTTTTTCCTGGGATATATAGCTTATGCAGTACCACTGCAAAGTATATTGCACTTCAGATTCTGTGAATACGGTTCTAAGTGTACTCTTTCTGATACGTATATAAGAAGCTATATTGAAGTTTTTGTTTTAAGCAGATTGGAGTGAGCAGTATCCTTTTCTGACCAGAACCTTTCCTTTGAGATCTCCTTGATTAAGAATGAGAAAAGGCTTGAAGAACTACTGTCATTCTGATATTTAAAATAAGCAAGCTCGATGCCTGGGGCAACTGTAGTCTAGTCAGTTAGTATTAGCATTAAGTGAAATAACAAAGAAGGCAATATGGATTAATATTGTCTGTCAATTTATGGAAAATGGCCTTTGAAATAAGCTGAGTTTTATTCTCTGACACTTTAATTGGGGCAAATATTTCTAATTGTGAAAATGTGTAATGTATTTTCATGTCATGCTGCATATTCTGGGGAAGAAAGACATTTACTCCTGTACATTATCACTTAATTACACCTGAGAAGAGAAGAGATTTCTTATAGTTCAAAACAACTATCAAGAGGAATCTTATCTGAAGAAGAAATAAACTCAGGGAATTTTGGTGGAGGCTGGTACTACGTCCATTGTCATTCAATATCATCTACAATGATCTGAAAATAAAGCAAAGGTAAAGGTGATATAGGGTTAAAAAATGAAAGTGAATGAATAGTGAAGCATAAATAATTCTGAAGAGCCAGTCAGTTTGTGCAGTTTAGGTTGCTCTGAGGAAATGTACCCAGTTAAAGCAATTCATGTTAGTAAAACCCAGCATGGGGTTATGGATGTAAAATCCCACAGCACAGAATGAAGATACTAAGTCACTTCTTATGAACAGAAAGTAGCTCTGGGCTTCATAGCTAACCATCATCTTGATTTCAATATCAGAAGTTTGCTCTTATCCTTGAATATACAAAAAAAATATGAGTACAAATACAAAGGTAACTTACCTTTGTGACTGTGGTGAAATTGATAATGAAGCCAATGGGAATTTTAGCATCTGTAGTTCAGAATTAATAATAGACTTGAGGAAGGTAGAGAAAGAAGTTTCCTTCTGGAAGTTCTGGATAGAGAAAATATTCCTATAGAGAATCAGATTTAAGGTATTATCTGTCTTTTATCTAATATAAATATATTGGTATTGTATATAATTTCTCTAATATATGAAAAATCTCAAGTGTTTTTTGCAGTGCATCCTGACAAGGAAGGCACTTGATTCTGAAAGATTTTAAAAGTGGATCATTTTTCAATGGACAGTGGCTGGAAAGAAACTGAAGCAAGCCAGCATTTGGACATTTTCCATAAGTGAGATAGTAAGTTTTGGAACATATTGTCAAAACTAATTGGTTGCCTTTCTGTTTTTTGATGTCTTCACAAGAAGTATTGGCACCTTCAGGAGAATAATCTTTATAAAAGTAACTTACTGAGTCTAGTGAGGGAGAGAAAGCTGGGTAAAAGTGCAGTGGTTTGTAATACACAGACAGTCAGATTATGTAATCTAATCAAATCATCTCACCTCAAGCACCCTGAATTTGTGCAGCTCTGAGGTCAAACCGTTCTAGCTCAGAAAAAAAATAAAATATAACTATTCATACAAGCATATTTTAATAAATCTCTGCCACATTTTTTTCTGATGTATTTCTTTTGTCATTAATATTTAAATTTTGAAGTAGCACCACAATCGGCATTTGTGTTTTAGAGGAGAGGTGGTGGTAAAATTTTAAGACATACAGAAATGAAGGAGGATTTGGTAAATCTTTTCTACACATTCTCCTACATGGGAGCTCCTTGGTCACTTTGCCCATGACAAAATATTCTTAAGGGCTTAGGAGAATCAGAAAGCACACCTCTGTTTGTTGTGCTGAGCATTACCTTGTATGTAAAAGGCTGATTGGTCTCCCTTCACATTACAAGTTTGCCCTTTAAATCCTTTTGCAATTAGACTCAAAGATACAGCATTAAGTATAGTAATTATTTTTACCTATGTTCTCATAATGTTACATTAGTAATTCTGTGAATGAACTATGCAAAGTCAGGTGTATGTGCCTTTGGAGCATTAAAAAAATAGACTAGACAGAATGAATGATTAAGCTATCTGTGTTGGCATCATGATTGTTTGGCTTTGTCCTTTCTTCATTTCTGTTGAAGTGGAATGTCTTTGACCAGTTTCTGGGCAACTTGTTCATGTATATGTTTCCTTCAACGTATCATGCTTGTTATGGTTTAGCACCCAGCTTTGTACTCCTTTCAGGTTTTACTGTATAATCATAGTTCTTACCTCCCCCTCTGCAGTCTTTCACAAATAATTGAAGAAAACGTGATAGGGTTTTGGTTGACCATCTGTTGTGTGTGGTATCACATCCACAACAAAGACAGAGTGGTCTCATGATAAACAAGAAGACAGATTAAGGACTTTATGTTCCTAAACCTTGGAAAAAACAGCTTTTTCCTTTCTTTCCATTCCAACTATTTTGGCTAGATAACATATTCACTTTTAATGTTTCAGTATTGATGACAACTGTGTCAGAAGTTCTGGGTAAAGAAAGTAGATGATGATCAGAAAACCTTAACAGGTTAGATATTCATAGTTAGTCTTAGTGGTTTAGTGACTTTCCTGGGTAAAGTGAATGGTGTTTGAAGTGAAGCAGAGAAGTTTTCACAGTAAAGAAATCTCTTCTGCAACCAGTTTTATGTTTTTAAAAACTTTTCCAGTTATATACAAGGGTAGGTGTACTTTCCAATTCCTATTAGAAAAATAATACTCTAGGGATTTTGTATTTCAGTCTTTCATTATTCTTAAATAAGGCTTTAGTCCAGGAATGTAAATGAAGCCTATTAAATATATACTTAGTGGTAAGACAAAAATAGAACATTTGCAGTTGTCAAGAAGAAAAGATCATGTACTTTGCAATTGCTGTGGCAGTCTTCCATGTTTATTTTGAAAAGTTGAGTTTACATAATTAACCTCATCTTTCTCTTCAAAATCATTACATTACATACAGGGCAGTTAGCCCTAACCATGACAAGATGATTGTTCATGGTAAGGAATTCTTATGTGGCATTTCCATGCAACTTGTAGCCAAGCCAGAAATACAGCTTTATTTCACCCATTCCCCTGCTTGCACTGAGAAGCAGACACAAAACAGATTGCTCAGCTGAGCTATAGGATGCTTTATTTTACCATGGAGGCAGAAGATATGTTTTAAATTTGACGTCATCTTTGTATTCTTCATCTTGAATTTCTGTTTGTGCTTAAGGAAGAACTTAATTTTACAGTCTATAGAGAAACATGACATTCTCCATAAGTCACTACTAGAGCCCAAAGGTGATAAATGGGAAAATCCCCACAGGCTTTTCACTCCACATCTTCCAGCTCCTGGCTCTGAAACACATTTAATGTATCAAAGAAAGTGAAATGGATCCCTGGAACTGAAGGAACCTATTGAAAGTGTTCTGTGTTACCTAAAATGTTTTTTGATATTATGACCTAAAACATAAATTTGTCAGCCACCACAGATGAGTGAATTTTAAAAACTTCCATTAGTTAATTAACGATCTCTTGATATTTGTGATATCCTCTGTAAATAGCATAGGTCATATTTAGGAATGTTGCTGCAATTTAAGTATTGGAATAGAAAGGTTTTTTATGACCCATTGAGCATATTATCTGCTTTCATTTCATATTCATGTTTGTGAAAGTGCAAAATTTATATCCCTCACTGTTTTAACAATTTCTATTCTTAAGTTGTGGTCTACTTGTATTATTCTAAGAACACACTGTTTTCTGTTTACTTACCGTGAATATTTTTCGAAGGTATTTGGAATATCCTCATCATTGTGTGATTTTGAATGGGGATCATGTGTGAAATTCAGAGTCTTCTATTTCATTTCTGCAGTAGGACTGCAACCCTGCCATGCATTCCTTTTGGTAAAACATCAGTTGTAGATAAGCTATCCTGTACCACAATATCAGACCTAATTTTGCAACTCCAGGTTCTCTTAGTTTGGCTTTTTTAGTTGTTGTTTTTCTATTTTTTTCCCTAAGCCCCTGGTACTTGGTCACTTTCTAGCCTTTGGTACTATCCTCAGTTGCATTTCTGTCACTGTGCATCTCCATCAGTCCTCAGCAATTCTTAAATTGGTCTATCCAGCCACTGAAACCAGAATGACTCATTTTAATTCCTTCTGACAAACTGCAAAGGTAGAACAGAGATTTTTATAAAGTTGAAGCTTCTCTTGGCCTCCCTAAAAACTTCAAAGAGCCTTTTATTGCCTCTGCTGAATAGTGCTGTTCTGCTGTAACTTAATCCATTGGCCTGGGACTTGAACAGTCCCAGGCTAGGGAGACTGTCACTGAAGCAGCATCTGTTTTACTGAAACTTGGCATTGCTAAGTAACATACACATTAGAGTCTAAATAATTAAAACACAATAGAGAATAGTTGCTGAAAGACTTGCTGCACTTCTTTCAAATCCATTTGTAGAACTGATGTGTGTCACAAATACATTTTCTTTTCCCCTGCCCTCCCCCCAGAAAAAAAACTAATGAAACAATGTTATGTTTAAGCTGACCCTTAGGCTGGGCATTCTAATAGGTTCCTCTTGTTCTCTTGTTGGTCAAACCAACACCTGCAGAAAAGTTTCTTAAGATTTGGGAGAAAGTATTCAACAATCATCTTCACTTTCCAGTTGATTCCTTGTATTGATTGTAATATTTCACTGTAACACCATGGATGTACCATTTTGTGCTCCTTTTTGAGGTACTGTTTTTGTCTTCTTAGAAGCTTCCTTTTGTTCCCTTCTGAGTCTAGTGCACTATGGTAAATCTGAAACTTCTGGATACTTGCAAAATTATGCTCAAGGTTATACTAAGAGGGTGGAAAAGATTCTCTTTTGTGTTATTCAATAATAATTAAGAGGATTCTGAAGAAAAGACTTTGACAGTTCCAAACAGAGAACAGCGTAGTTACTGACATAAAAGTTATAAATTTTCTTTATATTTTTACACCGATATCTCAGTCTGTGAAAAACCACTTTTTTTCCCCCTTATAATTTTGGGTCTAACCAGCTCTTCTATTTTGTAGCATCTGTATTCATGGCTAGTTTTTACAGGAATTTATCTATAGTGGAGATGTGGACATTTCTTTTCCTATTTAGTCAAAGTTAATTAGGATGTGTCTAAAGTTGTTTGTTATTGTATGAAATGTGCCTATCATAATCTCTAGGCTCATGTACATAAATTAATACATTAAAAATGACCTCACTGTCAAGCAAAGAGAACTTACCAGCCTTCCCTTTGCTTCTGCAGCCAACCCCTCAAGCAAAAGCCTGAATAAATAGATAAGCCCCGCAGGATGCCCTGAAGGTTTGTAAACGTGGGCTCTGCCAGACTGTTGGGGTTAGGGAATTTGAGAGAACCTTGCCATTAGGCAATAAAACATATGCATTTTGGGTTGCTGATGAGAGCAGATCAGCTGAGCTCAACTTCTGGAGTAGGACAGAGACTGATTTAATGTTTCAGGGATTTCTAACTCCAAGCAGCACCTTGAAAGTTGACAATTTACACTGTTACAATGTGATGTTGCTCAAGGATTTTTTTAATATTTATTTTTTCCCCTGCTGAAGGCATGGTTGTCGTAGTACACAGTATTATTCAAACTTTTTACACCTGGAATAACAATTTAACATTTTGGGAATAAGTTATCAGACACAAGTATAGGGAGGTGATGACTACCCACTCTTCAAATTTTACATATTTTTAAAATTCAAACCTATATGAGGCCTTCATGTTTCAATATTGGTATAAAAAGGAGACTGAGAAAACTCCTTATGGTTATTTACCCAGGCAGGATAGAGTATAGGACTAAAGCAACAAAAGGAAAAGGAGCTCTGTATTCATGGAGTTTTTTTCAATTATTAACATAGAAATACTGATCTGCTGGAGGGTGGGGAAGCTCCAAAGGGATATGAACAGGCTGGACCACTGGGCTGAGACCAATGGCATGAGGTTTAACAAGGCCAAATGCCGGGTCCTGCACTTGGAGCACAACAACCCTGTGCAGCTACAGACTAGGAGAAGTCTGGCTCGAAAGCTGCATGGAGGAGAGGAACCTGGGGGTGTTGGAACATGAGCCAGCAGTGTGCCCAGTTGGCCAAGAAGGCCAATGGCATCTTGGCCTGTATCAGAAACAGCGTGACCAGCAGGTTCAGGGAGGTTATTCTCCCTCTGTACTCTGCACTGATGAGACCGCTCCTTGAATCCTCTGTTCAGTTCTGGGCCCCTCACCACAAGAAGGATGTTGAGGCTCTGGAGCAAGTCCAGAGAAAAGCAGCAAAGCTGGTGAGGGGGCTGGAGAACAGGCCTTAAGAGGAGTGAGTGAGAGAGCTGGGGTTGTTTAGCCTGGAGAAGAGGAGGCTGAGAGGAGGGAGCTGGCCTCTTCAGGTACATTCAGGTACCTGAAAGGAGGTTGTGGAGAGGAGGGAGCTGGTCTCTTCTCCCAAGTGACAGGGGACAGGACAAGGGGCAGTGGCCTCAAGCTGCACGAGGGGAGGGTCAGACTGAATATCAGTGGACTCTGGAATAATCTCTGGGAAGTGGAATAGGCTGCCTAGGGAGGTGGTTGAGTTCCCATCCCTGGAGGTATTTAAAAGACATGTAGACAAGGTGCTCAGGCACATGGTTTAGTGGCAGATAGGAATGGTAGGAGTTGACGATCCAAGAGGTCTTTTCCAATCAGGTGATTCTACAATTCTATTCAAGTTTGTGTTTATTTTGGCTTGATATCTTCCTGATGTCATGTGTTAAACTCTAAAAAAGAATCATAACAGTGGACAAATAACTTCCCCATGCTTACCACAGATTATCTACATTCTAGATTTTCAGTTTTAATGTAATTTTTTCTTTTAATGTGGTTCATTAGATACATAGCAGAAGGCAAGGAAAGAATATGATATTCAAGACCTTTGCTCTGCTAATTCAAAGTTCTCTCAAGCAAAATTTTTATTCAAATAAGAAATAGTATGGCAATATTATGGAGTTTATTGTGAATAAGAAAATTAAAATTTACTAGATACTCATGAGTATGAGAATGCTTTTAATGAACTGAGGTGACAACACTGAAGAAAACTGGACATAAAGGAAGAAAACAATCCTTGATTATTTGGAATGTGATGTGCTGGACATGTCTGTAATGTGGTAAAGAGTCTCTTGTGCTTTTGAGGCTCATGGTAAGTCATCTGTTGTTTGCCAGGGAAAACTTATCAACTGAAGATAATTCCATGATTTTTTTCCCAGTTACTCTAGAGATTAGTACAATTTAGTATCCTTCAACTTTGTACATAAATTCCTATTGCAATGCAATATGCTGCTGGGAAATATAGGAATAAATGGAATGGTAGAGAAAATCTCTTGAAGGAAATTTAAAACAGTAAGTGCTTCATATTCACCTAGCCAAAGTGATAGGAGTCTTACTGATTTGATTTGTCTAGGAATAAGTTCTGTGTGGAGGATATGGAGTGCCTTTTTAGCTATCTTTATGCATAGTATCTTAAAGAAAATGCGACTTGATTTGTTTATTCAGGACAAAATACTTGGTACATAAGTGTTGAGACCTTCAAAGATTAACTGAAGAGTTCAATACAGTCAAGTAGGTGGTATTTGGATTAGATTTCTGAAACAAAATAGTAAGTTTTTCCAGTTTATTCCTGTTGAGGAAAACAAAACAAATCCAATCCTATCCAGTAAGCCAAGTTTCTCTCTTGCATATGGCAAACAGAATAGTACCTTTTGATTACCAGAACCTGAACAAGGAATTTACAATGAGCCATTTCTTCTGAAGCCTTAAGATGAAAACAGGAGGTGAATATCAAGATGTAGAAAACACATCTTGAAATTCAACCTCTTTTTTTTTTTTTTTAAATTAGGTAAAGAGTAAATCATTGGTAATACAAAGAGATAAATGTTTAGTGCTTCAGAAGTGAGCAACAGACTTTTCTTAATCTGTGTAAAATCTAATGTGAAGTGACATGTTGTGCTTTCTTGGCACATAGAAACAGCAGAGTACTTTTGTGGTATTTTTAGCAAGTTGAAAGCTGGAAAGCAATTTATCCCATTTCTCAAGGAAGTAAATAGTTTGATTTTGGGATGACTTCTGCATAGGTCAATATCTAATTATGATTATGAACAGGCTTCTGTTGCTTTCTTTAAAAATTACAGTTTATTTCAAAAAATGATGCTAGAAGATTTGTAATAGGGGTTTGAATTTGTTAAAAACTGAGGCAAAAACCTGGAGACAGAACCAGTAGGAAGTAAATTAATTTTTTTGTGTGAGCCCTGAAATTTTGAAACACTTATGTGTGCTATTAAGAAAAAAACAATGAACTGGAAATAGTTAATAAAAAAAAAAGAGTGAATCCATCAAAACTATGGATGTTAGAAGACATCGATGAACCTAGTGCAGAAAATTAGACAAGTAGCAAAAAAAATGCCCCCAAAACACGTTATATCACTATTTGATAAACTAAGCAGAAGAAGAAAATACGTGCCACTGTTTTTTGGTAACATTAAATTATGCTGAATCCTTAGTGTGTACTGCAGGTCTAGTTACTTATAGTGTGTATCACTCTCACTGGAAAACTTTGAGTCAAACTGGTTTTAGTAATTTTTGGGTCAGTTCTTGCTCTAAATGTCTAAAATTAATAGTTCTGTAATACCCTGTTAAGTATCTGCTTCTAAAAATATATCATAAAACAATAGCTAGTTGTGACTGTTATACATAAACAAATCTCTTCTATTGTTTGGTTGCACTTTAGTTTAATTTGGAATCCTGTATTTACTATTCCTATTCTTTCACTTTTAAAGAGTTTGTGGTTCCCTTCCTTACACTGATTTTAACCTCTGTGTGTATGACACTTTGACAATGTCTTGGACATCTTTTAAAGATAAGTTTAACTTGATAAAACAAGGTGATTAATCAAAAGTTCTTTCCCAAAACTTGACCAAATTCTTCTTCCAATTAAGTAACTTTTCTTTTTACAAAGAAATATTTTCACTGTCTTTTTAATCCATTTCCTTTCAAAAAGTCTTTTCTGCAGTTCTATATTTAAATAGCCAACAGATTATAGAGTAATTTCTTTTAAGTCTCATTTTCCAGGAAAATTTATTTTCCTTTGGTGCAATACAGCAGCACAGAAGAATCTATCATCCAAGTTTTTTCCACAAGGATGGAAGTCACTGAGAAATATCAGAAAAAAAAATCTACATTTAGATGTAGTTCTATCCGCTAATTTTTCTTTAACTGATTTGCAAATTTCCTTCACTGAAGTAACTCAGAGTTCTTTTTTTAAAAAGCTGTCATTAGTAATTCTATTTTAATTGGTTATTAAAAATAATATACAATTGGAAAGGTACCAGCTTTTTTCTTAAAGTTCAAGTAGCACTTAAAGTGCAAATCTAGACTATTAAAGAAATACATTGTAGGAAACACTACTATATGTTCATGGGCTTGACACTCTCCTTTTCCATTTACAATCATCTACTTTCTAATCATATTGCAGTTTAGAAGTGTACTTAAATTTAAGATGGAAAACAATTTTTATTAAAGTATCTTTTTTTTTTTCATTTAAACATGTTGCATTAAGTAGAAATACGGTAAAAAAAATATTTGCCTTTGGAATTTTGGCCATGAGCCCATGTTTTATGTGTTCAACAAGAGCATTTCTCAGCCAAATGCTGAAAGCTGATTATCTAGGTAGAAAAAATCCCAAATTCCTGCAATAAGGCTTCCCTATGAAAGCTTTCCAATTAATTATTTCTGCAAAGTTTTATTAGGAGAACGTCAGTAATGTCAGGTATCTGTGTGCATTTTTCTTTTTATCTGGGAAATAAAATATATACGTACTTCTTTGGTAACTCGGGATGTTTTCTTGTATTATGTGACTGTTTCTTGCTGCAAGGAGTCCTGTGTGGCTTCTGAGTGAATGAACTTTGTGAATACATACATGAGAATCAATGGATTCAAACATGGGACCTGATTCAACGATACAGAGATAATCGTGATGTGCAAATTATTTTTAAGATTAGCTATATGACTTTCTTGTGGAAGCTGACTTTCAGTATCCCAGATGAGATGACACTGGGAACTACTGAGCTGTCAGCCTCATCTCTGTGCCTGGGAAGATCGTGAAACAAGATCCTCCCAGAAGCTATGTTAAAGCACACGGAGGACAGGAAGGTGATTAACGTCAGTCAGCGCAGTTTCACCAGGGGCAAGATCTGTCTGGCCAACTTAGTGGCTTTCTATGATGGGGTAACCACAGCAGTGGGTGTGGAAAAACCAACGATGTGATCTATCTAGACTTCTGTAAAGCCTTTGACATGATTCCCCACAACATCCTTCTCTCTGAATTGGAGAGATAGATTTGATGGGTGGACTGTTTGGTGGATAAGAAATTGGTTGGGTGGTCGTATTCAGAGAGTAGTGGTCAACATCTCTATGGCCAAAAAGTCATGTCATGGATTCTTGTCCCTCCTGTGTCCTTTCTTGGCTTTTTTGTGATCCACAATTGAATTGGGAGGGTTTTCTCTCCTGCACCTTGAACTTTTTTTCAGTTCCATTGGTTTTTGTTGGAGTAAATGTAACTCACCTCAGACAAGTTTCTTTTGTTGCTGTCTGTAGAGTCTCTCTGATGAAAGTATCAGTAGTGTGTTTCATTGAAACACAATTGTGCATGCAAATACGATAAATAGTTGGGTTTTTTTAGTTTGGTTTTTTTTTATTCTTAAATCAAGAGAGTAGACTTAAAATGCTATTTATATCATCAAGGGAAGTTCTCATTTATGTTAAATACTTGCTTTTCAAAATATATGGATTTTTTGTAATGACCTTAGAAGCCTGGGACTTCCATACTTGGATTCCATACTGTATTTCTTTCCTCCCATGTATAGAAGTTTTCCATTGCCCTCAAAAATGGATGGCAAGATTTGATACCGTTCTATGAAAAATGACAGTGGTATGATGTTTCATATATTAATACTTATTGTACTTACCTGTCAAATAAAAGAAGAATAATGCATGTATACGTGTCTTCTGGTTCAGTTTCAGAATATAACAAGTTTTAGAACACATTCTGATTTGCTTTCACTAGTACGGATTATGGTGAGTATATGCAGCTTTTCCATCACATATTTTGAAATATATTAAATATTTCTTCTAATATTCAGAACTCAATATTCAGTAATCCAAAACATAAAATGCTGGCATGGTTTTACCCTGCTGTCTATTTAGAAAGCTCATGTTGATTCTATTTTCTCACTCTTCTACCGAGGATTGTTTTAAAATATAATCTTTACCTGAAAGTCTTCTTTGTTTTCATAAGCTAAAAGAACACTTTCTGCTTCATGCTGTGACTCAAATGTGCAAAGTTCATGATACTTTAGTTACCATAGTTCAGCAGAATGTTGAAATGCCTAAAGGTATTTGGATATTTTGCTGAAGCTAGTGGTCATCTTCTGCATAATATTCCTTACTTTGGAAGAACTTGCTTCTGGGTAAATGTGGAGACTGCAGGCTTCATCACTGTTATTATCCCCCATGGGTGATTTCTGTAAGTGATTATAAATACCAGATGATGAGCAACTTTCTAACGGAAACCCAAAGTCAGATAATGTGCAATCATCCCAAACTTATATCCCAAACACTACATTTTAGTAGTAGAATATAGGATTAGACAAACCATTCAGAGTAACACTTCATTTACAGAGCGGTTTTTTTCTACAAGAAGGATGAGTGAGCTTCTAGAAAGTCTTTTCCATCAGCCTCTGCTTCTGTTGACTCATACATTTTTGGAAGGGGGTGTTTTTATTAAACAAATTTTCTTCAGTTATGTATCTCTTTCCTGTACTTCTCATATTGTATGTTCACTCTGTCAATTGATCATGTTGCTGAATATTGTCTGATCTATGATTTAAAGATTCTGTGTCTGTAATAATGATAATGAGTTAGGTAAATGAAGTAACGGGTGCAAGTCATTTTTGCTTGCTCTTATCAAACTTCTTTACCAACTTAATCTCAGAAGGCTATACAGTAATTTTTCCAAATTTTGTGGAATGTTTTATAAACAGAATCCACAAGTGGCTCTGAGAGTCAAAGGGAAAACTCATTAATGCCACGTTACCACTACTCCTTCCTCCCTCTGCCCTCCTCTTTCCTCCTCTACCCCACCAAGGAAAAAAACAAAAAAAAAAAAAAAAAAAGCTTCAAAAAACACTCAAAAGGCAAAAAATACCTAATAAAAAAGATCTCCACCATGCCCCAAGAATCCTCACACCAGCTGTTTGGGGAGACATTTTTAGGTTTTGGGTATCTCCAAGTTTAAATAACATTAAAGAGCCTGGAAGGCAGGAACATAAACAAATAGTTCAACTACACAGAGAGCATATTTTCATGAGTAAGTAAGTAATTTAGTTAATAATATGGAAGAAAAAAGTGACTGAATGGTAATTAGTTTACTGTATTGTTTGTAATGATGTTAAATAATTAACAGGGCATAAATGGAAGAAGATGAGTGAAGGATTTTGCATTAGCACTATGGATTGCCACAGCCTTGAGGAGAGGATTATCTCTTTATTAACATGCCTGTTGGTAAAAGATGAAATATTCCTGGTGTTGCTCTTTATAAAATCCAATTTTCCAAATAAGAAAATTAAATACTCATTTTCCAAGAGCCAAAGTCAGCAAAGAAATAACAGAAATCTAGTTTCTTGTACAATTGCACTTGGGTCTTTGACAAGCAAGGAATAGTGCAGATCAGCTTTTTTCCAGCAGTGGCCTAGCTACAGCTCAGCCTAGGAGAAAGGCTAAAATATTTACATATTTTAGGGAGAGACAAGTGCTATGATAAGCTGCACTAGGTAAGTACTTAGAAAACCTTGCTGAGGATTTCTCAATGCATTTTCCACAGAAAATTTTTAAACATATACATATGTGCCAATTTTTTTAGAAAAAGTTTAAAATTTAAATTCAAAACTGAAAACTCAAGAGTTTTGAACTTGAAATATTTGTATTTCCTATTTGTTAGTAGGAAAGATGAAGACTAAAAAAAAAAATCACTTTGTAGAAGTTGTTTCTTGTTGACATTTTCTATGGAAATTTGCTTACAGTCAGAAAGATATTTTTTTAATGTAAGCTTTTCAAATAAAACATTTGATGCCCAACTAGAATGATACTACATTTTGTATGTCATTGAGCTGAAACTGGTAACCTGAAATAGTGATGTGGCTTTGTAAGTTCCTAGTTGAAGAACCAATAGAGACAAGACTCAAAGTCAGTCAGTAAGGGACCTTGCAAGCCCAGCCTCCTGCTCTACATAGGTCAGCTATGAGGTCAATTCAGGACAATCAGGGCTGATGGGTTTTGAAAACCTCTAAGGATGGAGGTTGCATGACCTCTCTGGCTCTTATTCTTCTGCATAATTATTTTTGTAGTGAATCTTTTCCCCTTGTATTCAGTCAGAATTATTCATTTCTGTTTATACCTCCTCTGGCCATTTTCCTATTGTGCATCACAATAAAAAACTTGGCTTTAACTTATTGATAGCCCCCTAGTACTGAATAGTACTGGAAGGCTCCATTTAGGTCCCTCCATAAGCCTTTTATTACTTTCCAAGCTGAACAAGCCTGGTTACCTAAGTATCTCTTCAAAGGACATATGCTTCTGTGCATGGACTATATTTGTGGTTCTGTGAACTTGCTTGAATTTACTGATACCATTCCTGTACTTGAGGGTCTAGAACTGCGTGCAGTGAATGCAGACTGTGTGACAAGAACTAAGTAGACTAATTGACTCCCTCAAACAACTGGCTATGCTTCTGTTGATACAGCCTCAGATGCTGTCAGCCTTAGCTTCTTCCAGGGTATGCTGCCGATGTCTGTACCTTGCTGTCTGCCACATTTCTCAAGTCCTTTTCTTTTCAGTAAAAATGTTTTCCTGCCCGTCTGTCCCTAGCCTGTATTATTGTTGGACTTAGTCTCTCCCAAGGGGAGAACTTAGAATCTGTGCTCCTTGAATTTCAGGAGACTGATCCATTCTTCCAGCTTGTTTAGGTCCCCTTTCATTTATTCTGTTCTGAAAGGCTAAGAATAGCTTTTCCAAAGATTCTATCTCAGGGTAGATTCTATCTCAGGTTTAAGGTTAGGTGTTTAAGGTTAGGGTAGATGAGGTGCTTAGGAGCATGATTTAGGGAATGGTGGGAATGGTTGGACTCGACGATCCAGTGGGTCTCTTCCAACCTGGTCATTCTGTGATTCTGTGATTCTGTGAGGTTATTTGTATGTGTGCAAGTGAAAGAGAAATAATTACATCTCACTGCCTCTAGTCATCTGGAAACCTTCAAGAGTGGGTAAGGCAGTAAGGACCACCAGTGGTCAATAGATATTAATAGCAGGTTTGTAGCACTTTTCTGTATCAAATACTCCCTAACTTTCTGCTGGTGAGAGGGTTTCATGGTAGAGTGGATCAGAATTATTCCCTGGTGACATTCTATCTGCAGTAGATGTTGGCTTGTGAAGAATAGATGTTCTTTGCATTCATATCAGATTAATTTCTTCCCCACAAGGTGGAGGTAGGGGGTAGATCCATGGTTAGTCTCTGAATACTCGTTTGAGAAGTCCATGCTCACCCCTACCTTTTCTCTTCCCACAGAAGCCATACGGAAAATAGTCTGTTAACAATGAGTTTCATGTAGGTTGAAAAAAAACTTAACAAATCTCCCAGATACAACAAGCATGCTGAATAGCCCTGAATACTGAGGGGAAATTTCTTCTATGGGGGTTGACAACACTATGTTTTGAGGGTAGGAGAGAGTAATGGATGTCTTCAGACTGTATAAATTAGTACTCTTGATTAAGGTAAGATAACATGCTAGTTATTTATATTTCTAACAATAATTCTGTAGTTATGTTTCTCCTATGCATTTAAATTGTAAGATAAGTAAGAGTTCTTCTGCACCAGATGTTCTAAACTACTTGACATATCGCATTAGAGGAAAAAGTCAATCCATGTTCTTACTTTTAACCTCTGATATAGTAGACGTTGTCCTTTGGAAAGTACCATGAAGCACCAAGCACTGCTTCTATAATACCATCGTTAAGAGTGAGTCAGTTCACTTGGAAGGTTTTATTCTATCCTCATTCATTTTCATGATTTCTGAACTGGAAGTTACTTCTTTGAGATCTTTAGAGCTTTAACATCAACTTGTAGATGATTGCTGTCATTTGATATACTGCAGAGTTGAGTAGGTCTGGTTGTGGTCCTGAAATCTTCAGACTTATTATAATATATCTGATAAGGCTAGATGTGATACACTTGTACACTTGGAACACAGCTCATTTACCGAAACAACGAACTGCACAACAATGCAGTTGAAGAAAAATTTGTAAGGTATTTAAAGGGTCAAGGATAGCTATTTGCTGGATGAAAGTATTACGACATTGCACGGAAAATTAGTTAGCCATTTAAAAATTCATGTAATGGATTGATGTCTTTAATATGTAAGATGTGAATATTCATTCAGATTCTGATTTCTCTTGACTCTCCTACGCTTCCATTAAAAAGTTATTTTTCTCTGATAGTCTTATTTTCCTCAAAATCTGAAGAACAGTCTGTCAAAGCAGCATCATTTTTTGTAGTGTTGAGAGTTACATCAAGTTTCTGTCTTCTCTATTTGGAAAGACATCACTTTGCAGTGATATGTAAGGACTTCAGATCTTTGAACTTGGATGTATTTAGTACAGTCAGTAGTCTTGAGCTAAATGAGGATGTGAATGAAGAATGTTGGTATCCACAGCTTAGGGAATGTTACCTTCATTTAACATCAGAGATCCTATAATGATTTTTTTGCTGCAGTCATTATATGTAAACAAAGTTTTCAGAATCTTGAGAGAGAGATGCAATATTATCATCTTCAAAAGCTGGAAGTAATCTAAGAGAACTGGAGTGGGTAGATACTCAGTATGCCCAAATCACCTGCAAAGATTAAGATTTGTCATTTAACTGATAGTCTAGATCCACAAAGGGAGATAATGTTCAAGATGTGGGTGGGGAGCGAGTAGGGTGGTGTTGACACAACTGCCCCAAATCTCCACTGTCAAATTATTGCCCGTCTTTGGTCCAAATCTGGCTTTTAGCTTAGATGCACTTTATCTTTAGAGTCTTTTATGAACTGTTTAATTGTCTTCCACTCACCTGACTGAATTTTATGTATTGTGAACCTAGACAACTCCCATATGTTTCTGGAGGAGCTGAGGCATCTGCTTGTTATGAAGATGTAGATTCCAGTAGGAAATGAGAGTCCTATCTCCAGTTCCATAGTAGTTCAGTATAAGGAAGAACATTGTATCTGGTTAGCATTTTACATGAAACGTTGCATGAGCAGGATTTTGCAGAAATCTAAGAGCTAAATCACTTCTAGAGTAAAATGCATGAAGTACATTGGCCAGAATCTGTTGCTTTAGGTGAGGAGAAGTGTTAATTCATTCTGTGTATGTGCCAGTGAAAGTAGGGATTTTTTTTCTTTGGCTATTCAGATGTTTTTGCTCTCTGTAATTGTATGTTGTTGCCTTCATCAGAGCTTGGTAGTTGCTAGATAACCTTGAGGAAGAAAAAAAGCAGGAAGTTTTGCTGATTTAGGCTGGAGTCCCATTATCAAGAAAGATGTAAATAATGACTCTGTCTTGGCATGTATATCTCCACTGTTTTGTGTGAATGTACATTAATGATGCAGCTCCATACACAGCCCAGTGCATCATGCCCATCAGCTTTTTCTGCCAGTCCGTGGAATGCGCAGATGCTAACTGGAAGTGCTCAGGCACCTATACTGACTATTCTCCCTCATTCATATACGGGCTCTGAGTCTGCTCAGTCCCATCTGCTGTCTCTAGTGACAAGATGTGTTTGTAATTTGTTATACCTATTCACTTAGTTTAACAGTAGTACAAGGCTATGACCAAGCTTCAGGCTATTTTTTATGCATCTTTAATAATTGTTGCTTTGCATAGCTCTTGCTTAGAGACAGCAAATCTAGAGAGAGCTTGTGTTTTAAGCTAAAAGCGAGTGGCTATGCACAATTAGCTCACTGCAATAGTTTTCTTGTAAAGCTCTTAATGATGATGAATCCAATTTGAAGGACTCATTTGCTGTTGGAGACAGCAAAATTCTGAGAAAAATCATGCCAAATGTAGGGTTTTCTGTGCCTGTTTAACGTTTATGGAACTAAGCTTCACTACTTCTGTTTTGAGAAAGAAGCTGTTGGTTTTGTCTGCAAGGTTTCTTCCACGTCAAATCCCAGGTGATGGAATATTGAGTTGCAACAAGAATACTATTGTAAGTTCCTGAACAGAAATATTTCTATGGCTGTTCCATGCTTAAATGACCTGTTCCGCATTTCTATTTCTTCTAACTGAATCAACGTGTTTAAATAGAGTCTGATGACCTTTCCTGAATATGGCTACACACAGGGTTCTTGCAGGTGTTTCCTCATTCATCAGGACTCTGTCAAGGGCCACCACTCGCATATGTCAAGTGACTAATTCACATTTCTTATGTGATATAGAATGTGACTCTTCTAGGTAACTTCACATTTGGAAACTGGTGTTGATTTTTGATACTTTCAAATATTTTTTTTCTCTATGGCACTGCTTAATCGAGAGTAGAAACTGAAATAATGAAAGCTTTTTTTATTCTCTATTAGATGTCTACTGAAAGTCTATTCAAGTATATTTATGTAACATATTAAAACAAATTTTAATATTTCTATCTCATGAAAAAATGTCTACAAAATTAAACAACTTGCCAGCCCTGTGTGTCTACAGCAAGTCCTCCCTTGCTTTTCAAATTATATACCTTGTTATAGCAACAATTAAATTTCAGTGCAAACTGTTCTAGGTAAGGACACATTGTCATTGCTAATAATTTATGACACCAGGCACCTTCAGTTTTTCTTATGAGTACAGTATGGCTCATCACTTGTGATGAATCTGTACAGACATTTAAAGTAACTTATTCTCTTGATTATAAGAACCAACAATTTTATGGGTTTTATTCCTTTGTTATACGAAATAAGCTTTGAATGAGTTGCCAATGTAGTTACAGTTCTGGAGATGAGAATTTAGTCATTGTCAGCTTGTGATGATACAACATGAAAAGACAATCTCTTATTTAATCAAATAAGAATGCTAGATAGTTTTCGTATTGTATTTTAAAGATTTGTATTGCTAGCGGTGTATTTCAGGGTAAAGCTTTTTAACATGGTATACCAGGGACAAATGCATTTCTATTGTGTGAGCCTTCAAAATTCCATGGGTGAAATGATAATCATCAAAATACTAGCCAATGGAGAAAAATACAGGCAACAGCGGTGTCTGGACTGCAAAAGTATGAGGTATATTTCTTCCTGCATACCTTAGAACCAAACATAAATGTGCTATTTCTCCACTCATTCCTTTGCTTTTCTGTGCAAGTAAAGCTGGTCATGTTAGCTAGGGACTAGGGGCAGCAGGATCTCCACTTCAGGTGCTTAGGAAGTTGGGACTGCAGAAAGACCTGCCCTGAAGATCAGATGTAGGTTAAAGTATCTGTAAGAATGTTTTGGTGTCCGATTTTGATGGGTCACATCTTGATCAAAGTAAAGCAAGGAAGGACAGCTAGCTGGCTTACTTACTAGGAAATATCTGGGGACAAAAAAGGGCACTTTTCTGTATTTCATACCATACTTCAGTGACATGTGAAAGCACATTTTGCTTCAGCTTTTAGCTGCTCTCCTGGTCCAAAGTACAGCGGTCTTGAGGTTGTTTTACTTTGGTAAAAAAATCAGACTTTTTTCCCCATTATGTCATGAATGTTGGCAAATAAAAATTTGTAGCCCAAATTAAGATGCATTTGTCTGCAGTGCATGACAGGAAAGGAACAGGGATAGGAGGTTGCTGTCCTCATAGTACCCTTTCAACTTCAATTTATGTTATGAAAGTGAAAAACATTGGGTAATTGTCTGTGTGAATTCTGTAAGGAAATAAAAGGAAAATATATTCTCCCAAGTATTTCTAGCCTAATGTTAAGAGTAAAGAAATATAATACCATGTGAGAAATAGTATAGGATATCTGTTTTATGACTCTATAAACATTGTAGTTCTTCTTTCTCTATCCTTTTCTTGTCTATTTTGATATTGATATCAGTAGCCTTGGAGGCTCCTAGCCAATCAGTCCTCAGCCTGTACTGTTTCATTGGTTGTATTACCTACTAAGAATAACCATCATGGTTTTGTGGTGTTTCCTGTGCAATGGTCCTTAATGTGGAATCAGCACCACATGATCCAGTTAACTCCCTATGCTCATACTGTTTTTCAGACCTCTGTGTATTTGCTGGTTTGGTCTAGAATATGCTAACCTTCTGGAGCACTTGGCTTTTTGAAGGGCATAGATGTTTGGAGGGTTCTCAGAATGGAGACAACTTCTCTTTCCTTTTCCTTGCCTAAAGTTTGATGTCACAAAAAAAAAACCCAAAAGAAGACCTTGCTTTGTGGTCATCTGCACTTTTGGTAACAAAGTTGGCACCTCACTGATTTGAAACAAATACTGGTTCATGGTATTGAATTGTGTGTAGTTCTTTGAATGCAATTTGAACAACCATGTAGCTTATTTTAGACATTGCTTTGTAAGTAAGCAGGCAACTTCCTTGACAGCTTTGTTTCTAGATGTGCAGTGAAGGTCAAAGTAATGCAGGAAAGCCACAAGATAAGATTTCTTGTCATCTGTCAAGACTTGCCAAAGTAAAATTAGCAAATGGAAAAAAAGAAATTATATACATTTAGATGAATGAAATACAAAAAAATGTAAAAATATATAGTGAGATATATATAAATGGATAAAGATGTATAGCTGTGTATGTTTCTGGAAAATACTGGGAGAAGGAAGATATGAACTGAACTCACCAGCTGGTTCATAAAATCATCTTATGAAATGGAAGTCTTTGAAGGCTGATATTTTTCAATTAGGAAATTGTCTAGCGACAGCTTATTTTTGTCCTTGATAACATCTATATATTGACTTCGTAGATTCAGAATGAAGAAAATTTGTTTGTTTAAAATTACACAAACCAATATACAAAAGTAATAGGATGATGAAGTCTTGAATTATGCCAATATTAAAATGGGAGGTGCTCCACAGCCTTCCTTCTGGGCAAACTCACTTGATGTAAATTCAGGGGGGAATAAGACAAGTAGTCCAGGTTATTACTGCTATCTTATTTTTAATATTTGAGAGGTGTGATATTAATCACAAAATAAATTAGGAAGAATGTTAAAGAAGGAAGTGAAACTATGATACAAAAAGGATGCTACCAGGAGTACTGAGGTGTACTTGAGCTGAATACAAGATAGTGTCTGAACCCTCGCTCTTTACAAAGACAGGGAAGAAGATGGAAGTTTTACATCCCTGCAGTTTTTTGTTGTTTTTTTTTTTTATTATTTTAAATTCAAACTAATTTTCTTGGAATGACTCTGTGCCTAGATAAAATATGGAATTTTAGCGTATAACCCTAACCCAGACAGTGTGACGCTTTTGGCTATCCCCTTGAATTGGTGTCATTTATGTAAAGAATTGAATGAACACTGCCAGCTATTGGTAGGTAAATTGAATGCATCACTCCCATAACACTCCATTTAACATGCTGTATGCAGGATACTCACATATTTAAGCTTACAAAATTGCCATAGAGGATGAGATAAAATACAGTGAGATGTCACCAATTGCATTATTACTTAATCTACACAAATCTTAGAAATCAGTATTTTATTCAATGTAATTCCGTACAACACAACTAAGATTAACAAGAGAAAGAAAATGTTACTATACGCAGGAAGCTTCCAAGTACAACTGATGGTATAGGGCACCTGTACTGCAGTTGGGAAATGACAGCACACTTCAAATGGAATAAGTACAGGAACAGATGCTCATACATTAAGTGCTCAGGCTTACATACAGCTGAAGTTTACTTTCAGTCTTGGGAATTTCGTTTTCAGACTTGTGGGGAATCTCAATGGGATGTGTGACAAGTGGTCACCTTGCAGGAAACAGGACAAATTTACATTGTACTACTATTAATTCCAGGTGATTGTGTTGGTTTTTCTTTTTTAATATCAAATGGAAGTTGATGTAATGATCATAGTGGATAACAGGATGACAGCTGTAAAACCAGAACCCTTTTGTTTACTAAGAGTGTTAATGTTCCTCATTTGTAAACTGGAGAAGATCCCATCTGTGAGAAGCAGGTTTTTTTCATAGTTTTTTTCCTCTTCTGGGATTTCTGCTTATGACTAACCAGAAATGCTCCTTATATGTACCCTTCCGCTCACTTGGGATAAAAAACATGTAAAAACTAATCTCATGGATGCTCCCTTCATGTACTTGGTACTTCTATGAGTTGTTTTAGATTTGTACTATTGTTTTCAGACACAGTGGGAGTTCTACTTTTTGTATACTGTTCTTTGATTTTTTCTACATAGTTTAAAATTCACAGTGATTTCGCAGTGAGTCAAGTATATTTGCTGGTGGCTTAGGAAATCATAATTTTTCTCAAATACCCAGGACAAAAAAAAAGAGGTGAGTGATTTCCACACAGAGTGCCAATTATTTGAGGTAATATCTGAACATTTTGTTTACTATAAAGTCTTTGAAAACAAACTATAGGAGTACTTAGTATGAGAATAAACCAATACCAAACACCCTGAATTACCAGCATATAAGGCAATCAATGGAGTGAACTTTTAATTGAAGTTGGGCTAGCAATAACTTCTTCTGAAGAATCCTGCAGTGGTAAATCCTACTGCACCCTGAGAGCAGTGCTTTGCTCTAAAATTATACCATGCGTAGGTAGACGGATTGCAAAATAATTGCCATAAGAACTCCGAGCCATCTCTTTGACTCTTTTAAGGAGACTATGGATTGCTTCAAGCAGGTGGCCTTGGCCTCTGTCCTCCCTGCTTAATCTCTTGGAACATTTTACATTTGCTTCTGTATGAACGGTTGACCACAACTGCATGCAGTGTGGTATTCCCCACCCAGAACCTACCTCCTCCAGAGAGAACTGTTAATCAAAACAGTGTCTTGAATAACTGTTTAACACTGGAAAATTAAACGAAGGCATTGAAATTTAAATTGTGCATGTTTCCAAAAGGAAATGAAAAAATGGTCTTGCCAAAATTATGCTTGTAGCTAAAGCACTATCATCTTTCTTTCAGAAGGTACTCAGTGTGGATTTGTACTAGTGCAATTAATAAAATTTACACCCTCTTCATGTTGCAAATATGGAGCTGTATACTTGTGTTCTCATCTGTCTTGTTACCTCTAGTGTTGTCCAACCTTACACCAATTAATAGCTAAGAAGGGACAGATTTCAACTGCATGTACATTTGTAGCCTAGTGTTTTCTTTAGCAGATATAGAGCTCTGAGAAAAAAAAAACAAACATGAAAGAGCAGGGAAAGTCTCAAGCAAAAGAAATCTTTCATTGAAAGAAAACAACCAACAGGCCACAAAAGCAACCAATCACTTGTGAAAATAAAGCTGCCAAAATTGCAGTTAAAAAAAACCCCAACTACTATGTACCTGTATAAAATTTTTGCTGTTTACAATATGTTTATAATTACAAATATAAATTGCCATTGGGATAAGGCAGTTCAGGAACACTGGTGCAAAGTAAAACCAGTCACAAGGTTTTGATTTTTTTTTTTTTAAGTGAGATGGTGTGCATTGCTTCAAGCTGTTGACTTACCAACTGATATATTTACTAAAATATTCTGACATTTTCTCTCAAAATCTGGAAGTCTGAAAGGTCATGCATATCTCATATTAAAATATTTTTAATATGTTGCTGACAAAAATAGGTATTCTCTCCCTTTTCTCAAATGTTTTTGTAAAGTGTTTAATTAGATCGTATTTTCCCTCAGTATTTAATTCCCTTTAAGGCTCCTGTTCTATGTAGTTAGATGTATTTTGCAGGCCATTAAAATACCTACCAGTGAAGATAGATTATGAGCTTCTATTCTTAGAATGACTAGGCTAAATGTGCTCTTCACCATATTCTCTTAACCTGAATGATGGCAAGTACTTTTGTGTTCTGTTTTTTTAAATTCCCCTCACCCCCTCACACCTAACCCTCTGAAATCATATGTATATAATCAAATAGATAAATAATAAGTATGCATATAGTTACTATATTAATAAAAACTTCATCTCCTGTAGATATGCAAGCAATCCTGCAGCTCAATTTCATTTTTTTTTATCGTGAGTTCTGGCAGGCTGTCAGCTCTCTTAACCTTTATTTCCCACTTTCTTTGAGTGAAAATACTTAACTCAGTTTGGAACAAATACAGAAGATTTAAACTGCTGTTGCGTTCACAATCAGTCTCTTTCTGGGGTTGTAAGTCCAGTTAATTGAAGTTGCTTGAATAAGTGAAATTTGCTGTGCTAAGGTACTATGCTGCACACTGACACTGCCTAAAGCACATCCCAGACTCTCTGTCTGGCTCCCAGGTCCAGACATGTTCCTTGGCAGCTTCTTCTCATGTGTGCTGATCAAATCAGTGTGATCTAGCCTCCTGTAGGCTTTTAGATGCCAGTGGAGGGAAGTCTTTGCCTTGAGCTAACAGGTCTGGGGAGCAAGATTACAGGGCATTCACTGGAGCATGCCTGCAGTGCAGCAGATTCAATTGAGACTCTCATATAGATATGATTTGAACACTGACAAGTAGCCCTTAAGATTTATCTTGCTTTGTACCTCAATTCTGATGTAGATTTTCAGTTTTATCACAGGTATTGAATAGCATTTAGATAGCACCCAGTTAAAACAGTACTTCACATATATGTATTTTTATTTCTAGGACCATATAATGTGTGAAACAATGTTTGTTCTATAAGACCATTCTCACTCTCACTGAATGCCACTTGTCTGCAGTGCTACAGACTAAGAGAAGTCTGTCTAGAAAGCTGCCTGTAGGAGAGGGACCTGGGGGTGTTGGTTGACAGCCGGCTGAACATGATCCAGCAGTGTGCCCAGATGGCCAAGAAGGCCAATAGCATCCTTGCTTGGACAAGAAACGGCGTGACCAGCAGGTCCAGGGAGGTTATTCTCCCCTTGTAGTCAGCACTGGTGAGACCGCACCTCGAATCCTGTGTTCAGTTCTGGGCCCCTCACCACAAGAAGGATGTTGAGGCTCTGGAGAGAGTCCAGAGAAGAGCCACAAAGCTGATGAGGGGGCTGGAGAACAGGCCTTATGAGGAGCGGCTGTGAGAGCTGGGGGTGTTTAGCCTGGAGAAGAGGAGGCTGAGAGGAGACCTCATTGCTCTCTACAACTACCTGAAAGGAGGTTGTGGAGAGGAGGGAGCTGGCCTCTTCTCCCAAGTAACAGGACAAGAGGGAATGGCCTCAAGGTCGGCCAGGGGCAGTTCAGGCTGAACATTAGGAAAAAAATTTTCATGGAAAAGGTGATTGGGCACTGTAACAGTCTGCTCAGGGAAGTGGTTGATTCACCTTCCCTGGAGGTGTTTAAGGGACAGATGGACAAGGTGCTAAGGGGCATGGTTTAGTGTTTGATAGGAATGGTTGGACTTGATGATCCAATGGGTCTTTTCCAACTTGGTGATTCTATGATTCTATGAGGATCAGAACTGCTTTTGTGCTAGAAAGCCTACAAAAATGCTGCGGCACCTACCTACAGTTTGCTATTACATTCTGTACTTTCATTTGACATGTGCAGAATTTTGTTTATTTCCTTTCAAATGTATTTTACCTGCCTTAGAGTTTATTCCTGCAAATGGATCTGTATGAGTCTATAACCACTAAAAGCATAGTTTGGTGTTTGAAAAGAATAAAAAGAGTCACAAGGGACCAGGTGCCCAGATCAAAGTACAAGTTCTCCACTACAAATGCCATTTTTTGAGAAGGAGCAGGGACTATGTCATTGTAACACAGGTCGCTAACACATCTTGCTTAGAAATTCAAGCAGTGTGGTATTTCTCTGTTTAGAATGTAGTTTCATCTGACAAACTGCAATAAATTAGAGTTTACAAGATAATTCAGTCCAACTCTTTTTTTTCAGTAGTCATTAAATTTAACCACACTTCTAGAATTTATTCTAAACCTAATGTGAGGAGTATTCATGAACATTTAGTTAAATTAAAAGATGGATTTGTCACAGCCTCTTCTAACATTTATTTCCTACTTTAGTTTTTATTTAGTTAGACTTCATATACGCAGTGGAGGGACTCCTTTCTTTTTGTAGCTGTTTTTTCTTTATGTTTTTTGTTTGTTTGTTGAAAGAGAGAAACATTAGTCATGGAAATTTCTGACTTTCCAGAAGTTCATTAATATATTGCAACTTTTTTCTTTTTTCTCTTTTTCTTGCTGGGGACTGTCAAAACTTAATGCGATATCAGAACTGAATGTACCTCAAAGTCCATGAGTTCAAAGTACTCTAGCTGCCAGCTTGTTATTAGAGGCACATTCTCTAAGTGTAATGACTGACACTGAAAATAGTTTGTGTATATCTGGCATCTGGCATGAAGAACATCTATGACAATGAACCATGCTTTAAGGAATTTGTATCAGTTTGTGAAACACACACATCCACAGCTGGTTGACTTCCTCGGTTTACTATATCTTTATAATGATTTCACATATCCAGCACTGTCGCTGAAGTTATAAAATGTTCTATCTTAGGATAGGCAAAATTATGTGACCTAGATATTTATTACCGTGAATTGCAGCAATATAAGGTTTTTGTTTAGTGTTATGTGAGAACAAAAATATAATTAAAAATTTTGTAACTGAAAATAACTTCCCATCTCTATTCTTAAAATATAGTTTATAAAAATGTATACTTCTTAAAGAAATGAAAGTAGATCATCCTTAATTAATTCTGTTTGGGTTATGAATTTTCTTCTAAAAAAATTGATTTATTGACAATGAATTAAAATTTATGTTCAAAATATGTTCAAATTTTAATATAAGCTAAAATAAAATAAATTCCAGATATTATGCTGGACATGTGACTCTGTCTTTGTGCTAAGCATATAGGTCATCGTTCACCAAAGTAACAGAGATTATGTTTGGCTTCACACACTGTGATAGCCTAATTTAGCATTTGGACAGCTAACTGGTTTGCTTACACTGAAAGGCTTAGAAATACAATTATCTGTGAATTGTGTAGGAGGAGATGAGCTCTCAGATAATTTAATCAGGACTTAGAGCAACTTATGGTGATCAGAAAAGATAACTGGGTCTTGTAGCTATATATAGAGAAAAAAACCTATTGAAAACAAAATTTAAAAGTTTTAAAAAAAATGTTTCCAAGTTTTAGTTCATTTAGGAATGGAAAACAAGATGAAGGAAAGACCTACAGTAGTTTTGTGTAGGGTAGGATGAGAAAATGATAAGATATTATGTTAAAGAGATAAATGAGATGAAAGTAAGGAAGAGAAGAGATGCAACAGGAATAACTTAGATTTCTACACAAAATCCAGTATTTACTCATGATCTTGAAAAGGAGACAGCAGAAGTTACAATAAAGTCCTGAAGATTATTGTTTTGTATTCTTTGCCAGACAAGACTATGTGATGTTTGAGACCTGTGTGAGAAAGGGTTCAGTATTCATAAATGCAAGGTCAAGCAGCGGAGGGGAACATTTACATTGTATAGCTTAAATGATGTATAGTTATGAATCCTACCTGGACATCTTAGTAGACAGCTCAGTGGAAACCTCTGCTCAGGGCACAATTATGATTTGCAAGTTTAGAAAGTTATACAGTGTAGTGACAATGAGTTTCCTAATGTCTCTTACATAAAACCATTTGGAAGAGCAGCTAGTACTAACTGACTTATGTAAAGATATATATATATATATTGAAAAAATTGAGTCAATTCAGAGAATGAGAGTAGGAATGTAATACCATAAGCTGTTCAATGTGGTATGTGGAAATTTATAAAATGGTGAATGGTGTGAAAAAGAGGAATCAGGTTTTTTTCTTTTCTCTTTATGCAGAAAAAAGGTGGTGGATAGCCATTTTAAATGTAATAAACCAACAAGAAACATTTTCAGGCGCAATCTCTCATTTTCTGGGAAGAAACAGCGTTCTTAAGGTCATAAAAATTTAAAAAAATATCCTATTGGGTCAGCATTGGTTATCTAACCCAGCATTATTTGGCAATAATATGCTGCTTAGTGAGAACCTGCATCACATGACCATTTTTTGATGTCTGTATTCTCATATTTTACATATCTGAAACTGTTGTTTGGGATGTCAGAGAATACTTACAATTGAGTTCCTTTAGCATTTATGAATGCATCTATCATCCCTGAATAATTAATTTTTAATGTGTTGACACTGTTTGCCTCCAAATCTGCCTCTCAGTTTCCATAGAAGACCACCGCTTGTAAACCTTGACTTTCTTTACTTGCTTTAATCACACTCCTCTATTAGTTGTAACAAATACCTTCTATTCTAAGTATTGCAGGCTTTTAGTCCCTGCTTGTATGGCAGCTGCTCGCTCCCCTTGCTCATTTCAGTTGCCTTTCTCTGCACCTTCTCCAACTCCATCCACTGTTTCTTCCTTGAGATAATTTGAGCTGCATAGCACACTTGGTACTCCAGGGTTCAATATGCTAGTGAAGTAATGATACTTTTAAGCGTTCTTAAAACTCCCTCTCAGCAATGCTTAGTGCTCATTTTGTGGCCTTTTTGGCTGCCACCACATAGTGGGTGCATGGTTTTGCTGTGCTGGCAGTGGTGGCTCCAAGTTCTCTGTTGTCAGCTGGGACTCTCAGATTCAGCATTAGGTTGTAGTGCCTAGACACATTAATTTGCACTAAGGCTTGTTTGTCACATTTTTGCTTTCTCAGCTTTGGGAGATCTTTCTGGATTTCCTCCTTGTTAGTTGCAGAGTTTGATTTGGAAAGGTCCAACCTCCTCTCTGAATTCCCTTTCCTAGGTCACTGATGAAGATATTTGCCAAGGCCAGCATCTGGGGGATGCCATTGCTGACTTGCCTTCAGCCTGTGAAGTAATGGTTAAGCCCTAGCATTTGCTTTTGGTCCTTTGATTTGGGTTCAGTCCTCAAATGGATGTGGACTAACCCTAACTAACTCCAGTCTACTGGATTTAACCTACTAACCCTAACTAACTCCAGTCTACTGGATTTTAATTTTCCAAATGGCTTTTGGAAATACAGTTGCACTAAGATCATGGAATTCCTTTCATTCACATGTTGTCAGACATTCTCATATAATGCCAGTTTTTTAAGATTGGCAGGATTTCCCCTTACAGGAACCGTCCCGTCATTTTCATGCGATACTATATCCACTTCCTCAGTTACCTTATTTTTTATCATTTTAGATGTTATAATTTTACCAGAGATGAAATTCAAACTTGCCAGTCTGTATTAATTCCTCCTAGAGTGTTGCAGAGAAAGGGAGTTTCTTGGGAAAAAAACAGTTCTCTTGCTTGGTGACTGTGATGAGAATTCATATAACAAGTGAAACCACACAAATTTAGTCACTGTACAGTCTTATGTCGCAAAATCAGTAGATGCTGATTATTTTGGAATGGGCAGTCAGCTGCATATTTCCTGTTCTTTTCCAGTTTTGATGGTGATGATTTCCCAGAAGCTTCGTGTGCCTTCTCATGAGACTTGATGCTCTCTTGATCTAATCTCTGCTGGTCAGTTCTTCATTTTATTTATTCTGCAGACCAGTCAAAGGAAAAGAGGATAACATGGAAGTCAAATGTGAATGTCAATTCTTTTTGAGATTCCTTGGAGAAGAATTTAAGAGAAATTCCGCATTAGAATAAGGAAATCCATTATAATCTCTATTTACTTGTAGTTTTGTCTATTTTACTGCTTTTGAGCTTTTGTTGAGGTTTTGTTCCCCTTTTTCATTTTTTCCCCATAATATCAGGAAAGTACAAGACTTCTCATATTTGTCTCTCCCTTGTTAACTACAAAAACCCCCTTGACAGCTCTCCTTAAGGAACTGTTGTTGTTGTGTCTGTATATGAGGCACTGGAAGCTTAGTTTGGATTATATTCTTTTCCAGTCTATTCGCTTTAGAGCTCTCTCCCTTGGAAAGCTTAGCCTCAGGCTTTTATGACACTGATACAGTACTGTGTGATACAAGCAGAATTTTTCCCCCCAACATTAATCCAGCTGTAATGATAGAGGATCCTGTGCTGTAGTTTGCAGCAGTGCCTTATCCCTTGGAAGTTCTGGAGTTCACTGGCTCCCTTTCTGTCTGCACTTTTGCACTTGAATTTTCCATGCTTAGGAGTATTTGTCTGTACAAACCCTTTGAAATTGGATCTACTGTACAGTTTGGGCAGCCCACGGCCTTCCTCCAGGTAATACAGTTCAATCTGTTAGAATCAAATACTTCTTTCATCTTCATGCTCTTTGTAATCCTCTATTGCAGGAGTGCTTTAAAATACTAAATGGTAATTTCAGTTTGTTCTCATCATTCTGTCACACACCTGCATAAATAATAAAAGTAGTTAAAGTATCTGGAGGCTAACTAATTATGCTCTACAGTGTCCTTGTATTGGAAAGAAGCAAATGGAGAATTTCCTGTAGTAAATGATATAAAACACTTTTTTTAAAAAAGCATGTCTCTCTTAACTTTTGCAAACAGTATTTATATCTTTTTACAAGTACATTTGGCTGATGATTTTTGGTTGAAAGTATTTCTGAGTATGACTGATATTTTTCTGTTGGATCTGAAACAGAACCATTCCTACTTGTATGAGCAGACTGTGCACAACAGCCATGTTGTTGAAGTGTACTGAAATATTCACCTAAATTTGCTGTCAGGTGCATCATTGCAATTTAAAAACAACTGAAAAAAAGTCACTGTACATACTTGAGTGGAAATGAAATGAAAAATCTGTCCCTGGAAGGCTTTGATATTAGAAATGAGCATTCACTGAACATTGAGCACATAATTAAATCCTACACTTCTATCACTGCTTTGGATTTCAATCCATTCAGGCAAGCTATCACCTGCTGATGCCAGAAAGGTATCCAAAGAGAAAAAGATTTCTTTGCACCACTGAGACAATAGCCTTATTCCAAGTCTCTTGATGGAACTGCAGACATAGATGGTCTCATCTCATGATACACAATGGTCTAAAAGGAAAGAAATAATATATGGATGTTTCACTATGAACAAAACACTTAAAGCAATTTTTCAGGTGAGGCTAGCAGTGCTGAAGTGTTAATACGGTCTGTCCTGGTGAGCCTTCAAAACCACAAAAAAGAGTTACATACCTCCTAAAGATTGTTTTCTTCCAAATTTTATATTTAACTTTGAAAAGCTTGTTTTGGGGTTTTTTGTATTTCTTTTGTGAAAGATCATTTCAAAAGGACACTTTGGTTCAAATCCCTGTTGAAACCAATGCAAGTTTTACTGGTCGGTGTAGCAAGGGATATTTGCAGTTAAAGATTTAATTTAAGCTTAGGTAGTTTTGACATTTCTGCTATATTGAACAGAAATATATTAAAATTGAAAAGCGAACAATAGTTGGGCTACATGTGGAATCATGCTATTTTCTGATATATAACATACAATCTTGGTGTTCCATGGGAGAGTCAATCTATGGTCCCTGTTCTACTTCACAGCTTTCTTTACATATTTCAGAAGTCCTTCAATTCAGGGTTTTTTTTTTCATGGCAAGTGCAGGAAAGAAGGGCTTATCATCTCTCTAAAACTTTCTCCTCATTCCTGAAAGCTCACAGGGCCATTGATCAGGGCTTTTGAACACAGAATTAAGAGGCAATTATCCAATTATCTCCATAATAGCCTCAGTGAAAATCATAAGATTTTCCTTTTGTAAATCACTACTTTCAGTATTGATGTAAATGAGTGAAGTAAGAATGCCCCAAGCAGTATTAAGTCAAGGATGACCTTTCACTTTTTACCTCCACCCATCTCCCAGGAATTTCATATATCTCAGAAAACCTTTAGGATTTCAAGGCCAAATTACATTGGCTGAAGCAAGGCCTTTGAAATAACTTGGACTGATTTTGTGGTAGTAATTTGTTTCAATCTGCTCCAACATATTTGAGTTAGAAATATTTGTTTGAGTCTTTAATTTATGCAGATGTGAAATTGTGAGCAATTCAGACTGGAAAAGTATATTTGATTAACTAATCATTTTTGGTTTAAGAGTGCTGTCCAGTAGCAGAGTTGTAGATATAAATTTACAATTTGCAACTTACTGCTTCATCATGGAGGCTAATATTCAGATTTTCTATTTAACACTTGTTCTGTGTGATTCATCTATAAATGGCTTTGACTTTGCAAAGAATAGACACTTGCTTTTGTGATGCAAAATCGAGGGTAGTTCTTTGTGAAGGAGCTTAGGCTGGTTAATATGGACCCCAAGCTGACTGATGATCAATCCCCTCAATGGATTAAATACAAATCTCTGTAAAGAACTGTAACCTTTTTTTTTCTTGAAAATCATAAAGGAGTTTTCATTAGTGGATCAAAGCCATACTGGCAACTGGTAGAAGACAAATCTTTTTCATGAGGACCAGATTACTTGCTTCTAGACTTAAAGAAAATTGGGTTTTCCCATAAAATACTGTCAATGTGATTTTTTTAAATAGTACTTCTTGGACTAGTTGCCTAGGGCTTTTCCTGCTGGATCTAATATTTGTGTCTATTATTTTAATTCTATGTTTTAAGAATCAAAGCTCAGCAGTCAGTATAGTTGTTCAGAAAACAATATATCCTCCCTATAGATGGCTAATCAGGTATCCTGTGATCACCACTGAATCACAGAATCATAGAATCACCAGGTTGGAAGAGACCCACCGGATCATTGAGTCCAACCATTCCCACCAATCTCTAAACCATGCCCCTCAGTATCTCATCCACCTGCACCTTAAACACCTACAGGGAAGATGAGTCAACCACCTCCCTGGGCAGCCTGTTCCAGTGCCCAATGACCCTTTCTGTGAAAAATTTTTTCCTAATGTCCAGCCTGAACCTCCGCTGGTGGAGCTTGAGGCCATTCCCTCTCGTCTTGTCCCCTGTCACTTGGGAGAAGAGGCCAGCTCCCTCCTCTCCACAACCTCCTTTCAGGTAGTTGTAGAGAACAATGAGGTCTCCTCTCAGCCTCCTCTTCTCCAGGCTGAACAACCCCAGCTCTCTCAGCCGCTCCTCATAAGGCCTGTTCTCCAGCCCCTTCACCAGCTTTGTTGCTCTTCTCTGGACTCACTCCAGAGCCTCAACATCCTTCTTGTGGTGGGGGGCCCAGAACTGAACACAGTACTCGAGGTGCGGTCTCACCAGTGCCAAGTACAGAGGGAGAATAACTTCCCTGGACCTGCTGGTTACACCATTTCTGATACAAGCCAAGATGCCATTGGCCTTCTTGGCCACCTGGGCAAAGATAAATCTGATGGCACTGTCAAAAAGGCAATATCTGTACAAAAACAAATCAATTCCACTTTCCAATGGCATGATCAATGCATGTAATATTAATGACAAATTTGTTTAAAACTCGTCAGATATACATGCTAGCAACACCTTTTACCTCGTGATCTGCATTAAGAGATGACAGAATCCTAAAAGTGTGCAAAAGAGTCATTAAAGCATGGTTCAGTGTTTACAATGTTGTTTCTCAATGAAAATCTTTCAGCTTTCTATATTTCTTTTATTTAGAATTACCAATTGAACTCGATTGACCCAAGACTTTCTAATTCTTTGCTTACAGAATTTTCTCTCATTTGTTTATCATGCTTTTGAGTTCTTCCTCACAGTCCTCCAAGGAAAATGTATTTAAGTATCTAAGCACAGTAATAATATTTTTTTCTTGTATTTGAAGTGACTGTGGGTAATTCATCCCATTCAGTTATATCCTGAAACATAAATGCCTTTTTTAAGGTCTGTAGAAAGCAATTATAAAGCTGGTAACTTTGAACTATTGAACTCCATGCCCCAGTGCTGTCAGCAATGCTAAAAATGGGAATATTAGATTAAATTTTTTCAAGCAGAAAGTTCTAATAACTCAAGTAATAATATTCATTAACTTCTGTTTACACCATTTTAATCAGAATCCACATTGTATGTTTTATTTTTTTTTCAGAAAACTATTAAAGCTTTAGCCAAATGCTTATTTCACAGTATGTGCTAATTCAGATTTGGTATACATTATGGTTGAATTATCAAAGGTGGCACACTATTGCATGGCTTGGCTTTGATTTGAAGAGGTGGGACAGTAAGTGCTACAGTAAGTTATTATTAGGGTGGGTTAGCAATTACAATGTCATGCACTGAAAGAGCACAAAAGCAAACACGCATTTGTTGGTGAAGAGTTGAGCCTACGGAAGTGACAGCATGATGAGGCATCCAAGCCTTGCTTGTGCTGATTGAAGCTGAGTGTGAGGAGATGAACGGCTTTGCAATTAAACCTAGTGAGGCTTTCCCCGGTTCCCTAAGTAGGTCTGACAGTTAAGTGCCAGCCAAGCTGCTCAGTGTGTGCTATGAAGAAAAAACAGGTGTATCTGATGAGAGATAAAATCAGTAGGAGAGGCTATTCAAAATGACAGTTTGAGATTTATTTCAGTAAGTTCTGCTGCACTTCTCAGGTTGTTGGGTTCTGTGACTGTTCTTATTTCTGTTCAGTGCAAAATGCTCAAATTTGTCCTGGAATGAGTTAAAACCTTTCTGACTGCCAAGGCTTTGGGCATGGTGCCTGGCAGGAAAGTCTCCCTGCTCAGGAACAGATAACAGTGCAGGATTTGCAAAAGAGAAGACAAAAGACTTAAATGCTGCTTTCTTGGCTTCCTGTAAGAGAAAACAGCAGGGGAAGAAGAGCAGTACTGCAGATGTGAACAAAGATAATGGTATCCAGGTTAAACCTGCAGCTTCCTGATTAACACAGAAGCTCAGAAACTTGTATGTGTATATTGTATAACTACATGAAAAGAGCAAGTGCCATGGTACCGAGATGTTATCTTATTAAATTTCCTTCCTTAAAAGGTTTATTAGAACTTGGCTTATACTTTTGCTTGGCTTCTTACCACTACTATTGTCATGGCTTAGGTTATTCACTGTAATAGAGACTCATGTTGGATAAAGTAAATGGAGCTGCTTTTCATTGCCATTATCATTATTTAAAAGGTTTTTCAGAGTTAGGTCTTGCTATCAGTGCCACAGATCAGCACATCCCCAAAAAGTGATCAAAGAGCAGTGTCCTGAGAATGTATTCATCTCTTATGGTGCCTGACCAATGTACTGTTCTATGAACTGCTGATAAAATATAAGTGTTGGGAATTGTCACTAGTAAGGCTCCTGCTTATTAATGGTATCATAACAAACTGTGATTTTATTTCCCCCTCACTCTTTTGAATGTGTTGCTCTTGGCTTTTGTGAATACGACTGCTCTGATGACAGCTGCAGCCATTTCATTTGGTAACTGCACTTGTTCTAGATGAAACAGGCTCAGAAATTTCTTCCACACAAGGAGGGGCTTGAAGGACTCCTTCAGATTGCAGATGATATCGTTATCTTGCCTTTATGCATCACAGGCTGTATTTTCATCAGGCGTGACTTCCCTGATAGAAGCAATCTTCTGATTTAGGCAGGGCCATTTTTTTTAAAAAAGCATATATCTAGAGCCTGTCTAGTTTCTTCTACTATATGCCTGTTCATTTGCTTCCAGATTACAGTGCTGTTCTCAATAGGAAAGATTTCAAAGCTGTGCTATTTATTGCCATATTTTTTATTCACCTGTTAGGTGTTGCGGTTAAAGCTTTCTTGCTTCCATTTCATAACAAAGCATACTATTCTTGTCCTGTAGTCTACAGTTTCTGAGCAACTGTTTTATGGGTGGCTTTGCCAACTCCTACTCCAGTTCTAATACTTTGTGGTGTATTCCGTGTCTGTGTGAGTGTGCTTGCTGGTTGTTTGTCTAATTAATATTTGCTCATCAAGGGTTAATGACATGATGGCTGTTCAATACCTATTTTTTGTGATTTTTGCTTTTCAGCCCCATTGAGAGTGTATCCTTCAGTATGTAATCTGCATCTGTAGAAGTCTTTCCCCCTTTCAAGTATACACAAGTTACTCATCCATTAATATCCACAGGGTGTCCCTGATTTCCTTTATAGGCCGCGCTTCTTCATGAAGATGTACTTTCCTTTGGAAAACCACAGGTTTCCAACAGTTCCAGAGCTGTCTAGGAATTTTTACCCAATGCATACTGGAAAATAAGCAGCTGTCTGACTGCACCCTGCTCATTTGCATCTGCACTGCCAATGACCAACTTTCATATTTCAAACTTGATGTATAGCAGATTTCATATTACTGAAGTCATCAGTGGAATTTGTCTGTTTGAATAGTTGCTTTTATTCTTTAACACCATGTATTATCATAACTAGACTCTCAGCAGTAACAGAAGTAGATGCAAAAGAAAAGAAATCCCAGACCTTGTGTTTGAAGCCCAAGACTTCTTTAGGTAGGCTTGCTGGGAGCAGCAACCATTTATTTTTTTCTCTGTGTTTTAGAGGCAATGCATCTCACTGTGCATAGCTATTGTGTAATAGTCACAAATAATAAAGGTAAGAAGATTCTTACAGCTTGTCTTAAGGGCAGCCTGGGTCAAACTTGAATTTTGTTTGAAATTGTAAGTAGGAGTGTTATGTGATAATGTGACTAGAAAAATCATATCTGTAAATTGTCACAGAAGATGTATCAGAAATGGACATTAGATATCATTTGAGAAATCCTGTGAAAACCAGAGGATCTAGGTACCATATGCTGAGTAAAAAAAGCCTGAGATATAATGATACTATGATGTTGAGTGTATGCTTCCCCCATAAAACAACAAGCTAGGAGCAAATGTACTTCAGTGAGACACTTCCACCACACTGCTCTGAAACAGCCATTTACAGTGGTGAGTCAGTGCTCTGTGTTCTTGCACTGTAAGTAGGAGTGGTTTGCAGAGCTCCTGTTTTAATAAATCTGTACCCTTCTGGCTTCTGCTTCTTTCTCATCCTTTGGTATAACTTCTTTATCTTAAGAGTGTCAAATTATGTATAAATAGATGTAATTATTTTCCTCTTAAAGATATGTAATGGCTTTCTATACACCTGTGTTACTGAAGGACACCCAAATGGACCAAACAGTCTCAGCTAAACTGCTTGGTGATTGCTAGTAAGTACTTCTTAATTCTCCCAATTTGCTAGATTTCTTTGAGGGAGAATGTTCTGGACTGAGAAAGTTGGGAGGCTGAATATTAATCTTATTTGGTTGAGGAAATTTTATTGGGTTTTCTGAAATTTAAAGAGATAAAGATGGGGAACCCGTTGTTAAATGGAAGGAAGACATATCGATTAGGCTACACAGTAGTTATTGCTCAGGTTAATATACTCTAAGAATAGCAGTGGTACAATGGGAAACGTTATCTGAGTAATAGAGGAAACTTTGACCTAGAATCCCCCAGCTTTTTAGATTCAAATATATTGGAGAAGAGCAGATGCCAGTTGCTTGGTGATTAGTACTCTGTGAAAATGGAGTTGGTGTCCCAGTCTGCCAGAAATGGTGATCTAAGAGCAAGTATATTGGCTGTGACTTGATGCCTTGCTAAAAATCCCAAAAGATAAAATGAAGGATTCAAAAAAGTGGATTTTATATGCACAAGCATTTTCACTAGTTTCTGAATGACTGTTTGACAGATCTTTGAAGTTCATAGGTTGTTCCTGTGGAACAAGAGCATGCAGAACAGCTTCTGGGAAAACCTCAGAGAATAGACAGAAAACAAATTATATACTCCGAACAAGCCTGGAAAGAGAATTGGCACAGATAGTAGTACAACCATTGCCCACTTGCTCCATCCTGTGACTTGAAGGTTTCCAAAGCCGTCAGCTGTCTCTCTTTCATGAACAGTATATTCATTTTCAAACAATGATAATACCATCTGTGAAATAAACTCTGAACTTTGAGTTCAGTGGAGGAAGATAGAAAAAAAAGAATCTGACCTAGAAATGAGAGGATGGGAGCTCATGACCAAACAGCAACTCAAGAAAGTGTTAAGAAGCTGGATGGAGAACTTATAACATTCAAAAGCTGCATTTCTAATAGCAACTTCATTTTTATTAGTTTTTCCAAAATGATAAACTGTGTTATATGGGTTTGTGAATTTGGACTATAGCACAAATGCAATTCAAATGT
Organism: Clamator glandarius; assembly: GCA_033459285.1. NCBI lineage: Eukaryota > Metazoa > Chordata > Aves > Cuculiformes > Cuculidae > Clamator > Clamator glandarius. The sequence continues at coordinate 1,322,442 of JAUNZM010000032.1, forward strand.
TATGGAAGTGAACCATCACTGATATTCTGTGTTTAGATTTATCAAGCATTATGTTGCATTTTTATAAGCTTCCATTCAATTTAGTTCTAATTTAGACTCCTATGCATAATGTGTCCTCTATCTGTGGGGTTTCAGAGTGGCCAGTTTGCTCCCCCTCTTACTTTTTTCCATTCTCTCTCACTCTTTTTCATTTGACTATGGTGACACATACATATGCCCAGATTTGAACTAGTTTTCACTGGGAAATCATAAAATAAATGGTAGACCAACAACAGTACCTTTGTTTCCTCCTCCTATTACTCTTTGTAATTAAATCCCTAGATACTCTTGAGTGTCAGCCACAAATATTTAAGGGAAGTTTCTTCCATGCATACAAACATCTCCCCTATTGCCTGCAGAATTGTAGCTTTACTGCAAGGAAGACAAAATCAGTCTTCTAGACCGATAAAGTTTATTGATTCATTGATGCTGATGTAATTGAACAATACAGTTATTCCATATATTGGTGAGCCACTAAGTTTGAGAATTTCAGATTTAAGGGCTGGAGCCTAAACTTGCTGTGGTTCTATTGTGTTCAGTTCTATTGGTTTTCTTTCTTGCCTTTCTTTGTGTTGAATTAAACAATTTTTGGTGTTTCATTTCTTAAATCTTTTAAGTTAGTTGCCGATGCTAGGATGATTCAGCTTTATTTCGTTTCTAATATCAAGACTTGCTGGGAGAGTAAAATAATTAATACGTATTCATAACCAAGTCCTCCCAAGCTTTTGTCACATTTCATTAATGCTGTGGTTTTGCAATAAAGTTACACAATACTGTCTTAAGTAACAAGGATATAATTTAGTAAAATATTCTTGCAACAGCTCTTCATTGTCTCTCCCATCTCCATCATTTCAAAAGGGCCTGGCTTTTCCCCTAAAGAAGGGTTGGAGAGGAGACTTAGCAACATAAACCAATAATATATTGCACTTTTATAACAAAGAATTATTAATAATTTTTTCTTGTTTCTAAACTTCAGATGACAATCAACTACTCTTATAAGCAGTAATATAACAGACTTTCTACTTTGAAGAAGCTGAATTTGTTATGTAGCTCTAAGTTTCACAGCCAAAAGAGTGCTTCAGGTTCAGATTTTTTCTTATTGCAAAATACCTTTTCTGCTGCTTTATCTTCACAGTGTTTAGAAGTTGAATAGTTATGTTCTGAAAAAATACTTATATTTGTGATTAATTCCACTGATGGAGGAGAGAGTGGCAACAATAAGTGACATATTATATGCTTTCATCAAACAAGGTTTTTCTTTTGATGAAGCCTAATGTTCAGCGAAGTGGCTGAGGTAAAGCAGACCTCTTAGTTTGAATGATGTATTAGACTTCTATATGTGCCTGAATACTTTACTACAGAGTATTACATTTATTCTGTACTACGTAGCTCCAGTGATCTCAAGGTTAACAGAATATTTGTTAAATATATGCTTAAAATGCATTAAGCGTGTTCTTAAAAGTTAGCAAGGCAAGAATATAGTAGTAAGCAAGGTATGTGATGCTGTGGTTCATTGAGTCCTAATTGTTTCAAACTGTTATTGATCAGAAAAAATAAGACTCTGCTGCGGTTCTGTTAATAAATACTGAAGAAAATGGCTTCAGTTTTTAAACAAGCTTTCAAAACGATTCTTGTTATGCTCAGATAGAGCAAGGGGTAAGAAAGGAGTTATGCTGAAAACAACTAAGAGAACTGAATAATTTCTGGATAGGACGGGGAAAGTAAGAAGCATATTGGAGCTAGAGAGGGGATGACAGTGGGAATCAGACCTTTTGGAGGAATGTATCAGCATAGCATTACTGACTTCAGTGTTGTTGAACCTGTTTTCCATCAGTTACAAATGGAGATTCAGCAGTAGTTGCTGAAATAGTTCAGTTTGCTAAACCAGTTTTACTCTTTCCCAGATTATTTATTTGTCTCTGTATGTGTGTTTCTATAAATCACGCCAGGTCAGATATAACTTGACCTGCCTTTGACTTTTTAAGTTTGTGTGTCAGGGATATATTTTTCTATGTTAACGAATCTTTAATTTTATATTCTTTCTCAGATAATTATTTCTTGAATAGCTAAAACATGCTGTCATACTTTTCTTTGAACAATGTATTAGTTCTGTAATATTTTTGCATTATAGGTGACCGAGACTCCTTTGCTGCTTCAGCTTGACTAGACCAGAACAGTTTATTAGCATTACTGTGAGGTGGTGGAAATAATGTCCAAGATTAGCAATAAGTAGGCATTTACTGTTAGAAATAAAACTGACATTTCTGTGTAAGCTCCTTCAGCTACCCACCTCCGAAGTACCTCATGACAAATTGTTAATTCAGAAGGCTTGTGCATTTTGGAAACAGAAAGGTTCCTCTGGAAAGGCTTTCAGTATTACTGCAGGGGAACTGACTTCCTCATTTAGATACCAGTATAAAGGTGGCCATGTCACCAATGTGATAGGAGAAGAGGGATAACTTGGAGATGGCGGCTTTGGAGCCTCCTCTGTGAAAGCAGTGACAATGAGAGAACGGTGGTTGTGGAGAAGATAGAATCTGGCTCTTCTAGAGGTGCACAGGCAACATGCACAACAGAAAATGGGCAATTTGATAGAATATACTAAAAATTCTTTTCACCCCACAGGTATCCAGCACTAGAACAGGCTAACTAGGGGATATTCCACTGGGCATGGTTCTAGGCAGTCTACTTTAGTTGGACCCTACTGTAGAAGACTATTGTACTCCTAACCCAAATAATTCTGTGCTTTGCAAGGTACAGTGTCATGGGCACATAAACCTTCATCATTTAACTTCCTGGTTTCCTTTTTTTTTCCTTTAAACTCTTTCTTTAACAATCTTCAGTGTACTGTATTTTACTTAAACTTCATACACAATCTTTTGAACAAGAGTATTTATGTTTCAGTCTAAAGCTCTTGCTGAAACAAAAGGATTAATGTTTTGAGATTTCATAGTCTCCAGTTCAGCTAAACTCAGTAGATCTGTCACTGGGCTGAAGAAGTGTGCGATAGATGATGACAGCATTGAATCTTTTTTCTTTAATATTGAGGAATTACTGAAGAATATAAATTGGCAATGCAAAATTAGAACAGGATTATTAAAATAGTCTACTGTTGATGTGCACACCGTAATGAAGTTTGGAAGCAATTTTAATGGAGTCAAAACTAAGTAATGCCAGGTAGCTTTTTATATAACTGTCATTTTCTAAACAAGTTGAAATGAACTTCATTACAGAACTAGCACTGAAATGTTTTGAGGGAACAAATCCCAGGATCAAGGAGAGCAAGCACAACTAAACTTATGGTAAAGGGTTTCTCATGATTTTATTAAAATTACTCTATTTTAGACAGATTTTTTTTTTTTTTTTATAAACTCAGTACCAGAATGTTGGGCTGAGTCAACAAGTGAATCCTCAATGGTAAACGCAATATTTTGATGGATAGTTGCTAAACTAAATTTGGAAGGGATTATTGTCATTGCATGTGTTTTTAGAATAAAAAGAATGTATGGAGGCATGAGATATTTTTGTACAGATGCCATGATGTTTGAAAGCAGTTGTTTTATTTTTGTGGGGGTTTTTTTACATTGTCAGTTTACTTGACTTGCTATACATTTGACTTAGTTTTCTGGTGCATAATTGAGGAGTGCAGATAAATTGAACATGTTTGTGATATAGTAACTACAAACTTATACCAGTGTAAGGCTTCCATTGGTTTAAAATTAGAGGAAAAGCTATTTTAAGTTTTCATGTGATAGAGTTGTTTTGTTTATTACGGCATATTTTGAATTGCTAGTCTTTGAAACAGCAGTTGTTGCTGATTACTGACGTTAAATGCTACCTTCAGAAAATGTGCTTTTTTTTCCTCCAAAGTACAAGCAAGATGCATAAAAAAATAATAATTACATAGCTCAAAAAGAAAAGTATGCATTTTTCTCCCAATGTAAAGCCACAGGAAAATAGTAGCTTCATTCTCTGGACTCAAAATTCAGCTTTCGAATGAGTATGAACTTTCCCATTAATTCATAACCAAATGGTGCCCAGCTTCTCTAATTTAAAAGGATTATTCAAGAGACAACATAATTGATTTTTCTTAGATCTTTTGAATTTGTTTTTTTTTTTTTCAGGAAATGGCAACTTTGTCCCATTTTCTCTGTATGAAAATAATGCAAAGCTGTATTAACTTCCTTGAATTCATTCTGTGATAGCCATGTATCCCAAACTATCTTTTACTTCAGATACTTCAGGATTCATGAGGATGGATTTTTAAATTCAGGCTGTGATATCTAGTTTAAACAAAAAGTTTGGCCTTTGGATCTGAATTTATACCTGCTTCTTAGTGTGTTGAAATAATATATAATATCACATGAATTATCATGAAGAAATCTGAAATTTTTAATGAATAACATGCTAATCCTGTACTACCAATAAGTTTTTTTCACATCTAAGGACCTACTAGCAGAATGCATAAACCATCATGTTTTGTGTGACAAAGCAAATCTTTTTGTCATTCTTACTTTGACACATTCAGTAAATCAATGAATAGTTCAGAATTAAACTTTATTTGAAAAATAAGAAATATATGAAGCAGTTATTTCAGTCTGCAAAGGACCCAATATATATTGAAATAATCTGATTAGAATGATACTGCAGACAGCTAATTCAGCAAGTGACAGTTTTGCTCTATAGTGTCAAAGATTAATAAGTGAGATTGCTACAAAGTAGAAATAGTTGGTTTTAATTAAAACCTTATATTCCTAAGGTAAGTGTGGAATGCATTGACAATTTGAGTACCCACAGTGCTTTGTGTATATGGAATTCTTGGTCCAGGTTGCAGACTACAGTGCATACAATGAAGTTTTTAAATATTATCAGCTTTCTGATAATAGTATAAAAGCGTAATAATTCTTTTCAACAATTGCTTGGCAAAAAGGCAGCAGAAAATGTTAAGCTGAGATAGTGGACAGCTTTCTGATTAAGAAAGGTCTGTTTTACAGACCTTCAGACCTTGATAAACTTGGAAGGCTGGACATTTAAATTATAACATTGAAATAATTTAGTTAGGCCTCTAATTTTTTTAACCAGTTTACTAGAGATGAGCAAGTTGAAATGCTTTATCTAGAATCAAGACTGAAGAAGAAACTGGGTAGCTCAAGGCTAAAATATAATTTCTGCTCTTGAACAGAACTATTAATATTTGTAAAAAAAAATAATATTTCTACATGTGTTTCAAAGGGAGAATAGCACAATTTTCTCTCTAATTCTGCATAGACAAAATCTGATCACTCATAAAGTACATTAATCAATAAAGAACTTCATTTCCAGTACTCAGATGATGGATAGTTTTAAAAGTGATTTGTTTATGTTCCCAAGTAGAGTTTAACTGATAGGTAGTTTGCATTGACAGTGGCTTACGATGAAATGCAATTAATAGGTAATTAACAGGTAAAAATCTCCAGATCAGTTACCGTAAATCTAAGGAGTTTAGATTTCAAAGCATGTGAAGGGCTGAAAAAGTAAACATTGAGGTACATGATGACCAATTAATTTATCCAGGAATCTTCTTGTGATTTATTTATTTATTTATTTATTTATTTGTTTGTTTGTTTATTTAAATCATGGTGTCTTGATTGCATTGCATGACAGATTCATTGATTGGATTGGGTTTTGATTGGTTTCATTATCTCCCTGGATTGTTTATCCCTCAGTCACAGGGCATGTGGACCAGGGTAAGGTTTCTCTCCTTCCCCGTATCTTCTACAAGAAATATAGTGCTTTGACAAATTCATATTGTTGTCCTTCTGAACTAATTTTCCTTTTGTCTCTAATTTTCTTTTTGTAAGAACAAAACCATTCTTTTCCTCAAAGACTAAAATTGTTGCCAATATCCTCTAATCACTTCAGCTAGTTTCTTGCTAATCTCAACTCCAGAACAGTAGTAAGAAATGAATACATCAAATACAGTCCTCTTTTTCTTTTTCTTGAAAAAAGAAAATCTCAAAGAAAAATGGGAAAAAAAATCTCACCCAACAAACCACAAACAACTCCTGTTTTTAAAATAAGTCTTGAAATATTTTAAGCTTGACTTCTGAGACATTGGTACAGGTGAGGAATATTTCAGATATATTATTCAATATTCAGTAAAGCATAATCCCTTGAAGACTGTGACCTTCCTTAACTCCTTAGTTAACAGAGGTACAGTTCAGCTTGAGCATCACAAACAATAGGAAGAAAGTGTAATTATAGATGCTTCACCTCCTTCTACAACTTCTTCCCAGGAGAGGAACATATCCAGGCTAGTAACTTTTCCAGAGGAAAAGCTGAACAATAACGTCACTGGTCAGAATAGAGTGTAGATCAGACTTGTTTCATTATCATTAGTTGTCTGATGGAATATTGCATACTAACTTGCTCTTACCTTGGGTGCTCTGTTTTGAATGCAGGCTGCAGTTGAGGTTCTGGTTTTTTTGCATATATATATATCTGTATGCATATACATAGTGTGTACATGCTGTCTACTCTATCAGCTCTCTTCTCTTTAAAGGAGAGCTACTTGACCATGAAGGGAGTTTGTCTACTGAACTTCTCACTTTGTGTACATTTTTAAAGCAATTTTCATCTTCTGATGAAGATTTGATGCTTAATTAGGTAAATATGAAAAAAAAATAAAGCCTGAAAAATGCTGTTTATATAATTAAAATTGGGACCTCAGCTGTTATTTCTCTTAGTTAAAGCCAATATAAAAGCCACCAGGGTTTCTGTTTTGCGGTATATTTGTCTCTTAATTGTTCTTAAAGAATCTGTGAGTTGAAGATGTTTTCATCAACTCTGAGAATGGATACTCTTCAGCACTTCTCTCTGCACAGCACACAGCCAAAAAGTAACTTTTACGTAGTTCTGTGAATGTTAACAGCAAGCCCGACTGACCCCCTCATCTTGAATATTGCTGGGAAGGTTTCCTCACACAAATAGAACTTGGTGAGGGAAGATGGACTGAGATGTTGCTCTCAAGGGCAACGGGGGTAAGATTGGAGATTTAATCAGTGTTTTAGCCTTGAGTCATTTCTTGAGTTATTAGGATGCAAATGAACAAGTCCAGGTTCTAGTTCTTTGGCACTGGCTTAATTCACAGTGAGTGTATCAAGAGACTACACAATTACGAATCATAAATATGAATACTTAAAGAATTAAAACCTGGACAAGTTACACTTGTCATGCACGCAGCTGAGCTTTTGGCATGAGTATTTGATGGAGCCCTATTTGCCAAACTTTTAAGTGTACTAGCACTGCAGCTGTTACCTAAGGAAGTAGTTATCCATTCTCTGTGCTGCTAACAATCTTTCTCCTCTAGAGAAACACTGGTGATTAATCCTGAGTACCATTCCCATTATCCACTCAACAGTCTCCAGTACAGTACCATCTTTTAGAAAAGTAGGTTAAATAAGCTTCTTTGCTTAACACTATTTTCTGTCTCCTATACTGTTTTCTCTTGTACTGGTGATTTTTTTTTTTGTTCTATACTTGATTCATGTGTTTGTCAGTCTTAAAGATGTATTAGTGGCAGGATGTTTTCCCATGCATGACAGGAGTAAGAAAAGAGTACTAGCTATGGATGCTGCTGGAATGCAAACAAACTGTCAGTTGTGATCACTGTAATTCTTTTTATGTTGTTTTATTCACCCCCTTGAAGCATGAATTTCCTGAAGACATTTCTTCCATCAAAAAATAAGTAAAGAATGGTGAAAATTTTCTCTGTATTTCTTGTGAGTTGGTGAAAATTTTTTGTGAGATATTTTCGTGTTATGAAGTAGGCTGACACTCTCAGCTAGAAGAAGGATTTGGTTTGCTTGCTGAAGGAATTCTAATACATACCTTCAATATGAACCCTGAGCTATGCAATTGCTCTTCAAGCAATTCAAATTAGCCCCTCTGGAACAGGATGAGTCCTACTCTGCTTCCTGTTACTCATGTTTTTGCCTCCAGGGTTTTGTGTGCCTACTGAGCCGGGACTTTGTTGTCTTAGTGTTGATGTACATCCTTGGCCAGGGACCCAGAAGGTTATCCAGGACTTTGCATGGGAAGAACAATGGGATTGGTTATCTTATGGACTGATTTTCTGCTGTTTCTCAAATTTTAGAACATTAGATGAAAGGACTGCTTGACTGACTATGACCAAAGGAAAGAACAATAAATAGGATTTTAGCACTCCCAAGATTGCTTGTTGCAAGTGGAGAGTGAAACAAAGGGAAACATTCAGATAAGGCTTTGAATTGTTAGTCCTGCTGGGAACAATTAGGACAGTTGCTGGATTGTTCTAGCTGGTTTCCCCAAAAGACTGAATGGGAGGAAAGGGTAACAAGACTGCCTGGTACACTAACTGCTTTCCTGAAGAGATTTTGACTTTCTAGTTTGGAGAACCTAAGCAGAGATGAGATCTGCTGTCTACACCTATGGAGAATTAGGTATTCATTATACCTCTGGCTGATACAAATAATCAGGGAAGGTAAAGCTTTGCAACTTGGAGGACCACAGACTGAAAACACTGTACCATTTCGAAGGTCACCTCAGGGAAAAGCTGCACAGCTCAGCGGTAAACAGCCTATATCTTGATTACTGTGTTGGCAATTGTAATGCTCTAGTACATATAATATTCTGGTTTGAACATCTTGTTTTGTGGGGTCTTTTTAGCACAAAATGTCCTTCCATGTAAGCTTGTTTGTGCCTTGAACTTGTATTTTGTTCCTAATGTTATAACAGACAATTGCATATCATTATTCATCTATGTTATTTAATTATTGATCCTTTCAATTTTACAAGAATCAATTAGAATTTGCTATATTGAAAGAAACAAAAAATAGTAATTTTTTTGAATTAGAAAATAACAGAGACAGTGATAGTTTAGTGATTTAATTAACATAGCTTTATCCCAGCACACTAGTTAATGAAAGGCAAGCACTGAGCTATCTGGTACAGTTGCAGGAAATATGAAAACAGAACTGCTTTACTCTGTACCTTCCTCTCATTTGTTATCTGCATTTTGATGAGTCCACTGATTCTCCTAATTTGATGAGTATTTACTTTCATTGTGAAGTTTCTAAAACACTATAGGAACCTTTAGAATAAAATGCTTTCTATAATCGTAAGGTGGTTTTAGACTCTTTTCTGTTCCACAAAACTATTCAGTATTCTAAAGATTGAATTGCACAGTAAATATGAACAAACCAGAAGGCCTGTAGCCATCACTCCCGCTCTATCTAATTAAAAGCTGCACATCTTTGTTCAGGGGTGTTCAAGCTTGATTTTCTCAGTCCAGTTATTGTTGCAGCGTGCCAGGGGGCTGGGAACTCTAGATTTACTTTTTTTTTTTTTCTAAAACCAGTACATGAATCTTAAGTAAAACTTTCCAAGTTTCCAATAAGTAACAATGCAAGATGCTGCATAATCTCAGGGAAGTCTTCCCATGAGCTTGCATCATTCTGCATTCTGTGCTCTTCCAGTTAAAAGTTAATGAAAAAAAAGTGTCTTTTGTGCAATCTTTTTTTTTTAATAGAGAAGTAAAAAAAATGAATTTTTTAAGTTATTTTAAAATAACTTAGGCTAAATATTTTGGTGTTGAAATGCATGCCTAGGGAATTGAGGTTTCTGAATTATGAATGCTTGAAATTTTTACTTAAGTACTTCAGAACATCATTAAAAATGTACTTGCAATATCTGCCAAGAGTTAACCAGTGACATTTGAAGCTACCTAAGGGGGAAAAACCCACAAACAAGTGAAAATCAGAAGAAAAAATCCAACAAAAATAACTCCCAAACAAACAGAACAAAAGTTATGTGATTCTGTTCCTGAATTTTACTGAAAAGAAGGAAAGCAAACATTGTCCTGAAGGATTTACTTTTTTGAGCAAGTATTTATTAAGATCCACAATTGTTGTGTTATGTACTTTGTCAACTGACAATGGCAGATCTTTGTTACCATTTTAACAGCATCAGGATGTAAATAGAAGTAAAGGATAGTAACTGAAAGATATTGATTTTTGTGCTTGAAAATCATTCAATTTGGCCATCAAAAGCTTCTCATTTGTGTCAATATACTCCTTTTATCAATGTACTTCTTGTGGAAATTCAAATACCCATATATTTTCTTGAAGACCCGAGCAGAGGAAGAACTAGGATGGATGTACTGAAGTAAGAAATGCCGATGATTATGTAAGGTCTTATGTTTCCAGAAAGATATAATTCTAAGCAGTGGGTGATTTTAGTCCTCGTATATCATCTCTTTGGCTTGGAAAACTGTATAAAACTTATAAATTGTAGCTGATAGCAATTACAACACTGTCATGTCCTCAAAGGCTTTTGCTTCACAGTTTACATGGTGACATTGGGACAGAGGAGGTGATGACAGCTGTTTTTCCCAACATCAAAGCTGATTAAGTTTCTGACACTAAAATATGATTGCATGAAAAAAACCTCTTGCTTCAGAAACTGATGTTCTGTTTGTTTGGGGTTTATTCCTCTTACTTTATTCCTATAAGTGAAAAGAAGGCTAGAGTGGGAGTGGAAGCTTAATAGCAGAAATTTCTTTGGAAAGAACAGAGATGCTATTTGCATGGTTGGAGGATGGTCTCTCTCTTTTCACATATTTCGGCACAGATTTTGAAAAGATGAATGGAAGTCAAGGAGAAACTTGAGGAATGGGACTGGCAGCTTTGAAAATACAATTGAACAATTGTACATACATTTTAGAGGGAGCTTGTTGGATCCAGCCAGAATTTTACTTTTTCTTTAGGAACGTATTGTTCCTTTCATTGGACTTCATTGGTGTGTTTTTCACTATGAAATCCAGATTAGGAAATGGCTTTATTAAAGCCTAAATATAGCTTTAAAGCTATTGCCTACTTGGTGGGAGGGAAAGAGAAGTTATTTGCCTTTTGAGTCAGTGCTAATTATATTTTCCCTTGAAAACCTTTGCCATCAACTTGGTACTGCAATTAAACAGTGCAGCTGAAAAATGTCTGCTTTCTACCGTAGAAGCCATTAGCTAAAAAAAGTAAACTTTTTTTTAAAGTTGCTAATCGTGTTCACATTCTTCCCCACAGTCTGTGTTTCCCTTATATGTTGCATAGCATTATTTCAAACATCAGAATGGATGTAATCTGCAGAAACAGTTTTTCATCCAGAAACAGTAAGGGTTACTTGATGACTGCTGCACTTCAGTTTTTATTTCTCCTGATTTTATCTTTTCTTTTATATCTCTTAGTGCCATTTAGAAAAAGTAGTGTTAGCCTAAGGCAAGCTCTTCGGCTGTGACCATATTAACCAAGTAGTGTGGCCCAGTGGGAGCAGTAGATCTTCATAGCAGGACAGCTGGTAGTGAGAATCTAGCTCTACTAAATGTTTTAGTCATTAGCTCTTATCTGTTTCTGTAGACTGAATATATATTGGTGTTTGGAGCTCATCAGATACCCTCCAGGACTGAATGTTTCATTAAGTTTAACTTGATAAGAATCCACTCTGTCTTCTATGGCCATTTGCAGGGTGAACTGATGCACAGTACCAGGTGGCAGTTGGAAGACTCACTTCTCACCTGGGCTGAAATGTAAGTAGGCTGAAAGTAAAAGATCTGTTCATGAGTCTGTCTTGTGCCTCTGACCACTAATGACCATTCAGGCAGTTGTATCGAGTACAGAATTTGAAGTATAGTCTCTCAAAATATATGGTGTTGTCAGTATTGAGTCCTCAGCACCTAGTTTGTTTCTCCGAGTTTCTCCTACTCTACCGCCCTGTCTACCCATATAGACATAGCCACTGTCGTCTGAGCAGGACAATAAAATTTTGCTTGTCTCAATAGAATAAGAGTCACTCTACATAATTTTGCGTAAATGCATGGTCTGATACAAGAAAGGCTTAAGCTTCTGTTGTATTCACTCTTTGTAACATGCTTATTATAGCAGGATGTGTGGGTTTTACTGTGGTATATTAAGGCCCGTACCTCTTATCTTACTGAAGACAAAGTAATACTCTATGGAACTATAAAATGTGCATAGCCTTTTACCCATGAATGGTAAGTTATTTGGGATCAATGCTTTCAGTACTTCCTAGAAGCCACATAATTTTCTTTGATAATCACTGTTTAACTGCCATGCTTCCCTACACAAATGTAATTTCAGTTTTCCCCCCACAGTTGCAGCAATTTTAAATGTGTAACTGCAATTAGCTAAAATGCTAACAGTGAATTGAGTTTGAAATTGTTCTTTCAGCACCATTTTAGTGAAGAATTAAATAAATATTCTTCATCCTTTCTGAAGTCTGAATTTAGTGTTTTAGATAACCATCAATCAGAGGTTCATGTCTGCTTTCCCTTACCTTTCCAGTCATGTTCTGTTAGGCTTCTTTCACCATTTTATTATCCAGGAGCCTGGCAGCTAGACACTAAGGGATGCAACTCACATCTGTCATGTCTGGCTCATTTTTTCTCCTATCCCTAAGGTGATAATTGTATCATCTTAGTAGTATTTTGTTTTGTTGCCCTTTTTATTATTATTTTTATGTAGATGTTCCTATTAGAGCAAATGAAAAATGAATCAGTGTAAAGTCTTTTATTCTGTAGATGCACATTTTACCCATGCTGCAGCCAAGAAAAAATGGAGTAGTGATGAGTCTAAGCCTCCCTAGGTCATCTATGCAGACAGTCAGCAAAGAAAGGGAGACTCTGTAGTGTAATTCAAAGCAGAAATAACTTATTCTATGCATAAACTGTGTTTTAGTAGTAAGCTTAACTGTGAGGGGAAAATAAGTTATGTGTGCTGTTAAGTTATGTATTTTGAATTGGCTATGGAGAAACGTCTTACTCTGATATTGATATGGCTCTGTAGTTGCTTAGACAACTGTAGGCTGCATAGTCAGACAAAGTGAGTAACCTCCCTTTTCCTGCTGAAGAAAAATAATCTGTAATTTCATATTTTAGTGGAAAGTCTTCATTTCCTTACTACTTACTGATAGTTTCCTTTTGTATTCACAACATACACATGTAATCTCAAAGTTAAAAACTCCAAGATGATCAACTTGTCTCTAATATCATCTTTTTTCTCCATTGTGAGTACCTGCAAATCTGTATTTCTAATGCAGGGAAAAAATGTGCTCTTTTTCTGATGAATGGTATCACATAAATGAACATTATTATTATTCACATTAAAAACTTCAGCAGGTGCAGTGCATTGCATCCAGGTGAGATTATTTGGTTTAAGATGATTCTAGAATTAGGAGATATGAGCAGAGAAGTAGAAGTAAATTCTAGAATTTCAGAATTATTTTGTTATATCTTAAAACATTGTACCATAGGTCTTCAGCATCTGGAAAGTCTGTGAGGAAAAGTAACTAAACTTGGAAGATTTACAAGGTCTGATAACCGCATATGGGTTTGATGCAGAGTGAGGTCTTACTGTGATAAATTATTTGCAGTATATGAATAAGATAAACCAGACGCAAATGGTGTAGAAAGTACATTCTAAGCAGATGTGAATCAGTCTGGAAAGATTTTTTTTTTTTCTGTTCATTTTGAAAAAAAACCAATGAGAACTGAAGTATTTCTGTGTGGAAAAGCTGTGGCTGTTCTCCAATGGTAATGGATTATGCACAACTATTTTGTTCAATCTTGATGGGTATTTCAAAAGAAAACAAGAGTGGTCAAAAATGTCAAGCAGGGAGTGGAAGACATTGTTATTTGTTAGGGTAGGTGACTTTACTCTCAAAACATTGGATTTCTTTCTATTAATCTAGTATATTTGGGATATCATTATTTTAAGCTGGCATTCCGCTGACGTATGCAGTTTACTATTGCAGGATATACATAAAGTTTTTCTTTTCACTGTTTAAGCACCCTCTAAAGTCATATCTGACTAGACTCAGGTAAATTAAGGGAGAATTGGGAAGGTATCTGTGATCTAACTTTGATTATTAAGTACTAAAAATCAAATAAAAAATAAGATTAAGTTTTTATTAAGAATAAGGATTTGTTGTCTGAATGACAGGAAACAGTCTGTTTACAGTTGTACAATGTAGAGCACCACAGAATTCATACCCAAGTTGAGGCTCCTGAGAGCTGTGGCAGTTCGTACGGTGCTTAAAATATCTCCAAGCAAACTGTAGAACATCTTGTTGTAATTAGAAATTATGTAAAATCACCTCTAGTAACATCCTGGTTTGAAGGTCTTGAAGATGTTTTTCTGCGTTATCATGTTATATACGTCAGCTACCACCTTAGAAATGAAAGCCTACAGCATTCAGGAAAGCCAGCTTCAGTCGAACAGGTGTGCATGTGTACAGTCACGAGTGCACAATCTCTTATGTTCAGTAGATGGTAAATCGTGGTAAAACACCATTTTGTTTGCAGTAGTTTTTCCTAAACCTAGCTGAAGATTCAATTAGAATGTCTGTCTGCAAGGAAATACATCTGAAAGGAAATATGCATTTCATGCAGTTCCCTGACATCTTTTCTTTCCATCATTACTGTTGGTTTTTCAGTTTCCAAATACTTACTTTGAACCAGAATGTACTCTAAGAATTTTGTGATCATTACAGTTAACAATATTCAGCCTTTTCATTTGTAGTATATTTTATCTATATGTTTGGTATCTTGAATTATATTTTTTAATAAGGGAACAAACTGTTGTAGTAATTGGCTTTGAATTTTGTCTGAGCACAATTTTAAACCAAAATCTTCAGCTCAGCTCCCACTTGTCCTTGACAATACTATCTCTGTCTAAGAATTAGTTTCATTCCTTCATTCTTTGTTAAGGAGAAATACATTTCTGTATCTCCAATGGAACAACCTCTTGGTCAAATACTATTGTACCTTATGGATTTACTTCTGTACCCTCATATATCTTTTTATTAGATGTTGAGGATTAAAATCTGAGAAAACCCTGAAAGGGAAATTCAACACTCACCTAAGAGAAACTGTACCCAAAACCCGCCACTGTCATATGAGTGAGCTATTGGTACTTGATTCTAGTAACTGGTGCCTCTTCCAACTTAAGCATACACTCAGAGGGAATCAGTACTGTCCAGGCTCTGACATCCTGACCAGTCTCAAGATTTGTCAATATTTTTCTCTCAGTAAGAAATATCTGAAATATATTTGAACTAATTTGTTCTTTTCTCCATCTTGCTTGTGTGCACATGACTGCCTCTCCCAGCAAGACTCGTTCCAGGCAGTAATTAATTTACTTATCTTTTCATGGAGCATCTTGCCCAGACAGTTGCACTATCACCATGGGCTGCACAGCAATTCTTGGTTCTCTCCTCCTGTAGAGTGCTTTAATTTTACCAGGAAAGGAGGACAATTTTCCATATGTTTCCAAGAAAGTGCTGTGACAAGTTACCTATATTTAAGAAATATGACAATACTTGAGGATGTTCATCTGAAATATTCATCAAGCTGGGAGTTGTTTGTCTTTATATTGTAATTTCTAAATTGATTCACTATGATTTAGCATACTTGTTCGGTTTGTCAGTGCAACATTTACTTTCATGATTTGGGCTTAATTTTACGGTATTGTAAAAATGGAATGGAAGACTGATGACCTTGTTATTTAAATTGCCCTGTTTATTCCAAACTTCATGCTTTATAACTATGTTCCATGACCAAATGTGCCACCTCATTGTCAACGTCTTAGGCCCTGTAAACAGTCAGAAATTTAAACATCAAGCAACTCTTCAGCTGTTGTTATACGTTATGTAAACAGTAACTTCCTTTTGTAGATCAAGACAATAAATCCAAATGTAAACTCCGGTTCTTGAAATATTGAGTATCTTTGCCAACTGAGCCTTGTGCAAGTCTTATCCAGTGCCTTGTATAAATGGAGTACTCCAGGAAGTGAGCACAAGATCTACCCTGCAGCCCACAACCCTGTATTTCTCATAGTTGGAAATGATTGAGTGTACATTCACCTTGAAGTAAATTCCATGGCAGATGTGAGTACTGTCGTGCACACTTAGAAAACAGGAAGCCATTCCTTTAAGGTCTTATTCAATAACTGTAAATTCTTCTTTATGTTCTGCTTTTTTTAATGAAGTTGTTGGTTTTCTTGATTGTTTTAATGTTATAGCTCTTAAGGACTTCTGAAAGCAAAATATAACTACTTGATCAGAGCTGTTTACTAAAGCATTGCTTGTATTTACTCAGCTAGTGGTTATTTGTGTTGTGAAATTAGAAATGGTAGGTGAGCAGATGTTACAAAACTACATATATTCATCATTTTGTTTAAAGACCACTTGTGACTTCTATTTCTGGTATATCTTTGGAAACTTTTATTTTCTCATTGTCACGTATATAATTCTTTTGAGTTGAGTCATATGTTATTTTTGATGCCTTTTTGAATATCCACCCCCATTTGTTATAGATAGTTGTCTTTTATATATTCAATAATGTATTCAAAAAGTATTTATGTGTAGTATAGAATTATAACATAAATTTGTGCTGTTTATCAGAATAGTGTTTAAAATATTTGTCAGAGCCCAAGATTAAGATGACAACACCTCACAATGTCCTTGAGTGATGATTAATAGACCTGTTCTTAGGGACTTGGTTCAAAATAAAAGAATATAAAAGTCCTGAGTGTAGCTGCTATCAACTACTGCTACTTCATTGGAGAATTGACAAACTCCGTGAATCAGAAAAAGAAATATTTGTAAGCTATATGTGGACACATAGAGTTGTATTTTAGCACTTCTTAATAATGACCAGTAGATTTCTCCACTATCTTTCTAGTCCTGCCACTCAAGTGAAACAGTGAATATAGCTGCGCTTCTTAAAACTTGGGTAATCGGACAATTTGTTTGTTAAAGAAGCTATCCTGGCAAAGAGTTTTAGTCCAAACAGAATAATAACTGTTTAACCCTTGTTATCAATTTATTCTATTATATTACCTGGGCAGTTACTAATTAAAGAAAGTATGTAATTACCACTAATGGCTCTGCATCCTCTGTTGACATCTAATGTTCCCTCAGCTGGATAAGTCTTCATTTCTGCAGTAATTAGTTACTTCTAAACAAGAAGACATTAGGAAGAAATGGTGTAGAACATAATATCATTTACTATCTCTGGTCACAGATTGCCCAAAAAGTCTTTTAAAACTTCCCCAATTCAAAGAACAAAATAGATCAGTAATTAAACAGGATATGAAGCACATAAATTCATTGAGACTGAGTGTTTGATCCTTTCAGTTTTTCAAAAATTCTATCATAACCTCCCCTCTTCAACCCTAGTAATGGAAAAAGAAAAGATTTTGTGACTGTGAGATGGATAGCATATAACTTCATATCTCTACCTTGGAATTTAGGCAGCTGTGCCATATTTCATGCAAATCATACTACTGACAGTTTTTGCTTTCAATGGTTTGCTGCAGACCTGGTTCTTGTAACACCCATAAAACAACATGTCTCTGTTGCCTTTGAGCAAGAACTGAAGTCCTCTCACACATGTTTGTTTCTTAGGACTCTTGACTGTTCCAGCTTTAGGGCCCAAGCCCGTTTCCACGTTCTTCATGCCTGCTTTTGATTTTCCCAAGGGAACTGCCTTCAGGCTACAGTTTTGAGAAGATAATTCTTAAAAGCACTGAACACCTTTAAAATGAACTTCACATACACCCTTTTGGTTTCAGTTTTGAGACTGCATCAGGCAGCTTGTGGGTGGAAAAATTTATTTCCTAGTTTGCCAAAAGCTCATCAGCATTAGACCTGCTTGTTTAAAGTCAACATTAACTATATATTTTTATGTATTAATATGTAGGAAAATATTAACATACAGAAAACAGCTTTTCTCTTCAGCTTGAATCTGAAAATTTTTCAGGAACCAGAAACAAATGTTTCTGTGACTAAGGAAATGTAGATGGATGATTTATGTTTAAAAAGAGGTAAGGCTCTTGAAATTTTCCAGGCATCTTAAAGGACAGAAATATGGTGGGATGACTCATACAACTGGAGTACAGATATGGTGGGGTACAAACTCTTCAGGTGGGATAGGAAGGGAAGGGGAGGAGGCAGGGTAGCCCTCTTTGTAAGGGAGGACTTGGACACTGTTGAGATGGATTGTGGTGATGAGGAGATTGAGTGCCTGTGGGCTAAAATCAAAGGAGTCCATAAGAAGGTAGATTTTGTGATAGGAGTCTGTTACAGACCACCCAGCCAAGGAGAAGCAGCTGATGAGCTCTTCTATAAACAGCTGGGGTTAATC
The DNA here is from genome assembly GCA_033459285.1 of Clamator glandarius. Taxonomy (NCBI): domain Eukaryota; kingdom Metazoa; phylum Chordata; class Aves; order Cuculiformes; family Cuculidae; genus Clamator; species Clamator glandarius. The sequence continues at coordinate 1,340,710 of JAUNZM010000032.1, forward strand.
TCTAGGTCAGTGCCTCTCATTCTTGTGGGAGACTTCAATCTTCCTGATATCTGCTGGGAATACAGTAGAACAGAAAGGAAGCAGTCTAGGAGGTTCCTGGAGTGCGTGGAAGACAACTTCCTTGCACAGCTGGTGAACGAACCGACAAGGGAAGGTGCCCTCCTGGACCTGCTCTTTGTGAACAGAGAAGGCCTTGTGGGGGATGTGGCACTAGGAGGATGCTTAGGACTAAGCGATCATGCGATGATAGGGTTTTCTGTTCTAGGTGAAGTGAAGAGGGTGGTTAGCAAGACAGTAGCATTAAATTTCCAGAGGGCAGACTTTGAACTCATCAGAAGGCTGGTTGGCAAAGTCTCATGGGAGGCAGTGCTTAAGGGCAAGGAAGTCCATGAGTCCCAATAATTCCTCTGACATACTGACCTACAGATATTTTTGGGACTACTCCTGAAAATACTGTCAGTTTTCCTGAAAAATCAGACTTCTAAAAATGAGAGGTCAGAAACAGTTCAAAAGATATATCTCTTCAACTTATAAAACATAGACAAGTATACGGCTAGGATGAAAAAATGTTGAGTTGTTTTAGAAAGAACATTACATTCAAATGCATAAAACAAAAAACTAACCAGCCGCTCACATAATAATGCTTCCAGATCTTTTGTTTGGTATCATGTCTCCTTTATCATAATGAAGACGTGAAACCAAATCACAGATTTTTTTTTTTTTAGTTCTGCTTACTTTTCTCATATGTATACAGCCAGTAAAATGTAACTGATACAATGACAAGACTCTGAAATTATCATTTCAATCCAAATCATATTTGACATATGTATATGGGAGACAGTACTTAAGGGCAAGGGAGCCCATGACGGCTGGGACCTATTCAAAAAGGTGATCCTAGCAGCTCAGGAGAAAGCCATCCCCATGTTATGGAAAAAAAGCCAGTGGGGAAAAAATCAGCTTGGTTGAACAGGGAGATCTTGAGAGATATCAGGAAGAAGAGAAAAGTTTTTGGCCTCTGGAAGTGGGGACAGGTCTCTTGGGTGGACTACAGGAGGGAAGTGAGATTGTGTAGAGAAAAAAACAGAAGGGCTAAGGCTCAACTAGAAATCAGATTGGCAAAGTTGGTGAAAGATAACAAAAAACCTTTCTATAAATATAAAAATAATAAAAGGAGGACTAGGGAGACCATACAGACCCTGTTGGATGCAGAAGGAACACCAGTGACAGAGGATGAGGAAAAGGCTTAGGTACTTAATGCCTTCTTTGCCTCAGTCTTTAATTGTAAAGAAAGTTGTTCCCTCTGTGTACAAACCCAGGAGCTAGAGGTGCAAAATGAGGCTCCTATGATCCAAGAGGAGGTGATCAGAGCCCTGTTAGCCCGACTAGACACCCACAAGTCTATGGGGCCAGATGGGAGTCACCCAAGGATACTGAAGGAGCTGGCAGATGTGCTGGCCAACCCCCTTTCCATCATCTTCCAACAGTCCTGAAAGACTGGGGAAGTTCCACTGGACTGGAGGCTGGCTGATGTTGTGCCCATCTACAAGAAGGGTTGCAGGGAGGATCCAGGGAACTACAGGCCTGTCAGTCTGACCTCAGTGCCAGGGAAAGTTATGGAACAGGTGATCTTGAGTGCTATCATGAAGCACATGCAAGAGAACCGGGTGATCAGGCCCAGCCAACACGGGTTTACAAAAGGCAGGTCTTGCAAAACTAACCTGATTGCCTTCTATGACCAAGTGACTTGTATGCTGGGAGAGGGAAAGGCTGTGGATGTGGTCTTCCTGGACTTCAGTAAAGCCTTTGACACAGTTTCTCACAGCATTCTGCTTCGAAAACAATCAGCCTCTGGCCTGGAGAGGAGCACACTCTCCTAGGTGGAAAACTGGTTGGCTGGATGGGCCCAGAGAGTGGTGGTAAATGGAGTTAAATCCAGCTGGAGGGCAATTACAAGTGAAGTTCCCCAGGGCTCAGTGCTGGGTCCAGCCCTGTTCAATGTCTTTATCAATGCCCTGGATGAAGGCATCGAGTGCACCCTTAGCAAGTTGGCAGACGACACTAAGCTGGGTGGAAGTATTGATCTGCTGGAGGGTCGGGAGGCTCTGCAAAGGGATCTGAACAGGCTGGACCGCTGGGCAGAGTCCAATAGCATGAGGTTTAACACGGCCAAGTGCCGGGTCCTGCACTTGGGGCACAACAACCCTAGGCAGTGCTACAGATGAGGAGAAGCCTGGCTGGAAAGCTGCCAGGAGGAGAATGACCTGGGGGTGCTGGTTGACAGCTGACTGAATATGAGCCAGCAGTGTGCCCAGATGACCTAGAAGGCCAATGGCATCTTGGCTTGGATTAGAAGGTCGTGACCAGCAGGTCCAGGGAGGTTCTTCTCCCTCTCTACTTGGCACTGGTGAGACAGCACCTCGAATACTGTGTTCAGATCTGGGCCCCTTACCACAAGAAGGATGTTGAGGCTCTGGACCGAGTCCAGAGAAGAGCCACAAAGCTGCTGAAGGGGCTGGAGAACAGGCCTTATGAGAAGCGGCTGAGGGAGTTTAACCTGGAGAAGAGGAGACTGAGAGGAGACCTCATTGCTCTCTATAACTACCTGAGGGGAGGTCGTAGAGAGGAGGGTGCTGGCCTCTTCTCCCAAGTGACAGGGGACAGGACGAGAGGGAATGGCCTCAAACTCCACCAGGGGAGGTTCAGGCTGGACATTAGGAAAAAATTTTTCACAGAAAGGGTCATTGGGCACTGGAACAGGCTGCTCAGGGAGGTGGTTGACTCGCCTTCCCTGGAGGTGTTTATGGTGAGGGTGGACGAGGATCGGAGGGGCATGGTTTAGTGACTGACAGGAATGGTTGGATTCAATGATCCAGTGGGTCTCTTCCAACCCGGTTATTCTGTGATTCTATGATTCTGTGACAGGAGTGAAAGAACTTTATTTGTAACACAGGGATCTTAAAAATGTATGTTTAAAATACTTTTTAGTGGTTTTCACAGCAGATCCATGGTTGACACTTTTCATTATATGTTATTATTTTATGCACTTGAATTCAAAAGAGCTCCAAAATACATGCTTTCATCTATCCCTCTTCAGAAACACAGGTTCCAGATTGTACATTCTTCAAATGCTCAGCATTTATGAGAAGGAAAAAAAGATGCCAAATGATCTTGAAAGAAAAAAAAAATGCTTTTTTCTTCTCTTTTCTCTGTATTGGGTTCAATATCTGCTTTTAGGCACCAGAATGAATATATTCTCATGAAGATGGGGAGAAGTAGAGATAGGAAAATTTGCACTATGAACTGGACAACTGTCCTCTGTACACTGTGTGCATCCTATGCTTGTTGATGTCTTGTGAGAAATGGGCTATCTGTATGAGTTCAAAATCCTGTCAAATTATCCGGGTTCAACTGTGGTCAAAAAAGGTATCTGGCTGAATGAAGACTTGTATGACCCTGTATTGGAGATGAAAAATTACTTGACATGTAAAGGTAAAGCAGGGTATTTTACTGTTGTAAGTTTAAGCAAGCACCTGAGAAAGTAGTGAATTATAGCAAGTTTAAGCAAACACTTGATCAGTAATTGATAAATCACAAGAGAAAGACTGTGTTGAGAACAATGAGGAACTATAAGAAGTGCTTACTTGATTGTGCTACCCATCCAAGGTATGAAACTTGCAGTTGCAACTGGCCTTCAACAAAGGGAAGACAGACGAAGTTGGCCAAAGGATGAGTGAGGAAGACAAAGGAAGACGAAGTAACAACCCCTAAGAGGAGGAAAAGACCCTCGACTGGGGTTTGCACATGAGCAATAATGAGCACTAATTATATAAATTAAGGGTGGAGTTGAGCCCACCTCCTGGCAAGTACTGGTAACTATGTGGCAGGATGCAGCCTGTGTAAATAATCCCAAAACTAGTGGCAAGGAGTGGCAACGAACCGTGACCTACATTGTCCTTGCATGGACACCTGCTAAGCTTTGTGCCTAACCATGTTACAACAAAGGGGCATGAAGGCTGCTTTGTTATTATCCCTCATGGTTAAGATTGCTGAACGGTCTTGCTATTTGCAAGTAAATTATTGAAATTTACTGGTAAATTGTCTGGTTTTAGTAGCTTGTGTATTTGTAACTATTTTGCTGTATCCCACAAGAAACTTTATCTAACAGCAACAGGCCCACAATAGTTATATAAATACATCTTTCTTTCCTAATGAGCAAGAAGTTTCTCAGCTAAAGACAAAGTCCCTACTCGTTTGGAGGCCGATCAGTTTCCCATAACAGCCTTCCACCTTCCCAAGTCTCTTTCTTGCTATGTTGCTCAAGAGTACAGCACAAGACCTTGTTTCTGCTCTGCTCTACTGATGTGCTTGGGTATTGTCTTGGAGGAGACATAAGCTGAAAAAAGACACAGGTTTAAATTTAATCCACCATTACTATGAACTATGTTAAAATAGGCAGGTGAAGCAAATCACTTGGAAGATATAAAGCCTATTAACAGAATCATAGAATCACTAGGTTGGAAAAGACCTCCAGGATCATCAAATCTAAACATTCTTATCAACCACTAAACCATGCCCCTGAGTACCTCATCCACCTGTCCCTTAAACATCTCCAGGGTGTTTAAATTCTTTTAAACTAAAAGAAAATGGAGGAGTGTTTTCCTATTACTTAAGTAATTATTTAAAAAATACTTTCTTGGAAGAAGCTATTAAATATATGTAGTATTTTTCATTGAAATTATTAGAAATCTTTAAAAACTGAACCTCAATTTTCCCATGTACCTTTTGGGATATAGAAAAACAACACTACTACAACTAAAAGTTGGGGCCAGGGTGGGGTGGGGAGGTGTTATGTCTGTATCTTTGCAACCCAATAAAATTCTCTGCAGTCAGAGGATGCAATCAGATGCTGCTTTCAAAGAGGAGACTCTTGACCAGGCCACAGCTTACTCTGGAGTCCTATTGTGACTGCCTGGGGTGGTTGCCAGGATTCCAACCTTGAATGTGGAGGTTGCCTGCAAGGAAGGACATGTTGACAGGGCTTGGAGAAAGACAAAGCTGCCTGGTCCTCATGCTGCTAAATCCTGCCCTTCCACTACTACCCTTTGCACAAAGGGACATGCATCTTTGCTGCAGACTAAGAGATTAACAAAAATAATCTTGACTCTCCTTGAGACAGTCAGACTCACTTTCCAATGGGGCCTACTTTTCTCCTGATAAAAATGAGATCAGAATGGTATAGCTTAGATATTTTCTTTTTTTTCTTTTCAAGGAAACAGTTATATTTTTCTATATTTAAAACCCAGAACTGATGAGGAAATCTTTGTGAAGTAAGTTTCTTTCTTTGAATTATCTTTATTCATATTTATTTACTCTGTTCACAGTGTTATTTGACACAACCTTTTGGCAGACCAAAATCCATACGATTTTGAAGATTTCCTCTGAGGCTTATTCACCAAAGATGAAGAGAGTTTAATTTTTTGCTTGTGTAACCATCCCAATAAAAATATTAATTTTAATTTAGAGTCCTAAAACAGCATTAGATATGGGAAGCCAAAAACTGAAGTGCTATAACTTGAAAAGTAGAAATATTCTCATATATCGTCCTAGGAAATTTCATTATTTGCTTCATGATTTTTCTTCTGTGTTATATCCTCCTGCACACAGACATAGCAGAGTGCTTTTATTCCCTCTTCTTCCTGAAATTTTCAGCTAAATGTCCTCCAATATTTCAGATTTCTGACCTTATTTAACTGAGAATTAATTAAGAAAAATGTGGTTTTGTTGTTTCTCTACCATTTCCTTACAACTCTGAATGTTTTTCTGGAGGAAGGCTTTCTGCTGTTTCTTAATAGCTGCTTATACCCAAAGTCATGCAGTTTCATGGGAATGAATATTCCCCATTCTTGAACTGTTGTAAGCACCTGTTTCTCATGCTGTTTTGTGTTCATCAAATTCCGAGTCTGAAGATAATTTCTTCATTTTCATTTCATGGACACCTCATTGCAAACTTGTACTGATATTCATTAACTCTGGAAGGGTGTGTGGTGTGGTTGTGTTCAAAAAAAGGTTTGAATAAAGCTCCTAAAGACCTTTATTACTTTGCTTTCCTGCTCTGACAATAGTTACGTTGTGAGGTGAGAATGCTTCATGGCTGCAGCAGAAACAGTAGTTTGATAAGTTGTATGTCACCAAAGCGCCTTCCTAAGAGAAGCAAGGAAGAATCTATGTGCAGTACTGGACATAGACACACATATATATAAAGCGCATATATATATATATATACACACACACACACGCACAAAGCATATATATGTTTGATTACTTTATAGCATGCATTTTTGGAGAGAGGAGGAGAGAGGAAGGTGCACTTGTTTTGACATAGGTCCACTTATGAGGAGATTTGGGGTTGGCCAGAGCAAATCATGATGTAAATACTTGTCAGAGAATGAGACTGAATGTGAGCCTCATGAAGGTATCTTTCCTCCTGACAACAATAAACATTTAAAAGTGACCCAGCTTAGAAAAAGAACTCTATTGTGCTCAACGCAAGTGAAAAATCCAAATTATGTGAACTGTTGTAATAAGATGAGTTGAAATCCCAGGCTTCACAACGATATCAATAAATTAAATACAGTTTCTGGATGTTTCTAGAAAGCATGCTGTATTCCATTTTACAAGGGAGAGTGGATTTACCCTTGTGTTTCAAGAGGAAATGTTGATCTCTTCTGAATAATGCTGAGATTTATAAGTTAATGTGTTTTGTTCATTTGTGTTAACATTTAAAATGAAAGCTTCAAATTTTGGTGGGGAATGAGTCACAAAAACAGCCAGCAGCAAAATGTCTGTTTAGATATGGCAGAACCTGCCACTCCTGCAGCAATTCCAGCAGCTGATTGCTGCTGGCTATAACCACAGCTATAAATTAAAAGGGCACTTTCAATAAATATTTTGTAGTATTTACCTAAAGTCCACAGCTTCAGCAAACATTTCTGCTAGTAATTCATTTACTAGGACATGCAAAAAGCAAACACAAAAGGGATACAAAATTGAACTAAAAGCAAGTGTGATTTAAAATTCAAATGAATATTCATAGATAATATTTTGCAGCATTGTCTTAATTCTAGCGGCAGTTCTTTGGGGCCATGTTGTCTTCTCCTTCTTTACCTACTGGAAGTATCATTTGTGTTAATAATGGCTAAGAACAAGTGCTCTTTTACCAGTGTTCAAGGAGAAGCAAACTTCTGATCTAGCTTTGACTCAGCCCAAGCATTTCCCTCGTCTTTCAGTAATCACCTGCTGCACTGAGAGAACATAAAAACACATCTCCTGAGAATTGCTACAAAAACAGTAAAATAATTTGCTGGTGTAAAATAATTTCTGCCAGCAGAGAGGCTTGAACTAGGACAACTTTGATCTTAGAATAAATTATGTCTCAAATTGCTTAGATCTCCTGCAGATAGTAAAGGAGCAAAGAATATGCACCTTGATCTCTATTTTATTACCTTTTTCAATTTCTAGATGTATAGTGAAAACAATTATTTCTTTCTTTTTATCCCATAATATAAGTAGTATTTCAGTAAAGGGCTCTTCCATCTGCCACTTAGCTCACCTATATCATAGTTTATCTATTACTGGTATATCCTGCAGTTATATTCTTAGAAACAATTAAAAATTAGAACAAGCATTTACTGCATTTGAATCTTATGGATATTAGGGTTTTGTAAAGGTAGAAAAAAAATTATATAAATGGCAATTCTCTTCAATAAATAAAGCTTTGTATGTTAAATTATTACAACTAGTGAACCCTTCATAGCTGATTTCCAGGAAGAGATTCTGCATAAATTCTCCTTCCCTTGTTTCCATTTTCTTTTTATTGTCTCTTGTGCTGAATGATTTGTTTTGATGATTATAGATACTTTGCATTGCTTAGACTACAGATTTATTTTACATGCAAATATTATCTAATTTCATGTCATCATTAAACTTTAATAAGGCTTTATGAACATAGTGCATAAAAGACAATATTGAATCAACAAAGCTTGTATAATGATGATTGAAATACAAGATCCAGGAAAAACAATGACAAAAGTAGCTCAGCTACTAGTGATGGTGGTAAGCCTGCAGATGCATTACATTTATTTTTAAGTTCTAATAGTTAAAAAATATAAAGAAAGAGTCTGGAGAAAAAAAAGAGGGAAGATGAGAATATTACTATTGCTGTCAGCGGTATATTTGAAAGTAAATGCTAATGATGTTCATGTATATGTAGTGCATGTCATTTCTTTTAGTGTTTTTAAGATGATAAAATAATCACAGAAAGATATTTAGTTTGTGGGTTATGTCACATGATGAAAAATGTGAGTAAAAAAATGCCATACTGTTGCAAAAAGGCAAAGATAATGATTGATCTTAAATAATCCTGAAACAGAAGGCATCAGGTGAAAGAATCTGCTCCTAAAGAGTTGCATTAAATAATCAAGCATAGAAGCAAACCAAGTGCTCTATTCAGTCCTGTATTCTGACTTTATTGCAGTGGAAATAAGGCATTTGTATTGCTTTCTCTGTTTTGGTCAGTACGTCTTAAGATCTTTCAGAGAGGGAGTGATTTACTTGACTAGAACAGAAAAAAAAAGGAAGTAAACTGTGTTGGTTTAGTAACAAGTTGCAACCCCAGCTGAATGGTAGTGTTGACGCCTCTCTTTTTCTAGTTGTGCATCCACAGCACCAGACTCTTCAGACTCATCAGGTACACTAGCAGTCAGCCTACAGAGGGAAAGCATGTAGCTTCTTTCCTCTTATGATGCATGTGGGAAACCAGTGTGTGACCTGGGCTGGCAAGAGTGAGTGTCCCCTCCGAGGCTGCTGCTCATGCATGGCTGGAGGGAGTGCATGAAGCAAAGTCCATTTGGAGTGTGGGTCTTGCGCAGGTCCAGGAAGGTTGTCTCTGCCTTACCAGGGGCTGTAGTGTTTAGTGTTTCTCTCTGCAGAGGTGTACCTGTTGCTACCAGCTTTATGTAGCTGCCATGGTAGTTTAGGGTAAGGAAGACATCATCTGATTGAATAAGTGAACCTATGAGTCCTCTAAAGTCAAGCAGCTTTCTGCTGCCCATAGGGCCCAGCAAGAAAGTGAGAGCTGAGAGCTGCCAAGAACATTGTGTGATGTGCAGTGTTTACAAATACGCTGGGTGTACAAATACCCTGGGTGGGTTTTGTAAATGTGTGTATACAATGAAAGAGACTTGGAGTACTGAGAAACCGTATATATTCTTCTGTGGCGAAAAGTGACTGGCCTGAAGCAACGAGATATTCCTAGGGTATCAGTGTCATCTTGTGCTAGGGAGGTTCCTGCAATAAGGGAGGCTTCCAAGGACAGGGGTTGGTAGTGGTGATAGATTTGATCCTTATGTTCATAGCCAACAACTGAGAAGGCCACAGGCTAGCCGACTTAGGAAGAATAAACTTAGAAGGCAGAAGGTGCTGGAAGGTGTAGGAAGATCTGGTGACTGTTTGCTGTGTTAGTAAAGATGTGTTTTGCTGGGAGCGATGTTCTACGGGGCAAATCTAGATGATAGATGAAAACTGTAAATAGATAGATGACTTAACAAGATACAAAGGAAACTGATGTGGTGGGAGAACAACCTACCTTTTGCTAATATGACCAGCAAGGTGGACATGGATAACACTCAGTTTAATTCTGAAAAGGCCAAGGGGGAGATGAGGGTTGGGAATGGGGTAGAAAAATGAAGTATCTCTAATGGAGAAGGGCCTATCAGTTAACTGACACAAGCATTATCAAACAACAAGGGAAGGGTGGAACAAGCAAGTGCTTCTGTGCCAGCATTGGAAGCCTAAAAAGTGAGATGGAGAGCAGGAATGTTGACTGTCATATGACAGATGGGTACAATGCACATCTGGGATGTGGTAGAGGGAGGATGATCAATGGGACAGTGATCAATGGTGTGCAGAGTTGCCAGGCTACCAGCTTTGCAGGGATTAGAAAGTAATATGCACAGGCACATGAGTATCACAGAATGAAAAGTGTAACACTAAAAGTATTGTAGAAACAGCGAATCAATGCAAAGGCCCTGCACAGGATTTCTGAAAAAAACCTAATAAAAATAACTAGAATTTTATCACAAACTCTAATTCAAGACTACAACACTGATCAAGAAACATGATGTAGCATCAGAAGTTGTGAATTTATGATACTTGGAAATAGCAAAAGATTTTATCTACACACATACAAAGTAGGTCAATGTTTAATCACAATAATATAAAGATAAAATTTTTGGACACTAGAAAGAACTGAATTGTAATGTTAAGACGTTAAAAACAAAAAGATAGTCTGAATTTTGTATTCTGCTTCAAGGGGAAATAAAGGAAGACATCCCCTTCCATAGCAGTGTTCACAAGATAATGAGGTTTCATGTTGTAGTGAGAGAGAACAGGCTATATAAATCCAGTGTGCAAATACCTGATGTGAAGAAGCAGAACTAAAATTAACAGCAAAAAAAAAAAAATTGTAAAATAAATATACTTAGTAAGCTTAAAAGCAAGATGCTTGCTAATGAGCTGCAGTCCTCAAAAGAATCATATTAAAAAGCCAGGTAAACCACCACCAGTTTAAAAAAAGAACAAAAAAAACCCCCAAGAAAACCCCAAAAAGCAACAAACAGAAACAAAAAAAGCCATCAATGTGCTCCCTCTCCTGGGATCATGACTGCTAGGAGGTTATCATAGGGGAAGGTTTAAAAAATTCTTTTTGAAAGTACAAAGCTTGTCCAAATGAGAACTAGAAAGCCCATAAATCACGGCAGGTCAAATGTAGACAGGAAATAGAGTACTAGAAATTTGAAAAGCATCTTAAAAGAGGTGCTCAAGCTTCTAGTCAAAGGTTGTTAAATCAAAAGCAGGAAGTCAGGAAGGGCATAAATGGAACTACTTAACGACCAAACTGTGAGGAAGGACTTGGGAATTATAAAGCCATAGCAGAGAGATTTAGTTGATACCTTCCATTGTTCTTCGCTATTGAAGACAGGGAGGTTTCTACAGCTGAGCTATTCTTTCTAGTAAATAATGTAGGAGTCAGATGAACTAGATAAGTTTGTGTAAATACACAGAAAGTATTGGACCAAACAGATGTACTAGCTGTCAGAAATCCACCAGGTCAGGTGGCATTCACCTGAGAAACTCATACATGAACTTTCAGAGCAGCTGGCCAAGACTTCGATCTGACCATTGAGATCAGCCACAACGCTGGTGGACTGGCAGGTTGCCAGAGTAATTCCCTGTCACTTCTTTTACACAGAATGAGTGGTTTGAGTTGGAAAGGACCTTAAAGATCATCTAATTGAAATCCTCCTGCCATGGGCAGGGGCACCTACCCCTAGACCAGGCTGCCTAAGGCCCCATCCAACTTGGTCTTGAACACTTCCAGAGAAGGGGCATCCTTGGGCCATCTGTGCCAGTGCCTCACCACCCTCATTGTAAAGAATTTCCTCCTAATGTCTTATCTACATCTTACCCTCAACAATTTATAACCATTCCCCCTAGTCCTATCACTACATGCCTTTGTAAAAAAGTCCCATTCCAGCTTTCTTATATGCCCCCTCCAGGTACTGGAACAGTCTACCCATCAAATCCACACCTCTCCAGTTTAGAGAGAGGATGTTGTGGGTTACAGTGTCAAAGGTTTTACAGAAGTCCGGATAGATCACATCTGTTGGTTTTCCCATGTTCACTGATGTGGTCACCCCATCATAGATAAGCCACTAAGTTGGTCAGACAGGATTTGTCTTTGGTGAAGCAATGCTGGCTGACAATATTCACCTCCCTGTTCCTCATGTGCTTTAACATAGCTTCTAGGAGGATCTGGGCTTCCCAGTCACAGAGGTGAGGCTGACAGGTCAGTAGTCCCTAGGGTCATTTTTTCTACCCTTTTTAAAATGGGGACAATGTTACCACTCTTCCAGTCACCAGGGAGTTCTCCTGATCGCCATGACTCGCCACAAGAAGGATGTTGAGGCTCTGGAGCATGTCCAGAGAAGAGCAACGAAGCTGATGAGGGGCCCAGAGAACAAGTCTTATGGGGAGCAGCTGAGGGAACTGGGATTGTTTAGCCTGGAGAAGAGGAGGCTGAGGGGAGACCTCATTGCTCTCTACAACTACCTGAAAGGAGATTACAGAGAGGAGGGAGTTGGCCTCTTCTCCCAAGTGACAGGGGACAGGATGAGAGGAAATTGCCTCAAACTCCTCCAGGGGAGATTCAGGCTTGATATCAGGAAAAAAAAAAAATCACGGAAAGGATCATTGGGCACTGACACAGGCTGCCCAGGGCGGTGGTTGACTCACCATCCCTTGAGGTGTTTAAAAGATGGGTGGATGAGGTGTTCAGGAACATAGTTTAGTAATTGATGGGAATGATTAGACTCAATGATCCAGTCTGTCCTTTCCAACCTGGTAATTCTTTGGTTATATGACTTTTCAAATACCATAAAGAGTGGCTTGGCAAGTACATATGCCAATTCCCTTAGGACTCTGTGATACAACTCAGTCAGGAGGGCTAAGGGCCAACTAGAAATGCTGTTGGCCAAGTCAGTGAAAGACAACAAAAAGTCTTTTTACAAATACATCAACAGTAAAAGGAGGACTAGGGAGAATCTCCAATCCCTAGTAGATGCAGAGGGAGCAAGAGTAACAGGGGACGAAGACAAGGCTGAAGGACTCAATGCTTACTTCGCCTCAGTCTTTAACAGTAAGGAAAATTGTCCCCATAAGGAAAATTGTCCCCTCTGTGCACAACCCCAGGGGTTGGAAGAGAAGTATGAGGTTCCCAAGGGCCAAGAGGAGGTGGTTAGAGACTTGCTTGCCCGGCTAGATGCCCACAAGTCTATGGGCCTGGATGGAGTCCACCCAAGAGTTTTGAGGGAACTGGCGGATGTGCTGGCCAAACCCCTTTCCATCATCTTCCAACAGTCCTGGATGACTGGGGAGGTACCACTGAACTGGAGGCTGGCTGATGTCATGCCCATCTATAAGAAGGGGCGCAGGGAGGATCTGGGAAACTATAGGCCTGTCAGTCTGACCTCGGTACTGGGGAAAGTGATGGAGCGGGTGATCTTGAGTGCTATCAAGAAGCACTTGCAAGAGAAGCGGGTGATCAGGCCCAGTCAACACGGGTTCATAAAAGGCAGGTCTTGCCAGAGTAATCTGATCACCTTCTATGACCGAGTGACTAAACTCTTGGACGAGGGAAAGGCTGTGGATGTGGTCTTCCTGGACTTCAGTAAACCCTTAGATACAGTTTCGCATAGCATTCTGCTTTGAAAACTGTCGGCCTCTGGCCTGGATGGGCACACACTCTCCTGGGTGAAAAACTGGTTGAATGACCTGGCCCAGAGGGTGGTGGTAAACGGAGTTAAATCCAGCTGGAGGCCAGTGACAAGTGGGGTTCCCCAGGGCTCAGTGCTGGGTCCAGTCCTGTTTAATGTCTTTATCAATCACCTGGATGAAGGCATCGAGTGCTCCCTTAACAAGTTTGCAGATGACACCAAGCTGGGTGGAAGTGTCGATCTGCTGGAGGGTAGGGAGACTCTGCAGAGGGATCTGAACAGGCTGGACTGCTGGGCTGAGACCAACGGCATGAGGTTTAACAAGGCCAAATGCCGGGTCCTGCACTTGGGGCACAACAACCCTGTGCAGTGCTACAGACTAGGAGAAGCCTGGCTGGAAAGCTGCCTGTAGGAGAGGGACCTGGGGGTGTTGGTTGACAGCTGACTGAACATGAGCCAGCAATGTGCCCAGGTGGCCAAGAAGGCCAATGGTATCTTGGCTTGGATCAGAAATGGCGTGACCAGCAGGTCCAGGGAGGTTCTTCTCCCTCTGTATTCAGCACTGGTAAGACCGCTCCTTGAATACTGTTTTCAGTTCAGGGCCCCTCACCACAAGAAGGATGTTGAGGCTCTGGAGTGAGTCTAGAGAAGAGCAACAAAGCTGCTGAAGGGGCTGGAGAACAAATCTTATGAGGAGCGGCTGAGAGAGCTGGGGTTGTTTAGCCTGGAGAAGAGGAGGCTGAGGGGAGACCTTATTGCTCTCTACAACTACCTGAAGGGAGGTTGTGGAGAGGGGGGTACTGGCCTCTTCTCCCAAGTGACAGGGGACAGGATGAGAGGGAATGGCCTCAAGGTCCGCCAGGGGAGATTTAGGCTGGACATCAGGAAAAGATTCTTCACAGAAAGGGTGATTAGGCATTGGAACAGGCTGCCCAGGGAGGTGGTTGAGTCGCCGTCCCTGGAGGTGTTTAAGGTGAGGGTGGATGAGGTACTTAGGGGCATGATTTAGGGATTGGCGGGAATGGTTGGACTCGATGATCCAGTGGGTCTCTTCCAACCTGGCTATTCTGTGATTCTGTGATTCTGTGAACTCATAAGGTCCGGTAGACTTTTGTGTGTTCAGGTTCCTAAGGTGGTCACGAATCTGATCCTATCCTACAGTTGGAGGGGCTTTATCCCATGACCCCCATCTTGTTGCCCATTGACCCAGGAGTTTGAGGAGAGCAGGTGTCAGTGAAGACTGAGGCAAAAATGTTGTTAAGTACCTCAGCCTCCTCTTGGTCTATTGGTGCGAGGTCACAATTTTCATCCATCGGAAGGGGCTTTCTTTAACCTTTCTGTTCTGATTGACCTATAGAAGCCCTTCTTGTTAGTCTTCACTTCTCTTGCCAAGTTCAGATCCAGCTGTGACTTAGCCTTCCTGACTCCATCCCTACATAACCACGAAGCATCCCTGTACTCTTCCCAGGTTCCTTGTTCCTGCTTGTATAGCCTGTGCAGTTCCCTCTTGCTCTTCAGTTTGACCAGCAGGTCTCGACACACTTATCTCTTCCCTTCCCTGCCTGATTTCCTACATCTGGGGACTGAACACTCTTGTGCTTTATCAAAACCATCCTTAATTGCCTATTCTGTTCTTCTCCCTTGTCCCAGACAACCATTTCTCAGGGTGTTACTGACTAACTCATTGACAGGCTGGAAGTCTGCTTTCCTGAAATTTACGATCCTGACCCTATTCCTCCTCTGTCCCATATCCCTCAGGACTTTGAACTCCACCAGTGTGTGATCATTGCAGCACAGGCTGCCTCTGATCTTGGCGTCACTGATGAGCTCACTTGTACTGGTGATCATCAGGTCCACTATTGCATCGCCTCAGAAGGAGATGTCTATTAGCTGGGTTAAGATGTTATCTTCAATGCGCTCTAGTAGTCTCCTGGATTGCCTACAGCTTGCTGTGCTAGTTTTCCAGCATATGTCTGGGTGGTTGAAGTTCCCCAGTAGAGTGAGAGCTTGTGAGCATGAAGGCTCTTGTAGCTGGAGGAAGAAAGCTTCAACAGTAGGCTCTCCTTCATCATGTGGCCTGTGGTATACATCAACAAGAAGGCTCCTTTTGCTGCCTCTGTCTTTTAGTCTCACCCACGAACTTTCAGTCTGTTGAAAGACAGCTCTTCACACTCTATCAATCTCCTGATATAGAAGTCAACGTCTCTACCCTTCCTTCCCGGTCAGTTCCTTCTGAATGGCCTGTAGCCATCGTTAACCACACTCCAGTTGTCGGATTCATCCCACCAAGTTTCAGTGATGGCAATCAGATCATAGCTTTCTAGTAGCACATTAGCTTCCACCTCCTCCTGTTTGTTGTCCAAGCTTTTTGCATTTGTGTAGAGGCACTTCAACATTGCCTTCTTAGTGGAAGATCCCTTATTTCCTTTAAGGTATTCTGTGGAAGTTTCCTTTTTCCTTCCTGGCACCTACTACCTTAGGAGCCTTCCTCTTATCTCTGCAGGACTTCATCTGTGCTGGGAGTATCCCCAGCATGTTCTGGGGCAGCAGGTGGAAGGCCTATATCAGCATCCTATCCCTCCAACCACTGTGTGTCCTCCAGCAGCTTGTGATATGTAAGCCTGATATTATCCCCCTCCCCCTTCACATCTAGTTTAAAGACCCATCAATGTGCCCTGCAAGCTCCTGAGCAAAAACCATCCACCCTCTTTGAAAAAAGTTGCTCCCATCTGATACCTGTATACCTGGTGCTTATAGGCCATTCTTTTGCACTAAAGGGACTTTGTGCACAACTACAGGCTGAGTTCAATTTCCGAGTCTGATGGAAAGATAGAATATAAAAAATTACATCTTTGAGAATGTGAATAAACACAGTCACTTAGGAAAGAGTCAGCATGGTTTCTGTAGGGGAAAATCATGTACCACTGAATTACTATACAAGTAAACTTATTAATGAAAGGGATTCTCATGAACGAGCACAGTGTAGTTCATTTTCCAACAGACCTTCAAAAGTGTTATTGAAAAATAATTTTCCACCAGGCTTTTCTGAAGTAACTTTCCTCCTTAGAGCAGAGGACAGGAGGGACTGCTGGCATTTTGTCTTCTTAACAGCATTCGTGACTTATTAATTTTCAGTATAATGTGGTTTGCTGCATTCAGACACCTAACTAGTTATTTATTAAAAATATATATCTATAAATTCTGAAAATCCTTTTGTGAACTGCAAGTAAAGTGAGTAAAAGTAATAATCCCCTAGACCACTCCTTAGCCATGTATGGCCCAGCAGATGGGTACTGCGAGGAGAAGGGGAAGTGTTTGTTTCTGACCAGAATGCAGAGGTCCAAAGGGCACAGAGGGATCAGCAACACTGCAGGACTCAATAAAGAGGAAGCTTTGAGATGCTCTGTACTTTCTGTCAAAGACTGTGCAGAACTGCTGGTTCCTCAGTGTCTCTGATTAGAAGAAACTGGTTTGGATTTCTATTCTGAAACAAGATTATTTTCAGTGAAGGAGTTCATGTTAGGACTTCAGCCAAACCCTGTCTAAGCTCTGTCTAAGATTTATTCTGCATGGTCACTTTGTGTAACTGCATAAAGAAGTTATTCAATTTTCCCCTGTTGACTGAATGCAGGTATGTCATGTCACATCATCTATACCCAAAGATATACATACAAATGGTTTTAGAAGGTATTCCACTACAATACAACTTTAGTAGTTCAAAACCATGATAACTTTTCTGAAATAAAATAATTCTTTCTTGAGCTTATCAGCTTAAGGTTCTTTTCCTCTGCACTATAACCTATCAGTTTCACAGGGGCACTAATTCTTTCTTTTATTTCCCTTTTCACTGAGACCAGTGGTGTTGTCCTTTTTCTCCTACAACAAACTACAAAGCCTGTGGCTCATAGGCACTGTAAGTTGTTTCCATCAACTTCTTCTATGGTAACAGAGCATTTTTGTATTTAACTCTGAGGGACTTTTTCAGGCCAGCAACTAGACTTGGCATCATATTGTTCATAAATATATTCTTAAAGGTGTCATTTTCCAGGAGATGTCAAAATTATTATCTGCTGTAGGTAGTGGTGGCAGGTATCATAGTTTATCTTTACAGGATGTAATGCAATCTGAAGAGTAAACAGGGCATCTCTAGCGGTGCTTGTAATCACTTTCATTTTGATGAATTCACATTTTTATTATGTCTTCATTACACAGCAAGATATATTTCAACTTTGACCTTCATCTACAGAGTGAGTAAAAAATAGTGTTTCAATAGGTGAAAACAATCTTTCACTTACAAATACTGCCTTTGGATGATAATACCTAAAAGCCCTTAGATGAAATTTTTCTGTCCACTTACTGAAAAAACACTTTGGCTTTTTTTTCTGTAAACACAAAGGAATCCTCTGAAATTGTCAAACTGTATATGCATCTAGGATGTGTTTTGCATGTAAAAATCTGCATCAATTTAAAGCACAACCTGCTCATAGAAAAATGATTAAGCACTTAAAAATTGGTGAGCATATCACAGAATCATAGAATCATAGAATCATAGAATCATAGAATCACCAGGTTGGAAGAGACCCACTGGATCATCAAGTCCAACCATTCCTATCAAACAATAAACCATGTCCCTTAGCACCTTGTTCACCTTTGCCTTAAACACCCCCAGGGAAGGTGAATCATCCACCTCCCTGGGCAGCCTGTTCCAGAGCCCAATGACCCTTTCTCTGAAAATTTTTTCCTAATATCCAGCCTGAACCTCCCCTGGCGGAGCTTGAGGCCATTTCCTCTCATCCTGTCTGCCGTCACTTGGGAGAAGAGGCCAGCACCCCCCTCTCCAAAAGCTCCTTTTAGGTAGTTATAAAGAGCAATGGGTTTCCCCTCAGCCTCCTCTTCTCCAGGCTGAACAATCCCAACTCTCTCAGCCGCTCCTCATAAGATTTGTTCTCCAGCCCCTTCAGCAGCTTTGTTGCTCTTCTCTGGACTCACTCCAGAGCCTCAACATCCTTCTTGTGGTGAGGGGCCCTGAACTGAAAACAGTATTCAAGGAGCGGTCTTACCAGTGCTGAATACAGAGGGAGAAGAACCTCCCTGGACCTGCTGGTCACGCCATTTCTGATCCAAGCCAAGATACCATTGGCCTTCTTGGCCACCTGGGCACATTGCTGGCTCATGTTCAGTCAGCTGTCAACCAACACCCCCAGGTCCCTCTCCTACAGGCAGCTTTCCAGCCAGGCTTCTCCTAGACTGTAGCTCTGCATAGGGTTGTTGTGCCCCAAGTGCAGGACCTGGCATTTGCCCAGTGGTCCAGCCTGTTCAGATCCCTCTGCAGAGTGTCCCGACCCTCCAGCAGATTGATACTTCCACCCAGCTTATTGTCACCAACAAACATGCTAAAGGGAGCACTCGATGCCTTCATCCAGGTCATTAATAAAGACATTGAACAGGACTGGACCCAGGACTGAGCCCTGGGGAACTCCACTTGTCACAGGCCTCCAGCTGGATTTAACACCATTAAGCACCACTCTCTGGGCCCGGCCATCCAACCAGTTTTCCCTTGTCCAGCATCCGAGTCATTTGGTCATAGGAGGCGATCAGGTTAGTTTGGCAAGACCTGCCTTTTGTAAACCCATGTTGACTGGGCCTGATCACCCAGTTCTCTTGCATGTGCTTCATGATAGCACTCAAGATCACCTGTTCCATAACTTTCCCTGGCACTGAGGTCAGACTGACAGACCGGTAGTTCCCTGGATCCTCCCTGCAACCCTTCTTGTAGATGGGCACAACATCAGCCAGCCTCCAGTCCAGTGGAACTTCCCCAGTCTTCCAGGACTGTTGGAAGATGATGGAAAGGGGCTCGGCCAGCACATCTACCAGCTCCTTCAGTATCCTTGGGTGAATCCCATCTGGCCCCATAGACTTGTGGGTGTCTAGTCGGGCTAACAGGGCTCTGATCACCTCCTCTTGGATCATAGGAGCCTCATTTTGCACCTCTAGCTCCTGGGTTTGTACACAGAGGGAACAACTTTCTTTACAATTAAAGACTGAGGCAAAGAAGGCATTAAGTACCTAAGCCTTTTCCTCATCCTCTGTCACTGGTGTTCCTTCTGCATCCAACAGGGTCTGTATGGTCTCCCTAGTCCTCCTTTTATTATTTTTATATTTATAGAAAGGTTTTTTGTTATCTTTCACCGACTTTGCCAATCTGATTTCTAGTTGAGCCTTAGCCCTTCTGTTTTTTTCTCTACACAATCTCACTTCCCTCCTGTAGTCCACCCAAGAGACCTGTCCCCTCTTCCAGAGGCCAAAAACTTTTCTCTTCTTCCTGATATCTCTCAAGATCTCCCTGTTCAACCAAGCTGATTTTTTCCCCACTGGCTTTTTTTCCATAACATGGGGATGGCTTTCTCCTGAGCTGCTAGGATCTCCTTTTTGAATAGGTCCCAGCCGTCATGGGCTCCCTTGCCCTTAAGTACTGTCTCCCATATACATATGTCAAATATGATTTGGATTGAAATGATAATTTCAGAGTCTTGTCATTGTATCAGTTACATTTTACTGGCTGTATACATATGAGAAAAGTAAGCAGAACTAAAAAAAAAAAAAATCTGTGATTTGGTTTCACGTCTTCATTATGATAAAGGAGACATGATACCAAACAAAAGATCTGGAAGCATTATTATGTGAGCGGCTGGTTAGTTTTTTGTTTTATGCATTTGAATGTAATGTTCTTTCTAAAACAACTCAACATTTTTTCATCCTAGCCGTATACTTGTCTATGTTTTATAAGTTGTAGAGATATATCTTTTGAACTGTTTCTGACCTCTCATTTTTAGAAGTCTGATTTTTCAGGAAAACTGACACTATTTTCAGGAGTAGTCCCAAAAATATCTGTAGGTCAGTATGTCAGAGGAATTATTGGATTTGAAAATCTCAGTATCTTTTATCTTGGGAGGCTTCCTTTGTATCGGAATCTTAGAATATATGAAATATAAAATCAGGTGATTCAGAAGAGACCAGTGAAAGATTTGCAAGGATTTGAAGACATACTTGAAAATACACAGTACTGATGTCATTAAAAACAGTGAAAACATGAGGAGCGGAGGAGGAAACTGGGGTTGTTTAGCCTTGAGAAGAGGAGGCTGAGGGGAGATTTTATTGCTCATTACAACTGCCTTAAACGAGGTTGTAGAAAGGAGGGTGCTGGCCTCTTCTCCCAAGTGACAGGGGACAGGACAAGGAGGAATGGCCTCAAGCTCAGCCAGGAAAGTTTCAGACTGGATGTCAGGAAAAAATTTTCACGGAAAGGGTCATCAGGCCCTGGAACAGGCTGCCCAGGGAGGTGGTTGAGCCACCATCCCTGGAGGTATTTAAAACATGAGTAGACGAGGTGCTGAGGAGCATGGTTTAATGACAGGAATGGTTAGACTCTATGATCGAAGAGGTCTTTTCCAACCTGGTGATTCTATGAATCTATGATTCTATGTTTCTATGAAAGAACGTGGAATGGCCTCAAGTCCAAGCTGCTGTAATCAATGTTGATTATTCTTGGAAGCAGAAAGTATATTTCGGAGACTGGGCTAATGAAAGTAAGAGAAAATCTGTCACTAAAGTATATGACAAAAAAAGTTTAGATTAAATGTAGGAGATTGTACATGTACAATGACTGCAATCGCATTTTTGACTTAACAGAAATGCATTTATTGCTACAGTGCTCAGTGTTGTTATCACATTGATCATGGCAAAAATGAAGTGCCTCAAGGTAGAGACGCCTTATTCCTGTTCATACTTGATAACTGCCTTGAATATATGCTTTAGTTTAGAAAAGAAAACATCAAATTTTTAGAAAGTAAAAATCAGAGCATGTATTTTCTTTAGGGAAATCTGAATGAGAGTTTCACGATTGCTTGCCTGGAAAGTATTTGTTCATCACTATTCTACAAGGGAAATTCCCCTGTAAGATACAGTCTTTCATGTCTCCTCATTTGATTTTTTCATGTGATATTTTCCCCTCTTTTAAATTATTATTTCTCTGACATTCTAGATTCAGGAAGGAATTCAGAATAATGAATTCAAATCATTCATGTGATGCCATCCAATATGCATTAACTTGTTTTTAAGTGACAGGAAATTCAATCCATTATCCTCTTGAATAATTTTATTAATGCAAAATACTCTTGAAGCAGTCCTGAAGACATGTGAAAGTTTTATAAACTTGAGTTAATCAAAGACTTTATGGGGCAGGGTGTGTGAGTGTATAAGTAGAAGAGAATATGCAGAAATAATACAAGGAGATTACTTTACTTCTGATCTCTAATGGCATTTTTTTAGTCTTTCTAGTGAAATTAGGAAACTAGCAAAATGAAGTTGTTTTGTGGCTTTTCCATTGGCTGTATAACTATGCCATGTTTCTCTTTTTTATAGATAAGGAAATTATTTAAATCTTTCCCAAACACTTTTGATAGAGATACTCTGGTGTAGCAAGAATCCATTTTCACATGGCATAAATTGGACAACTGAATTAACTTTATAGTTAGCTTTATAATTTGCTATTTTAAAGCCATAAACTTTATTAGGCCACGATGCAATACTCTTGGCTTCTAATAAAATGTAGGACTGTTAGTAGAATAAGTTTGTATCAGAGCTATAAATGTAACCATGTGGCCATGTCTACCTTGTAAAACTGCCATTTATTGTGACGTTAATCTCATAGTACACCCCCATTTTCACTATATCTGATAATCCTTCTGGGCTGATATGTTTCCACAGCTTGCTGATTTGATGGACCATTTATCTTGTCCCTAGTTAAGAAAAAGGAAATAATTTCGTGTCATGGCAGAAATAAATATGCCTTAAATGAAAATCTAAACAAACATTCAAGATATGGAATATCTCTGAGAAGAGATGAACGTGTCCCACATCAGGATTGACTAAATTGAGATAGACATGGTCACGTTTACATGTTGTTCTTATCTGCACTCTTAGACATAAAACTGTAGTAGGCTTTATACTCCACATCTGAAGCCGTTAAATGTGAAGAACAGACTGTCCAAAAGAAGTTAGGTGTTCTTCTCATTCTTTGGAAAAAAATGTATATAAACAACAAGGAGGATCCAGAGAGCCAATGTGGCTTGTGAAACTCCATACGTGAAAGTACAGAACCCGTGTATGCACTCTCACCATGAGAAGTTGTCTTAGAAATTGGTGCTGGTTTAACAACTCTTACTGAGTGGATGGGTTAAGAACAGGTGGATCTGGCATCTGGATAAGTTCAGAGCAGATTGATGTTCTTCAGGAGAACTGGGTCCTATCAGCCTGCTGAGGCTTTTGTTTTTGTGAATTCTGTTGTAATACATTTCATTACAAGGTAGAAAAACCTTGCAGTGGAAATACATCAGATCTCGTTTTACCTCTGTGTAAAATACTTAAATTTATCTTTGTGTGAAATACATCAGTATAGAGGCTTCTGCACAGAAGTTTTCCAGTTTTTGTGTCTTGTGCAACCTGACAGAAGTCATAATAATTTCAGAGGAGACAAATATTGAGATATTCCTAATATCGGCTCTCTGCACATGGAAGAGAAAATAAAATAATAAACTGTCAGGACCACTTTAAGATCATTATGATGAGTGATGAGATGGAAGTATTAAGGGGGACAGATGACTGCCCTCTTGTCTTTAAAATAAGTAAGAAGTTGGAAAAAATAAAAAAAAGGAATATTTTAAGAGTAAAGGTATTAATAGATTTTAAATTATTATTAAAATCTTATTAAGGTCTTTAGTTTTTTTAAGTGTCTGTATTATCAGTGTGTCTGTTCAAGGCAACTGAGTTTCTTTACAACTCAGATCATTTTTCAAGTGCAGAAAGATCTGGATAAGAAACAGCATTATGTAGTGCTTATTCTTTTAATCCACATTGTTTCCAGCTGCAGCAGTGTCACAACCAAAATGCTTTGTGTTCTGCCTCCACACCCTGTGTGTGACCTGAAGCATCCTCCAAATCTACCTTTGGATCCATCCATTTTTGGAGCAACTCTTCCTGATATACAGGCAGTCTGTGTTAAGCATTGTGAACACAGGTAGTAATGGAGCAAATATGCAGGCCACTGACCACAGAGATGCTATAAAACAAGTTCCAGTCTCCCTTGGGTGTCCTAAACTGCTAAAAATACCTTGTTTACTGCCAGACTGAAGTATAAATATTGCCTAGAAGAGAATAAATTAACCAGATTGCTTATAGAAGTGAATTCTGTCTAATCCTGTACCTAGCATTATTTTTAGTCATTACACACAATGAATGAAAATATCAAAATCAAATTACAAAATGCTTATTTTTTCAAGACCAGAGTCTTAACAGGTACATCTATATATTGAAACATTTGAATAGGTCTTAGATGAAATAATGTGAAATTCTTTTCCATTGAAGGCAATGACAGAGTGCCATTAGCTGCAGCCTTGAGTTTGACTCTAAATGCAGTAACCTGATTCACTGAGGCATTCAAATACATATTTTATAGGAAAAGTGATCTGATGAATCATGGCCCTATCTGTGAAAATTTGCCTAATGAAATTGTGTGAAATTAACTTTGCTCACAAAGCACACCTGTTCTACTGGGAAGATGGCTATAAATATCTTTGTGCCACCTGCCCCAGCTATGAGAGCTCCTATAAATCATGTAATTCACTCTGACAACTGATACCACCTTGAAGGCACCTTTTTCTTTCTTAGTGTTCATTCTGAAAGTGTGTATTTGCATAAATACAAATTTGTATGCCCATAACTTTTTTCCACCAGACCTCCTTTTCCTCCCTTCCCATACTGAATAAAGTTTAATTTATTCCTAATTTCACCTACCCTGTTATGGTTTACAGATTCATAGAATCATAGAATAGTTAGAGTTGGAAGGGACCTTAAAGATCGCCTAGTTCCAACCCCCTGGCCATGGGCAGGGATATCTCACTAGGTTAGGCTGCTCAAGGCCCCAGCCAGTCAGCTTATGTCAAGCTTCTCACCCCCAAGTCCTTCTCTGCAGGGTTGCTCTCAATGACATCATCCCCCATTGTGTACTGAAAACAGGGATTGCCCCGACCCAGGTGTAGGACCTTGCACTTGGTCTTGTTTAACTTCATGAGATTCTCACAGACCCACTTCTCTTCCCTGTCCAGGTCCCTCTCTATGACACCCCATCCCTCTGGTGTGGCAACTACACCACTCAGCTTGGTGTCATGCACTCAATCTTGCTGTCAATATCATTGATGAAGATACTAAACAGCACAGATCCCAGTACAGACCCATGAGGGACACCACTTGTCATGGATATCCATCTGGACTTTGATCCATTGACCATTACTCTTTAGATACGGCCATCCAAGCAGCTACTCATCCACTGTATGGTCCATCCATCAAATCCATATCTCTCAAATTTAGAGAGAAGGATATTGTGGGGGACTGTGTCAAAGACTTCACAGAAGTCTAGATAGATCACATCCATCAGTTTACCCTTGTCCATTGCTGCAGTTACCCCATCATAGAAAGACACTAAGTTGGTCACACAGTATTTACCCCTGGTGAAGCCATGCTGGCTGCCATTAATCACCTCCATGTCCTCCACGTGCTTTAGCATAGCTTCTAGGAGGATCTGTTCCATGATCTTCCCAGGCACAGAGGGGAAGCAGACAGGTTGGTAGTTCCCAGAGTCATTTTTCTACCCTTTTTAGGTATGGGCAAAATGTTATCCGTCTTCAGTCTCTTGATTGCCATGACATTTCAAATATCATGGATAGTGGCTTGGCAACCACATCTGCCAATTCCCTCAGGACTCTGAGATGCTTCTCATCAGTTTCCATAGACTTATGCATGTTGAGGTTCTTTATAGGTGGTCACGAACCTGATCCTACTCTGTTGTGGGAGGGGATTTACCCCTATGACCCCATCTTTTTTCCATTGACCCAGGAGGGGGTGAGGAGGACTGTTATCAGTGAAGACTGAGGCAAAAATATTGTTTAAGTACCTCAGCCTTCTCCTTATCTGTCGATATGAGATTACCATCTCTAGCCATCAGTGGAGGTACATTCTCTTTAACCTTCCTTTTTTGATTGACGTACCTGTAGAAGCCCTTCTTGTTAGTCTTTACTTCCCTTGACAAGTTCAGTTCCAGCTGTGCCTTGGCTTTCCTGACCTCAGATTCTGAAGGAGGATGTGAACATTCATGAATACTGCACATCCAAAGATCCCATCACTTGTGCTGACAATGCCTTAAAGATGTTGTTTCCATTTGGCTGTCCTGAGTCCAGATGAATAGAAACTATCTGGCTGGAAAAGTAAGAGGTATCAAGGCTCTGCTTATCAGTCAGTCTGATTTTCCTTAATTCTCCTTTCTCTTCCTTCTCTTTTTGGGAGAAATTGCCCTTTCTTCTGTCAGAGGTGGAATTTAAAACTAAATCCCTAAGAAAACATTGTGATATGTCTAGAGTTTGCAGTCTTCTGCTTATACTTGTGCTTATCTCTGATGTGAGATTTAGCCAGGTAAGCCAGTACCCCATGTGTCACTGAAGGGGCAGAACAGCAACTCATGTTCTATAAGCAGAATATGAGTCACCAGTGTCATGCTTCTGAGTGAAGGGTGAATACATTATTAGGCTGTATAAACAGCGTGGACTGCAAAAATGCATGAAGTGATTCTATGTAAAAACACAATGATTTTCTTTCAAGAAGGATATAGATTTATTGATTAGCATCCAGAGAAGAGCAACCCAGAATGGTGATTGAAAGAACTGCAGCTGTATAACCTACAGAAGACCAAATCATAGGGAGACAGCGTAATAGTTTTCATGTATGTGAAAGGCTATTGCAAAGAGATAAAAAAAATAATTGTTTCCATGTTTAAGGCTCATAAGACAAATAGTAATGGATTTAAACTGTGAACAGAGAAAAATTATATCATTAAGGGAAAAAAAAAAACCAACAGCAAACCAAATCTGGTGATAGTCATAGTGTAGTGCTTCATAACACAGGCTAGGAGGGTTGTGGTGATTAAGAACAGGCTGAACAAATACCATTTAGAAGTGAGTAGCAAACTGTTCCCCCTGCTTTTGACCTCAATGTCTAGTGCAATTTCAGAATAATTGCAATCAGTACTTTATATGTGTAATCTGTGTAAAAAAATCTTGTTAGTTCTGTAAAACCTGAGCTACCTAGAGTAGTATATTGATGCATAAGCGAAAAATAGACACTTGAATAAAACAGTGAAAGTGTTCTTTGAAATACTTCTATCACTGTTTTGACTGAGTAGTAATATGGTTAATTTTTACAGTATTCTTCACAAAGAAATAAGTTTTAAAAATTGACTTCACCCACAATTTATACACAGTAACTTTATACATGTATCATATTTCATAATAGAGCACAGGAAAATGTTTCTGTTGTTTCCCCTTTTTTTGATTTACTGTGGTGTGGTTTTGTTTTATTTTATTTACTTTATTTACTGATACATTGACTATTGACAGAGATGTAAGTGTATGAAAGTGTTGCTTAGGTGATAGTGTACAGCAACTATCTGTGTGTGTTAGGAGAATTTCTGATATCTTTAGGGTTGTCATTAGTAAAGCATAGTTTTATTTAACAGCTCTTCATGTGGAAGGAGTAAATGAGGCATTTAATTCCACAGTAACAGTGATTGCTCTGTGCTGCTTTTCTCACCACAAACCTAGGAAGTCCTGGTTGGACTTAAACCATGTCTTAATTCTTCATAGACCGAGTTCTAAACTCCCTTTGAAAACCTGAAATTTCAGAATGACTAAACTCTTGCTCAAGAGATGATTTATTTTAATGAGGATAGAAAGAGACTGTGTACTGTCTCCTAGACAGTGTGCCCATTAATTAATTTGCAAGATGCTGATCTATGTAGAAGATTTTTATAGACTTAATTGGCAACCACAACTTACATTAATTTACTCACCCAGGCTGACCTACGTTCAGCAGGGAGTTAGGTCTGGAGGACACTGTTATTTCCCCCAGTGTGTGGGATAAACAGCAGTGAGCTGTGTGCATCCAGCATCATCAGACATGAAGTTTCATACTGAGGCTGAAGAGAGCTATGATTGGAGAATTTGTTCTGTACTGAAAGTCCAGACTGCATGCAATTCAGTGTTAGGCTTAATGTTATTACAGGAAAAGCAAATGTGCACACACATCCCTTTCCCCACCTTTTAATCTATTTTGGGGATGGATAGGTAGTATAGCAAAGCACATATAGTTAATACTTGTCTGTTGTCAGCAAAGCTTTGGGCAGTGACACTTTTCAGGAGCTTCAATATTTACTTGAAAAATCCACCACAGCTATAGTTCCCCAGTTTCACAAGTATTTTTCTTGCAACAATCCTTCCAAACTGATGCCTTGACTTGCAGGCTGTAACTTGTGTTTGCTTTCTGGAGCTAAACCTGCTAATGTATACAACATGCTTAACTGAACTTGGAAACTGTGCTCTCCCTTGGTTACACATCAAAGAGAATGCTTTTAGAAGATTTTGTCTAGTACAGTGGCATGAAGGCACTACTGCTGGAATATCTGCCCCAGAGGAGAACTAACACGACATTTGAGCAAGCTAGCAGAGGTGACAACTCATCTTTTATGACTGTTAAGTCTGAGGGTACTGCTAAGAATCCTGAACTTGCCAAGTTGCGCTGGTGCTTTTACATCTTCCAAAGTTTAAAATTTTGCCCAGCAAATATCTCAAGGTAAAGTAAATGATATAGAAAAACACTAAAAATACAGATAAAAGTGGAAAAAGAGAAGCCTAGAAGGAATGGACTCATCGTGCATTTTAACACTGTTTCTTATATATATATACACAAAAACTAGACACAGTAATGGCAGAGATCCATTGGTGTACCTGCTTTATGTCATACAGCCACAAAATGGTCCTCAGAAGTCATAGAGATGCTTTATGCTCTGCAAAGAATTGCACCACAACTGTGTGCTACATTCATATGCTACATTCATACTTGCACAGGGTTGCAATTGGATTGGAGATGGGAATATGTCCCTGTGCTCCACCTGTGAAGTAGTATAGCAGCCAGAGGATTGAGGCAGCAGGTGTGTCTTTCAGTCTTTACTTCTGAGCTGGGTTTCAAGATCTAGTGCTGTGTACCAATGTTTCAATACAGTATTTTGGTAACTAAGGTTACTGTAGCTAGGAAATATATGTGTATATTCTGGTAAAGCTAAAATGTTTGAAAATTAAATGTGTCATCCATTTGCAAATGCGTCATCCACTAGCCTGTAGGAAGTTCAAAATGCTGTAGATAAGCAGACCCTCTTGAAATACACCTACTTGTATGTTCCATCTCAACTTGGATGAAGATATTGCATAGAGTCTACAGTTGAAAGAATCTCTTCTACAAGTCTTGTCTTACATCTGAGGTATAAAAATATCTCCCCATTGTTGGTGGACAACTAAAGAAAAATACCCTTGTAAACTGGCTATTCCATCTGCATATGACACTTTTAGTAAGCAAGGTAATGGCACCTCTAGGACTATGAAATCTGTATCTTTGACTCATGTCCATCACCCACAAACTGGGTGATGTTTTCAAATTACTTCCTTTTCCTTTATTTTCCCTGAGATGCCTCACTTCACACCATTATAGATCTCAATTTATTTCTCCTTAAGCTATAATTACTCTTTTTAGCATTTATGGCACTCACCACTATAGTTGTCATTTTTACAAATTGTTTGTCATTGTTGCCTCCCTCCGTGATTGTGCAGGGCACTCTAACTGCAGATTCTGACTTCTCCCAGTTACACTTAACAACAAAGGAACTGGGGAGAGGGAAGTCAGAGTGTTCATTCCCTACACCCTGATGAAGGACAAAGAAGATAGCTGGAACTACATGTGATGGTCTGTTGTTTGAATGAGTAAATTGTATAGTAATCTTACTTCGAAGTAGTTTCATGAACTTGCTGAATTAGAAATAATTAGAATATCTTCTGTGCTGTTAATGTGATTGAATTGTACATTTCTTATAAAGAGAACTCTTTTCTTCAGTTCCTTCTCCAGTTTGGTCTTTCTAATGTTTACTTTTCTTCAGCTTATGCCTAACTAGATTAGAAATGCACAGGGCAGTGTTTAGTTGGCACACTTGCACTGGCTTGCTAAATAGCCCCTTCCTTGCTTTAATACTTCTGTCAACTATGATATACAAAAGGTTATGAGGACGACATACAGCAAAATAGAAATTGTTGGAGAAATGATGAAGTATGTATATGTATCATATATTAAATCTCTTTCAATTGCTTCAATAGTACTTGGATCAAAATTCTACAGAAGCTGAACAAGAGCTTTTTTTTGACCTCTGTGGACTTTGGGTTTGAGTCTAGACAAAGAAACCCACAGACATCTTCTGAGGAGATTCCTTTTCTGCCACACTCTAGCTATGTAATGGCTTGCTTAGCTAAATTTGTTTGAAGAAACATTAAAGAATTGCAATATTTAGGCCACTCATTCTAGATCTCAGAACATTAAAAACTCTTCAGAAAGTTTCATGTCCGAGAGTCATGTTACAGTGTAAGAACCGCTGTTGTTATTTAAAATAAACATAATATTGCTTGGAATTGTGGTTACCCAAGGAAGCTGGCATATATGAACAGTAAACAACTAAAAAAAAATTCAACCAAGCAAGTGAAATAAATACTCAACCTTAAATAAATCTTGCATCCTTTAGGGGAACAGATGCAGGATAGAGAATGTTTATATTTCATTCTGGAAATATATGGAAATTGACTGTGCATATATTTCTGAGTACTTTCTTTATGCTATTACTTTTCATTATTTAGGTAATTACAGCAATCTTTTTCCCACTGAAACCATTTCTGCTTCTCTGCATTGACAAATACATTTGTGTAAAGTACTATAGTCTGGGTGAAGTCATCTTTTCACTTGGTGCTAAAATACACCCAAAAACTTAGAAAAGGGGAAATAAAAATTGCATGCCTTTTAAACGCATGATGCAAACTCCAAAATTATCAACCTTTGGATATCTCTCCTTTATCTTCTCCGTCATCTCTTTGTCATGAAATTTGCCTGACATTCTCTTGACAAAATTATGGGTTTATACTGATCAAAATAAAGTCATTTTCCAAATTCCTACAACTAAAGGCTTTTTAGCTTCAACAAAATGTTAGTAGGTCTTTCAAAGTTTATCTAAGTCATTGGTTTGTAAGCAAAGATCAGCTTTAAACAAAGGTCTTACATACCTCTGAGATTCAATTTGAATTTCATATAGATACATATTACTTAATTGTATTTATTTGCTTAGATTATAAATAATTAAAGAATGCCTGTCCAAGTCTCCTGGTGCCCCAACACATCAATAATAACACCATCCCAACAGTGTTGAATTAATTACTTTAACAGGAACTCAGCCAGACAACCTCCAACGGAGATTTTTCAATTTTGTCATTACTGTGAGAAACAAATCCATAGCTTTCTCCAAAAGTCTTATCAAATAGTAACTTCTGTGTACTGCCTCTCCTTTTCTCTTTCTCTTCCTCTGTTAAAAAACTGAGAAGGCATACAGTTCAGTCCTTATTTGTTCTGTTTTGTTTTGCTTTAAGCTAGCTAGGACTTTGGGAGTCATTTTCACAGAAAACTGCAGATTCTCTGAAACTACATCTAATTAAAGATCAATTTCAGTGTTCTCAGTTTACAAATTCTTTGGTAGCCCACACTACATTTGATGCTTATGAGTGATAATCCTTTCCTACTGTTTGAAAAAAAAAAATTTTGGAATGCAAGCCAATCACAGAAAAAAGTTAAACTTAACAAAATATTTAAATTATTTGATTGCAATTAATTGATAGATACTTTACTTGAAAAACATTTCTGAGTTCATCTCTTTCTGCTCCAGATGAGGACAAAGCACTGAAAAGAAGTTGTCTTATTTTGATACATTGCTGTTTGTTTCATTACAAAGAGAATTCAGGAATGTTATCAGAGTTGTGTGTGTGTATATATATATATATATACACACACATATATATAGCCTTGTTGATTAATGTTAATGTGGTGAAAGGTACCCTTAAGAATATGTGGCATTGCCTAGAAAGTTTATAGGAATAATGAAATTCATTTTTCCATTCACCAGCATGTGTTTTGTGCTGTGTTTGTGTGCAGCATTTGCCAGAAATCAGGGAGGTTGTTTCAGGTGGTGGGGTTTTGGTTTTGTTTGTTGGTCTGGTAGGTTTTTTTATTTTTTTAAAAAAAATTTTTACCATTTCAAGACAGATTTATAATAGTCAGAAAAACTGGTTTGTGATGATTACCAGTGATAACATCTATCCTATATTTCAGTTCTTCCAATTATTAATTAAAAAAGATCAGAGAGGAATTTTGTGTGACCGGGAATATTAGCTCCTTAGAACCTTTCGAAGTCTTTTCTCAGGTGCTGTAATGTGCCTGCACATGTAATTACATGTCTGCTGCTGATAGTTTTCTGATGCAATCGACACATTATATTTTTTTTTAAAAAAAGCTGATACCATTTTCTCAACTAAGATTTTCAGACTCCTTCAAAGAAGAAATGTAATAATGTGGCAATTAGTGTGTTCTTAGCACTTGTCTTTGCAATTCTGCAGCTATATTCATAGGTGCTTGGGCTAACAGGGCACTGGTGAGTTTCTTCTCATTTTTAGTGATAGACTGTTCCATGAATTCCTTTCTAAAATATATCTCCAGTACCATCGTTTCTGCTCATCTAAAAAAAAGAGCTTGGCAGGTTATATTCATCCACCTTTTTTTCTGTCCAAGTTAGGAAAAGCTTCCAGTGTTCTGTGCTGATGTGCAAATACATCAATTTGTTTTGTTTTTCTCTGTTCTGTTTAAGCATCATAATATTATTTCCCTCAGAAATTAGCAGACATTTAAATATCTCACAGACATATTTTACATTGTGTAAAATATAATTTGAATAGACTTTCTAAGATAAGCTTCTCTGAAAGCATGTTTAATTCTCATGCTTTATTTTTAATTTCCTTCTTTAGGCTAAATTCTAATGCATGTACACCCAATAGACTAATATACCTGAAGTTTGTGGTTTGGGGTTTTTTTTTATTCACATGCATTCACAAATCAAAGTAATAGCACACTCTCCAAAGAAATATTAATCTTGTTCCTCCCCTTATTTTTCCTATTTTGTTGTAACATGCAAGCAGTATTTCTTTATAAAGGAGCTAAATAAAAAGTAGAATACTAAATGCACAAAGATTAAATACTAAGAATTCAATAATAGTAATCATATAATAAAAGGTATCCTTGTAATATCTGCTGTTGGTTTTGAACATAATGAATCATACAGCAGTCATGCAGTTGAAGAGTGCAGAATTCTTAAGGAAGCCTTTCATTATGGATGTACTTTTTGCACTTTGAACTGTACTGTTCTATGACTGTAGGGGGAAAAATAAGACTGAAACTTATGAATCTAAAAGTTCAGGATAAGGATGAAAAATAGGATGGTGTTTTACGGTGAGAAAGCAAAATTTATATTATTCTCTCTTACAGGGCTGCTGAACCATCCCCCCCACCCCTTGCCAGAGTGCACCAAGAATTTCTAAAACTTTCGCAATTATAAGCTCTATATAATCATTAATGTCATATGAATAAATAAAGCCTAATTAATTCAACACTAATGAGAAGAAGTAGTTTCAGACAGTTTTCATCACTGAAGACTGTATTCCCTCATAGTTCCGTTAGAGGTAATTGCTCATTGTTGTCATGTTATACAAATTTTTTTAACCCTGTAGAGGTCAGTAAATAGCGTAGTGTAACAAGATTTAGTAAAATTGTATATTGGTATTTTTTTCACAGGCAATTATTATATTAGCACATTTTAAATATAATTTTAGTGGCAATTAGAAGCAGAATTTTTAGGTGTACTTGATATATTTGGAATTAACCAAAATAACAGGATAGGAAAGGGATTATGAAGATCTCTGTTACAAAGAGATCCATATTTATGGAAGGAAGACAAAATTGAGCCATGCTCACATCCAGGATGATGTTTAAATAATCCTGAAAGGCTTAAATCACTTCAAAGCATTTTTGTCTTTTATTAAGCTCTTTTTCAAGAAACTTCTGAATTTCCCTTCGTGTCCTGTTCACTTCTACCCATAAAGCACTTAACATATTGGCTTCTCTGTCAAGTTCTTGAATATTTTACCATATACTCCACTTTGCTTGATGGCTCATTTCTGCCTTTTTTATGGAAAGAAAGTTGCTGGAGGTCAGATTATCAAGTTAATGGAGTGAGTCTACTCCAAATCTAAATTCAGAGCTAAAAAGGCACAAAATTTAGGATAAATGTTCAAACTAAGGTTTGTGTAGATGCACATGTACAGATACATTTGGAAGTTTGCAGGCACATATGATTTGGCATGTATGGTTTTTCAAGGGTAAACATGAAAAAGTTTTATCTATTGGTCTTACTGTATTCACCTAAAATTCTCATGGGTTTTGTACATTTGTTAGTACACATTGAAAGCAGTGGTCCTGCCACCAGAATAAACTATTATTTCTCACCATCAAATTCTCTTCTCAAGTGCTTATGAGAGATGATTCAATCTGCAGGGTGCAGATTTTACTCTGAACATGCTAATGCATCCAAAGACTTCTGGGCAGAGATCTTGGTTCTAGCACATCTGTGGTAAGAATCGAACTAAACTGCAAGAAAAATAAATACTTTCCTTTGAGTAATTTATTTTTGTAGTGCTGCACTTCTTGCAGCTGAAGATGCAGGTTCAAGCTTTTGGGTATTTTTCAGGTGCATTTAAATATATAATATATTATTTTTTTCTGCAGCCTGTGCACATTAGTGACAGAATTTGTGTTCTCAGTCAATACTCCAAACTGTTGGCTAATCTTCCTCATTCTAATATCAGCAGAGGTATTTATGGAAATTAGTATATTGTAGGAATTGCATCAATGATTTATGGTTCAAAGCTGCATTTCTCATAATACGTACTTGTGAATTAGACACCCCCAAAAAAGGGGAAGCAGCAGTTAAACCTACCACTTATAATAAAGTATGAAATAAAGTTTATTAATATACATAAATACTAGTATATTCTTAGGATAAAATAATAAAAATGGCTGTTGGAACTAGACTTAACTATGAGAAGATATGAGATGGAAGAAAATAAAAATCAAAAGTTCATTGTGGAGGAGAGGTTAATAAAAAAAAAGGTTGATATGCAGTAAAGGAAATTAGTTTCTAGTGTATATGGACATGAATAATGCTAGAGGATGTATCATATAACTTAATCAGATACATTGTAACAGGAAGATGCAACTGTGGTTTCCTTAATGACCAATGGGTGATGTAATCAAACACTAAATCCACATTGTCAGGTTCTGACAAGTTTCTCTCAAAGCAACGATGGAGTATCGCTTACCTGGGAGTTGAGAGTGATAACATATCCTCCCCTGAGTGAGTGGAAGGAGTCAGGAGCAGACAGGCTTGTATAATGTTGTTGTGACATAAAGCAATCTTCCTTTGTCATTCACTAATGTAAATATCACATTCCCTGAAGGTATGCATACTTCTGCTTCATTTGTTGAGTATGAAGCTGTTAATCTTGCTAGTTTGGGCATGAGGCACAGGTAAGGCTACTGCATTTGGGACTCGATAGACCTGCAAGAAGCTTCCAGATAGTTTTGGCCTCCGCCAGCAGCTGTGTGCTCTGTGCCTGTGATTCTGTCTGTGCTGGTCTATGGATTAACTTATGTAAGGCAGTATGGGAACAACTGAACATGCACTCAGAAGTCTGAATGAAAGATAGCTCTTCTTCAGTAAAGTAGACTAAATACTGCTGCTAATGTTTGGCTTGTAGGACTTTGTAATTTGTGGTTTGCTCTCTATTCTGCGCATTGCCAGTGAGTGTTTACTTTTGAGCAAACCCAAAATGTTAAGGCTAATAGAGCAGCAACCTTTGTTGCAACAAATTCAGATCCCAGTGGAGTAACTTCAGCTAACTTCAGGCCCAGGAGGATTGGTTATGTGATGGAGAGACACAAGGACTGGACACAACTGCCCAGGCTGATTTTAGAGGCAAGAAAAGGTGGAATCTGGTCCTTGTTGGCTTCATTGCACAGTGTGGGTACAAGACCTTTATTCACCAAATCAGCATGGTTTAGCAGCACTCTCATAGCAGGGTACTGCTGTAAATATAAGAAGCAAACAGTCAAAGTTAAGAATGAGCTCACTGATAATCCTGGGCTTTGCATTTTAATGCATATTTCTAGTTGAGTGCTAGATTGTGTTTTTATGACAGAGTAGATTAGGAAATAATTTGCATGTAAATCTCTCCAAGTCAGAGCAGTTTCCCTGGTAACAAATGGGGAACCGAGTTCCAAAATATGCTTGTTGCCATTAAAATGTTTGTGTGTATGTAGGAAGGGGATGTTCCTTTTATAAGTTTTTATTAAAGAAAAGAACTGCAAAACTTAGCAAGATTCCTGACTTACATAAAATGAGAGGCTGAGTGTAGGAAATCAGTTCTGTGCTCACTAGTACTTAACACATACAGCAAATCTTATTTCTAGTCAAACAACACCAGGCTATTTTACAATTAGAATTTTCCTTTCTGCCTAATGAAAATTAAATTTACTTTTTGTTCGTTTTGTTATTTTGCTAAGCTGCCAAGAACTGGCATTTCTACCAATAGCTCCCTTTCAAGCTTCTTCAGAACCTATTTAGAAAGGCTTGGCAGAGACCATTAAGGACCATAAGGACTTCCCATCTCCCTTCTGGGGTTACATGAAGTGGGATCCCTCACCCTGTTTCAGTTTAGCCTGAGGGATGTTCTCATCAGTCCCCATCTCTTCACAGCAATTGACTGGCCTGGTTTGTCTGCCACATCTTTTTAAGTGATGGTTAGCAAGAGGTCTGACTTGAAGTTTTAACTAAGATGACTCCTTAATGTAGCAGTAGGAGAATTTAAAAGATGTTGAAGGAGGAAGTGCCAACACATTTGTGCTCACTAGAAGAATTGACTGAAAGATTAAAACATCCTAGCAGCAACTAGAGAAAAAAAAAGGTGACCAACTTATTGGGAGGGACTCATTATCCCTGAATTTTGTGTCCTGGAGCCATGGGGTAAAAAGAAGTACCAAGCCCAAACAAAAAAACAGCCAATTTTCAGAGTTCAGGCAGCATTCTGTGGCTTTATTGAACCAGAGAAGCTTTGGCACAAAGTATTTTGCTATTAAAGCATTACCAGTGCTCTCTGAACACTGAATATCTGATGTTTTTCTTCAGATATTTCCTGAAACTTAATACATAGGCTATCTTTGATACTGAGTTTTTCAGTGACTTTTCAGTAAAAGATCTAATACTTAATCTGCCTAGTTAAAAATTAACTTCAGAAACAGAGCTGAAAACATGTAAGCAACTAGATGAAAAGTCTTCTTTTTTTAATTTCCTTCCCCGCAACTGTTTATTTTGTTTGTTCGTTCCCTATTTAATAATTTCGAGTCTGTAGATTATAATAAGTAGTCTTAAGTTTTGAATAGGAAGAAAATTGACACTTCAGTTGCACCTAAAATTTCTGCAATATGCTTATAGAGGAAAATTCTGAAAAAAACCAAAACAAAACAAAGCAAAAACACAGAAACAAAAAAAAATATGATTTCCTCTCAGTAGGAAAGGTCTCTCTCTTGTTCGGAGGGGTAATTTTTGAAAACATATTAAAATCATAAAATAGGTTATACAATAAATAAAAGTAATTACTGTTCAGCTTCTCACTTAGAAACAAGCTAAGCTACTTCTGCTTCTGAGTACAACTTTATTTCATTTGATCAGCCTGAAGTGATTTTCATGTCATGCTGAGTTTGTTTCCATTAATGAGGCATATAATAATGGGGAATAAAAAGGGAAGAATTATACTTGAATACAGAGGACATGAGTTACTGAAAGTTCATATCATCAACATGAACAAGCTTTATTTTTTTTTTAATATTGTATCATTGAAAGCAGTGTCGTAATTAAAAAGACTCTTGTGAGCATTGTTGTGTGGCGGAATTTCCCAAGTACTGCTGGAGATGGGTTGTGGACTCACAAATATAACTCCATGTCAAGCACACCTTTATTCAAAATGTATTTTATTCTTCTGCCCTCCTGCATAAACTTGTGGATTTACTAGACATGACTAGCATGAAAATATGCAAAAATGGTGATTCTGTGTCTTTTGTTGGTAGGAGGGATATCGTACAAATGACAAGATTTTGCTTCATTTTGAAGCATACAGTGAAATTTTCTTTTCTCAGATTGTAATTACATTTCCAGTTCCCTGCCAGCATATGCTGATTGCCTTCTGCAGCTTCCTTGGGGCCTTGTCAATCCATTGATTGAAGAAATAGTCTTTAAGTGGATTTGTACCGCGTTTGAATAACTGATACCATTTGATTAGAGCTGAATGCTGATATGACCCTCAATAAATAGCTGTTTCTAACTCTTGTAATTTTTATGATGGACTTGTGACATCAACTAGTTATCTTAAGTTCTAGAATTTTGAAATGATTACCTGACACAGTCAGTTGACACCCATGAGTGAAAACTTCTGAGTCTCGTGGTTGCAGGAAAAAACTGAGAAAGTTGGAAGTGCATATAAGAGATCCAGAAGCTAAAAGACAATGAAATAATGATTATTTCTTTAAAAGAACATTAAAATAATAAATTTCATGCTCATTGATCCTCCCTCTTGCTGGATCTAGCTCAACAAAGGTCTTGTGCTTACTGTTATTTTTGACACCGTATGTAGGCAACCTGGTTTTTTTAACAGTCTTAGATTTATGAGGCAGTTCCTCTAGGGTAATCTCATAGTGTACTCTGAAAGACAGAACTAGATTACTCAGTGGGGTCCAGTAACCTTTCAGCCCCTACTAAGGGTAGGGGGATAATGCATGTTCTTTAGAGGGTCTGCTGAATCACAACCAAAGGATCAAATTCATGCAGAGAAACATTAAGTGGAAATGTTGCTTGCAAGCACTAAGTAATACATCCTCCTGAGAGTGACCTTTGGTAACTTCATATGCTTTTCTGTAAAACTGCTGTGTCACTGCTGCATATACCCTTTTCAATGGGCAAACTACAGAGTAGTAAAATAAAAGCTTGATGTATGGCAAGTATAATATGTGTTCTTTTATGTTCTTGTTTAGAAAAAAAACATAATGTCTGTTAAATTAGTGGAATTTCAAGACTATTTTCTCTATTGTTCCAAAAGGATGTACATAGAGTCTTTAAAAAAATCACTATGAGCTTTTAAAGAATATGTGAAAATGTCCTTAATTTCTTAATGTATCATTCCAATGAAGAGTTATTAGTCAAGTATTGTTAATATTTATAATAGGGGTAATATTAAGTAGGTTTACTATTTTAATATGTTCGTAATTGGAACAGATTATGAAGTTATGCCTATTTTCAAGAAAATTGTTAAAGTTTTTTTTTCCCCAAGTTTCTTAAATAGGCTTGTTTTTTCTATTAACTCAGATTTTTTTCCAGTTACTCAATTTTTTAATTGAAAATTCTCAGCAGGTGATAAAGAGGAGAAAGATTTTTACATTAAAGATATCATGAAGATGTAGATTTATACAGATCAAAGGGGCAATTTTCCTGTGTAGTATATACTGCAGCATTAAAAGTATCACTTTTTTTAAGAACTACTTTCCATAAACAAATAAATGTGCACATAAACAGAAGATGGCAGTGAATCATGATACACTATATACATTTAAGATGATTCACAATCATTCCTGCCCATAGTCAAAACAGCCTTATTCATAATATTTATAATCTGAGCCACAACTGATGTAGATTATATTTTGAATATGTTTGGGCATGGAACAGAAATACAGGCTGAAATTTCCTAATATAGTGTGTCAAGCCCTTCTGAATTAACACTATTGTTGTACGACTCACAGGTATTTTGAAAAGAGTTATGAAAGTACAACAAAGAAGTAAGTTTCTAAACACGTACAAAATTTGTAGGAAGATATGGACAATCTGTAAAGAGTGTTTGCTAAAAGGATTTTAATTTCTTAGGCTGAAAATTATTTGAAGTTGAATGTTTCCCAAAGAAACAACAGCTAAATACCACAAAAATACAATGCCTTTAAAACTCAGTGAACCATTTCTATGGTGAAAGAGGTTTATAGTACTGCAATATTTTCATACCTGGCTTTTAGCAAAATAACAAAAAAAAAAATCACTCAAACCAAAAGGCTACAGAAGAGACTAAGTGTAATAAACCAAGCCCCTTTGACACAGACCTGAATTTATTATTGAAAGTTTGTGGATGTAATTTTGTTTTGTAACTGCCGTACAGTTATACGGACCAGTCTGTTCACAAACTCAGTTGCAATTCTTTGCAGCTGCTGCTTGCTAGGATAGGAATGCAGAGAGACTGAAGCAGAAGTTATGGGATAGCTGCAGGCAGTCTATTCCACTGCTGACTGGAATAGCCATTAGTGCATGTTTTCTAATGACTAATCTGAATCTTTCATGCTGGAACTGAAACTCATGGCTCTTACCCACTACAGTATAGGAAACAGACAATTTGCTTCTCTATAATAAACTTCTAGTGGTCGAAACTACTACCTTTTTTTTTTTTTAATTGTCATTGCTTTTGGTTTTGGCCTCTTCTCATTTGTTTTGGGTTCCTTTGAACTAACTACCCTGGCTTTTTTTTTTAAAGCACCATAGAAGATGCATTTTAGATCTCTGCATTTTTTTTTCTTTCTTTCCACTACACTCTGTGTTTCATTCACATCTTGAACTGCAGTGTCTCAAACTGCGCAAGGTATTTCAGCAGAGGCAACAGAAACAAACTGTAAGATTGAAGTGTTACATATGAGATTTAAATGTGTTAATTTATACTAGGAATTGCTCTAGATGGTCTTTCAGAGCAGCCCATAATTTCACATAATTTCTCTATGCCAAGCCTAAATCATTAGCTATAAATTTCAGAAAAAAATAAATGCATGTACATATAAATTATTAGTGTATATCAGAGTTAAGGAACTATTTACTACAAAACTATTTTCTCTTTTGAAATGATCTTTTGTGAAAAAATCTGAGAGTTTGAGCTAGCATTTGGCTTTAATTATTTGTCAGTTGATTTGAAAAGTAGATCCTGTTCTTAAGATCATCATAAGATTTCAGGTGAAAGAATGCCTGGAAAACAATTTCTTTTTTCCTAGATGATACACATTTCCTAGTAAAAAATCCAAATGATATGTTTGTGACTAACATTAGTCTGAAAAGCCAGCTAGTTTACAGAGTTAGATCTATGCATAAAATTTGGTTTTGTGGGAAGTTGTTCTATATTTGTATTGGACTTGTATTTATAACTGGTAGATCTGCAGGTGAAGAAACACCCACACGCTCTTTTAAATAATTTGGTGCAAAATCAGTGTGGCAGGTGTTGGTCTTTTGTTGTTGTTGCTTCATTTTAGCCATAGATATTATGTGTTTCTTACTGCCCTTCTGCCATTGCAATATTTAGAAGGTTATATTATATATAGTACTAAAATTACCATTATTTTATGTTTATATACCTGTTATATACTCATTAATGTGTTTTTTTTTTCTTTAAATCAAATGCTTGCTTTGTTCAGTTTCAAAAAATTCTTGAATCATATAAAAATTAGCTCTGCTGTTATCCTTGGAATTTTGCAGTGCTGATGTAGCTTATCCTTGCAAAAAAAAAGAAAAAAAAAATAAAAAGATGCTTTCCCTGAAGCATTCTGCTGCCCCTCCAAACAATGTAAAGTAGGCAAAGAGCTCTTCCAAGAGCAGGTGTCAGGTTTTTACATGGAATAAGATCAGAGTTGTTCACTGACGAAGGAATGGGTTGGTATAAACGTATTTAAATGTAAGTACGGGTGAATACTCAGACTGTTTATTAAAAAAAAAAATCCCCAGTCATTCCACACAGATTTTCTATGTGTACTCACTCGTGTCATGCTTCACAAGCAGATGATTGACATAGACTGGGTTTGCTTTCTTAAATCATTCTGTACTACCAGTGTGTATTTGGGAATGACTGTCATTCTCCTTCCTTTGATTGAGCTGAAATAATGAGGTTTTGGAGAGCTTAGATTTAAGCTTGAGTGCATGTTGACACAAGCAGTTTGACCAAGATTTTCAACAATTTGAAGATGCAGGTGAGGATGTCAGAATGACATATCTTTTGCAATGTTCTTGGGCCTCTCTGTCTCCTGAAGGTCCCTGCTGGGCTGTGGAGTGGTGTACAGCAGCTGGGTAACTTGGCATAACAAAATTCTGGTCCTTCTGGTGTTTTCTTTTTTGTGGTGATGAGAATGTTATTCGGTAGCTCAGCTGAAGTAGCTACAGAAGCAGTATCTTGATTCAATTTTTCATGCTTTGTGCTCAGCTAAACCTGTTGGATAGCAGCCCACAGATCTGATCAGCTCATGGAAAGCATCAGAAATTAATATATTTGAGTACAGTCAGTACATCTGCAATTCTTTGAGCTACATTTCACATCATCATGAAATTTAGATTGTGAACAATGTAATACAGTATATACAATGCTGATGGAGCACTCTTTGGCATCTAAACTATGTGTTTAATGAAAGAGTTCAGTTACAGACTTTAGCGAATAAAACAAAAAAAGTCTTCTAGGAGAGAACATTGTCAAAAGTCACAGGAATGTTTTTGGGGAAACATTTGCATATAAGCTGTGGGAAGGGCTCCTTGACAGATTATTAATTGATGGGCCCACACAGGAATATGATCTACACATATGATACATGCACATTTTATCATTGAAAGGTGTTGGGAATTACACTGTTACTGTGCTTCAGCTATTTAGTTTTGGATCATGGAACATGCCTACTTTGTTTTATTACCAGCTGATTCTAAGCACACTTGCAGCACTTAATCAGTCTTGGTGGAGAAGCATGTTACAGAAATTGCTATCATTCTTCTCTGCATTGCTGTCAGCTGTCGGGGTAGATTTTCTGTTTTGTCTAAAAACAAGAGGCAGCCTGTCTCTCACTTGACAAACAGCCTGATTTTGCTGTTGAGTGTATGACATCTTGTTTCATTATCTGGTTGCTTTTTTGATTTTCTAAGTGCCATTTGGTACAGTTTCCTTTCAAGTTGTCCGCTAGATTCCACAATTTTCTTGAATGCTAAAAGCCTCAACTGCATCTGACTTGCAGTAAATGTGGCAGTGCATACCTGCCCTGTGTTGCATTCTCTAGGTCCTTGGGCACAAACAATGCACAACAGTTGCACCCTGTGGAGTACTGAGTAAGCATGTGTTTCCAGCACTCTTTTCTGAAGGAAAAAAATCACAGACACATTTTAAGGAAATGACAAAACTTACTCTAGCTCATGCATTCTCTGAAACAGGTAGTTTCTCATCACTGTTGTTTTTTATTTAGTATCAGATGAAAATTCAGATAGTTGAAAGTATGGCAAAGTATATTAACTGCCTGCTTCACTTGTAAATTTTTTGGGAACCACCACCTCTGTGTATGAGATTATACAGACATTTTGTCCTGTATTTCAGAATAGAAAAATTTGGCATGTTTAAGTTATTGGTCAAAAGCTGAATAAATGAAGAAGCTGTCTAGTCAGTCTTTCTTTCTAATGAGCATGCGGTAAAACTGAGGCACAGCTGCCAACTACTGACCACTTGTTCTGACTACTCATGAAGTATGTTTCAGCATGAACCTCTTATGATTTGGCTCATGGCCAGATCAAATTCAAACTTTCCCCATGTCCAGCATAATATTGTCACTATTTTGGTAGGCAAGTAAGCTGCAAGTTTCATACATCCACAGCAAACACTAATTTGGGCATGACAAAAGGGCATCTGTTGTTCTTACTGCCAAGAAATTATTGCAGAAGTGGCTGTAGTTGACAGTAGTAGATGAATTACACTTTATTTAGCTTGAATTATGACATTGAATAAAATATTTACTACATATCATTCTACCCCTCAGAGTCATTTTAGAGAAGTAACATATGCAGTAGCTATAGCCAATATTGCTTCACTTATTTGCTTTCAAGAGTTCATTGCATTCTCCAAAAACTGTCTCCCTGACCACTTTGGAAAGGCATAGGTGAACAGATTATTCTGTGTGTGTCTGTTAGGACTATGATTTTTAGGGATCATTTATAAACACTTAAACAGAGAATCACAGAATTGTTTAATTGGAAAAGACCTTTGAGATCATCAAATCCAGCCATACCTGTTCACTACTAAACCTGAGCACCACATTTACCTGTATTTTAAATACCTCCAGGGATGATGACTCAGCCACTTCCCTGGGCAGCCTGTTCCAGTGCCTGATAAACCTTCTGGTGAAGAAATTTTTCCTGATGGCTAATCTGAACCTCCCCTGATGCAACTTGAGCCCATTTCCTCTTGTCCTTGTTACTTGGGAGAAGAGACCAACACCCAACCAACTTGGTACTTGGGAGTAGAGACCAACAGACCATTCAGGTAGTTATAAACAGTGACAAGGTCTCCCCACAGCCTCCTTTTCTCCAGGCTAAGCCACCCCAGTTCCTTCATCTGCCTCTCATAAGGCTTGTTCTCCAGGCTCTTCACTAGCTTCACCCTTCTCTGGAGGTGATCCAGCACCTCAATGTCCTTCTTATAGTGAGGGA
Source organism: Clamator glandarius (assembly GCA_033459285.1). Classification (NCBI taxonomy): domain Eukaryota; kingdom Metazoa; phylum Chordata; class Aves; order Cuculiformes; family Cuculidae; genus Clamator; species Clamator glandarius. The sequence continues at coordinate 1,384,738 of JAUNZM010000032.1, forward strand.
TCCAAAAGAGAAAGATAGGCTTTCTTAATAGTTATCCACCGTAGATATGTACCAACTAAGGATGTGTTTCACATTGTTGGTCTTTTCTGTCTCTGTAGGAGAAGTGTTACATATTTTCAGAATAAATGCAATATTTTGAGTTCATAGAGTGCATTTTATACTTGTAGTATTGGGAGCTACAAAAGCTTCAGTTGATGAATTTGTTTCATTTTCCTTTTGTTTTATGGAATCCAGCAAAGAGACGTTATGTACTCTGTTGTATTGTCAGCAGTTCCTTGCAGAATGCCAGAATTTTATATTCACTAAAATAACTGGATCAAGAAATCATCTCTTATTGAAAATATTAGATCCAACTCCTTATTTAAATGATGTTTTTATATGAAAATCCTCACACAGGCAATCATGCCCACCAGTGTACAAATCCCATTCGCCTTTAATGGAGTCTTTTGTAGAATTCAGATAATAGTATGTTAAATGAATTATTTCTATTTATGTGTTTTTGAAAAACATCTCTTAGGGAACTATTTTTTTACAGATATCAGAAGTACTTTAGAGAAACATTTTGAAGGAAATTTTTAATTTGTCCAATGAAACGAACAAAAATCCTGTTTCTCATCATTCTGTTGGAAAGCCAGAGGGGGAGAGACAGCTGACAGGAGACCTTTTCTCCCCTTTTTCTTTTTTTCTGAACAGATCTGATACATTTCACTGTGTCTGCTTCACAGAAGCTTCTGGTATTAGTATTATTTGTATTAAAGTTTTAAGTTGGCAACTTTTACAGAACCAAAGAGATTCTATTTATGAGAAACCATGCTGTCAGTTATGTCATGCACTACATCCTTCCTACTCTTGACTTTATTCGCGTGTGAGTACTTCCACAGTTATGCTGAGCCTGTATTCTTCCAGCTACCATTTTGACTTATCTAAAATAAGGCAAGACATTTGTGCAAGGAATAAAAAGATCACAAGGCATTCTCTCAGTTTTATTGGTTTCTCCCACGAGTTTCACTGCTATCCAGATATCAGCAGCCCTTATTTATCCCAGAAACCATGGAATTTACAGACTGACTTTGCTAAAGCACTGCTGAACTTTAGAATCCTCATAAGAATGCTGGAAATCTTCAGAAAAGCCTTCTATGATATCAGAAAATATCTCCCATGAGAAGCCTTCTTGCATGCTGGAAAGCGTTCAGAGATGATACAGGAGTCTGTGATTCCCATTTAGAATTCTTGCTTGGAAAACATAAGTCTATGAAACTTTTTTATTTGTCCTGGTGTGACATTTTATTGTTACATTTCCAGATCCAGTCAGGCAGAATGTATGGCTCTGAAGGTTATTTTTAATATTTTGATGATGAATTAAACCATTACTTGCTTTAAATTAAGAGGTGGTAGATTTAGATTAGATATAAGGAAGGCATTTGTCACTATGAGACACTGGAACAGGTTGCTCAGATGTGTTTTGAATGCCCTATCCCTTGAAGTGTTAAAAGTCAGGTTGGATGAAGCTATAAGCAACCTCATCCAGTCCCTGCTCATGGCAAGGGAGATGGAACTAGATGATCCTTTTTAAAGGCCCCTTCCAACCTAGACCATTCTATGATTCTGTGATCAGTGAGACTGTGCTGGGGTTCTTTAGCCTTGTGAAGAGGAGGTTGAGGGGTGACCTTATTGCTCACTACAACTACCTGAAAGGAGATTGTGGAGGGGAGGGAGCTGGCCTCTTCTCCCAAGTGATGGAGGACAGGACACGAGGGAATGGCCTCAAGCTCTGCCAGGGGGGGTTCAGACTTGACATCAGGAAAAAAATTTTCATGGAAAAGGGCACTGGAACAGGCGACCCAGGGGGGTGGTTGAGACACCTTCCCTGGAAGTGACTAAAGGACGGGTGGATGAGGTGCTGGGGTACTGATAGGAATGGTGGGACTCAGTGATCCTGTGGATCTTTGCCAACCTAGTGATTCTGTGATTCTGTTTGTTGTAGCAAAACATTTATTTTCTTTTGAAAGAAAGCATAAAGGATTGAAGTAATTTTCCTCATTTTTACAGTAGTTCTGGGCAGCACTCAGCCCACAAATCTCTCTCTGCTTAAGGTGTTTTTCTTAGAACTGTCTTTTCAGATACATTTGGTTACTACTTCAGATCTTACTCTCTGGTCTTTTTGTCTTATCAGTACTTTGTTTTCTCATATACCATTTCAATACTGCCTTAACTTTAACAGTGTGCTGGGCTTCCTGGCTTAATTACTGGTTTTGTTTTTTTTCTTGGGCTGCATTGTTGTGCAATAAGAGATGCTAGATGATAATTAAAAGGCAGCTGTTGAAGCTGATTTCAAGAAGGTTTAATGATATGATGGAGGCAAAGATGACAGACTGATTTTGTCTTGTCTCTGGTTGTAAATCAAGTAGAGAAAGGCAGATGTGTGTACAAAGCCAGAATGAAAAGTGGAAAATATTTTATACATAATTAAGCTTTTAATCAGTTGTTATGTCTATGTCTGTGAATGACAGCATTGTTGACAACAACTTTATATATGTGGCATTGAAATTTGCCTTTCATTTGTCTTATTAATTTTTCATAAGATATAGCTTTCTGTTTTCAAAGTAGTGTATGGATATATTAAATATTTTAAAATGTAATGGAAAAAAATTTACTATATTCCTTTTACCACAATTTTTCATATTGTTTTGGTCCAAAACATTCTGTAATCATTTTAATTGTAAAGTCTCTGCATTTCATATGTTATTCCCTGATCTTCCATGTTGTGTTTGATTTATATAATTTTTTTCCTTCTAAATTCACCTCCAGACATGACTTAAGTGTCTTCTCACTCACTTGAAGAAACTGGGAAGAACTAGAAAGAAGAGGGGACTTGAAGGAAAATTAACCGAGCATAAGAAATACTGCGAAGGAGGAATTAGCAAATAATTTAACCATTAGGGCCACTGCAGAGCATAGTGCAACCAGCAACTTCTAGTCTTTTAAGAGAAAGAGCTGATTCTGAACATCTCAGGGGAGAACTGTATAAAGCTAGGGTACTTTCCAAGTTACTTTCAAATAAAATGAGGAAGAAACCACATTTGGCTGAGTGTGATAAGCAGAATGCAGCAATGAACAGAACACTATAACAAAATAGCATTTCAAGAAGAGAGCAAAATTAGTACTTAACCTCTAGGTAAAAAAAATTACTGTGCCTAACTAAAGTGTTAATGAAGATTCCAACCTAAATTGAGGCAAAACTGCCATGAAAATGAATTTACTGTATGATTTCATTTTGATCCTTCTACTGTTATTTTCTGTAAGTGAATATATTGAACAAGGATGTAAATGGGAGCTGAGAGAACAATTGGTGAGGAACTCTTAATTTGTGAAATTTTCTTCAGAGTTTTGTGGTTAATTATTTTGGGAGGAAAAAAAGGCTTCAAACTCATGCTTTCTTGATGCTGAATTTCTTTATTTTCTTGGAACAATACTTGTGCTTTCCATGTATTGTAAAACTTAAATAATTGTGTATATTAATGTGAAATAATATGGTTCCTCTGTGTTCTTCTCCAGGTTTGTAGAGCAAAAACCTCAAAACCTTTCAGATTCCTCTTTCATTTAAATGCTGTCTTTCTAAGTGTTTATTCTATTTTAGCTTAATCATATGCATTTTTTCTAGATCTCACTTATCCCAATCTCAGTAGCATAAATCTAAAGGACACCATAAATTAAATAAATAAAAATAATAAATACATAGAGTGTCTTTTCAAGCCTATTAGTCTACATTTGTTGCAGAGGTTAATGACACCTAAAACTCTTTTTAGGACTAGAGGACATAGATGATGACAACTTTAGAAAGAAATTAAATGTGCTTCATACCACAAGTATCACATAAAAGTAATCTTAACATTAGAAGTTTACGAGAAAGGTCAGGACTTCTCCTTCCAGCTTCTACTCTTCTTCTACTGAAGAATTGTTTTCCAAAACCCATAGTTTATTTTTCCAAATCCTAAGTGACAGACTTTAGCCTCTGTTTTGAGGAAACTCATTTCATAGTTCAATCTGTGCTGTGAGATACTCAGAGCTCTAACTAACTGTGATCCATTTTACATAGCTTGCTATCTTTGGTTTAAAGTTTCTGTTGAAAATAATTATGCTTCTCTAAGTTTCAGCTGCCTGGAAGACTTTTTACATTAAAAATGGAAGGGGAAAATAAAAGCTACACTTTCTCTTTAGATCTGCTCCCTAAAACAGAATTTCAGATAGAGTTTCTGTTCACTGATATTAGTCTTTTCTCCTCTAGGATTATGTTGATAGCGTAAGAGACCAAAGCCGAAGAAATTCCCCTGAGTGCAGAATTATTGAAAGGAAAAAAAATAGAAAAAAAAGACAGGTGAGGAAGTTGTCACATCACAGCTTGATACATTTACCTGCTCATAGTCCTCCATGGTAGCAGAGAATTTTGCCAGATGTTTTCACAAATACCTGCACAATTGAACCAGTGCTCTGTTCAGCTTTGTTTAGCTCTCAAAGACTCTGTCGTTGCAGTAGAAACCCAAGAACAGAGCATACTGCTCCTCCACTACTGTCAGACAGTATGAAATCATCTTGAGCCTCTCTGCAGAGATGTCTTTCTGCATGAATTTCTTTCTGTATTATGTAACGTTTAGAAATTATCCCAATGTTATTAAACAGTTTCTCCTAGTATTTCTGCCAGGAACTGTTCAACACATTATTAGTATAATTTTCTAACTTAATTTATTTCTGCGTAATTGCAAGTTACAATATCCTCACTTATTTGTCAGCTGTGCAAGCTTTTACTAGTTTTCCTAAAAACTTGAGATTTAATTGACATGACCAAGAAGAGTCTCTAGCCAGCAGAGGCTAAATCCCTGTGTTACAATCTGTCATTCACACTGTTAGCAAATGCAGTGTTTCCATTAGAGGGTGAATAATGCTGTTACGCTATGTCCAAAGAGTATACGCTTGCTGGTACTGTAATTTAATATGAAGTAATTTAGTAGGAAGGCTTGTACAGCCTTTTCCCACTACTTCTCCATATAAAAATACTGAATTGGAAGCATTGATATGATAATCTCCCATTTTTTCCTGAAGCCATAACATGGATTGTGCAACTTATGTAAATTTTTAGACCCTTTCTAGTCTCTTTATCGTCTTCAGTCAATTCAGTAAGAAAAAAAGGTATTTAGAAGCAGCTGAGACTTTCTCATAATGATCATTTGAAAGCCAGTGAAACAAAATTTTAAACAAAGCTCCAAAGACTTGAGATAGGTGTTCTAATCACATAGATTTACTTTAAGAAATCAAGGCATTTTCACTTACTATTATCTCCAGAACTAGAAACGCACGGTTATACTAGGTTGAATATATATCTTTCTGATGTTTTTTTGTCCTTTCAAATGCTGTGAGTTCATTTTGTCATTTTTAAACTAAGCAAGATTTTCAAAAGGTGTACTTAATTCTACAGCGATATGAAATGGAAGTTAGACTAGGACTTAGTGAACTTCAGGCAGTATGAACAGCTCCTGCTTGAAAGGACTGAGTGAGTGTTGGTGCAGAAAAACAACACTTCCCTCCACAGCAAAATATATTATAAGGAAAACTATTTAATAGAGTTTGGAAGCCTCACAACTTTTTAGGTTGCTGACCATGTGGCATTACAAGGAATAGAAAAAGCTAAATAAAACTAAACCTTGATAGATAAGAAATTAAAGACAAAACAGTGAACAGGCAGAGAGGGAAGGAATTATATTTATTGTTTAGTATGGGATGACAAGATCCCAAGGCTGTTGCTGACCTAGCCTGGAAATCTTGTGGTGTAGCTGCACTCAAATGCATCTATGTTGTCTCTGGTCCTGTGGAAACTTGCAGGAAATGAGCAATGGTTCCTTGATGAGAGAAACATGAATGAAGGTCTTCAATGAACTGACAGAGAACAAGATGAGGTTTCTTGAAACTCGTGGATAACTGAGATCACACTGCAATTTGCTATACTAAGATATTAACTAAGAGGGTACAATTGGAAATGTAAGCAATTTCAGAGATCATCTCCTTTCCCTACACACTTTCCTCTATGCTCTATAAAGAATCAGTTTATAGCTAAAATTATTTTGTGGTCAGTGACTGTTGCATGCTTTTACAGTGAGAAAATTTCCTTCACTCTTTTTGGTGTGAGATCCTGTTGCTTGCATTTATTATCAAGTAAATAATTAGCAACTGCAACTGAAGATTTGTAATAGAATATGAAAAGAATATTTTGTATATGTTTGCTTGTTTGAGTGCCATGTATGCCAGTGGAGTAGAAATAAGTATTATTTCTCTGTGATGACCACAAGTATTGTTAGGGTTGGATGTGGAAATAGGATGTATTACAAGATACTACTGTGGGCTTGGAAACATTTGTAATAGCTCAGCTCATTGCATACAGAGGAAAACATAGCAACTCTTGATTGTTAGAAGTCAAGAGAAAAAAGCTTCATGTTACTAGAGATGGTAATGCTCTGAATCAATTTTGAAGAAAGAACTCCATCAAAGGACAGTCTGCTGCTGTCAGTAGAGGTCATTGTGCAAGATGAGTACTTTGGAAATTAGAGTCGATTTTTAATACATGGAACATTTTCCATTTCATTTATACGAAATTACAGATGATGTTCATGTTTATTCAAGCAAAGCAGGAGTTGTGGATGTGCATATCTTCAGATCTGACAATGGAAACTATTAACTAGTTTACAACTAGTTGTTCATCTGTGTTATTTAACTTATGAAATATTTCTATTTTTAAGGGATTTAATGAATGGTGTGTTTCGCTAAGAAGTATTAATTTCCAAGTAAGAGCAATGAATTTTAAGGAGATTTCTCCAAAAACTCTTAAATAAGGCAGTGATTTATCTCATTTGGTTTTATGTTCAGAGGCTGACATGCCTAAACAACTCTCCCTACATCAATTAAAATGATGTGCACTTTTATGAAGTTCAGATTCACTTATTTTTGCATATACTAACAATTTTTTTTTCAGATACAAGCTGTTAAAGATATTTTGCTCTCTGCCAGGACAGGAAAAAGAGATTGATGGCTAAGACCCTGAAAGCACAATTTGGGTCCTCTTTCATCAATAACGACATATTAGCTTTCTTAATTATGGGCAAAGAGAATAGCTTGACCTATATTGTCCCATTACACCAATGTGAAACTAACCCTGTCTTTGGAGGATTCTCTTACGGGTTCTCAGAAGTACCTTTTCCTCTGCCTTTTTCTTTGTGATCCAACATAATTACTCCCTTTCTGATCTCTGTTAATTATATCACACATTTTCACATAACTGAACATGTGAATCTGGTTGACCATATGTATATTTCTAGCCTTTAGGGAGCTCATCAAGTTTTCCCCTTTAATTGCTAGGAAATATTTAAAATCTGGAGCATTTCTTTCATACTGAAAGGTAGGAAATCTATGAAGAAAAAAAGAAGAGGATTTACCTATTTCTTTACCTCTGGAATTAGCTGTCTGTGGTTAATACAAGCTGGATTTGTTTACATATATGCTTTCCTTCTGTTATGCAAGAGTAGTACCTCATATAGTGATAAAAATACTACCAACTATATTTAGGTATCTGGAAAATACAAACATCTGAAAAACTTTAAGATACATTTATTACTCTATAATGCTGAACTGTAGATGTTTGCTTTTAAAGCTAAGATTAAAATAGCTTGTAGGTATCACATGCAACTGCAATAGTTTATAATTTCTACATAAGCTGTTAAACTTTATGTAGATTCACTACTAATTTTCTTCTATACTGTATCTATATCTATACTGATAAAATAGAAAATATCTATACGGATACTTTCTATTTTATTATAATATTAATAGAATTTAAAAGATGTCTAAATTAACTAGTGGTGCATCTGGCTTTTACTTGATCACATTTAAAATTACTATTTTAAACTCCCAAATACAGTAAGAATTCCTCCAGCAGACTCATAATAGATTAACGTTCCTCTCCCTTCCCACTCCAATGTACAACTAGCATCAAATTCCAAAGAAAGTTAATGTGCAAAATTTCTTCCTTAGGTCAATGTCTATAAATCCCAAAATATCGGTTTTAAAATGAATGTACAAATCTCTTGGCTTGCAGTTACAAATACTGGGTTAGTATATTTTTCAGCTTTTTAAAATGAGAAAAGACGTTCTTTTTGTTTGCTTCCCCTTTCCTACATGCTGTAGGAAAATTTGTGGTGAGACGTTGGAAAGAGAAAAAGAGGTTGTTGAAGTAGCCATACAGATATGGTCCCCCTGATAAGCTCAGTTTAGTTAAAGGCAAACCTCAAGAACTGGGGTTCTTTCATGTCCTCTATACAAAAGTGTTTTACTTTGTGAATTGAGGCTTGTATGTTTCCACAGTCCTAAAACAGTTTTTAACCTATAGATCAACTTTTCAGTAATATATGAAAAAAAACCCAGAAACACTAGTTTTCTGAAACTTTACAAGGTTGTAAGAATACTAACATCCCCACTGTCCAACTCTTTCCCTGTAAAGTCTTCTGATATTCTTAGAATGTGACAGGGATTTGAAATGCTCTTTTCAGATGTCAACCTATTCAGTATGTTTGCATTGGATTTCACCCTTGATTTAACTACCAAAGTTTAATGATATTTTAAGACCATCTTAGTTTGGATGATATATAATTGAGTCTCTGTTCATTTGTACACTTACAAGTGTGTGTATGAGTTCAGTTATTAAAATACTCTAGCCATCTTCCTACACTTGAAATTTTTCAGATAAGTATTTGTGCAGCAGATCTATCTGTGGTAAGAGTTTCCTGGGTGCCCTACCCATTTTCTCATTTTGAATCATTTTGTATTTGATTCTTTCTATGATTTATTAGACTTACTTTAACACTAAAATGCCTTTTGTGGTTAATCAAATAAGGAACTATGCTGATCGGGGAAAGTTTTGATTATGCCTGCAAGTTTCAACAATATGCATAGCTCCTGAATACCAGCTCTGCCATTTTCCATTGAATTGCAAGTTGACCATAGCAGGAGCATTAGCAGTCTGAAATAATCTGGATCTTATCCTTATATATGACAGAAACAGTGTATGTCAAAGTGTTTGGCAATCATCATTTTTGTAGAAAAAATATGTGTATAATTATCACTTATGTGTACAGGTACTCCAAATACTCTAGTTCCTCTTTACCAAAGATTTGCAGACACTAGAGTTGTCAGGGCATTGTTTTTTGGAGAGCAGCACCTTGTGATTTAGTAATAGTTTAATGACATATTGAGTTGGCGGCTGCATTTGTAACTTACTTTCTGTATATCCTAGATCATGTCAGTACATTGATTTGTTCTTTGTGCAACATGATCAATCAAAAAAACCGAAGTGTTGAATATTGACTCTCTTTAAGAGACATCAAATCAGCTTTTGGAGACGCATTACACAATAGATAGACTCAATAACTGATTTTTGCTATTAAAAAATCCTTATCATGAAATTAGTTTATTTAAAATAATGCTGGATAAACACATACCTTATGAAACATCAAAAATCTACCATGCCAGAAGTTTTCCAAATTAGTATTTCTGCTCATTTTCCAAATAATATGTCATAATAGAAAGAAATCTATGTAGATTGCTAAGCACAAATTGTAGTGATATTTTTACTTTATCTAGTTACACTAAGAATGTCAGAGAATTTACAGTTTTCTAAGCTTCAATATTGTTCCACAAAATGCAGCAAGCTGATAACTAATCTGCTTTATTGTTCATTGTAGGTTAATAAAAAAATGTAATTATGACTTTTAATTAGAGCAGAAAAAGTGCCTGCTACTAGCTCATAAAACATTGCTTTTTTCTGCCTTGTCACCACAGGTTATGAAAGACAAAGAAAGCTTTCAGAGTAATAACAAGGAGAAAATTTAGCCTCAAATTACTCATAATTGAACTTAATATTTGAAGTGACATCTAAGTATGTTGGAAGCTGAAAGCTGTGAATTTTTAGTCTAATTTAATTTTAAAGCATGAAATCTAGTTTTACCTAGGAAAGTACATTTTTTCCCACCATCTTTTCAAGCTCTTTCATAGTACTAGTTCTAACTTCCATGCTACTTGTTAAAGACAAGCCAGTAAGACTTGTACACATCAAACAAACTAAGTTTATCAGCAGAGAACTCATAAGATTAAGAAAAATACAAAAAAAATATATCCTAATATCTAGGGTTTGGGTAGATGCGTATAATACACACATATGCACACATATCTCTGTAAAATAAATAGAGATGAACATATTTTAAGAAGCAAAATTTGCTTTTCAATTTGTTTAATGTTTCTTTTTTAAAATATCACATAGGTAAAAGAAGGAACAAAAACCAGAAGTCGGTGATTATAATAAACTGACGGGGGAAACCAAATGTTACAGGGAGAAATCTATAACTCTTCTAGTTAGTATAAAAAGAGCCTGAGGTTTAATTTGGAAAAAAAAAATCTGACATTATGAGAATAACAACTGTCATTTCTCTATAATTATTTCTCTTCAGTACCTTGGAAGTACTTCTATGAATATAACATACTTTTCTACTCCTGTAGTAGTTCAGAAAGATGCTGAACAAACCTACACGTTAGAAATGAGGCAGTTTTGATTGAGGTATCATAGAATAGAATGGTTTGAGTTGGAAGGTATCATGAATGTCATCTAGTCCAACATCCCTGCACTGAGCAGAGACATCCACTAGATCAGATTGCTCAGAGTCTCATCCAACCTGACCTTGAATATTTCCAGGGACTGGGACATCTACCACCTTTCTGAACAACCTGTTTCAGTTTTTCACTACTCACTGCATAAAAGATTTCTTTCTAATACCTAGCCTAAATATCTCCTCTTGTAATTTAAAACCATTGCCCCTCGTCCTAGGGCTACAGTCACTGCTAAAAAGTTTCTCCCCATTGTCCTTATAAGCCCGCTTTAAGTATCAAAAGGCCACAATAAGGTCTCCATGGAGTCTCCTCCAAGCTGAAAAACCCCAACTATCTCAGCTTCTCTTCATAATGGAGGTGTTCCAGGCCTTTGATCATTTTTTGTGACCTTACCCTGGACCCACTCCATCAGGTCCATGTCCCTCCTGCACTGACAGCTCCAGGGTTGGACACAGTATTCCAGGTGTGGTCTCATCAATGCAGAGTAAAGGGGCAGAATCACCTCCCTTGACCTGATGGCCTTCTTTTGATGCAGCTCAGGATATGATTAGCCATCTGGGTTGCTAATGCATATTGCCAACTCATGACCAGCTTCTCTTCCATCAAGATGACAGGTTCTCCTCAGGGCTGTTCTCAGTCTCTTCATCCTCAAGCCTGCAAGACCTTGCACTTGATCTTGTTGAACCTCATGAGATTTTTCACCAGCCCACTCCTCCAGCTTGTCAAGGTTCCTGTCACCTCCCTGTCTTCCATGTGCCTTAGCATGGCTTCCAGGCGGATCTATTCCATGATCTCCCCAGGTACTGAGGTAAGTCCAACAGGTTGGTGGTTTCCCAGGTCCTCCTTTCTACCCTTTCCACCCTTTATGAAACTGGGTGCAATGTTACTCTTTTTCCAGGCACCAGAGACTTTTCCTGACTGCCATGATTTTTCAAGTATCATGGAGAGTGCTTTGGTGACTAAATCAGCCAATTCCCTCGGAACTCTCAGGTGCATATTATCCAGTCCCAGGGACTTATGTACATTTGGGTTCCTCAGGTGGTTGTGTACCTGATCTTCTCTTACAGCAGGAGGGTCTTTGCTCTCCCAGTCCATATTTTGCAGCCCATCCCCTTGAGAGGTGAGGGAAGAGAGGTTGCTAGTGAAGACTGAGGCAAAAATTATTTTATTGAAGAACTTCTGAATACCTGAATTAGGATATGTCCAGGCCACTAGTGATGACTTTTAATAAATCTGGAAGCATGAGCAATGACAAGGCTTTTTATTATGTAAGGAGTATGACCCAGGTAATTTTAAGGTTGTCAGCCATGACGTTGCTTTGTGAGGGAAAGTGTGGAGTTGCAGATATGGAACTAGAAATATATGAATAATTTGTTGATGTTGTTGGATATTCAAGCAAACAAATACCTTCTCATTCTTTCTTTTCACAATAATAAGCTCTGAGTCAAATTAATGATTAAACAAAATGCATTGAGTTAAATTAGTATATATCTAAAATGCCATTTAGCTTTGGTTTGAGTATTCTTAAACTTGAAGAAGTCAGACTATGCAAAATGACCACCCAATCACTAAAAGAAATAAAAACTGATTAATTCATTAGTGTTCATTAGATAAGAGAGGATGTTTCCAGTAAGGACCTTATAATATGATTTCAAGAATGAATTTTTATAATTATGCTCAGTGACCTGTAAATATCAAAGAAGTATTACTCTAATTGTGTAGATGATTTGAGTGAAAAATAATAAAGGGACCAGTTTTGATTTAGGGCTCTTGATAATCTGGGCATAAGTAAACAATACGTAGCTCAGCACGGCCAGAAAGATATTCAGGCTGTAACACAAAGTGGTGGGAGAGGAATACTAGAGAGACTTGACTCCCAGCTTTTTGAAATAAAGGATGCTGTCACTCTGAAAATCCTCCCATAAATCTTATACATTCCTTAATTTCATTTACTAAGGCTTTAAATATTCAAGGCAATATGATTCCATTGTTTGGAAAGCACTGCCCAAAAGCCATTTACTTGTAATAACTCTCTGCTCTGGTGTTTTATTACTTTTGCTTTTGATCTATAAGAATACCTCTGTAGGTAAGCCTTTCTATACTTAACTGAAATACAGTATCTTGTAGATTTAAAATGTACCAGTATGGCATTTACTTAGAAACTTAAGAGTTAACTACCTCTCTTTCACAAATGTCTCAAAGCTAACTTCCAAAAAAAATCAAAGCAATTGATAGCAGTCATTTCAAGGGACTTGTCAACAATTTCAGTTGTTATTAAGTGTCACGTAACTGCAGGAAAGTGTTGATTCAGATTTTTATCCTCAATGTGTAAGTCATGTCCATGTTTGTTGTATCTTGATACCTGGTCTAATTATTTCTGTAAGTGTTTTAAAAATCCATTATAACACTAATTAGCTGTGTTAGCCCTTAATTGGCCTTTAAATAGTCAAATATTTGTCTCTATCTCCAAGTGTAGAGATTCCATTGGGGACTAGCCAAATTTCATAATTTATGAATAGACTTCTATCCCGTTCTCTGAGGAGATGATTGTAAAACTCTCACAGACTTTGCAAAGCATTCTGATAATGTCCATGCGCAGAACAGCTTCTGAAGATTTACTATCTCCGATTCATAGAAAAGGAAGAAAACTACATGAGCCTTCTAGAAAAAAAGTGGTTTTCAAGGCTTTGGAACATACAGGCCACTGCTGGTTTGTTACTTGCAGTAAGTTTCTGCATCTGAAAAGTAGACCTATATGAAGTATGTTTAATTTCAGTAGTATTTACTATATTGGATAATGGTGAGAATTACAGTCTCCCTGAGAAATTACTTTTCAGTTGTGCTGGTGTTTACTAGAAGGAGAGGCATGCCTACTAAATCAGTTACATAGCTGTGGTGATTACTGAGAATATCAGTGACTTTAAAGGGTAGGGGTGGTGGTTGTTGTTATTTTAGTAATCCTGGTCTATTTGGAAAGTCACTATGTTAAAAGTGAAATATCCAAAAGGAGCTGGTAGGAGCTGCATTCAGCTATTGGAGGGGTGCCTTAGCCATACCCAGTCCTGGGGTGGATGCTCAAATTCTCCTTCCATGAATTTATGAGGCAGATGGGAGTACAGAAGAAAGCTAATCATTACTATGAACTAGCTGGAGCTGTATGTGCTTTAAATCCCTTTTCTGTCAGCCCAGTTGGGATATACCTTTTAAAACTTCCCAGGCTGTGGAATGCATGCCCCTCTGCTATATATCCTTAAACCTTGATGTGGGAGGAAGATAAGACCCCAAACTCCTTCTTGCTTTGTCTCAAAGAAAGTGCTTACAGCTAGGTCAAACAAATTTGCCTGCAGTGTTTAGTGTCAGGCTTCCCAGATGAAGAGGAGATCAAAGCTGAGAGATTAGGACATGCTGGTTAGAGGGGAAAATTGCAGTTTAGCTGTGCTTCTATTTTAAAACTTGTCATATTTTCCTTCTGTCAGGTGAGCTGAACTCTGACTTGTTGTGGAACATAGATGCATTAGAGCTCCCTATATAGATTGGGCACCAAAAGGCAACAAAGGAACCTGCAGGAAGGTTGTTAAAAAAATGCCTTAGCCTCATTTCCTACTGGGTCCTGATTAAAACAAGTAATGTAAGATTTTTGCGGACATATCCATAATACATTTCATGGGAGAAATAGCATAAATGGAAAGTGGTATTCTCTTTATCTTTCTTTAAAAAAAAAAAAAATTCTTTAGACTGCATACACTTGCAGTTCTGTCACAAATACCACTAAAGTCATTTTGACTTTCCAGAGACACAGTTATGTACAATGTTTTTATTTCCTTGCCTTCTTGTATATTCTTTCCATCCCATCTCTGAGTGAGTCCATGTATGCCTTCACCACCCTGGACTTCAAGTAATAAACCTGTCTTATACCATCTCTAACCCTCAGTCTGTGTTTTACCTCTGTGTCTGCTCTGCTTTCTTTCTAAAATGTTTCCAACATTTGTTTTCAAATCTTCTTCTCAACATTGTAATAGCTGAATTTTCTTTGCTTCTTCAAAAGCAGTTAGAAAGCTGCTTAAAAAAAATCTCAATTGTTATAATGAATATTTTAGAAAATTAGATGTTGATTAATTTATTTAACACTTTTATACTCAATAGTTAAGGTTTTTTTTGGCTGTGACTAGAAATTGATCTGTCAAAAGCAAGAAAACCTAAAGGTGTGTCTCTTGTCAAAGTCCCACAAGTTATTTTGTGAAATAAAGGGGTAGTCCTGTACTGAAGAATTTCCAAAATAGTCACAGGCATGACATAGACCTGTTAGAATGATTCCAGAGGAGAACCTTGAAGATGATCACACAGCTGGAGCATCTCCCATATGAGAACAGGCTGAGAGTTGCTGTTGTTCAGTCTAGAGAAAAGAAGGCTCCTGGGAGACCTTATAGCAGTTTTTCAGTACTTAAGGGAGCTACAGAAAAGCTGAGGAGAAGTTCTTTGTCAGGGAGTGAAGTGTTAGGATGAGGGGTAATGGTTTTAAGCTGAAAGAGGGGAGATTTAGGTTAGATATTTGGAAGAAAATATTTCAAGACCAGGCTGAGTGAGGTTTTGAGCTACCTCATGCAGTGGAAAGTGGCCCTGCCCATGGCAATGTGGTTGAATCTAGATGATCTTTAGGTTGCTTGAAACCCAAATCATACTATGATTCTACATTTGGTTTTTTTTTTTACATAGGACCTGATTGTATCTATGATTTCTTTTGTATTGAATTTTAAGACTATTTTTTCATGTATAACTAGAATATTAATCTTTTGCCATACATTATGTATTCATTTTCTCCAAAATATCATTTAAATGTGTAAATAGAAATATAGGCAAAAAACTTACAAACATTAGATGCTGGTAAATGATCAATCCTCCACATACCTGTCATTCCATAACTTTTAGTTTACATATAACTGCATGTGGATTCTTGTATTGATTTAAAACTAATACTTATTCCATTAAAAAGTAGGAATGCTGGATTTGTTTGATCAAATTTTTGTGTTCTCATGTAAAAACTTGGACAAGTGCAGGGAAGTTTTATTTCTGAAAATGGGAATATGATTTGTTAGAGATGGATCAAACTTTACATGACTAACTTTGATTTCATTAGAGTTGAATCTGATACAGACTTTGAGTTAAGAATCATAATGTCTGTAATGATAGTTAATAAGGGCACAGAAATTCTGTGTGCTATAGAACCAGATCTTTGTCTCTATACTCTTTTCACGTTTTTGTCTACCTGTAACAAAGGCGGTATGTGGTTCATAAAAAGTTCTCCTTATTAAAGCCAGAAGTATATTGCTGCCTAGAAAACTAGCACATACTTCCGGGCATAAAGTATTCATTAAACATCCCTATGTAGACCTGAAATTGCTAGCAGAAAACTCCGTTTAGTATTGATACATTATTCTTACTCAGTCCCAAATAACAAAAATGACCAGTGGAAAAGGGAACTCTTCAGAAATTATTTCATTCTATAAATTATTTTGAACTAGCATGATTCTGATGATAGGCAGAAACTCCAAATGTCAAAGGATCAGATGTAGAATATATCTTGCAAGGCAATGAATATACCCTTGTTTTTGGAGTTCAAGGGCCTGAAAGCTTAGGATCAAAGCAGAAAAACAATAAACAATATATATACTCTTGAGGTCTAATTAGGCTTAGTATTTCACATGTACATGTATATTATCAAGCCGGATATAGTAATGTTTATGGAAATTGATACTTAACTTTGAATTGCTTCTATCTGCATAGGCAGATTAGCAAAGCAATTCAATGCAAACAGATTTCAGAGACCTGCCAACAATTGTTTGTGCAGAAATGCAAGGAAACCTGGAGATAAATCTTTGAGAATGAATGACTTTGTTTGGCTGAGAACATTTGAAACATTCATGACCTGGGAAAGTTTTTGGTTCCCACCTTGTAACAGCTGTACATGCAGCTAAGACCAAGATTTTACCATGCCCCAGGAGCTGCTTTATGCACAACAGGCATCTGTAAAATCAAGCTAGCTTCTGGTGGTCATGTGTCCTTTCTAAAACAAACCACCAACGCTCTACTGGCAATATTACTCATGTTGCTAACAAAGGTTCAAGAATCAAAATCCCTTCTGATAAGCAGGGGACAGAGGTATCCCTGATTCAAATTAGTGCTGAAGAGGTAAAGGAAGAGACAGAGTTTAGAGAAGCACAGTATGAGATAATAAGACATTAACGATTTCAGGCTCCTAGTGCAAAATAGAAAATGAGTGGGTTTCATCAAGCCAAATGTTTTATGCTTACTTTTCTGCATGCAATCTCACATTCACTTTTCTTATGAACTGTGATACCACAACATAAATCAAGGCTTGACAGAGCTGTTGTGGATATTGTTCAGTCTCTATTTTCTTTGTTAGAGAATTTAGTGAGAATAAGCTGTTCTAATTTGTGTCAGTATATTTCACTGTTATTGTTCTCTTCATAACAAAAGAAGAACAAAAGGCATAGAAAAGTCTGTAATGATGAAGTGCATGAGTTTGAGGGATGCTACAGAAAGATTATTCTATAACAGAGCCATCAAAATCTTCTAATTGATATTGTTATAATTATATCAAGATCAGATGCTGGAGACAAAATAGTGCATATTTTCTTGTCAGTATCTGAAGTGCGAGCAAAATATATGACTTCAGGAGGAAAAGTAGAGATATATTAGTACTGAGCTCTTTCAGTTACTGTCACAGATATTGGACCATATTCTGAAATCTGCTTTGGGAAGGCAGGATTCTCCATGCACTAAGACACATATAACTGTGTGCAGAAAATCCTGCATTTTTATGTCATAGTCCTGTTATGCTTTCCTACAAGAAATCTGTGTAAAACTTCTTTCTGTAAGAGTTAACAGTGGGTCACTTTTCATGGTTTCAAGGAATAGGTCCATGGTTCTGTGGGATCCTCACAAGCTTGTTATAGTGGATTTTAAGTTGTGTTTTGCATGCTTCTTAGCACTTGACAGTGGACACTGAACTCTAGCACGAGCCTTCTTGTGACCTGTGGAAAAGCAAGTGAGGAAAAATGGGAATTTAAACCCCATTTTTCTTGTGCCTGGCATATCCACTTGAGGGTCAGAAAGTATTTGGCACCTTATATTTGACACAAATGACTTGCGATTTTTTATTTTCTTTTTTCACTTTGTCATGGTACAAGGTCAACTGTACTTACATTTTCTTCAGCTAGTGGTACTTGCAGCATAAATAGGGCGATACCAATTGGAAAACCAAAGCATAACACTAATAGCTGGAAACACTGCTCCATTGAATATCTTTGCTTTTTGAAATTCGAAAACCATATGTTTGCATGTTTTACACTGCTGCAGACTGTGGTGATTAGTGTTACAGAGACCCCAGTAAAAAGAAGATGCATGACTACCTAATGCCTTCTATCTGGGATTTAGGTTAGTTTTTTGTAGAAAGTGGTAAGTTACTTTTATTTGTAATGAGGATTGCTGAAGTTAAATGGAAGACTAAGCAACTGTATTGTCTGAATTAATCTAAATCAGATTCCCAAGAGCTCAGTGTACCTTAATCATTAATTCTGTTATACTCAGTTCTGGAATACTTAAAGAGGTATTTTGTTTCATTTTTTTTAAAGGAATTTGGCTTTTAATGTTTTGTGTTTGCTAACAGACCAGACACACACATCTAAATGAGTAAGCATGCCAGATACACACACACAGAACCATGGTTATGTACACATATATGTTCATACCTGTGTGTATGCTTCTCTCTGTGTGTAGCATCACTTCGATACATTAATACTCAGGATAATGTGTATTAACATCCAGATCAATGCTGATGATTTAGTCAAACTTAGCATGCAGTTCTGAGAGAAGCCACTTGCCCTCAATTTAACACTAGTGAGCAGCTTTAAGACCACCTCTCTTGCTTTTAAGTATTTTGTTAAAGAGAATTTTGACTTCAATAAATATATCTGCATTTATGAAAACATGTTAGGCAGTTTTGGGAAATGGCTACTGATTAGAGATTCAAGTGCCCCATTGATAGATATTGATTAGGAGAGACATGTGACTGGATAACAGCTAGTGAGTTTTCTCTACAAACAAGATTAGCAGCATATCTAGTACTTTAGGATGTTATCTCTGAATGACCAAGTAATGGTAGTACTGGCAGTAAGGAAAATTAAAAACTTCATATTTTGTGTCAAAAATAATTTCATCTGTAGTTATGGAGGCTTACTATTTTGCACAAAATGTGCTATGAATCTGTTCAGATCTCTAAAGTGTCTCTGTGAAGGCAAGATGCACCATACTCTCATCTAAGTCTTCTTTGAGATCCTGTACCCATTAAAACAGAGTGGGTTTTCCTTCAGCCCACTCTCCTGCCTCTGCATCTGTTAAATGGGTAGCGTTTTGTTGCTAAATGTGAGACAACTTTAAAAATGAATGTTTGGCTTTGAATGAAACTTTTTCAGGGCTTGACAGTGTTCATTAGAGTTCAGAAAAGTAACTTGTATCTTATTTGCCTAGTATCGATACTAGCCGTATGAGTCAACTTGCCATGTCTAAACTAGGACCTTTTTACAGTGTGTAGGTGAAGATATCATTTCTGAAGTGGAAAGCAGTTGCAAGGCTAAATTCGTTCAGTTGAACACAGGCAGTGTTGAAGAGGCATGTCTGGGTCTTTAAAGCGTGAATTTGAGTTGGCAGCTTTTTCATTCCTCCAGATGCTCTCTCCCTTCTTCAGGAGCTGTGGTGTAATTTGAAATAGTTCTCTTGCCTTAAAAGAAGCACAGCATGAAGTGAAAAAAAAATCTCTAGTGTTATGTGATAGGAGGGACATTCTCATAGTTCTTTCATTTTGATTTTATTTCTTCCCTGAATAAAGAATATTGAAGAACTGAATTCATCCTGTTATGTTGATCTGCATGAAACAAAATGTAAATGGGTTCCCAATGTGTTTTCTCCTCTAATAGTTTCATTCACTATGTTTTAGATATGAGAAAATGACACGTATTCTGTAACAGGTTGAAGGAGAATAGACTAAAATTATCATTTTATAATATTCCCTAGAAATTCATAGAGGCCTAATGAATTAACTAGGAAATTCTGATGTCTAATGAACTCTGCATGGGGAAATATTTAAATTCGTACTGACTGACATAAGGCAGCTGCATGGTGGGTTATTTAATCATCAGCTGTAAAAATAAAGCCATGATTGAAAATGGACCTATCCCCAGCATGGTAGAGAAATGTTTAACTGAGCTGCCCTTCAGTCTTTACTAGAGCGCTTGTAAGGCACTCTTCTAGAAAGACACAAAACACCTCTCCAGACACTCTTGACATAGAAATGTACCTTCATGTGAAATGGAGGGGAATAAAAAGGAAGCAAAACATCAAAAGATGCAGCCTTGCTTTCTTCTCAGTCATTAACTGTAGTTTCTCAGTTTCTTTTGCATAACACACACACACACACACATACATATATACTGTTCGCCTTGTTTCTTAGATGCAGTTAAATATTTCTTCTTCAGGATGGGACTCTTACTCTCTTTAACTCAGTTTTATTCCTTTATGCTGTTCCTCAAATGATCTGTACTGCACAGGACAGTGCACTCCCAAGTGAACTTGTCTGACCTAGTCTCAGTAGTACAGCAAAGACTTGCTATCTGTGGCAGCAGCATTCTTCCCATTAAGGTGGTATTCATGCATTTAGTGCATGCATTTCTGAATGGTGTTCCTAACAGTAGAACATTTTCTAGGCATCTTTAAAACAAATTTTCTTAGGAGATAAAATAAATGGCCAATGGTTCTGACTTAGAAGGTAAAATCCAAGTAACAATGCACTGCTTACGCATGAAGGCTTAGAGAAATGCAGGATTTCATAGTGGCAATCATATAAACAAATGTCTTAATACACCATAAAGTCTCTTTCATTTAGGGCAATTTTCTCATAACTGTCAATCCCCTCCAGAGCCCTGTAACAGATATCCCCTCGTGCCCAGGCACTGCCCTGCTGCAGTAGCCCTGGAGCAGCTGATCTCTCCTTACAAGCAGAAAATTACCCTTTCATAAGCATGAATATCTTCTGGGCACCGTATGATAAAAGAGGATGTCAAAATATAACCAGTGATCCCTCTTTCTTCTCCCAGGCTGCACCAGCCAAAATGCTGAGTTTCAGCTGCTGATATTTCTTAGTCCCAGTGTTTTTATTATGTGTACATTTAGTTTGTAGTGAGAAAATATTTTTCATTATTTTGAACTTATAAATCAGATTCAAACAACACTTAGGATGAAAAGAACACCCCCCCAAAACTAAAACTGAGATAAAAACCAGACCTAGACTATTGCAAAACTTCTGCTGTGCTTAATAAAATAGATTAAATATTGATTGGGTCAAAGAAAGGTTGATTCTGTAACCCCAAACTCTGAAGGCCCCTGTTAGATAAATGTATGAAACCAGGTTCAGTTTTATGCAGGATGAACTTAAGATTGTGTCTCCTGCCTTCCAGGTCATCACACAGGTCACTGATCTCACCAAAGAACAATAAGGATTGGTTTGTTTCATATTTTTTAACTTTTATTCCCCAATCTCTATCTTCCTTGACACTAATACAATGAAAAAAGTCTGAACAAAATTCATTATTATTGCAGAGAGGGAGTGAAAAATACTGAAAAGTTCAAGTGTTTTGAAAAATAGTATTCTCACTTTTCAGGTAGTCTGTCTATTAAATTATAATGTCTAGCAGTAAATGCAGTGCAACATAGTTATACTCTCATTTGGAGCAGTCTTCCAGTACATTGGATTTTTGGTAATGTGTTTATTCACTCTATCCTCGTTACAGAAATAATAAACAAAATAGATCTGTGCACTTTGAAATCCCTGCAGAAGTCAGTCATCTCTCCAAACATATGGTCTGTTTACTTTCCCAAAAGCAAAATAATATCAAAACCCAAAGACTTCTCTCTCTTCCAGTGCAACAGACCTGGAAATTCATTGAGTTTTTGCTGTGTGTTTTGATCCCCAACCAGTATTTCAGAGCAGAAGGCCAGAGCACTAACCAGGATACATTAGGCTGTCGAGCCACCATGCTACAGTGATTTTGACATTATTTTTTAATGAGAAAAAAAATAACTGACCTTGTAGGGACTTGCACCCAGAAACCTCTGGCTACTGTCCAGCCAGAAGTGCACTTTCGGAGCAAGTATGCCATGACTAGGACTAGTGAACAAGACTGATTTTTTTTGCCACTACGGAGTCATCAGTGGCTTTCCCAAGAGATTTCTAGTTTTGCCATGTGCAATTGCATGTGTCTTGCCTTAGTTGCAACATTCTGCACATATGGTAATAGATCTGACGCTGAGATGCTTGAAAACGATTCGTCTTCTCCTCCAAAAACCATCTTTTATAAATGATATTTATCACAGAAGTGTGTGTTGCTGTCAGCATACTTTCAGATGTTGCAGGTGCAATGCTAGCAGTCTTACTCAACATGAACAAAAGGGATAATATGTCATAACTTTGTTAAAAAAAATCCCCCATTGTAGTTAGAAATACAACAACATCATCTGTAAAAAAAATACTGAGGACTTTATAATAAAGGAAAATGCATCTAGACTGCATGCAAGAATCTGTTCTCTAATGCAGACTTTTACCACATCTTGCTTAAAAACCTGTAAGAAATTACGCTTCTTGGTAATATTGCAGTTTTATCAGGCCCCTGATAAAATTCTCTTTTATTAAGTCTGTGATAATTAAATTGATGATCTTTCTTTCCTTCTTCTTTTTATACCACAGTATCAGAATAGCTCTGTTCAATGTGGCAGCTTCATTCCATGGCAGATA
Organism: Clamator glandarius; assembly: GCA_033459285.1. Taxonomy (NCBI): domain Eukaryota; kingdom Metazoa; phylum Chordata; class Aves; order Cuculiformes; family Cuculidae; genus Clamator; species Clamator glandarius. The sequence continues at coordinate 1,407,299 of JAUNZM010000032.1, forward strand.
GGGCAGTTGTCATAGAAAATCCATACGACATGTGGATAACTAGATGATGTTCATCTCTTGACCGGCAATTTGCTTTTTATTTAGCAAGTTCTTTCAATCTAAATATCATGGGCTGCAAGTAAAATTGCACATATTTCCAGTGCCCAAATCATCAAGCGTGTAGACATTCTGACACTGGAGAGCCACTAAATAAGGCTGTTATGTTTCGTATCTTGTGTAAGGCAATGATAAATGAAAGCATTGAGCACTCCTGTTATTTGAAAACAAGTTCAGTACTTACTAAAATCTTGCAGGCTTTATAAAGTTATGGTGTTATGAACCTTCCAATACAGATTGCTTTTCTAAAAATATCTTTCTGTTCTGCTTGAAGGCCTATCCTCATTTTCTTTCTTGGACTAAATTAATCTCAGTGTAATTCAACTCCTAATAAACTTCTTAAAAGTGTAATTTCTCCCAGTTTTCATACACTTTTTTCCATAATGCTAGTAAAAAGAACCAACATTGTCAAGTATTTATTTTAATTTTTTGCATCCCACATGCACATACACCCCATGAAACTCTACCCACGGTACTGACAATCAATCTGACAACATAATCAGTCAAATTTTACCCAGTGACTGTTTCTTAGGTAACTAAACACAGTCACAGAAATGAATGCACAATACAGAAATAACCCCCAAATTTACATGTGGCAATTCCATTATTTTTCAGTAAAATCTGGAAATGTTTTGAAGGCGTAGTGCAAAGGTGAAGTATGTCTGGTGCACAGATTGTGAATGTACTGCTGTTGATGGGAGTGAAATCCAATCTAGTACCAACAGAAGGTCCTGATGCAAGTCCCTAAAATAGGTCTTCATCATTTGAGACGTAGGTGATGTGTAAGCCCCGTATTGAAGATGTATAGTAGGGCTGATTCTGCTGTTGAGGGAGCTAAGGCTAGAAGGAATGCACTGTTTCTGAAGATTTGTCTTTTCTTCTTGGTTTTATTGCTCCTTCCTTTTCACATTCTAAAATATTTTCCTAAGTTATAAATCTATCTGAAGTAAAATTTTAGGAGGCAAGGGAAAAGTGAGATATTGTTTAACACACTGAAATAACTCTCTTTAAAGGGTCTATTCAGAAAAAGCACTAGACCAAGTGGCATTTTTAATTTCTCTCTTTTTTTTTTGTTTTTTTGCTTGTAAGAGTTTGTTTCTGCTGTACCAAACTTTCCTCAGCAAATAATGTTGTCAGCTAGAGTTTTATACCCTTTTGGTCACCATTGAAAAGGTGAGGCAGAGGATAAATTATATTCTTCCTGCTAAAGTCAGCATGAGTGAGAATATGTCATCAAATGAAACGTCCTTTTCTTTGCCTAAGTTAGTTAAAGGGTATCTAATTATTTTCTAACTTTCTTAATAGAGTAGATGTTTCCTTTTATAATTTGAGGTTTAAAACTGAAAATATTGCTTCAGAGATATAATACTGTCTACAAACAAAATACAGATTGTGTTTGTCAAGAGACTGGTCAAACAAGTCAACCAGAATAAGCTAGATTTTGCTGCTGGCCGCAAATGCAACTGCTTTTTAGTTAGATTAGGGACAAGTAAATATATTTATGTTTTAAGGCAATTAGTTATTTGTCTAAGGGAATATGCAAATTAAATGACTGGTGAAGGACAATAATAAAAGTTCTAACAAACCAGAGAATTTTTGGTGGTAGAGGCCTACTAGGAAGGTGGACTGGCTAGCCCTTTATGGAGGTTCAATAAAATTGACTAGATGGAGCTGCAGAAGTGCAAAAAGGTGTCTTTGGTCAACAAGGGATAAAAATGATAACATCTAAGAGTGTCAGGGTCTCCAAGATGTTAAATGTCTATGGATATTGTAGGTTAGGGCACTTCAAAGGGATATAGGGGGTGGGAAGTGGGCAAGAAGGGTAACTGAGTTAAAGGCTTGGATGCGGCAGCTTGATTTATTTCCCTTTTCCTACGTGGCTTCATATGTATGCTAGCTGCTACACTGACTTGGGCTTTGCTGACTGCAAAAGAGATGTGACTTGGAGGAAATGCAACACACAACTCTTTTTTTGTTAGCAATCCAGCAAAAGAGAGTAGCTCCCTTCTCAAAGTTCAGTTAAAAAAAAATAAGCATGCGTGTACAGACACCTGCACATGAGAATCCATTCTGGAAAAAAAATGAAATTTCCAACCACTGCTGAGATTTTATAGCTTCATTTCTTCGTATTTATTTTCATAATGGGAGAGTCTTCACTTCTCTTCCTCTCATCCCAGCTCAATATCCACAGCTGACCACAGGGAATTCCGATTGCTGCTTTTTATTCAGCCAGAACTGGGTTTTTATTTTCAGGGTGTTATTCTTCCCCAACTGGTCTTTTTGACCTATCTTTTTATTTTCCTTTCTGATGGTTGTATTTGTAAATAAGTTCAGTTTGTCATGAACTGTGCTGCGAGTACTCAGCTAGACTGATACCCATATTTGAGCACTCACAGCAAAAATATAAAGGTACTATAAACATTTTAAATTGCTTTAGACTATCAAAAGTGTTCTGAATTTTTTTCACTGCCTCAAAGTTTTTGTGTGTACTTTATTCTGAACATTCTTAGAGAGGGCATTGGACTGTAACATACAAATTTCTGTAAGGCTTCTCCTGTTACACTATAAACTCTTCAGGTAATTTTAGTTTCCAAAGAGTAATAAAATAATACAGAAATTTAATATATAAAAAATAGGTCAAATAGTTTCAGACCAAGGAAAAAAGGATAGCTTCTATGATATTATCAAAATAATATCCTGACAAGAGAGCAACATCTTGGTCCAGAAGCACTCCAAAATCATTCAGAAGAAATCCAGGTATATTAGTGAATGCACACATCCTTCTGCTCCCAAAACCCAGAGGACTCATCATTGACACTTACCGCTAATAATAAAGTGCCAGAAATCATCTGAGGGCACAATGAATGTTGTTGCTGGTTGGATTTCAATTCATTAATTACCAGTCAGGCATAAAACCTTCAAATACATGCTTTTCCATAACTTCCAGAGGTCTATAGCAGTGCTCTGTTACCTGAAAAAGCTTCTGTGGACCAAGTGGCCAAAAAAATTCTAACTGTGAAACATAAATACTCTTATAGGATAATCAATAATCCAGAGGCTGTAATGAGGAATAAAAAAAGAACAGGAGAACAAAGAAATGTGTCTCTGTAATTCTCCATTACAGACATCTTTCAAAAAAAAGTTGTTTACCATTGCTTCTTGCTTATTCTGTGAATGAGATTCACAGCAGAAGAACTTCGTGCAAGTGAAAGACTGAACCTAAAGTATTTGCTAGGGAGCGGCAAATCTGAATATAAGCTGAAATGCATTTGGTGCATTTTTGTCAGATGATTTACTTCTCTAACTGGCAAGTAAATAAGCAGGATAAATACCACGTAGAGGCTAATTAAGCTGTGTTCTCCCTGGGAAAACAACTTCATACTAGCTGGTTAGGACAGTTATAAACTTGAAGAAGCAAAAGAAAAAATGTAACCTTAGGAAGAAAAGATAATGGAAAACATGTTGTGTGGTTATACAGTAAGTCCTGGGATCTGTAGAAGGATGTGCTGTGCCATTGTAGAATGATATGGTCCTTGCTTCTTTTGTTGCTATGTTGTACCTTGGCTGATAGTTTAGCTTAAATAAATTCTACTACTTCTTTCATGTGAAAAGAGCATGTGCTTCTAATTCTGGATATTATTTCATAATTTGTATGTAGTTTTCTTCTCTTTTCTGATCACTGAGGTAGGCGCTTGAGATAGGAAGGAGAGCAATTGATGATAGGACTGAATAAAAATCAGTTGTTGCAATGTAAGGAGTAGGAAGCTGAAGAAAATTGTGGCGATAAAAAACCAACAACATGTTACCTTATCAGACATGTTATGTATTTTAGTTACATACATGTTTTGCCAGTGCCCCAAGAAATGCTTCAAAGTAGAATATCCCTGAGGAATCTTGGAGAGAGGTCTGGGTTTATTAGCAATTAGTCCTGAAGCACTACAAAGAAAAATCTCTTTTCCTGACAGAGATGGCAAAAGCATGCGATAGGCAAATATATGGGTGCACGTCTGAAATAATGTTTTTATGAAACTTAGAATGAAGGAACAATTATTGCACTGAAACATGTTTCCAACTCAGAAATGCACCAAGTAACTCCTGAGTGAAAAAGCCTGGTTCTGTGGTGCTGTGTTCACGCTCACAATGGGGTGAAAAAACCCTTGATCTGCTGCATGAGTGAATATATTTATAATTCAAAACAGAAGCTGCATGTTGATCAGGAGATCTGTTGCTATTCCTGCCATTGTAAAGTAAGGGTTTGCCTGCTGTAAGTGCACAAGTAAATAGCACTCTATTATAAAAGCTGATGTTTGCCTCAAAGTTATGGACAAAAATTTCCTTTTTTTGTGGTAATTTATAAAATCTAATAAGATAATTAGTGGTCTAACACAAGTCCATAAAAAGCTTGAATTCAAACTGTTTGGAATTGCAGTGGGAACAAACCTACTACATGCTGGTTGTGGTCTTCTGGTGTAGTATATATAGGTTAAAATGCTGTCATTGCTTAAACTCTCTACTATCCTAATATGAATTTCCAAGTAAATCAGGGCAGATTTCCCATAGCTCCCATTTAAAACAAAAATAAAATACATTGTGCAGTTCTTTTACATAAAAATCAAAAGTAGCACTTTGGAAAAATTATAAGGCAATATGTGCTCTGTCAAAATGAAGCAGTTAATTTGAGCAAGAAATAGCACATAAAAAATACAGCCTGCCTTTTTGTTGTCCTAATTGGATGGTTTTATAATGACAGATTAAAACCACTGCAAAAGTAAAACACAAATGATGTTTTATAACCTGCTTAGTATTTCAGCAAAAGATTCTTTTCTGTGCTAACCAATGAATCATACACTGCTGCACGTAGAAAGTAGCAATAACTTTGTTTAAGATGCACTGACATTCTCGTTGTTATTACTTTTAAATTAATATGAGGTACTGGAAGACATTTCAGGTGCTACTGAACTTTATAGCTTGGGCTAATTGTTTATGTTCATGGTATGAATTCAATAAAAGCCTGTAAGAAAGAGGTGCTGTGAGAAATGAATGGCAAATGAATATACAGCACAAGAATGCATTTGCAGAAAACCATGTCATAATAATTAGAGAAATATGAAAAAGTGTGTAATTTGTATTGATGTTTGAACACCTGAAAATAGTTAATATGAAATATTGTCTTACTATAGAATGGAATTTTCTTTTCTTAGATCTTTTTTCTAGATTTCATGTGTTGGAGTCCAAGTATATTAAATCTGGCACTAAAGAAATGGGTAGCTGTCAAACGTAGAACAACACAAGGAATAGCCTTCAACACCAACATGCAGTGTTCTTCTTGCCTCATCTTTTCTATTGGGGCATATTAATTTACTGTATCAATTAATGTATTTACTGCCTTTGAAACATGTTTTGATCTTTGGGACAAGCTATACTACTTTGCGCTTAGTATACTATTAGATTTCCCCAACATTATTAAAATACTTAATGCATTTTAACCATCAGTTCTCAACAATAAGAGTTCCCTGCAGCTTATCAAGGCAATAGGAACAGAATTCCTAGCTGATAGAAATAAGGACAAGTGTTATCCTCTTGGCACAAAAAAATGTCACTTTGCACACTGCTTCATTATAAATATTTGAAAAAATGATTGATCTATAGACTTGCCTGGAGTTAAAATGAGAATACACAGCTTCTAAATACCAACCCCTTAAAAGACAGGTAGTTGGACTTTACAGCCAGTTCAAATGGAACTGATGCTTTCAGTTGTTTTACACAGCTACAATTTTCCACAATACAAGGAAATCTAAACACAATGCAGAGGAAGTGTTCCAAATAAATTATGTATCTACCTATTTCCAAAGGAGTTACAGACTTCAAAATATCTATCTTCTTACTGAAAAATAACAAGATATACACAATATGTCCAATGGGAAAATAGTCTTATTGCTATTAGCATCAGACTTCAAGTTTTTCTTGAACAGGAAGAACCTTTTTTCTTTTATGAGTTTGTGAAGTACAGCAGAGGGGTACAGTTTAGTTATCTTGCCTCTCCCTCTTTCCAATAATATTAGTACTTGTACCTGTTTTTATTGAGTATTAAAACCAATGTGTTCATAATTAAGATACTACTTGCAGTTCACGAGCACATGAAAATGTTGAAAAAAATCAATAAATGATTAGGAGAATGCTTCAAGACAGAAATAAAATCAGGAGAGTAAATATTGAGTACATCTTTCTAGGCCTTTGAATGAGTCGAAAAATATGTCTGCTTAAGCAGTCTATACAGCTTGCTGTCACTTGATTTAAAAAAATCATCTCCCTCTTGCACTACTGATTAATGAATAAATTCATTTTCTTCATCAATGGTTGAGTTTCCCTTTTCCCAGCTGTTGTAACACAAGAACTCCTCTAAGCAGGACTAATTTTCATTAGATTTCACTCAGCTAAGCCACATAAGGCTTCTTCATAGAAATGTAACTAAACAGACTCTATTTATATGTAGATAATTTCAAATAGATAAAGTTGACATAGGTCAGGTACTGCATGAACTTTTATTTTTTTCTTCTCATCTTAAAAAGAAGAAACACGTGTTAAGATAAAGGGTTTCAAAATTTAGGTTGTTCTAATGATGTTATTAGGAGCAGCAGCAAGTACTACAATGACTTTAAGCCTTGTCTTCAAAACTAGGTATTACAAACAATTTTGCCAATTGATACAATTTCTAAAGGAAAGTGCTTAAAACTGCCAAAGCCACTGTAACAGAAGGTGTACTTCACAGCTTCTATCAGCTCTAAATGTGAGTTAACTGAGATGGTCACTACTTAGAGTACATGTAGATTTTATTAGGGAGGAAGGGAGAAGGATCTGAGAACATTCTCCTTTCAAATAACAGGAAAAGATTCTAATCAAAGATGTTTAAGACTAGCCAAACAATTGCATATAGGTCACAAGGGCATGATGCTGACTGGTCTTCAGCTCACTCTCCAGTGTAGAGCAAGAGGTGCAGGCAGGACCAGAGACTTCATATAAATCAACACTTGGCTACATGACTTGTTATGGCCAGAGCTATCTGGGCTGCATCAAAAGAAGTACGGACAGAAGGTGGAAGGAGGTGATTAGCACTCTCAACTCTGCTCTCTGACACTCCACCTGGAGTATTGTGTCCAGCTCTGGATATCTAGCATAAGGATGATATGGAGCTTGAGCTCCAGTAGTGGGCCAAAGGGCTAGAGAACCTTCCCTATGAGGACAGGCTGAGAGAGTTGGGCTTGTTCAGCCTAGAGAAGAGAAGGATCCAGGGAGACCTTATAGCAGCCTTCTAGTACTTAAAGGGGGCCTACAGGAAAACAGGGGAGAGTATCAGGGAGTATTTTAAGCAGAAGGAGGGGAGATTTAGATTAAATATTAGAAATAATTTTTTCCTGTGAGGGGGTGAGGCAGTTGAACAGGTTGCTCAGAGAAGTTTGAAATACCACACCCCTGGAAGAGTCTGAGACCAGGCTCGATGAGCAGCCTGATCCAGTGGAAGTTGTCCCTGCCAATTTCAAGGGATTGGAACTGCATGATCTTTAATGTCCCTTCTAACCCAAACCATTCCATAATTCTATAATTACCTTCAATCAATTAAGTCAATGATACTCTAAAAATATGAGATCTAAGGAGTAAAAATTTGTCATACTAACCTGGTCTATTTTCAAATTTGATCTGATGTGCTTCTCTGGTTACCATGAACAGATAACATGAACAATTTGTTTAATTGTTAAATGAAGGATAAAGCCTGCAATGTGCAGACTAATTGCCTGATCATCTGGGAGCTGTTGCTGTGTCTCATTTGGCTGGCGCCTGACAGAAATGACACACGTCAGCAGTACCTGCTTGTTTTACAGCATCACAAATGCAGCCCCCACCCAAGCAAAAAGATATAGAGAAAGCATTTCTTTGATATTGAAAACATCTCCAGATTTATTAAGGCTGATAGGAAACCAAACAAAAGAAGTAAAAAACTACTCAAATAGGGAGGTTTGTTTGAAAATATACTGTGCATCTAAACAAGAATAACACATATCAAAGGTATTCAGAGGGGTTTCATAGTAGAAATTCACAAGATAAAGATCCACATCTGATTTAATACAGAACATCAATACAAAGTTAAATGAATTTAGGAAGTTTCGAGCATTATAAACAACAGAACTGTTTGTGTAACTATCAGCCATGTGAAGGTAGAATATGATCTTTGTATATACCATTGATATATTCAGGAAAAAAGTATATCTTTTAAGTTTTAATTGAAAGGACTCATGGAAATGGAGTTAAGTATGTTCTGGTACTCAAGTGAAGAAAAGTGCCACAAATTTGGGTGGAATGATTTATAAAATGTATAAAAGAAAACAAAACTACAGATTCAAAGGTTTACAAAACCCAACTGTGTCCCTAGCAGAGAGAACTCCATGAAACTGAAGCACTTTCAAACTAGTCGATTCAAGTGTCCCTTCAGTGTGGATTAGATTCAACATTTCTCTATTTATATGCTGTTGGTACAAAGAACTGCACATTGTTCATTTTTTTTCTAGAGCTGCTGTGCCTCTGAGCAATGCTTTTCAGTTTATTTCACAGTCTATGATATAGTCCATAATTTTAATAAGTATTCTAGTTTAAACAGAGAATATAACTGTCAAATTACCATTCAAAAATCTCTAGGAAAGGAAGAAAAAAAGACATTTATTACCCTTAGATGTGGCTTCTCCAGGGAAAATGATTTCTGAACATTCCACAGGTAGATTTTGCAACTTTCTGTTTGATTTTATTCTTATGAGTCAACCTACAGTAAAAGTTCTTTCTGGCAAAGCACAAGGAGCAGAACACAGTCATTTTCTTTTTGCTAAATACTTAGCTTTGCTCGAGCAACAAAACGGAAGCAGGTCACTTTAAAAAAAAAAAAAAGAAAAAGCTGTAGATTGTGGAAATGATTGATGACAGGTATGCTGAGCACAGAAACACCTTTATTCAGTAGGGTGCCACGTTCAGAAATTCCCCTTGCTTTTGAGTAATAGCGTAAGAAAGCCCCTCCCTGCTGGGAAATTTTGAAGTCAGGCGTAAAAGTTCTGTGTCTCTCTACAGAGAAAATTTATATCTGAAATGACAGCTATGACTACACCTTTGAGATAGCTTTCAGGGAAGGAAATAGAGTGCACCTGAGTGTCAGTGCATGAAATAGCATGAGAAATGGATAGTGTTATTAATACAAGGTCCTAAATACTTTAATGGGAAGAAAAATTTACCATCCATGGATGCATGTTCCACTTTATTAGAAGCTTTATTGCTTCAAGGATGGAGGGAAGATCCTATTACAATATGTTTCAAAGGCACTTCTCATTGTTCAGCAAAACTATATTCAAACAGAAAAGGAATTGTCTGCTGCTTAGTTAGATGGTTGCCATTTTCATATTATTCTGAATCCACAAATACATCCAGGGTAGGAACTGCAGGAGCATACAGTATGGCCTTTTGATTATGTTTCACTCTAAAGGACATTTCCTACATGAGTTTTTAACTGACATGACAATTATTTTGGCCAAGCTAAATGTGAATGTGTTAATCCAAGAAGGAAATCTCATTTTAGCCCATCTCAGGACTTACATAGAGATAAAAAAGAACACCGTGCTGGAGTGAGAGCTCTTTATAAAAATATGTGGATAATAAAATCCATGGCTACCTTAAAGGAAAAGATGTAACTGAAAGAAGAAGGAGATACTAAGTTGGATCATATGGAAGACTTCAGAAGGTACAGTCTGAGGAATATGTTCTGCCACATAAGTCTTGAGAATGCACAAAAATCTATCAAACAGCCATAAAAATCTTCAGTGACTTATAAAAAAAATCATATGGAAGAAGGTTAGATAAGAAAAGAGCATAATGACTTCAAAGGACGGAGCAGCACAAACTGAGGTAAAATTTTAAAATAAAAATACATTTCTGAGGGTGAGATGAATTTTTGTTCAAAATAATAATTAAAAAAAAAAACAAAAGAAGACATTACCATGCTCAGAAGTTCAAAGGCAAAACTAACAGACTACAGAATATGCAGACATGAAGGGAGGAAATTATTCTCCATGCCAGATAGCCAATAAAAAGTCTATATCTCTTTACATCCTAGATAGGGGATATAAAATGTGAGTAGGCCTCGTAACATCCATCATGAGTGAAGTAAGACAGCACAGGACCTGCCACCTTGCAATGACTCACAGTGTTGTGCCACAGCTGCATTTTGAACTGCTTAAAACACTCCTGGTAAACAGTAAAGGATCAGAAATTACCATCATTGCTCAGAGCCTGGAATGCACAGGCATTGTGCTTGGGCTTCCTGTTTGTTACTGTTATTTTCAATGGGATGATCCTCTGCAGGTATATTACTACCATTATTTTCACTACTATTTTTAGTATAGTGGAAGTTTCTTTGGAGGTGGAGTGCTGTCAGTCCTGCTGGAGCTGTGCTGGTAATCTGTGAGGCAATTGATTCAGCCTGTCAGTTTACTAAACAGATTCTGCAAAGATGAACACATCAGAAGTTGTGTTCCAGCACTGCTGGCTTCTTGATGCTTTATTTTTGACCCAGATGATTCATTTTGTCTTGCTATGACATCCACGGGAAAGCAGTGGGGTCTGGATAGGGCTCAAGAGGATACTTGCACGTTTCCCTTTGTATACCTCTCAGGATCATGAGCCTTTTTACTTTACAGCAGCATGAAAGATGGCTTTTTCCCAAATGTGCATCAGATAAAAGTAAAAAGGTCACTCTTTGATGTGACTTCACAACAGCTATAGAAAAGAAGATAACACTGAGGACATACACCTAGCTATTTCCAACTACAGTCCCATACTCAGTAAAAACAGCCGATTTCCTTAACTGTATTTTGGTTTGATATTAGTCTTTTAGTTATTTATCCACTTCAAGCTACACAACATCCAGGAACTACAAAATAACATACAAGTATGCAGCCAGTGCCTGAAAATTTTAGTCTGAAAAGTAAATCCTCCAGAGAACTTCATATGAGAAATATGAATTAATTAGGCTGTTTACATCAAATGACAGCTAAATAAATTAGGATTTTCAAATTTTAGAGGCAACATCAAAGATGTTACTTACCTAAAATTGTTGCAGAATTTATTTTGTATTGTAAGCACTCTGAGATCTGGGGCTTATAGATGGAAAATATCTCTTAAATCACTGCTAAAAAAAATCACAGCAATAATTTTTTGGGCATTAAACCTATGCTCTATGTAGGTAATTTGATATTTTTGTACGTGATGACAGTGATATAAAATATCTGCACACTTCCGCAATCTCTTTCACCATTTCATTACTGATGCTTTTATCTCCTATGGCTGTTGGATGTAGTTGCTGTTACAGACTGACACACACAACTGTGAAATTCGTCCAAGAGGGACAATCAAATCTCTGTCTTATTCTGTGGTTTAGTCATCTGTCTGCAGCCCTGAGCACCCTGCAGGGTTATTCTTCTGCTCCAGTTACTGGAGAAAGCTTTGCAGAAGAGGTGAGTCTTGCACATCAACCTGATCATAACAGGACTTTTATTTTTTTTTTTGAATACTCCTTGTGAGAGGGAATCCTGAACTTAGATGTTAATGGTACTATGAGAGGGCTCTAGCAAAGCAGATTTACTTTAACACAATTTCCACCATGTCTATTAGCTCTATTAAAAACAGAAAAGCAATATTGTATTTGTATTTTGTCCTTCACCTTGAGCCAGTTCTTTCAGAAGTTACATACTCTAAGTCATCTGACATTAGACAGATCTCCCAAATGTGAATTAGGACATAGTCTGATCTTTCCTGTTTCATATATTTTTGTAGCTACAGAAAACCAATATTCATATTAGAAGCTTCAATATCACCATGTGAACTAAATTAATGCAAAAGCAAGTATGTTCCAGTCAGAGAGGAATCACTGCATTGCACTTGGTTAGTAGAAAGGTAATGCCTGGACAGAAATATATTTCAACTTGATGTATTTAGTCAAAAATGAAAGTCAGTCTATTATTTTCTTATAGATTTGTAACAGAGTCCCTTCTTTGAGGCATCAAGAGAAGAATCTTGCAGAAATGACAGGTACCTGAGGTCAAGGTAAATATATTGTTCAAATGAAATTGGAAAGAACTGAAAGACGCTCCCAGGCAAAGAAGTTTACTTTAGAAACAGTTTCTATAAGCTTATAGGTAGACTAGGGCTATTAAAACCAATAAAGAATTCTAAAGAGATAAAGCTGAAAACAGTGAGTTTTGTCTGATTGTTTCACCTTTAAACCAAAATCACAAATCATTGACTGCAATCCTGAGCCACAAAAACCAACAACAGAATTTCCGAGAATTTTAACAGACTATTACTTCAGTTTGGATAATTTACTTAAAGTCAATTAAAAAGAATGCAAAGGGTGACTATTATGAAATTCACAGGAGAAGCAATTTTAACAGTTCTGCTGAATATTTGAATCTCTCTTCTTACATACAATGGGATTTTACTGATGGCTTTTTATAGTCAGATTGCAGTACATACAGATTTACTCTTTTCTCTTCTTTAAGTTTAAGCCTGTCTAGATCTTGAGGCTTTCATCCAGTTTTCAGCAAGATTTTGGTGTCTTTCAAATGTAAATCTGATTCAAATTAATCACAAAGTGAGCATCATCTACTTTGTCAATTGATGCCCACTGCTCAGTATAGTGCTAAGGGAAGAGAAAGAAACAGCTGCAGGGATGAGAAGCAAGAAACTTTATTAGCCCTTGCATTGTTGCAAAGTTAGAATCATTTGTGTATTTTTTCTTAGAGATATTTTTAATCTCTTTTTTTTTCCTTAGATATTTAAGGAGCTACATTGTACATTAACAATAGCTAGTTACCCTCAGCCATCTTGTGTTGTATGCTAGAAAAAAAGTATAAGAAATTGTATCTCAGTGTTTTCCTATGTAAACATTAAATCAGCATATATGGTAGTGCACATGCCTGAAAAAAACTGCGTTGGTACCAATGCAAATATTAAGGCCGTGTGCCTAATGTTACAAAGTTCTGTAGTGGCACCATTAACACCAGCAAGGTAGGTAGTTTAGGGTAAAAATTAACCATAATGCTGCAATGTTTTGAACTTACTTTAATTTAATTAAGAAGAATGATTTAGTACAACTACAGTATTGCAAAAAATATACTAACATAGTTGTGTTTATACAGTTGCATGCATGTAGAAGCAAGGAAAAGCTCTCAGCTCAAGCAGTTCTACACCCTTATTCAGAGTGTTTAAAAAGATCATGATTTCTGTAGGCTAATCAAGCTGTATCTGCTTGCACTAGCTCTTACCTAGCCAACTCCCAGAGAAATTCCACCTCCTGTTTCTGTCTGATTCCTTTCAGATGGGGAGACGGGTCTTGGTCTCAAGAAAGTAAGTTCATCTGCTTTCTTATCTTATGTTTTCACAGGCACAAATAAAGATTCCCAAATGACTTTACTTACACATATTTCACCGTTCTTCCCCCCCTTCTCTTCAAATAAACAGTTTTCACAGCTCTATACAAATTGCAGGAAAAGATATCTTTATCTACAGACTGAGCAGACAGACTTGTAATTAAAAATATACTTAGAAAATAAAATCATCTCCCCCTCTGATGAAAATTCAAGATACCAAACACGGATGGAAATTTTCAAGCTCATTTGGGAAAGTGGAGCCCCTAAGTTTCTCAACAGCTGCACTGCCCATCAAATATAGGTGAAAGCCAGTGGGAAAGTGACTGAGCACATCCATAGGAATCAGCCAAAACACCAGATCCAACATTTTCCACACTACAAAATATAACAAGGAGAGCATTGTAAGTGGAGTTCCTCAGCTCACCTTAATCATTATGTCTGGAATAACTGTTAATGCCGTTCCTGAACAGAAGCTTTACAGGAAGTAAAGCCCATCAGGTAGCAAAGAATGCACCCTGATCACAGCAAACTGCAGAGGAAAGCGAAAGAGTGTCCTTCCAATTACATCTTTGCAAGAGAGCAGCTACTGAGCTGTGTGTATGAAAATATAATAGGTACACTAATTGGACCTGGCCTGTGGAAAGAAAACTTCTTTTTATTCAGCTGCATTATCACTCATGGAGTAATAAGTAAAAACAAACTCCATTCAGAGTCATTTGGCACTCATTCCTGTCTGGGTTTGAATACTGTAAGTAGTCTCTACATTGTTCTGTTATCTCCATCACTGCAATTTCAGACTGTTCAGACTCTGAACTTCTGGTGCTGTGAAGTTGTCTACCTTAAGCCAAGTTGCTAAGAACCCTAAAAAACTGGCAACCACTAGAAACGCTTTAGAAAGCCCGAGATATTACCATATCACCGAGGCCTGTGTTTGGAAAGATAGGCTTGTTGCTACTGTTTCCATTTTTGTGCCCAATCTGGGTCAGAGGAATGTCAATGAAACTGTTTCTGGTTTATGCACCTGAGAACAAAGATTCCTCTACTGAATTTTTTTTTTGCATTAATCCATCCATAAAAAGTCACATTTGATCACAGATTTGATCAATATAAAGTGTAATAATCCCAACAGAAGAATGATCTGCAAATAACATTCAGTAGTTGTTAAGATGCCAGAATAAGAAAAAGTCCTCCTTGTGTGAAAAAAAAAAACAAAAACATTTCACAAAAGACTGGAATCGTTACTCTTCTATACTGTATTGTTCAATGGGAGTAAGCAGTGTTGTGTCCTCTGCCAGAGGCAGTGCTGTCATGTCCACAGTGACACAACTGTTGGGTTCCCTTTTATTGTCAGCAGAGTTGCCCTACTAGAAGGACACAATGCAGCAAGGGAACTGAAACCATCTCATCCCGGTAGCCACATAGCTGCTTCACTCATTTGCTACACTTCAATACAGTAAGCAATTTCTCTACAAGGAGATCTCCTCTGATTAAAAGATCTGAGCATTTCCGTTCTTGGTCCTTAGGGCTTTGCACTGAAAAGCCACAAAAACACAAAGCCATGTTATCACAAGCAGAGGCCTACAGATGGGACAACCAGTTCCTGAAAAAAAGACCTGAGCAGCTTTAGAAAAACCAGCAGTTTGTGACACGAGTGTTTGCACAACACAGATTATTTCTTTCTTGATGTTTATCTTTAATTTATATTACAGCATCTAGAGAAGAAAGCCTGATCTTTGTTTAGTACTGCTCAGCATCAGTCATTTACACCAGTATCAAATTAATTTAAAATAGTAAAAGAAAATAAATATTTTCTTACAAATACATTAAGTAGTATTTTGATTGCCATTACCACATTTAATCTCTTAAGCCTTAAGACTGGAGGATATCAGCACTTTTATCAACACATAGGCATTTGTGATGCCTATGCAAACACCTATAGAAAAAACAAAGCACTAAGCAAAAATTGGACAACGGCATAATGGAAAGACAGCATGTTTCATCCCATTTTTTTGAGTGTAGGGGAGAGCAGTGAGAAGGCAAGGTGTTATTGTAAATTACAATTATTTTTTCCACAGAAGCCTTGATTTTAAGCTTCTATTGTACATGACATTGCAGGGAGCTTGAAGTTCAATAAAGGAAAATGCATGCACATGGGAGCATTTTCTTAATTGGACTCTTGAGCTGAAGACTCAAATGTATTTCTAGTAGATGAAATGCTTCAAATTAAATGTCAAGATCTAGTAAAGAAGTGACACTTCAACAGAACTGCAGAAAGAAGCAAAACGGAAGAAATTCAAGGCAGCATTTATTAGCTGAGGATATATTCTGCATAGAGCAATTCACATTTTAAACCAATTTCTGCCTATCCAGGATTAATGATTGGGTGTCAGAAGTCAAGAATACAATGCAAAACCAGTATCAGAGAGGATAAGGAGACTCCTATGGAAATAACTAGAAAACGCATAAAACAGTTTAGAGAAAGACTAATCTCTTCAGCCAGTCTTATTAACACCAGTTGTATACCATTCCTGCTCTACTTTTTTCTGTAAATTTCTCTCTAGAGCCTTATTTACGTTTGTAGTCAATGCCTGGCCCAAGCAGAAAATCTCCAAAGGTACTTCTCTTCTCCTACCACTGGCACCTAGCTGACTCCTTCCACCTCCTGCAGGACTTTTATGGTTTGGTAGCTTTAGCCAGCTCAGTGCCCATCTTTTTCTCTTGGCTTTCCTCCATAGGGGTGCAGTAATGGTTCAACCCTTGCCACTTAATATGTTCTGGCTTCTCTTGTCCTTTGAAGACTTCTGCACTTGTAGTATTACTGGGATCCTTCATTTTCTATAGAGACCCTGGAATATCAGTGCTTCTGACCTCACTTTTACATCTTCTTTAAAATTTGAAAGTTTCCATGTATTTAGCGTGCCATTACTCTCTTGCCATGGACACCTCCAAATCTCTTTCACTCTTTAAATTATTTCCCACTACTCATCACCTATTTTAATTCAGCTTTCTCTTTTCAACCTGTCAGACACTTTTAACCCTGTCAGACACTTTTCACATCCATCTTTAACAATCCTTCCCCCTTTTTAAAGTGATACACTTTCTCCTATCACCTCTGACAATCTGTCCTTTTCCTGTTATTGACATCAAGGCACCATCATGTCCTGAGGCCTGATTCTCCTCCAGCTAATCCTCTCATGCTGCTTAAATTTGTGTGAGAACATACAGTGATTTTGCTGGCTTCCTGCACTTTGTATTGATTCTTCCTTTTCTCACCTTTGTCCTTTTTCTTTTGTAACACCCCAGATGGATCATGTTGCTGTCAGCCCTTGTTACAACTATGGTTCCCTCTTACCTGCCACTATACACATGCTCCACTGTGAAAACTCTTATGAACGTTTAATCTGAAAAACTAACAAACTTCTCTATACCATCTATCTTGATCAGTGCAGTCATTTGTGAGTCTAGAACTGACCTTAAAAGTCTTATCAACTCTGTTAAGAAAAAAAAAAATCCTCCAACTAATGATCCACTCTCACAACCTAGATTTCTGTCTTAAACTTTAATGTCCTTTTTGTATGTGCTGATGCAGATTATTAGATGTAGTTCCTTTTTGCCTTATTTTTTCCTGTTTCAATGTCTTCAGCATCTGAGAAGCATGATTTGTCAGCTTGTTTTCAGCTAAGCAGTGCTCAGGAAAGTCAAAGAAAGTCAAAACAAGAATATGGTTATTAGAAATAAGACTTAGATATAACGACAGATTTATGCTTCTATAGTTCGAAATGACAAAATGAAGAAAAAGGAATAAGGAGAGAGTAAGCAAGGAAATAAGGGCAAATGCAAGCTAAATTGTAGGCTGCACCAAGACTAAAGGTATCTTTGGACATAAGGAATTCATTATCTTCCCACCTGCACTGTCAGTCTCCATTTTTTTTCTTGAGGTTACAACATGCCCTCAGGTTTACCTGTTGCTGGGTTCTGACACTGCCAAGAAAACAGAAGTTCTTATTTTTCAGGACACAGATATCAAAATGTCAGTCTGAAAGGGAAAGAATTATGAATCAAATAATAATCAACCAGAAGCATGTGGCACCTCAGTTAAATAAATTAATCTTGAGCTAAACAGCTTTTGCCAATGCTGTAGCATATTGTGATTACAAAACATCATTGCTCTTGGGAGAGGTTTCCTGCAGCCGTCTGTTTCCAAGCTGTTTGCACAGCCACAGAGGAACTTGGCCCATCCACAGGCAAGACATGAGGTTAGGTACAGCTCTGAACTCAACTGGGGTAATAATATCACTCCACTGTAAATGCAAACATCCTGCTTTAAAAAGTTTGGTTTTTTTTAAGCAAACATAGTTTCTATTCCTTTCCAGGCAAAATTTTTTTTTCTAAGTGGCAAAAAAAGTTTTGGCCAAACAGTTTTGGCCATTGTTGTTTATTCTAAAGTTAATAATGGTTGTGTTTAGATCAGAAGTAATTAAAAACCTGATAAATGATCACATGATTTTTATTGTGATAATATTTCACTTCCAAGCAGAACATTTCCCAAAAACCACTCATGTAGGTATGAAATACGTTTGTATTTTGTAATCTTGAAAAGAAATATGGTTTTTTAAAATCTGTATCTTAAGTGGAATGATAAACAAATTACTCTAAATCCATTGCAAGCCACTGGGTTTTGCCCACAGCAACTCACATCCTGTGAAGAGACACTTTAAGCACGGAGCACTATTTTTCAGCTCTGTCATCTGTTTGTTGTGCATCAGAAACCATATTTATGCCATTTGAATATGTAGGTAGTATGAGACCTGTCATTATAATTGCATTTTTCAGAAGCATGCACAATGATAGTCTCATTTTTGCTTGCAAGATCATATAGTTAGGGAAATCTGTCTTTGCAAAGTGCATGGAGGGAGAGTCTGATTCTTCCTGGCAGTAGAACAGAGGTGAGGATGGATGTGCCTTATATGAATTTCCCAGCAAAACAGTGAAATTTGTGTATGCAACCTGAAACACACTCTTCAGGCTGCCACAGTCCACAGGGAGGAAGGCAAGCCCATCTCATCCTTGCAGCTGACTGGCCAAGATTGTGAACTGTGAGGAAAAGGATGCCTTCAGCCAAATACCTGGAAATAACAGAGTCTGAAGATTCCTCCTATGCCACTAGCTTCCTATGAATTTCTGAACTTTCATGCAGAGACCTTGCCTGGTTGTTTCTTCAAAATTAAAACAGCCACACGATACTTTCACTCTTTCCTGATATGATAGTCTTGCACATGGCTCAGCCTTTTGCAATAAAAAATGCCTAATTATCTCCTTCTGCAACATTTTAAAACTGAGATGTTTTCTGAGCTGATCTTTGAGACTATGCAATAATACTTCATTGCTATTTATCAGTAACATGTTCTGTAATGCATTACATGGCACTACTAGCATCTACATACTCTGAGATTAGTCAGTGCTTCCATTAGGAAATTATAACTCATCCTCACAATTTGATTCCAGGCAGAATTGTAGCCTTCAACTTCAGACCTCAAGGTGGTTTAAATAACAGATTTGGTCTATAAAATCTATTTAGCTTCCAGTTTATATTTCAAACAAATGCAAAAATATTGAGAGTTAAAATTGGGTTATTGTAAAGCACATTTAGGATGCAGTTTTGATCATATCAAATGCTTTTCCACATTCATCTTTTTAAAATAACATTATTTCAGTGTTGAGTATTCTGCAAATACTTCTCTCAAAATGAAATTTCACAAGGATACTTACAATATAGATTTGCACATCCATCTATCACTGTACAGATAACATGGGTAGTTGATAAAAGAACATTTTGAACGTATAATGGCTAAGAAATTCTGAAGAATATGTAAAGAGCTCTGATGTTTTTCAGTCAGCAGTCCTACGCCATCACATAGTATCAAAGACAGCATTTTACATTCAAGAAATAGCTTTCTGCAGAAGAAAGATGAGGGTGCCAGGAAACTAATTTAAAAAATGAAGAGCAATCTTTGACCGAGGTTTTCAAAACTGTATGTTTAAATACGGGTTTTAAGCACCCAGATATACATCATTCTTTATTAACCAGTCATTCTGACAAGATGGGCTAGACATGACTTTTGGGGTCCCAGGGAGAGTTCCAGATGTTTCTGTTACTCTTGTCAGTAAATGTTGGTATCTGTGGACAGACTCTCCTTTGCTTTATAATTAACTCTAATTCCATGACCTACTTAAAACAATATATGTAACACACAGCTTCCCTGTTTGTTTTAGTTCTTTTATTCTGGTTTTGATTGACTTTTAAAAAATTATTCTTTTATTGCACCACTGAACTCAAATGATTTCATTTTATATTTGCTATTTTATATGAGTATCACAGAATCAGAGAGTCCTGAAGAGGCTCCAGAGGTCCTTTAGTCCAACCTCAAGCTCTAAGTAAGGTCAGTTAGATCAGGTTGCTCAAGGATGTGTCCAGGCAAGTACTGAAACCCTTGAAGGATGGAGACATCATGAACCCTCTGGGAAATCCCTTTGAGTGCACAGCCCTCCTCATAAGAAAAAAATATTTTCACTAAATCCCATGTTCATTCCTTTTTTTCCCACCACTGAGCATTTCTGGCAAAATGTTTGCTCTGTCTCCTCTATCCTGCCCTGTTAGGTAGTTGAAGATAGCAGTATATGGTCCCTTAACTTTTGTTCTTAAGTCTGAACAAGGTTCTCCTTGAGTATATCATCTTTCAGACCCCTGTCTACCTTGGTTACCACCCTCAGATGGACTCACTCAGTTATATTAAAAGTCCTCATTGTACCAGACAGCCCAAAAGAGGACACAGCACTCCCAATGGGATTTGCACCTTATGTGCTAAAAAAATGTTGTAGTGAATGTACTTTTATTTTTATTCATCTACTGTGTTTATAATGTAGTACTTTGAACACTAACTAGCAAACCAAAGGATAATCAAGCTGTTTTCCAAAGGGAAGCATGTGTGCCACTCTTACCAAACAATTTTACTGTGGCGTTAAAAACCATTAAGGTTTAACTTTGGAAAACAGTACTAAAGAACAAATGTCCACTGAACTGGTCAATAGAAGGAAAATAAAATTAAATAAGAAAAAAATATGCAATGTTACAATTCAGAAAATCCCAGCATTTGATGTGTTTAGACTTCCAAAAATCCATTACATATTAGCCCTACAGTGTTAATCCTATTACAAAATTTATTTACTAAGTTTTATAAGGAATGTTAGGTTACAGGGATAATATGTAAATAGCAAAATTACGAGGCAGAAATTATTACCAAAGAACCACAACAGCTATGACATTCCAAACACAAAGATGATAATCATATCATGCTGTAGAAATTATTTTTTAACATCACGTGAGAAAGTCTCCAAGAATATTATATCAAAGGAAAGACTGAGACACAAACATGAAAAGATGTGTTATTTCCATTTGACAAAAGTGGGAGACAGGATGCCAAGCACTGAAATAAATTGCCTGAGGAAACACATGAAGATACATGTGCTGAAACTAAATCTTCTGAAGCCCAGACTTGCATCTTATGGTAATTCAAGAGCTCTGGTTTCAGTTCGTGTGCATTAACCTGCTTTCAGAACAGCCATGAGTCTTCTTCCACTTAATCGAATGACAAATCTCAGACTGACTTAATACTATAGGGGCAGTACTTAGGAGCAGACAGGTCTCTACCCACAGAGCATGATAAACCCCGGTGCTGAGGTGGCCCCGGGAGAAGCTGGGGCACATGGCGTAGTTGCACCAATTGAATAAAGATTGTGGGAGGGTGCTTCCAGGCCTGGACACATGGACAGGTTCCTTCTGAGGACCATGCCAATAAGGAGACTAAGAGCCACCCAACAACAAAGTGCTCCTTATTTGTACCTCAACTGTGCTGCCTACAGCTCCGTTCCCTTCCTCTCCCTTATTCTGAACCTCCCATATGACTACTTCATTACCACATATAATTAATATGGTCATATTAATTTATTCTCTCTCCTAACCTTCTAACTGTGACAGCCCACTCAACCCAATTCTGCCTTCTGTAGAAAAATGTTGGTGGTATGATTTTGATCCTTTTCAATATCTTTCTAAATCTTTCTAGATCTGCTGTAAACTACGTGATCGATACACATCTGTATAAACACGCACACACACAAACCCTACAATATATGTAACAAGCCATGTATTTGGTACAGGGGAAATGCAAGACTATGCAAATATTAAACTGTGTTGTTAAAAAAAAATCCACAACAACACAACCTCAAATACTCTAACATACCATAACATTTTCAAACAGGCAATTCATACATTTTCCTTTCAGTTTGTTTAAGAGCCTGAAATGTTCTTTATTATAATTTTGTATATTCCCTCCCTTATGATCAGAGGTTCCAGATAAAGGAAAATCTATTACTATAAAACTACCATCTTTTTAAAGTTTGCAGTTATGAAGATTCATAATTCAGGAAAAATATACCTTGATTTTAAACAAATAGTATGAAAACAAGCAGTTTCTATTTGAATTTCTATGTCATATTACAGGAGTTAGCTGTTGTAGTTGTTTACCAAAACTTAGAGTCTGGTTCAAGGTTCTAGTGTGTTAGAAAATTAATAGTTGTACAGCACAAAGAAAGTTTCCTCTCCATCTACAAACCCGTGAAACTGCTGCAGTCAACATATGCACAATGACTGCACATTTGATCCCTCAATACTTAGCAACACATAGAAGGAAGCCTTGCACACCACTTTTGCAAAAAAGAAGTATGAAAGGAGAGATGGAAAAAAAAAAGTTGCAATTAGCAGCATGGTAATCCTTATTAGTATATCTACTATCCTGCTGGTGCAGATGATGCATCATCAAACAGAAAAGCCTCTAAAAGTATTTGATGGGATTACACCAGCTATAAATTTTGCCCCCAATCCAAAATGTCCTTAAAACTAAAACTATTATTATACCTATATGATCAGAGTATTATCATTTGGGTATTGTAGTCAGGTCACAGAACCAACCTTCATCTACTGTTCTTGTCATAGCCTTGGTACCACAGACACAAATCTGATTCCCATCCTCTTCAATAGCTATGCTGATTGTAACATACTGAAGGATATCATGTAATTGATTTTAAACTGATCAAGGGAAGTATACAGACCTAGTTCATTCAAGTTTTATCTTCTGTTTCTGTTTTCTTTTGTCAAGGATTTGAAAACAAATGGAGCAAATATGATATTTTTACTGGCCACTCTAATAAAATATTTCTGTTTTGTTTATGGAAAAATTGGTACTATTTTGCATTAGAAATAATGTTGTTTTCTCTCAAAAATGGATTTAATTTTATCAAGTGCTTAATTAAATTTTAAGTCTGGAAGAAACTGTTGCCAGTCAAAACTGAATTATACAAGGCAACATTTTTTGTTGCAGTTCATTCAATGACCTGAAACACTATCTTATTTTGAAAAAAAACAAAGATGCCACAACAGGAACCGAAGCATCCGGTAGAATTGCAAATGTGCTGTGATGGGCAAAGCTGAGTGGAAAGCTGAGGAGAGAAAGGACTGAGAGATAAATTCAGTGTTTTCTCCTCCTTCCCTCCCCATACCCTGATGTCCCTCTGCCTAGGGTTTGCTGAAGCAGCTGGTGAGAAGAGAGGCTTCCAAGGAGCCCAGGGCCACATCTTTGGCATGCAATGAGCCTCCTGACATGGACCAATCACAGTGTAGTTATTGCACAGGTGCAGAGCTGAACAATAACTGACCCTTGTGCTGGTTGGTTCTGGGACATGTGAAACAATTTATGTTCACCAGACTTCTGACAGTTTTATGGTGCAGGGTACTCTTTCATGTAAAGCTATGTCATTTATCATAACCAACCTTGGGAGCAGGATTCACTGGCAGTAAAGTGACAGCAGAACATGTCAAATAACATGTGAGTAATACCAGCAATTAACAAAGTAAAATTCTTTAGAAAGAAATACTTAATAATTGTGATTATCTTATCAAGATATGACAGTCACTCATATGTCTATGACACTTGTTTAAAGTAAACACACCACAGTAAAACAGTAATGGGTATTCTGATTATTAGGTAAAAATTGCTTCATCATTTATATTCACAGAAGTTTGAGGCATCTTTACATGATATATAGCAAGATATTGCTAATGCTGGAAGATTCTACAGAGGAGGTTCTGACAGACTGAAAAGTAAGCACTTAAAATTAGCTTTTGTTCCACTTCGAAATATAAATGAGATTTTTCAACTTTCCAAGTAAATAATAAATAAATTAATGACCCATAATGATTTGGCTGGACAGTAGAGTCCTCTCCATTCCAAAGGCAGAGTGAACATCCCCCAAATCCAAACTTGCCAGCTACAGTACTACTTTATTCACACTGAAGTTGTTCCATGGAACTAAATACACACACATCAGCTGAGAGATCCACGGACAGACCATGTTTAAAATGTTCCAGGTTCAAGTGCCTTGGCTATTCCGAGGTACAAAAATGCCCTGAACTCATTCAACCAGAAACTGTATCTTAAAAAACCCTTCCTTCCCATTTTGCTGACCTAACTCCACATGTAGCACATGCATATTGTCCCAGACTTCTGTCCCTGAATCCTAAGGTTCTTTTGCTGACACCTTTTTGTGGGGGTCCTCCCTAACTTTTATCTCAGCTGCCCACAAGTAATTTCTACAAATTTAGTGAGAATTAATTACACATTGAGAATCAATTACATACTAACTGGATATTGCCCAGAACATGCAAACAAGTGTTAGACAAGCTGAATTACATTAAAAATCTGCTTACAGATCATGTCATCAGCTGCAAAGCATTATGTAGGATCGATATTTAGCATGTTGCCACAGAGTAATTAAAGAATCTTCTCAAACAAGTATTTGTTACCTTCATGTATGCAAAAGTAGTTAACAAACTGAAGTGCGCACTCAGTGTGTAGTGGGATTTTTGGTCAAGAGGGATTGACAGAACAGGCCTGTATAGCACTGGACAGTGAATTTATAACTTACAGGAATCAACACACTGTTATTTCTAAATGGCTTACTATGTATGGCTCAACCAGTTTACAAGAAAGATGAAAGAGACAGAAGTGATTAGTTTTGTTTGCATGCAAGTTGATAAACAAAAGCTACATGTGTACTTGAATAAATCATACACCATGAATTATGAAATTATACAACATTGGAATGATGAAGACCATTGATTTCTGTGTCTGCCTAAGGGCAGACAGAAAGAACAAAAGAATGAGATTTATAGAGTATTCACTAGGAATACTTCAAAAATGATGTACAATTTTCCTGTGGGAACAGATCAATACAATAATTTTATTTTTAAGCTAAGACAGGGGTACAGCTAGGATAGCCTTATCTCTTATTCTGTCTAGTCTCACACATATGCAATGAAATTCACATAAAGCCTGTACCAGCAAGATACAGGTTTCTAAAATATAACACTTTGCTGTGAGCTCCTGGCAGCAGAGATCGTGTTTTTGCTCTACATCTTGCACTTAACACAAGCATCCTGAGGCTAATTGACATTTGTCTTCTTCACGCTACAAAAGAAAATGCTGCTTTACTTCAAACAATTGATGACATGTTGCGAAGGGCTGACTGAAGAATATACATTTCCAATTTTATACATTATATGGAAGAAGATGGAAAAATACTTAGAAAAGGGTCTAAGTTCTTCCCTAGGAGGAAAATATGAATCAAAGTCATTGTGTTGTGGGGGCTTTTTGCTTGTTTGTTGCTTTTTTATTTTTTTAATGGCTAATGGCTTGTGAACAAAGTCATAGAATAATAGAATTGATTGTTTGGAAAAGACCTTTGAGATCATTGAGTCCAATCGTATCTGTCCCCTATAAAACATATGCCTGAGCAACTCATCTACCTGTCTTTCAAATACCTCCAGGGATGGTGACTCAACCACTTCCCTAGGTAGCCCATTCCAATGCCTGAAAAGCTTGTCAGTGAAGACTTTTCTAACATCTAGTCTGAACACATCCTGGTCAACTTGAGGCCATTCTCTCTCATCCTATCACTTGTTACTTGGGAGAAGAGATCAGCACCCATCTCACTACAACCTCCGTTCAGTCCTTTCAGGCCTATCTATAGGTCTGTCTGTCTCTCTGTGCCCAGTCCTGGGGAACACCCACCCCATGAGTGTTACTCTGACACTGGAGACTGCAGCCTGACGGCACACATGCAAAACCCCATGGGATGTGGCCTCCCCGACTCTACTAAGAAATGAACAGCATTAAAGTTAATACAGGGCAAATTTGTGCTGCATGGTCAGTCTTGGAAAAGGCAAGACAAATGTACCAACTTTGCAGCTGGGCAGAATGATATGTCTGTTCTTATTGATAATGCTCTTGCAGGCACCACAGCCTCAGGATACGATCGAGTCAAAGTTTGTAGAGGGAAGGAATATCTTTTCTTAGATCAACTAATGCAACAGAAAAGTAGACAAGCTGTCAGATACACAAGAATTTTTCAGCTTCTGTTGGATGTCTAAATCACAGACTTGGTAGAGATATTATTCTTATGGAAATTTATAATTTCCGTTATCTTTGTCTTTTCCCCACAATTCCTTCAATGTTCCATAGAAAATAATTTACCTGTTTCTCTCTTCTGTATGAATAATTGCTTTCCCTCTAACCTCGCCCTCCTTCCCATTACTTAATTATTCAGTTAGCAGCACCCTTTTCCTCTCAGAAGCTGTGACTGACTAACATACCCACATAAACATGCAATTTGTTCTCAACTTCTATTTATTATAGCTTTTGAAATTTGCTGCTCCTTTTTCAGGTGGGTCTGGTAAACATGAAAGCTCATCTTTGTTTTTTCCTGGCATCCCAGGCTCCAGTGCAGAAAACAGCTGCAAGGAGTCTGGTAATGCATTTTCTGTCTAGCCCTCATAGCTCACCGAAGAAATTGTTATTGTTAGGCGGAGATTTGGTAATGCTGCAGGTGGTAAATTAAATTTTTGTTGTTGGGAAGTTACTAGGTAAGGACCATTCGTTGTTAATCATTAATTGGCTGTTAAGGTATGTTCAGCCATTGCTAGAAATTCTTTATAAATGCCATAAGACTCCCCAAGCAGAATGTATAAATATGCAATTAAACATATAAACAAAGAGCATGGCTACATTGTCTTGGAAGTCAAGGTTATGTGGTGGAGACAGATTTTAATTGCTTTAATTTCTATTTAGGAGAAAAAGGTAACGTGTCTAAATAAGCACTGTAATTCAGCAATAGTTTAGTACTTCCAGTCCCTTATCCAATAAAAAATACTAACTATAATTTATCATTAATGGACACTGTGATACAACTCCATTTTTTCAGAGATTTAGTACCAGTTTATAATCAACTGAACAAAACAGATAATGCATATGTTTTATCTTCAAAAAGCCACGAAAATAATCACTTATTTCAACAGGATAAAGACTAGATTATTGCTTTTTAAAAATAGAACTAAATGTAAAAATAGGCTGTTCTTTTTTGGAAGTATTGAGGACAGCAATTGCAATCTTAAATATGTCACATTGTATCAATTTCTATGCAATTAAAATATTGCCCACAGAAGAACAGTCCTTACATAAGTTTTGAGGCTTCTCATGTGAAATGAAATCAAAATGAAATGAAAATAAACAAAATGAAGTGAAATAAAATATTTTGGGTATAGGAATAAATATTCTGCATGCATCTAACAGAAATTTAAGTACCCTTGATATAATTTCATATAGCTACACTGTTCTATCTGATATTTGGCTATATTATTATATTATACACAACTAGTTATATAACATACTGCAGTATAGGAACAGTCAAAGAGTCAAGAAAGAGGAATTATAGATTCAGGCCCAAGAATTAGAAATTTACATCTTTGCAGAATCTTGCCCTGCCATTTTCAAGGAATAACCTTAACACGGGTCACCTGCATTTGGGAGAAGAGCCTTCACAGATACATAAGGGAGAGATGCTTATGTGGAAGAAGAGTTCTTGGCTTTGCTTTATGGAATGGAATAATCAATCAGCTTGTGTTGAGTATAATTGGCCACACAACCTGACCTTCATGAAGAATTCTAAAGAATGTCCCCAAGTGACTATGTGCTCTAGCATAAAGGCACTATTTTGGGAGGAATATGCTGGTGACGCTGTCTTAACCAATGTACGCTTTTTAGAATACAGCACAAATAGATTTAGGGAAAAGGGAACGACGCCATCTCTTTCCCAGCATATCTTTCCTTCTGTTATGATCAGAAGTACCAGATAATCTAGCAAAGTGCAGAAATGTGGAGTGAAAAGCAAACGGAATCTTTAATATAATGATAGATACGACTGAAGTCAGCAGGACTGTTCTGAAAAGGAACTAAGGTCTCCTTATTCCAGTAGAAGCTTTTTATAAATGTGGATGGTAGATCATTATGGTATCTTGAAGGTAATAATAGCAATAAGAAATAATTTACAACTAGTGCCCCGTTTATGGCCTCATAACAGTGTAACTTAAATGCTGCATAGACCTTGTACTGGCCCTCAATGAAGAGTGAAAAGTTTTATTCTTTATGAAACTTGCATGATGGCTATTTTATCTGAAGAAGAAAGCTGCTTAAAGTATGAGAGCAGGATGTTTTCCCTGGGTGTCTCTCTTGCTGTATGAGTAATGTGCCCTTTTGATTTCTACTGAATGAAAATCCACTGGGAGGTTTAGGGTAGTTTTATTGCAGAAACCTATCAGATATTATTGGCCTTCTAGGCTGATTAGTGGTAGGTTGTTTCTCACAACCATCCTTTGTTCTCTGTCATTGTTCGTCTCCTTGAGATACTCCTGTGAGGTTTACAATGCTACATTTTTTGCAGGAATGAGTAGGTTGGTTTCTACAGCCCAGTTCCTGTGTCACAAAAAATTGCATAAGGTATCCTTAAAAGTAACAGAATTGATGGCCATGGATCTCTCTTTTCAGTTCATAAACTTTATTGATTTGTTGTGAGGTTGTTTTGTGTGGTTTTTTTTTCAAATACAAATACGCCATTAAATTTAAAGTCAAAATCAGCTGGATATTACGAGCCTTCCATGGAAACAGATGTTCAGGTTTTTTATTTCTTCCAGCCACTTTCTAATACTAGAGTACTGGAAAGTAGGCTTGAAACTGGTGATGCCTGCAAGGATCAATGCGATTCTAGTCCTAGGAGAAATGTGTCAAAACCAAGGTCAATATTAAGAGATACACAACTATAGAGGTACTTGTGAGTGGTATCTCACAGTAACCCACTACAATCAGAATTCCAGTAAGCTTAGGAGAAATCTGGTACTACAGCAAAAATTTGTTGCTAATCCACATAGTCTGTAACAAAAAAAAAAGAGTTAATCATTCATTTCTCCATATTAAAGGGAGGTGGGGGTAGAATTTCACAAAATGGGAGGTCCAATGCTCCTTACTCATGGTTAGAAGAGTAATCAGAAATGTAATATGTACAGTTAGAAGCTCTGTTGCATATGGTCTGTTCTGGTCATTTGTATAATTAGCCAGATGAAAATCTTTGAGATGAATAATTCATTTGCTCAAAAAAATAAAGGATGTCTAATACTCTGTGAAAACAGCTTAAATTTGTCAGTTTTTACTGGGAGGGAAGAACAGTAAAAGGGAACACAAATTATTTAACTTCTTTTTTTGAAATGGATTCTATCTGTTTTCTTGTTTTGACACAATATTTTGATATTAAATTTATCTGCATTATTTTTACTGAAATTCTCCCCACCAGTGCTGCCCTCCATGGATCATTTGTCCTTTGTGTATCTTTGGAGTAGCATGTTAATTATGTAGCAAAAGAATATAGACATTTAATATCGACTTATTGGGGGATCAGAAATTGTATCTCCTCTACAGTAACTTATTTTTGAATGAAATTCATCATAGAAGGGTGTTACAGGAACTCTTCAAGTCTTGTATTTGAAAAATGATAATTGCTTGTAGCAAAGGTAAAAAAAGAAAAAGTGAAAAACAGAGGAACCCTCTATTGCAGCTAAATGAGTACAGCTGGAAACAGATCAGAGAAGACGGACGAAATTAAGGCACAACATTAATGAAGGAACGTATAAACCTAAAAAATTTAAAAGAAGCTATGCAAATCTAAAGCCCAAGAAAATATATGAAAGCAAGATACTATCTTAGACCAAAGGAAATACATGAATCATAAACAGAGAGACAAGAGAGATGACAGTTTCAAATGGTTTCTTTTGAAGGGGGGAGAAGTAATTTTTATGATCACTCTATATGCTCGAAATGAGATTTAGCTTATGGAGCAGATGGAAGCTGTGTCTGCAAAATATAAAAAAAGAGAAAGAATGGACAGTCTGGAGCAGAAAGAATTATCCCACTGGGAGAAAGCTAAGTGTGTACATAGGCACTATATGTCACTTACACAGCGTTCTCATATGTTTACTTTTGGGTAGAATAAGCATCCATGCAGACAACTGATACTGTTTATTTAACATTCTACTTAAAAAGCATAGGCTAAAGTAACATTGGTTCTTTTCTTCCCAAAGTATTTTATTGGTATCTTAACATTTGATTTCTTTTTTGATTTTGATGCATTTCGAATTGCACAGGGCTGTCATTGTTTCTGTTTGAGATTTTGCTTATGAAAATTATCAGGCAGAGGAGCTGTTTCTTGAGAGAAAAGCAGTTACACAGGCCTCTGAGACCATATTTCTAAGACCACAGAGTAATGCATAAGAAGTTTCCCTTGTGAGCTCCTCATTGCATTTCATTTTCACGGGGAGTCTTTGCAACATGTGTGATACTATGTGCTGGAAATGGCTGTTTAATCCTGGATGTTCTTGGAGCACCATCAAATTACAAGAGTACTTTGCTCGAATGAAAGTATTTATATTTCTGTTGATAATTCAGGTAACTGGCAATAAGTACGCCTACTTATTAATGTTCATTTTATGAAACAATTGAGTTATATACGCAAGCCTGTAATATTGCTGATTCAGAATTGCTTTGGCATTTCTTGCAGATTATTCTCTTCTGTATGAGTACTGGCATACCCTTTGGATATACCCTAGTCATCTGTTGTCATTAAAATAACAGGTTCATCTTTTCCAAAAGTATGATCTTTTTGCCGAGTGGTAAATAAGGGGTTAAGAATTTTACTTGAGTTGTGTGAAGTATTCTGATTGACAGTTGAAGTGAGCTACCTTAAGAGGTGTATTAATTCATGTGAAACATGCTGCTCAGCTGAAACTGCAGTTTGGAATTTAAAACTCTAGTACAAAATACACTTTTCCTCTCAACGGTAATGAACTCGGGGCCTTGTAATGCCCCAGGGGTGTGATTATCTCAGAAAAACTGTTTCCCCAGTTACATCTTGTTGCATAAATAATCGTCTCTTTGATGCAAAGAATAACTGTGGGAATGATGTAAGTTAAATATGTTCTCCAGCATTCTGACTTATAAGGGAATAAACAATTTGTTAGTAGTTAGAGTGCTTAAACAACTTCCTCTGGTTTTCAGGAAGCTCTAAGTATTCTATCCATAGAAAAATGATCTAAATTTCATCAATAAGAAATAAGGTCTCTTTCTTCATTCTATTGTATCCTTTATATTTTCTTCACTAAATGTATGCAGCCAAAGCACTTGTTAATACTGCCACCATACAGCTCCTTAACTTTACTTCAGCTACCACAATACTGGAGAAAACTAACGCTTGTATACGTTCAAAACAATATCACAAAAATATTATTCTTATTAGTAATGTCCTGAAATAAAATATATTCCTTGGGTGAAATTCATCTCAGTTTGGAGAAAGGATAGCAGGCAAGTTCACCTGTCAGAATACTGATTCGAGGAACCATTACATGGAGCTCATCTGAGTTACGTATAAACTAGCTGCCTTGTTCCCTCATAATGCTGCTGCTACAGTACAAAAAGCTGCAAAATGAATGGGGCCCAGGGAGTGCACACAACCTGCTTGTCTCCAGCTCTTTTATAGCTGTCATGCACTTTTTGCAATGTTTAAGGCAGGATTGCATCTGTGTTGATTGCAGTACCCTGATCACTGCGATAGAGACACGCCCTTAATGAAATGCAAGAGGAGTCGAAGCCTTTTGCTGCCCTGTCTCACAGAGATAAATTTTAACTGTTAGTAACTTGGAAAAGAATAGTTCCAGGAGGTCGGCTTTAAGCCCAGAGATCAGAAGTTAATGGTGATGAAAAGGAACCTGAAAGTGAATGGAGGTAGCCTTTAGGTAGTCTACACTTGGTAATTTTATAAATACCAATTCTCAAATCAATTACAAAGATGTTAGAGCTCATCATGAAAACCTGTCCCTGACAGCAAGTATTTCCTCACTTTTTTGTCTCCTTTAGTTGCAATCACTGTTTACAGTTTCAAATTATTCTCCTCTGGCTTTCCAGGATGGTTTAAATATCAAATTAAAACTTACAATAAGCATCATGGCTTCTCATTGTCTCTGCACTGTAGAGGTTTTTGTTCTGTCACTATGTAAAAATGGAAGGCACTGTGAACTGCCTCACCCAACTCTATTTGCGTTCAGAGGCACTTACACAGGAGCTGGCCTGCTGTCTTCAAGCTAATTCTGTTCCTAAATGCATAGTGGCCGACATGAATTAAGGTAAAAAAAGCCAAGATTTGCTATTTCTAACCTGTTGTATTCTCTGTCTTCTTAGACCTCTATAACAAAGATATTCTTTCTATAATTTTATAGCAAATTAAAAGCTATTTACACCCCAGTAACACAAATGGTGCTTAAGGAGACTTTGAAATAAGCTTATTCACATAAATGTAAATCAGCAGTTTATTCTTAGGAAAATCAGGCATTTTGGGGAGAAAAATAAAAGGCCTGAAGAAAAATGATTGACAGAGACAGCTTCTATGTAAGTGTGTATTGTGTACAACAAAAGACTTGGGAACAATATACTGATATCAGGAGAGTAAAAATA
Source organism: Clamator glandarius (assembly GCA_033459285.1). Lineage (NCBI taxonomy): Eukaryota > Metazoa > Chordata > Aves > Cuculiformes > Cuculidae > Clamator > Clamator glandarius. Next base: position 1,439,847 of record JAUNZM010000032.1, read on the forward strand.
ATGCATCAGTTGTAATTTAATATGCATTCTTGTCATGTTATAGAGCCCCAGTTGCACTTGTGATGCTACAGCATCCCTGGAATTGCAAGTAACAGAAAATACTAGTGTGGTTATGATGTTATCAAGCAAGTGTTCCAAGTAACAGCATACGTAAAGTATTTGTAGTATGATTTTTTAAAAAAAATTAACAGTCAAATTTGGTTATGAATTGGAAGAAGAAATTATGTCTGTGAAAGAAAAGGTATGGCTTCACTTGAGATGAAAAATCAAAGTAAAACCAAATCCAGTGTTTTTGTTGTGCCACTGCATAGGCAATCTGCTATAGCTAGCAGATGATAAGGAGCAGGGAGTTGTGGAGGAGAAATGACAATCTCAAGGCCAAAAGTCAGAGGGTCAGAAGCAGCTGAAAGGACTGAGAGGTTTGTTCATAAGAAATAGCCCTACAGAAGGCTAGAAAATTACACAGAAAGAATGACATTGACAGGTATGCAGAGAGTTTACACAACAATAGTTTGAAGAAGAGCTGAATGGTTGTGCTAGGACAGTTGGAACTCTGGAGTTCCTGGGGACAGTAGAAGGAATTTGGAAGGACAGCAGTGTTTTGGAGAAGTCCAGTCATCAGCTTCAAAAGCCAACACCCATTGGAAAAAGCCTTGGCAAATTTTACATAGTGGAGAGGCAGGAGAAGCATACAGGAGGGACGCTAAGTGTATGCAGAAAGTCAAGACAGTATTTAGCAATGGCAGGAGAGACAGATTGTGAGGCTGGAAGAGCAGATGGTTGCAGCGAGAGAGAGCAGAGAGAGTTCCAGGTCTGAAACTGCAGCCTCGCACAACATATTATTTGTTGTTCTGACTTCTTGTTTCTTTTTAAATTTGTATTAAAAAAAAAAAGAAAAAAAAATCAGCTCCCACACACCCCCAGGAAGGAAAGCATCACCCTACATTGTAAGAATGCAGTGTGTCAAGAGCTGGGCCTGTACAGGTTGAGAATCAAGTGCACTGCTTGCTAATGAGCCAGAAGGGAGAGGTACAGTCATGAGAGCTGTGTTGAGGCATACGAAATAGAAAGCACGTCTTATGCCCTTTCCATAACATCCAAGTGGTCAAATCCACACCTGGAAGTCTAAAGAAAGAATGAAGCTGACCAGGCCTTCTATATACCAGCTAATATATTTTCAGTCTCAGTGTTTGGTTCTTTATTTCTCACAAATTTATTTTTTATTCAACTCTAATAATTGACAGTAGTATTTCAATGGACATGTTGAAAGATCTTAGAGTAATAATGTTCCCTACCTAAATTCATTCTTCTTGTAAGTAAAGGCAACCATGATGTATTTGTGGTGGGGTACTTGGACATCCATGTTAAACCAGACCAACAGCCACCCTTCATGCAAAGTGTTCTCCATGTCTTGTGATGCTGGCAAAACTCATTGTTTCTGTTGCTTTTTCCCCTCCCAACAATTCCCTGATTCTTACGTGCCTCACTGTAATGACTAAAACATACATGCATATTTTCTTCATTCTTTTGAATGATTCAAAAGTATGTTTAAAGGATCATCAATCGTGCTGGTATATAACAGTAGGCTTAAAGCATTTATTGGAGGAGTTCCTTTTTCCAGCACAAGTTCACTGAAAAGTACTACGATCATTTTCCACTTTAGAGCACGTAAGTCCAGCTGTTTCATAACTAGGGGACACTTGGGTGGCAGTGACAGCTAAAGGTACACAAATATGATGCAGTTCAGATACAGAAGTTGAAAGCATTTACATGCACAGCATTGTGAAACTATTCAGGGGATATGAGTGTGTTTATTTTCTGAATTATTTCAATTAAAATATGGGTTTATGTTTTTAATATTATACCTCTGTACTCTTGGTAATTCTTCCTATTTAAATTTTATCCAGATTAGGCTTGGGAAACAATATGCTTTCCTATGCCAGCTTCATATTTACACCTCACCCTTCATATTTAGATTTTGCACACTTAAGAGATACATGATGTAGTGTTAAGCTTGCAGAAACCTGCTAAAATAACTGTGTTGAAACAAATTTGGTCTCTCATACTCCATTTTCCCTTTTTAGATTTTTTTTTTGCTGTGTGTCCATGCATTTTTGATTCATCATGTGACATCTTTACTAATTCAACATTCACGGAGTCACAACAATTGTGCACCAACAGAGCTTCAGAAATTCTGTATTCATAGGCTTAGAAGGAATTCCCAGGCAGGACTGTGATTTTACAGGATATGTTTTCTAATGTGCCGTATTAAAAACATATAGCATGTGTTTATGTCTCCACCTGGTAAACTCTTGTTCTTAATGCCTCTACTGAGTGAACAAAAATTTCAAATAAAACCACATTTTATCCTTTGGTAAACTGAATTTAAGCTGCTCAGTCTGCTTTTACCAATATGTCTCCAATTTTTGCCAAAGGATGTAGGGCATCCATTACAGAAGACGAAAGACACTGTCATGCATTTGAAATAGTTATTTTTATTTTTGTCCAATAAAAATATACATTTCTAAGCAAGCTGAATTTGTAAAAGGGGGACAGTATCTATTTTGTTCTTCATAAATCTATTGTAACCAAGCACAATCTGCTTTAGAAGAAAACATTGCTTCTCTTCATCTGAAATAAAAACATTTGATTTCAAGGTATATGCCTTTTAAATATTTGCTTCATGGATGACATAGAGGAAATATCACAAGATGAGTCACTGTTTTGGCAAATATAACATTTCTTTTCAGAGAACTGTTCTGCAGGTGTGTTACTCTTTGCAGCCTTTTGCATACAATTGTCTTTGTGGTGCCTCCTTTGGCATTTCTGTTCCTGCCTCTGTGGTCCATACAGATCATGTCTGAGATGATGTTACTGTTGGTTTTCACAAAGGGAGTGGTTCAAGTGTTAGTGGTAGAGTTACTATTTCAGATGTACATAGTCTGTTCTGTATAAAAATATCTCTAAAATTAAAACCATGTACGTGGAAGGCACTGGGGAATGAAGTGAAAGAGTTTGGAGAAGGGAACAAAATCAACAACTAGTGAGGAAAGTTATTCTGACAGCAAGACATTTCGTATGTCAGAACACCAGACGGAGAGGAAGGTGTGACTGTGAGAAGCCAAGGGATCAGCAGGGTACCACATTTGGTGTGTGAGATGACAGGGTTTAGCAGTAGGGGTGGTGAGGAAGACGGTTGGACTTGGAGATGCTATATAGGAAGAATTGTCTGAATTTGCTAACAGCTTGTATGTTATGACAGAAATAAACTGTTGTAATCTTTTTCTTTGTCTTTTTTCTTTTTTCTTTTTTTTTAAATTTTTTTACTACTGGAGTGGGCACATGTGCATTTCATATGGTGTTTGCTGTCAACTCCAACTTCTCAGCTAACACCTTAGGATGTAAGCAATGACTTCTCCATTTCAAATCCTCTTATATTAAATATCCTGCCTTTATTCTTGCCTTAGAGAAAAGGGTGAAAGAAATACACTTCTTTCCTTAAGATTCTTACTTTTATTTTTTTAAGATTCTCCATGTAGGTATGTGGAAAGTTATAGGAAGTGGGATGCAATGGAAAATAGTTCTTTACAGCGATTATACAAGACAATGGGAGCATACTTTGATATGTTTCAGTCAAGTAGGCAATCTGAGAAAGAGATGCAACACATAAATTTTACAGACATTAAAAATGCAGCTCTTTCTACTCACAACTAATCCTGGCCTGTGGTTTTCTGTGGCTTGGGTTTGTTGGTTTTTTTGGGAGGTTGTTGTTTTTAATGTTATTTGTGTTTCAAAAAAAGTGACCAGAATTCAGAATTTTTGTATTAATTTCTTTCTCTTAGTTTGTATTTCCCTCTTAGAAACCAATTTGATTGCAGTGTTTAGGAGCCTGGCTCATAAATAAGTAACTTTTTTAGAAAAGCTGTTTATCTGATGTTACAATCAGAATGACTCAAGTATATTCAGCCTGGAGAAGAGAAGGCTTCAGGGAAACCTTATATCAGGCTTTCAGTACCTGAAGGGGGCCTACAAGAAAGCTTAGGAGGGACTTTTTACAAAGACATGTAGTGATAGGACTAAGGGGGATGGCTTTAAATTGAAAGAGATAAGATTTAGATTAGACATCAGGAAAAAATTCTTCACGATGACTGTGGTGAGGAATTGGCACAGTTGCCCAGGGAAGTTGTGGATGCCCCTTCTCTGGAAGTGTCCAAGACCAGATTGAAAGGGGCCTTGAGCAGCCTGGCCTGGTGGGAGGTGTCCCTACCCATGGCAGGGGAGTTGGAACTGGATGATCTTTAAGATCCCTTCCAACTCAAACCATTTTATCATTCTATGATATGACAGGGGTTTCAATTAGAAGGTGTTTAATAGCAAGCATTTTCCAAAAACTTCAAGAAAGAATTCACTTCAATATTTTAACTAGCCAGTAGTTAAATGATATAATAGGATGAGCTAATTTGCAAACAGCCAATGGTATAAACAAGCTGTAAGGCAATTATGAAGCCTTATGAAATGTCTCAGAGTGCTGGCTACTTCTTCCAAGTGACAGGACAAGAGAGAATGGCCTCAAGCTCCACCAGGGGAGGTTTAGGCTGGACATTAGGAAAAAAATTTTCACAGAAAGGGTCACTGGGCACTGGAACAGGCTGCCCAGGGAGGTGGTTGACTCACTTTCCCTGGAGGTGTTGAAGGGACGGGTGGACGAGATGCTAAGGGGCATGGTTTAGTGTTTGATAGGAATGGTTGGACTTGATGATGCAGTGGGTCTCTTCCAACCTGGTTGTTCTATAATTCTATTCTATAAATCTGGCTCCTGCAGTTGTCTGTAGCGGTTTTTTTTCCTAGTTCTGCTTCTTAACTTCTTGATGGGATTTTGAAAGAATGGCCACTAGAATTTAAACCATTCTAGTAATTTTATATATTCTTGTAAAGTCAATGACAAAGAAATAATATCTCTTTATCTACTAAATAAGCACTTGGTTGCTGTAGGTGCTACCCTATGTGTGAAGAGTTGATATTAAACTGATAACAGACAGGCTGTCATAGATGAAAGTTAACATGTACACACCCGCAGTTCCTTAGCAAGCCTTCATTGATGCTTATCTGTGATAAAGGTGAATTAGGATAAACTGACATAATTGTAGAATAATTAGCTGTTCTAGCTGAGACAACCAGTTCCACCAATATTGTTAAGCTATCATATAAATTCATAAAGTTTTTCATATATGATTTGAATTTGACCTTGCATAAATATTGTAACAATTAAAAACTTCCACATAAGAAAAAATAATTGAATCTAGGAGAAAATTAGGCTTCATTTCCTGTCTGCAAGTGAAAAAAATATATGAATACACAACAGTCTTTAAAGATCGGGAAATAAGCTTCCAGTTGTCAAAAAAAGGGAAAAAACATGCAAATTTAATTTTCCATCAAGTTTAAGTACAATATAATTGGAGGTTTAAAAAAATATTCTTTCCTTCTGATTAATATCATTTATGTACAATTCTGTAGTTATTTTCAGAGAAAGAAATTTTAAGGAAAAGCAAGAATAAATCCTGGAGAAATTTCCTTTACTGTGAGAAATAACTAGTCACTCCCTGAAGTAGCATGAAATTCCACAAGCCTTCTTCTGGCAGCTTCATGGGCACGTGATACTTAGCACAAGCCGTAGTGAAACAAATTGGGGAAAAAAATCCATTTCCTGGCCTTGTTTATCTCAAAGGTGAGCAACGCTCCCTGCTACTTGGAGACTCTGGGCTTCACTGTGCCTCTGAGGTCACTGAGAACAGGCTCCTCAGAAGATCTGCTCCTTCCCTGCTGTGACCTGGTTGCTGTCTGGCAGAACATGGCATAGTGTCACAACAGTAGCATATGCTAGAAAATATCCATAATTCATCCCATGCTTCTGCAGGCAGGCATTTTGTGCTTGCTCACTTGGTTTTTCTTTTAACAGCATACGCCATTTAGAAACATGATGGGCTGTGAAATGCAGATCCCTGTTTGGACAAGTTTAATTCACTGTTTCAACGATCTGTAATCTGGTAGAAGTTGATTTTTGTAAACATATATGGTAGAAATAAGAAATTAATTTTTGCACCATAGTCTCAAGACAGCAGACTTGCGATTTGGTTCATCTCTGTTCCCACATCCACAAAGCTCTGTGCCATGAGTGCTGTCATCTGTGTAAGAACAGTAACTTTCCCTTAGCCATCATGTAGCCTATCCTGCAACTGCACCCAGTGCTTGCTGTCTTGGCTGTCATGGCCTGTGTCTCCTGCAATGCGCCCGCCTTAGTATCCCCACACTACTGTCAGCCAAAGACAATCTAGTGGCAGGGAACCAACAGTTTCTTGAGATTTTTCTCTGGGGTAGGCAATACAGTGCATGCACAGAGGTTAACCACCAATCAGGGTGCGACCCTTGATTGAAACCTGCTCCTGTCCCACTGACAATTTCACAAGCAAAATCAGCCAAAAGGGGTTTTGAACAGGTCATATCAAACCCATTATCTGCAAATTAACCCATCGTTGTTGTACATGCCTGATGAAGGTTTTGTGGTGTTTATTTTAAATCAGTAAGCCATTTTTCATCTTTTTAAGGGATGAGAACTGGGAAAGATTGAAGCTGACTTGTTCATTCACTCAGGACAAGTAGTAATATGTACTGTCTTGGCTATGACTAGGTGCCTTAGTCTTTACAAAGAAGGCAAGCTGGTCCTGTTATTGTTTTCCTGTGGGCACTGAGCTCCTGAAATACTGTCAGTGAACTCAGTGGCACACAGTAGTGGTAATTCAATGTATAGAAAATGTTAGATGACTTATCACTAGACTTATATTCATTCTCATTTATTTTGTAGCTCCAGACATAGTAGAAAGGTAGGATTTAGGCAGAAGGTTATGTCTTTGAAGACCTTGGACATGTCACTTGGGAGAAGGTTCTGAATTGCAGTTCTGAAAACTCCCACTCAGACACTGCCTGACAAGGGAAGTGTCAGGTATTTTATAGTTACTGGATATTGATACAGCCTCTCAGGTTTGAGTATTTAATCTATTTTGTCCTGTACATATCTGCTTGAGCTCAGTTCTTCTTCTGCCTGAATACCTCAGCAAATATTCCATACATATGTCAGTCAGGTATTCAGGAGTTTGATCTGATGACTTTCAAAGCAGTGTTACAGTGGCCTGGTTCAAGCACTGTGTTAAGAGCTGGGACAAAACTGGAAGCACAAGACACCCAGCTTCTTCCTTTGTTTTTAATAGGAAACTGTCATCAAATGACATTGAAAAAAACCCAAGATCCTCCCAGACACGAGACTAAGCCTTGGATTGCAGATTTATACTTGCATTTATACTCTCTTTCATTGGTCAAAAGGTTACCTACACAATGAAGTAACTTCAGTGGGTTGGCGAAAACCAGTCCCCTCAATTTCCCAGCTACAGCCTATGATTTGTGAGTTAGATGAGTTGTTTGTGCAGGAAACCTGTGCTGGAATCTCTTTTAGAAGAAGAACAAAGAGTTTGGTTCCCAAGAGGGGACCATAATCAGTCAGTTCTTGCTTCAAATCAGGTGTAAGGCAGCAGCTATGACTAACCACTTCCTCCAGGTGTTTGTAATTTTTAGTTTCTCCCAAGAAAGTCCCCCAGGCTCCCAGGAACAGCCACAGCATCAGCCAGTGACCAGTCAAGGACAGTGCTGGGTTTCAATTTGTCCCTCTCCAGTGAGCTCCCTGCCATCAATGCTGAACTAGAAGCCCTATAGTCTGATACCAAAAGTCGGACAGTCTGACACATCCCAGTGTCCCAAGATGCTTTCTGGGGGTAATGGTTCAACCACAGCTGGGGTGACACAGAGGGATTAAAAAGCAAATTACTTGATTATTGCATAATGTGGCTTCCTCTGAGCTCCAAGTCTTCATTTCTCCCATCTGCAATATGACATTATCTATCTTACGATGTTTATCTAAACTGTTTGTATTAGACTGTGAGTTTTTCAGGCTCAGGGCTTTATTCTGTATATGTAGTTTCTTTGTTCCAGTGAGGGCCTCTGGGTGTTCCTATATTATGCATGATAATAAATATGAGAAAACTAAGAGCTTAGACTTCTCAGACTTGTTAATATCTGTATACTAAGAAATTGAAAAATTACCACAGTATTATTCACTTACTGTGCATTCAACAAGGTCAAAAGTGATCTGCCATCTTGCACTTTTCCATACGAAGTAGGTTACAAAAAAATATCTTGTAAAAAAGGGATGTTTTTAATAACTCTCTTACGAGAGAGCTCTGTAGAGGAAAAAGAACCTTCCAATTTGAAGTTTCAAGTTTGAGAGGTCTCTTTATGATCCTTGATTTTGCAGTAATAAAGTGTGAGAGCTGTTTTCCATCCTTTCATTTACACGTTTTTATCATGCACAGCATGATGCTTATAAACTGGACCATAGCCACAGTTAGAACTCCTGTGGGGAGGATAAGTGCCCATTTTCCTAATAATAATAATGACTTTTCTGGCTTCCAGAAAATTCATCTCCCAGCAACTGTATCATTTCCTATTTGCTGGGTAACAGATTATGGTTTCTTTCAGCTAAATATGTAGTGATTTTGGAGAAATGGGAAAACTCACACTAATTCAGGAGTATTCATATGCTAATGTTTCTGTGGCCTTTTAGATGAATCTTCCTTGTAAACAGGCCCATGAAGTAACTAGCAAATTATGATGTATCACTACTGTATTTCTTTGACTAGTGTACAGTGTTAGAGATGTATGGCTTGGGAAGTGTGAGTTCTTTGGAAATGGTATGAAGATAGGCTACGTCTGCTAACTGAACACAACACAACAGAACAAAACAGAACAGAACACAAACCTAGAGTGCTGAGAGTGGGAGTGTATTTGCCTCTGAGGTGTGGAAAGGTCCTAGAGACAGGTCTAAAAAAGTTACCCTCTTTTTCTGGAGGCTATACCATCTCCTGGTTGAACAGGCTTCTAACACTTAAACTGAAAGTCAGGTGAAGACTAACTAGATTGTTAAAAGGCAGAATAAGATCAGTCATAGTCTAGGAAGATATATGAGGAGGTTGTGATACAAAATACTGTGTGGAACTAAGGTGTCTAACTGCTGCAATCCTATGTTCAATCTAATGCTTAAAACAAATAAAATAAGATGAGGAACTATGTATTTGGAAAGTCATCATAATTCAAGTATTATCTCTGAAAGAGCTGAATTTCAGACACTAAGTAGAATTGCATGACCTAATGCATCCCAGTATTCAGAAGCTGAGAACTGCACAATAAACACCAGGGAAACTACAAGCAGATATCTTTGTCACCAGACTGCCGCTTACCAGCCGCTCTTATTCTGTATGTAAGGTAAAATATGTAGAATCTGGTTTAGACACAGTTGCCATATTAACCCTTTTTTCAAATGTGTTCTTCCTTCTGCTTTTATTCTTTTAAAACTTTTAACATGCAGAAAAAAGTAAATGAGCCAAACTCCATGTCTGGTCTGGTCTTTGCGTTACAGTCCATATCCTATGTTATGACTATATTCGACCAGATGTAACTGAGATGGGTTATATTGTGCAGTCTAGGCTACATCTCTTTTGCAACATTAAAGCAATAGTCAGCCCAGGCTTCTCCATTAAAAAAAAAATAAAATCTCAGCATAGCACTTCAATATAAAGAATGAAAGCATATAGATGAAAATGTGATGGAAGTATGACCTAGTCATAACTGAGTACTTCCAATATAAATCTGTTTTTAGCATTTCTACTAGAAACAAGAAATGTGGGTAATTGTTTTGTCCTGTGGGTTTTCAGTTCCAAAGTAAGTTGACAAATGTATTTCAGACACACTAATAAATGTTGATTCTTTCACATATATCATCTTTCAGGGACATAAACACCCTTCATTGCAAATGTATTTTCACTGCAAATTCATCCATTCTTACACATAAGTGTTCTTTTTTTTTCAATCAAGTGAATGTGTTACTATTATAATTTTTTATATATTCCTCATTATATACAGGAGTCTAAATATACTCAAGTAATCAAGCAAAAAGTATTATTTTATTCCTGTATATGCATGCAGAGAAGAATGAGTGAAATGCATCTTAATTTGCTCTTTTGCTACATTTGTGAAATGCAAATGAGTATATTCTCAAATACTGGACTGCAGACCTAATCTCTTGTTGAAAAGCCAGTAAAAAAGGATACCAAAGAAAGTAATCTGAAGCTGCAGTAAGACCTTAGCCAAGTACTTCCATATCTGTTGATTTAGTTGCCATCTGGGAGGAGATCCTGTGGACTTCACAGGAGACAAGAGTAGTAATGGCCAAGCATGATATTTTCCAAAACCTGCTATACAGATCAGAACCAGCAGACATCAAGTTGGGTTCTGGTTTTCTCATTTCCAAGAACTTCAAGCTACGCTCATTAAAATTCCTGGTGATCTTCAGATACTGAGCAGGGAGCAACAAGGTGTCACTGGAGAAAGCTCCATAAAAGGCTTCTAACAACAGGTACCATGAACACCCTTGAATCTTGCTGCCACTTGCTGTGCTGAGTGTGGCAGTTGCCCTGTTTCTTGTTTGTATTATCTTCTATTCCACACTTTATTTTTCAAAGATCCTACTTATATTTTCCTAATCAGCTAGGTATCAGAGATAATACTTGAATTATGATGACTTTCCAAATACATAGTATTCTGTACTTTGCCCTCCTTCTGCACTTAAGAGGGAATAGAATTGCGATACAGTAAGGCAGCATTTAGAGGAGAGCTGCTCTTGTGCATTAGAATGCACTGAGTGAACATATAGAATGTAGTGGCTTCATATATTGAGCATATATCAGCAATACAATTTTAATTTCTCTATTAAGTAAAAAATAGGACTTTTTTAATTTCTAAATTTATAGGGCTATAAACTAATTAAACTTGCTTTCCTAATATTATCTTTGGATGCATGTACATTAATCTATTTTAATTTTTCTAAGTGATGCTGACTGTCACAAGCATAAAAATGATGCCTATAAATACTGGACAACTGTTAAAACTCATCAGTATTTCAGCTTTTGCTAAAAACTGCACATTTCTGCCTTAGCATTTGCACACTGACTGTTCAAAAAGCCAATTCAAGATTTATCCTGATAAATATTTTCAAGGGACAGAAACACGCTGGGAAAATAACAAACATATGTTAGCACTGAGAATAACCAGTTCAGCAATGTTTTCTTGTGTGTGTTTTGGTGTCTATGTAGGCTATTGCAATGTTATTTTTAGAAACTCTACCCCAGCAACAGACACTTAGGAAAAGAATGATGTACTGCAAGCAGCAAGAATTTTAACGGCAGACCATAGCTTTATTTTCTTATTTATAGTTCCCTTCCCTTTGTTATGTTTTATGAAATGTGTATCTTCATTGAGAGTGCCCTGGCCCTGTGTTTTCCTGACTCACAGATTTATCTTCAGATTATATGCTGTTACTTATCTCCAAGTACTGAATTTATAAAAAGGCAAACTGTAAAACTTTGACTTTAGGTTTTAAATGCCACGTAAATATTATTAAGAAATAAGTATAACTTTATTTAACTTCTAGCTATGTTGACTTTATTTTTACTTTTTAATGAATGTACAACTGTTTTAGGAGAAACCTTGAGGTGAACATAATGTTGTATCTTACATGGAAATTCCAAAGGCAAAGTTTGAATCTTTAATACAACTGAACATTTTAATAAGCAAAATATGACAGTATTAGTTTTTTGCTGAGGATGATGATTAGGTGGACAGATTCACAACTGGTACAACTTGCTACAGCTCTATTGATTTTGATTTCCCCAAAACGGGAACTAAAACTCTGCTTTTCATGTTATTTGACTGCGTAACAGTATTGTGTAGGGACAGGCTCAGCTCCAGGTATAAGTACTGTTCCTGTTCTTTTACAAAACTAACTAGTCTTCATTGAAAACAAAAGATTTTAGTTCATACAAGCAAAATAAAACAAACAAAATACTCCACATATGCAAGAAATTTTAATGGTAGAATTATTATGATGCAAAGAAACAAGAAGTACAGTTTTAAGAGATTTTTATACTCAACCCTGAATTTCAAAAGTCAAAAAAATTAAACTTTGAAATTTTAATGATTAATCTTATAAATGTTGTGTTCTGGTATTAAAAATATTTGTTCTAATAGTTAGCTGTAATAAAACAAAAAAGTAACAACATAATGACTGAAATAAATGAAAAAAAGCCATAATGATTAACTGCTACATGTTTCAACTGAGATTTCTGTTTCTTTTTAAATTCAGTTTATTATATTCTCTCAAGATTTCATCTTTTTTTCTTCTATATTGTGTGGAGTGGAAAATGTCTTAATAAGAAAAAAAACATTTACAGGAGAGGAAAAGAATTTCCTATTCACTTCTATTTTCTCTATTGACTTCAAGATCAAAGTCCCATAAAAAAGCCAAACTATGAATATACTTGAAATTCAAATTTCAATATACGTCTACCCCAGGATGCTCTGTGTTTAGTGCAAAATGAGATTATGGAATTGAAAACTATTTCTAGGCTACTCTTTTATTTCAGTATTCTTTAGACAGGAAGCCTTCCATTTACATGTTTTTTTTATTTAGACTAATAATAAAGAGGCAAGAGTGAAGAGATTATTTCTTTCACTTCAACTCTGGTCTATACAAAGCCTCCTTTACCTTTCCTTCATGTGTCCTTAACTCTTTATAACTTTTAATGCCATTATTATGTATCATTCTTTTCTTATTTAATGTGCTCAGTCATTTTAATACAGATATAATTGTAAGGTGCAAAATGTAAATCTCATAACGTATTGGAAGACAAATGTGTCAAAGTCCTTTTGTCATACTGGCAGGTTATAAAAACAGACTGGCTCAGTTTAATCAAGTTTAAATTTTAATGACATAAGCAAAACTCAGACTAAAATAGCTATCGTTTTGTTATTATTTCAGACCACTGCCACAAATAAGAAACATTCTATCATTTATTCATTAACTATATAATACAGAGCTATCTGGATCATAATATCTGTTGTGGAGAACATATATTAAGTCACTAAATATTTTTCAGTGGCGATATCACTGTTTGGTGTTTAGTTGTCATCTTTCTTATCATAGCTTTGCCTTTTCACTCTTATCATTCTCTAGGTGAATTCCTATTCCTACAATTGCCCATCATGTGGCCAGGTCCAGGGAAATAGTTCATTTTTGTATCGGTCTTGCTTATCTATCTAGCTTGGTGGCTGAAGGTCTTCCCAAACTTGTAGTCAGAAGCTAGTGAGGTTAACAGATAGTAAGGCTGATAAATGGTTATAGCATTGCTGCTGAGGGCAGGTGGTGTCAGAGGGCATGGAAAGGAATATAAGAAAGAAAAGGAAAAAAAAAAGAAAGCAAGATGCTAAACCAATAGACCAATAAACAACAGACAGGATTACTCTGGATTACTCTGGGTTCACATTCTAGGGTAGTGTGATCTTTGCAAGCAACTCTGTCAAGCATGGTCCTCGTTCTCAGATATTGTTTTATCTGTGTGCCCAGTTTATTATAAAAGCTTTTTGTGAAACTATTGCTTCTCCTTCCTTTAGTTTTCTTTGTAGCCATGCTAAACAATTATCTACCTCCACATTTCAGTAATTCTAAAACTAAAACCAACAGGTGGACCGCATGTTGTAATCATATATTCTCCTAAGTCATCTCCACATCCTGCACTTGGGGCTTCTTATAAGTAAAGTTAATTAAAGCAAAGTCTCTCAGCGATGTGACTTACAGTTAACTTGACACTGGCTGCCTTGAGGAGGGAGACATCCTCTGTCTACCTGACAATCATTGCGTAGCCAATGGCAAGGCCAGACTCACTGCTGCAGTTTGCATAATGTGAAGGATTTCTGCCTCCTAAATCAGAAAACTCTAGTCTCTTCATTACAAAGCTGTCAACAGGAGAGAAAATTATGATTTTTAACTTTAAGCACGGGTAGAAGCGTTGAGCATTTTGCTTTAGTTTAATAAGGAAGTGATAGTCATAGTTCTTGGTGACTATCATTTTGATTTGATTTTGTAGCAGTATCCTGAAGGTTAGGCTTGTGTCCTATCCTTCTATTGTATACTCAGTTTCCTGGATCACCACTATGCTAATATCACCAGGTATTCAAATAATCAGGGTGACTGAAATGAAAAAGGATAAGGACTCTCCAAAGTTGTGTGAAGACATGGCTGCTGAAAAGCTTCAATGGCGTCAGTAAAGATTTTTCTTTATTGAGTGGTGTTTTATAATAAGAATGGCCTTCCTAAAAGTTAGGAGTTTTTTTCTAGAACAAGAAATGAGGTGCAACACAAGTAACAGCCTCAGATAAAATAAGGACTAAAGAAAAATGTCAAACTGTCTGTCTGTTACATCAGACAAAATTACTGTCATCACATTTTTCCAACATGCAGTTGACAGGAAATAGGAAACAAAATATGGACTTTTGCCTATATTCCGCTAGTAAATTGTTTGTTTCATCATATACATGTGCCTGACTTCTTGCTGATCATTCACATCTTGCTCATGTTGTTCAGCAGTGTGATTCTGCCCTCACATAGTTCTTTATAAACTACAAATGACAAAATGAAACTATCAGAGATAAGTTTGGATAAAATTGCTTGAGAGACAAGACGAGTTTAACATGTTAATGTAAAGGTAAATCTGCTAAGCAATAACATAATATATGTAATTCTTTTTTTAAATGAAATTAAGTGGAAAGCAAGCAGAAAACAAGATGATTTTGTCCTGATGGTACGCATCACTGACCTGGTGACTAAGAATTTTTTCTGCTTTGCTTTAGCTTTGAGTGGATAACAAATAAACAACTGAGAGTGTCTTCTGCAACAGTAAACTATTCATAAAACAGAATGTCACCCCTTAGACATTTTGATTTCTAAATTGTAGCTCAGTTCTAACATCACATGTCAGCTTGGTCTTCACCCAAAATGGAAAGTTTATCAATTCTTCTCTTAATTTTTGAGGGAACTGGAAATGTAATGCAACATGGAGGGAAGTGGGGAAAAGAAAGGGTGAGCTGTCCTTTTCAACATATTGGAAGTGGGCTGAAATCTCTGTGGGGAGTGTGTGTATATAGCACATGCCTATCACAAATACTCAGTGTGGTGCCTGCTTATCAAGAGAGAGTGAGTCAGATTTAGCATTAGGAAAACATCTTTTCACATCTTTGCATAAAGTGACAGCACATTTGAGATATTAAAAAGGTATTCTTAAATCATAGATATTTTTAATTAGTCTCTAAGATGTGTTATTAATATTTGAGATTCATAGTCTGCTTGAATTTGCAAGATTTGAATATGCAAAAGCAAAGGAAACTCTGAGAGAAAAAAACAGTTGTATTAAGATTCTATATTATTTTCAATTAGCAATTTCTCAAAAAAACTAAGTTTAAAGCATAGGTGCGTGCAAAAGAGAACCATATCTATGGGAGAGTGTAGTATTAAAGAGCCTATGAGAAGCTGGTGTGAATAGAGACACAGTTCTCATGCAAGTTCCATTTTTATATGACATCAGGATATAGAGACATTGGTTTTCCCTTCCTGCTCTTCCTCCGTGTTCAAGTCAGGTCCATGCTGCCACTTTTTGCAAAGAGGTCACAGATCTCCTTCACCAGAGGTGGAGCCAAATAAACAGAAGAGAATTAAAATGTTAAGTAGTAGATGTACTACAATAGATCCTGGTGTCATAATACTGTCACCTTCTGTCATTTATGCAAATTGAATCCATCCTCACCAAAGATGCAAGCCTAGTTGCAGATCGTTTGTATAAAATTTGCAAATGTTTTAACCTTAGCTTTATTTGAATTAAAAGTTGTCTTTGGTTGTAGGATATACAATATTTTCTGCAAGGTCTGCAATGCTGTGAGAACAAGGGCTGAACCCTGCTACATGAGGACTTACCCAGATGCTTGCTGGCAGGGTTGTGAGGTTAAAAGCATACACACGAAAAATACTGGTTTGCAGAAAAGTCAATCAATCTTTTTCAGACTTTGAAAACTAATAGTTCAAGGTTGATTTGGGTTTTAGATAATGAGCACAAGCATCTCTTGTTTCATGTTTACTTTTTCATAAATTTTTGCAGGTTACAAAACATATTTCCCTTTGCTGATATGGAGCGGTATTTCTGTATCCAAAGCCATGAACTGCAAATACTAAACTCAGCAGGTATTGCTATTTTCTTCTTAAGCTTTAAACTGGTATCAGCTTCACTGTAGTGTATTTTAGAAAATGTGGATCGATGTTATGTTTTCAATCAGAAATGTTTTCAAGAAGATGTTTGATCTTGACAAATGTAGGCAGTGTGAATCACTCCTATGTGTGTAAATGTATATGTATGTGTATATTTTTACTATTTGTCCCTTCCTTTCTTTTTCCCGAGGCATATTCTCTGCCAATTTTAACAGCTCCAAAAACATAGCTCGACATAGAGAATTGCTTGCAGCACACAACAAAGACAAACTGTATTGATCCAAT
This sequence comes from Clamator glandarius, assembly GCA_033459285.1. NCBI lineage: Eukaryota > Metazoa > Chordata > Aves > Cuculiformes > Cuculidae > Clamator > Clamator glandarius. The sequence goes on from JAUNZM010000032.1 coordinate 1,456,381, forward strand.
AAAATCTAAGATCAATGATGTAAATTTTTGACTGGCATCTACCAGCAACACATCTATTTACGGGTATGACAGCAAATACATTTTCAGGACTACCCTGGTAAAATAAATTATTCATCATAACATCCAGCCATTCAGTTCCTTGTAGAGTTTGCAAATTCACTGCACCTTTCATTCTAATTCCAGCAATTTTTAAAGTAACACATTTTTCAAAACTAGCCTGTTGAGATACTGGTGACAGTGTCTATGTTAAAGTGTTGTAGTAGAGTGTCAGTCAGCAAACATGAGAATGAAGTGAGTGTAACCAAAAAAACCACAAATCTACACCCTGAGATCCAAGTTACCATTTCTGCCTTTAGATAGTGGCTTCAAAACAGGTTTAACTTTCATTCTTCATATTCACCAAGTCAAAGGCTTTCTTCCAGCTGGGAAGGGTCAGGTTAGAACAACTGCTAAATGTTGATTTGCACTCCACACAGTGTGCCAGGCTTTGCAGGTTTTCCACAGTGGCTGTTACTCAACAAATTCTCTCTATACTCAAATAATTTCCTCAGTCTCTGTTTTATTAATTATTAACATACATCTAATGTTATTCTCTATGAGGTACTTAAAGTAGGAATTTTAATGTGTCATGTTTAAAATAACTGGCAGTTTTCTAAATACTGTGATGACTGGAGAATCTTCACATACAATAATCAAGACAAGCTAAGAACAGATGTAGTATGTCACTTCTGGTGGATTGGATTGAAAGCTTCTTTCATAAGCTGGTATAACATTCTCATTCTTTCTAGTTGTTCTAGATCAATTGTCCAGAAAGCTACATTTCACCTTACAAAATGGGGTAAATGAACACACAAAAACTATGAACAATAACGAGTAGGGAGAAGGAAAATTGCTTTTTATTACAGTACGATGCTTGTTAATTTGTTTCTAAAAGCTATGTATAAATATTTGTTTGGGGTTGGAGTTTTTTGTTGATTTATTTTTATTTTTTATTCTACATATTTGCTGTCATTTCTCTGTGGACTCCTCATAAATGGTCAACAATGATCTGGTTGTTATGCTTATAAAAATACCTCCATAACAACTTCGTTCTTTCTGAATGCCTGAAACGCATCACACTAGAAATCCAGTTTCCCATCCATGCTTAAGGCCTGAGATCATGTTCCCTGCTGTCTTTCTTGCAGATAATGCTGTGAGAAAGATTGTCACAAGTAATGCATGAAATAGTATAACAGATTTGCTGTTTGTTAGTGGGTATGGGGCATATGCACCATCCGAAATCTTGGTGCAACCTGTTTGGAAAAGGTCTGTGTTTATTTGTCTTATAAGCATTTATTTATACATTATTCTTCAGAAGGACAGGAGAACACATTTTAATTTATTTCACCTAGCACAACATCCTAAATGTACTGAAAATATTTATTTTCTCTCTTTGTCTGGAAAGTAACTGAAAAATATTTGAAAATATATATTTTAATGGAATTAATAGAGAAGATTCTATATTACTGAATGGATTAAGCTGATATTCTTAGTCTCCCATAGTCATCCAAAACCAAAGCATTTTCTTTTTCCTGAGTTTTTCTAAGTAATCAGTACTTAAACGAAATTTTCATTTAAAAAATATTTCCATCACTAAAACAAAATTAAGTTTACAAAGTAGTCATAAAGCATTTACATGTTTCTTATAATTTCCATCTGGCTGATGTCTACATTACACATAAATACATATTTTGTTATTTTTTTAGTTTATATAGAAAATATAAACTATTGGTGTGTTTACCAAAATTTGAAACCTGATAGTATTATCTTGCATATATTGAATTTGTAATTGATATTTACTCTGATTTTTAGCTCAAAACTGAATTTTCATATCAGGGCTTGGAGTAACAAAATTAACTATAAAGCTACTTTTCACCACTTCAAAACAATGTGAATAAGCACTAGTAGGACACTAGAAAATTTTAAATTATTGTTATTCTGAAGTTAATAAAACTAAATACATTTTTCCCCCTTTTGCTGAATAACTTCCCTCCAATGAGCTTAGCAGATATTCATGTAAGTAGAAAGCTCTAAATGGTTTGATATCCCAATAACTGGATATCAGTAGTGCTGTGTTGGCAAAGACAGGGCTTTGCCTACAAGTGCTCAAGGTAATTTTTCATTGAATGAACTAGACAAAGGTCCCAGAACTGCACAGCTAAAAAGCCAGAGTTTTGCACTCTAGGCAGAGGCACTTCTACATCCCGGTGCCTCAACATCCATGTGGTCCACAGTGTCAAGAAAGACATCTACAGAGACTCTTGCCCACAATTGTGCCTTCCTGAGTCCTTAGTTGCTCAGCAGCCAAGAAAAACATTGTTTGAATCCTCATGAGAAATGGCGTCACTCCAAAGTTCATGGAAAACTACTGCAAGTACCTTTAAGGATGTACTCACAAAATTCCAGTTTTATTTCTGTGGCTTACAGTTCTAGCTCATAACAGGATTTTGATAATTTATTCAGTTTACAAGACTGATTTGTGATTTTGAGGGCTCTTGAGGGAGAAAAAAAGATCTATAAAAGCAGTCATACATGTTTTGAGCATCATATGTATCCAAAAGAGCAAGGATTAGTTACCGTTTAGCTACTTGCTATCTGGGAACACTGTAACAGCCTCTAAGGCAAGTGTTTATAGGCAAGTAATCATGCTCCAGCATGTGATCATTGACTCGTTTGGCAATGCAATGTGCAACTGGAGAATCACTCTATCTTTGTGATTTCACCACGTGGCTGTGAATTTTCTTTGGTAGCAGGGTTTAAAAATCTTTTCTCCAGGCATTGTTTACATAATAAAACACAAACAGTCTTCTAGAGGGGTGGTGATTATATAAAATGAATACAGTGTGTGTGCCACTGCTCCAAGGAGTTTGGGGGTTTTTTTTATTACAGAACCTAACCCTAGAAGACTAGATTTTGCATATGCCACAAAGACTTGGAAATTATTTGCGTATATGACTTTTTTTTTTTTCTGAAAGGAAAGCGTAAACAAGGAACACATTATGCTGTTCTAGGAAATTTTTCATAGTGGCATTAATTAACAGTGAAACATCTGCTATAAATTTGAATACTGTCCTTTTTGCTACATCACTGCCTTAAAGTCTTTAATCTTTGGAGAGGTTCCATTTGTAATTTTTTTTTTTAAAGAAACAGATATCTTGGTTTGTTTGAAATTGTGTCTGATAGAATAAGTAACTTTCTGCTATGGATATATAGGGGGTTCATTTTATATGTACAGAATATTAGATGCCATTTAAACACATTCTTGGGTTCACTGGGAAAAATGTATGTGCATTTATACACTATTTTGACAGCTGACCAAACAGAAATTACAACTTCAGGTTCTCCTGGCATACCAGGTATTTGCATAGCTTTAAGGCAGTAGAATCTTTCAGTATAACATTTACTTCACTCATTGGACATCTTCTGGTACAACAGCTGCCTCAACCCAAAGTAATGCACACAAAAATGATGTCATTTTTCTTTTGTAAGTGACTATCCAAACTGGACATCTAATTTCCTAATAACCAAATAGTCTCCAAATATTCAACTATTCCAGTAGGTGTCAAACAAATTGAATTTTGGTGGCTTCCTGTAAGGGCAACATAATTTTGAAAAATATGGAGACATTCAACTTTTATTTCTGGTAGTCCTGTAAGATGAAGCTAGTTCTTTATAAGTGCCTAGATCTAATAAGTTATGTTCTGCCAGGAAGCTTATGTATCAGCACTGCAAAGGAAAGAAACACCATCAGGGAGAATTTTCTTTACATTTTTTCAGACAAAAGTGTGATTTGGATTTACTCTGCTAGATAGATGATCAAAGGTTGAAGCCTTATTCCACAATCAATGGTTTTATCGGACGGCTCCAATTATGTTCCTCTGTTCCTGTTCTGAAATAATGGAACTGTTATTAACTCATATGCTTTGCCTTTAGCCCAAACCATCAGGACTTTCTTAGTTAGGGGCAGCTCTTGTAGATCCACCAGTGGAGATATCCATCTGAAAAAGGACAAAGGAGAAGGAAAGGCTCTTAGAAATGTAGCTTCTAACTTCATTAGTTTTGCTGACTGAAGGAAGTGGAGAGGAAAGGGTATTGTGCTGTCTTTATCCAGGTCTCTGTGTGCTGTCTTCATTTGTGAAGATGTCCTGTCTGAAGGATTAATCTTCCTTGAGAAGTCTCAAAACAGATACTAATCATCTTTTATTATTACTATTCTTGTAAGAAATAATAGTTTTCTCCCTACCTCAGGGTGGAGTCGAGAAAAACAGAATACCAGCTTCCAGGTTTTTACTGTTTTCATAGACTAATAGAATCATTGTGGAATCATAGAATCATAGAATCCAAGTGTTGGAAGGAAACTTAAGGATTGCCTGGTTCTGCCTTTCTTGGCAAAAGCACAGTCTAGACAAGACTGCCCAATACCATGTCTAATTAAATCTTAAGAGTATCCAATGTTGTTGGGAAATGCATTACTTCCCCAGGGAGATTACTCCAATGGCTGATTTTTCTCATTGTGAAAAATTTTCCTCTTATATACAATTAGAATATCCCCAGGAATAACTTGTACCCATCATCCTGTGTCTTTTCCATGTGACTCCTTGTAAAAAGGGAGCCATCCTTTAAATTCCTGAACAAGGTGATCCGTCCCCTAAGCCTTCTTTTCTCAGGGCTGGATGAACCCAGTTCCCTTAGCCTTTCCTTATATGGTATGGTTCCCAGTCCTTTGGTTGTCTGCGAGGCCATTCTTTGTACCGTCTCCAGCCTCTCCACAACTTTTTTGCATACTGTGAACCAAAACTGGACACAGTATTCCAGACAGCCTGAGAAGTGCTGAGCAGAGTGGGGTAAGGACCTTTATATCTCTGCCGGTGATGCCCTTGTTGCCCAGCATCCTGTTGGCTTGCTTTGCTGTGGCAGCACAGTTTGCTCCAGTTGAGCTTGTTGTCCCTTAGGTCTCTTTCCACAGAACTGCTCCCCAGCTAAGTAGATCCCAGCCTGCACTGTGCTCCTGGCTTGTGTTCTCCCAAGTACAAGACCTTACACCTGTCCTTGCTGAATTCATGAGGTTCTTGTTAGCCCACTCTTCCAGGCTCCCTGGGTCTTCCTGCACAGTAGCTCTCTCTTCTGATGTGTCAACTTCCTGGCTCAGTTTTGTATCATCAGCAAACTTCATCAGAGTACACATTATCCCTTCATCTGGATCACTTATGCAGATATTATACAAAGTTGGGCCCAATATTGATCAGTGGGGGACCCCACTTGTGGCAGGTTGCCACTTCGAAAATGTGCTATTTACTACCAACCTTGGGGTGCAGCCTGTTATCCAGATCTCCACCCAACTTACAGACCACTTGTCTAGACTGTAATGCAGTTTCATATTTAAAAATTCAGTAAAAATCCTGTAAAAAAATCAGTAGAAACCCAGTAAAAATTTAGCAACAGCATATCAGGTGCATCCGATCCTGACATCTACCTCCTCCCTAGTCTAATAATTATCTTCAGACTGTAACAGTGACTGCTAGAAATCAAAATAGGTTTGTTTGACTCACAGTTTCACACAGACTTTGAAAATGTCTTAGTTCTTCATTATTCTGAAACAACAAGGATTTTTTCCAAGTAGTTCAGTTTTGTTTCTACAAATATGTGCAATTGTAAAAGAATGATTGCAACAAAACACATTAAGTATTCAGCATAAATTTATCTACTGACAGAGATTTAAACAAAAAATGTTTATTTGAGTTTCCTGTACTTACGTTCTTTCAGGAAGCAATTTCCTTGAATTTGGTGAGAGGGATTGGAAAAGAAAGGCAGCAGTTAGGTAGGTAAATATTTATGTGTTAATGATTCAAGTAAACTCATATTCAGTATATGTGCAAATGTTCATGAAGGATTAAGGAAGCTTGAGATAGCTATTAATAGGGGCATTTGAATTTTATCTCAGCTCTACAAAGTCAACAAAAGGCTCTTGTTTAACTGTAAAAGGACAGCACAGCCTTCCTGTACCTACTTGTAGCCCCATATCTGGTTCAAAATACTCTTATAAGTTTTGATTGACGACACAACCTTGAAATTAGCCTGTGACAGATGACTTGTAAAAGAACAGACTGCAAGTCATTTTCTGAAATGTTCACTTTTTTTGTGCCTGCTGATGTCTTTACTATTCAAAGTCTATAAAAATTATGGATGTTTTAATGTTATTTAAACACACAAGTCTTAATCTGCTGTCATTGCAATAAAAAAAAAAATAAATGTACTCATTAGCCAGAGCTAAAACCATTTTACAACCCTAGTATTTAGTTTTATCCTCAACAATACCTTTCCAATATGTGTCATCTGCTGATACAAGCAGGAGTTGTGGGAATATTCCTCCTGGGACTGAAGTGCTCTAGACAAGGTATTGGTCCTCTTTGTGAGTTATAAAGACAAAAGAACACAATGTCTACTCAAGCATTTACTTGGGATTTCTAATAGATTTCCAACTAAATTAAAACAACTTTTATGAAGTTTTTGGTTTTGATGGGAGCTGAACATAGTTAACTATGATAACATTGCCTTAATAGCACTGCAGACCAACTCTACTATCCCTCCAGTGCACTGGAAAAGGTTAAAAAATTTGCCACACGAGAGATGTTAGTCCTCAAACAACTCAGAGAGAAACCACAGTGCTCCTATATTGAAATCACTCAATCCTCAGCACTTCAGGGACTTTACTCATTGGAACACATAAACACATTTGGCTTACCTGCCTTAATTTCACACTATATAGACATGAGTTCAAGGAAGGACCTGTTTCCTCTCACAGCACCTTTCCCTTGAATTCAGCAGGTAAAGGTTTTACCTGGTTTATCTCTGGGCTGTGTCAGGGAGAGCAAGGGTGAGGATATGATAGATACCCAGCCTCTGGAAAGATGTGGTGACAGTTGCAGAGCTCTGTTGACCAGGCTTCAACAGAATTGCAGCCATTAGCAGCAGGGAAGGAGACGGCAAATAAACCTTAAGCATCCTGCTGTGGCTTCAGCTGTCACAAAAGTCCCAGTGGCTTCAGGAAGAATTTGAGATGTAGGATGATTGCAAAAAGAGATATGGAAAAAAAATCAAAACAAAACAAAACAAAAAAACCCACACAACAACAAAAATACCCCAAACAACAACAACAAAAATACCCCAAACAACAACAACAAAAATACCCAAAACCCTATCAAAATTTAGAACTAAGAAAAGATGAAATATGACATGCTATCTTCCAATTAATTGCTGAACTGTCTCTGACTTTTGCTTTTAGTTAAGCAATCCTAAAATAAAGTCAGAAATATTATATAACATTCTTAATATATTACTATTGAATTAACTGGAGGGTAACATTTTCAAAATTCTGAGTTTCATATACTGTACTTATTTTACTTTAAATTGTGTTTGATTGGAATATAACTGTTTTGATCCAGCTTGGGAAGTATATGCTTAGAAACACATATAAAAATTTAAATAATTATGAATACTATCTTCATAATAAATTTATAAGCTTATTTCATTGTATTACTTTAAATCATATTATACTTTCATAATTTTTACTACATTTTCAATATTTATAATGTGACAAGGAAATGTATAAGATATACATGTTTTCAAACAGATAGATCCAGTTACCAATGGATTGACAGGCATTCAGAGGTAATGCACAGGTCTAATGGTCACTGCTGTGTTTTCCCAAAAGACTAGCTCTGTTTCTCTATATCAACATTTGAAAAATAAAGAAACAAAGAAAGAAAAGAATTTTTTTCTTTCACAAATGCCAATACTATCTTGAAATAGAATTGTAGCTTTAACAAAAAACACTCAATCAACAATGAAAGTTGAATAATGACTACCTGCTTAACTCATTCTGGTCTTACAGAGGTATTCTTCTCATTCTTGAAATATAAGAAATCTGAAAAAAAGGATTTAAGGAATGCTAGCTTATCTGGATTTGTGCAAATTGTCGCTCTGTTTAGATTTGATACATTTGTTTTAATTAAAAAAGGTTACATTGGAAAATATTGGATCAGTAATTTAGAAGGAATTTATCACTCTTGAACCACTTGGACCTGTAACTCATAAAAGGAAAAATAAGAAAATAAGGCAAAAGAAATAATTTACCTTGTAATGTAGCTAATAATGTCAATTTTATACCAAGTATGATTGTCTAGAACAGGTAACACAGGAATATTTTTATTATTTTCATGGCAGTAATGCAACAAATCCCATACATCTCTAAGAAATATCTTAACATTATTGAAATAATAAGAAAAAAATGAATGGAGTTTTAATGTTGGTGGGTGGAATAAAAAATACAGACTAAAGATAAACCTTTGGTAAATCCAGGCAATTGTAAGTAATTTAAGATTTTGCATTTGAAGGATCCCATTGTCTGTTCTGTCTTAAAAAACAATATAGTACAGGCCTTAAGGAAATAAATGAAATTACCTACTTATTGGTAACAATTAGAAGACCAGAATGGAGAGTTCCAAACTAACAGGCATGGTTATGAAGTTCAATGACCCTGTGGAGAGAGAGGAGGACTCTGGGCTTTCAGCTGGCATTCAAGGAGAAGATTGGCAGCAGTGGGCAAGGACCAGGTTGGGGCTGACTGGGGAAAGAAAAATCCTGTTTCCCCATTTAGAAACAGTGAGAAAGATGGTCTGAGAAATTAAAGGGCAATCCACCTCTCTTTGGTCCCTGGGAAAATCTTACAGCAAGCATATCTTGGGACACAGTCAGGTGCTCGGCAACAGTTGGGAGGTGCCTGAGGAAGGCTGAGCTAAAGATGTTGAGATTGAGCAGGAAAAACAGATAATGGGGCAGAGGACACAAACAACAGGTTGTACAGAGGTTCCCTCAGTCTAGTCTTGCTCTGCGAGGAGAAACAGCTTGCAGGGTAGAGCCTGTGAGTTACTCTTGATAATTTCTAATAATTATTTTTTAAACAGCTTCCAAAATGTGTATGCTTAATTCAACTGTAATTTTCATGCAAAGACTTTCTCTGTGGGCAGTGAAGCCAGTGTATTAGTCACCTCAAAAGGTTTTTTAAAAAGCCTTTACAATTTTGTAGAATGGAGACTTTGTTTCAGTATCATTATTATAGGGACTCCCTTAAAAACAATTGGAGTGATCTTTAAGAAGGTCATAGAACTCCAAGAGAGAAAGAATGACTACTGTAAGTGCGCTTCAAAAGGAAAGGGAAGCTCATCTGTGTAGAAGATGATCTGCCATGAGCAGCAAGGCTGTATTTTGCATGGGAAAGGGAAAATGTTGTGGTGAGAGATTGCTCAAGAGATGAGAATGCCCCTTTGTCTTTGGGACAGCCAATATGGACATTGTTACCATATGTTGAATATCTTTATTTGCATTCTTCATACTTTGTTTTTCTTTAACAAAATGCTTAAGGAAAAGAAAAAGTGATAGGATTTTGGGAATGTCTGCCTCTATGAGCAGAAGCCATGAGGCTGCAGATAACATAGCAACAAACAGAGCTAAAAACTTTTGTCAAGAGAGAAAATGCACCTCAAGGCAGACAAATTTATGGATCATAACAAGCCTTCTTGCATCTCATTTTGCAATTCTTGGGGTAAAGAGCAATACCTGGACACTTAATTTAACTGGATACATAGTAGTGCAGGGATTATATGGATTTTCTGTATAGGTTCAAACTCATCTCTCATATCCTGAAGGGTTTCTTTCCTTATCTGTTTTCTCTTCTTGGCATGGTGGCTGATCTGTCTAGCCTTGTTCTGAGTGACATATTGAGCTAGATGTCCTATAGGGGTCTCTTTCCACCTAAATTAGTTTATGGTTCTTCACAGAATAAATGGCTGACTCATAGGTAACGTACAGATATATCACAGTAAATCAAAGTATAGCTCGTTATTTAAATAAACTGAATTACAGTACAACTGATGTTGTAAAGACACTTACATTTGTCTTCATGAAGTACTGAGGTCCTACATGTGTCAAATAATGAGATGGGCAGAAAAAATGACTGCAGTAAAAAAATAGTCACAGTAATTATATTGAAAGAATAAAAATACGTATACTCCTATTTCATCCACAAAAATAAAATATTTTATGACCCACTAGCAACTTCATGGTCCTTACCAGCTCTGAGTTTTTTAGTTGTTCTGGTCTAGGATGCCTATACAATATTTTAATCTCTCTCTTGCTTTTCATGAAGCTCACTCGGCTATGGAGTGTCTGCTCCAAAGTAGTGAAACCCAAATTCTCATTCCTTTATTTTTGACCTGAGAGAAAAATCTCCTCAGGAAATATATAATCTATTCTTTACAGAATGAAAAGGTGGATGAAGTTATTTGCCTAATGGATATCTACATTTTACTGATCATCAGTAAAAATAAATTTTGTAAGCTATTTTATCTGTTACTGCATATTTTATAAAGTTATCTTTTTTTTAAAGAATTGATTTAATTTTATACAAGATACACATATCTGTGAGCACTGCTTAGGTTTTTCTCCACATCATTTTTTACAATGTTCTTACATATTCTCCATTTTAATGTTAATAGCATACCTATTAATTCAGTCCCCTGGGAAAGTGTTGATGGTGATTGTTTGCCCTTAAAAAATTGCTAATAGCTCCCACTTAGAATATGTACAGCCCATTTTAAGTCTCCTTTTGCAAGGTCACACTCATCTCTGATTGTTGCCTGCAATTTGAAGGTAAAATTGATGGGAAAGAAAATTTTGCCTAATCAGTGAAAGATATAAACCACAAAATTTAGAAATCTACTTACAAAATTCACAAGTTACACATGTAAATTTATCCTTTGTGTTACTAAGTGGTTATGCCCAGTAAATTGCAGATGCCAGTATAAAGATTATTAAAAGGTGTGGTTCAAATTAGCAACGAATCTGCTGCTGTTTCATCCTAATGCTTGAAAAGTCCAGAATCTCTCATTGTCCACTTGGAGTTTATAGACACATATATATAAAATTTTATAAATAAAAGAAAATATATTTTAAAAAATAGTTAATGAGAAAGACAATTCCCCATATTTCCAGTCCTTTGTACGTGCCATGATTCATGGTAAAAGAATCTGTAGAGTCTCCTGGAGTGCCTTGAAACATGTTAAAATTTCTTGACATATCTGCTGCATGTTCACAGATCAGTGACAGCTAAATTTTTAAAACTCAGCAAAGAAAAGAGAGATAATGGGTCCCAAACCTAACAGCTTTGTTAAGAAACACCCTATGTCCCACATTAGTAAAAAATATGCTCTGTGGTTCTTTATGGCAGGAATAAGAGAAAACTGACAACCTCTAGAAAATAAATCATTTTTTCTTTCTGTGCCTTCATGTGTCACTAAGAACAGAAACACTATTTATGTAAGGCTAATAGGTATTGCACACTTCTTTTTGACTTTTTATTTTCAGGTAATTTAAGCAGCATTCATTGCTAGCTTATAGAAAAATACATGCCAAATAAGATTTTGTAATATACTTTCCAAAAAGGAGTGGGGATTTTTATTCTTTTTGATGAGGAAATTGTGTGTTTCAAAAGAAACATTGCATTGTGACACATAAAATATCTGAACATTATTTTAACATTATTTCCACCCTACTGCTACTTCTGTGCTTTTGCAAGCAGCTTCATGTTAGTACTGTAATCTAACCTGTCTTCTTTTTGTTTTCTCCTTTCAAATATGTGGTCGCTCTTGGTTATCCCCAAATGTCATTTATGATCACTAGCATCCATAAAACATTGAAGGAGGCTGTAGTTCCACAGTGTGAGGTCTGCAATGGATGTTGTTGATTACATTAAAAGCCATTAAAAGAAAGTGGCAGAAAAATGTGAATCCAAAAAATGTGGAGATATGACAGGACTGACACATGATGGGAATTTCTCCCTCAAGTTGTAATAAAAAGTTGTGGGTTTTATCTGTAGTACTATTACAGTCTGAAGTCACAGAAGAAAGCAATCTTTTCCTTGAGGAGTGTGAATGTTCTTTTTCAGTTTAGAAGAAGTGCTGGGCATAGATGATTGAAAGTTGGGCACATCTAGTAAAGGTTTATTTATTAAAGGTCCAGCCCATCCTAATTTGTGTATCTACATGGGTGGTCTTAAGGAAGTCTTAAACTACTCTCTTGTTACTGCTCTTCCTCTGGTATAGGAGATAATTCTAACAAAAGCCTGTCTTTTGCACAAGGGCATTATGAAATATATTCTTTTAAGACAAATTTCTGATTTCACATCTGTGAAATTGGATTACATATACCTCTGTGGAAACTGGAGTAGTTATGACTTCCCAAAGCCATCTTCATCAATTAGGATTCGATTCCATAAGGTATCTGATGCACAAAAGTGTGCTAATTATTACTGTATTCATATATATACAGACTTAATTTTTCTTCTTTTTTATAATTGAGGAAAATTAGAGGATTTTTAATATATTAGGTGGTTGTTAGCACATCTGAATTTTGATAAGTGGATAATATAATCTACTAAGAAAGTATGCAAATCTAATGTTTTACACAAAAATAAATCACGCAAAATTTAAGGTCCACCTATACATCAGACTCTTTCAGTTTACACATCAAAAATGCATAGATAAGTAATATACAGCCTAGCATACTGAATGAGGATGGAAGAAAATCTGTGTATTTGTCCTTGTTAAAGGCCAATCTCCCTTCTTCACTTTCATGTGATTGTTTTTCTGTGGGTAAACCACAGTAATGACATTCATATCCTTTGTCAAAGAAATCTTAAGGAAATCAGACCTGTGGATCATAAGAGTAAATTGTTATTGTACTGCTGGTGGTATTGAAATTGATTGTCAGTAAGGTGAGGAAAGAATCTAAAAGTCCATTTCAGGTTTTGAGCACATCGGTAGTCAGAAAAGCCAAACTTCCAGATACTGTCCAGGTTCACTGTGTTGCTAGCTGGCCAAAACTGTGTACCTTCTTGATTATTTTGCTCTCATTAAGTGGAGTTTAAGGACTAGGAAGGTCCAGTGAAAAAAGGTATACCAGTATCTTGCTGGAAGACTGCTTTAATTAAATTCTCCCAACTGAGACCTGTCCCCATTTCTTAAGTGAAGCATGCTCTATAATCAGCTACATTAACATTCAATTTGCTTCTTTGCAGATGACCATGAAAGTGAATGCATCTCAGTTAAGATGAACTTCATGTAGGACAGTTCTTCCTGAAACCAGTAAACCCATAAATTCTCTACTTTCCCAGATCTGTTTAGATGTCAGCTGATACAGCAAATAGGAAGAAAAGGTATTGTGCATTGTTTTGTCAATACTCACTTGGGTGCATGCATAAAATTATATTTTTAGGCTCTTTTTAAGCACTTACTCAGTGGAAACCTACCACATCAGAACACCAGAGCATACATACAGAAACCGGCTTCAGTAGATCCTGCTTAATTGTAAATTATCTCTTTACTCATTTGCTGAAAGCCTGTAGAGAAAGAGAAATGGATTTGAGCCTCTCAGAAACTTAACAAACTCAAGACCTGTGTAAGCAGCAAAGCATTTCTATTGAGGAATGACAAACTGTCAAACACTCTCTGTAGTGCAAGGCCTGGCAATTATACCTGGGCTGCTAGCATTACTCTCACCTGTTTTCACATATGACTAAAATTTTTAAGTTAGAAAGGAAGATCAAGACAAGATAGTGTAGACTGAAACACATGCATCTCTACAAGCACGCATTTTTCAGAACTCAATCTGAAGATATGTTGAACTGTCATGCATACCATTGTGAGAGAAGAAGTTGCAAATTGTCATCCACATGTGACATGGCAAAAGACATTCATCTTAGTACTATTGTCAGAGATTGCATGCAAATAAATGTCAAAAGATACAATGAATGCTCGGAAGAATAAGAAACAGTCCACTACTATGGTCACTTTTCTACTCTACAGACTAATTTTTCTTGTTCATTGATGAAAAGTTAGATTCCTAATACTTCAGACGATGATTTAGAAATGAGCCCAAGCACTTCAAGCTCATGTTTTCAAGGCAGATCTTTGACAATCCATTCTACTGACATCCCTGAGCATGACATTGCACATACCCTTTAAAGATAAATACTATGGGTTTGGAGCAGGAACATCTTCATGCACACATCAATTATTCTACTTAAACAGACTTTGTGAGACTAAGAAAATTGCCTCATTTTTGTGGTTCATTGTCCTGCTGGCAAAACAGAAATAATGAGAATTACTCACAATCTTTCATTTGTAAGGACCTTAAATAAGAAAGGAAACTCCACAGTCTTGCCATATACTCAGCAGAGAGGTGTTTTTTACAAATAATTCATTCTGATTCATTGAATTTTCAGAATAAATTAAGGTTTCTTAAAGCATTCAATGATTCAGGCTCTGGAAATAACTAGATACTATGCAGAAACTCTTTCTAGTGTTTATAATGATACATCTTTCAGGATGTATCAAAGATAACTTGTTGATAATTTTGCAGATCTAGCTACGGGACACGTGTTGGTAGATGTGCAGATTTGTAAATATAGCAAAGAATTTTTGGGAACCCAGGAAAGGTATGAAAAATTGAATTCACACAATTTTTAACTGCTAGGAAATAACCTTAGTTCCAAATTAATTATGGAAAATGAACTCCTCCAAAACTGTCTACTTTGAACTTCTATTGGCATTCTAGGAGCATAATGCCCCACATTACTGTTACCTGAGGGAAGTGCATAGCATTTACCATTCATCAAACTTAATAAGAGATTTTTAAATCTCTGAAAGTCACCATTATATTCAAGAAAACAAAGAATCATTCTGTAGAACAGCCTGTGAATTATTTGGTTGTGCATGAGGATAAGCAGTACAAAGGCAGCTTACAGCCTCCAGTGTCAGTCTAAGTCCACGCTTGCCATGCCAGTCATGATTCAGTGCACTAGCTCGTGCATCCATACCACATTTGTGCTAAGGGAGTTTTAGATACACATTGCCTAATTGACATCAGAGCCTGGATTTGCCTAAACTAAAAGCTTGTAATGCAGTGGCTATTAAAGTACAGTACCTGTTCAACCATCAATCTTTAACCATTTTGAAGGACACCTTATGGATATAAATTATGAGGTCTGTCAGGGGAAGGTTCATAGATAAATAGGATCAGTCGCCTGAATATTACTTCCTACAGAACTGACTGCTGAGTAACAGTAAATTGTAGGGACTAAGGAAGTTTATAAAAGCCAGATCAACTCAATTGCCTCTCTCCTGAATCGACAGCAGCATATGCAAAACCCAAGGTTATTGTGTCACATGGCAGGTTCAACAGTGTCATTCTGACAATTGCAACATACTTGCAGGTTGACAATGTGATAAAACACAGCACTAGCATAAATCTGACAGACCTTCGAACTTTAGATTTTTTTCAGGTGCTATGTAGTTGATTCAAACATAACACATTTAACCAAAGCAAAACAAAACAAAAATCATCCTTCACAATAAATAGATGTCTTTTCTACCTTGATATTATCCAATATCCATATTGTGAGAGCCCCAGCACTGAAAGGTCCATCATTTATGGGATCTCTTCCCTTAAACTCTCATGTTCTAAAGAGTGTACTCGAACAACTCTGTATTTTTATTTTCTGAAATATTGGATCAGTCTGCTCTGAAATGCACAATATAAGAAATAAGCAACATCTCAATATTTTTTTGCATAGTTGTCACCTCTGTTAACGAATATTATGTTTGATTCTTCCTATGCTCATGTTAACAGCTTGAGAAACATATTTATATAATCTTTTAACTGTGAACTAGGTACTTGTATGTATATCTGTTGTTATACCAGTAACAGTTCTGAATGATGAAAGAAACAAGACCCTTAATGCATGACTGTCTTCCCTTACTCACAGAAAGAACTTGATATAGTTTCCTTGGATACTATCCAGCATGCATCTCATACAGTGGCCTTATTTTCAGGGTTGGTTTGTTTGGGGTTTTTTTCAGAAGCAGGTGCTATATCATATTTTCTAAGAATAATAGTGGGTGGATGAGTTATCTGAATTTCTAGTATCTACTGTTCAGAAAGACTGAAGAGTATCTTATGTCTCACACTGATGAAATAACTTCATATCAGTAATTATCTCAGTATCTCAATAAAGAGGCATAGATTTAATTTTCCTAAATATGACTGGATTAAGTTAACCTGTATCACAACAAGGACAAAAATGAAATCTTTACAGAATCGATTCCTTCATTACATGTTTATGTAAGAATTTTGCTGATACAAAATTTGTTTCTTTTTTTCTTCAGAAGCTTCAACAAATCATCACCTACTCTAATATACATGGTTTATAAATAAATGGAGGCTGGAGAAAGAAAATTTGAATAGGAGGAGAACAGAGCCAATTTAAAGTAAATTTCTATTCAATGGCAATAGTTCAATTCAGATTTCATGTATGATTCAAGCACACATTTGGCTCAATCTAATAAAGAAACAGCACATTTTATTTTTGTTTTGCATCCACTTCTAAAAGGAAGGAAATCAAGCCCTGTATAAAGGCTTAGCTTTCTGTTTCTGCTGATATTCACCTGAGTAGTCCTAAATGAACATCTTGGTTCTACTTTGGCTCTAGAAATCTCTGTCATCATTTTCTTCTTAATCAAAACTTTGTTCCCTGTGTGAGGATGATTACTGTTGCTGTTCTTTTGCTGTTCCATTGTTTCTATTACTTCTGTTGTTTGTGATTTTACATCAGACAGGCAGGTGTATGTAATATATTCTTAAAGCATAATATGAATTTTCTGACTTGCATACATCTGGATTTCACCCATAATTCCTCTCCTAAAATGGCAAGGCAAGGGTTTGCCTTCTAAACTTTGATGCATAGAGGAAATGCTAACACAGAGGCACCATTCTGATCAAATATATCAGACATGAAGGGAAAGGAATTCAGAAAGTATCAGAAAATCTTTTACATGACTGTTGTTCGTGTATTTGTACAGTTGACCTTTGATCTATAGATGGAATTTCGGGCCAAACGAAGTTCAACCCAAACCATGACAACAGAAAAGAATTCTGAATAAAGATAAAAGCATGTTTCTTATAATCACCTAAACCAGAAATCCATCCAAAATTATTTTTTCTCCTTACCTGCAGAAGTTTGAATTTTTTACAATTCAGTAGTTCCAAGCTGAAAATAATGTTGATGATGGAATATAAGATGTTCAATGAGATTTGTCTTTTTCCTTTAAAAACTGAAACGTACCAATTATCTCTGTAAAAAAACTGCAAAAGCACATGCATACAAGCACAAAGACAGATAAAGATGTATCTTCACTTCAAATATCTTTAAAAAATTGCATCAGAAACAGGTAAATAAACAAATTCTGCCACTAATTTTCCCACACCTTTCAAAATCAGCTCTTCTAGTTTCTTCTTATTCAGTGTGGGCAGTGGTATGGAATTTTGTCTCATCCTTTTGTTTCAGAAAACATTGCTTTTGCTGTAGTATCTTATAATAACCATTATTATGTTATTTTATAAAGGGATACTTTCTTCTGTAAATGCCAGTTGTTTCTTGTTACAAATCTTCTTTACAAGAGTCATGAATTTCTCTTGCTTTCTTTTCTCTCTCCTACCCTAGACAAGACATTTTGTCCCCAAATTGTGTCCTAATTCCATAAAAATATAGAAAAATAAAAAACATTAGTGGCAAGCCCACAATATAATACATGTTTTCAAAATTACATTGCATCGCCCACCTCATATGAGTCAGCCAGTGGGTAGCAGCAGAGTTATTTCAAGTGGCTGCTCTCCAAATCAATGATTACTTTACCACATTTCTCTGTGGAATGACTTCCTTCTTGTAAAAGGTATGCTTTAGATCCCAGAGACAAAAATGTATCATTGGTCTCAGTCTTGAATCTGAAGTGCCATTGCATTCATATCATTAAGCCTTGAATGGCAGTACAGACATAGTAAACTTTACTGTCTCCTTTGAAAATCCAACTAATTGACAGGTGGAAGACCTGCAAATGGAAATAAACTTTCTTGTGTACAGTTGTAGAGATTTTGAAAATCATCCTAAACCAATGTGAAGATGGTAAAAAAAATCAGAAACTCATTGAATCTACTTCAATTGTATGTTTTAGGTATTAATACAAGTCCAAATATACATTATATTCTTAATCGTTTACTTCGACTGGCAGAAATTGTCCTTTTAAGAAGAGAATAGGGAACTTGGTAACACAGTTGGTTTGCAAAAGGCTTGTATTAGCAGATGGCAGGCTTTTGTAAGTGTTTCCCAGGCCTCTAAATGGATAAAAACACAGAGAACTGTTTAATACACACATCTTTCACAGGAACTACTACATTTTAAGATGTATCAGGGCATAATCTCCCTGGAGCTGTAGAAGCTGCTGTACTCTGAAGCCATTAACCATTAGCCATGGAAGCAATTACACCACTAGTACGACTAATGACAGGTTTCTAACTGTTTCTAATAATTCATATATTTATGTAGGAATTACTTCAAATGCAGAACTTTGTTGCATGGCCTCCCCAGGATGCTGCTTAAAGACTTCAGTCATACTTACATCACAATTATTTCTTTTTGACCAAATGCTTTTGGTGAGGAATATTAGCACAGCAGGAGAGGCAGCTGCCTGCTGTCTTTTCACCAGGACTGAATTTTAGGCAGGCCACAATTTGACTGCAAAACTGCAGCTGCATATACCTCAGGTGCAATTATTATCTCTTGGATGATGAGATCTCTCATATATGGGTGTAATTATACAACTACATAGTAAAGTAACCTTAATTACAGCTGTGTACATGTGCAGGAGGACAACTGCCTTCCACTGTCATTTCAATATCGAACTCACCTCTACTGGGGCCAAGTTCTAAAAAAAATATATCTGTGTTGAATTTTAATTTAAGGGCATTATCACATTTGTGGAATTAAAGGATTTTTCAGGAAACATGTAAGTCTGCAATTCCACAGGTCCCTAATTTATCTGAAAAAGCAGAAATCTTAGTGCACATTCTAGCCTGATAGCCAGGATGTTGTTTACATGAAGTGTCAAGGCATTAAAAGCCTCAGGATGGAGGAGAGAGATGGAGAGGAGCATGTTCATAAGATTCAGTTTTAGGAGAACCCAAGTATGATGCTGAAAGTGTGGAAAGAGATTTTGATATCTTAAAGTATTATTATAAAGTGATCAGCTCTATTTCTGGTAATATTTTTTTGTCTTTTTTTTATTGTGATGACAATATAAGTCTTTTTGTGGAGATCATAAACCACAGGGAATGATTCTTTCCATTTGTGATCTTGTCTTTTAACTGATTATGGAGCTCCTTGAGTTGCTAGCACCTGGGTCTAGGATGACTATAATGACTGTAATGTATCCTTCTCTGAATAAGTTAAATATGATCTCATTTTTCACTTATTTTCTAATCTTGTTTTGACAGGTCACCATTAAGGCTGCCTGACACACCTGATGATAAGATGGTGACTCACTTGCTAATTATTTTGCCAAATATTAATCATTTGTACTAAGCTTTTATATTCCAGATGTCTATTTGAGGACATTTTTATTCTTGCATTTTTTAGTTCAGTTGAAATGGACTATTCATTTCAGCAATAAGAAGGGTCTTAACTTTTGATGTTATGAAAATCTGGTAATCATTTGTTTGGGAAATTTAATGAGATGGAGCAACTTACATTTTACAGGCAGCATGTAGAAGTCTCTTGTCAGAGATGTTGCTCTCAGCATTTTTCTTAAGAAAATCTGTGGTTTTATCAGGTGAAATCTCATGGCTAATGGAACCAATGAGTTTAGGAAAATGGGAAGGTAGCCCAATATGCTCCATACATGGAGGACCTTGGAGCATTTCCACACAGAAGGATTTCTGCTGACACACTGGGGCTGGTACAGCCAGGAGTGAAAGAATACTCAACCTATGCCATGCTACATTGTTTAGGTAGCATTTAGTCTCTCCTCTTTGGAGCATATGAATTGTGGTAATTTTTGCTTAATGCATTTTCACAATATGGCTAGAGAGTTACCTAAGGCCCACAGGTGTCAGTAGAAACGCTTAGAGCAAGCAGGGCACGTACAGCAGGTGTGTATCACTAGTAGGTTTTTAAAGATGTTAACAATATTACATTGATAATGCAACACATGCTCTTGCAAATGAGACTTTTAGCTTTTTTTAAATAACAAAAATCCCACAGCATTAGAGAAGCTGTAAATTTATTTCAATTTAAAGGCAATGTATGAATTCAGTAGTGTTAATTACAGAATAAGTATTAGCAGATTTTAAGATTCCTAGCATACTTTGAGGATTGATTAATAAGGGTAATACATAACTGGCACAACAGAATCATTTTCAACATCATTACCTTGTCCCTTGAACAAGTCAAGCTTGAACCATGGGGATTTGGCAACACTTTGTAAAACAAACATTACCAAATACATCTGACTTTCTGAAGGACAAAACTTTTATAATAATTCATGCATTTGAATGTACTAAATTGGGAAGTGATGCAAATCAAAAGGAGTGATTTGAGGAGATCAGTTTTATAAGAAATGTTTGAAGGAGTTAACAAATTGTTCTTCAGCCTTGGAAAATAACACAGAAACTAAGGTTAAGCCTAGCTATATAATAGGAAGGTTGATTTGGCAGCACTGGAGTCATAACAGCCAGCAAATTAGATATTAGTTAAAGTCAATATAGCTAGTGAAGTTACTTACTTATCAGATCTTTACATGGATTAAGTAATAAGAAAATAAGAATATAATATATATATATTATAAATAATTACATGTGTAATATACACAAGATAACATTAAAAAGCAGACATTCAGCAGGAGTTGCAAGGCAGCTTAGTGACAATCTAGGTGGTTCGATGCCATAAAAAGATTACAAGAACAGCCCACAGGAACCTTACTAGATGTACTGCTAGAAAAAAAAAATGAGAACAGCAATTTCTAGTTGCCTCCCCAAAGACATCAAATCCAAACTTGGTAAACTTTCATACAGGAACTTCATCCAAGAATATTCCTGGAGAATATTGAAGACAAGCATCTTCCAGGGTGAAACCTGAGCCAGAGATGAGTTTCTCCATGGTCTTCCAGGACTCAGGTTCTTTTACACATACTCAAGTGCAGAATGACATACACGTAGATATCTGTAATACTGAAAACTGAAGATGAGGTGAGGTTCCCTTCACAGCCAGCTCAGCAGGGCTTACAGTTTTGCACTCAACTTCCAAAAGTCCTGTTTCATTTTGTGTTGGCATTTTTTTGTTTAACTTAATCTCAAAATCTAATTGTTGTAACAATTAGATGTTTAACTCGGTTTCAACAGTGTCTGTCTGACTGTTTGTGAAGATGTTACATATAAAACAGTCCTATGTCATGACTTCATTTGATATATGCTCTTACAAGCATGCATCTCAAAGCAGAAAAATAACTGTAAGGCAAGCTCACAGCTGCTTGGGCTTAGTGCAGATCACAAGCATATGGACTGTCTGTGGGAAGGACATAATATCAAATTTATTATAAACAGGCCCTTGACAGCTCTTCTGATATTATCATTTTACCTGGTTACAGTGTAAGAAGACATGAGCCCCAGTTGAAAATGAATCAAGTGGCTGCCAGAGATGTATGTAACTGCTATAAAAGCTGTCCAAGAAAGTGAACTGTAGAAATTAAGTTGGCTTTTGTAGTGAGGATACTTAGGAAAATCATCCTGAGTAGGAAGTAGTCTTTGATTTAGGAAGGGTATCTTGGCAGCCTGAAAAATGTATAGAACTGTTTGATTTGGGGGCTTAGGCCTAAGAAAGGGGAAATAGGGTCTTGAAAAAATTCTGAACTTTCATTTTTCTCTCTTTTTTTTCTCTCCTTCCTATTTTTTTTTAATGTTTAAGCTAAGATCAGCTTTCTAAAGTCAAGTTTCACTTTTTAAAGGCTTTGAAGGCCTTCTATGACCGAGTGACTAAACTCTTGGACGAGGGAAAGGCTGTGGATGTGGTCTTCCTGGACTTCAGTAAACCCTTAGATACAGTTTCTCATAGCATTCTGCTTCAGAAACTGTCGGCCTCTGGCCTGGACGGGTGCACACTCTCCTGGGTGAAAAACTGGTTGAATGACCGGGCCCAGAGAGTGGTGGTAAATGGAGTTAAATCCAGCTGGAGGCCAGTGACAAGTGGGGTTCCCCAGGGCTCAGTCCTGGGTCCAGTCCTGTTTAATGTCTTTATCAATCACCTGGATGAAGGCATCGAGTGCACCCTTAGCAAGTTTGCAGATGACACCAAGCTGAGTGGAAGTGTCGATCTGCTGGAGGGTCGGGAGGCTCTGCAAAGGGATCTGTACTGGCTGGACTGCTGGGCTGAGACCAACGGCATGAGGTTTAACACGGCCAAATGCCGGGTCCTGCACTTGGGGCACAACAACCCTAAGCAGAGGTACAGACTAGGAGAAGCCTGGCTGGAAAGCTACCAGGAGGAGAAGGACCTGGGGGTGCTGGTTGACAACCGACTGAACATGAGCCAGCAGTGTGCCCAGGTGGCCAAGAAGGCCAATGGCATCTTGGCTTGTATCAGGAACGGCGTGACCAGCAGGTCCAGGGAGGTTATTCTCCCCCTGTACTCTGCACTGGTGAGACCGCACCTCGAGTACTGTGTTCAGTTCTGGGCCCCTCACCACAAGAAGGATGTTGTGGCTCTGGAGCGAGTCCAGAGAAGGGCAACAAAGCTGGTGAAGGGGCTGGAGAACAAATCTTACGAGGAGCAACTGAGAGAGCTGGGATTGTTTAGCCTGGAGAGAGGAGGCTGAGGGGAGACCTTATTACTCTCTACAACTACCTGAAAGGTGCTGGCCTCTTCTCCCAAGTGACACGGGACAGGACGAGAGGGAATGGCCTCAAGCTCCGCCAGGGGAGATTTGGGCTTGAGATTAGGAAAAAATTCTTCATGGAGAGGGTGGTTAGGCATTGGAACAGTCTGCCCATGGAGGTGGTTGAGTCACAATCCCTGGAGGTGTTTAAGGTGAGGGTGGATGTGGTACCTAGGGGCATGATTTAGGGAGTGGTGGGAATGGTTGGACTCCACGATCCAGTGGGTCTCTTCCAACCTGGTTGTTCTGTGATTCTGTGATTCTGTGAAGTGAATCCTTTCAATCTGTATAGGCATCTCACCTCTGTTGAATATGCCACATTCTTCTAGTTTCTTCTTACTTATGTGACATTTCTGAAGAGAATTCCAGAAAAAAGAATTCGCAAACAGAGATCATAAATGAAAGCTTATATAAATATCCTATAAAAGAGAAAAATAGAGTTATTCAAACAGTAGTCTAGTTTCAATTGCTTACATGAAGGCAATGTTAAAGAAGCAGCTTTCTTTCCTGCTTAGCCAAACTCCTGTCTTTCACATTTAAATAGCCGGTAAATGGCTTGCAAGCAAGTTGTCACCAATAAAGAGATCTTGCTCAAAACTATGGGAGAGAGGGAGCTTTTGAGAATGCAGTGAACTAATAATCTCCTTTCTGAGGCTGCATCACCCTCAGTAGTGTATCATATTTCTGAAAATGTTAGAAGGTTTAGTTTTTTTCAGTGTGATTATCTAGATATTTGAGGACTTGATTCTGGCAAACCAGTTGCTATGGCTGTGTTCAAAATTGGCAGTCAAGCTGCATGACTGAGAGATGAGTCGTTCTGAATGTGCCGTTGGCCCAAGTATTACAGTAATGAAGTTTGCGAAGGATGTTTTCTTATTTTGATTATAGGCGAAGCTCTGCTATCTTAAGCCTTACATGGTATGCTACTGTGTCAAATGCAATATAAAATAATATTTTGAAATAATTTTGTTCTTCTTTAACATTTATGTGATTGATCTGTCTGCCATTATAAGCCTTGTAAGTCCTGCCTGTACTCTGTGTACCTACGTAAGCACAGATTTATCTGCATAGTGCCTTATTTAAGCCTATATATGCTTTGTGTAGGTTTAGAGGATTAGTCTTGTAAAACAGATTTCCTGCCACCTTAGCTAAATTAAAGCTGACCCATCTGTATATCATAAAGTTCTCTTGATTTAGATAATCACAGTCCTATCACACCTCCTGTTTTAGAAAAAGCATTTGGGACTTTGCCAAGCTATCCTAAAAATCTCCCATCCTTGACAATTAAAAAGGGTGGCACAACAATAACAAAATGAAAATGAAACAGCCCTTGATGCATCACCCAGCAGTCTTCTAACTGGGCAGTCTCAAGAGCAGAAAGGCTGAAAAACAACCTGGTGTCTTTCTGAAGCTATGTTAATGTTGTTGATTTATAGATCTGTTATTTTGTTTAGAGGATGAGAAAGAATAGCAAAGTAAACATGATGGAGAGGCCATCCACTTAAGGCTAAGGTCAATTACTCAAGGGAATAAAAGTGCGTAATTGTACACCTGATAACTAACAGCATAAATAGACAGTTGATTTATATCATGAGTCTTAAACTGCAACCCTTTTATCCAAACAATTACAGTAATAGGAGGTTGATTATTTGTGTTTGTTCCAAGTACTTGTGATGATCATCTTTGCAAAGATACAGGAAAAAAAAATAGACTGGTGTTCCCTTTGGCAGATATCCTTTCTCATTAGATGATAACTGGCATTGTGGATAAACCTTTTATAGGTTAGGTCAGACAAACACTTTAATTATGCTTGGGAAGATTTTAATTCCCAAATACCTAGATCAGAGAATCATCTGGCATCTCAAGTCATTGAATAAAAAGCATCTATCCACCTTGCTTTTTCAATGACTTTTCATTAGCAATGATGTTTTGCTGCTCTTCTCTATTCTTAGCATAACTACAGTAATTAAGAGGCAATTCTTAAAATTCTGGTTTGGAACTGAGCTTGATTCAGAGTTTGCTGAGCTTGGAACTCCGCTGTCTGTCAGGCAATTCAGAGGCCCAATATCCATATTCCAGGCCAAAATCCTCACTACTAAAAAGTACTGGGATCCCCAAGCAGTGCAAGTCTAATCCTGGAAATATCTCCTTCAAAAGACAGTGTTATTCTTTTTGTTCCATGTTTCAGTTGTTCTGGGGTGTTTGAGGGACTGAGGGCTTGGCAGAGGGTGTTGGCAGGGTATAAAAACTGTGTGAGAATAAAGGAATTTTCAAAACTCATCGTAGTTGGACATTTTTATCTTCCAGATAAGATAAATAGTCCATCTTTTTTCCCTCCACCCAGACATTTTTAGATGTTTTGGCTACCTATAAGTCTAAATCAAGGTCCAAATCTGAAAACTCTCATGCATTTGAGAAACCTTATAGAAATCCTAAGCAAAAACATCACTGTTTGCAGACAATCACACTTTATTTATAATTAAATCTTGCCTATATTAATTTTCAATTTCTGTTGCATTTTAAGTCACTGTTATCCTTTGCTAATAAATACAGGGCATACATTTTACTGTTCTCTAATTTTCCTGCTATGCTGCTGACCAGACTACCTGAATTTTGTGTATTGTTTCCTGAATACTCCTCTTTTCTGAATTTTATTAATGTGTGTTAATGTAGTTCAGAGTAACATACTCAAAAGCCCAGAACTGAGGAACTTTATAGTAGTAAGTAGCTAAGCCCAAAACACAATAATAAAACCTTCTTAAGCTTCATAATATTGTTCAGCTATTATCAAAAAAGCTCCTGTAACCTCAGTAAACTCCCTGAACCCAGACTTTTCAAAAAAAACATAAACAAAATAAGTTTCCCATATTCATTGGCAGCCAATCCTCAGAATTCTGCAGAAGTACCTATAAAAATCTGAATTTGAAGGTATTGTTCCATTGTGTAAAATAAATCATCATTGGATGTGGAAGTATTTACACAGTTCAGTCCAAAATTATCTTGTAAATCAGCAAATCTTTCCTGATTTTCTTATCCTTAGCAATAACAGGAATAGTACTCCTGCTATATCAAAGGATTAATGCCATAGAAAGGTATAGCAAGGAATTACAAAGTTCTTCTTTTTGCCTCTCCTTTCAAAATCTGCCACACATTCAGTTCTTCTTTTCCTAAACAGTGTACCTTTTTCAGGGAACTAATCACCAGCAAGGCACAAGTGTATATATTTTTTTTTCCCTTTGGGTTCTCCTTACTCTTTACTCTATGAAACTATTTCTTGATCACTTAATACCCAGCTGGGATGCATACAGGATGCATCATTCAGTGGCAAATTGTGCTAGCACATTTTCTGAGGACTTTTTGGGGGGATGGAAAAAAAATGTTTTGCTTTTCTTGGAAGGAACTTTTAACTTGGGAAAGAGGAAAATATTCTGCTCTCCCAGACAGGAGTAGTGCTGTTATATGAGTGATATTCTGACCTTTTGAAGTGTTTCTCCAGTCTCATATGCGAAGTCCTACTCAAGACACAGGAACAGTATTAACACTTTATCTGTTAAAGGAGTTAGTAGTTTGAATGTGTATAGCTTTGTGAATTACTGTTAGTAGAATGTGAGTTTGGACCATATTTTTCAAAGGACTCTAATTTAATACTAACCATTGTAAGATTCATAAGATTTAGCCATGTATTTGTCTGTGAGAGCAAATTTGAGAAATAAGTGGCTCAATAATGTAATTTTAACCCTCTGTGAATTCAAGTACAAATTTACATCTGTGAAAGTGTAAGACATGTTGAGTCCTGTTTATGCATTCTGAAAATCAAGAGCCTTTTATATTCCATTGTGAAACACGTTTTATAGGTTCATCAGATATGTATTCTAATACAAGCAAGAGGTCATAATTTCTGGAGAGATTGTGGACATTATTTTAATAGCAGATTAGCACATTAATGAGTGTTAAAAGTTTATCCCTTCCCTCAGCAGATTGTGCTCAGCTATAAAGATACAATACATTTCCAAGGGTCTCCTTTAATTCATTTTGGCATGAACTCTATTGATTTCCACCTTGCCATTGGTACTTTAGCTTCCTAGGTGTGAGAGCATTTTTTTTGGTACAATTCCTGCACACAAGAGTAAAAAATCTTGTCATTTCTCAGATTCTGAAGCATTACTAAATGAAACTTCACATCCAACTAATGTGTGTGGCTTTTGCGAGGCTCAGAATATTTCTTGCTCACCCTTTTCATCCTTCAGAAGGAACCTTGCTCATGCCAGGAGCACAGCTCAAAACCTGTGACTGTGGGGTGAAGGCATGTCAAAGAGCTGAAGTACAGCAATGCAAACTAACAGGCTGATGAAAGGGTTGCAGTTCGAGCCCGTGAATGGGAAAGTGTTGAGATAACACTTTGTAAGTCGCTGAAGATGGAAAACATCTGTCTCTTTCATTCCTTCTGAGGGTATCTCCTGGGACCTGTGAGTCAGCCTCTCTCAGCTGAGTGATTCCTAAGCCCATACTCACCCTGCTCACTGCTGCTGAAGTACTTTGGGAAAAAAAGGGTAAGGAACATGTTTCTCAGTCTTCAGAGAGCAAAATCAAGGAAAGGATGTCTGCTATGTAACTCACTGACACACTAGATTTGGTTCCAGGGAAGATAAACATTGACAAAGAAGAATGAGAGAGAGAAAACTGGGACTATTCTTCCTGTATTTTATACCCAGGCAACATAATTATCACGTTAAAACAGTGGTGGATGAATATGATATAGACAACAAAAGTGTTGCTTAGCGTAAAAATTTTGGTTCTGTAATCAAAATACTAGTTCTAATCAAAGTCAGCACTGAATTGAAAATTTTCTTTGGATTTTTATTTGTGACACAGTTTTTTTCAACAACAAGAAAAAGACTTGTCTTTTGAAGAAGGCTTTGAGGTGAAGCCAACAGAGTCAATTTATTTCAGCCATGTCAGAACCATAAAGTTAATCTCGTCATCTGAATTCATAAGGAATTCTTTTCCACCCTCTCCAGTGTTTTATATTATGAAATATTTGGATAGAAATACTTAGGCAGACTGTGCACTCTGTGTTTGAAGTAATATTATCAGTTATTTTTTCTTTCTTGAAATCTCTAGACAATGAATAAATGTGCCATATTCTGCTTTAAAGGCAGAAGTTTTCTCAGCAGTGAAAAGATGGGTTTAAAGGGTTCCATTTAAGGGGCCTTAAGAGTCCTGAAAGGGCCTCCCTTCTAAACCAGCACTCTTTGGGGAATGAATAAAAATACTTGGACATTTATCTTAAAATACCTATAATTCAGTTATAGGTTCAGAGCTGTTATTTCATGCCATTCTATGCTGCCTGGAGTGTCTCACTCACAATTAATAATGTGTACAGTAGTATGAACACAGAAGAACTAATTTAGAGCAAAAACATGAGTTGAAATTCAGTTTTTCTCCAAAAAAGGTGATGCTATTGATGCTGTCTTTTGAAAACACAAATTAATCAGAGTGTAATGTACATTCAAGGTAAGAGTTCTTTGTTACTTGTTTCATAACAGTGCAGCACTTATAGGTTTTTTCGGAGTACATTAAGAAACTAGAGTACAGAATTTAGACGTACTGTGAAGATCTGGGGATAATTTTGCCCTTAGCTTGATGTTGCTGACCCATTTTTCAAATCTCTTTTTTATGCAGTTAATACAGTTCAACAGCCAATGGCTGTAACCAGGCTGAGAGAACTTGCATAAATATGGGAAGCATGCCTTAAGCCTGTGCCTTCACAAATTCTGTGAATTTTCAATATGCTAAGTGTAGTACAATTTATTTGCTCGCAGATTGCAGCACAGCATTGGAATCTACAGCTGTTGATATCCTTTGTTTGAAATAAGAAAGCACAGACAAAACAGACAAGCATTTTAACAGAAATGCACAGAAGAACAGTCACATACAATCAAAGTCACCAAGGCTTTTTACTTCTCTCGCACTATTATATCACCCTCACCTAACAGAGGAGTTTGCTGCTTTCAGCATGTAAATAAGTTGTTCCAGCAGCTCTCTGCCTTTCACAGAGTAAAGCTCTTTTGCAAGACTGGGTCAGGCAAAGAGAAGATGTTCCCAGCCTCTCTGCATGATTTTTTGTTATAATATGTAGAGTCATGATACTTTCCTGCTTGGTAGAATAAATCCCCGAATGAAAGTCCAGGGAGGGGGACTTAGGAATATTCTGCCTATAGTTTCATCACTATGTTTTTCTATTATTGCCAAAATGCAGAGTATGTTCTCGAATACCTTGAAATCTCAACATAATTTCGGAGTTCTGACTCTCATGAGGAGATTTATGGGATTCTTGGGTGTCTCCTCATCTGGAAAAGGATTTAGCAGGAAGAAGAAACCAAACTCAATCTGGAGTCAGTATTCCAGAGCAAGAACTAGTAATCCTTATTTACCAGTTAAACTCTGATTTTCCTTGATTAGTTTGTGACCTTTATTGTTGAAAGAAAACATCTTGGCTTTGGGTGGTACAGTAAGCAGTAGTAGGATACTGCATGAAGTTGGTGTTTCACATAGTTCTTCACATGTGCCAAATCACTATGTAATTATATCAGCATTTTTCTGGAAATATAATATTATCCATCTATAGCTGTTCAGATGTCCTGTTCATTTTTCTCCACTTATTATTGTTGATGAAAGAAAGGAAAGAGGTAAAATAGTTTCTTTCTTAATAAGGTCAACATATGTATAGCACAGCAAAACATTTCTACTGCAGGGACCAAAAAATGCTTACATACAACAGAAAGGCAGATACATAGTGGCATGCTTTGAAGAAAACAAGAAGAACAGAAGGGAGAAAGTAGTAACTAAACTCTTGACAGCTGCAGAAATTTCTGCTTGACAATAGAAAGATTAAAACACTTTAGAGAAAAATCTGAATATGATGCACAGAAAGTGAGGAAGAGGTGAAATAAGGAAAACCAAGGGAGGACTCTGCTGAGAGTTTTTATCTTTGCTCACCAAAGTTTTTCCTGTATCTGCATATGTGTTTGAGTTAATTTATTTTTTATTTACCATCACTTGCAATCATCCAGGTGATGTTCTGTTGATACAAAACCATACTGCTTCACTTCTGCTGGGGATCTGTCTCTTAAACAACCAAGTGACTCAGTAATGTGAAACATAAATTGAGACAATGTGTATTTTTTACCGCTATATCTTTTGTTTCCTTCTAAATGTCCTTCCCTTTTATATTTCTTTCCTTTCCTTTGTTCTGTGTTAGTTTTCATTTGACTTCCCTGGTAAAAGAGATCACATGCTATAAGCAAAAGCAACTTGTGACTGTCTCTTTGTGTTGATGATTTTGCTTTAACTCAGGCAATAAATAGGGTACTACAGATCGTAAATCACATAAGAAAAGCTCTAGATGAGAGCTGTGACCAGCAACAGTGTGCTCACAGCTCTCTATTAAATCTGCCCTCTGAGAGGTGTCTAGAATAACTGCTGTTAAAAAGCAACACCTCCAGTAACAAAAGGAATTGAGTTGGTAGGCATATGCCCAGCTAATTTCAACATCATAAAAGGAATAATTATAAATCATTATTCACTAAATAGAAGAAAAGTTAAGCTTGCTGTAATACCTTTCATCTATCTGAATGTGTAGTATATAATGGATTTTGTGCTGAACGGAGCCTGGGAGATACCCTAGGAAGCAGAGCAATAGCTTATAAAACAACTATGAAATCAATCTGTAACCTGAGGGAGTTCAGATTTTTTTCCCCAATATAATTGCATGTTACAGTAACACATACTATTCTAGAATGAGGCATACATTCAATTCACTTAATTTTAAATACTGTTTTTACAATGATCCTCTGCTATTTTCTAATTATTTCAGGTAAGACTATTTAAAAAAATGAGAGAAACTCTTGGAAAAAGGTAAATAATTCAGTCTAGCCTAGCATGAATAACTAAGCTGCAAATGACTGTAAACTGAGAATAAAAAAAAAAGATTGAGGAGAAATGTTTTTTTCTATTTGAAGTGAGGAAATCAAAACTGTAGATGTTTCTGTTGCATTGTTATGCAGACTCTACTTGGTATCAGGAATAACATTTACTGTGTTTGAATAGATGGAACTCCTTATGATATTGAAATGTCTTCTGAATTATTGTCATATCTAACCTAAAAAAGACAAAAAAAGAACAGCTCAACCAGATTACAGTTCCTTCAAGATTTTCCTAGTCTGGGGGCTGTGTACCTGTGCATCTGAAGACCCCCCAGGCAGAAGGCTGAAATAGAGATTTAAAGCTGTGAAAAGTCGAAGGGATGCAAATTGCTTACACTGACTCCAAGGCTCAGACTTGCAGACACCATTTGAAGCTCGTCTGCTCAGTATGCTCCAGGCAACTCTTCCTGCCATTCTCCTTCATAAAAATCCATTTTGAAATGCATCTGTCAGGAGCAAAGACCCTCCTCTTGCCACTGCTGAGGGAAAGCAGCAAAACTCCCATGAAGAATTGTGTGGCTCCTGTATTCATGTACCTGTTTCACATCATCTTTCAAACTACCTGAAGTATATTTTTTAGGTTTTTCCGAATCAGAAAAGAAAGATTCCCTCTTATTTGTGTGATTCCGGAACCTTGCATGTTGCTGTGTTTTTTAAAGTTTTCAATAATTTTATCTCTAAGAAGTTTATTCTTAAAATGTGCTAAGAAATCCATACTAATTAAGAAAAGAATTAGTTGGAAGAATGACATTTCCATTTTCGTCTGATTCTTAGCAACACCAGCATCTATTGGCCCATTTTTAAATTAGAGAGGAAGAAACTGACAGTAGAGCAAAAAGATCTCAAAAGATTTTTGTAGTTACATGTGACCTATTCATATCTCCAAAGAGTGACTGTCTTTCTCTTGCCACAGAAAGCTTTCTCCTTGTGTTTGCCTGCTGAAGGGCATCCTCTGTCATCAGCACCACAGCCAGGTCTGTCTTTTCCATCTCCCATGGTTATGGGTGTAAAACCTCTTACTTCTTCTAATTCGTGCCCAGGTCCCTCTACTGCAGATTTCAGGCAATGTCATTACCATTTAAATGCCTTTATTTTGTGCTCTTGAGCTCATCCTCATTCACTCTGTTTAGTTCCTTACCACTGAGCTGCTACACTCTCTCCTGCTGCATATCCACACTTGCTCTTACCTTTGCTCCCCATAGCCAATTAATCAACTGTGTTTTACCATCCTGGGACTCAAGAAGCTACACCTTCAGACCCTTTCTGTCCCAGACAGTCCCATCCATCAGTTTTCAGTGAAAGCATTTTCTGCTACAAAATTCCTCTTACATAAGTAACGGATAATAATAAAGGATTAATCCCATTTCATTAAACAAATAGATGATCCAATAAGAAATATCATCACCACTAAGGATTTACTGTGATAAAGGCAGCTGTATAAGTATTTACTTAATAATTGCTGTTTGTCAATGACTGATTGTCTGAGATAATGATGTTTTCTGCCTTCGGAAGAGTCAAATGTAAACAAATAGTTTTCATACCGGTGGAGCTATGTTAGGCAGATATTCATCTAAGAAACATTCAGTTATTCCAGAGAGTAGTTGGTAAGGGGTTAACATTTGAACAATGCAACTAAAAAAATTGTCAAATTTATCATTAATGATAAAAAATCCTCTCGCTTGCACAGAATCTCAAGAACCATTCTAAGTCTGAATTTATTATCAGAGAGTTAAGCCCTTCAGGCAAAGATAGGTCACTTAGTAGAACAATTTGTTTTTTATTAGCCTAAACCTATCTGACCTGTTCATCTGTTTGTGTCCTATAAAATATCCTGTTAGTAGATGCAGATTTAGTATTAGCAGCAGAAATTATATTGCCTCTTTGAACTTTAGAATTCTTGGTACAAGTCAATGAAAATTATCGTGTTCCCCAGAATACTACCTGCCAAGCCTGCCAGCTGACTGGAGCTTGCTTCCAAGAATTAAACAATGTTACATACTACAGAATAGGGTTAACAGTAGAAAATTTTAGTCAAAGGTAGCCAAGGGTGCTTTGAAAACAATGAATTACTTGAATTTGTGAGACATGATTACTGAACTATCTTAAAAAGATTATAAAAGAATCGAAGAGATCTCAAAGCAACAGCAGTAACTTTGACCTTACAAAATCTCCAGGTAGGGCTGGTCTGTCTTCATCTTAAGGCAGAAATATCTGATCAAGTGGGTGACACCTATTTGTTCTAATTGTTCTGGTCTAGGGAAGATCAGAATAGTGACTTTTCTTTCAAAATTAAACCAGTCCTTTTTAGGGGATATATTTGCAGAGATGTTTCAGCTTTCCAAAAGCAAACTCACTTTTTCCCTTCAAGTTCTATATAAATAGCCAGGCAAATATCAGCCAGATTCTTAATCAGTAAATCTCAAATAAAATTGTTCTTTAAGTGTCCATCCCACCCTAAAGCTTCCTGTATATTTTGAGAGTCCTGCATACAGAAGATATTCAAAATTTAATGTAAAACTACTTAAGTTATCTACACCTAAATTTAAGGACAAATCTAAAATTCATTCTGTCATTTTAAGCTGTTATAAATTCTCATTACTCTATTTTTGTGGATGAGAATATGTTAATTGTAATGGCTAAGGATTTGTCCATAATACTTTAAACACTGGACAACATTCAGATAAGCTGTAGACATATTTTGTTTAGAACACGTAGAAAATATTCTGAAAATATATAATTACAGAAAGTGCTGAAATATTGCTCCAAAGCTGGTGAAATTTCTAGCATGTTTTGCAGACCTATTTATAGCACGTGTTTAGTGTCAGTAAGAACTGCTAAACAGAAGATATACACTAAAACAGAAATGTTTTCACGGAAGTTCCTAGTAATTCTAGTTATGGGAAACACACACATCTTTATCTTACTTGTTTAATAAATAAATGTCTTGTAATAAACCTCAAAAGATCTGGAGCATTTCTGAGACCAAGCATCCAAGGGCATTACAGCAAAGTCAACATTCCACTAACATTTGAATGAAACCTTATAAACGTTATGGTGGTTCTCTTCTTCCCTTCCTCCAAAGCTTGATATTTCTTTTCTCTCCCTAGAAGCATTGATGATTTTGCCAAAATCCCTTGCTTGTTGTGAGTGTTTGGTTTACTAGGGCCAGGGACTTATTCCCATTCATATACCTGAAGGCTCATGCCACCTTTTCTTCAACACTTGCTCACTCACCTCCTGGGATCACCATCACTCACAAGATGAAGCAGGAAGCCTGAAGGCTGCTTTATGAAAATAAAGGGTAGTCTCAGGAACGTGCAGGAAATAAAAACAAACTAGAGGGAATCATAGAATCATAGAATCACCAGGTTGGAAGAGACCCACTGGATCATTGAGTCCAACCATTCCTATCAAACACTAAACCATGCCCCTTAGCACCTCATCCACCCTCACCTTAAACACCTCCAGGGAAGGTGACTCAACCACCTCCCTGGGCAGACTGTTCCAGTGCCCAATGACCCTTTCAGTGAAGAATTTTTTCCTTATGTTGAGCCTGAACCTCCCCTGCTGGAGCTTGAGGCCGTTCCCTCTCATCCTGACCCCTGTCACTTGGGAGAAGAGGCCAGCACCCTCCTCTCTACAACCTCCTTTCAGGCCAATGCCAGAAAGAAAGGCAATCCTAGTTGTTAAGCTATATGTGTAAGGGAAGAATGAAAAGAACTATGTGGAAAGCTGCGAATACTAAAAAGAAAAAATACATATACGTAACGAGCTTTCTATTTAACTTTCTAGACATATCAGAAACACTGGATGGCAAAATAAAACCAAGTACATCCTGGTAAAATTTGATCACAGCATCATTTAGGTTGGAAAAGACCCAAAAGATCCTCTAGTTAAACCATAGACCTAACGATGCCAAGTTCACCACTAAATCACATCCCTATGTACAACATATGCATATCTTTTAAACACCACTGGGGATGGTGACTCTACCACTTCCCTAGGCAGCTTGTTCCAATGCCTGACAAAATCTATGGTGAATATTTTTTTACTAATATCTGATCTAGATGATCCTTCCAGAAGTCATGCTAAAGCACATGAGGGACAAGGACGTTATTCAAAACAGCCAGCAAGGCTTTACCAAGTGCAAGTCCTGTGTGGCCTTCTGTGATGGAGTGACTATATCAAAGAACAACAGAAGAGCTACAGATGGAATTTATCTGAACTTCTGTAAGAGCTTTGATACAGCCCATTTCTTCCAAACCCCCACCTCCACAAGCCCTCCCCACTCCCCCTTGTCCCTCATCATTCTCTCTAAATTGGAGAGATATGGATTTGATGGTTGGACTGTTCAGATAATCAGGAAATGGTTGGATGGTCACATCCAGAGGGTAGTGACCAATGACTTAATGTCCTAACAGAGAATGGTGACAAGTGGTGTCCCTCAGGGGTCTGTATCAGGACCAATACTGTTAAATACCTTCATCAATGACACAGACAGCAAGATCAAGTGCACTCTCAGCAAGTTTGCAGACCGCACCAGATTGAACGGTGCAGCTGACGTGCTGGAGAGATGGGATGCAATCCAGAAGGACACTGGATGAGCTTGACTTGTGGGGTCATATGAACCTCATGAGGTTCACCAAGGCTAAATACAAAGTCCTACACCTGGCCAGGGGCACCCAACCTATCAATGCAGGCTGAGGGATCAAGGGATTGAGAGCAGCCCGGATGAGAAGCACTTGGAAATACTAGTGAGTGAAAAGCCGGAGATGAGCTGTCAAACATATCCTGGACTGCATCAAAAGAAGCATGATCAGCAGGTCAAGGGAAGTGATTCTCACCCTCTGCTCTGAAGAGACCTCATCTGGATTACTGTGTACACCTCAGGAGCCCTCAGAACAGGAAAGATGTGAATCTGTTAGAGTGAGTCCAAAGGAGGACCTCAAAAATGATCAGAATAGTGGAGCACCTCTCCAATGAGGAAAGGCTGAAAGAGTTGAGTCTATTCAGTGTAGAGAAGAGAAGGCTCTGAGGAGACCTTGTTGTGCCCTTTCAGTATTTAAAGGAGGCCTTCAAGAATGATGGTGACAAATTTTTTATTAGGGCCTGTTTTGATAGGACAAGAAGTAATATTTTTAAAATAAAAGAGGGTAGACTTACACTAAATATAAGGGAAAAAAATTTGCAGTGAGGGTGGTAAAACACTGGAACGGGTTGCCTGGAGAAATTATAGATCCCCCATCTCTGGAAATACTCAGGATCAGGTTGAATGGGACTCAGGGCAACATGATTAAGGTGAAAATGTCCATGTTCACTGCAATAGGGCTGGATGAGGTGACCTTTATAAGTCCCTTCCAACCCAGACTATCCTATGATTCCATGAAATCTCTCCTGATGAAACTTGAAGCTGTTTCCTGTCATCCTGTCACTTGTTACTTGATTATTATTTTTTTAAATATATTAAGATTGCTGTTCAAATTTGAAAAAAAAAATGAAAGGGGAAAAGAAATAAAAAGGGGAGCATTTTCCTTTAGTATTTCTTCTGTAAGACTGAAATGCTACAGCATGCAGGAAGGCTATGAGTACGAATGATGGAAACCAAAAAGACTAAGGGCAGGAAGATATGTAGTATCTCCAAAACAGTATTCCCTCTTAGGCAATATAAAACAAGAACTGAAAGTTGAAAGTTTAAAATTCATCCATCAACACAGTATGATCCACATTTTAGATGAAACTCCACTACTAGAATTCTTCCCACCCATTATTCTCTAGTAATACTGGGAACTGAAAAATCCCCAGTGGTAAATATGATCCTGTAAACTTGAATCTGAGAAAGAGCTTTCCTCTAAAGCTTGAAGTGGCAGACCAAAAGAATTTCCTTTCCCAAAACCAAATATGAAGTTGCCAGAAAGACGTTCTGAACAGTTTTATCTGCTTTGCAATAATATACCCATTGAAAACCTGATCACTCTAAGCAATGGTAAGATAAAGACTAATACTATATGGATGCAAAAAAAATGACAGATTTTGATTTTAACTCCAGCATAACTCCACTGATAGCTTAGACTTATTTGTTATTATAGTGGTAAAATCCTATTCTTAGTCCTGAATTTGAACAAAGAAATATATTACACTGTAAGGGGAAAGCAGAGGCGTGGTGGAGGGTGAAGAGAAAAGTGAAAAAGAGAAAAAAGCACTCAGTGCATGCATTTCACAGAATTATCCCACGTGTGCTTTTACATTAAAGTATGACTTACTAGGTTGCAGAGACGGGAATCCACTTCTGAGGGTAAAGTAAGCATTTCTCTCCTAAATAAAAGTATATGTTGTTAAGCATTTCACATACTTGGAAAACATAAATGCATTAGGTGGAATTTGCATATCTACTTGTGCATTTCACTTCTGCTTATTTTGTTCCTTTAGGTGTTTCCTAAAGCTCTAAGTTATGATTTTGAATTTCCAGACATTTCTGCCAAAGATAAAAAACTATTCACCAACTTTACAAGAACCCCACTGCAAGTCTCTTTGTAGGAGAACAGTGTGCTACTTCATTCAAACTTAATGAGTTGAATAACTTGGCATCTAATTGGACTTTAGATCACTGCTTGTCTTGTTAATGCAGTGTTAAAACTGAAGGTGACCAGATGTAATCACAGTGAAGACTATTTTAGTACTCAGTACGCTACATGAGATCATATTTTAATACCTATTAAATAGACTTTGTCTACTGATACGAAATACTGAGTATCTCCCTGTGCAGGTACCTGTTGAGCACCTACTTAAGCTAACTTGTGATACAACACTATATAATAATGAACTTAGAGTACTTAAAGTGCTAAAATATCTCTGAAAAGGTACTTCCAGCAAGCTACAAGATTTCTATTTTCTCTATATTTCCAGTCAGTTAACTGTGGTACAATTGGGATTTCTTTCATCTTACCATTCTGGGAGTGAAATAGGATGGCTAGATGGTCTGTATTTATAACAGGCAGCTTAATATCCCTTTAATATGCTTTGGGGCTATATAAGGATCTCAGAAAGATATCCCATAGACTAAGAAATGTAATGAGGATGAAAGACCAAGCCATGATCCTGAAAGGTAATGCATGATACAGAGGCATGAGAGGTGAATTCAAACAGTGCACATTTGTATGGAGAAAGCATAAATGTGGAACTCTTGCATGCCTGTACTGTGCAGTACTTAAGCATGTGTCTATTTAGAAGCATGTAACTCCTTCTTATCCGAAAACCAAATACAAAAATACTCTTGAGTCTTTCATCAGACTTAGGTCCCACTTAACAATTCTGGCTATTCTCTAAGACCCAAAAAACTACCTTTGCCTGTTCCCAGAGCAATTATCATGCCGTTTTTTGAATACTCGCCAAACTGCATGCCCTTGTGTTGTGCAGTTCATGCAATGTAATTTAAGTGGGAATATAAGGGGAACAGACATGACTTGAACTAATGTCTGAAAGACTGATCCAGATTTGATTGACACTTTATCTTTTAAAGCCTTATAATCTGCTGGACAGAATATTGTGGCTGCTCATCTGCCTTGAGAGTTAGATTTTGTACCATACCATTTTATAGCTACCCTCCAGCAATTTGTCCATGGGAGGAAGCTA
The DNA here is from genome assembly GCA_033459285.1 of Clamator glandarius. NCBI lineage: Eukaryota > Metazoa > Chordata > Aves > Cuculiformes > Cuculidae > Clamator > Clamator glandarius. The sequence continues at coordinate 1,494,905 of JAUNZM010000032.1, forward strand.
TGAAATATTAACCATTTCAAGGAAAAAAAGTTTACATAAATAAGGAAAAGCACTTGGAACAGCAAGCCTGATGAGTGAACACTCAACTACATGCTCTGTCCTTAATCTTGGTTAAGTAGTACACTAGATTCATGTCCTGGAAAAAATCGGAAATACTTTAGCACACTGCCAGTGATTTTTGTTCTTTATGAACTGTACCACAGGTAAAATGTACAATCTGAAATGTTTGTCAAGCCTTAAGATTTAGACTACCTAGATCTAGTGGCACTAAAAGTGAAATGTGGTCAAGGTGGGACCATTCCTTTTGCCTTCAGACAGTAAGAATTCAGTCAGATACTGTCTGCTTGAAATAAGTGAAAAACTACTGGGGCATAGTAAGCAGGCTTACATTTTTTTCAATCTTTCTTCATTTTTTTCTAATATTCCATGCATATTTTAAGGTGCTTGTAGCTTCCAAGATCACAGAAAGTCATTATGCAGATACTTGATCTCCCCCAAAAGGAATTCAGCATTTCAAGAAAACCATTAAATTATGCAGAATGCTAGCCTACGACCATCTCTTCTTATGTCTACTACAGTTGCTGCCTATCTTCTATTTCTGCTCCCATTTCACTGCTTTCTTCCCTCCATTGCTTAGTTGAGTCTTAGTTAAAATTCAATAGCCAGACCTTTGGGAGAAGTATGAGGTCCTCCATTGATACAGTTCTCTGATATATGAGAATGGCAGTGAAAATAATTCTGAATGAAAAAAGTACTGACAATTTTGTACATACTGTAACATATTGCTGTTACATATTTTACTTAGTGATTGGAGGTGGAAAAATTATTCTGTCTCTCAAGATTTTTGGACCATTTAGAAGAAAAATATGTTTGATACTAGGATTTTCATGTTCATCCAGCAAGTTTTCAGCTGGAAGACACTTGTATCCTAAATGTTCCAATAGATTAGAGAAAGAGACTGCTTGTTTTACTTCCATAAATCATTTTTGGTCATGCTGATTTGAATGTGAGCTTTCCCTAGCTGTCCAGACTTATGTATGTGCTTGACAGGTTTCTTTCTAATAACACCTCCAAACCAGAAACTCCACTTAGACCTGGACTACTTTTTGTCAAAGGTTTTACATATCCCATCATTTCACTAATCAGCAATCAGTTCTGTTTTCCAGAAGAAACATGGTTCATGATGGTGTATCTTACCAAATATTTAACCTAGGTCCTGTTCAGTATGGGGATGATATAATGGCAGGTATTTAATGGAAGCTCTTCCATTTGCCTGAATATTTTATATTGGCAGATTATGCAGTAGTGTGATGACTAGGAACTTAATTTTTTTGATGAACTAGAAATGCAACAGGAATGGAGTCTCTGAACTTGGATACTTCCATTCTACATGCTCAGCTGGAAAATGTGGAGATGGATGAACACAACTTTATGATTTCTGTGGCAAGCATAGGTTCAAGTCACTTTAGGGGAGTATTTTTTACTTTCTTTGGAGTCTTTGAAAACTAAGAGGCTCATTATTTCAAGTGATCCTACTCTGACATAATGCAGCAGTTGTCTCCTAGATGGTATCTTTTATTCAATTTTTGTCACCTTCCAAGAGAAAAAAAAGTATGTGTACATTTCAAATTTTGAACTACATACACAATGTGTAACAATGTGCCCTTTTATCACACAGGAGGACTTTATCCCTTTTTGACCGGATAATCTATCTTCTGAGGCACTGCTGAGTCCAGTCTGTAACAGGGGAACTACAATAATGGGCTTTTCCAGTGGCTAATACTCTCCTATGTAGCTAACCTGAGGAGCCAAGAGTTTAAAAAGGAAACCCTGGTGTAGCCCTACCACAGAGCCTTTGTGTAAAGACGGAAATGGTTAAAAGGTCAGCTAGAGAGTCAAGTGATCCAGGAAGCCCTGTGGACAGGCAAGCTTTGTGGACAACAGCCACTCCTTGTAAACATCACTTGGGTGTTGTTGTAGAGTTACCTGTTTAGACAAATTAATAATAAAGTCTTACTAGGAGGTATTAAGAGTCCTCGAGTGATATTTGTGTTTGGATATGGTGCATTTCACAGGATTAGACCCAAGACCTTTTTCATTTTAAAAGAGAGCTGTATTTCTTTAATCTGTAAGACTCTAGAAGGAACTGTACTGTGTATTCTCTTTAGATTAAAAAATATGGTTTCTATTAAACAGTATATGAACTTTAACTCTATTAAAAGAATGTATTGGTGGGAAGGGGAATTCAGTTTATGTAGTAAACATATGCCTGTGGGACGGTGAAGAAGCAAATTGCTAAAATGGCTCCAACATGTAAACGATACATAAAAATCTCACAAAAACCTGAAATGCAAAGTTAGTGCTGACAGTGTATAGTGCAGTAGGCTAATAGCACCTTTATTGTAGACATCTGCAGTCAAGGATCCTCCTGGCATCACCATTTGCTTGCCCAGGGAATTTCTTGTCATGTTAGATGTCAACATCCACAAGCTTTATGGACTGGAACAGAAGGGTGTTACCTGATCTAAGTTTAATAGGCAAACTCTCTGGTTAGTGCTGTAGCAACTGATAGTACTGTTGAACTGTGGAGGGAGACAATTTGTCAGCTCATACCTGGAGACTGGATTTTTCCGTGTGTGCCAAGAAAGAGCACTCTGGTGCAGAATACTCTTGACATCACATAAAATGTTAAATTTTAGCTTGAAATCATCTGTATTAGTCTCAGACTTCAGTAAATATTCTTAAGCAGTCATTAAATTACAGAGAAATTCCAATAGTATTGCATTCTATATCAAATATCAAATGAAAGCAGCATCATTAATAACGCACTAATGAGTACCACATGAATTAATAATAATGGGCTACTTTTTGAAGTTTCCCTGGCTTCAATCTGTCTCTTAAATCACTTCAAATAATTAATTGCTTAATGCTTTTCACCTTTGACAGATAGAAATAAATTGCACAGTAAAAATACCTGTGTTGCCAGTAGGCAGAGCAAAGTAGAATGACTGTTTGCTGCCAGTCTGAAGGGGTGATGCATTTTGTCCCACTGAGCCTGCCTTACCCAGGTAGTAATACAGATAAAGGAGGCTGATACTGTTAGTACTCATTTTAGTCAAAAATTCAGCCAAACCCAGAGATTCTTTTTCATTTTTGTCCTCTTGGCAGATCTGAATCAATGTCTCTGAAGTCTCCAATGCTTTCTTTGTAGCACTGCTACACAACAGTCAGTGGCAATAACTTCCCGCAGTAGCTTGTGTTTCAGTAGGTGACAAGGCAGTACAACAGAGCCTGAGTCCATTCTGCTGAGATGAATGAGTGTCAGAGGGCACCTTGTCTAGGGTGACCTCTCTGTTGAGAATTGCCTTATCACTTTAATCAGTAAGTGATCAATCAATAGCAAGAAATTCTAGTCCAATGGACCCAGGATAAATGTGAATGACAGCCTTATGTAAGTCCAAACACCTTACTATAATGCCATTTATTCTGGAAGCTGCCTAGCCTTGAGGATTTAAATATTATTTTTAGTGATTTTATTTATAGATACTATGGAACTGGGTTGCTTGGAGACCTGCATCTTTTTAGCTGTGTTCAAAGCCAGCTAAGGTAAATTTTTCCAAGAACGTTGCAGTGACCAGTGAAAGCACGAGAAGCCTGTTAATTTTCAATCGGTTTGAAAATGGGAAAGTCAGTCATGTTTCTTCTCAAAATATCTGAAGTTGCAGATTGTGCAATCTTGCCATTTCAAAAGGTATGGGAACGTATCTGAGATAGGTTGTGGCAGGAATTCTCCCCCACTGTGTGCTCTGTTCTATTCCACAAGTGGCAACCTCATTACAGTGCTGGGTGTTACAGTGCTGGATGCAAGGGTATTGCTTTTGAGGGAGTTATAACTGGCAATACTGATATATACTGTACTGCCCAGGTGATGTATAAGTTTAATACTTCAATTTAATATTTTTTACTCATTTTTTAAAACTTTCCTTTATGGCTTTAAGATGAAGCATGGAAAAGAAAGAGAAGCCACGGGTGCTCTGTGGTTCAAAGTAAAGGAAAGCCCAAAAGTCTCTCTCAGCGTCTGATAAATGCAGCTTACAGCATTCAACTGCTAATGCAGAATTTAATCCTGGCTCCACATTTTCTCTTCCTCAACCTTTTAAATGTGATACAGAATGGAAACTTCCTACGTTATTTTAAATGTACATTTTCAATCTCTGAAGTTACTGAAGGAGTTGTTCACATAAAATTACGTTATCCTGTGTAACAGGAATTTGTTGAGCCAGAGAGTGATAGCTACTAGACTTTCAGATATTTAATACTCTGAGAAAGATACTATGGACAAAAAAAAATAAGTTCCTTGTTTAAAATTCCTCAGGCAAAGTTGTTTCTCACAGGTGTGGTTATGCTAGACAGAAGGAGCTGCAGGGGCCAGTTCCCCACCTGGAGAGACAGTGTTCCAAGGTCAGGTCTGGGGCAGCTGGAGCTCCAGCTCCAGTACTGTCAGGCTGTATCTGCCTGAAAGATTTCTGCTTTCTCTAGTGCTGTAAGGTGTGTGAACATAGCCTTTTTGAGGGAACAGAACAGGAGAGAAACCAAGTCAGGTGTTAATGGCAAAGGAACTGCAGGCAGAAAAAGGCAGTGGAGGGGCAAAGGGCTTGCAGTACCAGTGATGCATGTGGCAGTGCCTGAAAACCCATCCTTACCTGGCTGATCAGCCCCTTTCTCACACCACTGTGCTGTGTGAGATGATTAGGAAGCAGAGAACTGTAAATCCTGCAGAGGAACATGAAAGTGAGGAAAGATTTGACTGGAAGAGAAAGTAAAGGAGGAGGGAGATCTGATCTAGAAAAAACATATGAAACAGAAACAGGAAAGAAAAAGTAAGAAAAAAAAGCAAACTAAAAGCAATGCATTAAAAACATAAGCTCAAAGGTGTTTTGCACTGGTATTGCAAAACAAAAATTCCACCAGGAAAGGAGGGCAAGCACTGGGTTAGGGCAAGAGGCAAGATTTCACTGTGCCAAAAAGCACCTTGTTGAGATAAATTTTCTTTATGCATCCTTACCCTTTGCCTAAGGGCAGTAAGAATAGTTTGAGGCTTGTTGGGTATGAAATGTATTTATGACTTTCTGCTCCTAAATAAATGTTCAATTTTATCCATAAATTATTTTCTTTATTTACTCAGGACATATACTTATACTGCTAAAGCTAAATGCCACTCCTATCTGCTAGAAATATTTTGTTCTGGGTAACAGCCCAAAGCCTTTAAAACTCAGCGTATTATATTTAGTTAAAAATAATAGGCAATAGAGCTGTATTTCACAATGAATAAATGTATTAATTATGAGACAAATCACACTAGATGCTGTTTGCTGCTCAGTTACCTTTGAATTTCAATGAAATTGCTTTAAGATAAAGGACATTTTCAATGCATCCAACAATGATGAAATAGACTAATTACAGGTAATAAATATATTTTTATTGAAATCTAAATGACTATGCTTGTCATTAGCTCTTGGAAGTATGCTATACACATTTGAATTATATACTTTAATTTATACATTTGTTCCATTCCTAATTAAAAAAAAACAAAAAACCAAAAAAACAAATTAGAATTTCATCAAACCAGTTTTCCCTGAAGCCATAGAGGTAAAGCTCCCCTTGACCTAAATGGAAGCTATCTTCATTCTGCTTTTTAAGGCTGGAGCAGTCTGTTTACCTTAAGACTAGAAAGTAAGTACTAGTTTAAAAGATGGGGAGAAAACAGGAAAAAGAAAAACAAAACTAATCTAGGGCAGCCTAACCCATGCAAAGTTTGGCTTCTTGTGGTACTCTGGCTTACAGACTTCCTCCCAGGTGAGCTGGCAGGCTTTATGCTGCTATTAGACACAAGTTAAAATACACACCCTCTTCAGAGCAATCCTTTTCCTCATCAGTAGAGGAAAACTGAAGGATCCCATGGTACTTTGGTACACCTGATTCGGTAAAAGAAAAATAAGCATGACAAGCAAAAAAACTCAGAGGCTGTCATTTTAAGTTTTAATTTTGCCTTGTTTAAGCCTCAGAAATGTTCACTCATACTTAGCTGTTTAAGCACTTATACCTGCTAGTAAATTCATTTGCTGGAATATTAATGGAAAGGGAGCACAAAGGACAAATCAGTCTAAGTTAATTTCAAAGTTCAAATAAATGATCATGCATAGTTTTTTTCCTCAGTATTCACCACTTCTAATTAGGAAGCAATATGACATGTCCTGTTTTCACATTTCATATGCTGCATATTTCAAGTAGCAAATCAAGACTTTCGAGATGATGGCTGGCAACTCAAGAAGAAGAAAAACATAAACAACTTGGAGAAAAAATTGAATATAATAAAAATAATCTTGAAAATATTCCAAGGCTAAGTCAATTCAGAAATATGTTCAAAATATGGAGTGTGAATGTTGGTTTTCCACAATACAGATGGAATCAATTCAGTGGAATATTGACTACAGATTAGGCTAACCTTATTGATAAAGATGAACTTTTGCAATCTCCATCATCTGAGGGATCCATCATATGGTTCCTATCAATCCTGAAAAAATATCTTTCCATCATTAGCAAGGTTCCATTTTTTTTTACTTTAACAGTGTCTGGAAACAGTTTCTCATCAGCTCAGTTCCTGAAGGTACTTATTTACTGTGTTGTTTTTCCATTTCCTCGTCTATAAAAAAATATTTTTAGTGTTTAATATCAGATTCTTAAGCACTGTCAAGAAAAAAATACTTAATAAATAGTGTTATGCTGAACATAAAATTTAAAGGGCACAGTGGACTCTGCAAGAAAATAGTAAATTATATATCAAAACATAAATACCCTAAAAAGAGTGAAACTAGTATATTCTATTAAGAATATACAGTACACTTTCCAAACCACACATTTATAATTTGAATAAAAATAGTGAAACCAATATAGTAATCATATCTTATTTGGTTCCTACAATTAGCTGGTTCATCTAACGCTCATTTAAAAACTAGTATTTCCATTTGGCAGCAAACAGCTGCCAGTGGAACAAACATTGCAGAATGGTGAATTTGTGGTTATTTAAAATGACCACTGAACAGTTTTAGTCTTTTTTGGGCCATAAGAATTAGAACGCAGCATGTGTTTTCTTGACTGGTGGAGATGGCAGTTATTGCACAAAGTGGCACAGCTCCTCTAACCAGAGCTAAATAGGGCTGCATAATCCTTGTCTCAGGTACGGCTACTTTCATCAGAAGATGCCATACAGATGTATCAGGAAAGAGTATTGCTGGCATTTACCTGAAGTCTAAACTCAGCTCAAAAGCTCATTTGAGAAATAATCAAAACCCACAAATGGAAATCTGAAGAAATAAAGACTCCAACAACTTTTCCTTTACATATAAATCAATAGAATCATAGAATCACAGAGTCTTAGAGGTTTGAGTTGGAAGGGACCTTAAAGATTTTCTAATTACAACCCCACTTGCAATAGGCAGGGATACCTCCCTCTGGATCAGGCTGCCCAAGGCCCCATCCAACCTGGCTTTGAACGCTTCCAGGGATGGGGCAGCCACAGCTTCCCTGGGCAATCTGGGCCAATGCCTCACCACCTTCTTTGTGAAGAAATTCCTCCATATGTCTAGTATAAATTTGTCCCTCTCCAATTTATAGTCTTTTAACCTAGTCCTATCACTATGTATCTTTACCAGAAGTCACTCCCCAGCTTTCTTGTACGCATTGATCAGTTTGCCTTTCACAGTTCAAGTTGAAACTAAGTCTGTATCCCGAATAGGCATGAAAAATCATATCATTTAAATAACATATATGCTCCATTTATGACTCTGTAAGTATTATTCTTTAGTCCTGTAATCTGTAAGTAGAGATATCGTTCATTTAATTTGTTTGTGTTTACAATATTTTTAATGAAATATAATAGCAGCATAGAGCTTGATCATTAGCACTTAAGAAGACATCACAGGCTTCAGCAAGAGTAAGTAATAGTAAGCGTGTTATCAGGGCTAATTTCTCATTTCATTAGTTTGTTTTCAAAGTTGGGCAATTCTTATTCAATAGAATAGAATAGTAATACTGATTCTTTTCAAAATAGTCTATTGATAGTTTAACAAATTGAAAGAGAGGTTATGTTTTTTTTTTCGAGGAGGGAAAGAAAAAACAAAAGGTTGAATAGAAATTAAGACTGGAGAAATTAATAACAAAGAACAACTAGTTGTGCAGTGGAGGAGTATATCAGCGATTTCACTTAGCCATTAGAAGGATTAGTTCCTGGAAACTATCCTGGAAAATAAGATGCTTGAAGAAAGAAAGAGTGTGATTTACAGTTGTATGGACTAGGAAATAACGGGAGATGTTCTCTGATGTTCTATCTAAAAGGCCTTTTGAGTCTTGTTTTGCTTTTATCTCAGTGGCAACATGGAAGTATTAGTTATGATCAGAAAGTACTTCTACTAAGTCCAGAACTCTTTCTAGAAATGTTTCTCTATTTGAAAATATCTCTTCCTTTCACACTTCCCTGTCACTAAGGATTCCTATCCATATGTCAAATGTAAAGAGACTCTAGTTCAGACTTTTTGTAGTATACTTTAAAATAATACTATTTTAAATCTCATCTCATAACGGAATATGCTATTAACATGAGAAAAGCTAGCTTCATGTATTAAAAAATTATGATTCACTGTGATTATTTAGAAATACAGGATGCCTATAAGTGCATTTGAATTACAGTAAGCTAAACAGCATTTTATGAAGAACTGGGTGGTGTTGGGTTTAGGGTGATTTTTCTTTTTAATGGACTGAAACACCCACTAAAAGATTTTTGGTTTCTTGGATGATTCATTAATTCTTTCTTCATTTTCCAATTTCTATGGGACCATCTGGCCTATCTTTGTAGAAAGGCATTTAGCTGTAAATATATTTTACAGTCTTTCTCAGTTTAAAAGTAGTTGCCCAGCTGCTTCAAAGAAACTGTCAGCAATTGGTAAACTCCTCAGAATTGCCAACCTTCATTAGTAATCCAATCAGGAAGTGGTTTAAAATACTGCAAATCAGATTATCCTCCATCAGATAAGAATTGGAATGACATGATGTGCTGGGTTATCTTATTTTACATCTGTGATTGCCTTTAATCCAAGATATGCATGCAGTTTCTTTTGAAAGCAGGGCACTTAAGGCTGAAATTGGCTGTCCCTATGCATGCATGTGGTCATGCGTGTGTGTTCAAGTTTTCTCTTCCATTGAATCAAATTCTATGTCAAGCACTGGTAGCATGAGTTATATGCAGTATTGGCTATGCTTTTGAGATCTTTTCATCTGGTTTAGATTAATGAGAACTGTAAATTTGTATTTTCTGATTTGAGTGGATTTTAGGTCCTTTTCTCTTTCACTATTATCTTCTGTACAATCAAAACCATATTTCTTTAACAGCTGGCAGTGCTTGCCAGTAATATGATAAAAAGCATGGAGGTAAGCAATAAGTCTAGTACTTGGCTGCATGAAATGATTAAATTAGTATATAATTTCTGTAGCTGCAAGACTCTCTTGAACAATATGCAGGTGGGAATATTTATAAGATTAAATTAATTAAAATTCATTTCTACACATGGAGAATCTTACGTGTTAGAGATCAAGTTGTACTAGGACCTGGACAGGTACAGAATTCCATATTTATTTATAAGGCACCTATATTGCTCAAATAAATACATGCATAAAAAGCCTGACATTTTACACTGGACTGTACCCTCTTTCAGCTATTGTTTCAAGCAGGATTAGATTTTCTGCTGGGAGAACTCATAAATAATTAGTGACTACAGTTTACCCTGTATAATCAACTGGTGTTTCCTACAGTATATTTCACCATGTTTCACTGAAAAGTAAGTCTGAACTTTGTGCTTTACACTAGTGTTCTGAGTTACTCATTGCTACAATAAAACAGGGCAAACAATGCCTTCTACTCAGCCGCAGAAATACCATCATTTTTAAAGGATGAAAAATCTGTTCAATTTTATCAGTTGGATGCAATCAGGGTTATATTACAGAGCTTTTATCGATTGTACTTTATATGCTTCTAATTAGATGAGTCTTCAGGAATAGCTTTGAAACTATGAAGGGAGCATGAAAATTCTATGTAAAAAACTCTATAAGACATTAATACACTACTTCCAGTTGAACTGAAGATATGCTAGGTGTGAGATATAAAGGGAAATATTAACCAAATAATTTGATATCAGAGAAGTTTGTGCAGTCCTTATTTTCAAGAGAAATTTAAAATAGGTGATAGTGTGTAGATTCTGGCAGACAGGTCTGTAAAGATTAATTTAAGAGAAGACAAATTTCTAGACAATCATGTCTTTGGGACCTAACAAGACAGAGGGAAAACATTTAAGTGAGTGTTGGAAAAAAGAGACAGAAGTTGTGTTAGAGTTTGTTGTCATTAAAATGGCATTTCACTAGTTTTGTTGAATCTGTACTTGAAAAGTAATAAAAAAATAATAAAAATTAAATAATAATAAAATAATAAAATAATAATAAAAAAATAATAAAAATTAAAAAGTAATAAAAAGTAATAAAAAAGTAATAAAAAATATAGTTGTCTTAGTGGCACGAAGAGAACATTTAGTGAGTAACTTCTACTATTTGAAAACACTATGATGATAAATCAATTTCCTGATGCAAAAGGCCATCTTCAAGTTAATTGAGTAACGCACCCATGTCCTCCAAGCAATATTTTTGGGTAGCTTTAGGGAGGAAAACATGAAGTTCTAAAAGTGACAGGTATCCATTATCAGATGTTTGGTATGGGTAACTTTCCTTAATTAAATCCACTGTTTATGAAGTCATTTGCACTCAGCTAGGGAAAGGTTCAAGATAACTACTTTTCTCATAGGCAGTTGCATGGAATTATTTGAGTGTGTTTGGTTAATTTATTAAATTCAGAGATCCCTGCTGATTCTGAAATTCATGTATCTTTTCATTTTTGTCTACTGTCAGTATGATCTGTGAAGAATTTGGTTTTTCAACTAAATATCTCATTTCAGTTTATTCCAGGCACAGTTTGAAGACTCATTCTAGTGGATAATTACATACTTCATGGCATTTTTATGAGCCTCTGCTTCACAGCTTGTGGATGTCTGTATTTCATAAGCTTTATAGTCCATGAAATAAAGGAGTTGTGTTGCAATATGTTCAATAGTTTATACATATAACCTGAATGCTGATTTTTAGGAACTGAGATTTTAGACAAGTGGCATCATTTTCCTCTTGCAGTTGGGATTCAAGAATGACTCTACTGAAGTGAATGGAGCTAGGCTAATAAAAAGCCTTTGAAAATCCCATTGTTTCTTAAATAATCTCCATGGAATTAGGAAGGAACTCTGTATATCTTCATGCTTGTTTGTTCTCTATGAAACTGCTAAATAGATTATTCATGCAAAATAAACAGTAATGTACACTTTTTCACAATTGAAAAACTAATATGTGAAGCAATGATTGTATCAATACACACTCAGCTATGAGAAAAGTAAGCAAAAAGGAAATGAAAAATAATACATGAAGGGAGGGATGAAAAGAATGAGGGAAATGCAATCCAGCTGTCATCTCCAGAAAAATGATCTGAAGGAACAGCTGCTGTCAATTCTCAAGTGTGAGAAAATGGCTTACATGTTCATGTGAAGCCTGCTATCATTCGGTCCTTGTCATGTTTAAAGATTAGGTTTACTTTTGTTTAACCATTCAGTAAAAAGCAGTTATGAAATTCCCTTCCTGCAGGATTTGGTGATTGATCCTTTCTTCAGATCTTCATGAAATATCCACCAACATCTACCAGTAAGTTAGCTCTTTTGACTAATAATACTGATTATTTTATTAACATAAGTGCAAAAGAAAATGGAATATTTGTATTCAGAAAGTCATAGTTTAAATCCCATATTTTTTTACTTTATTAAATTGTATTGCTACTGATAAAACAATGGATGCATTGGATACATAAGATATGTTTCGTAGCTCTGGTTGATGCTTCCTCTGTGATTTTACTGTCATAAATGATTACCAGTATACTAGGGTAAATCACAAGGTTTCATAAGTTCTTCCCTTTTTCTCTTTGGTCTATTCCTTGTTTCCTTTCTGTCTTTTGTTCTACCTACACTAGCAGTAGGAAAATAAGATGGAAAGATCAGTGATATGATTCTTATCCTTATGTGCCATTTTCTATTCCATTTGCAAATATTTAACTCATGGGTTAGGCGTTACTTAGCCTTAAGAGTTTACTATATTTTTTAAGGGTGAAATACACACATGCATACAAAACAAAAAGGAACATATCTATATATATTTATATACTTATATACAATTTTATAGGAGTCAAATTTTCAACAAACTTTTGTGGTTATACAAATATCTAAGGACATTTATTTGACAAAATGAAAGAAAGGAAAAACCGATAACATAAAATGAATAATTCTCTTAAAGAGTGCTAAGAAAATTAAATGCATTTTTATATTGCAATCCAGAAGTTATTCATAGTGAGAGATCTCACCAACTAGAGAAACATCTGTTCCAATATTACTTGTGAAAGATAATATCATAATTAGATAGTTCTTATTTGATCCTTTTTATGGAGGTTCAGCTCTATCATGTGAGAACATCAATTGTTCTGGTATTTGATAAACACTATACTGAAATGCTTTATCGAGAATCACAGAACACAAAAAGAAAAATAAACTGACCATAAGTTATGCAAAACTTGGTTGAAATTATAATATTTTACTTGGTAATGATCTAATCATCTATTGTTTTATCTAATTGCTCAGTGTTTTGTGTGTCAAACTGGATGGAACTACTACAACAAGATTTGAGGTAGGCTGCATTTCAATGACTAAAATGATAAATTGGCACATTCTGGAGGAGGTTATGAGCTCTGTAACTTATAAGCACAGATTCATAGAATGGTTTGAGTTGGAAAGGACCTTAAAGGTCATCTAGTCCAGCCCCCTTTTGTGCTTAGGGACACCTTCAACTTGATCAGGTTGCTCAGAGCCCCATCCAACCTGGCCTTGAATGTTTCCATGGATGGGAAACCTACCACCTCTCTGGACAATCTGTGCTAGTATTTCAACACCTTAATTGTAAAAAAATTTCTTTTGACTATCTAGTAAAATCTACCCACTTTAAAACCATTTGCCCTTGTCCTATTACAACGGGCCCTGTTAAAATGTTTGTTCCCATCATTCTCTCAAGCCCCCTCTTAGTACTGAAAGTCCACAATAAAGTTACCCCAGAGTCTTCTCTTCTCCAGTCTGAGCAACATCAACTCTTTCAGCCTTTCTTCACAGCAGAGGTGTTCCATTCCTTTGATCATTTTTGTGGCCCTCCTCTGGACCTGCTCCAACAGGTGCATGTCATTCCTGTGCTGTGGGCTCCAGAGCTGGACTGAGTAGTCTAGGTAGGGTCTCAGACTTGACCATTAGTTCACTTGAAGATCTTAAATACTTCATTTTAACATCACTACTTCTTTGATTATGAATCATTTAAAAAGAAGTTCTAATGCCAGGTTACTTCTAGTGATAAAAAATGTATCAAAGAAAACAAAAAGGACAGACATGGTGCCACTTGCAGCTGCAAAGTTCTCAAGAAGTATATGGGAGAAATAAAAGCATAGTTATTCAGTCACTGAAAGCATGTCAGTACACGTGATTTTGACAAACAGGGAAGATAATGTAGCTTTAGAATTCTGTAAATGGGCTCTATAATATTTTTTTTAACTGAAATAATAAATTAGAAAAGAACATAATAATGTTTGGGTTTTTTTTTTCCGACCTAACTCTTATTTTGCTTTGGATTTACTTTTGGATGATTTACATTGTATTTATAAATAGTATTTGTAAGCATATTTTATAAAACCACTCTTTTTTTCTTGTCTGTATTTTTAAAACAATACATTAAAGTGAATATTAAAGAAACAACAAAAAGCTAGAGGAGAACCATAAAGTATAAGTAAACCAAACATCTAAAGTTAATGTATTATTCAAGACTTGGTTTGAACCTGTGACACACTGAAAAGAATCTGAATCTAAACCATACACAACAGGACACGCATTGATTTTTGTGTTTTCCATTTTACATAGTGGACATTGATTTGCATTTCTAATAAGGCCATTAATAACAGAGTAAAAGGAAGGAGAGTAGTCATCTGGTATATCTGTAATAAGTAGGAATATGTCATTAACTAGTATGCCTGTAGTCACTTAATACAAAATTATCTATAGATGCCCTCTTACTATGCACAAACTGAAAGAATATACCACAAAAGAGATGTTTGTGAAGTTTTTTACTGCTCTTAATAGAAATCAATATTTACTCCAGATATTACATATTTGTGCCCGAAGAAAGATTAGAATCAAGAGATTTTGATAAGAAGACATTTTTATTTAAAAGATTCTTCACCGGGGAAAGACGAAATGGTTTAAACATGGTGGAAATTCAACGGTGACCTGCATTGCAATTTTATCAGCTAGAGACAGCAAACATGAACTGCTAAAGAAGAAAACTGATCAGAACCTCTATCTACTCAATGTACTTTAATACAAATAGTAATAGTGGTCCTATCAGCCAGAAGACAAGAAGAATCCACCTGAATGATATTAGAGGTTTGGGATTCTAGGAATTTCCAGGGAAAACGGATTATCAGATAGGGACAAATGGTATGAAAAGGTGTGTTACTGCATATTGCCACTCCCTCTATTGTCTGCCTATTCATATTTTTTCAAGACACAGAGATAAGTTTAAGAAACACTAGAATGCACCATAAGCTGTAAGCAGAAGTTTCATAAATGCACAATACTAGAATCGTATACCTACACGTTTCACATAAACATTAAATAGATAAGGTATCAGATGAAATTATGAATGTCCCTTAACATAATTATTAGCTTGCATAGACTCCACAATTCCATTAATTTATCCAAGAACTTAGATCTTCTTTAGTACTTCTCTGTGCAGAGGGCAAAAGGAGACAAAGAAACATTAGCCCATTAGTCTTGTTCTCTTCCTAAGTATGACATCTATCAGTTAGAATCTTATATTTCATTTTTTATTTACTAGTTTTATCTGTGTCAGGCAGAATACTGAAACTGGCTTGCTTACAGTGCCATGAACTCCCATCAGTGTCTTGCATAATCTTTTTCCAAGTTATTCTTTGTGGTTCCTTAACTAATGCTATAATTGTATGTTGGACACACCATTGCATCTCTCCTGAAAAGCTCTGACAGGCTGCACTGGGAAAACAGCCACTCCCTTCCATCTTGAACAGTGTTGCCTTGTACTTCCTAATCCTCTCAGCCCTATCCTTTCCAGCTGGCTCAAGGGTCCCTTCACATACTTTCATAGGTATTTCAAATCAAATAATGCTCTTTCTGATCAGTGCTTCCTGATCCTTCCATATCCACAAGTCATAATTCTCACAGTTATACAAGTATGTTCTGTAGTTGATTTGCTTATCCTGTTGTTGCATATTTCCTTCAGTATGTGAGGAAGATCATATATTCCCAATTCTTGCATAAAATTCCTCTGACATTATGAGAAGTTAATTGTTGCTTAGTATCCAACCAAGTTAATATCATTTTGCTGTTGGAGCAAAAAATAAATGGTTAAACAGTTGCTATGTGCTCACATCCTGATTTTTCATTATGAGAAAAAATATTAGACAGTTTTATAAGCTACCTAAGTTTTCTCTTCGTTCTTCCTAGGCCTTCTCACAGTTTGAACAACTTCACAATAATTCAATGTCAAGGACATTGCTTCTCCTGAAAACTGCACATCTGCCATTTTCAGAGTACGTGTGGAGTTGTCTCATGCCAGCTGCAGTACAAGTTCATTAATTTTGAAGGCATCAAGAAGGCCATCATAATTGATGGTTTAAATAGAAATACCTCTTTTCCATACCTGTAAAAATCAATGCAGACCTTTGTCCTGTCAGATCTGACAGCCACAATCACCTTCCCTGAGTCTCTCACCTCCTCTTCATTATTTCAAAAAGCCTTTTATTAGGAATTATTTCTGAAAGCCATATCTTAAAGACATTTTGCAACAAGAGAAAATACTGGGTTAGCAGTGAAGAAGATAGGCACTACCCAAAAGTGTCACTTGCACTAGGGTTGGCATTTGTACTAATCTTCCTCTCAGGTCTGAACTTTGTAAGCTTGACAGGATTAGTCCCATGAACACTGTGTGATATCCTGTGGCAACTTACTTTTCCATCATTTTCTTGATAGCCAGTGGCGAAGCTTGAAGATGCAAAGCAAGAACAAGAGGGCTGGACTATGTAACTAAGTAATTGTTTTACTCCAGAAGGAGTAGAGAAGGCAAAGTCTGGTATCTTCTTGAAATCAACTACCCCCTCCTGTTGACCAAGGAAGTAGAATCATGGGGTTTTCTCCCTGTCTTCTCATAAGCATAATGATCCTTCCTTGCCTTCAACCCTCTCGTTGCCCCGTATTTTCAGCTGAAGGTCACTTTCTTCCCTTATGTCCATTCCTAATTTCCCTTTTCAGGGAATATATCCTGTCCCTAATCTTTTTTAATTCTTTTCTGCTAAGATAGTTTTGATTTCTAATCAATAATTTTGCTTCATGTGTTTTATTGCAATTAAGCACAGTGAGAAAATCCATTTTTGTACAAGATTACTGCTGTACTTTGAGAAATGTTTGTCTCTGTATTAGTAGAGTTTGAATGAATTATTAGTTTGAGGTATTGATGAAATTTACTGAGATGTGATCAGCATATGCTCAAAAATAAAATTGGTTTTTGCACTTCTCTCGTACCTTCTCATCTTTGAGGAAATTGGTAAACAATCACATATGTAGGGCATATAAGTAGACATGAACTTTATGTTACTTACACCTTAGGAAAATTTCAGTCAATTTTGTTTCCTTTTTGCTTCCACATTTTAGAAGATTACATGTTATACTGGCATACATGCTTGGGAAAATAACTCATTCTTCAGGTAAGTGTCCAGGCATAAATCAGTTTGACATATTCTTTCTCCATGGTTAGGATGGCATTGAAAAGAAGGCAACTTAATTTGAAAGTTAAAGAATAGTATGGGCCACAGCAACTGAGACAGTAATAAGTAAAAATTGCTATTCATTGTGAAAACTTGAATATAAAAGATGCAATATCTGAGAAAAGAATCTGAGAAAAAAGATAAAATCCAGCATCAATTCATATTTGTTCTTTGAAATCTGACTGTGTCCACAGAAAATGAATTAAAGAAACTGGGAGTGCTCAGGTATTTCAGTTGTTGATAATTCTAGGTTTTGCCTGTTAATACACTATGTCAAGTGTATATTTGAATATATGTAATTGGATATCAGGAAGATTCCTTTTAATCTTTCTTATCTTCATTGCCAAGCATAGTACTTCAGCATTGGAATGACATGCATATTGCTGTTGAAAAGAGCAGGGTAGAAAGAATCAAACCAAGGAGACTATACTCTTCATATCCTAGGGAGTTCTTTATTAAAAGAGTGTCTTGGAGAAGCAGATTTATCTGAGAATTGACAGTGCCATAGAAAAACTGGCAAAACTTTAACTTTATACAACCTTTAACATGACTTTTTTCAACTGTATAGCAAGAGATTTGATATCTAAAATTGAATACTTCCACCACTCCAATAATAGGGTAGGAAACTGAATATACTTATTCCATTTTCAGGTTACCATGCTTTCATGGTAAAATCCCCTTTCTTGTCTTGAGTCCAATGCCCTCCATCCATGTTCTTTAAGATATTACCCGTATGGAGAGTTTAACGTATAATACAAAATGTACTTACTTGTTCTTTGTTCAATTTTCATGTTCTTACACTGGACTGAGCCACATATACTTCCCCACTCTGGTCTGACTAACTCAGGAAGGAATATTTACATTCCTTTGGTTAACTTGAGGAGAAATAGTTACACAGCCAGCTGACTTTTCAGCAGCTGCTGTAGCTGTTCATCAATAATAAAACCTGCTCTCTCACTCCTTTGTTGTTGAATGAAATTCAGCTTCCTCAGTATCAGCTGAGGTCAGTCACCCTATGTGTTCTTACCTAAAATGGACGAGGACATTGCCATTACCTATCACCTAAGAGCCATCTTCCACAGTCGAGGTTTGCTGGTTCAGTGAGCTCTTTCTCAAATTCCTGGCACAGTAGGTATTGACTTTCTTCACTGTCAGGAAAGAGATTTCCATCTTCTTCCAGGTGTTGTCTCTCCTGTCAGGTCATGAACATCTGTTACAATGGTTTGCTTGAATTACAAATAAGTCAGTTCATGTTGTATGTGACTGAAGTAAATAAGGAACCAGATCTGGGGTAGACATTAGTAGAATTAGATTTTCTCCTTTCTCAGATGTCTATTGCACAGTGTTTGGCACAATGCAGCTGATAACGATTGAAATCTTATAGTTGTTCTTTAATAAAAAGTAACAATTATGGGATTATTAGGTGTAAAACTAAAAGATTAAAGCATTTTTCTTTTTCCTGATAAATATTGGCTCGATTCAGTTTTTGTAGGGCAGCAAAAGTTTTCCCAGTTGGGGCCAACAGTTCATTTCAGAACTTGCAGCTTTGTTTGCCCAGAGTTCTGACTCTAACAGCACCCTGCAAGCCTGTAGCAGGAGGTGAATAAATATTAGGTGAACCTATAACTGCTACCCACCTGTACAGTCTGTCACAGGATGCAATCACTGTCCACATGTGCTGCATTTGGTATGTGCTTGGTGCAGGATCATGTACACGTGGGAGAATATGTTTGCCTCTAGTTTTTCCTTATTCTCCTAGATGTACACAGAGGTTCAGGATTTGTGCTTTTGTACAGTTTAATGGCTAGGTGTCATGGAACATTGTACTGGCTGCTGTTACCAAGGAAACTTGTGATACAGATTTTAGAAACTGTCTGGGGAAGAATTAATGAGCAGTTAACTTCATTTCAGATCTATCTGAGCAAAAGTATTTGTGGGAAAAATGATGGTTCATCCACACCAAAAACCTTTAGAGAAACCTTGATTAGGGTTCTTTTATGTAGTTTATCTAATTGATTATTTTGAAATATGTTTCAAAAGATTAGAATATTTTATTTCAGATTTTCCTAACACATTGACATATTGAACATTACAAATGTTCAAATCAAAAATAATTTCATTTCAGGAAGACTGTAAAAGCAAGAATGAGGCCAAAAGGACCTTAAAATGTCTTCCAGTTCATTTGCCTCAGGCCAGGAACAGTTATAGCTGAACAATTCTTGGCTAATGCCAGTCTAACCGACCCCTGAAAACTGAAATTCCTTCACTTTCTTAGCCAACTTAATTCTTTCTTTATGCTCTCAGTGGTAAGTTTCTCTTAACATCTAGCTTCGGCCTCCAGTGCTGCATTTTATGCTCATCACTTTCGCCTTATTTCCCAATTATAATGAAGGCAATTTATTACCAGCTTTGCCGAGTAACCTTTCATCTATGTGACTAGTAGTCCTTTGTCTTCATTTTTCCTTTCAAGACTGAACAAACCAATTCTTTCCAAATTTCCGTTGATTTCAATTCAAACTATTCTCACAGACACAAATTACTATAAACGAAAACCTGCCAGCAGACAAAACAGTCCTCTACTTTGCTTTACTCTTGAAGCAAACTTTGCTGAGAGCTGAGGCAATGCTCTAGATTCCTTCTTGTGAAAAGTAAAAAACCCCAAGCATTCAATGTAATACTCTGCAGTGCTAACAAAAGGAAAATTTGAGAAAATCCTGTAACTGAATGATTTAACTGAGAGGTGTTTTTAACATTACTAGGAAAAGTAGTCTATTACATAATTACATGCAGATATGATTCCCTCTGGTTCTTGTATGTACATTCATAGGATTAGTTTTATTTGCTCTTCATTTTTAAAGCCAATTGCTTTAATTTTTATTGTTACCTGCCAGTGATTAGAATCTTACTTTTTAAATTTATGTTTGCTCATCGGAGAGTACAGTTATGTGGACACATCCCTTCATATTTACAGCCCAATTATAAGTAGAATGTTTGTTCTTGAACAAATCAAACTGAAGAAAATATTAGTAGGAATTAAATCATATAACCAAGCATATTTGCACTTGAGCTACATGGCTATATTTTTGCAGAGTAAAAGATTGCCTACTTTTCCAAATCTTGCTGTTGATAATAATTTTAAGAAGCTGCTGTTAAAAATAATTTTTTAACTTCTTAAAGGAGGGAGTTTATATGAATTTGGGAAAACTTCAAGAGAAATCATTAATTTCATTCCAACAAAGACGGGTTTTAAGTCAGAACTTTGTTTTCCCATGTAGTTTATAAGGCATACACAATTTTGCATGCATGGGTACAAGACCCTTTCCATGTAATTTCTATTTGGGGACGCCAAAACCCCTGCATCTAATCAGGAATGGAGCTCAGTAAGTAGATGACCAATGTAGGTCAATAGACATTTTTCAAGTGCCTCTCCTTGTTCCCAAGATTTAAGCTCAATAGCCTCCTATATGTTAATGGTTACTGAGAACTAATCTTTTTCTATTATAGAACAGCATGTGCAGGGGCATCTGTTATCCACTAGCTCCATTTGACGAGGAAAGGGATTTGTTCAGCTATTGTCAGGGAGACCTAATCAAAAGAATATACTCTTTGTTTATGACAACTTTGGTCCTCAAGAAATGGCCAGTCTACTTTTAGAGGGTCAACTGGCATTGCATTTCCTTCTCACCTTCACCCAAAAGGACTTCTGCCTGCTCATCTAAGATGCATGAGTGCATATAACTTTCACTTTGGTCCCTCAAATTGAGAAAACAGAACCTAGAGTTGCAATATAACAGGAAAGTTGTTCTTTCCTCAAGTTATCTCTGCTGTGTGTTATAGGTTATGGTTTACTAGGAGAAAATTGTAAGATGGGCACTTAGAAGTCTCGTAAGTTATTTGGAACCTTCTAGTATCTGCCTGAGTCATACTAAAACTCAAGCACCATTTAACACTCTTAAAAACAATATATGTGTTAATTACAATATTAAAAAGAGAAGTAGATAATTTTCTGAAAAATATAATCATAGAATTACCAGCTTGGAAAAGACCTCTTGGGTCATCGAGTCCAACCACTGCTATCTGCCACTAAGCCATGTCCCTGAGCACCTCATCTACCCATCTTTTAAATCTCTCCAGAGATGGTGACTCAACCACCTCCCTGAGCAGCCTCTGCTAGTGCCCTGTGACCCTTTCTGTAAAAAATTTGGAAGGGGTCCAGAGGAGGGCTACAAAGATGATCCAAGGGTTGAAGCATCTTCCATGCAAGGACAGGCTGAGAGAGTTGGGCTTATTGAGCCTGGAGAAGAGAAGGTTCCAAGGAGATGTTATAGCTACCTTCCAGTACCTGAAAGGAGCCTATAAGAAAGCTGGAGAGGGACTATTCATAAAGGCTTGTGGTGAAAGGACAAGGAGGAACAGATATAAACTTGAGAAGGGCAGATTTAGACTAGACACTGGCACAGGTTGCCAAGGGAAGTTTTGAAAGCTCCATCATTGGAAGTATTCAAGGCTAGATTGGATGGGGCCTTGGGTAACCTGATCTAGTGGTATGTCCTTGCCCATGGCAGGGGGGTTGGAACTAGATGATCTTTAAGGTCCCTTCCAAGCCTAACTATTCTATGATTCTATCATGTTTGAAAGATGAACAGTGATTTTCACCTTAAAGTTCTGAAACATATACATACAAATCGTTAATATAGTGTGATTAGATTGTGTTCAAGAATAGTGCAGCATTCTGTACTTCTCAATAAATTTAAGGCAAACTAATCTGTTTAGAACCTGCAAAAATTATAGAATTCTTCATATTCCTCATTTGATTTCACTGTTAGCAAAACCTCTGTCCTTTTAAGTACAAGATGATGCTACTGATATAACCAGTCAGGTATATAATTGTGCATACCTTGTTACAGACACACTTTACCAACATAGTGTAATATGAAAGTATATCATTGTTCTCCTTGTAAATTCTTATAAGCATTATGAGAATACTATCCAGTAACATTTTATCCATAGTTGTTATAATAATTTATTTATGTAGTTATTTTGTCTGTATCTTACATAGAAACACAAATTCTGAGTAAAGAAGTGATGAGTATCAAGAAAACCAGACTCAAAACTCATATTCAGTTCCTTATGTCTGCACCAGCAGTGTACACTATGGAGAACCCTAATGACTTTTATGAACATTGATTAACAGGTGAAAGCATTTAAAAGTCTTGAAAGACCAACAGAAGTCTGACAACCCTTTTGCCTGACATGTAAGTGAAAAGATTATTATTATTTTCTTAATGCAAAAAATAGATTCAGTATTCACTCTCCGTACTTAAAGTAAAGAAATTTAAAACTTCATCATCACTCTCAAGAATGACTACTAGTAGGAAGATACAAAAATCTTGAAGAGATAAAACTCACAAAAAAAAGCATTAGGAAAATGATTAATATAATAATGTTGAATAGATTTCATTCTTGTTTCTGTTAGTGAATTTTTATCCTTTAGCAGATATTCTCAATAGGCAAAAAATAAGTGGATTGTATTTGTAGCTACAATAACGTTAAACTTGATACAGAACAGAAGAAAAGCAAACTAATTGAGTGCCAAAGTGACCTCTGAAAAAGTAAGTCTTAAAACTCATGTTACAATGAATAGCACTGGAGATAACGGCAGAAAAAAAATCACTTTTACTTTTTTAGCAATTATATTAAATGCTAGTCAAACACTTGCCTGTCCAATTGATCTGCCAGTGCTGTAGAAGAAACTGCACTTATGTATTTTTCCTGTCTTTGTGCTTATCATACCAAGGTATCAGTTGTCAATGCCAGCAAAAGTGTAATACTCTTAGTGGAAAACACTTGCTCCAGAAAATGGAGGAAGAGAAAGAACAAAGCCAAATCAGGCTTTGGAGATTTATTCTGTCAGTGGTCTGTGACATCATATGAGTTTAATAAGACCTTATCTGAACCCTTCTAAGGGAAATGGAATCCTAGTGAAAGCCCAGGATTTTAAAGAAGTTATCAAGGGACAGGTTTTGTTGATGAAATGTCATTTCATGAACCTTGCTCACTGCCAACATGAAACAAAGAACATGCTGTAGGACCAACCACAGAATTGTTACAGATTTTATTCTGACTGAATTGCTTTGTATCTATCAGGCACAAAGAGCTGATCCCTTCAAAATTAAAACTGTCACAGATGATGTGTGCTGTTCACAGGCTTCCACTAAAAGAGGTGTTACTGTACATGAAGAATATTTGAAAAAGTATTATGCCCCTAGCGGTCAGCAAGTTATCTTTACATGAGGAATACTTTTAATGGTAATGACAGCCCTAGGACCAAGAGTCATTCATTGTCCTAAAACCCAGAGTTTATCAGTGCTTCTGCAGCAAGAAAGCTCCTTTCCCAGATACAGGAAAGGCATAATAGCACGGTGATAAAAATCTTGAGGTAATACAATGCAATGAGGAAGTTAAAGCAGTTTGTCTTAGTTCTGTCATCCAACAATACTTCAAAACCCAAGGGACATGGTTTTAATCAAGAGGTCTGAAATGTAAATGAAGCACATTCTGACAGCCTTTGATCAAAGGCAAAGAGGAGGATGGAAAGCTTCTAGAATAAGTCTCTAAGGGAGCAGTCAGAGTTTGTCAGATAAACAGAACAAAAGTAAAATATATCCACATCCTAAATTTTGCTAAATATAGCTTTGGCAAAAGAACCCAGAGGTAGCCTTAAGCCACTGTAATTAGCTAGTTAAGAAAGTAGCAGTGGACTAATACTTTTGGTGGTAGACCAAAAGCCCACTGATAACTTGTCTGATAAGGTGTGGGCTACAGAGATGACACCATCAAAGTGATTTTGAACCCTTTGATGGATGCTGAAAGACACAGTTTCTAAATGGTTATTCAGCTACTTACTGATTGGTAATTCAGGAGATTCAGTTTAATACTTCCCATTCTAAAAACTCTGAATTAGAGATGGCTAATTTAGGATTCATTAAAAGAGCAATCAGCTGGAGTCAGACTTTAGAGCACTTTGGTTACTGTGGAGAAGATGAAAAGGCATGTTAAGGATGTAAGTCCCATTGCAGTTTTCTTTCCAGGAAAGGACATCAATTCATTATTGCCATTAAATGTTAGACTAAAACATGTCAGGATCTCACATTCACAAGGGGATATTCTACAAAATCATCCACTTATATCTAAAAAAATGAGCAAACAAACACATGAGCTCCTGTTAATTCAATAATTTTGAATGATTTACTGTAGGAAATGGATGTGTTTGAATCACCTGCATAACGATCAGTCATTTCACCTCCATTTTCAAACTGTAAGTTTGGACAGAAGGAAATAAGCTTCAGTTGGCATTTAATTTAAACACAGTTCTGAAATTTCAACATTTTTAAAATCATTTCCTTAAATAATATTTTAAACAATATGATATGAATAGAACCTTTTGAACAATATATTTTTGAAGTAATTATTAGAATCCACTGGTGTTGTTATGGTGTATATTCTGTATATTCTAGGTCAGGCATTTGCCTGTTGGTAAGACTCTCACTATCACAGAACCTCAGCCTGATTTCAAGATATTCTGGAGAGTTGTGAGGAGGATTTTCACAAAAATAGATCAGATTGCCTTCCAAAACTCTCAACAGCCTGCTAAGCTATGAAATAGGTTGCTGGGGTGAGTTTCTGAGAATTTCCAAGTTCCTGTTGGGCCCACTAGACAAATCACTGAAAATCTAGGTCTTCTTTCAGTTCCTTGCCTTCATTAATGGCTGTTAGACAACTACCAGAATAAGAAACTCTAGGAGGTCAAAGCTAATAAATTATTTTTCTCGGTTTCCCTGCTGATCATCAATAAGCAACATAATTAAAAAATGACCATACTCTTCTAGTCACATTAATAGAAGCATAGTCATGTTTTTCAGTCTCAGGTCTCTGAAGGTGAGCAGGAAAGCCATGCTGAATAATATACAAATCCTAATGTGCAGTTGTCAGGACAGTGGTTTGCTATTAGCAGTCAAAGACTTCAGGCTGGATATATGATTTTGGTAACTTTACAATTCACTGTTTAGCAGTCAAAATTTGTTTTCTTTAAAATATTTATGAATTTCTAATTCTGCTCTTAATCTGGGATTGTTTATATATTTATACCATTTTTATGTGATCATTTTATTGTATATAAAATTGAGTGTTATTGATAAATTTAAACACAAATGCTTAACCTTTGTACCCATTGTTCATGTAGGAATTTTCACAAAATAATTCAGAACGCTCATACAGTGATTGACAGTAAACTTCCTCACCAGCTTTAAATATGTAGAAAAAAGGTCTATAATTGATGAATGGATAATTAGAATCATAGAATCACTAGGCTGGAAAAGACCTCTTAGATCACTGAGTCCAATCATTCCTATCTGGCACTAAATCATGCTCCTGAGCACCTCTTCTTCCTGTCTTTTAAATCCCTTCAACAATGGTGACTCAACCATCTCCCTGGGCAGCCTCTGCCAGTGCCCGATGATCCTTTCTGTGAAAACTTTCTTCCTGATATCCAGTCTTAATCTCCCTTCACACAGCTTGAGGCCATTCTCCCTTGTCCTGTCCCCTATCACTTGGGAGAAGAGGCCAGATCCCTCTTCTCTACAACCTCCTTTCTGACAGTTGTAGAGAGCAATAAGGTCTTCCCTCAGCTTCCTCTTCTCAAGGCTAAATAACCCCAGTTCCCTCAGCTGCTCCTCGTAGGACTTGTCCTCCAGCCCATTCACCAGCTTCATTGATCTTCTCTGGACACACTTCAAAGCCCCAACATCCTTCTTGTGGTGAGGGGCCCAGAACTGGACACAGTATTCGAGGTGCAGTCTCACCAGTGCTGAGTACAGAGGGAGAATAACCTCTCTGAATGTGCTGGTCACACCATTCACCTTCTTGGCTACCTGGGCATACTGCTGGCTCATGTTCAGTTGGCTGTCAACCAACACCCCAGGTCCTTCTCCTCCAGGCAGCTTTCTAGCCCAGCATTTGGCCTTGTTAAACCTCATGCCACTGGTCTCAGTCCAGAGATCCAGTCTGTTCATATCCCTTTGAAGAGCCTCCCTACCCTCCAGCAGATCGACATTTCTACCCAGCTTAGTGTCAGCCTTCATCCAGGCCATTGATAAAGACATTGAACAGGGCTGGACCCAGCACTCAGACCTGTGGGACACCACTTGTAACTGGCCTACATCTGGAGTTAACTCCATTTCCCACCACTCTCTGGGCCTGGCCTTCCAACCAGTTTTCCACCCAGGAGAGTGTGCGCCTGTCCAGGCCAGAGGCTGGCAGTTTCCTACGCAGAATGCTGCGAGAAACTCTGTCAAGGGCTTTACTGAAGTCCAAGAAGACCATATCCACAGCCTTTCCCTCATCCAGTAAGCAGGTTACCTTGTCATAGAAGGTGATTAGGTTAGTTAACTGTTCACCCGGTTCTCTTGCATATGCTGCATGCTAGCAATGAAGATCACCTGTTCCATGGTTTTGGCCGAGCTCTGGAATTTGAGGCCACAGCCCATGGAGAACTTGACTTCTTTATTTTTATGATTAATAAGAGTCGTTTCCACCTCACAAGCAAAGACCTATTTTCCTTACTACCTTATTTTTGCTGATTCCCCGTGTGAGTTTCACATTCCATGTTGGTTTTCGGGTGCCCGTAAGTGAAGGGCTTGTGAGTTGTATTCATAAGCCAGTGCTGGATGGTAGACAGCTGAATCCCTGTAGCACAGTGCTCAAAGCAGTAGCAGCAGCTACCCAGACCCTGGGCTGCAGACAGTGCCCCCCTCCTGTAGTGGCTCATGCCTCTGGCTCAGGCTTCACCTGTGGAAGCTGTGCTCGGGTAGGGGAACTGCTTCATATGGTGGAAGAGCTGAGGAAGGAAGTGGCTAGGCTGAGGGCCATCAGGGAGTGTGAGAGGGAGATAGATGAGTGGAGCAGGACCCTCTCACAGGCTGCCAGAGCCAGTGAAACTGAGCACCGCCTACCGGTAAGCTACAAGGATGGGAGAGACAGAAAGGGGTAATGGCAGCAGGTTCCTGTCCGGAGAAGGAAACCTGCTCCCCCCACCCAGGCAATTAACCCCCAGATCTCTCTGGGGAACAAATATGAGGTGCTGACGGTGCAGCCTAGCCCTAAAGATGAAGAGGGCTGCACCCACAGCCTAGAAATGTTTCCGAAACCCCATCATCCTCCCACAGCCTTAAAAACATCCTCAGTTAAAAAGAAGAGGAGGGTGATTGTCTTGGGGGATTCCCTTCTCAAAGGAATGGAGGGTCTCATCTGTAGGCCGGACCCGCTCCATAGGGAGGTCTGCTGCTTGCCGGGAGCATCAGTGAGGGAAGTTACTAGAAAGCTCCCTTCCCTGGTCAAAGACACCGACTACTACCCGCTTTTAGTTTTTCAAATTGGTAATGAGGAAATAGAACATAGAAGGCCTAAAGCCATCAAAAGGGACTTCAAGGCACTTGGGAGAATGATCGAGGGCTCTGGGGCCCAGGTAATATTCAACTCCATCCCAATACTAAGGAATCAGGAGCAGGAAATGAGGAATAAGAAACAAGTTAATGAATGGCTTAGGGACTGGTGTGAGAAGAGGGGCTTTGGGTTCTTTAATCATGGGGAGGCCCACGCACCCCCAGGCTTTCTTACCAGGGATGGGACATTCCTGTCTGCTAAGGGGACAAAAGCCCTCACCAAAAACCTAGTTAAGCTCATAAATCGAGCTTTAAACTAGATGTGAGGGGGGAGGGGATGGAGTCCAGGCCGGATGGGAGTGAGACTGGAGGTGAGACTTCAGTGGTAAAGGGGAGGTGTGCTGGCAACGCCTGCCAGTATATCACCACTAAGCAAGAGGGGATGAGTGCAGCTGAGGATGGTAGGCAGCAAACTGGCACTGTGGCCTTAGTTAACTCAAGGACTGCCAATTGGGGAGGAGCCCTATTGCGAAGGCTGTAGCTACGCCTGCCCAGCTGAAGTGCATTTACACTAATGCACACAGCATGGGAAATAAGAAGGAGGAGCTGGAAGCTGTGGTAGGGCAGGGAGACTACGATGTCATTGCCATTGCGGAGACGTGGTGGGATGACTCGTACAACTGGAGCGTACCCATGGTGGGGTATAAACTCTTTAGGAAGGACAGGAAGGGCAGAAGAGGAGGTGGGGTAGCCCTCTATGTTAGAGAGGGCATTGATACCCTCGAACTGGACTACGATCAGGATGGGACTGAGGGCCTGTGTGTGAAAATCAGAGGAGCCCATGGGCAGGCAGATATTGTGATGGGAGTCTGCTATAGACCACCCAGCCAAGAAGAAGCAGCTGATGAGCTCTTCTACAAACAACTGAGTGTAGTCTCTAGATCGCTACCTCTAGTCCTTGTGGGAGACTTCAATTTCCCAGATATAGGCTGGAAGTATAATACAGCAGAAGGGAAGCAGTCCTGGAGGTTCCTGGAGTGTGTGGAAGACAATTTCCTCACACAGCTGGTGAGCGAACCAACAAGGGACGGCGCCCTCCTGGACCTGCTGTTTGTGAACAGAGAAGGACTGGTGGGGGATGTGAAGGTTGGAGGACGCTTGGGGCAAAGCGATCATGAGATGATAGAGTTCTCAGTGCGGGGTAAAATGAAGAAGGAGGTTAGCAGAACAGTCGCCCTCAACTTTCAGAGAGCAGACTTTGGGCTGTTCAGAAGGCTGGTCGGAAAAGTCCCGTGGGAGGCGCTCCTTGAAGGCAAAGGTGTCCATGAGGGCTGGGCGCTCTTCAAGAAGGAACTCCTAGCAGCTCAGGAGAAAGCCGTCCCCAAGTTCCGGAATAGTAGCCGGAGGGGTAAGAAACCTGCATGGTTGAGTAGGGAGGTCCTGAGAGACATCAATAGGAAGAGGAGGGTCTACAACCTCTGGAGGAAGGGGCAGGCATCCTGGGTGGACTATAGGGAGGAAGTGAGAACGTGCAAGGAAAAAATCAGGAGGGCTAAGGCCCAACTAGAAATGCGATTGGCCAAGACTGTGAAAGACAACAAAAAGCCTTTCTACAAATACATCAATAGCAAAAGGAGGGCTAGGGAGAATCTCCAGTCCCTAGTAGATGCAGAGGGAACAACAGTAACAGGGGACAAAGACAAGGCTGAAGTGCTCAATGCCTGCTTTGCCTCAGTCTTTAACAGTAAGGAAAATTGTTCCCTCTGTGCACAACCCCAAGGGTTGGATGAGAAGTATGAGATTCCCAAGGTCCAAGAGGAGGTGGTTAGAGACCTGCTTGCCCAGCTAGATGCCCACAAGTCTATGGGGCTGGATGGAGTCCACTCAAGAGTTTTGAGGGAACTGGCGGATGTGCTGGCCAAACCCCTTTCCATCATCTTCCAGCAGTCCTGGATGACTGGGGAGGTTCCGCTGGACTGGAGGCTGGCTGATGTCGTGCCCATCTATAAGAAGGGGCGCAGGGAGGATCCGGGGAACTACAGGCCTGTCAGCCTGACCTCGGTACCAGAGAAAGTGATGGAGCGGGTGATCTTGAGTGCTATCAAGAAGCACTTGCAAGAGAACTGGGTGATCAGGCCCAGTCAACACGGGTTCATGAAAGGCAAGTCTTGCCAGACTAATCTGATCACTTTCTAAGACCAAGTGACTAATCTCTTGGACGAGGGAAAGGCTGTGGATGTGGTCTTCCTGGACTTCAGTAAAGCCTTTGATACAGTTTCTCACAGCATTCTGCTTCGGAAACTGTCGGCCTCTGGCCTGGACGGGTGCACACTCTCCTGGGTGAAAAACTGGTTGAATGACCGGGCCCAGAGAGTGGTGGTAAATGGAGTTAAATCCAGCTGGAGGCCAGTGACAAGTGGGGTTCCCCAGGGCTCAGTGCTGGGTCCAGTCCTGTTTAATGTCTTTATCAACGACCTGGATGAAGGCATTGAGTCCTCCCTTAGCAAGTTTGCAGATGACACCAAGCTGGGTGGAAGTGTTGATCTGCTGGAGGGTCGGGAGGCTCTGCAAAGGGATCTGAACAGGTTGGACTGCTGGGCTGAGACCAACGGCATGAGGTTAAACAAGGCCAAATGCCAGGTCCTGCACTTGGGGCACAACAACCCTAAGCAGAGGTACAGACTAGGAGAAAGTTGGCTGGAAAGCTGCCAGGAGGAGAAGGACCTGGGGGTGTTGGTTGACAACCGACTGAGCATGAGCCAGCAGTGTGCCCAGGTGGCCAAAAAGGCCAGTGGCATCCTGGCTTGTATCAGGAACGGCATGACCAGCAGGTCCAGGGAGGTTATTCTCCCCCTGTACTCGGCACTGGTGAGACCGCACCTCGAGTACTGTGTTCAGTTCTGGGCCCCTCACCACAAGAAGGATGTTGTGGCTCTGGAGCGAGTCTAGAGAAGAGCAACCAAGCTGGTGAAGGGGCTGGAGAACAAATCTTACAAGGAGCGGCTGAGAGAGCTGGGGTTGTTCAGCCTTGAGAAGAGGAGGCTGAGGGGAGACCTTATTACTCTCTACAACTACCTGAAGGGAAGTTGTGGAGAGGAGGGAGCTGGCCTCTTCTCCCAAGTGACAGGGGACAGGATGAGAGGGAATGGCCTCAAGCTCCGCCAGGGGAGATTTAGGCTTGAGATCAGGAAAAAATTCTTCACGGAGAGGGTGGTTAGGCATTGGAACAGTCTGCCCATGGAGGTGGTTGAGTCACCCTCCCTGGAGGTGTTTAAGGTTAGGGTAGATGAGGTGCTTAGGAGCATGATTTAGGGATTGGTGGGAATGGTTGGACTCGACGATCCAGTGGGTATCTTCCAACCTGGTTGTTCTGTGATTCTGTGATTCTGTGAGATGTGGAGCCTCTCAATGTAGTTAACTGAACTAAAAACATGCATTTTTACAGGTTCCTAAATCTGTATAAAGTTAAGTGCAGCAGTTTAGTCATCAATTAAATATAAGGTCTGATTCTATCTTCTGCATTAAAGAGAAAAAAAAAATCATTGGATTAAATTTTAAGGCAACAAGCATGATATGTTTTAAACTGTCTGGCTCAGTCTTTAGGTTACTTTTCTTTTACTCTGGACAATATTTTTTCCATGGCAGCTGGATCATAAACTAAATATATTTTCTTTTTTGTATGTTACTCTCCACTTAATTGAGCACTTCTTAACTGATTCTATATTTGTGTTGTGGAAGGCACATGTCATCAACATGTGAGATCTCCCACTTGGGAATACTGCATATGTATTTCACGTGGCTCTCTATATTACACAGCTTGTCAGTTCATTATGTTTTTCCTGCCTTTATAAATTCATTAATCTTTGTGTAAACACTTTTGCATACTATTAAGACACAGGAATTTTGCTTAGACAATCTACTGCATGTCCTCTCTCTACGGAATATCTTCAATATTCCTTTGGGCTTTAACTTTTCTTCAACTAAAATCAATATTTTTTAAGAAGAAATTTATAGAACAGAGCTTCAAAAATTTGAAATAGTTAGATTATCTTTGTTTAAGAAAATCAGTCATAGAATTGTAGAGAATCGGGTTTGAAGGAATTGCAAGGGTTACCTAGTCCAACCTTTCGTGGCAAAAGCACAGTCTAGACAAGATTGCCCAATACCAAGTCCTACTGAGTCTTAAAAGTGTCTATTCACTGTCTCCCTTAGGAGACATTATTCCAATGGCTAATTTTTCTCATTGTGAAAATTTTTACTCTTATGTCAAATCAGAATATCCCCAGGAATAACTTCTCCAGCCTCTCCGCAACTGTTTTGTATAGTGTGAACCAAAACAGGACACAGTATTCCAGACAGCCTGAGAAGTGCTGAGTAGAGTGGGGTAAGGATTTCTTTATCTCTGCTGGTGATGCCCTTGTTGCCTAGCATCCTGTTGGCTTGCTTTGCTGTGGCAGCACACTTCGCTGCAGTTGAGTTTTTTGTCCACCAGGAGCCCTAGGTCTCTTTCCACAGATCTTCTCCCTGGCTAGGTAGAACTCCTGTCCAAGAGCACTGTGCTCCTGTCATGTTTTCCCAGGTGCAAGACCTTACACTTGTCCTTGCTGAACTTCGTAAGGTTCTTGTTAACCCACTCTTTCAGCCTATCCACGTCTTCCTGCAGAGCAGCTCTCCCTTCTAAGGTGTCAACTTCCTAGTTCAGTTTTGTATTATCAGCAAACTTCATCATAGTACACTTTATCCCACCATTAAGATTCTTTATGAAGATATTATACAAAGCTGGGAGCAATATCAGTCCCCAGGGGACCCCACTAGTGGCCGGCTGTCAGCTTGAAAAGCCACTATTTACTACAACCCTTGGGGTGCAGCCTGTCAGCCAGAACCCCTCCCACCTCACAAACTGCTTGTCTGGAACACATCACATCATTTTCTCTAACAAGGTGCTGTGGAAAACACTGTCGAAAGCCTTGGAGAAATCCAGCTCACCTCGCATTAACCGAGCAGCTTACTTTGTCATAGAAAGTGATTGGGTTTGCCAAGCACAATTTGCTCTTGGTGAATTCATGCTGATTTTTCCCAAGCACATGCTTCATCTAGCTTTGTGATAGCCTTCAGGAGGATTGCTTCTATAACGTTCCCAGGGACTGAAGCAAGATTGATGGACTTATAATTTCCTGGATCCTCCTTTAAGCCCTTCTCGTAGATGGGGGTGACATTAGCCTTCTGTCTCCTAGGATGTGCGCTGATCCGCATGACTTCTCAAAGATTGTGGAGAGTGGTCTCATAATGGTGTCAGCTACCTCTATTGACACCCTTGTGTGGGTATTTTCAGGGTCTATCAGTTTGTACAGGTCAAGTTCCTGCAATAATTCACAGGCCCTTCCTTCACTGACTTTGAGTCTGTTTGCATCATTTTCATTTGTTCCCAAGGCCTGGGGCCCAAGAGAGCTGCTAAATACAGAGGTGAAGAAAGTGTTGAGGAACTCTGCCTTTTCAGAATTGTTGGTGACTAATTCACCTCTCCTATTTAACAATGAGGCAATATTTTCCTCCCTTTTCTGCATATTGTTTATATTCCTGAAAACCTTTTCTTGTAGTTTCTAACATCTCTTGACAATTTCAATATAAGCCAAGCTTATGTTTTTCTAACTCTATCTCTGCATACTGTGGCAATGACCTTGTAATCCCTAATGGTTATTTGTCTGCTTTCCAATCTCTGGCACATTTCTCTTTTGGTTTTGAGCAGACTCGGAAGCTCAGAGTTAAGCCAAATTGTCCATATTGATTATAGAAAAAAAAATTTTAAGTTCCAGAAAAAGAAATTGCATGCCAATTTTGGACACCAGGCATGTTTTAAGTAAAAGGAGCTCAAAGTTGCCATAGACTTTAGTGAACAGAAATGGGCAAAACAAACTGACAAATGTTGGGGTTTAAGTTACAGTCATTAGTAAGTCCTATTAGGAGATGTCAGTCTTTAGAAACAGCTACGGGCTGGTGTGCAACTGTACCTTTCCAGAAAAGTGGCTCAGGAAAACTCTCAGAGTAATACAGATGCAGCCAGGCAAGATGTTTCTTTCTATAAAGGAGAAAAAATTACAGATAAAATGAGAGTCCATCTTCAAAGAGATAAGGCCAGATGAATGTTCAAGGACAATTTGGTAACCTGCCTTGCCTAGTTGCTTGAATATAGAATCGCTATGTTGGAAAAGACCTCTGAGATCATCAAGTCCAACCGTACTGTCCACTACTCAATCGTATTGTTAAGCAATTCATCTACCCATCTTTTAAAAGTCTCCAGGGATGGGGACTCAACCAGCTCCCTGGGCAGCTGTTCCAGTGCTTCAGGTAAAGAAATTTTTCCTAATGTCCAATCTGAACCTCCCCTGGTACAACTTGAGGCTGTTCTGTCTCATCCTATCACCTATCACCTGGGAGAAGAGACCAACACTCACTTCGCTACAACCTCTTTTCAGGTGGGTATAAACAGTGATAAGGTCACCCCTCGGCCTCCTTCCAGGCTAAAGTTATATATATTTATGTGCAATGTATTAATATATTATATATATTAACAAACAATTTGGCATGAGTAGAGACTACTACCCATTGTCTTTGAAGAGCTCAGTATATGTAGAGTCATAGAATCATAGAACTGGAAAAGACCTCTTAGAGCATCGAGTCCAACCATTCCTATCTGTCACTAATCCATGTCCCTCAGCACCTCTTCTACCCATCTTTTAAATACCTCCAGGGATGATGACTCCATTACCTTCCTGGGCAGCCTCTAACAGTGCCTGGTGACACTTTCTGTGAATTTTTTTTTCCTGATATCCAATCTGAACCTCCCCTGGTGGAGCTTGAGGCCATTACCTCTTGTCCTGTCCCCTGTCACTTAGGAGAAGAGACCAGCACCCATCTCTACCTTTCATGTAGCTGTAGAGAGCAATAACATCTCCTTTCAGCCTCCTCTTCTCAAGGCTAAACAACCCCAGCTCCCTCAGCCACTCTTTTTAAGACTTGTTTTCCAGCCCCTTCAGCAGCTTCATTGCTCTTCTCTGGACACAGTCCAGCTCCTCAACATCCTTCTTTTAGTCACAGACCCAGGACTATTAGGATCATTTATCAAACCTGCTGACAAGTCTTTGTTTGACTGCAGTTCTATCTTAATTTACAATACATTTACTTTAGATTTTAGCACTAAACATCAGAGCTACAAGAAATTTCTAAAAATTCATAATCAAAGTGCAGGATTTATTCTCTGATTTTATGTTCTAGAGATTTAAGAGCAGTAAACAGAAGAGAGTTAAAAATATTATTAATAAAAAATCTCTACTGTAAAGCACACTTGCTACTTTTTTATCACTTAAGAAGATATTTTCAGTTGATTTATAAAACTAAAATGATCCAAGAACTATACAATATCTAATTAGTGGGAATGGTGGTTGTAACAGATTCTTTTTGGATCTTTGTTTCATTAAACTTCATAATCAATTACATGATTAGAATATCAAGCTCCATTCCACAAAATCCTTGGGGGAGGTTAGGCTCTGCAGATAGTTTCTGAAGGGCCATAAGAGAAAAGAAAGGTTATTATTAGCAATCCTAAATTCTCTATGTAGGCTATCATATCTCCTGAGGAAAATTGTTAGGGTGGCACCTGAAAAAATTAAAAAAAAACAGCATTATGATATTAGGAACACACAAGTTTAAGATCATTAAAAATTTTAGTGTAGAATCTATTTTTTTCTCATATTGTTAGAATGTGTTTAAGTTTTTAATTGAGCACAATTTCCATCTGTCATCCTCAGTATTCCTCCATTCTCAGCTGTTGTCTCATGAATGGCTAGAGAATGCTCTTTCACTATTTAGCACTAATTAATTTTGTTAATTAAATGTCACCCTGCTTTTTTCCTTATTAGAGTTTTTGTACCAAAATGGTTCCCAGGACATTGCTGCTAAAATCACTAAAGATTAAAAAGAAAGGAAGGAAATTGAATGTGCAAGCACCAGAGAATTCATTAAATGCATTATAAGACTTGCAAATGCCTTATGACAAGCAGGATGGGAACAGTAAGACACTTTCCACCAAGGGTGAGTTAATAGGCTAGCCATTTATGTCAAATGTTTTGTTGAGGGGCAATAGTATCACAAACTGCTGAACTCAAGAACCAATGTCAACTGTAATTCTATTCTGAAAATTCTCATTATAGCAATTACATTGTCTGTGATTTTCCCTATATTAATTACAGAAAGTCAGTGGACAAACATCTTGTTATTTCTTGTTTCCTTTTTAGATCTAAAGTAGCAAGATCATGTTGGAGGAAAGAAAAATGAGAAACACAGACAATCTTCCTCCCATTCATTGGCAGCTCATCCGTCCATTTAAAAGAAAAGTTTGATTTGCTTTCTAGAGGCATGCTGACATGTAGGTGAGTTGGCAAGCAGCCACATTAAGGTGATTACTGCTTTTTGAACCCCCATAGTCTATGGCAGAGCATAAAGCATATGCTAATATGCTCTTGCATAGTGTTGAAGGATTTCACGATTTTTTACTGGCATGATACCCAAGTACAGGCCAATTGTATTAAGTAACACAGAAAGCTGCCAGTGAGGAATGTAGTCCAGGATATTATCAGGAGAAACATGCAATCTTCATTGATTTCTTGACACTATCATTAATAACAAAGCCAGAGTTTCCTATAAGTCCCTGAAGTTTTTAGTCAGCAGGTTCAGTTAGTTCTTATTGTCTTTCATCTTTCTCAGAAGGCTTTTGGGAGAGCAGAGAGAGAGAGAGCGCAAATGTGTCTGGTTGTGTTTCAACGGACCAGTCCAGCCTAGTGTTTCTCAGCTCATTGGCATGTGAATAGAAAGTGTTGTGTGTTAGGCACAAGACAGAGACCTGGGAGAAACATCTGCTGGGCTTTTTATAAAGGTTTGAATGGTACTAGAACTAAGCCCAGGATTTCTATCAGCTTTCAGGGAAATTGGTTGGAGGCATCAGTGAAGGATGTTTTACTCAGTTACCTTTGATAGTGTATATGCTGGAAATACACAAGGATGGCTTGTGCATGTTTGTCAAAGGCAATATAGATAGGAGTTACCACATGTACAAATAAATTAAACTTGTAATACTTACCCAAATATCATGTTCAGTCTGAGCTAACTGTTTCCAGACAGCATCTGGAAATGTTTAAAAAAGTGATTGGGGTTTACATAGTCTAGCTCTCTAAAATACTGTAATAAAATGTAAAGCCTCTCTCTCTCTACATGCCCTTCTTCCAACCCCTCTCAATTGTTCAAGTCCTTGTGAAGGGAAAAAAATCTCTCTTGCAGAAAGCAATGCCATATCCTACGTCAAGCCAGGATTTAATTTAGATTTTCTTCTTGAAATTTCCAGCATTTAAATATGCATACACAGAGTCCTATGACTGCTGATCCTGTTGTGTTAGTTTATTAGTTAGTTTAGTTAGTGTATTATTTAAAACATTTTATGTAAGACCTATGTCTCTTGCCTCTCTCTGTATGAGTAAAAAGTTCACAGTTACTATTTAGGGGATATAAATACTGTATTGGCAAAGGAACAACAGGAGTGTTATCTAATCCCGATGAGAAACAGACAAATAAAAGAGAAAGTCAGTGTTCAGTACAGTTGTAACGTAAAATACATATTGTAATATAAATATAGTTGTATGTCTATTTTAAGTAAAAAAGCATACATTGTGAATTATAATAGATTTATTAAATGGATTCTTTTGCCCACTGGTGTATATTTAGTTCCTTAACTACTGGCTAGAGGACAGGAAGACTCTGCAGAGGGATCTGGACAGGCTTGATCAAAGTGCCCAGGTAAATGATATGAGGTTTAACGAGGTTTAACGAGGTTGCACTTCAGTCACAAAAACTGCATGTAACTACAGGCTTGGGGAAGAGTGGCTGGGAAACTGCCTGGTAGAAAAGGAACTGGGGTTGTTGGTCTATATTTGTCAGAATATGAGCAGCAGTGTGCCCAGGTTGTTAATAAGGCCAAGAGCATTCAGGCTTGTACCAAAAACACTGTGGCCAGAAGGAACGATAGTGCAGTCAACACTGGTGATGCCATATCTTGAATGCTGTGTTTAGTTTTGGTCCCCTCACTAGAAGAGGGACTTGGAGCTGCTGGAGCGTGTCCAGAGAAGGGCAATGAAGCTGGTGAAGAGGCTGGAGAACAAGTGGTATGAGGAGTGGCTAAGGGGACTGGGGTTGTTCAGCCTGGAGAAGTGAGGGTTAGGGGAGAGCTTATCACACTCTGCAGCTACCTGAAAGGGGGTTGTAGTGAGCTTGGTGTTGATCTTTTCTCCCAAGTAACAGGTGATATGTTGGGAGGGAATTGACTCAAATTCCACCTGGAGAAGTTTAGACTGAGTATTAGTAAAAATTTCTATACTGATGAGTGGTAAAGCATTGGAACAGGTTGCTCAGGGAAGTAGTGCATTAACCGTCCCTGGAGGTATTCAAAATACATGTAGATGTGGCATTTGGGGACATGGTTTAAAGGCATGGTAGTTTTGGGCTGACAGTTGGACTTGATGGTCTTTTCCAACCTTAATGATTCTATGACTCTAGAGTTACTGGGTATCTGCCGATCTTTAACCTGCTTTCATTGCCCATGTGCACA
Source organism: Clamator glandarius (assembly GCA_033459285.1). NCBI lineage: Eukaryota > Metazoa > Chordata > Aves > Cuculiformes > Cuculidae > Clamator > Clamator glandarius. The sequence goes on from JAUNZM010000032.1 coordinate 1,533,069, forward strand.
TTTATGTAAGACTATCCAAAGTATTCTTCACAGTCTATTGAACTGATTTGGTAAATGAAGGAGGTAGTGCAGGTCAGCCTCTACTAATTAATTTGTCTCCTTGTCATGCTGACACAATCTGGAATGTATTTGTTTTGCAGTTATTTACTGACACATTAGAGATAACTGAAACATGAAATTCAAATGTCCATATTCAGCAAAATCAGCCCCTACTTTTCTTCATATGTTCTATAAAATTCTTCCTCAGCAAAAATCTCTCCCTCTGGTTAAGTCTTAAGAACTTCAAGCACCCTGTAGGCAGAAAAATATAGAGCCAATCTATGTTGTAAACATTTCAAAGTAATGAATACCTTCCCAGAGTTTTGAAAAGATTATCCACAAACAAACATACATACAAACAGTAACTCTTTTTCAAAGTAAGTTCTTTACAACCTGTATATCAGCCAGTCCTAGAAATGTGACAGTTTTATAAGAGTGATCAGGAGAATAAAAATAATTGTGATGATAAACTTTAAGAAGATGGCAATATTGCATGAATTTATTAGATGAAAAATGGAGAAGAAAAAGATAAACTGATAAAACAGAATTTTAAAAGCTAATAGTAACTATAAGTATATTGACATCCCTAAAAAAAATGCTGAAAAAAGTCCAACTAAATCATAAAACATCTGTCTGATTCATACGTATTACTGGATTTCAGTCAGCATACTAATAGGAAAAAAGCGATATTTTTCACATCCTAAAATTTTATCTGGCTTAGTGTTACAACATCATTGGGAAATTGCTTAGGAATAAAATAAAGAATTGGGACTATCAAGATTATCTTCCTCCACTGCCAAAACTGTACAGTCGATACTATAATAGTTACAGTAACAATAATACTCTTTATCCTTGATGTTAACACGCTAGGAATATTGAACAATACTATGTCCAAAGAGATCACGTGCGAAACCAATTTGTGAACACAGGTGAATGAGACAAACTGGTTTCTAGGCACAGGAGAAAATTAGGTTGCCTGTGTGGATGGACAATGGGGATATTACAACCTGCTCTCAGTAACGGTTGTCATCAATTACCTCTTTTCTGTACAGGTCAACATGGGAGCAAGGAAGTCAAAGCCATCGCTGTAGCAAGCAAGATCTAAACCTCTATCATGTCATTGATCCACCCTCAAATGTTCTTTCTTGTGAATTCCTCATCACAAGGTAAATACTGTTATTTTTCTGACTTCTCACTGTTAGAAGTTGTACACTATCTAAAAAGAAAAGGAGCCAAAATCTCTGGTGCAGCATATGCTGTACCTGTGCTATTGACTTACATTCTGCAAGTTTAAGACATACTTGTTTAGGCATATATAATCATAAATTTCTACACTCAAAGTGACACAGTTGTAGCAAAAGTACCCTTTAAAATGTATTGTTTAACAAATTGTGTTTAGCAATTACAAAAAAAACCAATCAAACAAAACTCATGTCTTTTAGAATGTGACAGTCAGAAAGGCATTCATCTAATCAAACCTCATATGTCCACATCTGAGATAGTCACTTTAAATGCAGATGAGAAACCCAGACATTTTGAGAGAGCAACTCATCTGACCTATTTTAGATGCCTGCTTTAAGCTGAGATTAATCACATACTAGTATGACTTCATTTGTCTTGCCACACAGGAAGCCTAAACAAGTTCCTTCAAAGAAGATCACACAAACATACCCTCCATGTTCAATTCTGTTGCAATACTGTTCCAGCTTAAGTGCCAGGGAGAATTTGGTGCCTTACAGCATCGTGCCAATCTAAAGAGGGCTGTAACAGGAGATTAACTTGTAGGAAGATCACACTAACAGATAGAGAGAACACAAAGTAAGAAGAAAATCAAAACAAGATTGAAGAATAAAATACAATCATCAGAAGATCATTTTGGAGCTTACTGGAGACTGGACAAACTGAAGAACTATGAAACAGACAATAAAAAAATCACTGGGGTTGTAAGAAAGGATATGGGAAAATATTATACGCATTATGGTCATATCTGAAAATGCAATCCGTCTGTCTGAGGAGATATGAGGGAAGAAAGGAAACATGAACCTCTTGGGTTGTGACATTCCTCTACAGCCAAAATTTGGGGGATTCGAGGGATCTCATAAACTGGACAGAGCATTGAAAGAATCATTTTAACAGCTTCTGCAAACAGCAAAATATTTATAATAAAACTAAGACCTGGCTATAAAAATTCTATATCTGAATGAGATAATCTGTGAGGAAAAATGGATCAAAAAAGACAATAGATGAAAAAGAAAAATGTGGGTTTAAATGACAGTGAAAAAACTTCACATATATGACACATTGATTCTACAATCACTCTCAGAAAGGTTAGAGCTTTCCAAATCCCACTGGCAGCAGTAGCCAGTCCAAGATAACACTCTCACATGTATGTAACAAGTCTATAAATTAATGCAGTTATATACTTGGCACTACCAAATTTGAATGACATTGAGTAGGTGATTGGCAGTCATATAGTTGGTAATAAAAATTAGAGGTTGGTACCTTTAGTTAGCATACTAGACATGATCTTTACAGGGTCAATAAAGAGCAGTTGCCTGAGCACATGGGACCTTATTTTGAAATAGGAGAAAAGATAAACTGCTCTTGCACCAGAGCTGGCAGAACCAGAAATTCTTGCAGCAGCAGAGAAATTACTTATTATAAGAAAAACTCATGCGTTTCTGCTTGTATTTGCAAGGAATAAATAACATGGATAAACCAAGTAATTTTAGTTATTCTGTCTCTGGCCATATTCCTGTTGATATCATGAGAGCCTTTTAGCTATACATGGCCAAATATTTACCGTGTACTGTTTCAGATGAGTTAGATCCACATTACAGTCAGGCGTACGTGCAATTTAGGGGAAAATATACATAGGCAATTACATGTGGGTATAATATTTTGAGTATTCAGCTCCATGGACATCAAAGGAGGAGAGGGATTTTAAGGTACTGAACATTGGCCTTTCCTCTCTTTAAAATTCTTGGTATTCCTTGGAGTTTGAGCAATTCTTTGTGAACACTGTCCTATTGACTTCTGTTTCACCTGCGTACACCAGGGTTATTGTTTTCTGGCGAAGTCATTTTTGTGGGGTTAATAGAATCTATATAATCATGTTTAAGAAATGATGTTAGCTGATAACATGATTTGCAGTCAGAAATTATTCTAAGAGATTAAAAGAATTACTTGAAAACCCAAGATTTAACAAGAAATTAAAAGCCCCAAATAAACATGGAATTATGTATTCACTTCAGGCATTTCACAATTCTGAGCTACAACAACCTTGTCTGAGTAGCTTTGGGTGACTTTCAAAGGCATAGTTGCTGGAAAGAGATCCTGGGCTTGCTTTCACTGATTTGCATGCAATACTTGAAAGGCATACTAAACTAATATTTTTGATATTTACAATTTTAGATTATCTACCATTTAAATATGTAAGTTTCTTGTGATACTGGTGAGATTTTCTTTTTTTTTACTTTCTGGAATGGAGTGACAAGAAGAAGATGTTTGATGAATTTTTTTCTATTATTTTATGCTATGGGGCTGAAAGAGTAACATTATTTTTCATCCATACCTCTATTTTATTTGTTTTGGTATACAGCGCCTGTTGTTTCTGCAAATACACATGTATGAATATAGGATCACAGGTAACATCTATGTGCATTGAGTCACATATAGTAGCAGTGGTATCGAAGGCTGCATTTGGAAATCCAATCTCTTAGAAAGATTTCTGGAAAAACAGCAGAAAAACCATCACAACCAATGTTATCAGTGGTGAAAGGCATTGGTTTGAAATTTTAAACGTATGGAAAAATAAAACATATTTAATGAAGACTGTTCCTAAGACCTAAGAACTAGTTTGCTGCAGTGCAATTCTGTAGGTGAAAAAGCTAATCTCTGCAATGAGAACAAAACATAAACTTACGAAAAATGAGATAGTTGAGCTGTGCAATGTTTTACGTGACTTGCAATCCATCACCTTTGGTTTTAACATATTTAGAACAGTTTGGTTAACATTCTTCAGGAGGAAAGAGAAACTAAGTTATTTATACAGCTGCTGTGATATTTACGTATAGATACAAACGTAGGGACTAACAGAGTTATAGGCTGCAGGCTATTATGCTCTCATGTTCACTCACAGTCTTTAGGCCTTCGATTCCACTCTGTATGAACCGCATTGTATGTGAAAAGAAATAAGCATCTGACTTCCATGATAGATACAACATGATTATGCTTGAGGTATTTAAAGCACTTTTTGGTTTTTTAATTCTTTTTCTCCACTAAGAAAAACAAGAAGTATATATACAATACAATTTGGGGCATGAAAGAGAGTTGAAGGAAATGGCATCCTGTTCTATGTTACACCACTTGAGACCTGTGGGTAATTGCATAAGCAAAAGCCAAAAAAACCAAAACTTGATCTTTTAATTTTTTTTTTTTTCCTGTGTAACTTCTGCATCCCAAAGAAGCATAATTTGGGAGTTTTGTTCTGTTGTAGTGCTCCCACTGGTGCCCTAGAAACTGAAGGAAGCTAATTCACATTGGGCTATGTGTGAAAGGAAGGAAGCACTTGAACATAAAGGGAGGAACATGAGGAGGTGTGATGCTCACTGAGAAGGTGCAGCTCAAATGGTTGCTGAGCTCAGCTGTTATCACAGCAGGAACTTCATAAGCAGTGTGCCCAGCTCTCCCACAGGCACTGCTCCTGCTCTGGGGTGATAAGCAATGCTGATTTGTGCCATTCAGAATTATACACACATATAAATACAGACAGATATACACAAAACAAATACAGAGAGAGATATACACAAAACAAATACAGAGAGAGGTATACACATATATACAGTATACACATGTGTTTATATATAATGGCAAAAAAAGAACATTTCTTGATCATTTCAATACTAAATATTGTAAACATATATTTCTTTTTACCTGTAAATAAACGTTTATATTAAACATTTATCTACGTGAATATAAAGTCAATCTTATCCATCTTCCTCTTATTCATTTTTTGTGAAATACTTTTAAATGTATTCTGTTATATACTAGTACATTTTGTGAAATCATAAGTATTATTGCATAACAAAGTATCTTTTTTTTTGCATCTACCAGACTGTAATTAGTACATGCTTTAATATCTACCAGCTGGTTAGTTATTTTAAAATCATGTATTTCAAAAGAATGAGGCAGCCTAACAGTTGACAGGAGCATCACAGAATCAAACACAGAGATCAATATGATCAGCGAGTGTTCAATTTATTGAGCTTAACTGTTTCTTTATAAACCCTTTTTGGTTACATAACTGAGTGCCAACGAGGGTGTCTACAGTGTATTATTGGTTAAAGGTAGCTGTCCATAAAGCTATTACTAACATATTATTGGCTAAACTACTGCACATGCTAAGAAACCAAGTTACACTAAAATTAACTATGTTGATAGTTCTCTTTAATTGTCTTTCTTTTGTTCCCACTAAACCAGCTCCTGTATTCCTCCCAGCTGGCCTCTGTTTATCTTTCAGCTCTCTGTTTCAGGTCCTTGTTAGAATTGTTCAGTATCAATCAGTCTCACAGCATCCAGGCCTTGTTCTCTGTAAAATGTTCCCACACCTAACCATGTGAAAATCCCACTACATATCAGCCAAAAGGCCCAAGGTGTGTTTTCTTTCAGGAAATATAAAATGTCTGTACTAATGAAAGGACAAAGATGCAAACCAAGACCATGGAAAGGGTCATTGGGCACTGACACAGGCTGCCCAGGGAGGTGGTTGAGTCACCTTCCCTGGAGGTGTTTAAAAGACGGGTGGATGAGATGCTGAGGGACATGGTTTAGTGATTTATAGGAATGGATGGACTCGATGATCCAGTGGATCCTTTCCAATCTAGTGATTCTATGATTCTATGAAAGAAAGACTACACTTTGGAATGTTTTTCTTCTTCTTGCAAATGCTTTTAAGTTATTCCATTATCCTGATGTAAAGACCAGTGAACAAAAAGTTAGCTTGTGATAGGAAAATTCAGCATGCAGTCCATCCTGGTCTAGTGCAATCTGTGTGAGTTTTGCCTTTTGTTCCATATTTTCTCACTATGTACTTTCACTTCACTATGAACGTACAGACCTGATCCTACAAGTCTCTTCCACTATAATCACAGCTATGCATGCAAGGCTTCTCAGTTTGTATTACCCATTTCTCTATTTCATGGAACCATACAGGGTAGTAAACTCATAGACTCATAGGGAGGTTGTGGAGAGGAGGGTGCTGGCCTCTTCTCCCAAGTGACAGGGGACAGGACGAGAGGGAATGGCCTCAGGCTCTGCCAGGGGAGATTTAGGCTTGAGATTAGGAAAAAATTCTTCACGGAGAGGGTGGTTAGGCATTGGAACGGTCTGCCAAGGGAGGTGGTTGAGTCGCCGTCCCTGGAGGTGTTTAAGGTTAGGGTGGATGAGGTACTTAGGAGAATGATTTAGGGATTGGTGGGAATGGTTGGACTCGACGATCCAGTGGGTCTCTTCCAACCTGGTTATTCTGTGATTCTGTGATTCTGTGACTCATAGAATCACTAGGTTGGAGAAGACCCACTGGATCATGGAGTCCAATCATTCCTATAAATAACTAAACCATGTCCCTCAGTACCTCATCCGCCCGTCTTTTAAATACTAGAAAGGAAAAGCAACTATTTAGGAACACACCTATATGATAAAATTGGGAATGGTGAAATGAAATTTAGAATTAGATCAGTAAAGAATTTCTGACAGTAAATTATTAGGTCATGGAAAAATACTGCAAAAGTCTTAATGGAAGATAGATATTTTAAGCTTTTGTTTCTCTATTTCTAGTAAAAAATAATATCTAGAAAATTATATTCTAGAATAAATTATGCATTAAAGAATTATCTAGATTAGATCAATTCAGCATTTCTTCTGAACCTTGCTATCTATAACACTGCTTATTTTGTATGAAGAAAAAAATAAGGAATTGATGGAAAATAATTATCAAGGAAGTAATTGGTCTTAAGAGAAAAAAATTGTTATCTTGAAAACAGCCTTAAAATAATGCTGGTTATCGTTTTACTGTTATTGCTTAGCTTTTTTTCTATTATATGAGACAACATAAAAAATTGGGGACTAAAAAAAAGCTCAGATGCAATTTCTCCCAGCAGCCCTCATTGCGAAGAATTACACTGTGTGCAATGCAGTTTCAAAGATGCAGGTAACCAAATAAGTCACTGTGATTTAACTGCAGCATCTTTTTACCACTGCTTCAGAAATTTATGTGGGAGCTGGGTATACCTACAGAGGTATGACCTTAATGGCTCTAATAGGCATTTGCCTGTGTATGGACTGAACAAAACCAGAGTACAAACCCAGAAATATGGCTCTTCAATGATGACTATCCTCATGACACAGAAAGATTAAGAGACTTACTTGTACTGATAGTGAGTTCAACAGGAGTTTGGCCATTACCTTCAACCACATCGGTATGCCACTGTAAGCTCAGGGTAGAGGGGAACTTTTACTCTGCAGAGGCAGATCTGAGCTGATTTGCTCATCCCCTGCACATCCTCTCCAGTCCCTCCTCATTGGGGGTTTCTCTGTGCACCTTCTCCTGTTTCAAAAAATACTATATTTTCCCACAGCACTGACTGCTACATTCATTTACATGCACTGGAAGTAGTAGTACACTAAGCAAGTTCAATGCACACAACAGATATTTTTTTTTCTAAATAATACCTTGAACTATGAAGTCTGTTACTCTTGCTTGTGTTATGATAGTGCATTGAAGGTATTCTAAACAGTAGTTCTTCCTAAACTCACTGGATTTATAAATATTAATGAAGCATGTTTAGAAACAGGTTTGATTAGCATTTCATTAGCTGTGAGTAGACAGCAGAATAGCTAAATGTCAACATTTAACTATGTCTCCCAAGATGTGATGGTTAAAAATAACATTAAAAACCCCATAATTGCTAAAGAGCTAATGCTCATTAATTTTAAAATAAAAGTATTGTTTGTTTCCATCTCTTTGGCCTGTTTCACGTTTCATAGTAACAAATAGATATTAATTGGATAAAAAGGGTAAATATCTTGCCAGAAGCATTTGAAAAATCCAGTATGATTTTGAAAAGACTATTTTTAAATACCAGGCATCTACAAGTAAAATATGACAAAGTCCTGATATCTTGAGTGCTTTACCAGCAGCATTAAAAAAAAACCCAAACATATATCTTGTAGTCTTTATCACCTCTAGGCATTAATTGCAGTGCATCCATCAAATACTGCAGGTGATGTGACTAATTGTATAGAAAGATATATAGAGTTATAATATTTGATACCTCATTACTCACTGCTTGACATTAGTATGTCTTTAGTTAGCACTGTCAATGTGAAACAACAATTGGAAGCTATAATCTATCACAATACGTTGTTTTGTTGGGGTTTTTTTTTGTGATATAACACTTCTTTTTAAGTCACTTTCACTCCCAAAACCAAGTAATAAGTGTAGGCAGTTTTCATTTAATCTTATCTGAATTTGTGAATGTGGCTTGTCTGCAGTTGCTGTAAGTATTTTATTTAGGCACTGTAAGTTCTAAAATATGATAACCAGATATACTAGAAGTAAAACCTAGCATAAAATGTGTTAAAGTTTGCCATCAAAATAAATGTCAAATAAATATTTTTAAAGATCTTTAGAATCAAAATATTTGCTAAATAGGAACCTTGCAGTTTACCAAACTGAGTTTAACATAAAAATATTCACATGCAAAGCATTTCTTTAGGATTTTAGTTATTACTGCTATTATTATCTGCAAGACTTGGAAGTTTCATGCTTCTATGTCAGTTATGTTTTTCAAAGAGTTAGAAAATAATTATTTCAAATTATTCTGCATATTTCTGAAAGAACTGGAGCTGAATAAACAACACATTTAGATGGAGCTATGTATTTTTTCATACAGTATAAATTTAGCAATTCCAAATTTCTTATAATTTTTACTCCAGTTCCCAACCAGAACTGTGCTAGGGGGCCTCTTATGATAATATGACCCTCCTAAGAATAGTGGAAAAGTCTGATGCCAAAAAAATGCACACAAAAATGCAGAAAGTTTGTATGTCTAATTTCATATGCAAGTTCTTGCAGCACATGAAAGTACCTGGTTAACATGCCTCTGGGCAGCACAACAAAACTCTCAGCACAGCATTATGCTGGAAATAGCTCTTGCAGTAACTTTATTAAAACTTTGACTTCAGAAAAACTTAACAGAGACATCACAACTCTTGTTTTCCATGGATTTATATGGCCTCTGTGTAAACAGTGATGGCTAGAGTGACCAAACCTTTTGCCATGAGTCCCAACTGATATGTTTCCTAGGCTTTTCTGTTACTTAATCACACTTATCAGAGCATCTCATTAAAACAGAAATGAATGTACTTGTTCTGACGAATTTGGCTTAGGGACTCAAGCCTCACTCTGGTTGTTGCTTCTGTGGGGAGTGGCTTTCCTAGGTGGGGAGGTGGCTGACAAACATCTCTTTCACTCTGAACTGTGTACTCTGGAGAAGTTTTTTTTAATATTTTTTAAAAATAGTAGTATTAAAAATACTGTGTTAGAAAAAGGGGATTGACTGTAGCTCAGTTATACAGATATTTCTTCAGGTGGAAGAAACTGAGGATAAATTCTTAGATTTAAGGACATGTTATTCTTAGGCAGTATTATTCACCTCTTTTCATTAAATGTAGGTAGGATATGGCTATTCATAGCAGGAGTTTCCTCCAAAGGTTAAGCACAGTCTCAATTAAAATGTCTCAAATTGCAGACAGCAAAAGAGAAGATCTCGTTTTTGCATGCTTTCACTCTATAACAGGAAAAACTAAAGGAAAGTACAGAATCATAATTATTAAAAAACCCCAAGAAACTAGAAGACATTAGGTAGAAAAACCTGAATGTTTTGAGTGTGCAAATCTTGTAAGCTCCCCCACATTCATCCTTGCTTACAATGCTGGGAAAAATGTGTGACAGTTGCTTAGAGTCAGAGTAGAAAATGATGAGTTGAGTAGAAAAGAAAAGGAAGTAGTAAAAAACATCTTATTCTCAAAGTACCTACTGAAACGCGGAGGAGTCTGTCATCTGGCACCCATCAGGATATAAACCCTGGCAACAAACAAAATAAATCCCAGAGGGAAGTTAGCAATACTTCAAAGACACCAAAGTAAGTTCACAGTTAGCTTGCAGTAGGCAGACCTCAAAAGTTTATCATTATGGCAGTGGGAAATGTATTTTCCGTGAATAAATGATCCAAAACCTTAACTCTTTTTCTACTGTGTCTTAGAATGGTTATGTGTTGTTAGTGGAGTCTTTGATGAAAAGCTTATACTAATAAATTTTAGCCTCAATGGTATGCATGAACTGTTCATTAACTATTTGTTTTTACAAGATGTAAAAGTTGTGATTGCCATTCAATTATGTGTTGTTATTTTTGCTTCCCTATTGGACAAGTAAAATACTTACAAAAATATTTTTTTAAAAAAAAGCACTACAAAATTCTTAAAAATTTTGGCTTTCTGTGAATGCTCAGTTCTTCATGGGGATTATACAGGTATTAATATAGGGAACAGCAACTCTTCAAGCACTTCTGCAAACAGAATCTTAATAGTCCAGATGTTCATGAATAGTAAATAAAAAGCGGCAAAAACATGGATGAATAGAGCAGCTGCTCAGAATTCAGAAGGTTTGCAAACACTATTTTGAAGTATGCAATCAGCCCTGGTTCAGAGGGAAAACTTGGATAACCAACAAAAAGTTTGAATAAGCAACTGAACATGTCAACAGTATTATCTAGTCTATCCAATCTTTGAAACTATTCAACTGAAACAGAAATTTCCTGTTCATTTATGATTATTTGTTACTCCCAAATGGACCAAAACTAGAACAAGAAAAATGCTGTCAGGTTTAGTTTGATGTGTTTGTATGAGGGCTCAGAGCTCTGCCCACATACATACACGCCTGTGCTCATTAATCTCACTGCCTTACTTTGCGGTTCTTTAGTTACGTAGACACTAAATGCCTTACTAGCAACCAATCAGCTGTCAGAAATTAGGTTTAATTGGTGGGCAAAGGAACAGGAGTTTGAGCTAACAAAGAGCAGATGCTCCAATCCATTTCAATGGAATTTTTCAACTTTGCCTCTCTAATTCCATTGCCATTGACTTAGGCGAGTTGATAACACCTTAACAGTTTAGTTTTTTCATAGGGTTGAATATTGAAAGATTCATATTAACACCTGGGACTCTTTGATGTTGGATATGTCTCCTGTTTGATCATGGCGCCAAGTACATCTCCAGGTGATTGTGAAGCTTGCAGGAAGAAGCAGGAAAACAGAGAGAGGACATTGAAAATTGGCTAGGAGACCACTAAGAAAAACAAGGCATAGGGGTCTAGCTGGCCTCAGAGGTCACAGAAAGTAAAAAAAAAAATTTCTTAGGGACATAGAGGAGATTTTGTAGAGCTTATGACAACTCAAGAAGTCAATATAAGATGCTGAATTTTTTAATTTAAGGATCAAAAACATGCTTTGTAGACTATATTAATTTATATTACTCTGGTTTTCTCTGTTTAAAAATTCTGTGTTGTAGTTTGTTCTCTGGTAGAACACTAACTTAGAATTTAAAAACCCTGTAGTGTTTTTGCTGTGTCTAATATAAAGAAAGGATACAGCTATAGGCACCCAGAACCTCTGGATAGCTATCTGTCCAATACTGCCTAAGCTATTTATTCATCAAAATTAACTTGGTAGTGATTTTAAGCTGAGCACCTGCAGACTACATCAGATAATGGATTTCCTCTCTTCACTTCCTTTACTTCACATCTGCAGATATGCAGTCTGCTGGTATATAAGCAGCTCATATTAAACAAACTGATGGTACAGAACAAATTAAAATTTCGAAGAAATCATAACAAAAATAATAAAAAGAGATGGGATTATTTGCATCATTTTTTTAATGAATAATTTCTGAAATGCTCACTTTTTCACTGATTTTTTTTCAAATTTTGGCAATAATATCAATGCAAGTAATAAAAACACCCACTTCTTCAAGTATACACACACAGACTGGTTTCAACCATTAGGCACCAGAAGCTAAAGATGTGAGAGTGCAGTGTGTAGCATAGTTTTTATCTCCAGTGAGGATTGTTTTGATCTTTGGTTAAATTCTGTTGCTAATTCAGATTTTCTATCTAGTATGCCTTGTCCTAAGCACAAGGAAGCCAATGCAGTTTCCATAAAGCTTTAATAAACCCCAATTTAGGCCCATGGCATAGTGGACATACTCATAGGCATAGAGACACAGCAGCTATGACCTTACTGGGCTACAGTGTCTAATAGGCCAAGTAATTACCTATATAAATTCATGGATTTTGCCCTGTAATTGCATAGTTTTATCATTTTAAATTCATACTGTCAGACTAAAATCAACTCCCATTGAACCTACAAGCAAAATTCAGGCTGATGTAACAAAGATTTGATCCCGATGGCTTTTGTATTTTATGGAAATACCTTAAGTATGGAATATCAAAGATGTTATTCTATGTAGACGTACAAATATCACCACACTTACTGTCATTTTTTATTAGTTTAAAGATACATATTACCATTCCTGCTTTGACAGATTATGCTCTAAAATTCCCAGCTGTCTATGGGCAACTAAGTCACCTTGTATGGCATTCTCTGTTGTTTTTTCTTTATTTTAATTGGGCTTTGCTACTCTTCCAAACTTCCTCTGTCAAAATATAAATATACAAAATGTTCATTTTGGCTCTATGTTATCTGCAGTTCTCTTAGTACAAGTGCCTCACTTGTTTGTAGTGATCTCTCATCATCTATCTCGTTCATCTTCCCCTTCAACATTGGCTAACTACCCTAACCACTCTTCAGCAAAAGAGATGAAAAATTAAGAAGAACTTTTATAAATTATTTTCAAACCAATTCACACAACATTATACTAATTAAATTTCTGGGAAGAGTGAGGTTTTATGGTCACAAGAGCAATGGCACCCAGAAGATTGGCAGAATTTCCTCTGGTATCTCTGGAATATGGGCTGCTGCTTAAACGGTTCAAGTGAAATCGCGTTCAGTAAAGCCACCTGACCACAAGGCCTCCTGCACAGCAAGACACCTTCAGAAGGTAGCAAAGGGAGGATAGGACATGGGGCAGGATTTGACTCTGCATTGTCAAGGAGAGAAAAGATGGTACTGGGTCTAAACCATTAACAGTTAAGAATTAAAAAGTATTGGTTTAAGTCCAAAATCTTCAGTTAGGCTAGTGGAAAAGTTTACAGATGGAGGTGAAATGCTGAGCAGCATTGTCATTCATGGCCCTTCTTTAGATCTCTGTGAAGACAGGCAGCTTTGCCAACCTTGGTACGAACATTTCAAAATATATTCTCATAGATAATAGGGCAGAAGTTGGTTATTAAATAATATTGTTGCAGATAATGCAACAGAAGGAGGTTATTAATTAGTATGACTTATGATCTCACATAGGGTAAAATCTGCAAAATCAGAATTAAAGACTAGATCTGATGTTGAATATTTGATCTTTATTTGTGCTAACCCAGGATTGTCTTTTTTTTTTTGTGAACATACTTTGCACATCTTTAAAAAAGTGGTTAACACAAAATTATTAAAAACAGTTTCACTTAAAACTAGTTACACTTTTTTAGCTATTCTCTTTGATTTCATATTCTGTAAAACTAATGCTTTACTACTGTAGCTTAATTACAAGATGCTGTGTATTATAACACCAAATAGTTGAAAAATATGTAATTTTATAGCTTGACGTCTCATTTGAAATCCCACATGCTGTATTTTTAAATAAAAATAAATTATTATAATATGACCAGTCATAAAGCATTTTTTTTCCCAGAGCACCATGTCATGAAAGGGCATATGCACAGAGCTAAGAGTCTAAAATGAGATCTTTGTAGCCAGGTTAGACACTGAGAACAATGGACTGAAAGTGGTCACTAATGACGTTGCTAATGATAGATACTATTACCTTGGAACAGATGTCAAAGTGAAATAGCATTATAGCCTTCAAGATGGACTGCCTTGTCCTTCTAAGTAAATCTATTATGGTGGCTTACAAGAACGAAACACTAGGGTGTTCCTTTTCTCTGCTTTTTATGAAACGCAAAACATTCTGCTCTATGGATGCAAATCATATACCTGCAAAAGGCTCAAGGAAGAACAAACTTTGTGAGCAGAAAAAGTGTATGGGTGAGTAAACAGAAGAGCTTAGACAGAAAAACAGTAAGAACATATGAATTTTTTGGACAAAACCAAAAACATAATTAATCTAGACAAATATTGCTGCAGCTACACCTAAAAACTGCAGAGAAATATGCATGGTGGTAGGTATAGGGCCTAATTTTAAGAAATTGGATTTATTTCCAGTATTTATTTCCAGTATTTCTAGTATGTGAATTCCCATGTCTGTTCGCCTACAAATCTCAATTATTACATGTGTGTAGTCATAAATACAGCCATGAAATTTCTTATTAAGGTAGAGATTTGTGGCAGGGCAGAAGCAAAAATATTAACAGAGAACAAGTTAACTATGATTCTCAGTCTATTTAATCATTTCTTTGTAGACATGTTAATATGTATGGTAACATTGATTTTTTAATTGTAAATTAGATTATGTATATATGTAAACACCCATATATAAAACCAATTAAGCATACAAAGTTGAAAACCAGCATGTTGAAATGTACCTGAGAACACTGATAGAAGAAAAGCCCTGATTTTGTATTTTATTCACTTACTATTCAGTAATGGATCAATGAACATATGCATCAAATTAAACACATTACTGCTATATGAATTGGCTTTTAAAGTACGATAAATAAAGAGTATATAAAGTTCTTTCAGATAACAGTTATTTGGAATATCAGATTAACTATTGGTTGCAAATACCCATTATAGAAGCTATGGGAGGAGTTTATTTTCTACTGTACTATGTCTGTATCTGCAGATTTTATCTACTGCAGTATTCATTTCTATATGTATTTATATATTCAGTTTAATAATATAAAAAAAATGAATAGACATAGTCTTCTGGCTAGAACTGTAGCTTAAATTTTCACATCTGACAGCTAAATTGAGATATGCATCAAACATATAAATGAATACATGAAATACTCATGTTATTCACCAGGTTTACCTCAATGATTTTCAGGGCCTCTGGATCATCATCTGCTGTTCACAAAGTGCTTTTCAGGGTAGTAAGTGTGGTACCTACATTAGCAGTGTGGCTTAAGCAAAGGTAGATGCTTTTCTGCTCTCAGAATGTTCAATCAAATTAAATCTGCATTTTTTTAATGGTGTCTGAATCATGTCCTGGAATAGGAGTCATTTTGATTTTGCAGGGGATTATATAGTAGAGAAGAGAGAATACGGATCATGAAAAGTTGGTCGAAAGTTCAGTGAGTGCAACAGGATTGTTTCTACTGATTTTGGTGTGTTCTTGATCAAGCTTAGTGAATTGATCTCAGACCAAATTTTGACATACTCACAAACACATTTCCTCACACAGAAAGAGGAAATTTGAGTCTAAATGTTGCAGCATTCCTGCCATACAAATCGAGGGAGCTTGTTATTACTCTCAGCTTTTTCATATCTTCAGTAATAAACAGAGCAAGTGCCTCACTTCACATTTTGCTTCATGTACTATTACTTTATATTTGAGGCAGAATTTTTATCATTTTGCTGTTGCACTGAACCTTGCCAAAATAATCAGCAAAGGAGAAGTAAATGGAAATCACTATCCTTGCACTCAGCAGTGCCTTTTTTGCAATAGCAGCAGATCCAGCTGAGGAAACACGAAGAATTTAAGCAGACACACCCTTCTGAGTGTGTTCTTCCAAGTTCTCAAATGTGCTTTGAAGACAAGCAGCAGTGTTCAGTACAAAAGAGGGTTCAACACCATTTGCAGTGTCATGGGGAGAGGTGGTATTTTGCAAAGTGACAACAAGCATAAGTAAGTTGAGCGTGAGCCTAATGAGCAAATGAAGGGATGAGACAGTGATTTTCATGAAGCCTAGTGGGATCTATTTATTTGCGTCAGGATCTTTAATGAGCAGCTTGCTGCAGCTATGGTTATTGTCAGCACCTGTATCAGTTGCTGCTAATTGGTATTTCAGTTCAAACTGCTGTAGGAAATGGGATTTGGCTTTAGATTCAGGGTTTAAAAATTTTCTTACATGTTGCGACAATGTACTACATTTTCAGATCCTCTGCACCAGCAAGGTGACACTAACAAGAATTAGAGTTCCTACTAACAGAGGACTTTGATGAGCTTATACATGCTTGTGACTTCCAGACATACAGTGAATAATAGAATGGTTGCCAGACTAGTACACTCTGTTATATATTTTCTCAAATTAAAAAACAAACCAACAAAAAACCCCAGAGCACTTAAATGAAAAGCCTCTGTGTTAGAGAGTAGCAGATTTTTAAGCATTTCTGTTTCTGGGCTCTAAATGTGTGATTCAGCTGGATACTTACCTATTCCTATAAACAAGAATGTGAGCGTGAACAAAAGCATGGCTTTTTATGTTTTCATGAATTTGAAAGAGAGATTCAGATAAAGCCGCCATTGGCATTATACACATGTGCAAGCTAGAAAAAAAGGAGTTTACAGAACAGCCTGCACAATAGGAGTGCCTTACCTTCAGTAATCCTTTTACAAATGCTTCATTCCCTCAAAAACTCTCTCTTCTGATTCCAACAATTAACTTTTCCTCTTTTCCAAAGTTGCCTCTGCCTCCGACTCATTTGCACTCTGCTTCTGATTTTGAGCAGGCCTAAGGATGGGTGTTCTCTGAGCGGGGAATTCATGAACTAGTTTTTTTAAGAAGCTGGGGTTGTCAGAGGTGGGGGTACTGTGCATGAGAAAATACGGCATTGAAATGCTCAGGATCTATCTTTTATTCCAATTCCTTGAAGAAATGTTGTTTAATCACTGGCTCTCTGTAAACTGTTAGGATAAAATTGCAGTCGGGTCTATTATTAGCCCACAAATTCCTGGGAAGGATTTTTAAAAAAAAATCCCTGGTTTTCCTGGCTAAAAGTACAAGTAGAGTGACATCAATTTTATCCTGGTCCTAAGACAAAAGTTCTGAGCTAGTTTCGGATCGAATCCTTTGTAATTTCACTTTTAGAGAGATGAATTTTCTTTCTTGGCTGTTGGAAATGAAAACAAAAGGCTAGTTTTTGATCTGTTGGAGTATCAGACCACATTTTACTCTTCCTGTAAAACAGAACTTTTTAAACGTAAATGTAACCATTAACTTCACCTAAGTTTGAAGTGTGGAAGCTTCCATGCTGTCTTGCAAATGCTTATAAATCCTGCTCCTTCCAGTAAAGAGATCTTCCACATTGTGTTCTCTGGAAAATGCCTGTCATTGCAGAGTTATTTTTTTATGGACCAAAATGTCTCATTGTGATTTTTTTCTTTCACAGGAAGACAGCTTTATCCAACAAATTATGTACCACCCTGTTTTGATTGGAAAGGGAATTAACGTATTTACCTTCTTAGAGAACTGCAGCTAAGATACAAATAAAATTCTCTTCTCCACATATTCATAAAAGTGCGTTCTTTTATCAGTCTCTGCAGAAGGAAGAATAAATGAAGATGTCACCCTCGAGTCTCAGACATTTCTTGAGCTCTTAATAAATAATGAGAAACTCTAAGGTCAACAACCTTATTTCTGAAGTACCTCTTTTCTTGTTCTCCTCTTTTTCTCAAATGTAATGAGAAGATATATTTTAGGAAAGATAACCCACTCCTGTCCTAATTCTGAAGAGAAATAAAGTTCTTCACCCAAGACTGATCTTTAACCTCAAGAGTTTTTCTAGGAAGGCAGGTTGTCAGTTGTTCAATTTCAACCATTTCTTTTCACCAGCCATTTGTTTCTTCTTCTTATGACCATACTAGGTCAGCTTAGTGACCGATGAATGTATAGCAAAAGCATCACATTCAACACCTATTTCTGAGAGATTTATGAGATCAAAAGAGACTCACAACTGCAAACAGGTAAGAGTGAACTTGGATTAAATGTTGAGATTAGCTCTGATTCAATTTTATCTATGATATCGTTGGTCTTTAAAGGCTGAGGACTTACATGTCCCAAAATCTTTCACATAAGCTTTGGAACTTATCAGTTCCAACTCTTTGTCTTAGTTAAGATGTGCTTTCTTTATATCTATTGGAATAATACAATGAGCTTATTGTCTCCAAAGATGTCTTTTGTTTCTCTTCATACCTGGTAAAGTAAGCTGTATCTTTTATCTGAAACTGTATTATTGTAAAATTAAATAAAGCAGAACTAAGAAGAATCCTTTGACCTGTGATACTATTTTCTTCACTTGGATAAAAGCTTTTTTTCCTGTTTGTCTCCATTTGGCAGTTTAGAAATTGGACTCACAAATATTTATATTCGATAGAAGTGTTAGTAAGAAGCTATTGGAATTGGGGGATATTGACTTTTTCAGTCAAGTTATGGATGAAAACAGAAAAGATAAAACTGACACCATAGAACAAGGTGTAGCATCCTGTTCACATTGCAGTCAATAGCAGATTTCCGAAGATTTCGCCCAAAGGATTTTTAAAAGCATGTGCATGACCTGGGAGACCTTGTAATGGGATTTTTTTGGCAGAAAGGCATAAAAACATTTTTTGAAGTCTCCAATTTTGACCCAAATTGGAGTATTAACTGGTACAAGACATTGTGATTTTCTGTTCTTTGTGTCTACACTGTGACTAGGAAAGAACCTACCACACTGGGGACTGAAATGTCTGAGACTATTTAAACTTGGGAGGCAACAACAGCAAAAAGGTTTTGTGCTTCCTTATTAACACTTCTTATTTATGAGATCCACTTTTAAAACTTTGGGAAATTCAGTCTCTTCAATGGATTCCTGCAAATCGTCTAACAGAAGTTGTGGTTTGGGTTCTTTCTTATGATCTAGGCTTCCCTGCTGTGGAGAAACATATACCACACTCAAACTGCAGAGAAACTCAGACTTAGATGCAATATGTTTAGAAATTTTTCTTCCTTTGTATTACTGTTGTTGAGAACCTAAATTTTGATAGGTAAACTAAATGATTAATGGCCATTGGTTTCTTACTATACGCAGTACTTTATATAGAATAGTGAAGAAACAAGTCAAAAGAAAGAAAATAAATATATATATATATTCCTAGTTCTACCTCTGAAGCTTTTCCTTTTCCCTGAAATATCCACTTTTTATGTATATGGCCAAAATTCATCTATATTGCAGTCAGCAAGCTTGTATTAGTGATTCATCTGGTTCCCTTTGTGTAGCTTCAGTTCCTTACTATTTTATAATGTCTGACCAAAGCAAGGGGAGATTTAGTCAGCTAATTAACTCAACGAAATGAAATGAAAAACAGGATATATAACATTCATGAAAAATAAAGATACCAGGAGTGTGTAATATACATGACTTACAGATTTAAGTATATGCTTTGATTTTTATTTTTTTGAGTAATTCCTCTGTAGTAATAGGAACAATACTCAATTTATTTAGGATGAGAAACTGTGGGAAGGGTTTTCTTTGAGCACAATGAGGACATTTCCAATTACTTTTTTTTTTCATTTACGATAGAAGAAATTATGATTCTGGTTTACATTCTTGGATTTTTAAAGTCCAGACAGTTCATCATATGGATTCAATCTCCAACTTCCAAGGCCAAGAATAATTTTATGTGATCTAAATATTACCTGTGGCATTCATTTGTGCTGTATTGAAAACAATAACTCTCAAAATCACTTCTTTCATTGTGCAATTTTGAGTCTGGCTACAAGATAGGAAGTTGGATAAAACTCTTTCACTACTGAAAAAAATATTTTTTACAATGTTTGTCTCTTATGCTTTCATGAGATCCAGTGAATTCTAAATATCGTTTGCTGCTCAGCCTGGTACGGTGCCTGTGCTGCAGCCCTAGCACAGGACATGGTCTGAGGACCAGAGCAACATGACAGTATTGCTTCTGGCCAGCTCACAGCTGGTGGAGTCTTGCTTAGGAACTACTATCAGCCAACAGGACACAGAACAGGAATCATTCTGCTTGCTTCTATTGTGTAGACCAAGCATGGATATACCTAGTATTTACACACTGTTTATGACCAAAAGCAAATTTTAATGCTGTATTGCCTTTCTTTCTCTGTTGAAAAATTAACTATGGCAACAATCACCACCTCCATCTTCAGCTAAAGCAAATGTCCAACAGGAAGAAAGATAGAGAGATAATAATTGTTTATCTAGACACAGTGGAAATCATTAAAGAGAATGTTTTCCTGTTGCAAAAATGTGCAAATACAAATTTCAGTGCACTAACTATGTTAAAAGGCTTCAGACCACCTTTGAATCCCTTGGTGGGAGGAAGTTTCTCAGGGGTATACATTTCATATAGTACAACCCACCCACGTTGAGTTGGTTTGGGTTGTGCTTGAAGGTTGGATAGATCAGAATATGAACAAATGCCTCTTCGTCTCATTTATGACAGGCTGAATGTATATTTAAAGAGACAAGAAGGCCATTTAAGAATGTACTGTAGAGGGGACAGCGCTCTTTTAATACCTCAAGTAAAAATATTTTTTGCAAAAAGGAAAGCTTAATAAAATCACTGGAAGCTCAATGAAGCTTGACATTAAGCAAGTTTCTCTTAAATGGTATATATGGCAAATGATATCTCTTCCCTCTCAATCATAGGAGGTAATGTCAACTATTGCCTTGCCTGAGTATTCTAGAGACCCTTCTATGTACCATGTTTTCAATGACTTATTGTATAAATACTAATATTTGCTGCATGTAGAGGAAGACTAACACCAGACTGAAGCCCTCAAGCTGCAGCTAGATGATGACTTGAAAGATGGGTGAGGTCATAATGGATAACAATAATATATTTATTCATTTTTAATTAATTTGAATAACGAATATTTGTGTTGGGAAAACTTATTGTTAAGGGCAACTCTTTCTCTCTTTTCCCTGTCTGTTGTGCAAACTAATTTTTTTTTGAAGTCTCAGTAAATTGTATGTGTACTGTCAGCCTGCTACAGGTTCCGCAGTAATGTAAATGATCTCCTGATCTGCCTCATACATGTAGATTGTGTAGGAACCACTCAGAAAATCACTAAAAATAAGAGTTAAATTGATCTTCCAATGTAATTGTACAGCACCTAATACAAGAAAGGACAAAGAAGTGAGCAGACATTTAATTTTTTCCTAAAATTTCAAGTACTATTTTCTTATAAGGGATAGGAATATTTTAATAGGATGTCTGCAGTGGCCCCAAATCTAAACCAATGGCAGGACACAAGTAGCTGTAGGGCCAGTGGTAGATGTAGAGTACTGCTTACCTACCTGGCATCCCTTGGACCACCCATAAAAGCTGAAATATACACATACATACCTACATACACTGAGATATACACATACATACATACACTGAGATATATACATACAGTGAAATGTATCTAGAGTCACATCTGCTGCAGAGGAGAGGGAGAAATTCCCACATTGTCATGCATTGTGGCCTTCCTGATATTGGCATTTGGTGTGTTTTCATGAAAATAATTAGTTTGTGACTGTACCCTATCAGAAGAACATAAAGGAATATGGATTTCCTCCTCAAACTTTTGATTTGCCTGCTATTGGCTGCACATACTAATCTAGACTTTCCTCAGTTACCAACCATTTAACTGACCTGAGTGTTTAGGGGGCAGAATTAAATGTTTTCTTCCTGTATTTGTGCTCCCTGTCTCATATAAAGTGGTCTTGACTTGGAGGCCCTCCTTTCTCCGCTCACACCTCCACCATCCATCTCACTACTGTGTAAGTGGCAGGCAGAATCTGGTGCTTAGTGAACTACTGGACTGGGAGCAGTAGCAAATCCCACCATCCCATTGCAGATATGAGCTTTTAGTAAATAAATGGGAAACATTACACATAATTAAATACCATCTTCGGAAACTGAAAAAAATACACTAATTTAGAAAATCGTTTAGAATGGCATATAAAACATGCTGCTTAAATAAATTTCACAGTGATTTTGCAATAGAAGCACACATCTGAATACATTCATGAAAGATCACAATTAATCAGCATATGATCATTCAATCTGTCAGGTTTTTTCTAGGGCATGTTGTTGCTAACATTGCTTTAATAGCTTTACCATATCCAAACTACACCTGCCTACCTCCCTGGCCCCTCAAAATTCCCATTTAACCAGGGTTCTCATTTTATCAATCACATTTTGTAATAGAAGTCAGTTTTGTGTGTCCCAAGTGACAAAGCATTTCCATCCTTATATTAAGAATTAAGCATCTCCTGAGAAGGAAGAGAGGTCAAGTGCTGTAATAAACCAGATTCCATCAAGAATGTGAAAAAATGCTGCTCTGACCAAACCTAAATGGGTGTATAGCTAGTTTGATATGTGATGTGAATGTGTAATGAATAAGCTGAAGCCATTTCTAGAGTTTATGTCCACTGTGGTTGATTCCTGCTCATTCTTTCTGACACTGTTATTTATTCTGAATCACTCTGAAAACTCTTTATACATACATGATATATTAGGAAGACTAGGCCCACAGCCAGATTCAAGCATCATAATTTCACTGAACATATCTATGCTTTTTGACTGTGTACCTTAAAACCATAATAAACCTTTGGAAATGGAATTTGAATGAGGAATAAGCATAAACTCAGTATAAGCAGGCAGGTATTGAATAAGAAAATAGTTTCACTGAGCTTCCGGTCCAGAAAGAAAAGTGACTCTGAGAATCTCTCCACCTTTCCCTGTAGTTCAGTGGGTGAAATGTTTGCTGCATTAGTAGTATTGGAAAATCTCCTATTGTTTTCAGTAGAAACAGTGTTTTCCACTGAAATATTCTTCTTTATAGCATACCAAAATATTTTTTCCATTTTATATATTAAACAACCATATGAACAAATACAGGCTTTAGTATTTAGCAGAACAATGCTATGTTTAATAACTCGTTGTAGTATTTCTTTTGGGCAATAAATCTGGAAATTTTAATGAAAAGTTTAAGAACCTGTCCATTTCCTGCTCCCCAAATGTTCTGAATATCAAACCAACTGACTGAGATGAAATAAACTTTTGATATTTATTCTGAACAGAGCACACATTATTTGCAGCAAAACTTAATTTTGTTTTGAATCTAATGAAATAGACTGTATTAATTTTAAAAGTATTTTATTCCATTTTTCTCACTTTTGATGGAATAATGCTGACAATCACCATTAAAATTAATCTTACATAAATATTACTTCAAATGCAACTTTCAACAATTGTGGCTGAGGAGGGATCAGGCCTATATCACTACTACTCACGTTATAGATAGGTGGTAAAAGAACATGACATATGGAATAATCTGTAAATTAATAAGCATAAATTCATCCTTAAGTTATGAGGGGGCACATCAATTATAAAGTTACAAAGAATGATGAGAAATTCCTTGAATTCCTGAAATGCAAAGATGTAGTTGTAAAAGGTATAGTTTGGGATTTCTGGACAGAAAAAATTGAAAGTCCAGTTGTTTTTCCCCTCTCACTCAAGTCAAGGCTTGTATATGCCAGCAGACTTATATTCTTACCCCAGATCTGGGAGGATCCTTGTGTGTTGTCTTGCCACTGGGCACAGGTGGAGAGCCAAGACCAGTACATTCTGTATAGCCTGACTTGCCCATGGCAGTCTCACCAACATCCACAGTGTGGATGGGGTTTTTTTGGTTTGGTGCACAGATTCTTCAAAATATTTCTGGTGTAAAAATCCATAAAAATAAGGCTGCAGCTTTGTTTATGCAATTAAGAAAGCAATTCAATAAGAAGAAAGATGGAAAAAATCTTCAGAAGTCTTATGGCATTCAGTTTTCTAGAAAGCTTCAGAAACTGCATCCATAAAAGGTTTCTTTTTCCCTGTTTGTCTTTTCCTTAGGTGAAGCCCCTCTGGCCTTGCCTACAACAGTTCTCCATACTGCTGCCAAGATTGTTGAGTCAGCTCATGGATGTAATATTAACTCATAGATCTCAAATCTCCTCACAAAAGAGATCAGTGTCATTAAACAAAGGGGCAATATGAGAAAGTGAATTGTTGAAAGTCAACAAACCAGTGGTCAGTTCATGCTTTTGAATCCATGTTTTGCGTGTTATATAAAAGTATATGACACAAGAATTTGATAAATTATGGAGATATACTAGACAAATACAGAGATCTCGCTATGGATTTGCCTTCACAAAACTGCCATTAAAGAGGAAATAAAAATGCATACTGGAGATGGATTTACAGTGTATTAACTCCAAGTTAATCCATGTGGATTGTGCTCCAAGTTAATCCATATGGATTATGCTTTCTTAAATAGTGGAAAAAATCTAGAAATTTAGGGTCTACAAAATATAATACTGTGCATAGGTTTAGGAGCCATGTGGGAGCTTCTCACCACAGCAGTGCAATGTGAATAAGGACTTCAGAAGAAAGGCAGTGTATATAGATCACAAGCACTCTCAGTCTGCACATATATTGAAAAGCAAATGTCATGAGAAGAGAGGAACAGGCCAGAGCATTCAACATGTGTCTACGTGCACACTATGGACACCAAAATAATAGAATAGAATCATCGACTCATAAAATGGTTTGCATTGGAAGGGACCTTAAGGGTCATCTAGTTCCACCTCCTGCCATGGGCAAGGACACCTCCCCACTAGAAAAATATCTCCCTGTGTAAAAGGATTGCTGAAATATCATGATTTAGATATTTGTTCTTGTTATTCACTGGAAGTGCAATCGGCCTCTCAGAATTTTGTCTAGTGTTTCTTTAAATGTCCAAATTATACAATGAAGATGTAAAATAAGTCTTAAATGCAGTTTTTGTGGCACTTAGAAATTTCTGAAATCCCTTTCTAGAGCTTTAAAGCTGATCTCTCAATTGCAAACTCATGCAGGCATGATCTCACCTTTCGGCTTAAAAGCCATTTAATCTTGCCAAAGTGTGTTGCTATTTCTCACCTTTTAAATGCAATTTTGTCTTCTCATGCAGCTCTAACAATAAAATTTTTTGATAGGTTGAAGGCAATTGCAGAAAATAACAACTTGGCACAAGGGAATGTGGAATGACTGGTAATTTTGCAGAGAAAACTACAAGTACTTGACTTCTGAGGCTGTAGGGCAGCAAGTGTCCTTGCCTAAAGCATATAAGCAAAACTGAGACTATCTAAAAGGTTTTTGTTTTCCCTCCCTGTTTAATCTTCCAAAGTGCACACTTACTCTTTTTGTCTTTGCTAATAATTTTATCCTCATGAAAGTATATCATGGTCATCAGAGATATTCATACGGCATTCAATTCCAAATATTTCTTTAAGTTACAAAAATCCCTCCCAGATCTCCCTGTTGTTTGACTAATGCTTCCCTACGTCACTGAGAAGAACCCAGGAACTACACAAAATTTAGATACATTACCATATTCCTAGCTAGTTTGAACCTAACTCAATATCATTGCTATATGACACTGCAGCTTACAATTCAGATACAAGTCCTTGGCCCTTGGCATGTCACTGTTAGTGAGATCATCTCTTTTAAGGTAAAAAGAAAAGCAATAATGAGGCATAGTAAATTATTTAGGATGGTATCTGTATAATAAAGTGATCTGTGTCACTTAGCAACTGCTACTGATGTATTTTATGATCATAGCATTTTAGCAATGTGGCTCGTACTTGTCAATTCACTCCTGCTCCAAAAATACCTTTGGGCAACTTGGTTTTAGATACAAAAGTCATATCATTGAAGTGACGAAAACTGCTTAGTTCAGCATACTGTCACTGGATTGAAGATATAAGACCATGATAAACTCTGAATTGTACAACTTAGTTTTGAAAGGAAGTATGTTGTAATGGATATACACACAATGTTTACAAGTATGTGGTGAACTAATGAGGTCATTAGAGCTCATGTTCCAAGAAAGGTAAAGAGTTCAGTACAAATCCAGCTCACAGGGAGCTTCACACTTGTTTATTAATAGATATTTTCAAGTGAAGGGTGTAAAACTGTCCTAATGATATGGATCATATTGATTGTATTTAAACCAACTACTTTAGGTAACTCCATTTCAAGAAATATATTTTTTTAAATTATAAATAAAGTCAAATTTTACCTCTGCAGTGTGGAGCTAAGGATGAAATTTATAATGTTCCAACTTCCAGCCTGAATGACTATTAACATTAATTGCTACCTGAGAATACTGCAAACAAAGCAGATTAAGGTTTCTCTTCACCTTAGTACATTTCTAACACCACCATTATGAAAGCTGATATAAATTTTGTTTTTCTGTACACGGAATTTAAAAACACTTGAATTTGAGTGAGTGTGTTATGGACAATGCTCATATTGCTAAATATCTTTAATATTCCATGCATGTACAGATAATTTTCCCCATTCCTTTTCCAAGTACTGTAATGCTTAGAACTAATGTGTAATATAAAAGTTCTCACATAAACACTTCCATACAAAAGATGTTAACTATACAAAATTGTTAAGATGTGGTTAAATTTTCATCTAGAATTGTTACCTAAACCAAACAAAATGTTATCACTCAAGTAAAATATATTTACATTACACTGTACAGATACTGCTGAGAAGATAGGAAGAAAATTTCATTCTTTTGTGGAAAAACAAAGAAATGGATATTTTAATGCTGTGACATTTTATGTAGATCAATTTCTATGATCAAATATGAAATAAAGGATATATGCAAGATCCCAAGAGCTTTACTGTATGTTTTAAAGAACTACAATGAAAAATCTGCAATTGAGAACGCTTAGCAGTCTGTTCCATAAACCAACTTATGCTCAAAAATCACTTTCTTTAGGTAGTACTTCCAAACCCCTCCAAACTACTAATCCAGTACTGAAAAAGAAATGTTACATCACTGTCTAAAACATCATCATCCCCTGCTAATTCTGCTTTCAAATAAATGGGATTTGCAAGGCCTTTAAAATTGAATGCATTTCATAAGAAAGACTGAAGAGAATTCCAAAGTTCAAATTCTTCCTGCAGAAAGACTTGCCAGCATACAGCCCATGTGCCAAGAAAACCATTATAGTTACATATCTTCCATGGCTGCATTTTCATGAGGAGACAAATGTGGTTTCACTGGCATTCTGCTCCCAAACTATTCAAATTTTTACATTCCTTTTAGTAGACAAATGACTTCTTATTTCCTCTGGGCTTTCTGCAAGAAATGACTGAAAGCGTAGATATTCCTGCCTACTCATATTCAAGTGCACCATGTAGAGTCTGAAGTTCAATGCTGATGATAAAAATGGTCATTACTTGTACTACTGTAATCATTATAATGTTAGATTTTTACAAATTCATTTGTGCCTGTAGTAAATGTGAAGGAATAATTACAGGCACTTTTATGTACATAGTTGCTCTAAGAATAAAGCTTGTGAATATTTGATACTTGTTTTATTAAATGAAAAGTCCAGGCTAATTAAAGACTCAAGAATTTCTGCTTCTCTTTAAGAATAATTCAGGTCAAAGAACTACTTCTTGTCTCTAATATCTGTACTTAGCATTTCCATATCCAGATACATCCTCTGGTATTGCATAGCTATTATATTGTTTTTCTATTCAGTATGTTATAATTCACATAATTTTTAGGAGAGAACAGCAGTACTAGTTATTATGGTTGTGAGTGATTTCACAGATTTGGCAGGAATTTTAATTGTGTATTGCTGTATATCTACTCTAGATGGTAGTCTTAAGGAAGTTAACATATTAATGAATTGAATGTCTAGATGCTAAGGTGTGGCAAAAACATCCTGGGAAGGAGTAATAGCGAGTAATACTAAATGTAGCCACTTCCCCAAATCCATCTTTCTCCATTCATGGTTTCCTGTAGAAGTTCAATGATGGAAAAACTAACCTGCTTTGTTTTGAGAGGGGAAGTTAGAATGAGTCACTTCTAGCTTTCAAATTGAGTAAAATAAGTTTCCAGTGAAGTGTAAAGTGTGCCTCAAGCCATTTGGGAAGTAAGAAATTCTAAATTCTGAACATAAAATATTCTTTAATAAAAAAAATTTAGTGGCAAATTCATCTGGGCCTGATGCTTTTCCAGCTTTAACTTTTGTAGCTGTTTTATTAATTTTTTCACCTTCCAAGGACTTTTTTCTGTAAAAAGATGAAATAATAAAATTGCAAACATCTACACTGATTCAGCTGAGTGTGACAGAAAACTCCTGAACTTAGTCATTGATTGTCAATTGCACTGTTATTCCTATGCAAAA
Organism: Clamator glandarius; assembly: GCA_033459285.1. Lineage (NCBI taxonomy): Eukaryota > Metazoa > Chordata > Aves > Cuculiformes > Cuculidae > Clamator > Clamator glandarius. Next base: position 1,561,490 of record JAUNZM010000032.1, read on the forward strand.
TAGCTTTTATTTAATAGGGTTTTTTTGGATAAACACTCAAAACAGCAATGTACCACACCCTACAGCACACTCCCTCAACTCTTTGAAGAAAACCAGAGCAAATTTTGGTCTCTGCTTTTGTATCTTCTTGATTTCAGCCTTGCATCAATAAAGGTCTCTATTTCCTAAAAAGGAAAGTCTGATGTATACCATAATAAAAATCTTTGATTTCTCTTACTTTTACATTTTATGAATTATGTAACAAAATATTATGTAAAAGGATACCCACAAGTAAAAAAAAATGTGTTGCTTGCCTATAAAATATCAAAGAAGACTCTGTCAAAACACTAGTTAGTAAAACTCTGAAATTTCACATGTATGCTATAAATGCAGAGATTGAGGGTATGTAGGTTACTAAATAGGAACAGACAAGGTATGTCTAATGGGCCAAACATAACTGCAGAACAAGATCTTTAGAAGTAAATTGCTCTCATGAATCAGTCATCCTTCCTTTTAGTTAATTCCTGATGTGCTGCAACATAATTTGGATCACAGTAGACAACTGCATTACAGGAAAGGAAGAGATCCTCAGCTGTAAGGCTGCACACCTTCAAATATGATGTAGGCTTTGACCTTCCTTAGCAAATGTGCTCTTGTGTCTTGTGTGAATTCTGCATGGGAAGAAGAATTAGCCTTTCAGTTACATCATCTGCATGAGAGATGTGCTATGTGGTACCTGGACTTGAAAAAAAAGGTTCAAATAAATCAGGTCAGCTATAATTACTGGAAAACTGGAACTTATCAAATCCAACCACAGTGAGCTGGACTAAACAATCCTGAACTAATTTCATAACTGGAATTTCTTATCCTATAGGTTTCTTTGGTTGGTGTTTGGGGTTTTTTTTAATCTTTTTTTTTTTTCCACTTGAACAACAGCCGCAGTCCCTTTGCTTGGGCTTGATAAACACCTGACCTATAGCTTCACCTCAGGTACTTTACAAGGCCTGTCTCCTTCACACCTAACTCCTGAAGCATGGCCACTTCAAACATCTAAACATTGATCAATTTTTTTTCTCCTACTTAATTGGATTACTTACACTCTCCATTCCACAAGACATACTGAATTGTTGGGATCATTGATCACTAACAAAGGCATGGACCACACGCAGCTACTTAACACTGAGCTAAAAAGCAAACATCATTCAAAGTAGGTTTTTCAATAAGCAAACTGAGTTGGTGCCAGGAACAGTAATCTGGAAGGGATGATATTTCCAGGGCTTTGCTGGGCAGAAGTGTCGGACATTGCTGGCTCAGCTGCACAAGTGTAAGGATGTGACCAGAAAATCACACACTGCCCGAAGCGATGGCTTGTGTAACTTCTGTTTCTGCTCCCTGGCCTTGCTTAACAGAGGGTTTTGACAATTTCATGTGTGATTATGATTCTTGCCTTCTCCAATTTCACAGCTACTGAGATGCTTCTCTCCTTGTAGACCTGAAGTGGAGAAGCTGACTGGGAAAACCATTATCGAGATAAGAGAAGGAAATGGAAGTTGAACATTACTTACTCTGGAGAAAAAGGAGTCATGACAAAAAGAGAAAACAATTGAAAATTCTAATTTTTAGACTGATTCAGATTTACAAGCAAGTAACATGCAACTTTCAGTGCCATCATCTTATAACATACACAAAATCGAGCTTAGACAGAAAATTAAAGCAAAAATAACTCTTTGGAAAAAATATATCCAGTATCACAATATAAAATGTAAATAATAATCCCAGGGAAAAGGTACGTAATTATGACCATTGAGCATTGTTCTCCTCAGTCCATTGATCCAAGGAGTCTGGTCAGAATCAGGCTGCATCACTAGAAATCACCAAGTGATGAGTGAAGCAGCAATACATCACACAGTATATAATAAATCCATTAACACAGAGGGCTTGCAAGAAGTATATATTGGGTTACTGACAGGAAAGGAGAGAACTCCAGTTCTCCTTTCTACTCCAGAGATCCAGATGGAGAACATGATCAGGTTAAAAGTGTCCCAGTAAATGAGCCACAAGTTTAACTGCAGAATGCCTTTTACACATCCTACTGTCGGACAAGCAGCAGCATCTTCAAAACTTGAATGTCTTTCAAACAACATTGAAAAGAAACAAGGCACTGTGGCAGTATCAGAGCTAGCCATTGTAGAGCTTAATCCAAACAAGATTTATTCAGAACAGGAAAGAGCTAAGTCTATTAGGAGACAGTTAGTGATTTATTTGCTTTTTTCACAGAGTCATGTAGTGGGTAAAGGCATCTAATCTTGTTGGACTCCATTAAGGAAGTCTCTTCAAGCTTCAGACAGCCATGCATCCTTCACCTGGGCTTCACAAGCAACATGACTGGAAATTTCATGTAATGTTCAATGCCTGTTTGCATAAACTTGCATTAATATGTCTGTATTAAGGGCCTAAAAATTCCTGATTGTGCCATTAGACATGCTCCCTAGGTGTTTTTTCTGCATCAGAAATATCTTCCAACCACCTCCTTTATTTCTATCACATCCATGGTAGCTTTAATAACAGGTTTGTACTACAGCTGAAGTCACAGTAAGAAGACTTATTTTTTAATTCATTCTTTTTTTTATTCTTAAATGAGGGGAAGGAAGAGTTTTAAATATGTCTGTTTTAAATAGAATTTTAAATATTATCCAGCTTCCAGAGATATTACTCTTAAATCTTCACAGCTTAAGATGCAGAAATGAAACTGGCAAGATCATAGGCAGGTTTTGCATAGGAGAGGTAGTGAAGTTTGGATTCATTTTGTCATCTGTTTAAGGAGACCTAGAATAATAGTTCTGTACTTCCAACAACCCAGGATTTTAACTGAAAGTGTTTCATATATATAAAAAAAAATTCACACCACCGAACTAGGAAGTAGAAGCAAAGGAGTTGCAGGAGAGGTGTGTCCACTCCTATCAAGGTCCTGTCGAGTTTTAGGAAAACATTTTGTGACAATGATGGGCTTTTTGAGTTTGTTTTTCTTTTTCCAGCAGAGAGAAAGCTGGGTTTAGATTGTGAAAACACACTGTGAGATTTTCAAGGGAAGGATGGCTGCATGCCAACAAGTACATTTCTACCTCTGACAGATAAAAGCAGGGCTCTTTCGTTGTCCAAGTTCCTTTAACAGGCTACCTCACTTAAAAGCAAGAGCTGATTTCTGCCTCTTGCCATGACACCATGTCAGACAATGTCAGGGCTCCATGAGCTCCTCGGCACTTGCATTAAGGTGGCAGCACTACAGGACAGTGGTGAAGCCTCAGCCAGGCTGGGGGCTGCCAGGCTCCCACCAACACTAACCCTCAGGTCCCTGTGCATCTCCCCTCCCAGAGCACCCGCATCTCAGTGTTCCAGAAAATCCTTGGCTTGCTTATTTGAAATATTATTAGTAACCTAAACCAGAAAGCAGAGATAGACATTCAGGACTGGTTTTGTTTCTGAGTTGATCCAGGCCAGAATATTTATGGGAACCTAGTGACAGATACTCATGTTATATTGGAACATGGCTCTGTGACAGTGTAGAAAACCCCACTGAGCTTTCCTAGTAATAAAAACCTAGTAACATCTGTTATCAATTAGATATCAGTAAGAAATCACTTTATACTAGTAGCTGTGGTGCAGTAGTTTGTATTTTTTAAGATTACATCAGATTTCTATTTGTACCTTTTAATCAGATGCCTCTTAACCTGCTTTTTACTCCACCAACTTTTCAGTGAAATCCAGAGATCCCAACAAAGTTTGGGATCCAGCAATGCATAAACAACCACACAGGAACTCAGCTTCCCTTAAAGCCTAGGTGAACAAAAAAAATTAGTTTGGCAGCATTTAACCACTACATTCATGAAGTTTTTGAAAAGAGAATTCCATTATAATTCATCATGATTGTAAACACTCTGAAATGTGTAAGCCTAAACGGCAAAGGGAATTATATACTGTAGTTAGTGATAAATGTTCTGTACAATACACTGGTTTTAGCTGTCCCACTTACCTAGTGCTCAGTGGAATTAAGTAGTTAAATTTATGTGCATAGTACTGAAACTGTAATGCTGAGTGTCAACCTCAGACCTGTTTTTCTCCTAAAGCATAATAAAAATACTAGTGGAAATTTTCTCCCAAATCTTATCCTAGTAAAAAGACTGCAAGGCAAGCAGAAAATGTCAAACATCTCTGGTTTTTCTGGCCAACCTGTCACAGCCCAACCTGTTGTGACAGCACAGGAGGCACAGACTGTAAGCACACTGGCGAAGGGGGCATGGCTTAGGCTGCTCTCTTTTTGACAGAGGTGAAAGTATAGGCACAGAATGCCTGCCTGTGCTAACAAGGTGGCTTTTTTTTGCAAGCCATCAAAGGCGGAGGTGAAACACTGAGGGTTTTCTGTCTCTGGGGATGTTCCAAATTGGCCACTGTCCTTCTTTCTGATCTGGAAGTTCGCTTCATTTCCCATTAAAGCTCTGGATATACTTGTTTGTCCTTAGTGTGAAAAGGACTGTAATAACTGTAGAGTAAACCTGCCTCCAGGTTCTTAATTTACTGTTTCTGAAACTATGGTGTAGCTCCTTATGACTACTAGTGGTGAGGAAAAAGTAAAGAAGATTGTGTAACTGTCCATCTCTATACACAGGTCTGGGCAGCCAGCTACTTGCAGGGCAGTCATATCTGACATCCTCTTCCCAAACCAAAGCATGGGAATTTGCTGTGTGACCTGAGTGAGCACTGGAGGAAGCCAGTGTGCAGGCGGCCCTCCTAAAGAGGCCACCACAGCAAAGTACATCAGAGGAAATCTGAAAGACCCAGTTTGAAACAGAATGGTTCAGTTATTTCTGACACAGAAGAAGGGGAGAGCTAAACCTGTGTAGGTAAGAGTGGAGAGTACATTCAGATGTCAGCAAACTTTTGTGAGGAGAGAGACTCAGGCTGGGAGCACTTTTACTCGTGTGCTGTGGCTTAATCTTTTCTTTCCTCACAAAGGAGCCAGCTTAGGGAGGAGTTACCGATAAAACTCCTTCATTACAGAATCACAGAATCACAGAATAACCAGGTTGGAAGAGACCCACCGAATCTTCGAGTCCAACCATTCCTATCAAACACTAAACCATGCCCCTTAGCACCTTGTCCACCTGTGCCTTAAACACCTCCTGGGAAGGTGAATCAACAACCTCCCTGGGCAGCCTGTTACAGTGTCCAATGACCCTTTCTGGGAAAATTTTTTCCTAATGTTCAACCTAAATCTCCCCTGGCAGAGCTCGAGGCCATTCCCTCTCATCCTATCCCCTGTCACTTGGGAGAAGAGGCCAGCACTCTCCTCTCTACAACCTCCTTTCAGGTAGTTACAGAGAGCAATTAGGTCTCCTCTCAGCTTCCTCTTCTCCAGGCTAAACAACCCCAGCTCTCTCAGCCGCTTCTCATAAGGCCTGTTCTCCAGTCCCTTCACCAGCTTCGTTGCTCTTCTCTGGACTTGCTCCAGAGCCTCAACACCCTTCTTGTGGTGAGGGGCCCAGAATTGAACACAGTATTCAAGGAGCAGGTTGCCAGAGCTCGTGAAGCTGAGCACCACCCACCGGTAAGCTGTAAGGCCGGGAGAGACAGAGATGGGGAATGGCAGCAGGTTCCTGTCCGGAGAAGGAAACCTGCTCCACCTCCCAGGCAATTAACCCCCAGATTTCTCTGGGGAACAAATATGAGGTGCTGACGGTGCATCCAGTCCCTAAAGATGAAGAGGGCTGCACCTACAGCCTAGAAATGTTTCCAAAACCCCATCATCCTCCCACAGCCCTAAAAACATCCTCAGTTAAAAAGAAGAGGAGGGTGATTGTCTTGGGGGATTCCCTTCTCAAAGGAATGGAGGGTCCCATCTGTAGGCCGGACCCGCTCCATAGGGAGGTCTGCCGGGAGCATCAGTGAGGGACGTTACTAGAAAGCTCCCTTCCCTGGTCAAAGACACCGACTACTACCCGCTCTTAGTTTTTCAAATTGGTAATGAAGAAATAGAGCGCAGAAGGCCTAAAGCCATTAAAAGGGACTTCAAGGCTCTTGGGAGAATGATCGAGGGCTCTGGGGCACAGGTAATATTCAACTCCATCCCAATACTAAGGAATCAGGAGCAGGAAATGAGGAATAAGAAACGGGTTAATGAATGGCTTAGGGACTGGTGTGAGAAAAGGGGCTTTGGGTTCTTTAATCATGGGGAGGCCCACGCACCCCCAGGCTTTCTTACTAGGGATGGGACACGCCTGTCTCCTAGGGGGACAAAAGCCCTCACCAAAAACCTAGTTAAGCTCATAAATCGAGCTTTAAACTAGATGTGAGGGGGGAGGGGATGGAGTCCAGGCCGGATGGGAGTGAGACTGGAGGTGAGACTTCAGTGGTAAAGGGGAGGTGTGCTGGCAACACCTGCCAGTATATCACCACTAAGCAAGAGGGGATGAGTGCAGCTGAGGATGGTAGGCAGCAAACTGACACTGTGGCCTTAGTTAACTCAAGGACCACTCAATTGGGGAGAAGCCCTATTGCGAAGGCTGTAGCTACGCATGCCCAGCTGAAGTGCATTTACACTAATGCACGCAGCACGGGAAATAAGAAGGAGGAGCTGGAAGCTGTGGTAGGGCAAGGAGACTACGATGCCATTGCCATTGCGGAGACGTGGTGGGATGACTCGTACGACTGGAGCATACCCATGGTGGGGTATAAACTCTTCAAGAAGGACAGGAAGGGCAGAAGAGGACGTGAGGTAGTCTCTATGTTAGAGAGGGTTTTGATACCCTCGAGCTGGACTACGGTCAGGATGGGACTGAGTGCCTGTGGGTGAAAATCAGAGGAGCCCATGGGCAGGCAGATATTGTGATGGGAGTCTGCTATAGACCACCCAGCCAAGAAGAAGCAGCTGATAAGCTCTTCTACAAACAACTGAGTGTAGTCTCTAGATCGCTACCTCTAGTCCTTGTGGGAGACTTCAATTTCCCAGATATAGGCTGGGAGTATAATACAGCAGAAAGGAAGCAGTGCCGGAGGTTCCTGGAGTGTGTGGAAGACAATTTCCTCACACAGCTGGTGAGCGAACCGACAAGGGACGGTGCCCTCCTGGACCTGCTGTTTGTGAACAGAGAAGGACTGGTGGGGGATGTGAAGGTTGGAGGACGCTTGGGGCAAAGCGATCATGAGATGATAGAGTCCTCAGTGCGGGGTAAAATGAAGAAGGTGGAGGTTAGCAGAACAGTCACCCTCAACTTTCAGAGAGCAGACTTTGGGCTGTTCAGAAGGCTGGTCGGAAAAGTCCCATGGGAGGCACTCCTTGAGGGCAAAGGTGTCCATGAGGGCTGGGCGCTCTTCAAAAAGGAACTCCTAGCAGCTCAGGAGAAAGCTGTCCCCAAGTTCCGGAAAAGTAGCCAGCGGGGTAAGAAACCTGCATGGTTGAGTAGGGAGGTCCTGAGAGACATCGATAGGAAGAGGAAGGTCTACGACCTCTGGAGGAAGGGGCAGGCATCCTGGGTGGACTATAGGGAGGAAGTGAGAATGTGCAGGGAAAAAGTCAGGAGGGCTAAGGCCCAACTAGAAATGCGATTGGCCAAGACTGTGAAAGACAACAAAAAGTCTTTCTACAAATACATCAACAGTAAAAGGAAGACTAGGAAGAATCTCCAGTCCCTAGTAGATGCAGAGGGAACAACAGTAACAGGGGACAAAGACAAGGCTGAAGTACTCAATGCCTACTTTGCCTCAGTCTTTAACAGTAAGGAAAATTGTTCCCTCTGTGCACAACCCCAAGGGTTGGATGAGAAGTATGAGATTCCCAAGGTCCAAGAGGAGGTGGTTAGAGACCTGCTTGCCCAGCTAGATGCCCACAAGTCTATGGGGCCGGATGGGGTCCACCCAAGAGTTTTGAGGGAACTGGCGGATGTGCTGGCCAAACCCCTTTCCATCATCTTCCAACAGTCCTGTATGACTGGGGAGGTTCCGCTGGACTGGAGGCTGGCTGATGTCATGCCCATCTATAAGAAGGGGCGCAGGGAGGATCCGGGAAACTACAGGACTGTCAGTCTGACATCAGTACCGGGGAAAGTCATGGAGCGGGTGATCTTGAGTGCTATCAAGAAGCACTTGCAAGAGAACCGGGTGATCAGGCCCAGTCAACACGGGTTCATGAAAGGCAAGTCTTGTCAGAGTATGACAAGATCACCTTCTATGACTGAGTGACTAGACTCTTGGATGAGGGAAAGGCTGTGGATGTGGTCTTCCTGGACTTCAGTAAAGCCTTTGATACAGTTTCTCACAGCATTCTGCTTCGGAAACTGTCGGCCTCTGGCCTGGACAGGTGCACACTCTCCTGGGTGAAAAACTGGTTGAATGACCGGGCCCAGAGGGTGGTGGTAAATGGAGTTAAATCCAGCTGGAGGCCAGTGACAAGAGGGGTTCCCCAGGGCTCAGTGCTGGGTCCAGTCCTGTTTAATGTCTTTATCAACAACCTGGATGAAGGCATTGAGTGCTCCCTTAGCAAGTTTGCAGATGACACCAAGCTGGGTGGAAGTGTTGATCTGCTGGAGGGTAGGGAGGCTCTGCAAAGGGACCTGAACAGGTTGGACTGCTGGGCTGAGATCAACGGCATGAGGTTTAACAAGGCCAAATGCCGGGTCCTGCACTTGTGGTACAACAACCCTAAGCAGAGGTACAGACTAGGAGAAGCCTGGCTGGAAAGCTACCAGAAGAAGGACCTGGGGGTGTTGGTTGACAGCTGACTGAACATGAGCCAGCAGTGTGCCAGGTGGCCAAGAAGGTCAATGGCATCTTGGCCTGTATCAGAAATGGCGTGACCAGCAGGTCCAGGGAGGATATTCTCCCTCTGTACTCGGCACTGGTGAGACCACACCTCGAGTACTGTGTTCAGTTCTGGGCCCCTCACCATAAGAAGGATGTTGTGGCTCTGAAGAGAGTCCAGAGAAGAGTAATGAAGCTGGTGAAGGGGCTGGAGAACAAATCTTACGAGGAGCAACTGAGAGAGCTGGGGTTGTTTAGCCTGGAGAGAGGAGGCTGAGGGGAGACCTTATTACTCTCTACAACTACCTGAAACCAGGTTGTTGAGAGGAGGGTGCTGGCCTCTTCTCCCAAGTGACAGGGGACAGAACGAGAGGGAATGGCCTCAAGCTCTGCCAGGGGAGATTTAGGCTTGAGATAAGGAAAAAATTCTTCACGGAAAGGGTGGTTAGGCATTGGAACAGTCTGCCCAGGGAGGTGATTGACTCACTTTCCCTGGAGGTGTTTAAGGTGAGGGTGGATGAGGTACTTAGGGGCATGTTTTAGGGACTGGTGGGAATGGTTGGACTCGACGATCCGGTGGGTCTCTTCCAACCTGGTTATTCTGTGATTCTGTGATTCATGGTGCTTCATCCCTCAGGATGACACTGTGAGGGTGAGTAACTGCTTATAGAATTATTCTGCTGGTTTTGTGATGAGGGGACTATATAATTCCTGAGTCAGGGAGTTAAGGAGAAGTAAGATTGGAGAATGCAAAGATAAAGTGACTTTTCCTGGCTATTTTGGAATTCCTGGGACATGAGAGATTAAGGAGAAGTTGGAGTTACTGGTTATATACAGTGGACATATATTCTACAGCGTTTTAAGGTGGTCATTCTGGTAGATGTACCAATTTCTCTGCTTCTGTTTGAATAAGCGAGTTTTCTGGCAGCACTTGAGAAAGATATAGAAGTTCTCCATAAAATATGATCACATAAACACATCCATCATGTGTCTTTAATTCTGGAGTGCTAATAACTAGAGCTGTATGCAGAGCAAATAGTCCCGTATATAACCTGTTTATCTGGCATCCCTAATTGACACTAGTGTGCTCCTTTAACTGGGGAACTTGCTTGAGCTTAATCCTTAACAAATCTAGTTCTATAAGAACAGACCTCAGTTTTCTTGGGAGCAGCATTTTAAAAAGTGGCAGTTGTGTACTGAGTACTGTAACTCTATATATAAAATGTGGGGAAAGGGAGATACATGCATAGCTTAACCTAAGCTTGCTGAGTCTCATGAGTGTTTTTGTGTGGGTGGGCCCTTGGGATGCCCCTAGCCTCTGGCTAGAAGCCTGAGAGAATCCAAGACATCAAAATGGAGAACATGTTTTCCTTTCCCCGCTTTCTTTCTTCAGAAACAGTGACTTCTTAGCTCCGCAATTGATGTATTCTGATCTTTGCTCTTTTAGTTCTTCAGCTGAGTCATTGGCATCTCCTTGCTTTTTTTTTTTTCTTCCATTTAAAAAAATATTGTCTCATAGTATTTAAAAAATATTAACAAATCTTTTTGTTCTTGTTTGACTAGGGCAGTCCCAAGCTGCCTTTATTTTGCATCCTTAACTCATATGTGTGATGCAGAGTATTCCTCCTCAGTCCGAAACTGAAGTTTATGTAGAAGTGCTTGAAAAGAACAAAACACTATTTTCCATTTTGATAAGCTCAATGAGGACTTGAACCAAAATGTACATCAAGAGTTACCAATTCAAATATGCCTCAGATTTTTGTGGAAGTACATTAAATTCTTTTTCTGCTGTCTCAGGAGATAAATAGGCTTAGGCAGAATTTTAAATGTAATTAGTATTATTTTTTAGTGGAAGGTATTTTTCCCAAGCATTGGAGTAGAAGATCAATCCAATGAAAAGGTTCCCTAAAACTTAAAACAGAGAATAATATTTTTTTATTTTGAATTGACTGAAATACAAATACTTTTTCCAGTTTTGTATGTTCTTAATTTCCAGCTGTAAAAACAAACAAAAAAATATGTTGATGTTAAGTCATTCAACACAAAGTTTATTGCAACATTTTGAATTGCTGAATTTAATTGTGAGATTTCTGGTGATTTGCTGCTAAACTGAGAACAGAGTGTACTCTGAATAATATATAATGTTTTATGCTGCCAGAATCCAAATACTTAAACTTTGAGACAGCACAACTTATGTGACATCATATAGTCAATACACCATAATCAACAGGAAAACATAAACAATTTAATAAAAAAAAAGAAGGGGGCAGATATAACTGTGACTGTACCCAAGGGAAAGAATAGAAGATACTCTCGTGTATACAAGCAAAGAGATGAATTCTGAGATGCATCAGGAGTGCAAAGCACAGCCTGAAAGGCAAGATTTCTTCCACTTCTCACAGACTGCATCTTCTCTTCTTGCTAAGTTTCCCCAGGAGTGTTTCAGAGTAGCTGTTCATACTTGAAAAGATTAGAAAAAGTGAGGCAAATTCTGCACTGACACACGCCTTCACTGACATCAAAGGGATGACATACCTCACATACCTCACTCCTGCTCCAAGTTGTTTGGTTTTGTTTTTTTTTAAAAAAAGGCAGAAACTGAAGAATGCTGCTTAAAGAAATTTTACTACTGTTGCTAGAGGGAGAAGACAGATACTATCCAAAGAAAAAAAAATGATTAATTTAAAAGACAGCCATGATCTCCTATGCTCTGACGTAACCTATACTTGTTCCAACCTCTGAGACCAAGTCTTGGCCTCAATCTCCCAGCTGCGACTCTCACTGAAAGCAGGTCTCATCTGGCAGCACCCTCGTGCAGTCTGTATGGAAGCTCTTTGCATAAGGGAGGCCCTTATACAGCAAAACTTCTGGGATCCTTTTGAGAATCCTTTAGTCCCTTTGCAGCCACTCACCCAGTTAAATCTAAGACTTTGGGGTTGTCCTGGTGCAATGGAATCACAGGAACTACAGATTTCCAAAACAGGGGGCAGCCCCTCCTCCAAACAGAAAAAGTTTCACTGAACAAACTTGTTTTTCATTTTGCATTTGACATTATTTCTGGATACTAGGAGTGAGGGTGGTACTTTCACAGCAAAAGTGTCAGGAAAAGTAAATATGTATGTCAAACACTATACGCAACTAGGGTTTTCTTCTCTGCCTCACCAAACCCCTTCCTCCAAATAATATTTTGGATATGGATATCTACCTAACTGTTCTCGCAACAATTCTGGTGTGACCATATCCAAAATATTTTCCAAAGCATGATTATGTTTTTATTCAGGTTTTACCTTAATAGAGATTTGGGTGACTAGTATACCCAAATATGTTTTACGTAATGCCGTTAGTTGTAGCAGCGACAAGTTAGCAAGCATGTAAAATCCTAAGGCAAATAGATTTGTATGTTCTTTTTCAGACTGGATGATTATGCCGCACTCTCTAAAGACATTTTAGATCCGTAAGAATGTCTTCACAGGGAATCATAGTGATAACTGCTTTTGACAAGTAGTAATAACAGAAGTCAAGTCCAACTATGAAATGAAAGACTTGTGTCAAAGTCAGGATTACTGGTAGTGGACTGCAGGGGCACTGTAATTGTGCATTCCTTGCTTTAGTGATGCTATGTCTGCCTTCAATCCATCTGTAATTGCGAGTTCAGAATTGTCTGGTTTATACTATCAAGCAAAGAGCATGAAATTGATTTGAAGGGATCAATGGTAAGAAGCACTGTTCTAACTTACTAGTATGTGAGATCAATTCCTTCCACAGAAAACCACTATATTTTATGTTACAGTTCTAAATACAGGAAAAATTCCAAAATTTTCTGTGACTTTATTGATTGACTTCACTCTTAGCTAATTAGAAACAACCTACTGATCCTTTCAGCAGCTCAGTTAGGTGGCAAGATCCTTCAGGCAGGTATATGATGATACTTCTGAGTGAACATTTGCAATGATCATGACTCTTCCTTAGGTCTTCATTGCTGTTGTTACTTTACTGAACCATAAAAGGCCATCGTTATCACATATTGACACAGAGCTACAGAATGGTTGATAAATCTATATTCAAGTTGTGTTTAAAATCAATATTATAGCAGTTACCCTGTCAAATCAATATTTACCAAGCTGCCAGCTCCCAGTACCTGATGCACTGTAATTATTCCTCTTCTCACACAAGAACATGGGGACCTAATCCAATGTTCACTGAAGTTGAGAGAGACCCTCATTGATCTTGGGCTTTGAATCAACCCTTGCTTGCTTTTATTTACTCATATTTATCATAGATCATACAAATAAAATTGCACACAACAGAAGACCTGTTTATTTGGTCTCTACATCTTATCTCATGTAATATAAGATTCTGCTATTATTAAAGCGGGCACAGAGATGCTAATTTGTCACTATTGGGGTTTTGGACTATTTTGATAGCGTTATACAGACAGTGCCTGCTTCATACAGATAAAAAAGCCCCGACTATTTGCTTCAAAAGTAATCCATAAGTTTTGATGTTACAGCAATTCAGAAATAACACATTTGAGCCAGATCAAGTAAGGCTAATTATCAAAATGAACTTGTGTAATCATCTATGCTTCTATGCTTTAATTGAACAGTAGGATCTTTCTTTCAAAAAAGTGTGTTAATTGGGGTCTGCTCATGGGAAGGAGTGACTAATTGAACTGGCATGAGTCTGATATTAGTTTTTTCATTGAAACTTTAACTTTTAAAATCAGTGTTACACTGAAAATATTGTCTTACTTTCAATTGGAATAGTCTATCTGGCACATGCCAGTTCAATTAGCAGCTTGCTTTCATGAGCAGACCCCAATTAACACATTTTTCCTAAAGAAGTATTCCACAAGTTGAATTAGCACATTTACATTAGAAGTAATTATACCAGTTTTGGTTGTTAGTTGTTCCTAATTTTTGTGATTATTAAATATGCTTTAATGGAAAATGACATTTGTTGATTAATTACTCAAGTTGTATTCCATGTCTGTAGAAAATATTCAAATATGGGAGAGAAACTAGGTTGAGATCAACAATTATTGATCCATGGGTATGCAATTTGAAGTTTCCGTCGTGGTTTATATATAATTTCCACATCCATTATGCCAATATCTGGTGATCCCTACAATGAACTAAACTTATTTCTTTGTTAATTAATTGTTTCTGTGTATTTGTCCTGACAATGTATGACCTTTTGAAGCAGATATATGTGAGGTCACAACTAATTAGGACACTTTAGACATGAGATAGGCTAGCCCATTGTCTTCTACAACTGAAAATATGTGGAAAGGCACCTGTGGCATAATACAGATATGATGATGAAGGTTTAATCTGGAACTTCATATTCAGAGAAAGAACAGGAAAGTGATGACTGAGGACTAACAAAAGCATTTAAGCTCAGACCTCCTGCTCATGAAATGGACTACTCTCGGACTACTCCTCGGGGGATTATGAAAATGGTCTTCAGGTTTTCCAATCATATATTTAAGAAACATAAATAACCTGTAGTGTGAACTCTGTACTGACATTGACTTCAGATGTGACATGAATTAAACTAAGCTTAAAATTTTGCTATATGTGAACAATATTGTTGCTGTATAAAAGGGTTTTTTTGCTTTAGAATAGAGGGAAAAAATGTTACAAGTGAAATTGGCTGGGTTACCATAATCTATATGAACTATATGAAAGGTATTTTATGGTTTGCATTTAAATTTGGAAGGGATCATTAAATTTAATCCAGTACCTGTATGATGAGAGTCATTAAATCTTCTTACATCTCTGTAAATTGTCTTTAAGGCATATCTTGTGGTTAGCCAAAGCATTCCCTCCTGAAAGGCATCCAATCTTCTAGAGATATAATCTACCCTTTTGCTTAAGAGTGTGTTGCAATGATTAATTGCTGTCATTGTACAAAACTGTCTAATTATCCATCTGAACTTTGTATGACTTCAATTTTTGGCTTCTGAATTTTGTTACACAGACCCCATCCCCTAACAATTAAAAAAAGACAGCAAAACCCTCACCATTTTTTCTTTTCATTACTAGTTATTTTTCCCTTTGTACAGGTTGTACACTGTCAATTCAAAAATGTAGTCAGTGCCCTGGTATGCCTCTGCTAACAGAAATGTCTCCAATACTCAGAAGATAAAAATTTTCATTCTAAGAGCCCCTTCTGTTATAGCTCTACATCATTAGCCACTGAGCAGTTCTTATTTGAAGTGTATATATGCAATACAGTCCTGGTCCTGTATCAGCCAATCCTCTTCTAAAAAGACCATTCTTCAGAGTTCTTACATATCTAATATTTGAGGTCTTACTTCAAACAAACAAATTGTTTGTTACTTCAAACAAACAAATACAAACAAAGAAAAAACCCACAACAAACCAAAACACCTTACCTTGTTGTCATAATTTTACTATCTATGCAATTGTAATTGGCTTACATGAACTAAAAGGTTAACCAAAAATCAGTTGAGAGAAGATGAGGAAGATTTGGTGGGATGAAATACAATCAGATTGTGGTTAAAAGTGGGTTTGTTTTTCTTAACTCTCCTCCATGTAATGGATGTGGAGATAAAAAAACAAAACAAAACAAAACAAACAAAAAAACCAAAAAAAAACCCAAAGAAAAGCCAAAAGAATGTTTTCCCAAGTGAGGTGTCTGTTAGGAACAGGTGCCTGTGCCATGTAGTACAACATCTGACAGGAAGCCTTGCTTCAGAAATAATGCAATCCTCTAGAGGCTTGTCCAGCAAAAGTGTTATCCAAGGTCACTGTGATTCTACCTGCATGGCAATGCATGTAGACTGGGAGCTGCTTGAAGCTGAGCCTTCAGAGGAAAGCTGTAGGGTCACAGGAGGGGTATGGTGCTTGTGAAAAAGTAGGATAACATCTCACTTAAAAAAAAAAATATACAGTCTAGCACAGAGTGAACATACATAGTAGTGGAGAAATTAAAAGCCAAATTAAGTCCCTTCCCAAAGAACTAACAACAAGTTTCTGGAAATAAACTGCAGTTAACTCTATGCTGTACAGAGTATATATCATGAAACTAGAACAGTTTATTCAAAGGCATATGGTCTGTGGTTTTATTTGTCTATGTGTGTCCAGTGGTGATGTTAAACAATGGTATACCAATGATGGAGAATCACATAGAGGGCTTCCAGAGCCACAGGTACATATCTGGTCCAAATTACTACCTGTCAGATGGTAGTGTGATACCATTAATACAGCGTCAAAAGTGTAAGTCCTTTATAGGCAACAAATAAACCACTGAGGCCATGCTCAAAGATCCTGTGGGATTCAGCTCAGGTTAGAAAAGTAAAGGTTTTTTTACCTAAAGGGGAGAAGAAGGAATTCAGCATGGTAGAAGAGTGCTTTTTCTGTTGAGAAATTATCTAGCCATTTCATTAACTGTAAGCTCACCTGCTCTTCAGGACAGACTTGCTCCACAGTTTACTCAGCCAGCAGCTGAGATTGCTTGGAGAGAATAATGTTGGGTATCTCATATTTGTCACACCACGGGTAAGTCAAGAATACACACAGAAAAAGAGGGAAAAATAATAGTTAAAGACAGTGTTACTGACAGAACTGTTTGTGCATGTTGTGAAGGGGAGGTTACTGCCTTCAGCAGTGTTAAGTGTGTCACTGAGGGGGAAATGGTGCTGACCTGCAGTGCTCCGTGCATCTGGGACACACTGTGCAATGTTACCCAAGTGTCTTATATGCATTGTTTTCCTTTCCTTGTGTGTGCTTTGTGCTGTCTATTAACAGCAGAAATAATATTGCACTTTGAGAAATGACAAAATTAAAACTATAACCTGCATTCTCTTTCTCTAGGAGTAATTAAGTTTTACAAGTATACATATTATCCTATGACTTAAGACGGAGCTTGTTATTCTACTGGGGAATAAATATGATGTCAATGGATGATCATCCTACACAAGAAAGATATAAATACAGTTTGAAGTACAGAAAGTTTATGTATGATTATGTGTATTTACGAGAAGCTATATTGTTACATTACTGAAGGTGAATTTGTGACTGAAAACTGCCATGACACTATCAGTAGCAGCCTTTAACAAGGACACAGCCTGGATGACTGATGAAGGTTTTCTCCTATCTGTATAATTTATGATTCTATAAAAATAATTTGTTTGTTCAAATAGATGATAAATTAAGAAATAAATGCCAATAGCATCAAGACAATAGGCAAAGAAAGGGAAGAATATTTTTGACATTAACAAAGATCTTAATACTGTTTTGCTTTGGTATTAAACATTTTAATCTCTGTCACAGCTTAATTAAGATTCACCTCCTATCAGAAACATTGAAAAGTTTTAGTGAATGGAGGAAAAATTAAAATTAAAATGTGGAAGTTTGATACTTTTAAAGATTTTCTGTTGAGGAAAAGGAATGCTGCAACATACCATTTCTAATTCCATTTATAAGAAGTCTACTGCTGTTTGGAAATATTCAAAACTACATGAAAGCCAATAGCGGGGAGGAGTCCTTCCAAGAAGTACTGAACAGTTTTCTTTTGTCACTGATTAATATTAATCTTTGATAATATTAAGGTACTCAGAGAGCAGTAAAAATGAAATCTGTAAGAATGATCCTCAGAGACAAAGCCTAATAACCCCCTGTGATCTTGTTGAAAAGGCATTTCCACATGATTGTTTTCCAGTTAGAGTCGTGTCTCCTTATACAACGTAACAGTAATCTCCCAGTGCTGTAATGGTGCAAGAAATCTACTCTGAGTAAGGAGTAATATATACTAATACTCTCACAGTTGTCTTCTAACATTTAGCTATGCATTAAGAGGGGTAAAAAAGAGGATATGCACTTCTATAGACAAGAAATGCAGTGTGACCATTGGGCAATCCATTAGATAGCCGTAAAGCTCACAGCTGGAAAATTTTGAGATGGCATTTGATATCATCATTGTTAGCCTCTATATAATGCAATATTTATTACAGTAAGGGAAGAAGGGAGTATTTTTAGCTGCATCTTGAGTAACTTATCTCCATGGCAACCCCTTACTTGCCTGCACTGTTGCTGCTATATAGAATGTTGTCACATTAATAATAAATGGAACACATCTAACACATTTGGCTGCCGATTGGCTTCCAGCCACATATTTCTCTTGTTCTAGTTGAAGGGCTTGCAAATCTTGGGGTCCATAAGCAAAATTCATTCATTTTGTTTCTTGGAGAAAATTGCCTTGGATTATATTAAAGCACTCAGGAGGTTACATCAACATATGCATTGTGTTTGTTGGGTTGGGGTTTTTTTGTTTGCTTTTGTTTCTAGTTCCACTCTAAAATGCCAAGGAAATCCATGAACAAATACAATTAGAAAAGCTAGAAACCCAGCAGCTGTGGAGTAATTTTATGTGACTTACAACTGTATGGATAAGAAAATGTCATTTTTTTAAATTGCTTATGAGGGAGCCCTATGACATGTTTTTGAAGAACAATACTTTCATTAATGGAAATGTAAAACAAGCATGTCGCCTAGTGAGAGTCTAGACTTGCTGATGATTTCAACATGCACTTGAAAAACCTGCTTGTGATCTAAACATATGGATTTCAAATTTGGCAAATGCTTGTTATAAAGGTGAAAAGCATACACAACAGTAAATCTCAGCTTAAACTGATCATGTGTTTTTCTATAGATTCTAACTGTAAGAACTGGCTTTTAAGTTTCTATATTAAGGCTTAAATACTACCTGCTTGGCAAGAGAAACATTTGAAACATCATTAAGTGGTACTACACAAGTACTTACACAGATACTAAAAATGCATATCTGGGTGTCCCAATTTCTTTTGTCTCTTTTCTTCCATCCTTTACTCACTTCCAAACATGAAAAAAAGAGAAGAGGAAAGAAAAAAAATAAATAAAACTGTGTTTATATTTTATTGCATGGCCATGTGATCTTTTTGTAGTCTAGCATCAATTTATTTAATATTTCCAATGAAGCATATGTACTCATAGGAATCTTTATTTATTAAATTCCTATAACATTTTAGTTTGACAACATATAATCATGATGTAGTGATAACTAACTGGTGTAGGATCATGTACTTATCACTGTAATTTCCAGCCATCCTCCTTTTCAACTCTAACGAGAAAGCCAGTCCTTTCACTTGCTTGTTCAGCTTTTCATAACAAATGTTTTGCTGTAAGCTCAAAAGAAATTATTAAAAAATTACCAAACCATCATTTAACAGTTAGTAAGTTCTTATATGGGAATTTCAATGAGAAGCTTTTTGCTACCACCAGAATTTATAAATAAGGGGAAGGAATAGTTCATATAAGTTGTCGAGCACTACCCAGGAACCCAAAGTTCCTAAACCCTGGTCCAAAATATTTAGTAGGAATCCCCAAGAACATTGTTATTGACCTCTGAGATTTCAGTCAATCTCTGCTTCAGTATGCTAAAATGTTGTAAAAGTATTTCATCCTAGAAGGCTCTGTTTTGCTGTAAAATATCTAATATTGCCAGCATTTCTCTCATTATTTGTATCTGCACGCACATATGAGGAGTACGTTTACTCATGGAAAATAACCAGTAGCATTTCCTTTGAAGGACATTCAATAGCCCTGAAACTCAAAGTCAGCAAATAATCTAGCATTATTACTGTTTTTATTTGGAGAGTCCTGCTTATAAAACATAACAGCTAATTTGGGATGAGTTGTATTGAGCTGGTGTCTTATTGGCACTGCTGCCCACCAAACTGAGAGAAAGCTGCTGCATGTATGCAGGACTCACCACTTCTCAATCCTATGTAGATGCTATTCCTAGGATTTCAGATATTCATACTGATTTATCTTGAACTGGAGCTAGCTTGACATTGGCTGAAAGGCTGAAATATGAATGAACATGGGGAAAGATGATTTTCTTCCTGTTGTAGCAGGGCACTTTACAGGATAGGTGTGCTATGGACTTTAAATGAGAGACATTGAGCCAGGCTTTGTAGTGGCTGAAAAACACAGGCAAAAATCTTGTAGGAGGTTATGTCTCCTAAGCAGCTGGAATCCGAGCTGCTACATTTAACATAATAGAAAGGCATACTATTAATTGGTGAAATTTTCTAAAGTGCTAAGAAGACGAAACCTACATATATAATTGCTATTATGGTAGTTACACTTAAATTCATTGTTCATCTCTGCTTAAGAAAAAACCTACAACCGAAAAAAAGTTTCTATAATTAATCTGTAAGGCTTAGATTTCAAAATGTACCATGCTTCTCTCAGCAAAGACTTAGTGAATAAAGGGGAAAAAAAAAAGGCAGCAACTGCCGTGTTTAATGTTTGTGACACTCAATGGAAAGTACAGGAATTTTAATGAGGATGGTCTACTGAGGCCTTGTCAATGAAGTGGGAAGCTGGTCCTTGGAAAACAAGCAGTCTGACCCTGGTGTGAATTTCTTGGCGCAGGCTGCATTTCCATATCACTTCTCCCTCAGCTTTCATGGACAGACATTCTTTACACATTTTGAAACTGGAGACAGTGACCAGCTGCATTATGTTTCACTACCCTGAATGAGGGCAAAACTGTCTTATTTTCATTCTTTTATGAAATATTTGATGTTCAACTTTTACCTTTTCTGAGAATTCTAGATGTTTAAAGAAGTTGGAATGTAGCTGTTCCTTTCATCTATGATGTTATATATTTCCCTGATTTTACTTACTGCTTCTTTGATTTTGTTTTCTCCTCTCTGAAGTGTGATTTAGCTAAAAATGCTGACTCAGACAGAACCCCAAAATAGCACAGGAGCTATAAAACTGAGATTATTATATCCTCAGCACCAAGCAAGTCCTTTATTTATGTAATACTACAGGTCTGGAAACATAATATCACAGATTCTTCCTACCACATGTGTATTCCCATCCTTTCTTAGCTGTGGGAACAGGGTACAATAGAGCACGTTAAACCATGAAGACCTTTCTAGGCTTTGCTTCTCTTATTAATACTGCAGGTCTTGTTTGAGAGCAAGATCAGAACAAGCATTGTCTTTATTTTAACACTATTTCACTAAATACATTTTTCCACTGGCTCAAGGGCACAAATTTTACTTTTTAATTTTATTTTTTGAATTACTTTTAGTGAAAAATCTAATGAGCTACTTAAGATTCAGAAGGAAGAGACAGCTCTGCCTCAGAAATGGTCATTAATTTGAAAACTTGGGGAGAGCTCCAAGCTTGCCTTTGTGTGATCTCCCATTTTCCTGTCTTCCAGGACAAACTTAATCCCTGTAAAAACAGATTGCAAAAAACAAACCAGTACAAGAGGCATGTATTCTTCGTGATGAGATAAGCATCCTTGAGCTTTTCACAATTGTATTTGGTTTTCCCCTGCTCATTTACTGTACACCTGTCCCACTCTTGGCTGCAGTATGGATGATTGTCAGTTACAAAGCCAGACTTGTTCTTAACAATTGTTTCACTGGCACATAATAAAAACTGTTTCCTGCACTCAGCAAAATGCAGCTAAATAAAGAGGCCAGGTGTGCCATGTTTATCAGCCTTTCTACAGGGTAGTGCTAATCTTTGCTCTGCATAAATAGCTTTAACAGACTGTAATAATAAACCTGTGCCAACATACTCCAGATACTCCAGTCTCTGAATACAGATTTCGTAGTGGATCTAGATGAAATTTGTGCCACAGATATTGATGTAAATGGAATAATGGCACATGAGGAGCACACACAGATTCAGCCAGCCTTCAGACAAATACTTCAATTGGAGTGGCGTGGCAGCTTGTCATTTATAGGTGGAGATCCAGTCAGACCCAAGTGGGACATTTGGTTCAGACTGTGTTTAAAAAAAAAGAAAAACAAACAAACAAACCCCCACAAACTTACCCCCAAAACAAACAGAAACAAATCCCCACCCCCATACCCACCCACCCCACCACACAACAAGCTTTCCAGCTGCTACCACAAGAGTTAAGATGTTTTCATGAATTTCATCTACGTATTTGCAATAAACTGATGATTCCAATATTTTGTCTTGCTCCATCTGCATATATTGTGATATGTCTGAGTACACATATGTATGTATATCATGCTTCATAAAGTATATAAGTAGTGACTATGAGTTGATTCATGGTCAATTTATGTTTTACATAAGGAATTGTAAATCTGTATACATAAGGATCTTGAATATTTTATTAACTTCTAGTAGGTATTGATACATTTAATCTTCTTAAAATTAGCAAGGTTGATACATGTACAACAACTTAAAACACAAATATGTAACAAAAACCAGTATGTACCCTTGGCAGATGAAAACAGGTGCATCTGGAATGAGTCAACACTGAGAATGAGTTGTCATGGCATAAAGAAACTATAATTCTGCATGGTCGAAGCTACTTATTTAGGGTATGAGCAGAGAAGAGCACTTAGCTACATGATAGCTGTGGCTACAGCTTTTTGGGGACTAGTCATACTACTAAAATGACACTTTTGCATTTTTCTGTGACTATCTACTCTGGGCATTTACATCACTGTGTGAGTCAAGGCTAGTTACAGAGAAACTGAAGGAGTAAATCAGTGTTTTCCTGCAGCAATTTAGCCAGACAGTGTGACACAATTGTGTTGTAAGTCAGACTTCAATCTTAATACATTCCACTTGTTCCTTTGTTGCAGTTGTTTGCAAGATTTCTTTTCATTGTTGTTTGTCTGTAGAATATATATAGAAAAATAGATACAGTAATGTCTTGAGTAATGATTAACTGCTCTGAAGAAAACAGAAATGAAATAAGTATATACTCATCTGAGTGAATGCTGGCTCATTCAAACATGTGCTATAACCAATGAACTTCTTGTTAATTATCCTTTTCTTTGTCTCGAACAGACAACCAGACACAGGCTCAGATTTGTATTCCTTGCTCTCCAAAAGGCTCAGCTAACTGAGGATGTCTCTTCACACTTTTATATGATTTTGAAATCCAGATACATCCTTGTGCTTGCTGTTAGCATGATTCAGAAAGGCCTTTTGAACAGATACTTTGTTTGTGCTTATTTTCTCTTAAGTTTGAATTATAAACACTTAACTTCACCATTTTGTCCAGTATTTCTTATATTCTTGCCTCAAATTTTTCTAGGTCTGACATGTTTACTGCAAAGACTGCAATGTCTTTGCAGATGGGAATGTCCCCTGCATCATCAATTGAAGGTGGAGAAACTCCTCAAAGGAATCTTATCTCTATTATCTCAGAAAATTATTTCACGATCAAATCAGTCTTCCTGTGGAGCAGTGAGTGTGTGCACTCTTGCTCTCTCTTGTTTTTGTTAGTGTGCACTCTTGCTCTCTCTTGTTTTTGTTAACTCTAACCAGAATTTAGGTGCCTTGCTCTTAGTTCAGCTATTTAATATCTAGACACTGCCAAAAGCTTGGTGAGGTCAGTCCTTGCTGTAGGCACATCTGCAGTTTCAGATTTAATCTTCTCCCTTCAGAGCCCCACAACCATCAACGTCCCCTATCCTTCAAAACAGTATTGAATAAATCTGTTCCATCCTAATTTTTATTGAACTTTCCACTGTAAATGGTTTTACATGGTGTGACTCCCTTCAATATTGGGGTGTTCAAATTGTGTCATTGAGGATGCAGAAGTACAGAAGCAAGTAAAAGGACAAACATGGAATAACCAGACAACTTAATTTATGTTCTGAAAAGGCTACAAATGAAGAAACCATGATGCACAGTCAGAGAGCCTCTAAGGATAAACATTCATAAGCTATTTCCATGGTTACGGCTTTATCGCATATATGCTTGGAAAGTAAATCCCCACCTAAACACAGCATGTAGGAAGAGGTATTTATCTCTTGCTTTTGCTTAGTTCTTGCATTGTACAGCCTTGCAATTGCTATTTTATTGAGTTCCACCACATGTACTTTTTATGAATGGGAGTTTTCTGTGGCTAGAGGCCACAGCAGAAGATAAAAACAGTCTCACGTCTACTATACTTGGCTGTGTACACACTTTCAACATAATTTTTGTTCCTTATGTCAAATTCCATTTTCCTGTTGCAACGCTCAAGATGATGAGCGTGGCTACAGATTTCTCAAAAACGTTTGACAGACTGTTATAGGGAAATACAGCTGTGGCTCTTTTGTCAAGTACTACAAGAAAGACTTTTGCCTGCTTTGTAAGATGACGTTGTGTAATTGCCACCACATTAGTAAAATGAGGTCAGATCTATCTTTCACTCATGCTTTATTATGATGGAGAGTCTTTGGAATATCATCCACATGGACTTAACACCCAGTCACAGTTTATTGATCTGGCATTGTTCCATATCAAATCACAACCTGATTCACTACATCACAATCTCTGTCAGCAGTGACATTTATATCTCTCTAACATTTCTTTCATTCTTAGGAAGTTTAAGAGAAATAAAAATTATATTCTCTCATTTCTAAATGAATCCATCAAGCATGTTCTCAATTTTCACCACTTCCAGAGATACAAGAGACACGCATGGTCATCAGGACTTGAAATGCAAAATAGTATGCCCTCTCTTGGGGCAGGTTTGGTGGTAAACAATAGAGGGTACAAATTTCTTCCCCACTTTATTTGACATTTATTATAGCTGACATATTATGTCCAAGGTTTTCAACAGTATTTAGTGTTTTTAGAGAATTTAACTTTACAAAGATTATAAATGCCTCATCTCAGTAAGTCAGATCGAGTTTCCTAAAAAGCTTGACTTTTAAGGCATCTCATTGGTAACATTTAAAATGCAGCTGAAATATTTCAAAACATTGACATTCTCTATATTTTCAGGAGAATGTATGGTTAGCATAGTTACAACATTCCTCTTTCCTGGAAGTATAAATTTTCATAAACTTTCTCAAAAAATCAATGCTGAGAACTCCAAATAGTTAGCAGTATTTGATCTCTTATGTGGTTTGTTTTATCATATTACTCTGGAAATAGATCTCTGGGTAGTGTGGCAGGAGGATGTTTGGAAAGAAAAAGAGCTGAGAGTTTTCACTAATCTATTTATAGTATTCATTAATTGATTTTATTCTTGTGGTTACCCTCCCATTAAAATCTATTTGAAGCTAGAGTGCTGTTGTCTATTAAGCTCCACACCAAGGGTTTTAAATTACTTTGATAGTTTAAGAGAAAATTTATGCTTATTTCTTAGTGTATCTTATTGTTATAAAACTTAGCTTTCACCTTTTCCTCCATTTCTAATAGCCTTTCTAGTTTTTCAGAGATTCTGAACAAATTCTGCATAGGACAAGGAGGTTAAAATCAAGATTAGATCTTGCTATCAATCTCAAACAGATTTTGGCACTCTAAACAAACCACTCATGATTAGCTTGTCCTGCTCACTGTGCAGGTTCATTAATGTTGTATAAAAGACAACTTTAAAAGGGCATTCAGGTGGATGTGAACAAGTAATACAAATTGTGCAAGACCAAAGGATGAGTAGTATTAGATATGCATGTTCTCTCTGCATTTGAGTATATGGGAATATAGATGTAGCAGGTCATGATGACTTGCTTTGTTCTTCTCAAGCTCCTGAGGTCCTGCTACTGAACTGCAGCACCCCACAGCTCTGCTTGCTGGTGCCCAGCACAGAAATACTCCAGCACAAGAGATGGGCTCTCATCTCTTACTCTTGCAATTCCTGTTGACAGCAGGTTATCCTGATGTTGCATGCAGTTTAGCTTCAATTTGCTTCCTGCATCTGCCCACAATGAAATTCTTGTTCTGCTTTGCAGTTGAATTTGAGTTGGAAAAGTATCTGCAATGTCCTCTAATGAAATTTCTTTTTGCTAAGATATCAAGGGAAAGAAGTATTTATGAGCATTTTTCACGATGGTGAAAATTCACATATTATTCATGCTTCATTGGACTTATCTGCAAGATCAGCAGAAAGCCATCCAGAAGAATATGTACCTTTAGCGTACTGATAATATTCAACAACTAGATAATAACATAGGTGACATTTGCAAAGCCTGAGAGGCTTTGGCCTCTTTGCAGTGACACTGAAAGAAATGAGACATCTCTATTTCTTAGGCAGTAGTGGTTCAATAATCTTTTTCTTCTTTCTCAGACTTCTGTTATTTTTGCATGTTCCTTGTGGTCATTATAAGGAAACAGCAAAACACTTTATTCTTCTATTCCTTTACCTCATTTGACTTAAAACAGTCTTCTCCTTTTAAATGACTGTCAAAAAGTGTTTCTCCATAGTCTTACTTTGAGTTCTTAAACATCTTGGGTATTGGAAAGTTGGTTTCTGATTAGAGCTGACCAAAGAAGTAGCAACAGCATCTAGAAGTGATGGGGTTATGATGGTTATTTTCCCCTGCCTTGCAAAAACTGAATACATGACATTGTACTGCTAATAGAAGTCAGCAGAATTGGCCTTAGACTTCTCTGTGAACTTTCCCCTTAATCTGGGAGTAGTCCTATCCACTTCAAAAGGCTATTTATATTTCATTTTACACCCTAAAGGAAGGTAGAAGATTGACAGCAGTGCACTACTATTTTTTAGTAATTGATCTTTTTCAAAGCACTTAGGCTTTCTCTGAAGATCTGTCATGTGATTCTTTTACCTTGTTATTGCTATAGGTACCCTTTGTTGTTCTTTTCAGAGAAGCAAGGATCAAGGTATCATGTTTTTAACCACAGAATTACCTCTATTCTGCATTTATTGCAATTCCTAATGTAATATTAATGGAAATGCCCTTCTGGCAGAGTAAGCTACGTTATCAGTAAATGTGTAATTGACTTCTGTACCAAGTCTGAGGGAACAAAGAGAACTAGGAGATCAAGAGCACTGTGCACACATGCCAGAGCTCTTGGCCTCAGCCTTTTATTGTTGCTTACACAGCATAGTACTCTATGTAGTTATCACCTGAGGGCTAGCAGTAGTGACTGTAGTTTGGTTGGCATGTGGTAAATGACAGTACAACTGTATCTAATGCTGTTACTCAGCCTACCTACATATCTACCAAAAAAAAAAAAAAGAGGCAAGGGAAAGTATGCAAGTACATTATTGTACTATAGATGTACAGAAACATGAGCCTGAAAGACAGGGAATGGGCAAAAAGAGGGGAGTATTGAAAGTTCAGTGCAATTGGAATCAGTGTCAGGCACTAGCACAGAGGGAAGACTATAAAATAAAGACTAAAACATTTAAAGTTTTTTATTCAGTCACTTTTGTTTATTGAGGGGAAAGTGTTTCTTGGTTTTTCTTTCTGTGAGGAATTTTTTTTTTTAAACTGTATAAAGCAGATCAAGAAAGTGTTGCATGAATGCAGTGAATCCAAAAGGATGTTTTTAACACTTCTAAATAGGAAGCTCTCAGTTGTTCAGATATTTTAAAGATTTAAATTACTCAGGCTTCATAACATTAAATCCATGTTATGATCTCTTGTATTACGAATCAAAAGACAGAAGGGAGAAATACAAGTTTTACATAATACTGTTCATCATGACAAATGATCTGCATCAAAGAACATAACGTTCTGGCAGAGCTTCAATATTACACAGAGGAGAGGGAATGGACAGGCTGTCGAGTCAAAGCAATTTCAGAAACAATTCCACACCTTATTTATCCCTAGTGTGGAGCAGAAAAGCTATGAGACCCTCTAGCACAGTCGTTTTTGCATTTGTTTAACCTACTGACCTTAAATCTCACCCTCCCTGACAGTCTCATGTTCCTCAGCATGATGGCAGGAAAGGATTTCTATGCAACTATAAATGTTATGGTTCAGAGTTTCTCTATTATAGATTAGTTCTTTCACAGCTCTTAAGCAAATGTAGTGCCTACCACAACTGTAGGCGGATGGGTGCTGTAACACCCTGCCACCATCTCCCTCAGCAAGCATGGATACCTGCTGGAGTGATCAGCAAGAGCAAAGGAGGACAGAGCTCTCTTAGAGCCCTAGCATTTAGCTGGTGGTCAATAGCAGAGCAGATCAATGTAATTGATACCTGAGGCTTTGCTGGTTTGGAGCAGCTGTCTCAATTCAGAACAGGAATCACCTAGTTCCTTTTTTTCATAACAGCAGTGAAATGTTTATCTCCTTAGAACAATTTATTCCAAATATCTTCACTGGATTGCCTTGTAGCATCAGAAGAGGAAGATCTCCTCTCATATTCAATATACCTTTACATGACACTGAGATTATAATGTACCTAAACTTCTGGACCAAAACTGAGAAAACAAAAACTATTTGTTTTCATAAACTCTAAGTTTAATCTTCAGTAAGTGTTTTTTTCTAAAATTAGTCAGAGAACTCAATTTCATAATTAAATCCATTGAATCAATATTGTTAACACTAAATCTGAGTTATCTGCAAGCAATACTGAAAACTAGAAATCTTGTTTATGTAAGTCAGTGTGGTACAGATGGAATCATCTATGTAATTTATCCAAATTTCATATATTTTACTTGTTGGTGAAATTGGGCATTATACAAAAGGCCACAGAGGAAATCCTCAAGTTCTCAAATTCCTGCCTGCCCAGTATCTAAATGAGCCAGTGCTGCATTGTTTAACAAATTCTAAAACTGAGTCCTAAATGTATTAATTAACTTATTGCTAAAGCATATAGTCCAAGCACACAGGTCCAATTCTGACCAGAAAGCAGAGGTTTGTTTTTCAAAAAAACAAAATAAACCCAACCAAACCCAAAAACACTCCATCCCATCCCTGTTATCTCAGTCATCCAAATTAAGAGTTAGGAGTGGTACTTTGTGATGGAGACGTGTAGCCCACTGTGTGGGAGGACAATACATTTTAGGTTTTCTTGCAACAAAAAGTCACAAGTAGCTGTTGTGTTAAGAGCAAGGTTGGAGTTAAATTGAATTATACTCTGAAAGGTCATAGTCGGCAAGAGGAAGATTTGTGTTTACACCTTTTGTCACATGCTGCACGTAATTTTGCCTTGTTTTGTACTAGTTTAACACCTTCTGTTATAACAAAAGCTTGCTTTAGAAATTGAAAACTTTTTGTGTATTCTGCTATGCTTACTTCAAGAACAAAGTTGTCAGAAACCCACCATTATGGTGCTACAATGGTGAGATGAAATCTGCTCTTGTCCACGTGTTTCCTACTGTTTTGATGAAAGGATCTATAACATATTAGAAGTCTTTAGCTATCAAGTTGCCCATGCAAGATTTAATTACACATGCCAAATCCATCAGATAATTATATAACTTGTTTTTTAAGACACTCTCCCACTATTCCAGTAAGTGTTTTGGGCAACTCAGTCCTCAGGCGGTGGTTTCACTCCTCTTGCAGATGATATTTAATCTGTTGTGAGGAATCCTCTGTTGCAACTGAATTGTTACCAACCTTATTTGTTGTGGAAATAGAGAATAGATTAGTGTCTTTGACTCCACATTGACAGTGGTGTAGTTCAGAATTCCCTCTTCCATTTTCATTCCTTCACTAAATTAAACAATCAAGTAGTTCCATATTTCTCTCAGGTGTGAAGAATAGTGACAGCAGTTAGAGAACTCACCTCTGGGTTATCTTCAGTTGTTTCATAATGTGATATCCAAACTAGATGTAATAATTCAGAATGTTATTCACTTAATTGAGAACAAAGTTTGGCTGATGACACTCCCATCGTTTGAGAAGTTTGTGTGACAAAAACTAATTATCTGCCAGGGGTATGAATCCGACCAGCCTTTACAGGAGGAATTCAGGATATTAGTTCTCTATATAAACTGATTATATCTTTTGCTAATAGCAAATCTGAGGTAATCTATAACTCCTTAAAATCCCATTTCCTGACATTAAGATCTCAATTTTAATATAACAATAAGCACAACAGCTTTCAGGGAACCACTGTAAATTTTAGATCATTCTTGATATTTATAATGCGGGAGATGATATGAGCTTTGTATTTGCATTTCAAGTTGTATTCTGTCAAGGGTATTTCTTTTGCAGAGCTCAAGAGGGGCCCAGTGAGGTCCTCATCTTGGTCCGTCTGGGACTGATTTAAGGCCATGTTGTGATGATAATGATAATGTCTCAATTAAATGTTGCTTTGAGATATTGGGCTTGTTAGAACATGAAGCTCTTAGGGTGCAACCCCACATAATTAAAATCCAGAAATGGTTCATCTAATTGTTTGTATAACTGAGTCTCTGTAATTATGTAGTTCCTGTAAAGGCTAGAAAAAAAGAATAATACAAGTCTCTTAAGGTACTGAAGACTATAGAGAAACTATCCTTCTTTCACAGTGTTTTAAGGAAAGATGAATCTACACAGACAACGTCATAGAGCAAGAATTAATATAGCTGGGATTTTAGATAGACAGAGACAATCCTCGTTCATCTCCAGAAACTACATAAATGCCTTCACATTTTGCGCTTGAGTGTGCCTTGCAGAATAGGCAAGGAGATATCAAAACCTTTAGTGCTTCTGCCCAAGCCAGTGTAAAAAAAATGCATTTAGATCCAGATTATCCAAGATGCTGTTCATGCCTTAAGATCAGAAATACCCTTTCTCTACTTTTCAGCAACTGATATAAATGATATAAAAGAATGGATTGTAATTTCAACACAGAAGCAGCATAGAGAAATCTGGTAAACAAAAGAACATTGCTGGTGGCAGTCAAGAGAGGAGGCAAAAGGGAAAGCCTCATTAAGTCTGATTGTTATTGCAGACAGTGATAATAGTCCTGTACATCAGATAATGATTTGCTTAGTGTCTCCAGCACACATTAGATAGATTATGTAAGTGCATTGTTTTCTATGGAAAGAATGACTATCATTAACGACCAGTGAAACAGGTGAGTAAATCTTGCTGTAGACAGAATAAAACTAGCAACATTAAAAGAACACAATTTCATCCCTAAGTGAATCATAATTAGTAATGTTAAATATATGACCTTCACAATATAAAACTTTGAGAGAACTGTATTTTGTCTTTCTGTGGTTTTGCAACTACCAAAAATGTAAAATGATGGTAACGTTTAGTGACTTGAATTTAATTCATGCTAATACAGAACTTGCAAGAGTAAAATAATTCCTTAATAGAACTGTAGGTTTTGATTTGAAAAGTAAAGAAGTAGGAGCAAGTCAATACACCATCATCTCCCAGTTGTGGAATTCCAGTTGTTCATTTGGTGAAGTGTGCGGGCTGCTGAGTCTAGTTCCCCGTGCTTGATCTCTCTTCAGTTTGCTCTCTTACAAATCCCCTAAATGTGATTTGGTGCCTGTACTGGCTGTGGTAGCTCTACTCAGTGTCTGCTTAAGGAGGAAGGACCTGACATGGGCCATTTGTGTCGAGCCTGCAGTGTGGGGTGGTGGTTGGGCAGCATGCTCTGCCTCTGTTTTCTGCCTGCAGGCCCACTTCAAGTAGAAATAGGAACACAAATGTGATCAGAAGGTGTGTCAGATCTGGGCAGTCTGAGATATCAGCAGATGTAGCAGTTTGAGAAGGACCTCCCGTCCCTGCAAAGGGCAGGGCAGGTTTGAACTGCCTTTTACCTGTAGCAGGCTGAGGACCTCATCACCCCCAGCTGTGCTGACCAGGGCACAATAGGAAGGGAAGATTACTGGCTTCCGCAACTTGATCATGCCCATTTATTTCCCCCTCTATATCACCTTTCTAGAGCCCCTCAAGCTGTCACCGTGCCACTCTTATCAACCTAAAGGCAGTCCCCTCAGTTTTTTGAAACAGCAGCAAATTAAAGCTCTTTTTGAAGCCTGCAAGCAAGCTAATATATATTTTATATGTTCTGTATACATACACGCTCTTACATATCTTTCAGAGTTGAAAGGAGCCCATTTGAATTAGAGAGAAATGAAAATCTATGCAGATCAAAGGAAAAAAAATTAAACTTTTGTTTATGATTTTAGGGGAATTTTTAAATGAATATCAAACCTTTTAAGGATCTTAAAGTATCTTCAAAATTGCTGGCAGCTTAAATGTGAAGTCCTGCTCTAGGAATTGGATATAAAATACACTTACTACTCATTATTTCATCAGTTGGAAGATGCTACAGTTGTAATGAAACAATTGTTACAAATAACTTATCTAAAATGTGTTGTTCACATGTCTACCTTTTTTTTAGATTTGCTTATGGATTACAAAATCATCTAAATCTGTAAATGCTAATGAACATATTTCTCAAACTACTATAAATTGTATTGTATGGCTACTGTTATGATTATTCATTTATCAGCCATACTTCACTAACCACATCATGTGGAGATATGAATAATGCCACAGTAGAGCTGCCTTACCTTGATGAGGGTATGCACACTGAAAATGCTGCATGCTATCCTTAGTTCTCAGCATGATGATGCTAGACAGGGATTTTCAGGGAAATCACCCTTATTACCAGCCAACCCTCATATCTGTTGGTTCAACAGGCTTTAACTGACTCTTCCACTGTTTTTTTCTGCTTAGTTGCTTGGCAAAATTTATTGTGTTTGAGTTTATTAATAACAGCAGTATCTGCAAGCAACTCAGAAAACATTATTCCAGTATTTTCCCACAATGGACCAATCAGATTAATTGTATTAGCTTAAAAAAAGTTCCCTAAATTTTGAGAAGATAAAATTTGTACAGCTAAGGAAGTATTGGAAAAAGAACTCAAAGGTTGGGAATAAAATTAGTACTAGTCTTGAATAAAAATATTGTAGATTATAATCTACTTCTACTTTAAGATGCTGTCTGGATAGAGAATGTACTGATAAATGGGTTCATCTATTCTCCATAAGCAACTGCAGAGTAAATGAGGTCAGAATCACTCTTCTTAAATCTTCAACTTAAAAGCTACATTTATGAGCAAAGCACTCTCAGGAAGTCTTGCTTAATGTACCTCCAGATGGACCATTTCTGATCACTCAGTTGGGGTTTCAGGAGCAAACACACTTCAGCAAACACCTGTCCTCCCCCTGGTCTGAGTTGCAGTGGTGCCTCAGAATCACAGAATCACCAGGTTGGAAAAAAGCCCCAGGATCATCGAGTCCAACCATTCCTATCAATCACTAAGCCATGCCCCTCAGTACCTCATCCACCTGTCTTTTAAACACCTCTAGGGAAGGTAACTCTATGACCTCCCTGGGCAGCCTCTAACAGTGCCCAATGACCCCTTCCATGAAAATTTTTTCCTTATGTCAAGCCTGAACCTCCCCTGGCAGAGCCTGAAACCATTCCCTCTCGTCCTGTCCCCTGTCACCTGGGAGAAGAGGCCAGCTCCCTCTTGTTAAACCTCATGCCGTTGGTCTCAGCCCAGTAGTCCAGCCTGTTTAGATCCCTTTGGAGTCTCCTGACCCTCCATTAGGTCGACACTTCCACCCAGCTTAGTATCATCAGTAAACTTGCTAAGGGAGCACTCAATGCCTTCATCCAGGTCATTGATAAAGACATTGAACAGGGCTGGGCCCAGCACTGAGCCCTGGGGAACCCCACTTGTAACGGGCCTCCAGCTGAACTGATCCAACACCTGGAAGTTGTATTTCTCATTATATCAGTTCTTTACTGAGTATCTCGAGTCCATGAATCCTGCTGCAGCTGTGTTCCCTTCCCATTTCTGCATTCCACCCTGCAGTATACTGCAGTTTGAAAAGATCTACCACCCTAGTTGTAACAACAAAATTGTGTTGAACCAGGGTACAAAGCAGCCCTCCTATTGAGACCACCACTGGTAAGGGCAGCGTGGATACATCTGAGACACTATAGCAATGTCTGCAGTGCAGGCACACAAGTAATTAGCTTAAGTTCTGCAGAAGCCAATACAAGTCTTTGCTTATTAGCACCAATTTCACCTCAGCCACTTCAAAACAAGTCAGCTCAATGCTTCCTCCTGCAGGACTCCAAACAGCACAAAGGCCTCCAGTCACTGACAAAGTGATCCTCAGCATCCATATGACTGGCATTGATTCTGTGCTCACAGTATCTCAACTACCAATTTACATTGGATAACGAAGGTTTGTTTGCATATAAATGGCTTTGAAACCCTTCTCATTGAACCTAGAAATACAGCCTATGGCATACAAGCTGGATTTAGAAAGGTTGGTGAACATTCTGATCCAAGCACATGCAAAAGCTCTACTGATTAGCATCTTTTAGTATAAGACACAAAAAAGAAAATTGAGAACACCTAGATATAGATCAAACTCCTCCATAGGACATGATGCCATACTACAAGAGTATGAAAAGGACTCATTTTCTGCAGAAGAGTATTGATCTTTTTGATGTTAACTGCAAGTTTTAATTAAATTTTCAGATACAATTATCATGCCACATAATTAAAAAGAAAAAAACACTATTCAAGTTTAGAGAAGTTAAAAGCTCTATGGCTTGGTTCTTAGCTTTTGTTTTATTTGGGAGCATGGAGATCCCTTACAAGTGGAAGAACACTTCTAGCCACTGGAGTATTAAGATGGTTCTTACATTGTCCTGGAAAAAAACAAAGAAATTAAAATTTGTTCCATAACACCAAGTGGGTTAAGTTACTCTGCTTTATACTAGATTAACTTCAAAGAATCCAGTCTTTTCTTTCACTCCCTCATTCTGAGATGACTGTGAAGCCTTTTTTTTTTTTTCTTTTTGGATTCTCAGATACACTATCCCCTTGCAGTATATTTTATTTTATGGCTCAGTACTAGATTTTCCCTTTATAGCCCTTCTACCATTTAAAATTAGTAAAATATATGATTCTTTCTCCTAGACTCATTTCTTAGTATGGGAAGATCTTCCATATTGCCCTGTATATTCCATATGTAACACTCCAATAGCAAAAATTGAGATTTAGTGCGAGGCTCAAACTCTGCCACTAGCAGTTAAGAAATTGTTATTCTCTCTTTCTAATTTTCATTATTCCAGCACTTTCAATTTGTTTCTTAATGTGTCCAAACCTCAGTGTCACAAACTGAAGTAAATATGCACTTTCTCATGAAGCAGCATTTGCTTCTTTGAAAGGATATATGACAATGTTTGTCTGAAGTCCAATTTAAACTGCCAAAGGAAAATGTGGATCAACCATAGTGGGCTGTAGGCTCTGCCTGGAAGATGACACTGGGCTGCTTGGCCATCCTGAGCCATTTTGCTTCTGTGATTTCCAGCAGAATTGCAGGAACATTAATGCATAACTTGGATGGGCCAGACTTAAGTGCCCTGAACCACACCAGATTGTTTCACCATTTCCTCCTCCCAGAGAAAAATGTTTTTTTCCATTGACCATACAGTGAACTTAAACTTCTAATGTCCATCTTCTGAAGGACAAAATTAAAAGCTTAAAGCAACCTTAAGAAGAAAAAATAAATTTTCTATCCATACCATACACACAAATGTCCCGATTCTATCAAAGTAATAACCTTGCCTTAACTATCCAATGACAGATTGCTACGAGACTACAATATAGTTTAAGTCAGGAATTTGCTGTGATAAGATGACTGAGGAGCTTTTCATGCCACAAAAATTATAATTTGGAAATAAATGGAAGTTTGGGTTTGGTTAAAAATTTAAAGCTGAGGGTTTTCTCACAACCCCCAGAAATTAGTTGAATTCAATTTGAGACAAAAAGTATGAAAACTTTCTGTGATATATATGTTCTTTCACACACACGAAACTATATACATAGCAGAACCCTTTACCTATAGAAAGAGATATAGCAAAAGCAGGCATTCATCTCTGCCAGCGTAAGAATTTCTCCTCAGCAGTGAATAGCTTGCAGAAGAGTTTCTATTCCATTGCCCAAAGACTGTTGGTTCAGAAAAATATTTTCAAAAGCAGAATGTGTATTTTTTTCACCCCTCAAGAAGCTACTGATGCCGGGAGGGAAAGCGAAGATCAAAGATTGCTGCCTAACTGGAAGAACACAACAGTTCATGGCACAGCAGTTTGGGAACTGTGACATAAGTGAAAAAAAAAAGTCTCCCCCTTTTTGGGGTCAAGTAATGTCTAGAATGCACAGCTGGGCAAATGTATAAGTATTTGGGATTAACACGTTTGGTGTTTTCTGTTGTTAGTTGTTGTTGTGATTCTGCCTATGAACATTTGCTGCCAGCCAGGGCTACTCACACTGCATCCTCACAGTTTTACTCACCACTCAGGAATGAGTCCAAGCACAGAGGCTGCAACCTGAGCAGAGGGAAAGGGATCTGAAGAGGCTGGACTGCTGGGCTGAGACCAACGGCATGAGGTTTAACAAGGCCAAATGCCGGGTCTTGCACTTGAGGCACAACCACCCTGTGCAGCTACAGACTAGGAGAAGTCTGACTGGAAAGCTGCCAGGAGAAGAAGGACCTGGGGGTGTTGATTGACAGCTACTGAACATGAGCCAGCAGTGTGCCCAGGTGGCCAAGAAGGCCAATGGCATCTTGGCTTGTATCAGAAATGGTGCAACCAGCAGGTCCAGGGAGGTTATTCTCCCGCTGTACTCAGCACTGGTGAGACTGCACCTCGAGTACTGTGTTCAGGTCTGGGCCCCTCGCCACAAGAAGGATTTTGAGGCTCTGGAGTGAATCCAGAGAAATGTGACGAAGCTGGTGAAGGGGCTGGAGAACAGGCCTTATGAGGAGTGGCTGAGGGAGCTGGGGTTGTTTAGCCTTGAGAAGAGGAGGCTGAGGGGAGACCTTATTGCTTTCTACAACTACCTGAAAGGAGGTTATGGAGAAGAGGGAGCTGGCCTCTTCTCCCAGGTGACAGGGGACAGGACAAGAGGGAATGGCTTCAGGCTCTGCCAGGGGAGGTTCAGGCTTGATATCAGGAAAAAATTTTCATGGAAGGGGTCATCGGGCACTGGAACAGTTTGTCCAGGGAGGTGGTAGAGTTACTTTCCCGTGAAGTGTTCAGAAGACAGGTGGATGATGTTCTTAGGGACATGGTTTAGTGATTGATGGGAACGGTTTGACTTGATAATCTGCTGGGTCTTTTCCAACCTAGTGATTCTCTGAGTCTATGATTTAACACCAACACCCCTCTGAACTGGATGTCTCTCTGCACAATGCATGTGTGTTGCAAAAGGCAAAGTTAAATAGAAAGCACTATTGTTGGCCAAATGATGAATCTGTTCTTTACTCATCTCTCCTACAGTAGGGGGTTATACTAGAAGTAAGAGTAGAGAACTCATTTGAGTACTATTTGGTGCTCATAAAAATAAGCATGAAAGAAAATTAATAAAGCCACAGCTGAACTCAAAATTACGTATAATCTGGTGCAAAATTAATGTCCATGGGATTAAGATCTCCCCAGTAAAACCATGTAGATAATTAGGGGTGCTGTCACTTGAGTATTTTCTTTGGACAGTGTACTGATTAAGTATGATGTAATGGACTTTGTAGGCCTTGTGAATGGCAAATAGCAAACTCAATATTGTTTGCAGAAGACATCAGTTTGCTAAAGGGAGTGGTTTTACTAGAACAGTGAACAACCTTATGTTACAAGACAGACTAGATTGGATGGTGGTCTCTCAAATCAGCTAGGTTGCACCTGGAGTGAGAAAGAGGCCTCACAGCTTGATGTTGCTTAGTTAAGATCAGGAACGCTCCCAAAATCATGTACTGAGCTCCCTGCCTTGAAGGGGTGGCAAACAGCCTAGTGCCTGCTTCTGATGATACAAGCAGCCTTGCTAAGAGCCAATCAACACATACAAATTGACTTAGTCCCAGCTCGCAAAGAGATGCCAAAGAGTTCTCAAAAGGTCTAAAACTGGCACCTGAAAACTCTTTCTTTGGGGGAGAAAAAATGACTACCTTACCTGACAGATGGGTCGATGAGCCTGGATCTCTCTTCTCCCCCAAGAAGGAGCATCTTTTTGGCAAGAATTGTGCACTTACAACTCTCACGTTTCCCCAGGAAACTAACTACTAACTCAAGTTTTTATTGTTACTGGGTTTATATATATATAATATATATACACACACATGCTCATTGTTAACCAATTGTAATTGCTTAGCACTAAGGCAGCAAATGAATTTATCAACTGCAATCCCAAAGTTGTTTTAATCTGTCACTCGAATTAAATTACTTACTGACTCCAGCATTGCAATATTGTCTCTCTGGCAGGCACTGTGAAACTTTTTAAACTGCAAGTGGCTGCTAGTTTAAGGGGCACATGTATTAACCCTTTATGTACCCAATAACTGAACTCTGATTTGTGGCAAAACGCATGTTAGCACACACATATAATCCTTTAATCATAAACTATCTACCAGGTCTGTGGCTAGAGACTGGATCAGTCACACCCAGGGGACGCTTAGAAAGCAACAGGATCTATCTTGAACCTCTTGACCCAATGGGAGGGCATCCCTCAGCCACCTGTCAGAATCTTACCTATTGAACATGACAGTAAGAAACATTGCTAAATTGATTCTAAAGTTGTTGCAAGTTTCCAGATATCATGAGACATTTTTTTTTTCAGCATAGATTTTGAGATCAGCTTGTACATGGTCCTACATCTCCAAAGTACTGTTATTCTGTAATACCACACTGCTGTTCTTCATTCTTTTTGCTTCTATACAATAATGTAGCATATATTAAAAGTACATTGAGAATACAGCCCTCATGCAACATGTTTCCCATAATCTTACCACTGAGCAGTCTACTCAAGATACCTTTGATATAGACGTGGTATCAGCAAATGGTTTAAACAAAACATGTATTTCTCAGATAATGCTGACTCAAAATGATGAGCACACTTGGCTGATGAAACTAGTAAAATTGGCAAGAAGTCTAACAAATATGCATTCAGGTGAGACTCACAGACAGTGGTACTTGTCTCCATTCCAGTGTTCTATATATCCTCTGTTCCAGCAGCTAACTGAAACTCTGGCAAAGCCTTGATAGAAAGAGATGATGAGCTTGAGAAATGACCTGGGAAAAAACAGGGAGATCAGGAGGAGTTCTCTGAGCTTGAGGGGTCCTAAGTGAAGTCAGTCCTCAATATTATCGCAGCTGACTAATAACAGTAAAAGGTCAGAGCTATATAATAACTACTCAAACTTAGAACTGCTTTTACCCTTCTGACAATAGTACCAGCTTTAAATAAGTCATGAATAAAACGTACCGCCCCAAATCTATTACCTTAAGCATCTCCTGGTAGGTTTCTAAGAACTAGAAACATGATGTATCTTTACTTGCTTGATGAGAACCTACTCGTTACTGATAAATCCTCACAGCCTAATTAGAATGCCTCATATATTTTGATGCTTGATGTATTTCCTTCTCCAAATATTTAAATGGGTCAAATCTTGAACTCAATTATGCCAGTCTAAAGACGCAGTGAGACAGATGATCTCAACTGCCTCTTCTAAGCTATAGCAACATAGGAAACTAGGAAACCAAATAATACAGTCAAGTTTTATTCTTTTTATTCTTACTAAAGTAAAATAATGTAAGGAAACATCTATAGAAAACTTTCTGGAAGTTTTTAATTATCAGTTCTCTTCTACAAATGGTCTTAAAAATCAAACTTCCTTTCAGGTATAACAAAGAAGTGAATTTGGTTTTTGTATTGATTATATAGTTATCTGTTTAGATTTTGATTACTGAAATTCCTACCTAATGCCTATTCAACAGTTTTAGCATATTAACATAATCTGAATTTGACTTGCAGCAGATAAAATCTGCTTGCTATGCATTCATTCTTAATTTTGCCACTAAAGTGTAGTTATTTGCCCTGCATTCAAATATTGTGTGGGTGCACAGAGTATACGTGAAATGAAGATGGGATTAGGGTGCATTAATTTCAATATTAGAGTCAAGATTATTATTTGGTTGAACATTGGACATGAATTAACATGATAGAACTCTTCTAATCTGTAGTTACTAAAAATTTTCAAGTGTCTGCTTTCTGTGAGACTTAATTTTTTAAGTATTAATGAATGGCTTAGTCTGCCACTGCGCATCTTGCTAAAACCCAGGAACGTGAAATACTTGTTGATTATGTTAAAGATATTAAAATGTTGTTAGAACTGGCTTTAGAATAATATTTGTTCTTATTAGTCCTTCTTTATTCTATTTCCTTTTAATATTAATCAAAGGATTTCTTTTGATGCTGCTAGTGAAGAAGTGATTTCTTTTGATGCTCATGAAGAAAGAACCTCTCCACTAAAGTGTGAGATGAGTGACTAAAACTGTCCTTCAGCCCTACCCAGCCACTATGTGGCTGTGCAATCTCACTGCATAGTCTCCCTATGGCAGCAGTGATAGCTGGTGGCCATTGACTGTCAGCAAAATGCCTTCTTAAGTATGCATGCAACATATGCAGGCATTGCAATGTTCCCAACAAATACAAGTATCTACATACGGAAAAAGATAATGATGTGTATGCCTAATTGGTGTAGATTCTCATCTACAGTACATATGAATGAATGCACTTTGTTCATTATAATTCACCCAGACTAGTATCAGAATAACACATTAATGGGAAGTTGCACGCATGTTGTATAGATCTTTAAAACAAAGTGTTAATCTTGATGGGATTAAGAAAAAGTGTTAAAATTAATGAAATGATTGCATATCAATCAGCATATGCAAATTAGGATAAATGGTGTGCCCAACAATACTATAAGCAAAACATTATGATAATAAATTGCATTATCTGAATTAATGACTGACTAATTCCACTTGATAAGGTCATACTAAGTCCCAGTGTACTTATTACTAAAATTTATTATTCAAGCATATCTATGCATTTAATTGTTACAGCCTATTTTATCAAGGAAATAAACTGTGAGAGCAATGGAAAGTTTTCTTGTCAAGCACAAGTCTATAAAAGGAAGCTTCTCTTTGTTCAGAACACTTCAGATGTCAAGAACAGAAGATGAGTAGAAAAATAAATTTATATCTGTCCTTAGAATTTGACTTAAGGCTTAATAAATAATTCAGTTAACCCTAGATTCTTACTACCTTATAGAGTTTATACTCTAACATTTATGGCTTCCATGAAGAGTCAGAGCTAGAACAGCCATGATGAAAGAAGTCCTTAAGCTTGCTTTATCCTTATATCTGTATTTGTTGATTTTCCAGCAGCTTTTTCTCAAGACAAAGATTGTTTCTACCTACATGCTTATACAGAGCCTAGCACAGTGAACGATAAATTTCAACATGGGCCTTTGAGAAACATTGTATTATAACTAACAGTTATATTTAGTAATTTTTATGTAGAGATCTTAGAAGTTATAAGAAGACATTATTATTCTGAGATTGCTTTCTGAGATGGGCAGCAAAATATTTCTGTTTTCTTTCCCTCTGTGAAATGTAATTTCATACATGGTCTTGTTTGTATGAATCACAAGTATCCAGGGTCTATAGACTCTCACACAGCTGGTAAGCAGCTAATTTCTCATATGTGGGCACTTTAGCAGAATTTACTCATAACAATTCTGCTAGGAGTATAAATAGTTATGTGACACAATGCTTTTAAAGCCTGTGGATGGATTCACTAGTAGGTGAGGGAAACTGTCCTATCAGACAATCAGGTGCTGTGCAGCTGGAAACAAAAGAGTACAAAAATGTCCATGGAAAAAAAAAACTTCAATGGAATATCTCAACTGGAATTTGTTCTGGGCTCATGAAGCAGTCATGTTCCCTTTAGTAGCTACTGAGTAGATGCAGGCTAGTGCCACCATTTCTCTAAGCCTTTCAAGTAGAAGCAAATACAAAGGAAAGCTCATCCGTTGCTTGGAGAGATCCAAAAGGAAACTGGAAAATCATTTTACATACCAGGTATTCCCATAGCTTCAGAAGGACTGCTAAGAATCAATAGCCACTGCCCTTACTCACTCAGAGATTTAAGGAGTGATGCCTGTGCTGTCCACAAGCTGAATCAAAAAAATCCTTGTTACATGCTGAGCAACAGGTAATTTGAGGCAACTTTAGCAAGGCAGAAAGGCTGGGAGGCCTAGCACATAATTTCTGCAGAAGTGCAATAGCCACCCAGTGATGTGACGCCTTGATTCAGAACTAGCAAATTAACTTCAGTAAAAACACACTAATGAATTAATCAGAGGAATACACATCTTACTCCTGGAACAAAATGTGGATGATCCAATTAACCAATTTCTACTAAGGCCTACAATTACTTTATTAGGGCTTAAAAAATGGTTTCTGCAAAGCAGTATTTATTCCCAGTTTGCCACAGCTATCAGACAGTGCTTTCTAAGACCTGCTGTTGAGGCCTCTGCTGTCCCTTATCTCATTAAGTGTGACATAAACACCTTTGATGAAATGAAATGAAATGGTGAAGTGCAGCAAATAGAGTAAACTCTTTTTCTACATAGAAATGCCCTGCAACATGCTTGCAATCTGATTTACTGGCCTTTATTGACAGATGATAACATGTTTTGTACTCACGCCAGACAAAGATAGCCATTTAGAGCTTCTAAATAATTAAGTATTGATTAATCAACCTAGAAGGATGTAGAACATTTTTTATTTCAAGCTTTCGTCCATTCTTAAAGGCCTTACTATATCTGCCAGAGGAAGCAGGGGAAACAGACCTGTAGCTGTCAGGGGCTTAAAAAAATTACAGGTCTGCTCTGCTGTCCCCAGAGAAAATGGCATGGCTGATAGGCTGGCACTGAACAAGAATATGTGGCTCTTTGCTTTGCTGTGCTGCTTGTCCACAGTGTCAGCTGTCGGTGAAGAGAAGTGCCTAAATTTTGTGAGTCACAAAGCAGTTAGTAAAGGCTTGCAACTCTGTATGTTTTAAGGGTTGGCTGACTTGACCCTATGAACAGAAACTTTTGGTGGCTTGTCTGACTCATGTCTGTCTTGGCACAATTGGATTGAAAATGTCTTCACAAGTTTGGGACAGAGTTGTTCAAGAAACAAGTCATTTGTGCCTTTTTGATATTTTTTTTCTTCTAATGACTAAAATGTGTGGCCACATGCATGTGAAAAAGAAAACCTATAGGATGTAATAGAGACTCCAGTGAAGATAATGATCATTAAGTTGTTATTGACATGTAATCTCAATGAGCTACATGATTCTCCCTATCTGGGAGGATTTCAATGATACTGAGCTAGTTCATTTCTTGCCCCTGAAAAGGGCAATTACCCTATAGATATAAGTAAATGTATTGGTTAGTGAGATTCCTCATGTATCACCAGTTAAGAAAACTGCATATACAGGAGGTGGGTGAGGGCTAACAATATTGGAAAAGAATTTTTTTAATGTGAAAAATGCATATTTTTTATATATCTACATATAGTTTGAAAAAAATCTGAGGATTCATTTGCCTGGAAATGGTTGTCACATCACCGCTGGAAAGTAGAAACTTAATGGAGCTGGAAATTAATAAAGGCTTTATAAATGAAAAGGCAGGAAGCAGATGTGCTAGGGGTGCCAGATGTAGCTCATTATGAAAAAAACAAACAAACAAAAAACAAACAAACAAACTGAATGGTTGGTATTTTCTGTCAAGAGGAAGGTTTGATAGGATGCTTTATTC
Organism: Clamator glandarius; assembly: GCA_033459285.1. Classification (NCBI taxonomy): domain Eukaryota; kingdom Metazoa; phylum Chordata; class Aves; order Cuculiformes; family Cuculidae; genus Clamator; species Clamator glandarius. Next base: position 1,604,660 of record JAUNZM010000032.1, read on the forward strand.
TTCCCTGCTTCTCAGGAAAGAGAAAGTAAGGTTAAGTTTGCAGGAATGAGCACCATTTAGAGAACTCTTGTCATATCAAATATTACAGATTCTTAATTTCCTAGTTCACTGGACTTTTCTGTCAGGTAAGTGTTGAGTGACTATCAGTGAATGCAGGTAGGAGTTTCCACAAGGTATCTGAGAGAATTTAGAATCACTAATATAGCTTGAACCAAAATGGTGATTAAAGCATTGAAAGATGCCACCTTATTTCCATGTATAGTGAAGATGCCTATTAGTCATACTGAAGACATTTGAAGCATGTGTCTTGACTACAGCATAGTTTCTGTGCTTGCTGCCTTAAGGAATACACAAATAATGCTTCTGTTTTGGGCAATTGCTGGTGTTAAAACAAAGGCAGCTTCTTGCCCCTGTGAATTGTCACATAGTCTCATGGACTTCACATAATTAAATTGGTGGTTTATGGTTGCAAGATGTCTGTGTAATTAATGATACATGGCGGGGGAGGGAAGATCTCTGTGTTTGCATTTAAATACAGTATAAGCTAGTAAACTGAATATATATGACTTGTGTTTGGTAGCAGTTCCAAGTGCCATGTGGCATGGCAGGTCTCCTTCCCCCGCCTGCAAAAACAAGCAAGATTACGGTTCTGCTGGTATGTAGCAAGCCCCATGGCTAAGCAAAACCCGAGTGTTTCTGTGCTGCTAGCAATAACCAGGCAATTTTTGTTGACAGTTTTTGTAGCTAACACTTCTGTAAGGCAAAAAGCAAAACAATTTCCCTATGATACAGTGCAGAGAGACAGCTTTTTGTTAGCCACAAATGCCAACCGAAAATGTCTTTCTCTTAAAACTGTAGGTCATCCTGTCTTGAGTTTAAGAGAATAAAGGAAAATGTGCCAGCAGATCTGACAGCAAAATGGCACAATATGCCTACCCAGATCTCTGTCATTTATGGGCAAGTAATTGTTGCAGTATAAGGCCAGATCGAGGTTTTTAATTTTCCTAACACCTTTGACAGTCAAGGAGAAGGAAAGGAAGATTTTCAGTTATGGACCTCAAACATATACAGGATTCTCTATTATGCTATATATTGTCTGTTCTGGTTCAGAGTATTTGATACTGCTATTGGCTAAAATGTTTTCCAAGTTGTCCAAATACAAGACAGGTAGCAGATTTTAGAATATCAGGATAAGTTTTGATAACCAAGCTACTGGTCTACTTATAAAATTTAACGATAAAAATGCAGCTGCCTGACAGACTATATTCAGCCTTGCTGTATGCCTAGCAAAAGTCATATACACTCAAAAGTCACAAGTAATTGCCAAGTCCTTTTCTTTAAAAAGTGATTGTTAATTCCAATAATAAGCCACACGAAGTATTGTTGTAGAGAATGAGGAAGTAATTGAATGGCAAAGTTCTTCAGATAAGCTGAGATGTTAATGACCAGTAACATCTGAAAAGGGATCTAGCAGTGCATTAGAAATGATTTGAGATTTGCTCTTAGTGTGTGAAATAGCAAGTATATCAAAGGCTGATTTTTTTTTTCAGGAATTCTATCATTCTTACAGGATGGTATTCCGTTTTGCATTGAGAGAGTATCATGTCTGTTAGAATTATGATTGATTATGTAGGAAGCTAGGAGAGATAGTATTATAAAGATTTGAGGTTTACAATAATATATAACGTGTTACAAGATTTTATCTTAACTAGTATTCCACAATTAGACCATCACAGTAACAAGAAGAAAAAAAGTACCCTACATCTTTAAAATCATATTCTTTATAGAATAAATGACTGAATGGCCCAGAACCTGTAACAAAAGGTGGTGTCTGCCTTTCGTCCAGTCAGTTTGTTCTCCATGGTGCCTGTATCCTTATCCAGCTATGATAGTAAATAAAGTTCTCTGCATAAATCTAAACTCTTTCACAGCACCTGTAAAACCAATGCTTTACTACTCTGAACTCTGTTTTCTCTTCACTGTTTTAACCACACAGAATCACAGAATCACAGAATAACCAGGTTGGAAGAGACCCACTGGATCGTCGAGTCCAACCATTAAGATCTGGTTTTGCTTGTCTCTACCACTGATGGCCCTAGTTTTCCGTGATATTGACTCAAATACTGATTTTTTTTTATCCCCTCTTAGTTTGTTTTATTTGTGTTCCTAATCACTCTCATTTGGTTCCCTGGTGATATTCAACCTAAAGTTTGCTTTGAATGTCCCATTCCATCATATGATAAAGATCTCGCATATCTGTTGCTGTCATACCTTCTGGACCCTTTACACACCATTTGAGAGTAGCTGACAAAAAAGGGTGCTCAGAGTAAACTTACGGCCACTCAAAACTTTTTTCTGGTGCCATAAAGGGTACACCTGAAACTTATGAGAACTGACAGTTTCTGTCTACATACCTGAAAACTGGCAATGGTTCTTGATAAACAGGAAGAATTTAAAAGCTATGCTCCATTCTTTACAGTGCAAGTAGAAAGTAAGTATGAGAAAGTAACCCTGCTTAAGATTTCAAACTGATTTGAGTTTAGACCAGTGCAAGGATAGCAGAATTGTCTTCTTTGTGCTCAGCTACAGTTTCATATGTTATATTTTGCATTTGACTTGTATGGTTTTTATTATTCCTTGACATTAAAGAACTTTACAGGAGATGGTAACTGAGAAAGACTACCAAAGAATGAGAATGAGGAGGGGAAAAAAGCATAATCATCAAATAAAGACTGTAAAGTGTGTGTAAACAAATAAAGCCTCTATTTTGTCATGTGTTTTCCCGCCATCCTAAGTTTGGGAAAATAAAAAGTCTTTTAGTCTTTTTGGATTATTCATTACAGCTTACAGTCTTGATTTGTACTGGCTAAAACTTGGGGTGGAATATTTAATTTTCTGTGCCAAATGACAAGACTTTCCAAATAAAGAAAACCAACAATAGTAACGTTTTAAGAAAACTCTATATCCATAAGCCATTCACTAAATACTAGAAAGCTGTATTTTGGATCAGTAGTGAGAAGCAGACACCAGTCCCTGAAGAATGCTTGGTGGCAAATACTTTCTTTATTCTACCATGAAGAAAAAAATATTTGGCTTGTATGTTGAAGAGTTATATGAATCTGTATAACTGCTCTTTCTGACACTTTTAAGATGGTTGACTGGAAAGATGTTGTCATGAGTACATGTCTAGGCTTGAATTTTCAAGAGCAGTGTATGCTACTGATCTTGAGCTCAGTAAAAGGTTTTTCATTAATCAGAATATAGCATGACCACCACGGGATAAGTGCTGAGGCATTAATAGTTTTCTTGGTGATCACAGATACTTGATAGAACAGGAAATATACCACATTAAATAGACAAAAAAAAGAAATGCCCACATCCTACTCTGACATCTCTTTATACCATTCTGTACTGCAACACAATTTATTTGTGCTAAATTAAGGAATATGCAATTTTATTTGGTTGTAAGAATGCAATATGCAGCTTTCATCTGTTACCTGGATGTAGAATTCCTTAAAATATATTAAAATATTTGATACTCTTTCTTTTTTTAAACTGTTTCATACACAACCCTTTAATGGCATTATAACCATTGCTTAAAGAATATTAATTCAAAATTAATAGAGAAATCCAGAGGAAAAGTGAATAACAGATGTATAAAAATAATTGTGCACTGATTTTTTTCTTAAACTCTGATTTAAATACACCATCTTTTCACCATAAAGCTTCAGCAGAACTATATGTTTGTTTACTTTGGTTATTTATAAGAAATAAATTTCACAGTAAATGTTGAGGATGTAGACAGGATTAGGGAAATAAATTAAAAAAACCCCAAACAAACAACAGAAGCTCAAGATTTTATCATAAGACTGAAACTTCCATAACCTTAACATATGGGGTATAGTGTGGGAGAGACACCAATCAAAGAGCTATTAATCTATTACTCTCAAAGCTTTGAAGAGAAGTGAAAACGATCTTCAGACTGTTCTTAGTGGCATTTCCAACTTATTCTAATCCAGGCTGTATTGAAATTCTCAGTATTCTCAGATAAGAGCTATTTGAGCACCACTTGGCCTTTCATGTATTTTCCACAACAGTTTCAGTAGTTAAAACTTGGTAAGCAAAACTGTTAGAGATGATACACACAGAATGCAAAGAGAATTGCTCTCATATCAGCATTGGTTCAGCCAGGCTAAAAGGATGAAAAATGTTGGAAGCTGAGAGTTGTGTACATAAGAAAGATGATTTCCAAATAAGAAATTGCACCATAGAATAGAATAGAATAGAATAGAATAGAATAGAATAGAATAGAATAGAATAGAATAGAATAGAATAGAATAGAATAGAATAGAATAGAATAGAATAGAATAGAATAGAATAGAATAGAATAGATATTTCAGTAACTATCTTAAAAGATTATAATGTACTCGTAAATAGATTATACATATTGAAGTGTTTTGCAGTTACAGACATGCTTGAGTCATAGAGATTACTCAAATCAGTCCTGAGGACTGAGTTTCTGCTTTCTAATGCTGATTTTGTATCAGCATGATAATATTGATTTCACAAAAGGTCAGAAAGTTATGCATTGCAACAGCAGAGAATTAAGTGTAATTTTTAATTTTTTTAACTTCTGGGGTGTAAAAGTTAGTCTTGAATGGATACTCTTGTGCCCACTCCAAGTCTAATGCTCTATGTACATACAGTGGAGGAGATGTCATCTCTGAAAGGTCAGTGGATCTGGTCCCCAAAGTGGCCAGACAATATACTGTCCTTTTCAGCCAGCATAGATTAATTAAGTAGCCTTTTCTCAGTGAAAAGCTGTTCTTTTGGTGTGCCTCTTCACTCCCTTGTGTGATGATGCTATGGCTGCTTCTCTTTTAGGCAGAAGAACAGTTGAATTTTCATAAGTCTATTGAGTAGGTCTACAGAGGTAAGTATTTCTCACATTTAAACATAAGCCACGGGCTGATAGTACAATACAAGAAATGGGCTTTCTTTTAATGACATTTCCTATCATTTTAAAAAATGTGTAAAATTCCTATACGATTTCAGTTTTATAAAAATACTTCCGTAGTGCAACACAGGAGCTAGCATTTTATTTGATACTTTGAAAACGTTTATACAGAATCAGTACTGCTGCCCTTCAGAATCAGAGAATGAACAGGTTGGAAGAGACCCACCGGATCATAGAGTCCAACCATTCCCATCAATCACTAACCCATGTCCCTCAGCACCTTGTCAACCCGTCCCTTAAACCCCTCCAGGGAAGGGGACTCAACCCCCTCCCTGGGCAGCCTCTAACAGTGCCCAATGACCCTTTCCATGAAAAATTTTCTCCTAATGTCCAGCCTAAACCTCCCCTGGCAATGGTGTAGCTAAAGAATGCTTATAAAGTTTTCTTCTTCTGTGTGTGCGTGGCAGGGAAATTCTGCTAATACTTGTAACCAGTTGCCCAGAATCGGCTTAATTTTCTTCAGCTTCACTTTCCTTCTCTTTAATCTTTGCATCTTCAATATCCCAGCAGGTATTTCATATTTACAATCCAACAAAACAACTGGGTTTTTTTTCACATCTTTCTACACAGCAGACATAAAATGAAATTATTTTCACCCTTCAGCAGTTCTGGTCTTTCAGCAGTGTTGTAGAGTAGAAACAGGGTACTTGCACTTTACTATTCAGTAAAGGCTAACTAAGTGTGTTTGAAGTACTCTAAGGTTGAGTGACCTTCAATGACTTATGCATATAGATTATCAAACATCATAGCTGAACTAACAGACCATGAACATTGTCCGATTCCTTTCAGGCTAAATAGTGCAGATAATCATAATTATTCTGGGCACCCGGGTCAAAAGAACTGCTCATCACTTTTCTGGCTTACTGAAGAATCTTTTAAAGCACTAAATGACACATCATCCTTGTCAGCGTGTTATAAAGGAATTAAGTGAAGCAAGTTCTAGAAAAGATTTTTGACAGTGCATATCTGATATGTCTGTCCTTTCAGTCATATCTCCTCCTTTTTTTAATGCAGATTACAACTCTGTCACTCAGATGGTTTATTTTGTAGTGAGCTAGTTTTCTTCTCTAGTGCAATTGTTTCCATTAATCTAAATAGACAGTTTAAGAGGTAATTAATTGATGCATGAGGTTTATTCACTGTAGGTGAACAACACTACCACATTTTCCAATTTATGGAAAAAAATGAGTACAACATGCTAATTATTTCTCTCATCAGATTCTACTTTCTAAATGTATTACTAAACAGCTTGTGTCAGGAAAGTTCCCTACCTATAGCCTGCTTTGCATGCAATTTCATATTAGCTTACATTAGCAAAGAGGACTTGATAATACATCAGGCAGATATTTTCCAGTGGATCATAATTAATTGGAGTACATCAGGAAAAAAATACCTTTTTAGCTCTTATTTATTGTTTCTAAATTCTCATTAGTATGTGTTAGTAAGATGATTCAAAATAATGTATATATAGTTTTATATACATATATATACACACCTATATACACACATAATAAGATTGTCAGACTCGGGGTAAATATATGATGGATTCAATGTTTTTAAGATGTTCCTGAGGTTAACATAGGAAGTTTAGAATGGAGTCCTTAATTAAATGTGTTTCAGCAATGGTTTGAAAGAAGAGGGGTGGTTATAAAACAGAAGAAAGAAGGATGTAGTCTAGAGCAGCAGTAAAACATTATTCTGCTAAATGAAAATTTGAAAGCATGGATGAAATCACAAACTGACTGGCCAATTCTTTTCATTTGTATTCTCTGCCTCCTGAGTTGTGGCATGAGTATAATGGAATCTACATATGCACAACTGAGCAAAAATCTCTCTGACAAACCTAAAATTAACACTTAAATCAGTGTTTAGGTGAATGTATATGTACTTAAATTTGTAGAACTAAAAGCATTAAATTTATAAGGACTAATAGAGTGAAGTAATAATCATGAATCTAAAGGCAGAAGCCTTTAGATAACAGAGGATAACAGTTCTGTGTACAGAAGGAATCATTAGGTATTATATTTTGCTTGCACATCTGGATAGTGCATGCTAAAATCTTTGATGAACTGACTGCAAAAAAATTACTGTACTTCTGAATGAATAAAACATTTCGTGTTATGTTTACAGTTCTATTTTTAAGAAAACAGCATGCCATGAATTTGTTCAGTGCAGTGCTCAAATCATAGAATCATAGAATAACTTGTTGGAAGAGACCTACCGGATCATCGAGTCCAGCCATTCCCATCAATCACTAAACCACGTCCCTCAGCACCTCATCCACCCGTCCCTTAAACCCCTCCAGGGAAGGTGACTCAACCCCCTCCCTGAGCAGCCTCAGCCATTGCCCAATGACCCCTTCTGTGAAAAACTTTTTCCTAATGTCCAGCCTAAACCTCCCCTGGTGGAGCTTGAGGCCATTTCCCCTTGTCCTGTCTCAACGGTACCAACCTGTATCTTACTCTCCCTGCACAGAATCAAGGCTGTGCAAAGTGTGATTTTGCAACACATCCATATCTTTTGGATTAAATCCAAAGTTCCTGCTGTCAGCACATCCTGATGTGGAGCCTACCAAACAGCTCTATAAAGACAACGACAGCGGCTGCTGCCTCGTGCTCTCTGCGATGCGCTATAACTAAAGACCTTCTCCCTGACAGCATTCATGATATTCCTCTGTGCAGGCAAACACTGTAGATATAGAGAACCCAGGACGCAACCTTTGGAAGAATCTTCCAGATAAATAAATTACCTTTGACGGTCTCAATTCCTCTTACACTTCCAAAGACAAGTCGAATGTTGGAGCATGAAATGCTCTGATACTGTGAAGTTTATACTGTATAAACTGTGAACTCTATTTGAAAATAAACTTTTTAATTAAAATTGGCATTTGTGGACCTCCAGCTGGTGAAGGCTGTCTTGCTGACGTGTGACATCACTCCTGACACCCACAGTATGGTAGCTCATTGTCAGACTTCGTGCCAGGTCTTTGCAATGCCAGTGCCTCAGACATTTCCATCTCCACAAACTGGTGCCGAACAGCAGGAGGCTTGCAAAGGCATTATTTCACTGTTTATACAAAACAGGCTCTTCCTCACTCTGAGAATAATCTTTGTATTTTATTAAGGAATGATCTTGACTTTCAATTCTGTGCAGAAGTTAACCAGACTCCTGTAACAATAGTGATAGTTGTTTTTCTGGAGCAGCCTTCACATCAACACCATGGAAAGTGATTTGGCATTGTAATATAATAATGCTGCTTTAGAGAAGCCCATAGATAACACAATATTAATGACAATGGCTCAGGTTCTCTCACACAATCTGCCTGGCTGAGAAGTCTACTTTATTGTAAAGGGACTAGATTCTTTTGTCCTAACGAGTGTCAGATGCATGCAAGGAAGAACCATAAGCAAGTGAAAATTCTGGTTCTGCCTTTGTGTTCAGCTGCTAGTGGACACAGGAAAAGATATTGCAGAAACTGAGAGCCAAAACCTGAGACAAAGCTTCATAAGCAATATAAAATTCTGATTTTGCTCAGTCTTAAATGGAAGAATAATTTTTTTTTATATGCTGTATATGTTTTTGTAGTTTCAGGAGACAATATTCATTATGTTGTAACATCAGCTTTACTTAAGAGAGATTTCAGAACGAATATTAAGGGTTCTATTTTAAACACTATTAATAACTCGGTATTAAGGTTATTTGTTCAGTGGGTGACAGTGGTACTGCCCCTCCCTATTCTCTATTAAATGAGCGTGAAATAAGACCGTTTGTGCATCACAGTTCTCACAGTATAAGTTGCTATTGATCAACTCTGAATACAATGGGTCATCTTGATCTTTACTAAAGAGCTTTACACTAATCTTTTCTAGCTTGTATCAACAAATGTTAGGTATAACTATGAAATAGCAAGCTTTAAATAATTATAATGTTGTATAATGTTGCTGTTTAAATAGTATGTTTACACCTTTAGTGAACTCTTCTGGCTATGGAGTTTTTCACCTTCATAAAAGCTATCCTTGAGGCAGGTAGCAAAAAAGTTGTTCCCCATAATATGAAAAGTCTTCCAAGGGGAGTGGAGGAGTCCTGGTAAAGACCATCTATTGCAATTTCTACTAACCTTTTAATGCCTTCAATGGTGCCCTGATACAAATAGGAAGAATAAGATAATTACACCAGCTTGAAGGCTGGCAGTGTAAATAAATCTTTGTAATGATTAGCTGTGTCCTTAGAGTTAAAAATAACAATGACATGTTTTTTTAATTAGTTATTTGTTTTAGTAACTTATTTATGTAAAGCAGGAACACATCAGAAATCAATTCTGGCCCATTATCTGTTTCAAAATATTGTGTTGTGATGGCAGGGAATGGAAGGAAAATGAATTAATTTTAATTTGAGAGATCACAATCTTTATCTGGGAAGCTATGAAACATTTTTCTTGCTGAAGGAAGCATGCATGTCTGACAATAGTAAGAGAACTGGGTACCCAGGACAGTAAGGTGGAGTTTGCCATCCACCTCAGCTTACCACTCACCTCTGACAACCTGCAAATGCACAAGGTGCTTAGCGATACCTAATGCTGTCATTGCTGAAGCAGTTAGAAGATGTAATATAATGAAAAGCAACGCTAGGCAAACTTTCTTATTTGCATCATATTAAATCAGATTAGAAATTCTTATGTAGATGTAAGAGGGAAAGTGGAGAATTTGAAATTAGAAGCAAGTGTCCTAAACCCATTCCTGTTCAAGTGAAGGGCCAAGCAGAATAACTAAATAAATCAGTCTCCTGAGCTTTTCACGTCCATCCATAGAAATGACTACTTTTGTCCATGCTCTGTACTGCAGAGTTAAGTTGTGGGCCTAAGGTGAAGGATGCCTATTAGAAATCAATAAAACACCACCAGTGCAGGAGGGAGAGATGCAAATGCCTGAAGATAAGATAAGCTTGTCTTTTGGAACACTTCATGCATTATTTATTGCTGCCAGTCATGGCTTCTGATTCTTTAAGGGTGTTAAGGAGATTCCTCAGGCCCTTTTGGAAAATCTTGCAGTCTGCTGATGTAGGAAAGGACAATTCCTTCTGCAAGTAGTAGGAACAGTTGAGACTCACTGATTAGATATGTATGCTAACACACTTAGGCAAATCAAATCACTTCAGTGCAGCATCTTCCCTAGTGTTCACTTCTGATAGGCAGGACCTTCTTCATCCAAATAATAGCGTTTTCTGAAGAAAATAATTTATTTTAAATTCTGTGGAAGTTCAGAAACTTTTTGGAGAAGTTCTTTGTTGGAGAAGAGAGTATTTCTTCAAAACAAAGCTTTAAAATTTTCCCCTTTCCTCATCTAGAGACCCCTGAAATTAATCATTTCTCTCCCTTCTCTTCTTCAAATCAAACTGTACTACAGTCAGAATATATTAGAGAAAAGTGAAGCATTTACTAGAACAAATAATAGCAAACCAATATGCACTTCATTTATTAAAAAAAATTCTTATTCTGCTACTACTTTTCTCAGACATTTGATCTTAATAATATTGACATAAGCCTTTTCTATTTGAAATGAAAATTAATGACCCCATTAGAATCAAAACTGCTCTATTCATTAGAAGGTGCATGTGTCAAAAATGAAGCTTTCTTTCTGGACTGCTGTTTGTTTTCTGTAACTATAAACAAATAATGGCATGAGCCGCTTTGTCTTGCATTAATTTTTTTGAAAACTTACCCTGGTGACTTTAATCATTAATTAGACTCCAATAAAAGGTACTTAAATTGTTTTTAAAAAGGAGTTGCACTTTGTTGACTTTAATTAAGCTTATATAAACTTGTACACATGGGGACTTTCAAGAGAAAAATGAATTTATAAAGGTGGCAATTTTTCTTAAAATTCACATAACACTAATCAAAATGACATTGATTTGCTCATATAGCAGCTAGTACCTGAAACTTCCATTCTTGAGCTACTTGGGATTATGAAGTTTTCTTGGTGTAAAACTCTTAATTGGCTTTTCATACCCAAGAATCTGCATCACAACAAGAACAAGCTCATTTCCAAACCAGGCAACCTTTCAGCTACTAGTCTGGTTAGCAGCAGTAATATTTATTTTCAAGAACCTGATGCAATATAGAGCAATATCTGCTGGACCATTAGGCATTAGAAATCAGACCTCTGTCTTTAATCTGTCTTGCACTCTTTTTATCTCAGCTTCTTCCTCTATGATCCAAGTACTGTTACATGCTTGAAAACAATACAGTTGCAATATAACTGGATTTCATTTTTTCCTGAAATACAGAGAAACAGGGAGCAGAATTGTAAACCTTCTGCTTGCAGAAATGAAAATTCTGTGGAAGAGATCCTGATCTGAAGACCCTATGCACATCCCTTTCCTGTTATGCCAGAAGCCTGAGTTTTAAATTATTTGTAAAGAATTTTTGCTTTTAAAATAGCCACTTGTAGCCATGCACAGTAGTTATTAGTAACAGAGGCTGCACTAGAAGAAATGGAAGTGTGAAACAGGCTAAATAAGGCTTTTTGTTCTCTTGCTAGACATACCAGCAAAATCTCCTGTAAATACATCTCTGAAGTACATATTCTATGCCCAGTACGCAAAAATATTTGCTTTAGTTACTACACTTTAAACTGAGAGCACTGGAAACTGTGGGAAGAAGTCTCAGCAAGATACACAGCTAATTTGCTGTCATTGCTTGGTTTGCATCAAGAGAAATGACTTGGTAGCTGTACAAAGCATAAATAATGTAGGTGATAAACTCACATAACTTGAGCTCAATGAGGACTCAAACAGCTGGTAAAGTATTCTTGAAACTTATGAGATTTCTATAACCTCATAACCTTTCAAAACACTGAACCTTTTGAATAACCTTTCAAAAAAAACCTTGTTCTTAAACAAAAACCAAAGGTGTTACAAGCTGATTCTTGTTTCAACTAAAAAAGGCTTTATCTTGTTCAGTTGCTGGCATTAGAAGCAATCTTCTTTTGGCATCTAATCAGAATATAATTTCAATTGTCTGTGTCTGCTCTTCTTCCACTCGGCTTTCTGTGACAATATTGTATGCTAGGAAGTTTTGGGTTATCAGAATAGAGCAGAGAGCTCTGGCAGGACAAATCCTTGGCAGTTGCAGGGGTTTACACTGGGCAAGTTCGAACTCTGCTGCATGTCTTGTTTGATTAAATGAGAAACTTGTGGGAAACACATGGCTAGTGCCCCCAGAGGTGCCTTTTCAATTTCCCAATCAAAGCTGATGAAATTAGAATTGGCTATCAAATCCTTCTTGTAAACTTGCATCATTCTTTGCTAATTTCCTTCTAGTGGCCCCTTGAGAGATGCAGATAGTCCAAATGCTGCATATTAAACTTTAATTACTGATTTCTGTTATGAGGGTGAAGATAACACTCAGAGATAGCTGCATCATAGCTTGCCAGCTCCTCATGCTGAAAACCACCCATAAAGTAAATGAAAAATGAGTCAGCAGACTAGCACCAGTTTCTGTCAGTGCATGCTGCACCTTCAGCTCCACAGTAGGATGCCAGCTGGTCTTCTGTTAACAGTAAATTGTACATTTTCATTTATTTATAAGAGTCATTAATCTGGTGGGTTGAATGCAATTTTCTTTCTGAAAAAGAGCGTACAGAGATTAGCATCATCCATGCAGACACAACAGATAGTTTATAAAAAATTTCACACTGCAAAATCTACAACAGCAGTGCAGTTACATGGGGTTTGAAGGATTTGACTCATATTGCATAAAGGAGGAATTCCTAAATCAACACTGCTTGCCTTATTTATTTACTTCCCTTAAGGAAAAAATCCTGTGATTTCAGGTAAAATGCTTTTACCACTGCATTCCTGACCTGGAAATACTTTCTATTCTATGCAAAATTTTTACACAGGACTTCTGGACCATGATAACCTTGCTAAATGAAGTGAGACTAGAGTTTTTACTTGAAATGACTCCATATTTGCCAGTCTGGAGCAGTTATATGTGGATTTACTGAAATGAGGCAATGTGTCTTAACCAGCAGATAAGTTTAGGAGGGGAATGGCAACACTCATGCCAGTGTTTCACAAATTTGTGCTGTAAGTGTTCTAACAAGGGGCAGGCAAGAGATTTGCACCTTTATAGAATTAGAATGGTACAATATGGTTGGACTCGACGATCCAGTGGGTCTCTTCCAACCTGGTTATTCTGTGATTCTGTGAATATTTTCTTTTTCTAGTACCTTTTTTTGCTATTTCTGTTACCCATCTCCTCTGAATTTGTTTGACTGTGCTACTGCCCATTTTGTTGTTCTTCCTTTTTATGAGACCTGCCTGAACTGTCAGCATGTTATGTTCATATACTCTATAGTGTATTTTGGCACTAGAGCAATTGGTCTGAGATAATAGAGTCTTACACTTCTCAAACAGCATGGAGTTATTATCATATACCAATTGTAATTTTTCTTCTCTTTTTCTCCTTAGCTAAATAAATGGGATTTAATAGGAAAATCCTGTCCTTACAAGGAAATTCTGACAGCCTAGCACCTACTTTGCTGGAAAATAACTTCAGATTGATAGGCTGCTTTGGGCTGGTAAAGGATCTATTGGGCTATAGAAACCACCAGGTGTAAGGACAGGTATTGCACAGCTCCCTTGGCTGCAGTGGAAAAACAAAGGAAGCTACAGGACCGATGCTGTTTTAATACTCTTGTTCATTTTGTCAGTCATTACAGCATGTGTTTACAGGAGTGTTAAAGCAAATATATCATTCTAGGAGTTGAGATGGGGAATTGTCTGCTTGCTTTGACATTTTCAAAGTCAATGTGTGAAGCTGGCATAGCATTTCACGAGAATCCAGTGCATTGTATGTGATAAGTGGTTACAAGAAGTACAAATCCCGCAAGCAGATTCAAATAGCTGAAAGTATGATCACATTTTGCAGTTACTATATTTAAAAAAATATTAACCATTTCATTTTAATGGCCTAGCCTGCAGCAAACTAGCATTCTGCTGACCATCTACTTTGAAGTTCCTTTCCTCTGATTTTCTGTGCTGTCTTCTCTTTAATGGGATGTCAGATTGAAGGTTTTAGTTTTCTTTCCTTGGTGATGTTTTTTTCTGGACATCTGTGTAAGGCTTGAGTTTATTTCTAAATTTCTGTTTATTTAGACTATTTCATAAATTGTTTTGTATTTTTAACACCTACATTTTTGATGCTATGGGCACTGCTTTAACTTAGAAAATCAGTTTTAGAACTTCAATTAAAAGTAGAAATGGGTGAATAGTTTTAAAAATTACAAAATGCTGCTGAAACAAGTGTGTATTTTATACATCAAGCTAATAGGTTTTCAATTTGCTAAATATGCTCTATGTTTGCTTTTAATTGTATAACCCCAAATATCACACTTGTCTTCATTAAAATTTGTTAGTTCACTTACTCAAAGAAATTCTTCTAAGTTTCTCCACTAAATATTCACTGTTTTGGACTATGAAACTAATTATTTCCTTAAACCTAATGCTTTCATCATTCATTGTATACTAAGTAGGTAAAGTTATTTTCAATATATTTCCTGGTCTGCCTCTCTTTTATTTTTGTTTGTTTGTTTGTTTTTCTTACTTTTAAGATAGTTCAAGCTTATACCATTAAAGCATACCAGAAAAGTAAGTCACCAAAATGTTTGGAGTGTTGTATAATGGACTGTTTATATTTATGTAGTGGAATGGAGGAAATATTCGATCCAAACTAGAAAAATACTTGTGAAGTTGAATTACAGAATGCTTATATCTGAATCATAGGGCACTTGTAGAAGTGGGAGCTTACATTTTCCTGCATTTAGGGGACACTGTCAATCCAAATATCAATCAGAGTTGCAGGCAGTGGATGTGAGCCTGCTTCAGATAGTGCTCCTGCCTTATCCAGGTATCTCTTGTCTCATTCTTCCTGCTGCTGTATGAAATCTCACAACATTAGAACAAAGAACCTGACTAAGGTCTTAATTTCAGGAATGGATTGAATTGTATGTTTGATCTGATGTCTATGTGCCGTACTGCAAAGCAGGTTTCAATTTAATGCAAAACCTGTGGTGTACTGTACTATATAATTTGCTGTTTCCTCTAGTTCTGCTGAATTTACTCTCTTTTGCTACAGTTAATAGTCATGTGGTCAGTTTGTTTGGCTGTTTTGCTCTGAGTTTAGACCAGTTTCAAATATACTTTAGAGTTTTACTCATTGTTGAGTAGAATGAGAAAATGTACTCACACTGTAAAATCATCACCAGTTTGCTTTCAAAGCAAACAGTTTTTTCAAGCATTTTTAATGCGTTTGTAACAACTAGAGGTCATATTATGCCTATACTAAATGAAAAGGACAAAGTCACAGTGGTGTCATGTTAAGTATATTTCATAAATATATTGGTATTATTATACTTGTTTGATGTTTTCTGAAACTTCTGGGCTTTTCAATTAAATTACTTCCATTTCCAAATTCAGTTATTTGTGGATTTTCATTTTGGTCAATTATGAATTCATCATTTCTTGGCATGCCTAAGTAGAGATTTTTTTGGGGGGGGTTATTTTACATAAGTCAGAATCAATGAAACCCCTAACTGCCCACTTTATCGTTTTCTAGGTTTTCTAGTAAGATGGGTGGGCATAATTCACTGCAGTTTTGGGAATAAGATCGTATTTTATTCAGCTGTGTTGGTGTTTAACAATCTGTCATGTTTTCATTAAACAGGCATCTTACACAGAAGTTCTGGTGTTAGAGTTAACCATAATTGTATTTCACATTGTAGGAAAGCTTGCTGTGACTTAAAAGCCTAGCATATCTTACTGATATCTTTCATTAGTAGTATTTGCCTCTTGCAAACTACCTTGCTAGTCTGTTTCTCTAAAGTAGGGTTGGTGCTTACTTTATTTGTGCCTTATTTACAGTCACAGCCAAAAGGAAATAACCCATTGCAACTCTAAATTTCCATTATGGATTCAAGAAAAGATTAAAGAGTATAGAACAAAAACATATAAACAAAAAAATCCCACGCAAAACAGGGCACTTCTGAGAGCTTGTAGCAGAGTAAATCAGCCATCTGTTTTGTGATGACATCTTGAGTGGATGAGCTAGTTTAGGGAGTGTGTAGAAATACTTCATGTTTGAAACAGTTCCACTGTTTTTTTCCATTTAAGATTTATGAAGTAATCACTGGGCAATGTAATGTAACCATGGTACTATGATACCATGCGATGCCATTACAACAACAACGAAAAGTCTTATGGATAGATTGAAAGAGATTTAATTAAAATAAAACTAGCTATTGCCTACAATTAGTGTTGTGCTAGGTATTCTTTGGATGTTCACATTTAATAAGCAATCTGCCGTGCTTATATACCATGATACACAGCACATGTAATACTTGAAGTCATTACATTTTTGCATTCAAGGAACACACAAGGAGTAGAGCACAGCTTTTCTTCTGTGGGATCTCTTATGTAAAAGACAAGACTTCATGAGGCAGGACAATCTCAACCAATATTTGCTCAATGATTCTTGTATTATACCCTGAAGTTGATGAGAATATTAACATTATTATTCATGTTCTGACAAAGACCACTGCAGGAAACATGGAATTAAGACTAATAGGCTGAAATAGAGAAAACTGGATGCACAAGAGACCCCAGAGAATGGAATATCTTTCAATATTTTTCCTCACTAGTTTGGCTTATTTCCCACAAGGAAAGCAGCACGAATCTTTGACAACAGAACTCTTCCTTAACTGTGTCTGAAAACAAGAGCCACATTCCCGTCATGAGAAGTGCTCTGCTTCTGAGCTTGACCATTTTGTCAGCTCAAATATGTTTGCTGATTGCAGATTTCTTTTAATCTGGCAGATGGATCTCATCTGCCTAGGGCATGGTATAGGACATGGAAGAACTCAGTTTTGAATTTTATGCTAAAAAAAAAGGCAGTGTAATCACCAGTGGAATTCGGTGACTTCTCATTATGCTTTTGACTCCAGACTTCTTACGAAGACACTCTTGCAAGTATGAACTTAACAAAAAGGCTCACTTCTGTAAACATAAACACTATTTTATTTGAAACTTAGAGAATGTTGGGGCAGGTAGAGTTGCAGGTGGAACGCCCAGAGGCAATGCTTTTTTATGAGCTTTCTCCCCCAGGGACTATATAAAATGCTGATATTTATATTTTTAAGTTATTAGAGCTGTGAAACTGAAATAGACCTTTAGCTGTAAATATGGCTGATGTTTATGGGTATCAGCTAAAGAAATAAGTATCTCCTTTTCATAAAGTATCTGTAATTTGTGCTGGCTTTTTTATTTTTAGGTATACATTTACAGAAAACTTAATTTGAATGTTATCAAGATGAGTCAGTAAGACCCTGAACTCTCGCATTGCTCCAGCTTACATTAAATTTCTCTTCCCAAAGAACAGACACATGCAACATCAGGAGTTGTTTGGTGAGGTTTTTTTTTAAAAAAAAAAAACAACAGAGTTGGGGTTTTGCCAATTTTGGTCTTGCATAGTGCTGGAATGGTTCAGAAACATGAATCCCTCATTCAGCAATCTGATTGGCATTCTACATTTATAAATATTACAGGATGTGAACTAAAACGCCATTAATGGTGTAAGAAAACTGTTACTCAGTTCTCCACTATGGAAAATGTATGCAGTCTTGACAATTCTTGTGTGTTTTTCAGTAGTTACCTGATTCTACTAGTCATCTAAGAGGAAAAAGCTCTTTGTATCATTAGAAGTAAAAGTTGCTACAGCATGTAGTCATCAGAGGTTTTTCCATGAATATGTGTACGTTAGTTTTTAAAGTGTATACTTATGTGTTGTGGAACAGTTACTTTTAAACAGTCTTTTCTGAGCTAATGTGTACTAAAAGGCTGCTTAATGTTACCCAAATGCAAGTTACAAGCAGTTTTTCCTCTTAGTGAGGGTGTTTTGTAAAATTTTGCATTTTAAAAAAATCTTCGTATATTTGTTTACTACTGTCTGGTGAGGAAAAACTTTTGCCCAAAATATACGATTGTACTTGGACAGAAGGAAAATTTAAATTTTTACAGAAGCATTTCTTAAGTCAGCTCATTGTTGATGATGATTTCCCCACACACAGACTTCTCTGCCACAAATTTCAATTGTGTCCTGTTTTCATTCTCTTATTAAAAGTTATGCCGTGGTCTACAGATACTATGAACTGAAAATAGGGAAAATGGAAGCTGGGGGATGGGCAATAAAACTATCCCTACATCAATAAGTCACTTCACAGAAATATTTGTTATGAACAGAAATTGCTATTGCTCTGCACTAGGAAATATTACTCTGGGAAATAAATAAACTTAAATTGGAGATTATTATGTGATACTACATTTCATGAAGCTTGCTGTGGCAGATCAAAAAATGCTAATCACATGAAACAAGAATAGAGTCTTACTAACAAGACAAGGATAAAAATGCCTCTAGAAAAGCTGTAGTGGGAAGTGCTTCCCCACACCCACCCCCAACATTTACAGTCCACATTATTCTGCCCACTGTTTATAATGCCTGGATGTCTTTCGCCAAGAGCACAGTGAGGTGCAAAGGAAGTTTGATACTGCTGATGAAGAGCTGTGGCACAGCTGTCCTGTCTTATAAAAGTACCCTAAGCTCTAGCCATGTGCATGTCGTGTTGGGCTACGAGAAAACATACCTTAGATCTTGGCCTATGTCCTATTGCATGGGCAAGCTGCTTAATTTCTGCTGATGCTTATCTTTTTCTACATGGAAACAAAATATTTGACTCCTTTAAAACTTGTTTTAATCTGCCTTTTTTTAATTTATTTTTCCACAGCTCTCGCAGCACTGTGAGCTGTAGATTCGAAGTATTAATAATTTAAATCTCTCCAAAATTTAGTAAAGCCTAGATGTGTATATGTGGAGCTTAGGTTTAATGGTAGAGTTAGCAGTGCTAGGTTAAGGGTTGGACTTCATGATCTTAAAGGTTTTTTCCAACCTAAAAGATTTTGTGATTCTAAAGCTCTGTGGGATGTGCATTTAGTTTTGTTTATAGTAGAGATCTGGTAGAATTAATATTTCTTTCCAATTAAGAGAAGGATAACTTGAATATTTTTTTTTCCCTTTCATCTTTTGCCTTTTCAGTCTCTGTTACTGGTGCTGATGTCCCATGGAATACAGAATGTGTAGGAATCTCATATCAGCACCATGAATAGTGTCGGGAGTCAAGGGACATTCCAGGGAGCAGAGGTTACCCCTTAACCATCGCTCTGGTGTTCACACCGTCTGCCCATTCACCTTGTGGTGAGCTAACCCTTCTCAGCTGTGACTTTGTCCATGAGATCAGCTAAGTATAAGGATGTCCACCTTTCATATTCTGTAAACAGATAATATGGATAAGAGGGAATTTTGCATTCTTAAAACATGTGAAAATACGTGTGTAACAGGTGAGAAATAGATTTTTGCTGCTTCAGCCAGAAAACTGATGAAATAATTACTTCACAGAGCTGAGCCTTTATTCTTACATTAAGTATATCAGAACCTTGCATAAGGTGCTTTTTAAAAAAATAAAATTATAAACTTAGGTGACCTATGTTCAAAAAATGTGCTAGTTAATAATTAAAATGTGTGTTGAAACATGAATTATTGAGCTGGTTTGAGAGAAACACAATTTTCTTATGCTGAACAGCTAAGCAATATTGTTGAAGCCAGACATTCAAAATGCTGAGACTTGCTTAAAAATGCTGATTTTAAAGAAATACCCTTATGACATGTTTTCCTAATTGTCCTTTGAGATTCTTAAAGGTAATTTTTCAAACTAAATTTCTAATTTTAAATAGAAATTTAAGACTTATACAAGCACAGGAACCATAGGACAGATAACATGGCACTGCAGTTTTTTAATAGTTGATAGCAAAGTCACAGAAGAAAGTAAGTCACGGATTGAACGAGTTTGGTGATTGCCACAGAGGAGAACAGGATAACTCTTACTTCTCTGTATTTAGTTAACCACTGTAAAACTGTTGTTATTTTCCTACTCTTTGTCTACTTGACCAATGTGAGTTCACTGTCATTGGTTTGGCAGAAAGTTGCCACAGCAGAAGAGCACAATTTCATTGTTTCAGTTCTCCTAACAAAGGAGAACTACTTTTCCTTCTCCTGTCACTCTTGAATAGTGCCTGAGATAAAAGACTAGACACCCAAGGAACTGTTCTGTTGGAGGGAGGGAGAAGTGGTCTTGTAAGGTGAGTGAATACCTGAGCACCAAATTACTTCAAAGAGGCAAACATTACTGTTGTGTGACAAATCTTATCCCAAAAAAGAACTTCATATGGCAAGGACTGCTATAATTTTTGGTTGACTGGCTATTATTTGCTACCACTTGAATCTTTAAAGAGTTAACTTTTAAATAATTAGCCTTTTAAAAATTATTTGATTTTATTTGACCAAAGATTCCAGTTTCTTCCACAAAAGCGTTTGGTCAGGCAGGAATTCAAAGTAGGCAGGCGTAAGTTTGAATTTTAACGTAGCAGTTTTCTACCTCTTATTATTGTGAATACCCTTAACTTCCAGTGTTCCAACTGGAGATAGAGCAGAGCAGCTAAATCTAACTTAAAAATTCTGTTAAAGGTATGATGTGCTGAGGATGAAATACTGTGAGAGCCTTTGTAAATTAGTACTTAGATGTTCAAAGAGAGAAATTACTGTAAATACAGAGAATCTTACAATAAAGTGGAAAGCCATCTACTTTGTCTGTGACAGAAAAATATTACTGTAGTGAAAGACTTTTGCCATGGAGAGTGTGAGGTTTAGCTACAAATCCCCAGCATAATAAATGAATGCTTCCATCTCTTCAGGGCCACATATTCATATGAAGTCCTGGTAAGTACTCATGTCATACTAAGTAATATGACACATTGATACTTAGAGACTAGTTTAAAGTTCTTTGTCATTTTTTTCTTTAAAAAAACTATTCATTTCAAACCCTGTCAGACTAAACATTTAGCTCTCTTCCTTTTATTGTGCAAAGATGCCTTTGTGGTTTTCTCCAGGCTAGCCTGAGACATAAATGTGGATTTGTTAGACCTGAAAGATTTTGATTAACTAAAGTGAATGCCAGAGCTCCAGAGGTAGTTTCCTGATTTGTTCTCCACCAGTCAGCCCATACAGGTCCTAGTAAAGATTTTTCAGGAAAGAAAACTCGCAAAAGGCTAGAGAGAGAAGGTGAATTAAATTATGAACACAAAATAACTTCACAGTTTAACATTTTCATAGAAGAACAACATGAAGAGAAAGAAGAAGAAAACATTTTTGTTTTCTAATTTTTTTTTCTCCTCATTCTTTAGCATTCAGACAGAATGAACTCATTCTGCCTTTAAGCAAACAGTGCCACGCACATTAAAATTTAGCAGCAATACTGCTAGCATCTGTGTGTATGTATATATGCCTTACTGGAGAGACCTCCTAATCTTCAATTTCTTCAGTTTTGCAAAGAAAACTATGATTTAGAGATTAAAATACAGGTCATTTTAATCTTGAGCTTTTAAATTAAACACATCTGTTCCATAAAAGGAATCCTGCGTTTCTAAGTACTGTGTGACGGAAACTAAAGCAAATAGTGTTATAGATTGACACAATGTTTGAGGTGGGCAGGGACCTCTGGAGGTAGTCTAGTTCAGCCCCATGTTGAAGCATGGTTAGCTAGAGCATATTAGTTCGGACTGTGTCTCGTTGGATTTTGAGCATCCTGAAGGATGCCTCTGTGAGTCACTTGCAGCATTGTTTGACCACACTTACGGCAGCAAACTGTTTTCTTATTGCTTGAATGGAATGTCTTGTGTTTCTGTGTGTGCCCATTGCTGCTTTTTCTGTCACTGGATACCACTGAGAAGAGTCCAACTGTTGTCTTTACTCTCATTTATTAATACACGTTACGGAGAAGGCACATTACACTGTGCCTTTCTTCTCCAGGCTGATCAGTCTCAGCTTTTTCCACCATCTCTCATACCTCAGGTGCTCTGATCCCTTCACCTTCTTGGCCCTTTGCTGTGCTCACTGCAACACATATCCATGTTTCTCTCTCACTGGGAACCCCCAAACTGGACAGAGTGCTCCAGATGTGTCTCACCAAGGCAAAGCAGAAGGGAAAGGTCACCTCTAGGCAATGTTTTTCCTAATGTAGCTCAGGATGCTTTTGAACTTCTTGGCCACAAGGATACATCACTGGCTTATCGTCAGCTTACTGACCACCAGGACCTCCAGGTCTTTTTCTGCAGGACTGCTTTCAAGATAGTTAGCCTCCAATCTGTTTTGCTGCATGGAGTTATTCCTTCCCAGGTGCAGAGTTTTGCATTTCCCTTTGAATTTCATGACATTCCTCCTTGCTGAGTTCTCAAGCTTTTTGAGATCCCTCTGAATGGCACTTAAATCATCTACTGTTTCCATCATTCCCCCAAGTTATATTTCTGTAAATTTACTGAGGCTATGTGCTGTCCTATCATCTGCATAATTAGTGGAGATGTTAATTTGGTCTCAGTATCATCCCCTGCAGCACACCACCAGTGACAAGCCTCCAGGTGGAATTTGTGCTGCTGACCACTACTTTTTGAACCCAGTAGTTCATAGAATCATAGAATCACCAGGTTGGAAAAGAGCCATCACATCATCTAGTCCAATCATTCCTATCAGTTCAGGCAGTTTTCAATCCATATAACTTGTCCTTGCTCTCAGTAGCTGAAATCAGTATTAAAACTAAGCAGTGTTAGTACTGGAAAACAGAAAGCTTCTGAATATCAGTGATGCTTTTAGTCCACTATCCATGGGGACAGCTGAGGGGAAAACTTTAACTATGTTGAATAAAGCTGTATAGATTCTTGCAACACTCAGATGAAATTTTTACTTTGCAAAATGTAAACAATATCTACTATCTTGGAATAGGATAAAGCACAAAGTGAAATGTATAGTACAGTAGACTATTTCATAATATAAAAATTGTATGGAGCTTTGTAAGCACAGGAAAGTTCAACTAAGATTTTGGAGATTAATCCAAATGCAAATGACCTCAAAAACATGAAAGATTTGCTCACAGGTTGTGGCTATAAATGATTACTTCCTTTGGATGTTCTCATATGGGAAGGTAATATCTTCTGTCTCCGTGAAATTGTTCCTACTATGGAGCACAACAGAAAAGAAGAGCTGGAGAAAATTGCAAGCCAGAGAGAAAAACAATGATGCAATGAACAACAGATGTAAATAAACAAGGTTGTTCTCATTCAGGGTTACAACTAAATCCACTAAAGCCGATGGGAGCTGTTGCATTTGATGATCAGCTAGCTTTATAGTAGATCTTATGAGCTCCTATCTGCAATTCAATTTGGAAAACACTACTCTGCACTACTGCCTATGGTAAAGAATCTTGAAAAGCTTTACGTTTTAATCAAACCTCTCAGTATGCTGAAGCATATTATCCAGAAGTAAGGGTGCAAAAACAGAAAGTTTTTTGCTTTGCACTTAGAAGAAACAGCTCTAATTGTCAGAGCAATTACATTATATCAGCTGTTGAGCAGCCGGCCACCATTCCCATTTACTTTTGGTAAGATTTGGTCAGGGTCAGAAAGAGCAAAATTATCAAGAAACAAGAAGAAAAAGTACAAGTGGCTACCGTATTCTATCTGGATCGATATATTCACTTAAATTCAAATGGTGCTATTGTAAATGAATAAAATTAGTCGGAAAACTTTTATATTGCTGTGCTTTAACATGCCAGAAAATCAGAGATTCAAACAAATGCTGGTGATTGTAAAACCGTTAAATGAAAAAAGGTAAGGTTACAGGTAAGATTTATTTTATATTTTTAATATTGTACTCTTACTCAAGCTGAAGTCTTGAAGAGCTACTCACGAAAGATTGTACATCTATGTTGGTTTTAATTAATTTTACAAAATAAAATATTAAAAAAACCCAGAATTTGACTCTTCAGATCTATAAATTATGAAGAACACCTGCAAGGTTCACATGTGAAGTTTGTAAGCATATGCATAACATTGTGAGTCACAGAAGGTTATGGACACTGAAGTGATATTTACGTTATCTTTTTTCCTTGGTAGCTAACTTAAAACTTGCATTGGAAAAAGTCTATAGTTTGTTCTATTGTGTTCATTCTATAGAAAACAGCTAATTTGGAAGGTAAACTTTTTATTTAATAGATTGCAGTTTGGAAGAGATCAAAAAAGCATTGTAATTTTAAATGAACTTTCTCCACACATTTTAATACTCTGGCTTCTACTAAGAGTTAAAAAATAAACAAGGGGTGCTATATGCTATAGTCTTTTGAATCTGGTACAAGGACTCTTCCTTCTTGGCTCTTTCATTGCCAGTAATTAAGCCATCTGGTTGACAAAGGAAATTAATTCAAAGCCGTATTAATTCCTACTTTTAAATTTATTTGTGGATAACACTTCAGGAGAAAATGATGGTTGCTGGATTACCAGATCTATAATTAAGAGAATGTGTTGTTGATCATCCTATAGTACTTGTTGCAAAATTAATCATAGATGCTTAGAAACTATTGTAATGAATCTGATGTCAAAGTCTAGATAGAAAAATTTAGAAAGAGCATGAATTTCTCACAAATTTGTTTAGGTTGGTACATAGAATGAGAACAAGTGTGTAATTTCTTGAAAAAATTCTGGCTGAGCTTTCTAAGATACTTGGATAAAGTATAATAGCTGTATGTCTGTGTTCTTCACACTAGATTGCTAGGGAATTGCAGTGCAATACTTATAATGGAAGTCAGGAACATGCATTTAAGTGCTACTCAAACTACTTTTACAGTTGTTGATACTGAATACATTGGAGGGGTTAGTTTTTATGTTGTTGCTATGAAAAATCCCTAAGTTGTCACTCGATATTCCTAGTCTCCACTTGATGAAGCTGTACCTGAGTAAACAAATGTTTTGTGTAATTCTAGATGGTAAAATAGCCTCTACCGGTCATGGAAAACTCTAAGTTGTTTGGTCAACTCCACAGTATAAAGGGTACGGACAGTTTGAATCTATATGCACATTTTGAAGTTCTGATAAGCATTGCTGAGACCTGGACCCCCACCGCCTTGTTTAGCTTTGTCTGTTCCAGTTGCATATGGGAATTTCTCTTTCTCAGGAAATGAAGCCAGCTTGTAACAGAAATTTTTGGGGGAAACGTTACAAAACAAAATATGCAAGTAATTATATTGGGTATAGCATTTTATTTGAGGCATATGGCAGGAAATAGTGCAGTAACAGCAATATAGTGAAAGCAAGAATGATATCAAGCAAAATATGCTAAATACATGGCTAATAGCTGACATAGATTTTTGTGCTGTCACGTGGCTTTTTTCCCTGCTTTTTTTAGTACAAAATAAGAGTTTGAGCTTCAATTAACCTAGCAATCTCAGTATTTAAGAAGTTGTTCTTGCAGTCTCTAGGCATATCTTGAAGCTTTTAGAGGCAGAAGTGAGGAGAAATATAAATCTAGTACAAGGAAAGTGAAGAAAATAGTTATGTGGACTGGTATTATGCAGCTGGTTTGAGTTCTAGTAGTGCATGTTAGAGAGAAAATTTAATGGCAAACCCTCATCATTTTCATACATTTCCAGTGAAGGTCTGCATTTTGAAAGTTCAAGAGGCCTCTTCTGTCTCATTACAAGCATCCTGGTTTAGACTAAAATGCAAGATAAAAAAAATTGCGGTCTTATACTGCTGACCTGTATTGCTCTCCTTGCTCTTTAAGCTTGTATCTTAACTATCCTCATTAAACATTTTCACATCTCTCAAAAATCAATCAATTTGCCTAAGAATTTGGCTACTATGACAGATTTCTTTGAAAATGAAAAAAAAATTTTGATAGCAAATTGTGTTATCAGATATAAATTTTTAATATTTTTGCAGTTACATGGATTTGATCTTCCAATTGTCACTTAATCCCAGCTTTGCTGGGAAATTAAACAGAATAAAAGAAGTGGCTATTCTGACAACTACAGTGAACTGTTAAATAGAAGGGTGAGATCTATGCGGTTAGTGGTATTTTTTTGTGTATCAGATCTCTTCAAAGTGACCCTCTCCTTACTAAATTCCCCCAGGCTGAATAACATCTTGCTATCTTCTTACAAAACAGACCTCTGTTCACCCAGAGAATCGCAGAATCATGCCCCTTGACAGTATTTTGCTAATCGAACTAAGGTATCTGTTATTGAAGGAGTCAATGCATATGCTGGCTCAGCCAGCCTCTCATAGCCAATGTTTTACTGGCTCAATTATTTGAGGTGTGAGGAACAAGCAGCAATGATGTGTCTATCTTGTCCTTATTCAACTGATACAGGCTCTTCTTCAAACTCTTACACATCTGTTAATCTCTGAATGTCAGTGATTTTGCAATGTAATTTACCCTGCCACTACATTACTGTCAGTACAGTTGGTGTTAATAAGCAAAGTGGCTGTTTAATGAAACACTAATTTCTGGGCAATAAGTAATGTGTTTAGGACCCTGGACTGT
This sequence comes from Clamator glandarius, assembly GCA_033459285.1. NCBI lineage: Eukaryota > Metazoa > Chordata > Aves > Cuculiformes > Cuculidae > Clamator > Clamator glandarius. The sequence continues at coordinate 1,631,209 of JAUNZM010000032.1, forward strand.
GTTTTAGAAGACTAAGGAGGGCTATTATGCTCAGTTTGTTCCTTGTCCACCTGGATGAGCAGGCAATGATGCACGCTAAATAGTGGCACTTCCATTTGTTTTCCTAATGCACCAGAAGCTTGAAAATCTTGGTGTTCAGTTTTTTCAAAGAAGGAAAGCATTTGACCAAAGATCAAAATATTATTCAGGTATTCTGGTTGTCTAGCATTGCAAGTTTCTATTTGGTGTTTCACTGCAGGGGAGGCGGGGAGGGGAGCATGATTGGAAAGTTCTTTTTGCATCATATAGTCACTTATTTCAAGTTCTGCCAGGTCAGTGTAAAAATTAGCCAAGCACATAATTTTGTTCTTAGTGTTGAATGGGGCTTACATCACATTTAAACAGTGGTACCTGTACAAAGTGTTCTGGCACAAAACTGAGTATCACATACTGTATTATTGCATATAACTGTTTGGGTTTTTTTCCTAATCAATTCATCCCCATTAAACTACCTAAAGGGATTAATCCTTGAGGGACAGAACAGCTATAATTCTCACTGTGGAGGAGGCAACAGTATCCGTTTAGCAGTGTCCTGGAGATACCTAAGTTCATGTTTACAAAGGCAGCAAGAGCATGACCAAGTACCAGAATTCCTATTTTTGTCATGATTAGGTCTTCAGGATGGTATCAGGTATAGTCCATTCTGGCTAATTAAGGTAGAGGTAGACTTCTGATACACAACTGAGATTCAGAATCAAAAAAAAATTGGTTGCTCTGAAGCCATGGTTACTTCAGGACTTTAACATGCCGTTCTTTCAGAGGGAAGATATTTGACTGTGTAGAAAAGCTGGCAAAAGCAAAGATTCTATGGATTCCTTTAGATCTCATGAGAATGACAAGAAGCCAGCCCACCTTCCTGACTTAGCACACACAAACCATGAAGAATCAGCAGTGGCTTTTAAACCACAGATGAAAACTGCAAACTCAACCAAAAAACTTTGCAAGTAATTTGTTGGTGTTCCTGAGCCAGTAGTCTATTACTATACCCAGTGGTATCAGGATAAGTACCAAATGTGCAGCACAATGCATGCCCTCCTACACTCACAGTACTCCCTCATCCTACTCAACCAGTTAATAGTAATTAGATAATTACAGTCCATAAAATTCTTTAAAAGATGAAGATCTTGCTGCTTGGGACTCATTAGCCCTTTTTATGTATTTATTACATTTTTTATTTCTGACCACAAAGGGGATAATCTTAAAATATTCTGTTATGTGCTATATCCTGCTCATGAAGCAAAGCCTGCAAAAGCAACCTTTCTCCCAAATGTCCAATATTAGCTCTGTTTTGACTGGAAGTGACAAATAATGATAGAGAAAGGAAGCTTCCATAAAACACTTTGCATTTGATCATGGAATTTTTACTATCATTCCAAAGTAAATGGCATGTTATTTTTATATTGCTGGTAAAAATCTAGCCACTTATTCTCTATAATAAAAAAATGGTAGGCCTTAATTATGTATTCAGCTCATAACATGCTAGACTGAATATTTGCAGTAATTTTCTTCATGCAAGGTTTTATGGAACTGACATTTTTTTCATAGTTTTGGGGTTGGGATTTTGGTTGGGGTTTTGTTGAAAAAATATTAAATACTCTTTTTTTGAAGAGTTCTCTTTCAGCTGAGCTCTTGGAGGATGCTCATGTTTTCCTCCTGTCCCATTTTACTGAATGACATGTAGGAGTTTCCACACCACCAAACATTAGGCAGCTAAACAAGGAGATGTCAGTGTCTTCACAGTCCTGATAACAATAAGAAAAGATCCTCCAGAAGCTAAAGCAGAGCCAAGAGGTGCTCCTTTTGGGAGAGAAGAAGAAAATATATTTCTTGTAGATAAGCTCATTAATTTAAAGGGTAGCTCACACAATAATTGTTATGTTCTCTGTTTCTTGCTCTTCTTCTTGCACTTATGTCCCTTTTGCTAGGGAGGTGGTTATGAGCAGTGCTATGGCCGCTATTTCCCCAGCCTAAGAGAACTAGTTTATAAGGAAAGAATCGCTTGTTGTCTATTTGAAGCAGCCTTCTTATCCCAGCCCTTGGATTTTAGAGGTAAGTTACGAGGCCACCGTGGACCTAGGATTTTAGCCTTGCTTTTGATATTTGTACTAAATCTGCTTTACTGCATCTACAACTTTATTGCAGTCAGTGGGGTAGAATTAAACCATGTGGGGACTAAGTGACTTTCTGTGGCATATTCCTGCAACACAGGCTGAATCAGTTGTCTGTCTTTTGATATACTGTGATTTACGAATCACTATCTAATGGCTTTCTGTAGAACTAAAATATAACAAATGAACATAATTAAAACAATTCTATATTAAATGGTAGAAAAACAATGAAGTTAATCTGTATCTCCTTATTTAATAAAGAGCTCTCATTTGGTTTTTTTTCCAGCAGTATTAGGAGGACAGTCACATTATGGTTATGCAATCCTTAGATTATGAGCAGCAGTTACACACTTTTTGAGTGTATTTTGATAATGGATAGCATTGTTTAATGACAATGTTGTCAATATAGTTCCAGCTGTCATTGCTACCAGGCAGGAGTTGGGGGGAGTAAGGATCTAATGATAGGTTGGTGCTAAGGGGGAGATTAGATTAAAAAAATCAATAGAACACTTCTGTTTTGCAATTTTGTTTATTATGCTCTCCACTGCCTGGACTGAAAGGTTGATTGTGATTGATTCATGATCAAATGTAGGTCATTTTACAGTATGTGTCAACAGACCAAATGTTTTGTTACTTTGGGGGTGGGAATTTGGTGTCATGATTTAGCCTCCATGAGATAACATAACCAAAAAAATGAATTCTGTGATTTTTTTTTTTCTTTGACCTCCCTCGTCCTCATCAGCAGCTGTAAATCCTATAATTCCTCATGATGTTTATAATTCAGGTTTGATAACAGGTGCTGAGATAAATCAGAATTGTTTGGGAGGACTGGAAAGCCAAAGAATTGTGCTGGTTTCATAGAGCTGTTCTCAGAAAATGACTTTGTGTTATTTAAACAGCAAAAGTAATGTTGGAAATTAAAACTATTACCCAAGACAGGAACTCCCCAAGGTGGATTGTCATGCTGTTTATGTGCATGTTTATTTATCTGACTGCACACGTGTGTAGAGGAGGTGGTAGAAGCAGATCCACATTCTTTACATACAGTTTGCTCAGGATAGGAAAATCTCTGTTTGGATAAAGGTAGTTCTTTGGATGATGGCAGTATTTGGTTGTTAGTTCTTTTTCAGTAAGTAGCCAGTTCTTTTCTCTGAATTTGGTGAGGGGCCAAGAACTAAACACAGAATTTAAGGAGCAGTCTCACCAGTGCCGAGTACAGAGGGAGAATAACCTCCCTGGACCTGCTGGTCACGCCGTTTCTGATACAAGCCAAGATGCCACTGACCTTCTTGGCCACCTGGGTACGCTTCTGGCTCATGTTCAGTCGGCTGTCAACCAACACCCCCAGGACCTTCTCCTCCTGGCAGCTTTCTAGACAGACTTCTAGTCTGTAGCTGCACAGGGTTGTTGTGCCCCAAGTGTTAAACCTCATGCCATTGGTCTCTGCCCAGCTGTCCAGCCTGTTCAGATCCCTTTGCAGGCTCCCTACCCTCCAGCAGATTGACACTTCCACTCAGCTTAGTGTCATCTGCAAACTTGCTAAGGTTGCACTCGATGCCTTCATCCAGGTCATTGACAAAGACACTGAACAGAGCTGGACCCAGCAATGAGCCCTGGGGAACCCCACTTGCCACTGGCTTCTAGCCAGAGTTAACTCCATTTACCACCACTCTCTGGGCCCGGTCATCCAACCAGTTTTCCACCCAGGAGAGTGTGCGCCTGTCCAGGCCAGAGGCTGACAGTTTCCATAGCAGAATGCTGTGAGAAACTGGGTCAAGGGTTTTACTCTAGTCCAAGAAGACCACATCCACAGCCTTTCCCTCATCCAGTAAGTGGGTCACTTTGTCATAGAAGGCTATCAGGTTTGTTTGGCAAGACCTGCTTTTCATGAACCCATGTTAACTTGGCCTGATCACCTGGTTCTATTGCATGTGCTTCATGATAGCACTCAAGATCACCTGTTCCATGACTTTCCCTGGCACTGAGGTCAGGCTGACAGGCCTGTAGTTTCCTGGGTCCTCCCTGTGACCCTTCTTGTAAATGGGCACAACATCAGCCAGTCTCCAGTAGAACTTCCCCAGTCAGCACTAAAAAGCAAGCAGAATTTTTCCCTGTCCCCAGAACAATGTTCTTAACTCTTTTTCAGCTCAAGTGTGTCAGTTAAGTTTCCTTCCCAAATTGCAAGCTACTTGCTTGAAAACGGTTCATGGAATCAAATGAAGAGGGCTTAGTTAAAGCCTCATTAAACATATAGCAAAAAGATCCCAGTGCTTTAGGGCCCCAGTAGACATATGCTGTAGTTTCCCTCCTGCCTTACTCAAGCCTACCTGAGACAAGGAGGTTAACAAGAATTTACACATCTTTGTAGATCAAAATGATTGCTATGCCATCCCTCTCTTAACCTTCTGTTCCAGCCCTTGACGAATCAAAATTCATAGATATGATTACACTGAGATTTATCTCCTCAACCCTCTTTAAACTAATGAGGTGAGCCTTTAAGACCTTTGTTCGTCTCTGCTGGTTGGTACAGTACCATTATGTTGTGAGACACTACTAATATGATGATGTCAAAGTTTTGCTGTGACACATGCTTAAATTGTTTATAATCATCTGGCTTGTAACACCCATCCCTCCAAAGTGGACGCAGGACAGTTCATTGAATTGCCAGTGTTTAGGCATGTTATAATCCCCTGTTTGTCAGCAGGAAAATGGGAACAGCCAATCAGCTAAGATTGCATTCATAATCTCCCACAGTTATAGTGATAGTAAAACCAAATTGGGAATCATTTATGAACTTCCCAGCTCAATTTTAGGTGGGTGCTTGGAGAGCTCTGGAGATCACAATGGGGTTAGACTGAGTATTTTATTAAAATAGGCCTATTTCAAGTAGGCATAGTAAACACTTGTTGTCACTGAAAAGTTAGGATACCTCAGATAACTTCTGCTCTTGTAATGGCTGGTGTTCATAAGGTGGTAATGTTCTCCATCACCTGTAATTAAGAACAGAAGTGTGCACTAATCCAGAATCATCTTCCTGATGTTTCATGCAGATAGTCTTGTATTAAGATCTGTCTGGCTGTTTTTAATAAGAACTAGAAGCAAATATATTTACACATCATTCTGAGTTTGTCTGTTTCAAAGCACATAGCAGCAAAAATTTTGTGTCAGTCTTTGACCATGAGATTTACCTCCGTTCTGCAGTTCCATTGGTTAAGAAATCCCCTTACTTCTGCGAATAGTAACTTGCTCCATTTGGAAATATGTTCAGCAGTCATGTCTTAATCCATTTAAAATATGTTCTACTGATACAGCATGGTGCTAATCTTTTAATCAGTGTCATGGTATGCTCAGTCAAGGGACTTAAAAAGGCCTACATTGTATCTACATACTGAAACTCATCAAATGAACGTAATCCCAAAAAAGAATGAAACATGGTTGTGTTCAAACACTCTGATAGTCTGTGTTTAAACGAAGATGCTTACACTGTAGGCAAGCTTTAAAGCTTTTAATTCTTTTTTTATTTTTTTATGTATCAGTTTTTGTTAGTAGCTTTCAGGAATAAATAGAAAATGTATTGCCAAATTTCTTTCAAATTGTGTTTGGGAAATTGCTGGAATATTTCCTTTTCACTTTTATAAAAAAGCTAGCCTCAACAAAATGTTTCTAATTTATCAGGATGGAGGATTTGAATAAAATCAGAACAATATCTTTGGAAGAGATACCATAAAAGTTCACATTTCTCTGCTCCATTAGGCTTCAAGACTAAATAACTGAAATGAAACTAGGTTCTAAATTATAACCATGAAACTGTCTAGCTCTTTTCTGCAGTAAAGACTATTTATATGACCCTTGAGCTCTGAAAGATAAAACAGTCTCCTTTACATGTAAGATGATAATTAAAAGGAAGGAAGCCAATATCTAGACCTTTTAGGTCTGTATTCATCAGCCAGCTCAGCAGTACCAGCAGAGGTGTACAAAGCATTACCTTTGACAAACCAAGCAAAAGCAGCTCTTGAAGATTATCTATCTGATGGTAAAAACACATTCCCATGTACCGTAGCACAGCGTAAGGGTGGCAGGTACAAGAGAAAACACAGTTGGCTCATTAGAGGTTGTAGCAAACCATAAATGCATAGTAACAGGAAGGCTTTTTCCATGCCTGTTTGTTTTTTTTTTGTGTAGAATATAGACATAATCTAGTGAAAATAGGAAGTTTACAACAGATTTCATTTTTCCTCCAGATTTTAGAGCTCAGCACCTCAAGTAGTAGCATATGTTGACTGAATGGCATAATCTTGAGGACACTATTTGCTCTGAGTTAACAAACCATATTGCAGAGGACATTGTCTTTCTCACTGCTGTACTATAATAACTGTTATATTCTTTAAGCCGTGTTCGCTTGGTTTTGCAGCCAGTCTTCCCCTAGCTTTTCCTATGACAGCTCAACAGCAACCACTCCATCAACCAAAATGAGCTAACCCCTGTCTGTTCATCTAAAATACATAGCAAGTTTACATTACTGTACTCTGAAATCCTGATTCCCAAGCCTCTGCCCTCGGGATTGTGACTATATCTGGCTCTGTTGCTGTCACCTGCTCTGACAGCAAATGATTGCCAGGATGGTTTGACCACTCAATTTTGTGGTCAACACATGCAGTTAGCATTACTCTGAAAGTTTATGAACAAACTCTTAGGTTAGAAGTGCTTAAAATGACTAAGAACAGCCTGGTTAAATGAAGCAGGGAAAAGTGAAGCTATGCAACCAGGATTTGTCACACACAAATACATATCAATATCTCTTATGGTTCCAAGACAGAGAAAGTTGAAGCTTAGTCATGTGGCAAGTGTGGTTTAAGGGGGAGGGCAAAGTGATTTGAGGGCTGCTAGTGGAATCCACCCCTTTAGCACTAGCTGATTGGGGTGTTTCGCTGAGTTCATACCCTATAGTTTGTCTAGGGGTTAAAGTCATGATTAAGCTTAGAGCTCTGAGAATGAGAAATCCATGACACCTGGTGGAAACAGGGCTCAGGAATCTTGCCAAAGCAAAGAATGGCCAACTATGAAAATTATCCCCTGTGCAATCTTTACCCATGGATAGCAGGGGGTACCAAGGCATACATTGCAGTCTGGGGTTAGGGTTAGATGGTGCTAGCTGTGTTGACGGCTGTGGGGACTGCCCCTGCTAGAACTTCATAACCCTCAGCAGAATCAGTCTCATTTCCCTGCCATGTTTTGTATCCAGTGAGCAGACCTGCTATCACCAAGCCTGGCTCTGTACGACAGGGGCGGGAAGAATGAACAGGAACGTGATGTAAATAAACATAAATATGCTGTGCCTACACTGTTGTCTTCAATGCCGAGGGAGAGTTCGTAACAGTTAAAAAAATTAAAGCTGCCATTGATCCCAACTAGTCCCCTTGACATTTCAGACTTCTCAGTAAGACTAAGGTCATACAGGCTATAGGAAAATGTGTGTTTGGGGAGAAGAGGCATAGAATTTAATGTTTAATTAGGCTTTTGTTGAGTATTTTATAGATATGAATTTGTGATAACAAGAAGTGTACCAAAGTCAGAGGTGTTAGTAGTCGTACAGTTTCCACAAAACAGAAAATAAATAGTGACATTGTAGTATCACAGCAGAATTTCAGTTTCTGTCAATCTGTATTCTTTAAAAGTAGTGACTCTGGATTAGCATAATTCTCAGTGTCTGTAATTAGCACCAGAGAACTTGTGAAAATAGCAAAATTACATTTAATGTTAGAAACAAAGATGTATACATTGCAAGTTTATTGAAATATTTCCCTGTGTTGACTGGAACAATATAGCACTGTGTACCTTCAAAGAAACGCCAAGTAAATTATTTCATTGTGTTTTAATTGTGTTTAAGATGGCTGTGAATTCATTTGAGATAGTTTTGCTGGAATGAAAGTTATGTATTCTAGGCTTAGAAGCTACAGACAGTCAAGCCTCTCTGTTGATATACATACACTCTCTACTTCTGTCAGTCCAGTCTAGATCAGTACAAAGGTTGTCAGCACAGGTAAGTTTATAGAAACAGAAACTGTAAGTTACAGTGTTTGGGAAAAAATAAAATCTGGAATCACTACAAGGAATGTTAAAACTCATGATTTTTGAAAGTAGCATGTTATTGTGCTAGGTTGCTGCCTTTGCACTCCATGTCTCAGAACAAACGGTAAAGCATTTATGTCTGTAATGATTATGCAGGGAACTACATAAAACTCTAGAGTTACAGCAATGTAGAAAGACTTACATTATAAAAGAGAAGCAAATTAGGAGACTTTATTAACAAAAGACAATAGATATTGTTCTATTTCCTCTTTTGTAAAGTTTCAAAGCCACTTTGAAAAAATATAGAGCTTAATAGTATAGAATTAATGTTATTTATTGAGAATAATATAAAAAATGTTCATCCCTTTGGGATTATATTGTGATCATCAGAGGAAGTGTTCTTTCAAGTAAGCTCTAGAAATGGATAATGTAATGAGTGGTGAGAAGAATTCATTGAATTACTCACAGTCAAGAACAGCAGGTGCAAATCTTCTCATCTTTACTTTCTGTTTAATTTTTCTTTCTCAAGTAAAGAAAAAAGATACTTATACAGTAACTAATCACTTAGACATGAGGGTTTCCTGTTTATGGGTGTTTCAAATAACATGAAAGCACTCTGTGCAGCACTTCTTTGCACAACCTCATCTTTACTGAACACCTAATAAAATGTTTTGCAGAAAAGTTTTACATTTCAAATATATGATAAAATATATGGTTAAAACCTGTGATTGGAACTTTGGAAGAAGGGAGAACTGATCTTTAAGAGCTTCTACAGACATATGTCTATCCTGAATGGAGCTGCAACTGAAGTTATACTATAGCTTACAAAATCACGTGCCCTTTCATAACAACCTGTAGCCTCTGCTCAAAATATGACTCCTGTTGTAAACCCAATATTAATCTTTTTTTTACAAAGACTGTTCTACAAAGGCTGTTCATCTCTGTTGCAAGAATATTTTTGATTTTTTTTAAATTGTTTACATCTAAAAATATGGTTCTTCCTATGGGGTATGACAGAGAAATGAAAAAAAGGTGGAATAGGGAAGGAAGAGTTAAAAGTAAATATGAGCATGACCAGAAGTCACTACATCTTTCTTCTATTAATATCTGGTCCAGTACCTACCAGTTCACAAATTCACTAGCAGCAATACTTGCTTGTATATTTGTTAGAATAAATCCAATTTTGTAGAATTTTATTTGCAGGGGGATCAAATGCTAGTGAAATTGCCCCGATATAAGAATGCCATGAGTCTTGCAGAAGGTCCCTGCAGGAGACTGGGTGCAATGTACAATCATAATTCATATTTAAACCCTTTGTTAGCATTCTCTCTCTCTGCCAACACTCATGGAAGGATGGCTTGCATTGCTGTTAATGATTTTGTTTAGCCTGTAACAGAGCACTCTTGCTGTTAGAGTAAGCAGGCATGAAGAGATGAAAGAGAAACTGCTGTCAGCAGATCCATACTTTTCCTAGGGACTGACTCCCCTTCCCACCCTAGCAACTCTTCCCTGCAGTCCCTTCCTGCACCACCACCCATGTGCCAGTCTGGTCCCCAGACCTGCGTAAGCTTGTCTTTCTGCCTTCTTCTGCCGGAGGAAAGAAATTACAGAAATTACATAAAGATGAGAAACTCGACTCAGTTTGCAGTGATTTCATTTCAAAAAGAAGCTGAGAAACTTGCCTAAATGGGAAAGATTATAAGCCAGTAAACATATCCCTTATGCGATGTTGAGCGAGATTTGCCCATAAACCTCACTATTAAAATTAGTAATATAAAATACTGTTTCTGTTCACAATCCTGCAGAATGAATGCACATTTATGGAACTATCTGTGGGGGGAAAGCTAAATAATCTCATATAAAGTTAACTGAAACCATATCTGAAAATTCAGTTGCATGGCAGGGAGAATTGATTCATAGCTGTAATTTAATCAGATGAGAATAGTGTGGTAAGCACATAAGCTAAAAATGACATCTAAAGTTAAGCCAGTTAAGAAGGAATCAGAATAATCAATATAGCCAAATCAGTAAGGAATAAATCAATTCGCAGCCATGTGAATTAATCTCTACAGCTTTGCAAATGCTGGTGTGTTTAGAATTGTTGATTCAAAGATTTCATTCAACGATAACAATCCCCTTGCAATTACCTAGATTCATGGGTATTTTTATTCTACAAGTGCAGAGTATTTTTCATTCTTAGGTTTTCAATTTATCTAAAGAAAAACAACTGAAGGGAGCAAGAGGAGGATGAACCTGAGAGTAACTGACTGTTCTTGTACTGTTCTGACAAAGGAGTGTGTTTCGTTTCAGGCAACTAAAGGATTCTGTTAAAATTGTTGATACTTTAGCTTTTCAGAGTCTATGTAGTAAGATGGTCTGTTATTCAGAGCATCCTACCATTCCTGTCTGTAAGATTATACACAGTTTCAGTGGAATCAATCCTGGTTATGAAGTTGCTTAAACTAAATTCTTAGTAAGTAGCTGAGTGTTATCTAGTATTTTTTTAAAATACAAGCTCATAACGAACCCTTTAAAATCGAACTACTGTGCCCTTCTAGCCTGTTAGTTAACTAATTGCTTTCTGGAGTCTATATTTATGCAAAAAATCTATGACAAGAAAGCATGAACAAATACCTTATCTCTTGTACCCGTATCATACTGACCAAATTCCCAGCCTACTGCAAAAGGATTCCCAAAAGTCCAGAACTAGAAATAGCAAAGTAGTTCCATGTTGTTTATGAGTGATGGATGAAGACACCTTAGCTCCTTGTTAAGTAGAAAAACATTGTAATTAATTAACAGCTCAAAAGTGTATGTATATATATAGAGAGACGTTCACATAGTCCATGTAAGTGCAAACAGATTTTCACTAAAGGCCATTTGGAGACCTAGAAACAACAAACTGGAAAAATCAAGCTTTGAGGCTGCCCTGCTTGGCTATATAAATAATGCAGCTGTGTACAAAGAATGATGGACACGAAACTAAAAGGCATGCACAAAAAAATAAAAAGTGACACTGGAATATGGTATCTGAATTGTGCATAAAATCCTGTTACATTTGAACTAAGGGAAAGCTCTCATATTAGACCTTCTAACTAATGGGTGGCATCTATACTGGTACCCATCATTCTGAGCAAGTTTTTGAAGGTGGGTTGGTCCCTGATTTCAGCCTAATTTCCTGCAGAGAACAAAAATTATCTCTAGAAGTTATTCCCTTGTGATGCCAGCGGACATTTTTACAATACTTGGAAGTTAGACAAGAAACAGCCAATAATGTAAAAAGGTTGCAATGCTGTGGTTTCCCAGTGCTTTTTAGATCTCTCTGGCAAAGCCCATTTGTTTGCCATTATTTTGTTTCAATCATCTGATCTCATTTATATTTTGGATACACTTGAATGCCCTAAAGGTGATATTTCTGAAGAGTGAACCTAGTTGATTAAGAACTTTGCTAAAATATATGTGTAATATGTGGCAGATGAGTGCAGGCTATCCAAAAAGTGATGGTATAGTGTTGCATGGCATTGCCAGTGTATAGCAGTTGCACTCTGTAGTACAGTGTCCAAATATCTCAATAGTTTGACCTTTTAAAGTTAACCCCTTTTTAATGTGTAAAAGTGCCTCCTAAGCTGTAGCTACAGCAAATTAAACACTGCCATGTTAATGAAGTTGTGGGAAGGTAACTGAGCTAACAACTACATAAGATGTATTACTTACTGTAGGCATTGATTATAATGTTTTAATTGAATTCTTTGTATCTCTGCATCTGTGCTAGGCAGTTGCTCCTATCTCTTTCTCCTTCAAGCAGTATACTTACAGTTCTAGCTTTTGTTCTAGCTGCATAAGGTTGACCAGCAGCCATTCAAACTTCCAAATATCAGAAATGCAATCTTGTTTTTCAGCGTACTGATGAACTTATTTCAAGGAACAAGGTTATTGGAGGTAGGCAAATAAATGCCACAACAATCAATTACCTTCCATAGGTCAGCTACTAGTCATCATGGTCTGGAGCATCCCCACTTCAGACAACTGAATAAAGCCTGCAATTATGTTTGTAATCTGGTAATGTAATCTAAGAATGTTTAGCCTGGTTTCTTTTAGAGTTGCAAACTCAGTATGCTTTACAGATAAACATGCTGTATAATGAACCGTTGTAGATAGTGTGAAGTTTTTTGTAGGCATATGATCTGTTTTGTTTAAGCAATGCCATGGACTCAGCCAGACAGGTTATTTTTGCATTGGCTCACCGGTCAGTCTTGGTCTGGCAGGCACAATGCAATACAAGTATGGTTAAGTGGTTTTCAGATCCAACTGAGGCCCAGAAGTAGGCTATGTGTTCTCCCAACCAAACCTGGCACTCTACAGAGCTTGCTCAGGTGGGTTTGGGCTGTGTTGCCAGAACCAGGAGTGAGGGGAGCACGGTGGGGAAATGGAAATACAGCCTCTCCACAGAGCTTGCTTGGGTTCAATAGGACTCATTGGCCTCAATTCAGTGCCAGCCTTCTTGGATGTACACCAAGTTGTGCTTTCATGCCTCTGCAAATAAACCCTCCTAGACCTGTGAGCTGGCTAAAGCCCAGCTTAGTACTACATTAATTGCCTGCCATTACTCATTTTCCCAGGCACTTATTCCCTTGGATAATACATCTGACTATACTTTCATGTATGCAGATTTGCAGGACAGTAACACTGGCAGTTCTTATGTAAGGATATGAAATGTCATTACAGGAGACAGATCCAGCCATAAGACAAACAGTGCTGGAAACTCCTACTATTCAGGAGGTTTGTGATGATATTGAAGTCTTGCAGTGCATTGTCTATGTGTGCTTTGAAACTTTCAGAAGAACACTCTAGGTTACAAGAGAATAGTTACTTGTGTTTTTCTATTTCTTGATGCAGAAGATCATGCTGTGGCAAGACTGAAAGACTGCTGCTGGTTGATAATAGTACTATAAACAAGGCCCTGAGCAATCTCCTCTAACTGGACATACTTTGACTAGGATATTAAACTAGATGACTTCTTGAGGGTCACTTAATCCTGCGTAATTTCATAGCCAATATGCAAGACTATTACCAATGCCTCTGCTCATATACTGCATGTATTATATATATGTCATATCCAGCATATTCTATGGATTACTTGTGCTAAGTGTTGTTTTCATGGTTCAAAACAGGTGCCGACTAGTTAGAGCAGTGGATGCTACCAGCACTGTTTTTATAAGATTCTGTCTTTTACTGAGGTGAAAAACATTGCTGGTGTTTACTTCACATGAAATTTATGTAATCAGCTTCCACAACTTTTATAATTTTCAGCAGATGTCATTGGCAAACCATATTCTGTAATCCTGACTCAGGCTCATAGATGGCATGTGAACACTCAGGTAACTGTAATATGGTGACTTGTTTGGCAAGAGGGAAAGTTTCTCTCTTGGGAAATGATAAGGAAGGATATTCTAAGTAGGCCACAGGAGAAAAAGCAAAATACTGATTGGTTACAAGTTCTCTGTGACAGTTGACAGGCAAAAGTAGCGTGCCAGGGTAGACGTGATGTATTTTGAACAGCGATGACATGTTGAGTTAGAACATAAGGCAAACAGAGTAACAACAGATTGATTGAGAGAGTGAGTGAAAATGTGAAATTTGTGAGAGGGGATGAGTGTTGTAAAGCAGCCTTGATCACATGCCTGATATGTTTGATTGCTATCTCTTCAGGCCTGGTGCCATTATCTTCAGGTAGAAAAAATATGCATAAGAGAAATTCAGCTCTCACTTTTAGCAGCTGTGTAGTACTGCAGTAGCAACACTACCAAGTAAAGAACCAAAATGTTTGAAAATGTTAAACTCCCTTGTAGTTAGGTGGGGAAGGGAAGGATTTCTTAATCAGAGATTACAGAATAAATAAATTCAAAGTCAAGGATCTGTTATTTGCTTGAAAGCAATCCCATTTGGGTCAAAGCAATGTAATACACCAGTGTTCTATATTGCTGTGAAACACAGCTTCCCACTGGAGTAGATTTTCTCTCTCTAACAGTTTTCATGACATGTGTTATTTGAGTGGAGATGCAGTTTAAGGGAATAATGATCATCGTGACATAATAATGGGGCAGAAGGCTCATGACGTCCACATATTAAGACGATTTTGAAAACCTAGTATTATCCATTATCAGATTTAGTCAGGTATTTCCCAAGTAGATATCTGCTTTTAAGTTACAGGCAACTAAACACTGCATAGCTCTTCACTCAGGCCACTGGTGGGGATGAAGAAGAGAATCAGAAGAGTAAAAGTGAGTAAACTCATGGGCTGGGAAAAGGACAGTTTAATGGATGGATGAGGATCTGACTGAGAGCCTTTGTTTCAGGATTAAATGGAAGGTAGGGACAGGTGAAACTATGGTCAGGGTCTGCTACAGGCCTTCAAACCAGGCAGAGTAAGCAGATGAGGCCCTCTATGGACAGATAGGTGCAGCCTTGCAGTTACAAGCCCTGATCCTCAGGAGGGACTTCAACCACACCAATATCTGTTGGAGGGACAACACAGCAGGGTCCATGCAGTCCAGGAGGTTCCTGGAATGTGTTGATGAGCATTTCCTTCCCTAAGCGATAGAAGAACTGACAAGGAGGACTGCTATGCTGGACCTTGTTTTCATCAACAAGGAAGGCCTGGTGAACAACATGAAGCTCAAGAGAAGCCTGGGCTGCAGTGACCATGACATGGAAGAGTTCAAGATCCTTAGGACAGTGAGGAGGACATGCAGCAAGCTCACTACCCTGGACCTCAGGAGAGTAGATTTTGACCTCTTCAGGGATCTACTCAGTAGGTTACCACAGGATAAATCCCTGGAGAGCAGGGGTGGGGCCAAGAACGCTGGTTAATATTCAAGATTCACCTACTCCAAGTTCACAAGCAATGCATCCTAACAAATAGAAAGTCAGGTAAAAAACACCCAGAGACCTGCATGGATGAACAAGTAACTCTTGGACGAACTGAAACCCAGAAAGGAAGCCTACAGAGGATAAAAACAAATGCAGGTAACCAGAGAAGAATACAGAGAAATTGTCTGAGCTACCAGGGATTGGCCTAGGAAAGTTAAATCCCAGCTAAAATTTTATCTGCCTAAGGGTGTCAAGGACAAAAAGAAAAGCTTCTATAGGTACGTCAGAGATAAAAGGAAAAGTAGGGAGAATGTGACCCCTCTCTGGAAGGAAACAGAAGACCTAGTTGTCCAGGATATGCTTCAGTCTTCACTGCCAAGGGCTCAAGCCACACTCTTCAGGTCACAGAAGGCAAAGGCAGGGAGTGGGAGAGAGAAGAACTTCCCACTGTAGGAGAGGATCAGGTTTGCTACCATCTAAGGAACCTGAAGGTGTCGAAGTCCATGGGACCTTGATGCCATGCAACTGTGGATCCTGAAGGAACTGGCAGCTTAAGTTGCTAAGCCATTATTCACTGTATTTGAGAAGTCAGGTCAGTCCAGTGAAGTCCACACTGACTGGAAAGGGGGAAACATAACTCCCATTTTTAAAAAATGAAGACCCAGGGACCTATAAGGTGGTCAATCTCACCTCTGTGCTTGGCAAGATTGTGAAGCAGATCCTTCTGGAAACTTTGCTGAGACACATGGAAAATAAGGAGGTGACTGGTGACAACCAGCATGACTTTACAAAGGATGAGTCATGCCTGACAGACTTGGTGGCCTTCTGTGACAGAGCTGCAGCATTTATGAATAAGTAAAGGGTAACTGATGACATCTACCTCGACTTATGCAAATTATTTGACTGTGTCACACATGACATTGAAGCCTCTGAACTGGAGAGTTATGAATTTAACAGATGGACCACTCAGTGGATAAGAAATTGATGGGATGATCATGCTCAAAGAGTTGTGGGCAATGGCTCAGTGTCTAAGCAAAGATCAGTAATAGTGTTCCTCAGGCATCAGTATTGGGACTGGCATTTTTTAGCATCTTTGCCACAGACACGTACATTAGGATTGAGTCAAACTTCAAACCATAGAAAAGATCAAACTACCAGAAAAAATTATCATGAATCTCATTTAAATATTGAAAATCAAGGCACAGACAGCTACCATTCCGTTGCCATCTAACAGGTAAGTCATAGTACAGAGCTGAGAGTCCCACTTTGGTGTTGAGTTTTTACAGGGAATACCAGTGTTCAGATTTCATGTGTGAGTGTATCTTTGCCTAGATACATATGTATATATTTATATACCCAAGAATGTTGTAAAGTTTTCACAGGGAGATATCCCTGTTGAAATGCTCCAGCTCTGGATCAGGTTCCAAATGAGCCAGCAGAGAAAGAGTGGTGTTAACTATGGAAAACATTTCATACTTAACAACTGCTTAGCATAGAACTTGATATTAGCCATGTTACAGCAAAATCTACTATGTGCAGTAGTGTACTGGGTAGATCTCATGAAAAATTAATCTGCAAACATTCTTGGAACTCTGCAGAAAAAATAGCCCTGATCCATGTTTCTCATGAGAAAACTATGTAGTTTGAGAATTAAAAAAAATTGCCCACTACTATTATGTAATTCCTTGATGATTGTGAAACAAATGAAGACTAGCTTTGGAGCAAAACTGTGAATACCCAGATTTCAGTTTTCCATGGGAAATACAGGCACACTACAGAGCAATAGAGACAAAAGTGCCTGCTATGCTGCCATTACAAATCCTTCTTCCAGTGTGCTTAAGATGCAAATATGCATTATGTCAGGTGCTACATGCTTCAGAGTAATTTCTTATTTATCCCATTTTACACAGCAGCCTTAATTTTGTCTTAGTGAAATCATCAATAAAATGAAGTGTATTTCTTACAACTAGTTTGCAGATACAGATACAGTAAAATGTTTGTTAAGAGATATTGAATACTATAAGAATGTCTTGGTTGAAAACTGTCATCTAATTAAGACAAAGGGAAAAGAAAAAATACAGTTAAAATTGAGTCCTCCATAAATTGTCTTATTTGCTTTTCAAATAATACCTACAGTTCTGTAATACAGCAGAACAATGTAAGTGAAGTTCTAAAAATACAGCATGCCAGAAACAGATTCTAAAACCCTTCTAGAAAATTATAAGCATATAATTAAAACAAGAAAATGAAAAAATAGCTATTTGTGGACTTAGTCATAAAATAACTATACACAAATTAATCTAAAAAAACCTGTGGTATTATCTCTGTTTCACAGAATTTAATTTTTATTAATATAGTTAGCTCACCAAGAATCAACAAAGAGAGACTGGATACTGTATGTAGCTTGGCCAGGCCAAGAACAGCATTTATATTTTGTAATAAGGAGCACTTTTTGACAGAGGATATTTTTACACTATCATGGAATCTTTAAGCAATTCAAACTCCCTGGGATTTTGCCAGTCAAGAATTAGAGGCATAATATTTTTTTTTCTTCTCAAATTGGAACATACAAAAGACCAAAAATATTCCTATGAGCTCTTCACGTGTCCCAAGACTTGAAGGCTGTCTCCACAGCAGGAGTTCCTGTTGAAATGTTTTTTGAATTAGATAAGAAGTCTGGAACTTAGTGCACCTCCTCAGTGTGTTAATGATCACTACTCATGAATTTTAGGATCCATTTCTCTAAGACCCTTTCCTTGCAAATGCCCCATTTTCAATAAACCGCATTATATTAGGATGGCCTTATGGATACAACTCTCTCAGCGAATATAGGTGTACATAACAGCTGCCTGTAACTCAGGCTTGTTATCATTCAGATATGAAAAGGACAGCAAAATTAGCTTCTACTGCAAAAGGGGTGATTTCCCTTGAGTACCTAAAATGAGTAATTACTGTGGTGAAGAGCTTTCCAACTGTTTCCTCATTAAAGAGTAAAATCAACTCTTTCGTGCCAAAGAAAAAAGCCTTTGAAGAAGTTTGGTGGTGTCCCAATACAGATCAGAGTAGAGTCTTTTCTTTATAAACTGAAATTTTTATAACTTGAGAGATGTTTCTCATCAGGTCCAGTCTGCATTGGTATTTACTCCAATTTTTTGTCCAGCTATTCACTCTGTGTTCCTTTCCTTCCATACACGATTCAACTTATAATATAAGTCTTGTGTCAGACTCTCCTTACACAGTTTATAACATACTCTTTTTTTCAATTCATTAAAACCTCTATCTGTAGCTTTTCTCAGTTTTATTTTAGTTCCTTTCATTTTGTATATACATATATATGTATATGTAAACTTTTTACCATTTACTAAGCAGATACAGAGCTTAGGAGAAGGGACATGAAAAAGGTGTGTTCTAAAGTTGAATTGGGAGCCGAAATGTTGCTTATGAGTTGTCAGAAAATGTTTTAAAGTATTACACATACATTAAAAGAAAACCATTCTGCAGTGAAATAAGAAGGAAATTAAAAGAGAGGGATGCGATCAAGATTATGTAGCTTAATATGCAAGAAAATGTAATTGTTTTGTAACAAGTATATGAGGTCCAACATGAAAAATGACACTAACTCTACAGCCTAAGATCCAAGAGTGGGAGGGGAGAGACAAAGAGATGGTTATAGAACATGTTCTAACCTGTCACAGTGAGACAAGGCTCAATTCATGTACCACTCAGGATGGGTAGATGCATGTTCATAGATGTTTTCTTACCCTCACTTAGAAAATGTTGGCGTGCAAGAGTAAATACCAAGTTAACATCAAGTTTCTTGTGAAACTGAAGAAATCTGTGATGGAAATGATTGGCTGAGGCTTATGGTGAAGAGATCCCAAAGATCGAGCTGGTGCTTAAAGGAATCCGTTTTTTATCTGTAGAAGATGTGAAAGCAAAAACTATGGAGATCCTCAGCTGCCTTTCAGAAAATGATCTGTAGATTTGCTTTGAATGTTAGCAGGATCATATGCAACTGCATGTCAAGTCAGAAGGATACTGTCTTGAAAGTGATTGTAGATGACTTTTTAATTTTTTAAATCAAAAGAGTTAAAAGCAAAGTTCTGGGCTTTTTAGGTTAGACCTCATAGAAACAAAGATCAACTGAGGGTGTGGAAGAGGAGACTGGTTGGTGAGAGACTGAGAGCTGGGAACAAAGTAGCAGATTAAGGAGTCAGCAGGCAGGAAAATGAAACACTTCTGAACTGGGGTGGAAGTGAAGAAGGCAAATAAAATTAAGGGAGAGCATTAAAGCTGCAGGTAAAGTAACAAAAATGTGAATAAGGATGAAAAGCAGTCATGCAAAGGAATTTGAGAGAGAATAATATATCATAAAAATGAGGCAAAAACTATTTTTAATGGAGAAGCAAAGGGAAGGGGATGAAAGGAAATAAGAGAACAATGTATTGCGTTATTCCCCTTGCTCTTCCTTCCAAAGAACTCTGGGAAATTCTTTGCTCATCCAGCTCTAGTACTGCCATTTGTTCACAAACAGGTGAGACCAAATGAAGGCAATGCCTTGACTAATAACATTGTTTCTTCCTTTAAGCATCGAATGTAATTTATCCTTTATACTGTTTCTGGCTGGGTGTATCGGGAAATATACGGCTGCAGATTAATGTAACTCCATATCAGAGAAGGAGAGGCTCCTCAATTCGCACAACCAAAACACTGTAACAAGCACTTGGAAAAACTCTGTTTTCTATGGCTTGCGAGGGTCCACAGTCTACTAGTGCTGCAGAGGCTGTAAACTGGAAGGTTTCTACTTGTGTAAATCAGAAAAACTCAGTGCTTCCATACCGAGGAAGACAAAGTAGAAGAGATAGAGTGAACGGTTATGGATGTTAATTAATTTGAGATGGGCTCCAGTAAAGTGGTGGGGAAGTACTGTAATATCTGGAAATGTCAGAACTGAAAAGCAAAAGGAAAGGAGAAATATCAAGAAGCAGTAACATTTCAGAAGCATAATGGATGTTAGTCAGAAAATGGTGCAGCACAGACTTGAAGCCATGTGTAGTTGTTTTAGGGAAGGGGAATGAAAGCACAACAAGATGGTAATAAGCAATTACTGGGAATTTAATTCCATTCTGTCTTTCTTCTGCACTTTAAAATGATAAAACACACAAGGCAAATCAGTAGAGGAGAAAGTCAATTACAGTAGCAAATCAATTAGGGTAAAGAGTCAAACCAATCAAAACTGCAAGGTAACTAATGAAGGACAATTAAGAACCATAAGTGGATTCAGCATTGCTCAGATTCAAAAATGGAGAGAAGACACAGAAGAGACATCAGGCTTTAGAGGGTACAGAAGGCACCTCTTCAGAGGAAAAATACACTGTGGGTCTGAAAGATTTGTATACAGTGGGCTCTAATAACTAACTTTAGGATTATCCAGGATGAGGGACAATTACTCTAAAGATTCTATTTTTCTGCTGATATTTGCTGTTAGTGTACTAGTGAGAGTGTAGTTTGGCATTTTATTTGTCTATTACCAATCTGACAGCTAATTCAAAACCTACTCAGTATGCCCTGTTGACGTCTGTTAGACCCCTAACGTCTTTGAACTATCTGTGTTTAAACTACTTATGACTAAATGTCTGTACTAGGAGTTACTTTTACTTATAGATGGAGAACATATAAGATACATAACATCATGCCAAGGCAGCTGTATGCCTAAAATTGCACACTGCAAACACTCTTTGGGAAGGAGAGTGTCCTTGTGCCATTGTTAGTCTTAAAGTCATATCATTGCTCCTTGATTAATATGTGAATTTAAGAAAAGAACAGCTTAGTTTAAATCGCCTGCATTGATTCTTATATAAATATTTTTACATTGCAGATCCTTCTGAACATAGGTGAGAGACCAGTGACCTTTTTGGTAGAGAACAAAAAAAGTTTGCTGTGGAAGAGCAGAGATTAGTAATCCAAACTATGCTACTAATAGTGTTGACATATTTTATAGATTACCATTCAATCTCAGCTAATACTTGACAACACTTGACATTCTTCTTTATACCAAAGCATACTTTATTCTAAATTGTCCCCACAGAGCACAGCACTGCTTGATATACTCAGAATTAGATTGGCTAGATGATCTTAATTCAAGAAAGTACTGAATTTGTCTGTGGTTCATCTATAATGCACTAAAAGGAAAATTCCCCAGCTAGACAAGTAAATTATTAACTCATAAGTCTATGTGTTGTAATTTACATATAGTAATAAATTATCTTTAAGTAGAATTGAAAAGGTGGATGGAGAGTGTAAATAAAGTCAGAAATAATTGGTTATTTTCAAACAGAGGGACAAATTATGAAGCTGGGCTTAATGGGAGAGGTCAGACTTTTGCCTACCTGAAAGACTCTTTGCCTGCTAAGGACCCACTGAAGCTGTTTCTACTGGTACAGCAGCTGCTAGGAAGTAAATTTTGAGGTTAATGCCCAGGGTAAGGTAAATCTAGATGTATTTCTTCTGGCAGATACAGTCAAACACAGCAGCAAGATTATGGACACTGTAAAGGAAACATTTTATATGTTTAATTGATTTTCCAGTGGTGCCAATAATTGTACTCTTGCTTCATATTATTTTGAATTCTGACACAAAACTATTTCATTATTGTCTGTCCATATGCCTGGTGTGGAAATACCCAGCAGTTTTAAGTAGCAGCAAGTTATTTTTACCTCTAAATCAGTTTACTTCTCAGAAATCCTAAACATTTTGACTGAAGAATACCTACTTTATTCCTAAGCCCCAAAGCAAATGAGTTAAAGTTATAATAAATAATTATACTCTAGGGTTATGGATCTGTAGATAACACATTGGAAGCACATTCAAGTAGTTACTACACTATAATAACCTTGGTAGCTCTGGTCTTTGGAGTTTTTTGTCCTGCAAATTATTTTGGTCTCTCAGAACGCTTCATTCTTGTTAAGTGGATGCTATTTATCTGGAATGCTCTAGCTGTCTGAAGCAGCCAGCACACTCCTTTTTTAGTACAGAAGTCCTGATGTGTTGATGTTGAAGTTCTTTTCCCTCATGGCCCTTTTGAACTGAGTCTGCTGGGGTGGATCAGGACTGTTCTTGATTTTTCTGTCTACTTATTTAGCTAATTAAAATAACAAGTCTTCACCACTATCTGCTTCAGATTCAGCCTTATCATTGTAAACTCATTAAAATAATATAACAGGTTGCAAATCATTGAATATCAACTGTGTCTTTTATGTAACTATAAACCGTAAAAAAAACCCACAAAACAAAACTAAAACTTGGTTCCTCTGTTCTTACTTCCTTAGCTCATATTAACTGTTTTTTTAAGATGTCTACATGTTAACCTACCTTTCACTCATACTTTTTTTTTCCTCTGGTATATTCTTGCAGTTGCCTCCCACTACATCTTTTCTCCTTTCACTCAAGTTTTCTGAAGTTTTCTGAAGAGTGAACCTCAAAATACTCAGGGTGTCTACTGGTAGGGCACCCTCCAGAATACACATTTGATCAAAGCTTTCAAGTCAACTTAGTGGACTTGAGAAATTATAGGAACTATAATTCAAGAAGAATTTAATTGCTGGCTTAATTTTGTTTTCCAGTGGCATCAATGCCATACTGAATCAAGATTGTAGCCTTTATATAAAATTATTTCTGAAAAGAAAGAGATGGAGTTTTCTTACAATAGAGAAAATAGAGATCCCTAAAATGGAAATAATAAACTTAACTTTATTGGAGTTCTTATATCGACACTAATATATGTGTCACCTAAAAGCCATAGGGATCCTAAGGTAACTGATTAAGCAGGCATATCTGTGCTTTGATGCTCTGTTTGTAAAACAGTAGGAATTCAGTGCTACTCTCTATTTTAAAAAAAAAAATCATTATATTTTACCAATTTTACCAGCAATTTTTCCTATAGTGTAACTTAATATTCTTCTCAGGGTATAATGTTTCTACACACTTTTGAAGCAAATTTAATCATTTATTTACTGCAAGAACTTCACTTTTAACTAGGTCTTTTCTTCTTTCTCTTTCCTCAAGAGAAATTTTCCTTTCACTGTTCTGTGCTCTGGTTTTGGCAGACCTACGTTTAAAGGGCTTCCTTACCTCTTCAACAGCTGACAGGCATTTGTCCAGTGCAAGCAATTAATACCTTTCTTGTTTCTTTGTTCTATTTTTGCCTATTCACTGTTCTCCTGTCCTAAAACAGTGTCTGGCCATAAGTGGACAACAAACCTGAAATAAAATCCAGGTTATAAATTGTTCGTGCCTGATGACTGACTTAAGATCTGAAATATCTGAAAAAGCCTGATGAAGAAGACTTAACACACTTGTACATGGCAAAAGCAGTAAGGAGGTACCATTTGCTTACCTCTGCAACATCCCTCACAGCAGCTGCTAGCACATAATAATTGCATAGTTATTCCACAATGTTTCAAAATATTTCCTCAAGGAAGATACCATAAAATAGAATTGTAGGATGGTTCGGCTTGGAATGGACCTAAAAAGGGCAACTCATCCAGCCCCCCTTGCAGAGCAGGGGCAGCTTCAACTCAGTCAGGTTTCTCAGAGCCCCATCCAAACATATGAATGGTTGCAGGAGTGGGGGATCTTCCACCCCTCTGGGCAAGCTGTGCCAGTGTTTTTCCACACTAATTGTAAAAATTTCTTCCTCATATCTAGTCTAAGTCCACATGCTTTTAGTTTAAAACCATTTCCCCTTGTCCTATCAAAACAGGTCCTGTTAAAAAGATTGTCCCTGTCTTTTTAATAGGCTTTTAAATACCAAAAGAATGCAGTAAAAGTCTCCCTAGAGCCTTCCTTTCTCCAGGCTGAACAACCCATACCCTTTCAGCTTTTCTTCAGAGGAAAGGTGTTCCATCCCTCTTATCACCTTTGTGGCCTTCCTCTAGACCTGTTCCAGCTGCTCCACTACTTTCCTTTGCTGAGGGATCCAGAGCTGGACACGGTACTTCAGGTGAGGTCTCATCAGAGTGCAGCAGAGGGGCAGAATCACCTCCCTCATCCTGCTAACCATGCTTCCTTTGATGCAGCTCAGGATACAGTTGGCCTTCTGGGTTGCAAGCACACACTGCTGATTATATCCAGCTTTTCATCCACTAGTGCCCTCAAGTCCTTCTCTGCAGGGCTGCTCTCAGTGCCTTCATCCCCCAGCCTGGATTGATAATGAGGGTTGCCCTGACAGAGTTGCAGTTCCTTGCACATGGCCTTGTTGAACTTCATGGAGTTTACATGGGCCTACGTATGCTGCTAATGTCCTTCTGAATAAGTATTAGACTCTGAATTCTGCGGCTTGCCACTGGAAACTGCATTTGTAAATGGCCAGTTATACCACTACGTGCCTATTCTTTAGTGTAAATACCTGCTTTGTGGCCTTAATTAAGGCAATTTTGCAAGGAAGTTTGATAGGTGATTTCCTCTTTACAGGTATAACGATGTGTTCCTGATTACATAAGCATCCTGCTATTTCAAAAGCCCTTGTGTATCAACATTATTAGAATCCAGCACTTCTAGCCAAACCCAGCTGGAAATACATGACAATATTAGGTATTCTGCCTTTTTCCCTTCTAGGATTAAATGCACAATGAAAGAGCTGAAATGAGTCATAAAGGACAAGGAATGTTTTAAAGGTATGGTTCCCAAATTTTTTTTTTGCTTTGTTCTGTATTCTTAAAACATGTCTCTCATTTTGTTCCACTTTTTTTTTTACCAGATTCCCTGCTCTCTGCTAAAATAAATGCCAGAGAAAGACAGAACTGTTCAATTTATAACGTCCTTTTTAAACAATGCAGGTATAAAGACAATATATCAAAGGGAACACAATGAAACAAGCATTATTATTAATGTTTTCTGTTGCTTAAATTATAAGAAACAATGAAAATACTATAAATGACTTGCTTTCTTGTACTCTGCTGCTGAGCTATGGAAATGGTTTGCCTTTTTAAGTTATTTAATTTGAGCTTCCTGCCCATTCTTCTGTAAGCACTCATATCAGTAAGCACACATCAAAGTTCACCTTGCTCACTCTTGAAAAAATTCAAATGAAGAGAAAAACAATGATTTAAAGGAGCACCTGGGGGAATCAAAGCCTAGTATTAGCAGTTAGAATGCACTTGCTCCACAGTTGTTGTTTGTCAGTTGAGATATTTGTAAGCTTCAGTTAAAAGTCTAGTTTACTTCTTTTCAGTGGGGAATAGGGCAGAGAAAGCTAGTCTTGAAGAGAAATATGGAGCTTAAGGGTTCAGCCAGACACCAAGCTAATCTCATTCCTTCACCACATAAAGTTGCTAACCTACACTTTGTTGGATTTGACTTGAGTTCATCTTCGCATGACAGTTGAATCAAAAGTGTTTTCTCATTTTATTTTGAAGCTAGGTGGCAAAATGTATTCTGTGAAAACTGGCCCCTTGATCCAACTCTGATTTTTCATTGACTGTAGAATATTAATTAAATTCCATGCCCAAATTCAGGCAAAGTTTTTAGTTTTGATAGTCACATGTTGGTCTGATATATCAATATCAATAGTTATGTTGGGATGAATTTTCAAAATGTTGTTTAGGGAGGGATTTAATATTTGACATATTTCCCCTATTTGAATCACAGAATCACAGAATAACCAGATTGGAAGAGACCCACCAGATTGTCGAGTCCAGCCATTCCCACCAATCCCTAAATCATGCTCCTAAGTACCTCATCCACCCTCACCTTAAACACCTCCAGGGACGGTGACTCAACCACCTCCCTTGGCAGACCGTTCCAATGCCTAACCACCCTCTCTGTGAAGAACTTTTTCCTAATCTTAAGCCTAAATCTCCCCTGGAGGAGCTTGAGGTCATTCCCTCTTGTCCTGTCCCATGTCACTTGGGTGAAGAGGCCAGCACCCTCCTCTCCACAACCTCCCTTCAGGTAGTTGTAGAGAGTAATAAGGTCTCCCCTCAGCCTCCTCTTCTCAAGGCTAAACAACCCCAGCTCTCTCAGCCGCTCCTCATAAGATTTGTTCTCCAGCCCCTTCACCAGCTTGGTTGCTCTTCTCTGGACTCACTCCAGAGCCTCAACATCCTTCTTGTGGTGAGGGGCCCAGAACTGAACACAGTACTCGAGGTGCGGTCTCACCAGTGCCGAGTACAGAGGGAGAATAAACTCCCAGGACCTGCTGGTCATGCCATTTCTGATACAAGCCAGGATGCCATTGGCCTTTTTGGCCACCTGGGCACACTGCTGGCTCATGTTCAGTCAGTTTTCAACCAACACCCCCAGGTCCTTCTCCTCCTGGCAGCTTTCCAGCCAGGTTTCTCCTAGTTTGTACCTCTGCTTAGGGTTGTTGTGACCCAAGTGCAGGACCCGGCATCTGGCCTTGTTAAACCTCATGCCATTGGTCTCAGCCCAGCAGTCCAGCCTGTTCAGAGCCTCCCTACATTCCAGCAGGGTATTTACTTGTGTATTATAAATTACACTGTCTTTAATTCTGTCCTTGTTTTGTCACAAGTATTAAAAGGTGTAGCTTTCAGTTTGGTTTTCTGGCATATTCAGTTCATTGAGACATTCAAGTAAGTTAATACGCTAGTCTTCATGGCCACAAGTCATTCTCAAAGCAATCTGCATGTTCAAAACTGAAGTCACCATGACAAGCTTTACCTTGGAAAAAGATAAAGAAGATCTGTCAGAGACAAGTCAACACCTTTCCACATGAGAGCTATCTTACTCATGCTGGTAGAAGACTGTGATCACTTCCCGTTTCACAGAACAAAACTGGAAACAAAAGGGAGCTTGTCATTTGTAGTTTAATTACATTTTACACCTTTTCACCCTCATCTAGAATGACTTTCAGATTGATGGGTGATTTGGTGCAACCTGCAGTTTCTGAAGGATACTATAGAGAAGGAGTGAACTTAACACTGGTGTTGCCAGTTGAATTCTTGTCAGAAATTCACTATGTTTCCCGAGAATTGTTCATGCTCTGTGACAGGAAGCACCTATCCATCTATGCCATTCACCACTTACTCCAGTAAACTACTGAATTTTGCTTTTTTTCCCTATCATTATACATCTTGATATGCCTTCAAAAATCAGAAAGCCACCAACTACATAGACAATTAGTGACATGAGTATTTGTAAATCAGTATGATGAGTAGTTACTCTGTTTCATGTATCTTATGTGGCTTCAATTGACTGCATTTTGGTATCTCCTTCATTAATAGTTTGAGGAATAATATAACAAATAATTTAAGGAATAGCAACTATGTTTAAGGAGCTGACAACAGTGTCCTTTTGTGCAACTCCTCAATTGTTAGCTTTGTCATTTTCAATAGTATGATGCTTGCATTATAGAGGGCTTCAAAGATCATTTTAATAATGAGAGCAGGAACTGGGGTTTGGTTTTTGTTTCAATTTGTCCCTCTAAGGCATTCCTCTCAATTTGTTTATTATTTATCCTTTTAAAGACCTGCACTCTGTATTAAGATGCTCTTGAAGAAAGAAATGTTACTTTAGATAACAGTTCAGGACACATGACGCCCCAAGGCACTGATTTGCTCTCTTCACCACCGCAAAGAAATGCAGATGATAGACAGTTGGGAACATATATTCTTACAATCTTCTGGCTGTCTCTTACTTGCCATGCCATGAACAGCACCAGATCTCTTTCTTCAGCTTTCTCATGAAGGCTGTAATTCACTCAATCAGCTTTTTCATCAACATCCCTTTTTTACTTTTTCTTTTCTTTTTTTTTCTTTTTGCATTTTTCTAGTGAAGGTACAACTACCAACTGAAAATTACAATTATATATATGCAAATATGAAATAACTGTCATCCAGCCCAAGACTTAAAGATGAAAAAGACATTTTAAATGTGTGTAAATTCCCTACCTTGAGCTCAGACTTCAGAATGAATCCAGAACTAAGCTAAATGCTTTATTCACCTTTTAATATGAGTGATAACCACCCTGGAAAGAACATCGAATGCTCACTGGAATAATTTTTTTGCATTCTGTTACTTCTGACATACAGGTTTTAAATAGTTAGTAAGACTAATCATCAGTTTTGGATGAAGGTTTAAAATCAGTTGGGTTTTTGCTTCGTCCAAAATGTGGACATGTGTCTCAGTCTTAGGTTTTCTTAATTTTACTACAAGCATCTCTGACATAATTTATCATCTGAAAGATTTGCGCTGGGGTGAAAAGGGTTAAGAAAATTATAGCATCAGTGGGGTGATTCTAATAGTTTAATGCTACAAAAACTTACTATTCTATGTAAGTTTATATTTGTGCACTGTAGTAATTTACTGGGTGGGATTCACCCCAGGGTATTGAAGATGCTGGCAGATGTGTTGGCCAAACCCCTTTCCATCATCTCCCAACAGTCCTGGAAGACTGGGGAAGTTCCACTGGACTGGAGTCTGCCTGATGCTGTGCCCATCTACAAGAAGGGTTGCAGGGAGGATCCAGGGAACTATAGGCCTGTCAGTTTGACCTCAGTGCCAGGGAAAGTCATGGAACAGGTGATCTTGAGTGCCATCATGAAGCACGTGCAAGAGAACCAGGTGATCAGGCCCAGTCAACACGGGTTTACAAAAGGCAGGTCTTGCCAAACTAACTTGATTGCCTTCTATGACAAAGTGACTCGGCTGCTAGACGAGGGAAAGGCTGTGGATGTATCTTCCTGGACTTCAGTAAAGCCTTTGACACAGTTTCTCACAGCATTCTGCTACGGAAACTATCAGCCTCTGGGCTGGACAGGTGCACACTCTCCTGGGTGGAAAACTGGTTGGATGGCCGGGCCCAGAGAGTGGTGGGAAATGGTGTTAAATCCAGCTGGAGGCCAGTTACAAGTGGGGTTCCCCAGGGCTCAGTGCTGGGTCCAGCCCTGTTCAATGTCTTTATCAATGACCTGGATGAAGGCATCGAGTGCTCCCTTAGCAAGTTTGCAGACGACACTAAGCTGGGTGGAAGTGTCAATCTGCTGGAGGGTAGGGAGACTCTGCAAAGGGATCTGAACAGGCTGGACCACTGGGCAGAGACCAATGGCATGAGGTTTAACAAGGCCAGATGCCAGGTCCTGCACTTGGGGCACAACAACCCTATGCAGTGCTACAGACTAGGAGAAGTCTGTCTAGAAAGTTGCCTGGAGGAGAAGGACCTGGGGGTGTTGATTGACAGCCGACTGAACATGAGCCAGCAGTGTGCCCAGGTGGCCAAGAAGGCCAATGGCATCTTGGCTTGTATCAGAAACGGTGTGACCAGCAGGTCCTGGGAGGTTATTCTCCCTCTGTACTCTGCACTGGTGAGACTGCTCCTTGAATATCATGTTCAGTTCTGGGCCCCTCACCACAAGAAGGATGTTGAGGCTCTGGAGCGAGTCCAGAGAAGAGCAACCAAGCTGGTGAAGGGGCTGGAGAACAGGCCTTATGAGGAGTGACTGAGAGAGCTGGGGTTGTTTAGCCTGGAGAAGAGGAGGCTGAGAGGAGACCTCATTGCTCTCTATAACTACCTGAAGGGAGGTTGTGGAGAGGGGGGTGCTGGCCTCTTCTCCCAAGTGACAGGGGACAGGACAAAAGGAAATGGCCTCAAACTCTGCCAGGGGAGGTTTAGGCTGGACTTTAGGAAAAAGATTTTCACAGGAAGGGTCATTGGGCACTGGAACAGGCTGCCCAGGGAGGTGGTTGATTCACCTTCCCTGAAGGTGTTTAAGGCATGGGTGGACAAGGTGCTAAGGGGCATGGTTTAGTGTTTGATAAGAATGTTTGGACTCGATGATCCGGTGGGCCCCTTCCAACCTGGTTATTCTGTGATTCTGTGATTTCAGATGGAAGATTATATCTAGAGATAGATGATTGTGTAATTAAAATGCTTCAGTTCTCTAGACGACACAGCAAACAGATAACTTTGGGAAGCTGAGGGACATTCAGGCACTGAGAGCTACAGGCACTCTGAGTCCAAAGGTTCTCTGTTTGATGGTCCCAGAGCTCTTCTTGGTACTATCCCCTGGATGTCCCATCTGTTGAGACAACTGTTGTGACTGTCAGTGCTTCAGATCAACACATGATTCTCAAACACAACATTTGCTTAAGAATTGATAGGAGCAGAACTACACATAGCATTGTCTTTTGCCATCCAGGATTTCTTTATAGTGGCATTTCAAATGCTTTAAACTAATTTCAGATGATAGATTGACCATATATCACACTATTTGATAAAAAAGTATATTTCTTCAAACAGGCAAAGAGTTTAGCTCTAAACCCTAATCTCCCACTCCAAAGTTACTGCTGCTGGAAACTGCATCAATGCACATCCATGGCAATGCATTTCTACATCTGATAGGCTTGTGCTAGGAAAAACTTGGGTCTTTTGTTTTTTGGGTTTTTTTCCATGAATTTTCTTCCAATTAGTTTAGTAAATAAGCTTTCTCTGCACAGGAGCTGAGGCATACATCCCTGCTCAAAATCTCATTGTCACGATGTTCTACCTTTCTGCTGCAGCAGAAGAAAAGGAAGGGATGAGATGCCACAAGGTTGAGGAATTGATTTAAACAAAATTAGTTTTATGTACAAGATGCATATAGTAACAGATTAGTACCTAAGTTCATATACAGTCTGTGGAAAGAACTTAAGGAGCAGTTTCACAATAACTGAGTCAATTGTATGGTACGTTTCCCTGGGCTGTGTTGCTGTGTGAACACATTGTTGACACAAGGGAAATGGCAGAAAGGTGAGGTATGTGTTGTGTCACATGTCCTTGGGTTTCTCTGAAGAAGAGGTTCAGGTGTCAAATTCTAGTGATTCTGCTGAAAACTCATTCTGGCAAATGCCAGGCTTAGAATTGTCTTTGTATGTCCCTAAAGGGTGAATCAACAGGCTGCTGAGACTTAATTAATTACTTATTGTTCCTAAATTGTTAACAAAACATGCAGTTGTTCATTGCTGCCAGAAGCAAAAAAAAAATATATAGAAAAGTTGTTGACCGATACTAGTAACTAATACTATAATGACCAAATTTGCAGTTACAGAGAATCTCTGAGCAAAACAGTTTTTTCACAGCTCCAAAGTCTCTTTATACAATGCTTTGTATACAAACATTGAACATTCCTACTTGCTAAGATTATTTCCATTTTTCTGCTCAATTTATATAAATATTTTATATCTACTATTGCAAAAGTAGTCTAGATTCTCTTTCACAATTCCAGTAGTTTATTTGACATTTAGTAGCATTTTCAATGTGAAAAACTTACAGCGCTAATCCTGTACTCCTGATACACAGAATTTCACATGATATTTTTGCCACTGCATACGTGAGTCAGAGTGGGGTAAGGAGGATGCTTAATGCTTTGTGGCTGTGCAGTAGAATCTGTAGGATTCCATAGCCCTCAGGTGAAAATATGCTCCCTTTTCTCAAAGGGGGCAAACCAAAAGACATCAGATGCAAAACTAAGTTTTAGTAGACTAAAAAAAAATATAAAATTGAAAAGTATATCGTAAAGAGGCTAATTAAGTAGAGAAAATACAGATACATTGCTCTGCAAATAAGTCTACAAATGAACATGTTCTTTCCTAATTGTGTCATAGCCAGTCAGGTACTTACCTCTAGCAGTGTTTTCCAGCCAAACAACTTTCTAAGGCTTTGAACCATTTTAGGTGACTTTTGCCATGAACAAAGGTAAGCAAAGTAGTAGTTAAAAATACAAAAGAAGCATTTATTGACTATTATACACAATGGACAGTTAGTAGGTGGGCATTAATTTGCTCACCACTTCTGATGCCTTTGTTGCCATGCAGTTTTCAGGCAAGAAATGTTCAGCCTCCATGGTTCCCTGCAAGGCGTTGATCTTCAGCCTTAATATATTGCCATCCTTCAACTGTTTTTCCTATAGGACTTCATACTTTTTCACATCACTGTTTTCCTGCCTTGAATTGCGATCTATCCCCATCTCAACAATCTATTTTCTGTCTGATGTTTTACCTTTTACCTGATATTTTCGTAGCTCATATTTACACACTTTCTAACAGCTGGTTCCTCAGAAGCTTGAGCCCAGGTTATCCCACTGTGCGTTGTATCACACATAGCTGAACCTCTGCAGGGAAGATTACAGTTTCCTGGATGCTAAGAAAGTGTCTTCTTGATGTTTCTCAGGAACGTGCTGGCATGTTTCTCAGATTCCTCAGAGAAAACCCATTCTGCAACGTCACTGCAAGTCACTTGGCTCATCCCTACCTGACTTTTCCCATGATGTTTCTGTTCTCTTCTCAGGAGTGATGAAGTCTCTCTTCCTCCTTTAAGTCACTGCCTGACCCTGTGTCTGAGGTAAACAGGCAATCTTCCTCTCTATCGCGTAGGTGTACCTTTCTCTGTATTAGAGTGGTACATGCAGTATTCGCCATTAACTCTGAGCAAATGAATCAAACCATCCTCCAGTCTGCCTGAGGTAATAAGATTTTTGACTGAGCTGTCTGCAAATGGATCTTAAAGTTAGATATACTCTTTGGCTCCTTGATATTGCACTGCCAGGCACCCCGGCAGCCATTCAGCAGGAGGCTGTATTACAGTGACATACAAAATTACTTCATCATGAGGGTTTTTTTCATGGTTGTTGAGATCTTTGAGCAAATCAGTAGGGAGCAGAGACCCTGTTGGCAATTCTGATTCACAGGCTACATGGCTGTAGAGAGGGGAATGCTGAAAAATCCACTGGCAAAAGGAAAAAAAAAAAAGGAAAAAAGGAAAAATATATGTAGTAAGTTAAAAGAAGATATCTCAGTGACCTTGCATAGAAAAGAATACATTTGACTTACTACTGTCAAGAACAGGTGCACTTGAAAACAAGATTTTCCTTCTGAGTGGAAAATAGTAGGCAGGCACATTCTGGCACAAAAAAAACCCTCAAGACTTCACTGGCAGAAATGGATGCTTGAAAGTGTTGTCTTTCATTAACTGTAATAAGATACAAAGTTGTTGGAGCCAAGGGTAGCTTTGTTAACACACAGGTCTGGATTTGACCAGGGAATGTGGTCCACAGATGGCCATGCACTTGATGATTTCCTAAAGGCTTATTTCAGGAGCAGTGGTAAGGTTATCAAAGCTCGGCAAAGAAATTTCTGGACTTGTAGCTCTAAGTTTGGCCAAAAAAAGATTGAGGGACAATAGATACATTTATCTGGCCTTTAAGGCAGATGAGTTGGAGGATTTAAAATAAAGTAATAAAATATAAATCTAGAGCCTCATCTTTGCATGAGCTTTCTAAGAGGTCATATAAATGACCAAATGGATTTGTACCTTGCTACTTAGTATATTCTGCAGAAACCACTAAAAACAGACAAGTTTACCACACTTAGTCAGGGAAGTATTAGTGATTTGGTTAATAATTAAGCCAATTCATTTTGTGGGGAAACAACTTTCAATTGCTTTTGCTTTTTAATAATGTAGCACCTGTGGCATGTGGTAGTCTTCACATGTGCTGAAATTTCCTGGAGGGAAGTCTAAGTGTTCAAAAATGTGCTTTTCCTACCTCTAGATTTTCCTGATTATTCAGCTTTTTCTTTAGTTGTAAAGGCTTTTGATAATAAAGCTTACAGAATACTATTTTTTTTTTGGGGGGGGTAGGGGGGTGGGGGGAAGGAGTTTCAGAAAAAAATGCCTTTTTGTTGAGCCCCAAATGTTTCCTTCACCCTAGTCCAAGTTCTTGCCGAGTCCAGAGCAGGGTGCCAGGTGAAGAGTGCCTGGATGCCTGACAGGTTGTCCTGGAGAGCACAGATGTAAGAAGCTGCCAGGGCTTTAGACTTTGGTTGGTTTTCTGCTGGCTGAGCCCAAGAGCCAGCATTTCCTGTTGCTCCTCAGTAGAATTGTCATCTTTGCTCTGGTCATGAAAGCTGACATGAACATCAATATCACTAAGTGGTTGCAGGACCTGGGGAATTTAGCACATGTTCGTTTTTGGTCTGATTTGGACTGTAACTTAGAAGAATAAAACAAAACTAGTCATGAATCAAAACCTTGCTTTCCAGCCAACTCTTTTGTAGCCCTCACCTGGTGCTAATGAGGAAAACAAAATTGTAGTCTCTTATGCTGAAGGCACCCATTTCTGATTTGCTGTAAGGCTGGATTGAATTTCATCATTGTTATGCATACACAGAGTAACACAAATAGTTACAAATGTTTGAGACTAGCATCCACCAAAAAAACCCAAAATCCCATTGGAAAATGATGTCCAGAAGATTTAACTCAATGTTAATATACAGAGATAAATGTGGTGAAAATTACATGTTTCTTCTCCTTCAGCAGAGTACAGCCTTTCAGCTTTTCATGCTTCCAGGTTTTAACTGTTTTAGCTCCAACACTGAGCTTACTGACTGCTTGCACAGACTACCATAGGTATCACAGTGTTACTGGTATTTCATAGCTGATATGATGAGCATTAGATATTCTACCTTTCCCAAGCAGACTAAGATGTGGTTCCTTCCCCTAGGATGAGCCAAAAACTATATTCCTGTCTCAGCACTGAACAGCTTATGTTCTTCCTGTCCCAAAAAGGCATGACTATTTTATCTTGCATTTATATTCTTAATTTGCTCATAATTGCTTTCAGGCATCACATCTGAGGCCAGCTTTCATTAATATGTTAATTGTGCAGTCTCTCCCAGTGGATTTTTCCAAAGCAAGAGTAAACAGAAAGGTTTATTCCCCCACCCTTCCCCCAGGCCCTCTAAACAGAAAAATATTATTTAGATGAGATACTTGACTAGGCTTGGATGTCCATGATGATGGAGCACATTTATTTCACATTTCTGGATTTGCCCAAAATAGCTGATCAGAACTCCTCTGTTGGAACAGATCAGAGGCTCATGAGGTCAGAACAAAAATTCATATTATGTTTTAGATGTAGTTTAGAACCCCTATACACATTTCCCTGTCCTGTTCCACGTGAATATGCTAAATGCATTAAAAAAAACAAAAGCCTGACATTATCAAAGTGCTACAGGGAATTACCCACTCACTTGCTGTTAATTAATGTGAGATGTGCAGAGGATTTGCCCACACTGCTTTGAAAATCTCAGCTAAAACATTTTAATGGTGAGTATTTTCAGAGAATGAAAAATCCAAGGTGCCCTGTAAAACAAGCTTCTTAACCATTTATTGCTTCTCTCGGATTTTTGAGTGGGATTTATAGAAAAGTAATTTTCAGAAAAATCTTGAATTTATTGTAGAGTATTCCTGAAGACAGCCCTCAGAGCATTCCAGTTAAAGGAGGGAGGAAAACGTGAATTAGTATTTTTTTATTTAGAAATTAAATTATTTGCTAGAATTCTTCCAGCAATCTCTCTTTCTCTGTTAGGACTGATGACAAACTATGCAAGGAAAAGCCAGCAACAAGGTGCAAAAATAATTCATTGTTTGTTCCTTTATTTCTCTCTTCCTTTTATTCTGCCACAGGTGGGGGCAGCTTGTGAAATTTCTGTGTGTTGGCAGAGTGAGTAGGGGTGTTAATTGTTAACTATAATGGATGAGCTAAAGGCTTCTATTTCTATACAGTTTAACCCTTGGTGTTCCTGTTGCTGACTGTTATCTTTCCCAGTTCTCTCAGTCCTGCCCATAGTCTGTAACTGTCCTCTTCATCTGCCTAGGGCATCTTGCTTTGGCTAAGGGTCAACGAGCCCCTGACAGGCTATGCATTGTTCATTTCCTAGGTACAGAAAGCAGAAACTAAATCACATCAAGAGAGATGCTGCCTGTTGTAGGACCTGCTCCAATAAAGCCTGAGGTGCACATGTGAGCAGAAAAAATGTGTGCAGATGCTTGCAATGGATATAGAGAACTCACACCTGACTGCTTTTTCTTCTGTTTAAATACAACTTCAAATGTATCCTCATTCCCAGTCCTTTGATGTTCATTCTTATATTGCTCATTCTTGCAGGTTACATGGATGCAGCATGGTCACAACAGGCATACAAGAAAATCATTCTGGCAGCCAGAAAAATGAAAAAAAAAAACCCAAACAACCAGATACCTACTTCTGCCCATTCTCTAAACTCTTCCAAGTAACATCGGTCTATCAGATTCTTTATTACAAGTCAGGATTCTTTCAGCACTTGAAAATGTGACTCAGATACCTCATCTTTCCTACTCCAAAACTTACTGACTCGTTCTTTCTGTCAATGCACCTTTTTGGATCTATATAGCTTTTATCCAGCATATGATGAGTATCTGCTTCTTACACATACTGGCATGTGCATTCAGTGTGACTGTGCTGTCAGCCTCTGTATTTCAGGCACTGTCAATGAGATGTGGTGCCTTTATTTTTCATCTAAACATTTCTCCTGCTTCTGATTGCCTCAGGAGGTATTTTTCATAACACTGAAGATTTTCATATAGGTTTGCTGAAGATAAGCCAGATGAGAAAGTGCTGGAGACTCCATTAACAGGGACTCAGGGACTTTACATCATTGTGGTACTTCTCTAAGTTGGTATGGCACTTACAGAGGTATGCTTAGTCTGCAGCTAAAATCCTTGTTTGGGATAGCCCTCTCCCCATTCCCAGCCATCCTCGATACATTAACTTCAGGGACCTTTACTGATTCTTTTATCAGAGCTGTATGGAACAGTTGCATTACTGTTTCAATCCACCTTTTGCACAGAATAATATTGTTGCTTTTAATAGTGGGGCAATGAATTTAAATCTTCATATTTTTATGAATACATATAATGCTAAGTCCATTTTTGGCTATTTTCCTAGTAAAGTTAATTTTACTATGCTTTTCCTGTTCACATTTTCAAGCATACAGAATCTCCCACTAGTACCCAGTATAGTAAATGCAGACCAAGTCACACGGACAATCATCAACACAACATCTGTGAAGCCTGTCAGATAAAGTAGTCTTTTCCACCAGGGTCCATTTAATTCCTAGCTTTCCCCGACATAAGGATATATGCCAAGTAATTGGCCAAGTTTAACAGTTTGTGTTCCTGGAATCAGCAAAAGTGTCTCTCTGTGTGATTTCCAGCACTGCCCATCTGTGTGATGTTTAGGACTTCATCTGCAAAATAGCTATTAAAACAGAAAAATTATAAACATGTATCAGGTTTGAGAACAAGTAAATCTTGGAGCTAAGGGCTGCATTGCTCTACTTTGTGACTAAATCCCACAGTCAAGACGCATGTACCCCTTCTTTCACAGTGCACTAGTCAGAGCTAAAAGAAAGGACTGTCACACTCTGACATAGACTTGCCAATAATAGCTTCAAAGAAATCTTAATTTCGTTATTTCAGTTTTAAAGAAGACAATATAAAACAATCTGGAAGGCATGTAAAAAGTATTTTAAATAGCTGATATGTATAGCTGCTTCATTTTTTTAAGTCCTTAATCTTAACAACCAATAACAGCAAAACAGTTCCTGCCAGTAACCTTCTCCTAGGAAAAAGGATTTCAGTAATCTTTATTACTCAGCCTAGCCAACAGAAATATTTGATGCTAAGAGCAGTGGAACCAGAAATCCACTTCAGATTTCCTTCAAACAGCTAGATGAGAAATTCAAGGGGATGTGAAATAGGAAACTCAGAAAAGGGAGCTCGACTTTGATACTTACTTGGTGTGATAGCGTAATTTACTCTCCATATAGATCTTACTGTATAAGAAAAAGGAGGAAAAAGGAAGCAGTAATGTGTCACCTTATCTAAATAAGGTACCAGTCATTCCTGAAATTCTGTTTAAACTATGATGGATGTTCTTATCCAACAAGAGAGATTTTTTTCCCCTATGGTGAAAGCCAATCCTTTCAAACAGAATGAGCCATGATGAGACTGAATTTCCTGCTTATGGATGAGACTGAAACAATGCATAAATAGCTGCAGAGCAGATGCCCTGCGATTCCACTCTGACCACTTGCAATGTGCACAGCTGTAGGACAGTGATTTGAAAAGAAAAACAGCTGTGCCAGAAACATCTGTATTCTTCAAAGTGGTAACATACTTTCACAATGCAAGATGAAAGATTTCCTGAGAAAATTTTGTTTTCTTTTCAATTAATTTTGATTGACTAGTCTGTCATTTCAGAACTTTATCTTTTTTCCTCTTATCTATGATTTTGCTATTTTAACTAAAGATATCAGCTGGAAATAGGTCCGTGGTATTTACTCCTTTACTCTGGGAGGAGGGGGAGAAAGCTTCTTTTTGAACACTGGTTTTAAAACAATTAATCTGACCAGTGCATTGACCTAGTCCTCAATAATCTAGAGAACAATTCTCAAGCATGTGTGGTGAAACTCTTCAGCCTTAAAATCACATACTACACTATAAATATTGTGCAATGCTCTCTATCCTAGGCTAATGTAAGTAGGTATATTAACCAAAAAATGCTTGTGTTATAGCAGTATCAATTAAAACCTACTTCAGCACTGGCAATAATGTAAATTAGGTCACTTAGTGCAAATAGGGCTGTCTGAGAAGTCTTGATGTTATGATGGTATGCACGGGTATTTTGGGAAAATGAGGAGAAATAGGAACGAAAACTGACTGCCTGTATTACAAATATCTACATTTTTCTGTGTTGTTTGTAACCTCAGCTGGGAAGCCAGGGACTAACTTAGCTAAATAACATAAAATCTATAACTAATAAGTAAGATACATTACATGATGGAAGTGATGGAAGCCAAGAGAGATGGTCTCATGCACACTACTAGCTCATCAGCCTTTTGTCATTCTTGACTATATAATATTTCTAATAGCTGTGGGATTTCCTTTTTGGTGCTTGAAAACTTTTGTGCTGCAGATATCCCTCAGAGTGGTGATTTTTAGGAGTGGTGATTTAGAAGATCCACGCACAAAGGAATATTTTGTGCATTCATTTGTCCAAAGTCATTGAGTACTGTAACTACAGTGAGATGGTATTACTTAAAGAAAATAAAAACACAAACAAGGATTTAGGCAACTCTTTCTTATAGCCCACCCACTGGAACCACAGTCTTCATATAAAATTGAACGAGTTGCATTTACAGAAAGCTTATTGTAAGACCTTCCTGAACTGCTTTGCTGTGCCTAATATACACTGTTGCTCCCAGGAGCCAATTATGTTCTAGAGAAACAGCAGGGTTTTGCAGGCCTGCCTGAATGTCTTAAACCCTGCTCTGACTGAAAATACTGGAGAAGCAAGTTCATTTACACCTCTTCGATGTGCTGTTTCGTTGTTTACACACTATTTTCATCAAAGAGTATACTGCTCATTAAGCACAAGAGAACCTGGCAGAAGGGACCTGGAATACTTGCCATCAAATTTAGCCCAAGCCTATCTGACATCTCAGCAGGGGAAATGGAGAACTGCAGTTCTGAAAAGGGCAGTTTGCAGTCTCTAATCTCAAGTACTCAGGACTGAAAAGAGACATTCCTTCATAATGCAATTCATTCCATCAGGTATTGTACATTTTAAATCACAGATCTGTGGCTCTTGAACCCCCTTTTTTAAAAGTAATTTTCTTTGCTCACTGACATTTTAAGTGTTCTGGTTTTGGTGCCACAATTATGACATTTTGATGTTGAGTTAGAAATCCAAAATAGCAATTAGGGAATTACAAATTGCAGAAATCTTGCCATTTAACTATTAATTATATTCCTTATTGTCTCAACTACTAAATGATTACACAAAAATGTCTCTTAAATATAACATGCAAAACCTTGTTATAATTAGGATATTCCTGAGATGTCAGTCCCTACTTGATGGAAATGAATTATCTCCAGAGCCTGCTGAAGATGACAGTGTTTTCATGTGAAGAACAGTGCTAAAGAGAAATAGAAGCTTGTGTGTGATTATAACCTAGAGTTTAGATACTGACTTGAGCACTGGGAGATGCTGAAATTCTTGCTTGAGCCAGGCTATAATGTGTCATCCTGGACTGCTTTAAGTCAAGCAAGTCTTAATCATATTACCTTTTGTAAAGAGATTTATGAAAGTGAAAAGTAGTTTGGCTTTCAAATAGAATATTTCAACTAAAGCTTTTATGGAATGGTACCCTGGCAGTGCTGCTTGCTTTGTGGCCACAGCACTGCAGCAGAAATTGTGCTTTACAGTGTCTATAGGCAAATGAAATCTCTCATTTTAGTCCTGTTTTCTACTTTGGAATTGTTCTAACTTTGTTCTGCACCTGACCTACCTTGATGTTAATGTTAGGTTAGAAAACACTGCAAAAGTGCAAAAACACAAGTAAAACTACCGAATAACACTAGATGCAAAGGTAAAGTCCTTTGGGAAGCAGCTGCATGCTGATGTGCTCTCAGAGGTTAACTCTTGTTTTCAAGAGATAGAATGGAAGAATAGTAGAGAAGGCTTAGGAAATTATGAGGAAACTCAGCCTGCTTTAGATTTCCAACCAAACGTGGTTCTTGTGCCAGGCTCCATAGATACCCCTAATTTAGATCAGTTACCCATTCCAGAATAAAAATCACTGAAACACACATTACACAAATGTTTGAATCCTCATAATATTCATTCTACAGGTCCTTTTTTGTTCTACACTACATTCTAACAGTATTTAGGAGTCTAGCCTTGTCTCTTGTGCTGAATACCCATCAGTGGCTGCAGCACATCTTCTGGCTTGGTTTTCTCCCATATGAATCCTGACATTGTGCTCCACAACAAAATCGCAACATTTTTTAATTGCAGGCACTATGGCTGTGTGGTGTAGTGCAATGTGCACCTACTATGAAACAACCCCTAAAAATAAAGTAGATATGAGGTCCCCCCTCTCCACTAAGACAAAGCCTAGAGCTTGGGAACAAGGAGTGGGAGAGGAGAGACAAAGAAACAATCATAGAACAGTGTTTTAACCTTTACAACACTCAAATTGATCACTTCACTTAGTATGAGTGGACACGTTTTCAGATATAGATGTTTGCTTACCCTTGGTTGGAAAATGTCGGTGCATGCCAGTTTACAACACTGTATCTGTGAAGTAGTTTTTAGCTCACAACAATATTACTGTGCTTGAGAACACACTCTATTCATCAGACCTGGCTTCCTCTTCCCGAAGATCAAGTTGATGCTCAAAGGAACCCATTTTTTGACTGTAGAATATGTAAAAGCAAAAACAATGGAAATCCTCAACAGCCCGTCAGAAAATGATCTGCAGAATTGCTTTGAATATTTGCAGTATTGTTTTCAGCTGTGTGTCAACTAGAAGGGAGCTAACTATTTTAAAGATTATTGTAATTGATTTTCTTGATTTGTTAAATAAAAAAAGTTACAGACAGAGTCTCAGGGTTTTTGAGTCAGCCCTCTTATATATACAGGTCTGTCTGTTATACAATCGGATCTCATGTTTATAAGTACAGCTCTGAATTTCACCAAGATCTGTGAGTGTAACCTGATAGACACATAGAGAACTACATTTAAATAGGAAAAAAAATGTCAGCCTTTAATATAAGTTCTTCTAACCATCTTTTCAGCAAAACTAGCTGGGAAATAGAGAAAGAGCAGTACACTTTGAGTCAACTTGCAATACCCTTTCACCCTTGTAATTTACTTCCAGACAGTGCACACATTTTAAATTAATACTTTGCTAAAAACTGTACAGATTTTTAAAAGTGAAATGAATACATCTTTTTCTGATGAAGAATTAGAGATAGGGGCCATTCCAATTATTTCAAAAAGATCTGTATCTCACAGTGATGATGACAACAACGGAAGCTGGGAAACAGCAGCTGAAAAGTTCTGAAGTGAAGCTTTTACAGGGGACATGCATTTCCCAGTATCAAGGATACTGGGAATATTTTCTGACTTGCATTGAGATGTGGAACAAGTAGTTACACTTGTAACAAACTGTTGGAAGTAGAATATCCTGAGGTACTGGGTGGCTCCATGGGTGATCTGGTCCAATTAGAGACCTGCATTGAGTGCAGTGAATGGGTGATTCGAGCTGCTAATGTTCAGTTTGTTGAACTCTTCAATGTCAAATTTGAAAATGTTTTAAAGCTTAGAAAGAAAGAGAAGAGATTTGTATATTTATATTCAAGGCTCTCTGATAGAGAATATTATTATTGTTGATGACTACCTTCTTTAGAATTTAGATGTTACATATGTAAGTAAGTAAGTAACGTATGAAAATATGGCAGATATCACTCAAATAACTTTAAGAAAGTACTCAATTTATGTGTCATCTAGTAGTCATTAAATTGAATTAAAAAGCTGTGGTGGTAAGCATTTCAGATGTATGATCTGACTAATATTCCTCAAAACAATGGTTTTACTTGCTTAGGTGAACTAAAATTATCTTGAACGTTTCAAAGAATTACCTTATGAGTCTTGCAGAAAAGTAACACTGAATGAGTAGATAAGTACTGGAGGAAACCATTCAAAAGACCTGGATTTAGTTCTAAAGGCTCTCCTCTATCCTGTAACATTTTTGAGTAAATGCATAGGCTTTGGATGAGTTCAAGCCAGGTGACTGGGATGCTTTCTCTCACATTAAGTCCTAATTGAATGTTTTCCTCATTTTCAATATTAAATATACATATACATAGTTTGGAGGAGGGGAGGGGAAAGGAAGAGAAAAAGCAGAAAGACCAAGCTATTAGAAAGACTGAAGAAAAGGTCCTAGCAGAGAACGAAAATGCGACTTCTAAAAACCTTCTAAATCTTGAAGGAAGAAGTCAATCATTAAGAGTGGGAAGAGTCAAATCTTGGCCAGTTTGCAGTAAGCAAGAATGTGATTGTAACAGTTTAGCTTGTTTACTAGTTGAAACAAGGACAGTCACCCAGCAGAAACAAAGGACAGATCTGAGTTCACCAAGAGGATGCAATGAGGAGGTAAGATGAAGAGCATTAGAGGATTCTGAAAACACAAAGCAACTGTACATTCAAGAATGGGTGATAAGATATGATGATGAGTTCTATGTATGTTTAACCAATATTTCCAGAATGTGTAACCAGTGTTCCTCAGAATCTATATGAATGTGTATGTTTAACCATTATAAAAGTCGTGTAACCAGCCTCAATAGGGACACACATTAGGTGAAATAATTCCCTGTGTGTCCAACATTGTATCATTTATTAAAGCAATACTTGCTTAATAATCAAATTTGGCATTTTGGACGGCATCAAGCAGATAGCTCCAGATGAATCATGGAAGGCTGCAAATCCCACACTTGTCTCATCCTGATCTCTCTTACTACAGTTCCGTGAAAATCC
This sequence comes from Clamator glandarius, assembly GCA_033459285.1. Taxonomy (NCBI): domain Eukaryota; kingdom Metazoa; phylum Chordata; class Aves; order Cuculiformes; family Cuculidae; genus Clamator; species Clamator glandarius. The sequence goes on from JAUNZM010000032.1 coordinate 1,674,491, forward strand.
AGGTTCAGGTGCATTATGTCTCTTTCAGAGTATTACTTATCATTAACTATGACAACACTCAAATCTGTTCCTAAAATATACATCCAGGTAAATAAGTTATGCCTGCAAATTGACCAAGACTGTTAGACTGAAGTAAATTACTCATTTGTGGCCAAGATCAGAGATCATCAGACATAGAGAATTAAAAGATTAGCTACTAAACAGGAGCAGTTATTGAGGCTTCTTGAGCTTTCAGGAGTTTTATTTATATGAAAAACACAAACATTTCTACCTCTTCCTGGTATTTCAAGGAAGAAATTACCTCCTCCTGTTCTGCTTTCAAGAGAGATCTGGGTGGTTTTAGTGCTGTCCTGCACAAAGGTATTTTTACTTCTCTGACTGTATTTATCGCTTTTTTCATTCTTAGAACTGTAATGTAAATGTGGGGCTATTAGTGAGAGATCGGGGAGTGTGTGGGCTAGGAGTCTTTCACTTTACAAGTAAGACAACAAACCTCTGAAGGAAAATGTGAGAAAGGGGTGTTCTGTCTTCCTTTGTGATAAGACCAATCTGTAGCAACTGGTTCCAGCCCAAACATGAGAAGGATGTTGCTGGCTTCTTAAAAGGCCTTTAATTCTCTCCTCCTTGTGGGTAAAAAAATATAAATCAAAACCTTGACAACGCAAATACATATCAAAAGCTGTCAGACTTTTCAAGTTAGTCCTTCATTGCTCCATTCCCTTGGTGTTTTCCACTGTACTTGCTTTTCAGTCATCTGTTTTCTTTTGGATCTCAGAAGTTCCGAATCTTTTTCAGGTTTTGGTGTTTTGGGGTTTTTTGTTTTTTGGTTTTTTATTTTTTTACAAAAGAGGAAAAGAAAAGTTTCTGCTAACATTCTTACAGGTATTTCTTTCATTAATATTTGTCTCAATGAAACTGCTGTGGTAACAACTGTTTCACCCCTATTTCTGCACTTGCTTGTATGTAAACTGTCCCATGGCTGCAAGGTTGGTGTATCAAGATGTGTATGTGTTTTGATTTTTGTAAGACATTTATAGAATTTTTCAAAACTGTGTGTTTGCCTTGGTGCCTCTAGAGTTGAGCAAAACACCCAATTCTTGAGTACAAAATTCTAAACATTCTCTGGTTCTGAGGATGGTGCTTTCATTTATAATCATCTCACACAGAGATCTGTCATTGATTAAGTTTTTAAAAGCTTTTTCCAGCAACTTTTAGCTATCATTTTCCGTAGGCTGAGGCACTATGGATACCCTGGATTTCAGATATCCTTTAAAATCATGCTGTTTGGGTATTTGAATATTTTGCATTCTTAACTGTTCAATTATGATACTTTATATGTCTTTATCTCCACTGGTATATCATATCTTGCAAGATATATATATATCTGAAACCAAATGTTCGGCAATTTTGTTCTCTAATAATTTTTTAATAATAGACATTGAAACTAGTAGTTTGGAACAAAAATTCAACTTTTTTCTAGTATATAAAACCAAATATACAGTAGTTTGAGGGTGTTCAGGCTGAAGTTACTTCAACTGTATTTTAAAGCACAGTATTGGATAACAGCTATAATGCTTATTCTCCGATCTCTTTCTGTATACATATCAATATTAATTAACTGTATACAGTCAATATTAATATTATTTTTTCAACACTGAGAATTCTTTTATTCCCCCTTTACTTATTTTTTAATATAGTTCACACCTCTATGTTACACTCTGTTGTATTTCTTAAAATACATGACTACACAGCAGCGAAGACAGCCAAGAGTTTGCAGCCGGCTGTGGCATTGGGTCATGCAGAACTTCTGGAGTGACTGCTCAGTTTCTTCCAGAAAATGAAAAGCTTAGGCAGGAGAGACTTTTCCAGACTGGGTTGTAGGAAGAGAGAAATGACTATATCTGCAGCATAACTAAAGGTTTGGAAACTGTTAAGATCAGGGAGCAAAAACACCGTAGCAGGCTTCAGAGCTAGTGGAAGAAAGTCTTTTGCAATGTGCAGAGCAGCTATATGTCCCTTACTTTTTAAAATGTTCTGCTTGCCTTTTAGGTTTTTACAAAATTGATTTACTGCTTGCAGCTACAACAAGTGCCCAAAGGCTGGACACTGCTTAGGTTTTCATTTACTTTATGAGTCTAGCCTCAAATTCAGTCTGGCTCAGCTATGCAGATTTCTTCATAGTAATTTTTTTTTCCTCCTCTGTGTAACCCTGTGTTTCTGTTCTTTGCTAACCCAGCCTACTATTACATTCTGTTGTTTAGTTTTCAAAAATTACAATCTGGTCCAGTTTCATTCTGGTTGGATTTTTCCCCATTTTAATAGCTTTCTGTAACTTTAAGCTGTCTAGTGATCTTTTTCAGTTATGAGCCTTTGATCCCCTTTACCATCTGGCCTTGGATGAACAATTCCACAAATGGTTTAAAATGACATGTTTGCTTCAGCATAATCAAATCTATTAAATCTCCTTGTTCTTGTTTTTTTCACATGAAGCAGATAACTTCCAGAGGATATGTGTTCTATTTAGGAGTCTAAAATTCTACAAATGTCTATAACTAATAACTCAATCTTTAACTAATAGTTTAATCTTTATCTGAAAACTGTATTCGTCTTTCCAAATATCTTTTTGAATATAGATTGATCAGAGTCTGTACCTCTAGCTTGAAATATTAAAATAAACTGTGGTGGGTTTTTTGTTTTGTTTTGGTTTTCCTCATCTTTCATTTCAGGAGCTCAATTTGCCTCTACATAAAATTCTTGCTTAAACTTCTCTCAGTGATTTGCTGTGTTTTTGGAGAGTTTACTTTTCTTGGAGTTCTCCATTCATGTAACTTGCTGTTTCTCTTGCAGTTTTCATACCAGCTATAGTTACAGATCTCAATTAATGAGAAGCATGAGTTTGAGTCACTATAATTTTGATGGATCTTGACTGTAACTGATAGATTAAGCAGTAGAGAGAAGTTCCTACAAAAGGAAAAGGGTCATGCCTCTACCGGTTTGCTGGAATCGATCTCTAGTAAAGAAGTAGTTTGAACCAAGACTCATATTGCCTTTCCAAAACCATGTTTGTCCTCTTCCTTACAGTCATTGGCAAAGCTCCTCTTGATATCACTGTTATATGAGATGACATGAGGTCATCCACTTATGCCTAGCAATACTATTTCTTCTCTATGAATGTACCAGTAAACATTATGAAGTTGCACACTTTTGGCCACATTTTCACTTAAAGAACAAACCATCTCCTTTTCAAGACCGGGTTGGATGAGGTTTTGAGCAACCTGACCTAGCAGAAGATAGCCCTGCCCATGGCAGGGGTTTGGAACTAAAAGTTCTTTAAGGATACTTCCAACCCAAAAAATTCTATTCTATTCTATTCTATTCTATTCTATTCTATTCTATTCTATTCTATTCTATTCTATTCTATTCTATTCTATTCTATTCTATTCTATTCTATTCTATTCTATTCTATTCTATTCTATTCTATTCTATTCTATTCTATAATTCTATTCTCTCTCAAGACTACTCACTGAGATGGAATATCAGTCTTTGTCATAAGATGCCTCTAGTTTTTAAAAAGGTACTGGATAGCGTAATCCCAGAAGTGTTAGTGCTTTGTGTTGGGCCAGGTTACCTCATTCAAATTGTTCTCGAATATTATTTTGTGGCGTATGTGACTTTTGAGATTGAGTCAAGGAATATTTTGTTGAATATATTCAATATAGATATGATACTAGGAGACTATTTGCCTTTTACCTAGTATTTATAAAAAAAACTTTCATGTGAATCATGGGACCAAAAGAGAACTGTCATTATTAACTCTTTGGCAGCCTGTAACTTTTAAAAATCTCCTTTAGTTATGGTATTTGGGTACAGTTAATGTCGCCTGTAGATCTCAAACTGTTTTCTTTAAAAATCCAACATAGAGTATACATTGTGTTTTTCTGCCTGTGACTGCTCTTTTTCTCTGAGATCACAACTATTTGCTGAGCAAGCAAATGACTGGCACACGGTTTAAAAAGTTCCTTACTTGCAGCCTCAAAAATTTCAATCTGCCCATGAATTATGACAGCACATCCAGGTCAATGAAATGATATGTTGTAGTGTCACATGTGGACATTTAGCCTTTCTGATGAAAATGCAAAAATGTCATCAGAAATCAAACACTGTTCATACACACAAATATTTAGGTGCAAAGCAAAATATGTTTTTTCTATAGATAGAGAACAGTGTTGAAATATTTTCTGCCTATCCTTATATAAGCATAAGGCCGAACTCTTGGGGGAGGGAATTGCATTCTAGTTGGTTCAAACTTCAGTCATTTACCAAGCATGTTAGTGCCTCTAAGAGTTCTACAGCACTGAGTTGAGGGTGCAGTTGGCAGTTATGTTTCTTGGTCTCCAGCTACCAATACTGTGATCACACAGGAGAACAGCAGGCAACAAAATCTGTTGCCCTACTGATTCCATCTGGGGAGTAAAATGTCTTTATATTTCTAGGCTATGACAGGCATAGGTTAGATATAGAATTGGTGCTGGAAAGAAGAATTGAATTGCACTGTTATGTGAGAAAGAATGTGCACATAGTGGGATACAGCAATGTCAATCAACTCAAGGACTATTCATGGAAAAAGAATATTCTGTGTGCTGGAGATTTACAGCTAAACATAGCTGATATATTTAAATGAAAGAACATTAAATATTTATTTTCTAAAATTTCAAAGGAAATACTTCTTGGCCAAATTTATTTTGTGTAGTTGGATATAAAGGGTTCAATTAAACAATATTCAATTGAATTTAAAACATAGGTGTTTTTTTTCAGCTATTCAAATGAAAGTTAAAAGAAAGTATTACTTCTTAAAACAATTGGCAAATTTGAGCAAATCCCAGATATTTTACCAGGCTTGGAGATTTCGGGACATGATCAGATGCACACATAATCTTAGAATACACAATTGATTATCTACAGTACAGAGTTATAGCTTGAATCAGGCTGTTTGTCCCACTAGGCATTAATATGGTCATGATCTTGGTGCCATCATCTGGTGAACCCCTGCTGACTACGCAGTCTGCAACCAAACGGGAAGGGCCAGAGGAATCTGTGGCCTCTTGGAAGAGGCTGATCCTTCTGCAGCTTTTCTCTTCACCCTCTCCGCTCATTCTTCTATTAAGGTTTTAGTGTCTTGTAATATCAGTGCTCATTTCCTGAAATTCTTTATTATGTCTTTGCTTCATTTGAAAACTGCAGCTCATCATTAATTTTTTCATTAAAGCTTGACCCTGGAATCACATGTGAGCCAGTATAAATTATGTTAGTTCCAGCACTGGCAGCCACAGAGATGTCCTTTATCCTCCAGCACTAGAAGTACAAGATACACTCCATATGGTGCAGGCAAGCATCTGGGATGACTCTTTGAAATTCTCTCTCTTGATAGCTGTAGAAACAGCATTTCATTCAACAAAACTTTGTGGAAGTAAATTATGGTACTTAAAAAATGAATTTCTAAATTTGAATGATAAGCATATATGTATTTCAAAAGTTTCTTTTCAATTGTTTCTGGATTCTGCTAAAGCAGAAAGAGAGAAAAGAAATGAAATATGGCAGTAACAATAAGCAAAGAGTAGGAAGTTTCAGAAAGCAAATTGTATAGCCACTCCACTTCTTCCCAGTACAGTTTGTTTTCATGACTTAACTCTCTTCTGTTGTCTTTCTGGAAGATCATTGGAGATTTTCATGAGTTCCCCATGCTTGCTATCCCCTATCTTATTGTCTTAATAATGCCTTCTCAATTCTTAGTCCTTAGGGGGGCTATTTTGTTTTGTCTTCCCTTTTTTTCCCCATTCCTCACACAACAGTAATATGTATCTTTCACACCTGTATTTCTCTACACTCTTGACTCTCTCTTTCTGCATCTCAGTGAATTCTCTGCAAGGATTTATTTTTTCTTTGTCTCTGATCTCTCAGCAATATGTAACACACTGAGATTTTGTTTTTCTCCTTCATTCCTTTGATCGGTTTTCTGTGGAGTTCAGATTTTCCTCATCTCTACCCCTTTCTGTTCTGTCAGGCTTTTTTCAGCAGACTCCTTTATATTTCTGTGTATCCCATGAGACCATGTCCCTGTGTTGGAAGATTCCAGCAGGCTGTATTGTTTCCTTTGACCTGGTTAGATGATGGCACCTATGCTGCAGGTTTCATTTTCTTTTTTCTCACCCCTCTCCTTCAAGCATTCCTAGGCAGCCCCAGCAATATTGCTGATTGCTGCAAATGAAGCTGTTTCTCCTGAGTAACCTGGGGTCCTTTCCTCCTTCTCTCTTACTGATGTGGTCTACAAGATGTTCACAGAAAGATAGGGTGTTTTGTACTACTCATGGTTCCCACATGGATAGTGCACATTTGAACAAGCAGTCAGATCAGGTCAGCAGCCATAACAGTTGTCAAAGTTCAAAGTTAGTAAGTGATGACTGAGTAGGGTGGTTTAAAATGAGCACTCAGAGTTCTCCAATGATTAGTATTCCATAGGCTATACCATTTATGGAGAAATGATCAAGGACAGTAACTTTTCAGTTGCATGTATTTTCCATACCAAATGTTGTCTTTTTGTGTAACTCAAGATAAACCAATAAAATTTTACTGTCTAGATATGGTGCTTGTTCTTGGCATATCTGGGAACACAAATACTCACTGCATAGTCATAAAAAATGTCTTGAAGGTTTGTTGATCTCAGCATCTTTCTAAACTATCAGTGCAAGTTAGTGCACCACAGATATATTTTTTTCAATGCAGACTGTTAACAGATCTTCAGGAAATACAAGGATTGATTGTCTAAAAACACCCATTCACTGTGTCAAATAATTTAATCCATAATTTTAGAAGAGGAAGAAAATAGCATGTTTGTATTGCAATATCTAATACATCTATGTTGTTGCAGCTTGGATTTCTCTACATATTTCAAGTGGTTTAGTAGCAGATTCCCCCAAAGAATCAAAGTGTTGCAAGCAGAGCTTCAGATTTATGCATTTGTGATAAAAGCCAAAGCCTAAAATTCAGTGGCATGTTTCTTGTGTTCCCTCTGTAGCCCGGGCTGTATTCTCAGACATGTTACCAGTATTACAGATTACACTGTGAGTTTTGCTAATTGTTTACTAGTATTTGATAAATGTACTGTTATAAAACGAGTGTTTGCTAATGCTGTTCTCTTCTCCTCCATTAATTACTATGTAAACAGTATGTAAATAGGGAGTAAACGTAGTTAGAAGGACTATTAACTGTGCATGAAATTAGCTGCCATGAAAGTAGGAGAGAAAGAAACTAGCAGGTTTTTAGAGTGTTCCTTAATAAAATTTTCTTTCCTGTTGTGTTTTGCTTGAAGGATAGGCATCTTACTTTTTCAAGTTAAAATTCTTCAGAGTCCAGTGGGCATTGGTGTGTGTATGTAACATTTTGAAAAGTGGTGAAGTGGCAGATGTAAGAAGGTAAATGTTAAAAACCAAATTGTTGCTTGAAGTCTTGCTCTTTTTTTTCCTTTTTTTTAACCTGGGTCATTTCACACCTTGTGTTTGCAGTGAAACCCACAAATAGTCAAATTAGATTATCTCAGCTTTTCTATACAAATAAAAGTGAGCACTTTGGTATGGCAGAAGATAAGATCCTTTTAAACCCTTTGTCAGCTGTGTCCTACCTGCAGGACAAGTAGGGAACAGCAGTGTATTTTAACCTACTGGGGTTAGGAGAGCCTGGATATGGCTCTCAACCTTGTAAATGCCATTCCATTGGCATTTTCTTAACTGTAGTTTTAAAAAGCAGGTAGTACAACTGAAAATACTTTTGGTCCTAAGTCATACTACTTGCCAGTCGTTTTTATGTGGAACCAGTAGTTAGTGGCTACTTGAGAGCAGTCCTGATATGGGACTGCTTGTGGTTGTTCTCTGCTCCATGCTGAAAAGACCTTCTATAAGCCCTCCTGCAAAAATGAGCTTAACCTGATCTCATTTTAATATATTGTCATTCATGCATATTCAGAAATGCATACCTTGACTGTTAGCTAGGAGGGTCTTTCAAATTAGTGCTGATGCAGCAGGGTATAGCAATTTCAGAATTCCATATTATAGATAATTTTAGCCATACACTAGTCTATATAAAACATAACTCATTTACCTTATCTATTTTAAAGGCTTTTACACTACAGTCAGCCACCATAGTTAGTTGAAGAGGTAGGTGCTTGTGACATTGGCTTAATGAATTAAATGCGAAAGCCATTTCTTCTTACTTTTGGCTGTAGCAGGGCTGGCATGTGTTCTGTTCCACTGAAGTAATGAGATGATAGGATCCATGACATATAATTTTGTAAGTGTAATGTTCATCAGTATACCAGCCAGCATGAAAAGCAGAAAAAAGTGTTAGAAATTAAGACCGCAAGCCAAATACCATTATTCTAATTCCTCATGGAAAGATACCACTTTAATTGAAAGATATGACAATAAAAATGGAAAATATTAAATCATTTAATCAAAACATTGTGTGATTAACGTGTTCTATCCTTCATACTCTGTTCTTCACCTGAACAGAGTAACAGAAATTGATTACTGACCACTCTGATTTTCTAGAGAATTTTCATTATTTAACAGCCATTGCTCTTAGAGATGTTGTATCCTTGATATCAAGAAGAATACATTGTCTTGGCTTTATGGGGAAAAATAACCCTACAAAGTTATAGAAGATGCTGGAATAAAGGGAAGTAGCCTTTCTCCTCCCTTCTCTCTGTTACTGATTCCAAAGTAGAATTATCCTCAGCCTAGCAAAAGCGCCTTCTTCTGCAGCAGATCCTTCAGCACTGGGTAAATTCAACCTGGGAAGGGGGACAAACAAGAGGCATTCCTGAACAAGGGTATAAACAGGGCACTTTGTTCCTCTAGGATAGAAGAACTGGCTACTGTAGCTGCAAGAACTCACACCTGCACAGTGCTCTGCTTCTCTGCTGGCAGCAGGGGCTGCAAGCAGGGCTGAGGATTAACCGCTCAGCCCCTAGTTTGCCCTCCACACCTCTCTTGTAGTTGGCTACTTTAGGTGGGGCTCTAGCTTCCTGCCTGACTAGATGTAGGCCCAGGGACACACATGAGACACCCATCTGAAGGGTAGATGTGCACTACACCCTAGAGGAAGGACAGTTCAGCCCTCCTGTGATTTTTGTCATATTTTGGCAAGTGTGTTACCTCACACAAAAGTCAGTGCCCAGTCCCTCACATCAGTGCCCCGCTCACCGATGAAAGAAATTGTTATTCATCCCTTTGGATTGCAGTGTTAGTCTGACTGCAATTCTAGGCATACTTAATGCCTTTTAAAGAACAAAGAAGAAATCTTCCCAGCTGGACTATTAGTAAATTTTAATGTTTGGAAGAGAATATACTTTTGACTAACAGGTTGTGTCTTCTCAGGTTCTCTGTGCACTACAAGCCCTTTTTTTGTATTGCTGCTGCTAGTGACACCATACCATGGAAGTACATGTATAAAAGCACTTTTCAATGTACTGCTAAATCAGTAAGATGCTCCTAGTTACCTAATCAACTTTTTGTGTAGTCATTGCAATACTCTTGTTTCTAAAATTCATATTTGCTTTTACATGATCCCATATACAATTTAATTTCCCATACCAAAAAGAAAAATAATAAGTGCTAGGATATTACATAGAGTTCCCAGTGTTAATAATTTAAAAGAAAATTGCAGTGAAATTAAAAAAAAAATTGCTAACAACTACATCCCCTTACAAAGAAAAGTGAATCACAAAATGTTTTAAAGAGTATTATATATAGTAAAAAAAATTAATGGCCAGGCATGATAGTGCTCCCTTCAATCACACAATAGTGTATAAGTACAAAAAAGTCTTGGTCATCTTTGGAAAACTCAGTTCATGACTTGTATAAAGTGATTATATTAAACATGATCCCATCATTTATGCAGGGAACAAAAATTCATAGAATCATAGAATCATAGAATAACTAGGTTGGAAGAGACCCACTGGATCGTCGAGTCCAGCCATTCCCACCAATCTTACCACAATCCTTACCAGTATTCTTTAAAACTAATCTCTTATCACTCTGAATATATGCTAGTTTTTTTATGCAATGAAGGTTGTGCATCTGAATTCTAGAATCAGATCTTTGTTGTCAGATCCCTCCTTTAGGACAGTCTTCAGGATCAACTGGAGAATATATCTGGTCCAATAGTTTCTAACAAGATATACACATTATTCCTCCAACTCCTTTTCTGTACTACTATGAAGTACAGGATTTTTGCCATTAAATTGATTCTTGTCATTCTTATCCAGTGAATAGAGACCCTGGGATCAAGAGAGTTATACCATATCACTGAATTTATTATTTAGTATTTTTTCTTTTGTTGTCTAGAGAGCTGAACACTACAAGCTTACATGTGTGCCTGAAAATTACTTGGGACCATTTATCCCTGAGAGAACACCCATTTTATTGCAACTTTTTGCTACCTGGAGTTATATAGGAACTCTAAATATGAAGGAAGAGCTAACACCAGCTTGATGGCTACAAGGCTAAGCACATGGTTTTAGTCATAAGCAAAGTGATTAAAGGAAAGATTGCTGAGTACCTGTCCCTGGCAGAGCTGCAGCACTAGCAATATTTGAAAATAGTCACCCAAATACCGAATGTCAGATTTCTATAGCAAAGTCACAGCTTCTAGTTACTTAGGAAGCTAATGAAAAGTTAAATTGCTTAAGTTATGAGTAATGATGAGCTACACGTTCAGCTCATACAAAGCAAGATAGTTCAATGAAAATAGTTTCCAAATGGAAGGCCCAGATTTACTCTGTTAGAAATTAGTTTTAATTGAAATTTCTCCCAGAAAATAGAAATGCTTGTCATGAATCTTGTCAAGCCAAAGTTCATCTCTGCTTTTATCTGAAAAATTAAGAGGACCAAGGCCAAGTTCCAAGGACTGTCTTTCCAGAGTCTGTCTCCATAAGATGCCAGTTGTGATACCTAGTGTTAAAACATAGAGAATAAGACCAGCTATGCAAATACCTGTAAAGTATTGTAAATCACAGTGACTGTTCATGTGGCTGAAGAGAATAATCACCTGAAATCAACATTCTAAACAAGACCTGACGATTCTGAATCAGTATTTTCCTGAAAACCTTTGTCCTTCTTACTCCAAATATGTGAATCCTTAAATTCGAATTTTGATCCACTGTCTCCTCTACACACACTGTAAAATGTTCTTATTACATTTCCAAGGTGTAGTGATTGTAATTGTGACTTAATTAAGACTGCTTTATTCTCCTTCTGGTTAAGGCACAGGCTTACTGAATCATTCCATGCAACTCATTCATTCTTCACCACCATCTAGATAGTATAGAGTAAGTCAAAAAACACCTATTTGGTATATCATTTTATTAGTGGAAAGATGTATGTTGTTCAGTTATACATTTTGAGTTTCTGTATGTAGCTGATGCATGCAGTACTTTGGAGTAAATGTCTCTTTCACATAGCATGGAAAAGTAATAAAATAGGGTCAGCCAATAGTCCTTCTTACTAGGCCCCTTCATATCTTCTTGGCTTTTGCCCACTGAGTCAAATCATCTGCAAAACCTGCTGCCATCAAAAAAATGACCCTGCACAGGTGCATAAGTACCTAAGAGTGCAGATCATGATCAGTCAAGACTCAGACAGATCTGACATTTGCTGAGAGCATCCCTATATTTTATTGAGTTGTCATGCCTTGTTGCATACTTAATGAGGATGAGCCCCTTTATATGCTGATTTTGCATTACAAATGTTGTTTTGCTGAGACTGTCAGCTGCAAATAGCTTGTGGCAATACATCTTCCATGCAGCAAATAAACATATACAACATTATAGCACACTCGTGTTATTGCCACAACTGTAAACAACTACTAAAAAGAATGTATTTACTGTGCCTTAGAGTCATTCACTCCGGTAATATTTTTTCCATTTTCAAGACTATTGACTTTATGGAACATTTGGCATTATTTCATTCTACTGTCATTGCTTATTGTGTCATCATTTAAAGAGAAAGCATGCTGTACACCTGCACATATAACAGGCCACACATAATAGGATACTTATGTGACAGGCTGGTGTATTTTGTATGATCTAGGAATAGTCATTGACCTCAAGACAACTGATGAAATCCTGATGGTAGGACAGCAATGTCACCAGGTTGCTTCTGTTAGTATCTGGGTGTGGGGGGAACAGGGGCTCTACTCTGCAAAAACAAGCACTATAGCTGGATGTGCATGGAAATATGTCTCCCTGTTTACAGTGTTGGTGGGACCAAGAGTTTGATTACACCCAAAGATGGTTTTGGTGTGGCTTTTACTGGTATTTTGCTAGTTTTGAGGGTAGAAAGACATATAATTACTGAAATGTATTATCTTGTGGATGTTACCAAATCATGCTTTCAAGAAATTTCTCAGGAATACAGCTGAGCTATATCTCCCCCTTCAAAGTTCAGATGTAAGAACTAGATCCACAAAGGATCTCCTCTACCAGTGAATCCTAGCAACTGTAACTTTGCTTGGTATATTCTCTTTCAAAAGTATAATTTGGTGGTGATGCTTTATCATTAACTTAAGATCGTTTGTGGTCTGTTTTATTAATTTGTTCTCCACCTACTATTATCTATCTAGATTCAATAATTCCTCTTTCTCCCTTAGTTTTACCCCCTTCATTTATTCAGAAAGAGCAATGGTAGCCTTCTCAACTTTCTGCTTGGCTAAACAAGGCAAACTCCATTAATGTCTTCTCATAAAATAGTCTCTTCGTTTTCTTAATTTTTTATCCTGGAAACCATTCTGTATTATTTGCAGTTTGAATTGATCCATTCTAGGGTGACAGGAGCTGCACACAGTATTCCAGAGGAAATTTGTGTCCAGTACTCTTCAATTTCCATCAGAAAAGTCTTGATAGAGTAATTTCAGGAGTGCACTTGGTAGTTTGAGGGCCATCATTTTTATGTATTACTTACTCAACAGAAATCCATATCTTTGTACAGTGACTTCTAACTGATGAGCCCTCACCTGGTAAAAAAACCCTGCTTTCTGAGGTTTTAAACTCTGATCTTCATTTCCCCTTCTTATTCCATAGTATTACAAACTTTTTCACCCATCAAAAGATCTCTTCCTCTGCCTTACCGTTTTTTCCCCCGTTTCTCAATCTGCTTACTTGAACCTCTGTCTGATTTTAATTCCTAGGAATTGTATTTTATGCTCTACAGATAAATAACTTCTGTAATATATTCAGAGGGTGGTGACTATGCCTCAACTTCCGAATCTCTATGTTATTGCCTGAACCATCTCCTTAGTAGCCATCTTTACCTTCTCCCTCTTGATTACTGTCAAATAAAAACACGGCCAATGTGCTATAAATTAATCTTCTTGTTAGGTCCCACTCTAACCCTTGGGACAGGTTAAATGTACTGACAATAAACAATAAAATTTCTGTTTGAGCTGTGGGTAAATTGCATTCCCCTTTTTACTGCAAATTGGGTAACACCTGACAAAACTATGTTTGTATCATGTTTTTTCTTCACACATCGCTATCCATACTCTTTTATAATGCAGAAGTATTACCTGCTGCTGAGGAATTTTAACTGCATCTCCTAACTAAGCTAGTGGCAAATTGAAAACTAATAAGACATATTTTGCATATCAAATATAGCTCTAGAGACAAGCTAACCTAGGCACCTACTAGATTGCAACTTACTGCTCAGTAAAAAAGAAGTAATAAAGAAAATTATGACATCTCATTATATGAAAGAAGAAAATCATCACCCAAAGTGGAGGAAATGCTATTTTATTATACAGTAATTGTTAAGGGAACTTAACATTTTTATTCCTCAAAATATTAAATGTTTTCAATGTTATTGATAATAAATATTATTCTGAAGGAACAAAATGATGTAATATGGTTTAGCATTCAAAATTGCCTACAAAACCTAAGCTACCAACGTAGTCAGTTGAGCTATCTAACTGCAGAACAAAAGCCTGGCAGATTCTTTTACTGTCAAACAAAAAAATAATGTTCATAGACTTCTGTGGATCTATTCTCACATTGTCTTTTCAAAATGGTATCTCTTTAACTTCTGTATTAAAAATGATATTGACAATGTTATTGAATATGGTGATGGGCAGTGTCTGTGCTTCAGGACAGAGATACTTCAGAGTATTGGAATCAGAGCATCTTTTCCTTTCCATATTACAGAAAACTTGAGTTTAATCTCCATTAATCACAAAATGTTGCACTTCAACCCTGTCATTGATGGAGAAAAGAGTATGGTCAACCTGTGCTTCAACCCAGGAAAGGAGAGTAAATAGGGAGAATTACAGAGATAAAGTTCAGTATTTGAACTGATTAAGTTGTATTTTTACATATAATTATCTTGAAAACTAACCCATTTCATTGTAATTTAAGTAGCATTTATATAAATTAGACACATGTGACATTTCTAATTAGGTATACTTTAATGGTTAAATCATGAGTTTTTAAAATGATAATTGGGCTAGTTGTAAAATTTCAAGGTCTGTGATTTTAGAATTGAATTGTTCTCTGACTTATGTAAAAGAATAGATTGTTAAGTGAGTGCCGCACAGGAGAGAAGTCTAGAATATTATGATTTGAATTAGTTTTTCAAAGGAAATTAGAATAGGCGATCTGTCCTCTGATCTTTCTTTGCACACTAAAAGTATGAGTCAGTTATGCTAAGATAGCTTAAATTGAGAATACAGCTATTTAATTAACAGCTGGAGTTGCAGAATTCCACATATGAGGAAAGAAATGCATGAATAGCACCCCATCCCTGTACTCTAATGAATCCAAGATTTTCTCCAGTGGAAACTATTTTTAAAATAAATAGCTGCTTGTTGCAGATGCAGAAAAGCCTTTATGAGTTCAGGACAAGAATTTGGGAACTTAAAGAAAATTACATCATCACCTGGAATATTTTAGTCAGTTTATAGATTTGTTCCAAAGGCCCCATATGTTAGTTTATATGACTAGGAAGGGCAGTAGGCAAAGAAAGCACACAGATACCTTCTAGCAGTGCTTTTGACTGAAAACCTGTGGATCAAATGTACTGACTTCCTCCTCCACTCTAGCCCCAAAAGCGCATCAGAGTGCAGGTCTGCTGTCAGAGTCTCTAATATGATTGTGGACAGATGCAAAAGTGAGAGCTGGGTGTTGTATTGCCAGTATAGCCCTGTCAGACTACATATCCTTGTGAGGGCATGAGTCAAAAATCTGCTAACGCTCTGATGTTGGCTCTCCATTGACTGAAAGTCGTTATGCAGAAACATTGAGCCCATTGAATACAAAAACCACACTGCAATGTAATAGCAAATATATTTGTCTTAGCTTGGTAATACAGCAAACAAGGACATTTTGTAAATAATTTCTACCATTGCAAATGTTTTATTAGTGGATTTGAAAGTTACATGGGAGTGACTCTTCACAGTTTCAGAAGGGTGTTATGACCCAGATATTAGGACTGTATGCTTTGAATCTTGTAAAATAATATGTTAAGTGAGTGCTTTTCAGGAGAGAAGCAGCTTGGGGTATAATGATTCAAGCTATTTTTTCTGAGAAATTTAGAATAAGCAAACTGTCCTCTGATCCTTCACATCAAAAGTATGAATCAGTCATACTGGGGAAGTGTGGACACCTTCCCACCTTCTAAAGAATGATGGATTATACAAGATTTTTTTAGTCTGGGAAAGAAATAACAGCAAAAACAAGAGAAGTTTGCAGAGTGATGACCCATTTGCAGAAGAAGGATAGGGCATTCCTGCTTCTGATACAAAAATGGAGCCATCCAATCAACCTTGAAGAGCCGTGCTCAGAACAAAGGAAGACGATTCTTCCCATAAAAAGTAGCTGAGTTTAGGAAGATATTCCTGCAGGATACCCAGGAGTGGTGGAAGTATGCATAGTTTTGGAACAGTTTGGGGAAGATAAACACATTGAGGATTACTTAATACCTAGAATTAATAACCAGTCAAGAAAGCCACTGAACAAAAAATGTTTAAATGCTGGAGGTGAGGTGAAGTTTGTACGTTTTCTATTCCCCCTTGGTACTCACTTTTGGATACTGTCAAAGACTGAGTAGATTGTGCTAGCTGGACTTTTCATCTTGAACTATTTTAGCTGTTCTTGGATTTTTCCATATATTACAGTAGGCTTTGTTCATGGTTTCCCATTGTGGCTAATTCTCTGATGGTCAGTTGAATCAATTAAAAGATATTGCTCTCTTCACTGAGGAAGCAATGTGAACCCTTACTGGAGATTATGTGAAACAAATACTCATTTCTTTCTTCTTTCCTTATAATCTTATTATCATTCAAACTTTGAGCTCTATTTTAATTAATTCTATTTTAATTGCCAAACCAGGAAAAATTTCTTACAGCTTCAATTAGACGTCTGCTGGATCTCCCAGCACACGTTCAGTAAAATATTTAGCTTGGGAAATGTAGATCAGTAAAGCCAACCCCAGGTTATGATAGAATCTACTTCACTTTGAACATTGATTCCATTTCCTTTATCATTTCAGGCGGTTGTGTCGCAGTCTCCTGGACTAGCACTACTTTAGTTTTTGCAAATTTGCAAACTTGGGTATGCATGATACTCCTTTAAAAAAAATAATATTCAATACCAGTCAACTAGGCATTCCCATTCAAATTGTTTGTTGTATTTTCCTGTGCTGCATGTATGTCCCAGATTAATTTAGTCTATGTTTACTGTCTTTTCTTTCAGAGTTGTTTCTGACAGCATTAGCATGTTGATTTCTTTGTATGCTGCTGGTTTCTCTCAGGATTCATCAAATAATTAATACCACATCTGTTTAGTATGCAAATACTAAAACTGTGCTATCCTCAGATTGCCATTTTGATACGGGAAAAATTATGCTACTGTTCACCTCTAGTCAGATATTCAATTCAAGCTTGTTTTGATGTGGGCTTTCTGCACAATACCTCTGAAAAGGGAGATGGCAGCCACCTTGATGCAATCAAGATCCTAGCCTGAAAAGCTGAAGTGTGTCCTGTAGCTTCATTTTAAGGAAGGGAAAGTTACCTTAGATTATTATAAAAAAGGTTATGTTGTTATTCACCGTATAATGTACAAAGAGAATCTAGCAGAGTACCTCTTCATTTTGCAGCCATCAGACACTCAAGTTTATGTACAGCAGTATCACATATATAAGCATGAGTGTGTGTGATCTGCATAATAAACACCTGTTCAATGTATGCTGCAGAAACTGTTGAAAATTTACAATTAGGGTTATAGTCCAGACTTGCCAGAGGTTACGCTGCAGCAATCAGAGAGGGGAGAAGAGTGGCACTAGCATTTTATAAATAGGAGATAACAATTCCAGCGCTGTAGCAAACCTTGACTTTTAATATCTACCACTGTAACACTTGAATGGTGTATGTGCATGTCCTGTTAGGACCACTTTATTCCTAAGGATAGAAAGCAGTGCTGCAAAGGTAAATAATGAAATAGAAGGAACATCTTAATGTTGAGATGTTACACATTGTGAAAAATACTGTATTATCTCTTGAGAAAATGTGTTATCATACAACTACACTATCATAACATGTGAAATTTGCAGAATCTTTGCCAAAGGATCCCAAGGTTCTCATATATTCATGAAACATAACTTATGCTTTCTTTACCAATGGATGAAAAAGATGCTATGAGCCTTTGCTTGTTTCCCAGTAGTGTGAAAGGCACTGATGAAACTGTCTGCAGGATTTGCTAAAACTGCAAGTGCAAGATTCTACAGTATTCAGTAGTTTATTATGGGTTTTTTTGAGATCTTAGAATGTGAACTTACAGTGTGTCAAAGGGACTGTCAAAATGTTGTCAAGTTGTCTTCAAAACAAATATTAACTCCAAAACTGGGGTGGGGGGCTTCTATTGCAAGAATCTAGTAGCTTTGTTTAAGAATGCAGTCCATCTTTGCTTGAAAAGTATGAGCTATGAGCTTTTTCCAATAATCTTATTGTGATCTAAGATTCACAACATGTCAAAAAGAAAAAAAAAAGACCCAACCCAAACCCCCACAACCAATAGAAAACCATTCCAACTTGACTTGCATAGTCAGGGTTTTTCTTAGAAATGTTTAGCAATGCTTTGATAGGGCAGTTTCTACTGGAAAATTCAGATACTTTGTAATAGTAATGGAGACATCATTAGTAAAGAAATCCAAAAGGAGCCTGGAAAATTACCTAGGTTTTTGCACAGTATGTGGGTGTGTGGCTCCTCTGAAACATAAAGGAAAGCTCTGAAGAAAACTTACAAGCCATTTTTTAATGTCTTAAAAGCAGTTGGAGTTAAAAGTGCAGGGCTGTTCAGGAATATTTAGGAACAATTTGAATCTTTAAGCACTGAAGTATGAATTCAGAAAAAAATCAGTCCCACTGCAGGCTTTTTTTTAAGTTCATATGAGAAATTAATAACAGACTCAAATATAATGAAGGAAGTTTGGAATTAAAAAGAACTAGAAATTGTTGCATCAGGAATAAGGCTATATCTTCAAACTATTTCACATCAAAGTCCAGACTAGGATGTTGCCTCTACTAGCTGCAAACTTAACTGCTCAAGTCATCCTGTTCATTTAAGGATAGAAATAGAGTTAGAAGAAATTTAGGGAGGTCTGCTACAAATGGCTGACAAAAATTGTTTAATGCTACTTGTGTCTGCAGAAAAACAGATCTGGAAGACTGAAGGCTCCTCTGAACTAACATTTGTGGGAAGAACATTGAGGAGGGCAAGAGTCTGAAAACTAGATTTTCAGTGCTTGGGTTCCTCTGTATGAGGAAAGAGTGTCATCTTAAATGATACTAATATGTGAGGTTAAATATGACTGGATTTAGTATACATTGGTAAAGTAACATTAAAGATATGTTAATGGGTTCAAGTTTTCCATGTTACTATTACATAGTTAGTCTCAAATCTGTAAATAAATTTAACAGCATTTATTTAATGCGTTTTATTATATTTGACCTGACCAGCTAGTGAGCTTACTGGTAGACCATTACTACATTTGTGGTTCTTATTCTAAGGTTCCATACATCGTTACTTCTGCTAAGAATAAGGATAACATTTATCATTATTTTTCCACAGTACTAAGAACTATATGTCATCCTCTAAGATGATTCAGATAAAAGTACGTTCCTAGTTCATATCCTCACATAAGAAGAGTGGGAAGTAATCTACAGAACAGTTTGCAATTCAAAAAGAAGTACGTTGGTGGGAGATTTTACTAACAGGTACTGTAAACCAAGATTTGATGGCAACAATTTCTTGGAATAAGGCAGTCAGGTGGGAAGAGATCAGGCAAATGATAAAACATAGCACAGCAATTTTGCTCTAATTGGATAACTTCTATTGAAGAAAATATTCATCAGTGTTTATCAGACAAAACTGTTTCAAAAGCAGATCTCCTTAGTAACTGCTGGACTGCTACTTCCAGGTTCTTATCACTTGCTTCCTTCCAGACGTATTCTGGTGTATTTGCTATTTCTTATTCTTCTTGAAGATACTACTACGCATTATGATTTTTTTTTGTTTTACTTAACTACTTGAAAACAGTGTCTAATCAAGACAGCTGAAATTGCACAATACTTATATTGTGAAGAAAGAGGTGGAGAAGGCAGCTTATATATGTTGTTTTCATAAAACATGGGAAAGCTTCTTGGCTTGCTGAAGAGGCTTCTTTAAGGTGGAGTCAGAGTCATCTTATACACTGTTATTGAAGGAATATGTTGACTTGGTATTTACTACTGAAAGTACTGGAAACTAGACACAGAGAGAGAGACATATATACTTCTGCTGCAGATGTTTTAATGTATCAGGCTGTTTTCTCTTCCCTAGCATTTGAGTGACTGCTGCATACATCAGCACTTGATTAAGGTATTACCCTAAGTATATCACGCTTACATACCAAATGATCTATACATAGAAAATAAAACTTTACTAATAACCTTTTGGCATTTTAGCATCAGCTAATTTTCTGCTGAGGAGAGCAGAATGTGATTAAGGCAATGGAAAACATTTTATGGAGTGACAGTTGGTCATGAAATTATATTAGCATTTAAATGACTAAAACGGAACCTTTCCTTTCCTGGTCTGAGAATGTCAGAAAATGAAGAGTCGGGATTCATGCTCTCCTCCCATTCCCCATGGGTTATATTTTACTTCAAAAACAGCTGTTAATTCTCTGTGACAAATTATGAAGGATTTTAAAAAGAGTATCATGACTCGCTGTAGGTATTACTAGAAAACATTTTCCATCTGTGTGACATATTGGAAAAAAACCCCCTCAGTCACTCAGAGACCCAGCTTGGTGAACTTAATCAGATGTTTTTCATCTCTTGTTAACTAAGAATCAACTCTAGGGAGTATTAAGATCACCATGGTATTTATTTAAAGTGAGTGATTGAATGATTCCTGAGCTGCTCTCCTGGAAAATGAATCAAACTCCTGCCTTAGAGGTCACTTCTAATTAGAGATCAAAAAAATAACTGCAGATAACTTCATCAAAAATATAAATAACTAATCAGTACCTGTCCGGTGGCTTTGTTTTTTAATTAGTCCTGTACAAAGGCTCCTTGAAGTCAGATGACAGTTTGGTCTCCTGCCTCAAACTTCACAAAAGAACCAATAGTTTCAAGCTGATGCTCCCTTTGAACTGCTCTCGCAGGATAAATTACTGACGGTCTAAATGTTACATTTACATTTATTATTCTCCATTACCAAGAACATGTAAAGCTGCAAAGGATTAAAGTGGCAATTACTGAAGTTAGAACATTGGAAATTAAGTTCAAACACCAGAAAAGAATGTTTAGGAAAACAGAAAAGACAATTACTTGGGGCTAGCTTATCTAAATAAAAGCAGTGACTTTACATCAGAGAGGACGCTTACAGATGATAATTTCTATGTTCACGAGTCTTTGACTGAATCACTGACAACTTGTGCAGCTGCATTCAGATGCACTCTGGATGAGACCTTGGTGGTCAGAAGGTTGACCAAAAGCCCTGGACCTTCACAGTCTCAGGCTTCAAGAGAGGTAAGAGCATGCAAGGGAATAAACTTGTCCCAGCTGTCACTCTTCAGAAAATATTTTTTAAGTGTTTTTGAAGCTGTTGATTATTGGGTTTGTCTTAGCTATCTTTCTGGTTTGCTTTTTGTTTTCTCCATTTCATAAAGTGTTGTTTTGTTAGTTCCTTGAATCATTGCCCTTGATAGAGGAAATACAGTTCTTTGAGTCTCATTCAGTTTGATAGAGTTTTCTCAAATTTGGAAGGAGAGGATGAAAATAGGAGTAGATGTTCAGAGAAAGAATTCTTCAGAGTAAGTTTTGGTCAATTTGCACTGTAATCCATTCCTGTGTCACCATGTCTATAGCTACACTGAGAAGAAATTAATCCAGCTCTGTGGCTTTAGTACAAGGCATCAGGGCTGAACTGCACCCAGCCTGCCTTGCAGGATGAAGGGCGCTGTGATGACAAGCTGCTCTGCTCAAAATCTTCTCCAAACAATGTGTGGCTCTAAAACGCTCAGCAGAAAAGACACTTCTGCCTTAGCAGAGAAGTGCTGCTCAGGGCATGTGGGACGAGAGCAGCTCCCATGCTTCAGACCCATGAATGGGAAATGCGTACATAAGGCGCCCATGCATGGCTTCATGTCTGCAGCCCTGCACTCTGACATGGGCTCACACAGCAGCCACTAAATGACATTGTTTTTCAAATACTTCATCTCTAAAGTGATGAAATTAAGCTCCCATAGTTATTAGGAACTAAAAATAATGATTTGATTGTCCTCCACATTATAGTAGCAGGCACAGCAGTATATTGATCTGGACTCTGTGTGATATTACATATACAATACGACCTGATCAATATGCTATTTCTTAACCCATGGTTCTCACGTGTGTGAAATTGTGATATTTTATTGTACGATTAATGCACATGACCGAGTCACAAGTGTAGTCTAGAGTATTGTACCTAAGCTAGATGAAGCAATGAAAAGGATAGTTTTGTACCTCTTCTTTTTTTTTCATTCATGCAATTTTTTTATGTCCAGTAAAAACAGAAACACTAGTGTAACAGGCACTGTAAAAATACATAGTAAGGGACATCCCCTATCACACAGACCTTACAGTAACTGCTGACAGACAGAGAAAAGCAGGAGGAGGAATAAGATGACAGCAATGTAGTGGCCTTGCTCAGGTCACAAAAAAGGTGAGCTGCAGCTCTGAGGACAGAACACCTTCCTAATCCAGGGGTACTGGTCTATCCTATTACTTAATCATGCATTGATATAAGTAAAGGTCCTACTTAGTGCTATTATCCATCCAGAGGATAACTTGAGAATATCAGTTGAGTTCAAAGTGATGTTATGCTGAAACAGTGTAAAGAAATCCAGTCTGTCATGTACAGCAGTTGTGTAGTGTGTCTCCAAATTTTTAAGGGGTATTTTGTGTATAAGGGAGCAAGGTGCCATCACTCCTCCTCCTGTGCCAACAATAACAGCTGCTTGAGAAACTCAGTCTCCAAAGGATTGTAAATGAAGGCCAGAAATAAGAATTTAACAAAGAGAATATGTTGCTATTGAGGGTCATGGTTGCAACTAGCACCGTCTGTAGATCTGAATGCTCCCTGAAAGAGATAACAGTGATTGAACAGGGTATTCCATTTGGTCTCCACTCCAGTTCTAATAGGTAGGAAAAGAGATTGAGGCTAACAGTGATGCACTAAAGAAAAGTCTTTTGGGGACTCTTTTAAAAATTGATTCTGAAGGTAAATCCCTGTGTGTATAAATATGTCTGTTTCCAGCTCATTTGTCTTCTATTAGTTTCACTCCTACGAGTTTCAGTCAGCCTGTTTTATTGTTACAGTGACCAAATAATAATAGTATTAAGGTGTCAATTTGGGTTTATACATTTGCTATAACTTTTGAGACATATTTTAACTTTCTGAATAGCTGAAGCCATCTTTTGTGACTGTCTATCTGTAAGCATATTTTCTTATTAAAAATCCCCACCTACTCCTAATGTACTCACTAAAAATTGCAATTCCAGGAGGTAATTAAGACATTAATATAATAAAATATAATGTGCTCAAAATACTTTCCATCAGCTTCAGCAGTCAATTCAGACCCTCCCACTTTATGATAGACTAATCATTTTCCATTTTTCAATACATCGAGTGAGTTGTGCTTTGTACATTGAGTAAACATGGAAAACAGCATTAAGAAAGTCTAGCTATGATTGTGAAGAACCTATCCTGAGATTGGTTGTATGTCATCTAGAAGTTATTGAGTAGAAGTTGGGGGGTTTTTAAGTGCTGCAGAGCATTGTGTTGACTTTTATACCCACAATTTTACATGCTTTCATTATAACAATATATTTTTAAAAAATCAGGGTCCTATGGAAGTTAAAGCTTGGACTTTTCATTGATGGAGGTTGCATCAGGCCATACAGGAAATTAATTGGAAACTTAGGTCCTGGAAGCAGTGACAAGTCTTCCTGTGGAAAACAGGTTTCTGAATTTCAGAGGAGCAACAGTTCTTGTGATCCTGAGTGAATTCCTGCTGACCATCCAGATGGCATGTGACAAACCTGATCCAAGCCAGTTCCTCTTCTGGGGCTTTCTAGTTTGGAAGATAACTGTATGAAGAATTTCAGATGTTTGTGTGGGAAAACTGAAGTTGGGGTGGTATTTGAGTTTTTCTTGGTGGAACCGCAGTGTGAAACCTACATCTAATGTAATTTCCTGCATTCAGGGAAAGGATGCAAGTTTTTTTTCTATGCTGCTTGAAGCTGGCAACAAAATTCTAATTTCTTAGGAACTGTGTCAAGGTCTAAAGAAAAGTAAGAAACATTTTCCTATGTGCTCCTGTTTTGGTTCCAGCATGCCTTTCAGGGTTAACATCATAAGAGTAAAAATGTGTAAGACAAATTCAGATTTTAAAGGAACTGAGAGACAAGAGTGGTATGTATTTAAAAGGTGATTTCAACTGCCACCCTAGAACTGTGGATGCTGTTGGGAAACAGGTTGTCACAAAGTAATATTTTTTTATTCCAGTGTGGATAATAAGCCTTTTTCTGAAATAAGAATGTAAAACTTGGGAATCATAGAATCACAAGGTTGGAAAAGACCTCTTGGATCATTTAATCCAACCATTCCTATCTGCCACTAAATCATGTCCTTGAGCACCTCGTCTATGCATCTTTTAAATACCCTCAGGAATGGTGACTCAATCAAGCCTGTTCCACTGCCCAATGACCCTTTCTGTGAAAAATTTTTTCTGGTATCCAGACTGAACCTTCCCTGGCACAGCTTGAGGCCTTTCCCTCTTGTCCTGTCCCCTGTCACTTGGGAGAAGAGGCCAGCTCCCTGCTCTCCACAACCTCCTTTCAGGTAGTTGTAGAGAGCAATAAGGTCTCCCCTCAGCCTCCTCTTCTCAAGGCTAAACAACCCCAGTTCCCTCAGCCGCTCCTCATAAGGCCTGTTCTCCAGCCCCTTCACCAGCTTCGTTGCTCTTCTCTGGACATGGTCCAGAGACTCAACAGCCTTTTTTGTAGTGAGGCACCCAGAACTGAACACAGTATTCAAGGTGCAGTCTCACCAGTGCCAAGTACGAGGGAAGAATAACCTCCCTGGACCTGCTGGACACTCCATTTCCGATACAAGCCAAAACATACCTGTAGAAACAACGCTGCATAGGCTAAATAAGTGTAGAAAAAGAGGTATTAATCATTTCAGAATAAAACATGTGGGAATGAAGAGAAGTTGTGGATATTTGTATTTTTAAACAGTCTCTTTCCTAAGCCACTCCAATTACACTCTATGATGTTAACGGAAGTGTTATCAGATAAACTAGAAACTATAGGTACTATAACCTACCTGGTTCCAAAATTAAACAAATAAGTGATTTTATTCCTATTGATCAATGTTTATTTTCCTATTTGATGTATTTGCAGGCAATATCATACATAAGTCATACAAGAAGACAACAAGCTAAACTCTGCTCCAAAATGGATTCAGTTAAGTTTAGAACTGTTAGACCAAATAAACATAGTGCTAGATACTAAAAGTCTTCACAAACAGTTTTAAATGGTATGCAGTAGAACCTCAGCTGGTATAAATCACTGTGTCATTAGTATCATCTTCAACAGGGTTATGCTGATTTATGCTTAGAGGATCTGACTCTGTACCTAGAGTTAGTGCTGTAAAATGAGGGGGTTTTCCCAATATTTCAATTTTTTTTCAGTAAATGTATCAGAATTTAGATGAATTTGTGCAGCCTGCAGGATTCTAAGTTTTTTCATCTCCATATAAGTATAGAACATTAGGAACTTCAGTACCTAGATAATAGATCTATAAATCTCTGTGTATATATATCTATGTGTCTATACATGTTGATATTTACCATTTTCACAGCTGTAAAGAGATCAGATGCTTGCTTCTAAAGGGATAGCAAATGATTTTAGTTAAAATGACTGTATTTATAATCACCTTCTGTCATTAATCAAGTGTAGATTTGAATCATATTGTATAAATGATGTAGTGTTCAGAGTTACTAAAACTACAGAATATCTAGTATTCTGAGTACAGAGTATCAAACATAATATGACTTAGATTAAGTGTAAGAACTTTTATTGCAACATGCATTGAGTTATCTAGAGCATTTTCATTGCCTAGATCTTGGCATAAGCACAGTCTCAACAGTTTGTGGCAATAAGTTGTGTGATGGTCTTGCCAGTGCGCTGCTGCGTACAACTTCCCTTTACAATCTGAAGACAAAATGAAAAAAAATCTCTTACAGTATATAGAAATCCTCAGCACAGCATAGTCCTTTTTATAGCCCTAAAGAACCGCTGTAAGATCTAAAACTTTAATTCTGGTTTGGTTTTTCTTCCTGATGTTGTAATCTGTATCTTGTGCCTATTCCGTTCTCTGAAGATCCAAAGAGTTGATTATAAAGTGCTCAAAAGGTACTCGTGTTAACTTATCCCCTTGTACATAAGATATTGAACTGGCCTCCAAATTCGGATGCTTTGTTGCAGGAAAGGTCAAAAGCCAAGTAAAACCAATTTAGATTTGAGAGCTTTCAAGAACCATCTTCTAAAATAGAAACTAATTTATATTTTCTCTACTTTGATTAAATCTTTCACTGATAGTATATATTTTTCTGTATCTTTTTAAGTGAAAGCGCTGTCTATAGCAGAAGATGGGCCCTTAATTTTAGTTGGGTTCAACATACCTAGCTCTTCTCAGTGGTTTCTGTTGGTGGAAAAGGGCAGATATGAAGAGGCAGGTTCTGGTGAAGAAAATGTGCTCACCTGTTATGGATGGTAACAGACTAGGCTCTATAGGATATTATTTCTTCTCCCTCACTGAAAGGTAATTGTGTAGAGAGAAATGTTTCAAGATACTTCAGCTGGTCCAGAGAGCAAAGATAAATGTAAGGTTTCTGATGAAAACAGAAGAGTTGGTGCATCATTCTAGCACAATATTGATAAGATAGGAGTGGCTGAACTAGCAGATGTAAACTTGGAGTGCTGGGTTTGTGTGACTGTGGGGTTTGGCATGTTGGGAGGAGGGAGGTTTGACAGAGGCGACTCTTTGATTGGGCCGCTCTGTGCTGAGATGAGGTGTGAGAGCCCTACAGCACCGATGAAAACATAAACATTAGAAAAGCAGACATAAAAAAAGCCCAGGGCAAGGGCTGACCTGGAAGTCAGAATGGCTGAGCTGAGGAGTCCCTATTACAAATCCCTTAGAAATTGCTCTGGTTTTATGTCTTTGACATCACAATTCCAGCCCTCAAGACTACAGGTGAAATACACTTGAAGTCAAAAAAGCTTTACTAAAACCACAGACTAAAAAGCCATGCTGTGCAGTTAGTGCTATAGTATTTACCTGATTAACAGACCAGTTAAGGACAGGGGGGAAATAATTTACAAGTTCTTGTCTACATTCTGGCAAGCATCTAGAACTGTCTGGTTAGAAGGGGACTTTCAGTAAATCTCATCATGTTAATGCTGATGCTTCTCAGCAAATCAATGATTCCATTTCTTGCATTATTTTTTCCAAACTGAATTTTTGCAAAAAGTGGCAGATAAGACTAAGATAAAATAATGTATCTCCTGGGCAGCAGTGGGATGCTTGGCAAAGGAAAGAAGTAACCTACCTGTGGTGGCAAACTTAATTGTGATCAGGAAGCTCTAAAGAGAGAAAAGTGACATTTGTATTCCTTCTAGAAAATATAAGAGGACTTTCACGTTAATTTGATATCTCTTAGATATTGGGAGAACCCCATGCTGAAAAGCTTTTTCACTTCTCACCAGACAGTTCCTTATCAGGTGAGGTGAAGTCAGACCTCCAGTGCAGTGGTGTTTTGGTAAGTGTGAAGCTCTTTACCTATCTCTAAGATCAACAGCAGCTTTCATCCCTTCCCCCTTGACTCAGGGAAAGGTTCAGGATGCATAGGAGAAGGCCGCTGACACAGCCTTGCACTTTACTACAGGTGGATGTACACAAACCCCTCACTTAGACAGCTTCAGCTCTGCATAAATATTTTGTTGAATTGTGGTGGGTTTTGAGAAGTGTATCCTAAAAGGCAAATGGTATCAGAGCAGCCTCCCTGTACATATCAGTATCCACATTTACTGCTAAATGTTTCATGAGTGGTATTAACATACACTTTTCTTTCATTATCAGAGGCATTTGCTATGTCCGTCTAACAAAACTATCAATTACGTTTCCACATCAGTTCATGTTTTTCTACATAGGTGTAACTGTTAAGTTCAATATGAATTTGTATGATCCCCTTATCAAGCAAACATGACATTCTACCCTTGAACTACTGAAAATCAAGTGTGACGTGACTGTTAATGGAAAGAGTAATATGATCTGACTGACCTGTTGATGATTTTGTCTTTCACTTGATGTTAAAACACTGCAGAATCCTAGTTCAGGCCCAGGTGGCTAATACAAGTTGAGAGTTTACAAACCACACACAGACTGTGCATAGATTTTAACAAACTTGACCAGACTGCTAGTCTTTGTATATCATAGGATGCAACAAATGTTTTCTTTCAGCTGGAAAGGGCTAGACTTGACAGCCCCTGTAACAGAAAAACATCAAATCGCCTCTCTAATTGCTCTAATTACTTCCTTGATACTTGCTTCTCTGATCTTATAAAAAATAGACTGAAGCTGAGTAATTACACACTATCCTGCATAGAAAATACAACACTATTTTTTTCAGGTTACAGCTGAAGATGTAATCAGAAGTAACTATTTGAGCTGTGATGGGCAAAGTAAGGTCTTCAGGTAGAGGAAATACTGTTTATTAAATTAATCAGTTAATTTATTAATATACACAGTATATAACCTATAGCTAAGACACATTAGCTCTGAGCTTCAGTCATATTTACTAGTTTTATGTTTTTAATTAAGTTATCACTATCAAAACTGAAATGAGGTTGTGCACTTAATTTGGTGGTAGTATCCTGCCATTACCATAAAGAAAAGGGAACAGTATGGGAAATAGTTTCTCTGAACCAAACATAGGAGGCTTTTGACTATTCAGTATTCCTTTAGTTAAAGCTAATATCACTCAGAAGCAGACCCACTTAGGGTAGCCTCATGCCTGGGACACTTAGTAGGTTAATGGAGGTGCAAGCTCAAGTCTTTGGACTATCTCAGAGAAAAGATGAATTTATACCACTAACCTGTGAATTGAGTGGATTCTTTGCTGAACTGTTCCTTAGTTTTGGAGAAAGTCCACAACTGCAATAAAACAAATGAAGATTCTGCATATTCAGATTCTATTATTTGTTCCCAGTATGACAAAATTTGACATAATGATGTAATTGCTGTACTGCAAATACATTTATCTAAAGACAGAAGCATCATAATACTGCCAATACTGCCATTTTGAGCACAATCACCTGCATGTATATACATTATTAATGCTAATTTAGTGGTCTAGAAGGAAGTCAAATATCGGAACAGTAAATAATAATACGTGACCCATATAATTTTGTACATTTTAGAGTGCAATATTTCTATAAACCAGAAATCTACTTCTAGAGCAAAAATCTCTCTTGTGGTGTCTTCTCTCACTCCCCACTGTTTAGACAATTATTTCTGTCCACATGACAAGTGAGGGGGGGAAAAACTGTGTGCTTTGAGATCCATGACCTTATTGACCTCTGTGTGGGACTATTAGAAGCAACCTGTTCCAGGGCATACCCTCAGAGATAGTTCACTTGCAAACAATCTTGCCTTCTGAGGAACCCCAGCATTAATGCATTGTAGTGCTCAACTTGTAGCATGTTTATGTGCTGGCTAGGCTCAGGGAAAGAAAGGAAGAGTATTGTGGCAGGGTTTTTTTACTTCTTAAAATCTCTCCTTAACTATGACTTTAAGGAACCAAATATTTGCAAGTATGAAGTATAAATGTACATTTGGTCTTCACTAAGAATTTGTATGTCAAACGGCTGTGGATGGGTGTAGTCCTACTAAAGCAGCCTCATATCTAGGTATTTCTGGCCCACTGGTAATCAGGACATACTGATGCTGGAAGCTTCTCTGCTAATGCCACACTGAGATGTTTTCTGACTATGTATTGATTAGACCACTTTATTTCACTGGTCTGTCTCCAGAAAATTGAGTGTTTCCCAGAATCTGAAGAGTTTCTTCAGAATATTTAAAATTTGTCAAAACATCAGTGATATAATCATGTATTTTCTAAATAATAAAACTTTTTCCCTAGCCTGAGATCCCACCTAATAACATCCTTCAGTTTCACATAATAAAAAAACTGACAAAAATTTCCAGCAAATGGTTTTAACGCTCACTTTTTTTTTTTGTAAGCTGAAAGTTTGCTTTAGAAGATCAAGAAAGAAGGTTTCTTTCAGAGTCACAAAAATATTTTTTATTCTTTTGAAGTTAGATCTCCTATTTCAATGGGAGGTTGCACCTGCTGCTCCCTAATACAAAACTGTGCACAGGATTTCTGACAGTCTCTTAGTGCATGAGGATTATTGAGATCAGACTTCAAGAAACCAGTTCATCTCTTGAAATGCAAATTCAACATGTTCTTTCTCAAATGTACAGTACCACAATGTTTGTATTTGCCCATCCAAAGAATATAGTGTTGATGTCTTCATCAACAATAGTAATGCTTTAAGAAGAAAGAGAAGATAAAGTTATTGAAACCACAAACTGATCAGAAAGAACCTGATATGTATTGTAAGCTTGTTTGCTTGATAATTATTTTACAGCACTTCCAATGTTCAACTAAGATAAGTCACACATTATGTCCTCCTTTTGCCATACCGAATATCTAGATAGGATACTCCAGATAGACAGAACAATATGAGGATTTCTTTGAGCACTAACATTATTTTTCATCCTGCTGGATACACCAGGTTCTACAGCTAATTAAGCATAGGAAAACACAACATTCACCAGATGCCTGCAAAGCCAGTCAGCAGATGGGATACTTTCTCTGTAGCCCACGTGTGTGTTAAGGGAAATTTTCTTGGGAAAAAATGGTCTAAGGCTTCCAATTATGCATGATTTGAACATGAACAGATATGTTCCTGCAGCAGTGGCAACTGGTTGTGGCACAAATATTCTTCTAAATAGGCGTGTGTCTTTTCTTTAAACTAAAGTGTTTAAAATAAGAGGAAAGGGTGGAGTTTAGTTCTATGTTGTCAGTTTGTGGTTGCTTTCAAAAATCAAAGGCAGCCAGTGCTTATCCACAAATGAATGAAATGCATGTGAGCCCAGGACTTTCTAGTTCTGAAATACATGCCACTGGAAGTCACTTCAAAGGTTTGTCTTTGTAACAGAGAAGAACCTCACAACTGCAGAAATTTCTTCTCACTCTGGGAAGAGAAAAAATTCTCTGAGGTGAGGCAAAATGTCCTTCCCTTTATTCCCATGTAGCAAAGACTTTTTGGAGAATTTTGTACAGACTAACAAATCCCAAAGTTTGAGTTAGGCTCATTCTCATTCAGACCCTAGCTGGTCCTTTAGGTGTAGCCCCGGTTACAACTATTATTCTTTTACATGAACTTGTATTGCACTGGTGGCAAGTGGAAGATCTGTTTCTGTACTTGTGTAAGCAGTACCAAGTCTACAGTCCCATCTTGCAAAAACCAGCCATGTATTTAGATTATATAAAAGTGTATTTGTTTGTGGAGAATGAATAAATTCTGCGTATTTGTATTTATTCTGCACAGTTGCATAGCAAAAAGGTAATGGTTATTTGTAATCTAACTGTGATTCACTATGAATTGATAACAATGCTGTTCTGTGTAGGAAAGAATTAGAAATTTTTGATTAGCTTTTGATAAAGAAATTTGATTCAGCTCTAGTTACCAGATTGAGTTAGTGCTAGTGTTAGAAGACATTGGTATGCAACTTAAGCTGTGATTACTATGATGTCAATGGTGATAAATCTTCCTGGAAAAATAAGTGTTGTATTACATAATTATAAAGACAGGTGGATAATAGATAAGTACATCCACTCCCCTCCCCCTGGAGCCATGGAAGGGATTCCAGACTATTAATGAGAAAAGCCTTTGCCAGGGAGTGTTTTTAATAACTGCAGGGATCTATGGTAACTTGAATCATTTCAAGATTGAATACA
Source organism: Clamator glandarius (assembly GCA_033459285.1). Lineage (NCBI taxonomy): Eukaryota > Metazoa > Chordata > Aves > Cuculiformes > Cuculidae > Clamator > Clamator glandarius. The sequence goes on from JAUNZM010000032.1 coordinate 1,706,209, forward strand.
GATGTTTATTTCATATTTTGTTGCTGCATTTAATCCTTTTACTAAACACTTTTTCTGCATCATCAGGCAAATTATTTAACATTTTTGAGATCCAGGACTGGGAGTGCAGTTCCAGCAGCTTGCATTTGACTCTGATTTTTATACAGAAAGATTAATTCAGTAGTGGCATAATCTGAGAGATATGAAAGCACCACTGCATCATGTTCAGATAACACAAAAAAAAATCTGTGTTCTGTCTTTCAGTGTGTTAACTATAATGTGTATGGGTTAGGGAGGAATGGTTTAGAGATTTCTTTTTTTTTTTTTCAAACCAAGGCTTAAAAATTGATTACATTATATGAGAGCAAATTGTTGCTGGAAGAGAACAGAGATACATATGTTAGTAATTAGACCAGAGGACTTGGGTTCAAGAGGACACCTTGCTTGCTGCATGTTCTTCTTTCTCTGAATTGAAAAAATCATATGGGGCTGGACACGGGACTTCTGAAAATCACCTAGGCAAGTTGAACTCCAATTTGGATTTTATTCTGTCTTCACTCCACCCTTATTGTGCAATGTTACCTTTTGTATACTGAGGATGTTAATTCTTCTTTGCCTCAAAATATAATGCAGGTTTTTCCAGTCTTGTGTTTCTGTGATTAACTGGGGGATAGAGGACTTTGAGGTCAAGTATGACAATATCGGTACAAAACAGTGGACCAAGATCTTAACAAATATCTAGGCATGCAATATTCAGTCTCCTCTCTATGACAGAATTTTATTTATTCAAATAAGATACTTCATTTGGTACCATTTTTTATCAATTCTGTCATTTTCAGGGAAACTGTTATCTCCTTCCAGTATTCTAAGTATTTAAAACATGAATGTTTATGTGACATAGAATACACCATATTATTCATACCTGGTCTATATTATGATGTCATTAAAGTCATGTTTGCAGGTTTATGGGTAGGTTCATCCTACTTCGATTATCTAGGGTGTTAGGGAGAAAAAAGTTTGAGATAGCATGAGGACTCAAGTCTGGTATGTTGGGCACTTAAGTTTGGCATCTCCAGGATAGCATGCTATTAATTAAAGAAATTAGGCAGTCATAGAGAGTGAGTAATTCTTCCTCCTTTTTAACTTAACAAGCAGTCTGCAGTTCATGGCAGTGGCTTCAGATGATTAGAAATTCATCTGTGGTAGCAGACGACTCACTCTATAACTACCTGCCTATGCCTCTTGCCTTTTAATCAGCCCTCCCATAGATCTTAGCAAACACCAAACTATCTACTTCTATTCTTCTCTTATTCATGACTTTGTTATTATTATCATACCCATGCTATATCAGTAGTGTCATCCAAGCCAATTAGGATAACCCAAATCTGGATCGAAGGTGAAAGGCATTATGCAGCAGCTGAATACAGCTGTTCCACAAATGAAACACTTGTTCCTTATGGAGTGTTCTGTGGGGAGCAACAAGAAACTGGCACACAATTCTTGGTTACTCGTTTCTTCGACATACCTGTGCGAGCTTGAGGCTTTCACTGAGTTTCTTTTCACAATCAAGAAAGCTTATAAATATGCTGCTGCTTATTGGGCCTATCTGGGAGCAATGTAGACCTCTTTTGTCTAGAAAGTGGTCTCTGGAAAATTCCAGAAATTTCTGTCCCTAATGAAACCAGAAATACGAGCAATATCTCCTGCTGTTTTGTCCTCTTTGTTTCTGTTCCCCAACAGGACTGAAATACAGAAGAAAGCAATAATTAAAAACTTTCAGATCAAAAGTGATTTCAGTTATTAGCCGTTAAAAATATTCTTCAGTTTAATTTTGGTAAAATGTCAGCATCAGCTTTCACTTAATTTGTCTCCTCAAGCTCCTACTTAGGATGATCAAGATACTGTCATCTGCAAGCTGGAGCAATAATACAGTACTATGTCTTTTGCAGCATTGCCACCGCAGTCAAACATGAGGCAATAATTCTATAATATTTGCTTTGACATAAGCTCAGTACAATAAACTAGTACAAGGTTAAAGGCATCAAAGGTGTAATGCACTTGTCAAACCCTATAAGGAATTTGTATAATTCTGTACCTCACCTATCTCATGAGGTTGTAACAAACCTGCGAGTTCCACAGCAGGGAGTCAGTGAGCTGGAGTCTACCTTGTAACAAATGTTAATTTTTTATTGTGCTTTTGTCTGTTGCTTCTATTTTGGGCTGCTCAGTGAAAGCTAACTTTAAATGGTGTTATGTGTATTGTCTTGGAGACCAAATTGTGACTCCATTATATTCTGAGTTTTCAGAAACTGTGTCCATTCAGAATGGCGTTGAAAGGCTTTGGCATTTTGTTATAGAAAGAGCATGGAGCAATCTTCTCTAGACACTTGGGCTGCAGTAGACCTGGGGGAAGCTGCTAACTCACATGACTGAGACCCTTACCACTGCTGCCTGTCCTTCAGTATTCAGAGGAAGACTATAAGTAAAATTTGAGATGCTGGAGAACTGGAGGTGGTTGAAATTGCCTAACAAAACAAAGGGACATACAAGTTGGGGGTGGGGGGCAGTTAAGTTCAGTGGTATGTCTTTTTTAAATAGGATTAAAAACAAGTTAGACAACTAGCTACAAAGGCAGATTTCCAAACCAGAGAGGTATTGAAGTGAAGTAGATACAGAGCAGTTGTACGAATTTTCAGGGGTCTAACTTTCAAAAGGCTGGAATTAAACATCTACTGCTATTATAAGAAACGTAGTAATGATCCACTGTTGTTGGGAAAATTTCACTGCATCTTTTTCCTGTGTGATATGAAGGCAAGAGGGGATTTTGAGGATTGAAATAGGGAGTTTCCCACTTCTACTATCAGTGATTCCTGTCTATATTTACATCTGAATGCATTCACTATTGTGAGTTTCATTTGAGGAAGAAAGGTACTTTTTCTGTTACAGATTACATTTTTTTTCAATAAAACTATTAACACAACCTAGATGGTAACTTACAATTTCACATGGCTGACATCCAGAGATTCTTAAAACACTTAGTCTTCAAAGCTGAAGATGCTCCTGATGTAGACACAAAGTCTACATTTCTCCATTTTGCTGTGTAGAATAGCCTGTAAAAATGAGAACAGATATTTCTTAATGCAGCAGTACTATAGATGCTGGCAGCTGAAACAAAGAACCTGCCAAAGGAATAAGACTGTTATCTATGTTGCTGCCATTGTATAACCTTTTCAGGTGGGTGGAGACTGGAATGACACAACTGCAGTTGTAGTACCAGGCCACAATCATTCTAGGCTACTAAGTCTCAGGGGGTATTGGTCAAGGCCCTTTGCCAATTACTTTATTTTGTAGAGTGGAAATGGACATAAAGGAGTCAATACATATTGTTGAGCTGTCAATAACAGCAACAATTTCTGCCTAAGCAAGCTGAGAAGATGTTTCCACAAGATAGGATATTTTTTCCTGTTTTGAAAGTTATTTGAAAAACTATATAAACAAAGCAATGTTTTTGTCGGCCTGAAGATTCTTCAGATGCTAACCATGCTTAGAGATGTTTTTTGTAATGCTTGAGAGGGAGAAAAAAGCAAAAGAACTTCAATACTAAATGCAACTATCTTAAATTTTATGTAGAAATTGGTTTGTCACTCATTTGCAGCAGAAATCTTTAGTAAAGGACATTATTTTGTTTAGCCATCTGCTTCTATTCAAAGCTATGAAATCTGGAATGAGAGATCAGTCATTTTTGCTCTGGGGAGAACGATGGAGGGTTCAGGGGCACAAGTAGTGTTTAGCTCCATTCCAATGCTAAGGAATGAGGAGCAAGAGGTCAAAAAGAATCAATTGATTAATGTCTGGCTCCAAGCCTGGTGTGAGGAGAGAGGCTTTCATTTCTTTGATCATGGGGTGTCCCACGTATCCCCAGGCTACCTTACTAGGGATGGGGCATGCTTGTCTCCTAGGGGGACTAAAGTCCTTACTAAAAATCCAGATATGCTTGTAAATACAGGATTAAACTAGATGTGAAGGGGGAGGGGGATGAGACCAGTCTAGTTGGGATTGAGCCTGGAAGTGGAACTCCAGTGAATGAGAGATGGTGTGCTTGCAAGTACTGCCAGCATGTCACCACAGAGCAAGTGAAGGCAAGTACATCTGGTGACGGTAAGGATGAAACTGGCATTCTGACATTAGCTATTCCAAGGATCAGTCAATTGGGAATTAACTCTATTCCCTTTGTGAGGGCTGAAGGTTCACCAGCCCAGCTGAAGTGCATTTACACCAATGCACGCAGCATGGGCAAGAAGCAGGAGGAGTTGGAAGCTGTTGTAGGGCAAGGAGGCTACGATGTCATTGCTGTCACGAAAATGTGGTGGGATGACGTATATAACTGGAGTGCAGCTATGGTGCCGTATAAACTTTTCAGGCAGGACAGGAAGGGTAGGAGAGGAGGCAGGGTAGCCTTCTATGTAAGAGAGTGCTTTGATACCTTTGAGCTCGATTATGGTGAAGATGGGACCAAGTGTCTGTGGGCTAAAATCAGAGGAGCCCATAAGAAGGCAGATATTATGCTGGGAGTCTATCACATACCACCCAGCCAAGAAGAAGCAGCTGATGAGCTCTTCCATAAACAACTGAGGGTAGTCTCAAGATCGCTACCTCTTGTCCTTGTGGGAGACTTCAATCTTCCGAATATCTGCTGGAAGTACAATGGAGCAGAAAGGAAGCAGTCTAGGAGCTTCCTCAAGTGCATGGAAGACAACTTCCTTATACAACTGGTGAGTGAACCGACAAGAGAAGATGACCTCCTGAACCTGCTGTTTGTCAACAGAGAAGGCCCTTGTGGAGGATGTGACGGTTGGAGGACGCCTGGGACAAAGCGATCACGAGTTGATATTTTTCTCAGTTCTAGATGAGGTGAAGAGGGGGATTAGCAGAATAGCCATATTAAACTTCCAGAGGGAAGATTTTGGACTGTTCAGAAGGCTGGTTGGCAAAATCCAATTAGAGACAGTCCTTAAGGGCAAGGGAGCCCATGAAGGCTGGGTGCTCTTCAAAAAGGAAATCCTAGCAGCTTAGGAGATAGCTATCCCCATATTCTGGGAAAGGAGCCAACGAGTTAAAAACCCAGCTTGTTTGAATAAGGAGGTCTTGAGGGATATCAAAAAGAAGAGGAATGTGATCTCACCTGTCCCCATAGTACTGCCTCACCACTAATTGCATTTCCCACTGGTAAGTTCTCTGCTTCATGCTGATGCATGGTAGTGTCTGTGTTGGGAAGACAGTGACAAGACTGGCAGGTAGTGAACAAGGCAAAGAAAAGAGAGCAAAGCCTGTCTCTTTTGTTCTCTGATAGTCTTCATTTTACCAGAATGAAAATAGGTTCTATTTAACTGCTCTATATGGCTGTGCATTTTTATATATTTAAATAGGTATGCATACATAAATGCATACATACTCTCATATGTATCTATATGTTTATGTATATTTGTGTGTATATATAAGAGAGATCCCTCCCATGGACTTGACCTTGCGTTGCTTCTCATCCATAGTTCTCTAAACTTTCTCATCTTCCCACAGAAAAGCTGCAGACAACAGGGAAGAAGAGCTTTAGTTAGATGTAGCTTCTTTGGAGAAACAGCTACATTATACAAGATGGTATACTATAAAGACCTATAAGACAGTGATCTGTGAGCTTTGTTTTGAAAGCTGGCTAAAAAAAAAAAAAGTCTTGTTCACACTCAGAAGTCTTGAATCAACCCATTTTTGAGGGCATGAGGTGAATCTCTGCCTGCTCTCCTTCTGGGCTGTATACTTGTTTCTTCCATCTATGCTTATGATTTTGAAATATAACTGCCTGTCAGTGCTTTAAATCAGTACCATTAAAGCTCTGTTTGAAGGTACACTATTTCAAGAAGCTGGCCTGTTCTACCCTGCAATTATATCATGTGCTAAGTGAGTGAAACTTTCAAAGGTATTGAAGGCTTCTGGGTTTGTTTTTTTCTTTTCCATTTCACCAGATTACATACAACGATAATGGCCTTAACATGATGGGAAATTAATTGAGAGAGCATTTCTATACTGCCATGATTTTATCATCCATCCTATTGCTTCTATTAGCAGGAATCCATAACCCCGTGGGTGTTTTGAGAGAATCTCTTTTAGTAGAACTTATGGTGTAGAGGTTACATGGTTAGTTCCTTCCATCAGCTGGGTGTCAAAACACTGTCGAAAAAAAATTACTAGTGTATTCATTTTTTTAGCTTCTAGCTTTGTGCCGCGGTGCAGGAAATGATTTGTAGTGAGTCATTGGGGAGAAAAGAGTGCTGGTGGCCATTGAAGGCTTTTCTCACAAAGGTACTTAGTGGAATCACTGCACATTAACACAGATGCAGGCAGCAGCATTTTTGATCTAATGCCTGTTATAAAGTAGTATAGGGAAATTATCCCTTCTGACTCATCATGTTGTAGCAGGATAGTAAAATAATCATGTTGCAGTGGATTTGTTTATTAAATTATGTTTGCTGAGTTTCCCCATGCTGACTTCTACAGAGTAGATATTCTTAAATCCCTAGTAACAAACTAGCCTTCGTAAGTTCATAACACTGACAATGTAGAATAATTCAATTTTCTTCAAAGCCTGTTGTTTCTTCTTGCGTATTCTTGAATGACTTTAATAAACCTTAAGCTGATTTATAAAGCATACTGCAACTTAAAATAATGGTTTCTGAATTGATTGACCTGGGCTGTACAACTTCTCTACTTATCTTGTAACTTTCACATGCATTCTGCTCTTTTTCTGAACTAAGTGCTGTTTTCCTGCTCTCCTTCTCCACAGTAATCCAGTAAATTGGGATAAAATGGAGTTTTATCCTTTTTTCCTATTTCACCTGTAGCAAAGAAGTAACAGCTCTGTGAAACAGATGATAGCCGTGATTGTGTCATGCTCCTCTGCAGCTAGACATGCTGGAATTTAAATTTACACTTGCTGAAAAGTTATAGTTAAAATAAAGTGGGTTTAGATGAAAGATAATTTTTTGTGAAAATTGTCCCCTTTTGCACTTGAAACTTACTACTTTTAAACCCATCTGGAGAATCCCAAACTCTGTATTCTTTTCTTTTGCCATTATTCTCTCTCCCTTTCTACTTTGCCATTAACTGGAAAAAGGAAGAGAGGAGAGAAAACTGAAAAGAAATCAACTAATATTTTAACTAGCTTAAAGGTTTCTTTTCATTATTATTTTCCCTCTTTAAAATCATTAATGACCCTTTAATCTTTATTTAGTATTTTTGATGCATCAGATGGCATTGTTGCTGGTCTCTAGCTGCACAGATCTCATGCTTAATTTTTCCTATGTAGCCAGTTGATGTAACTGAGTGCATGCAGGATGCAAATTTCTTGTGTGAAAGTGAGATTTTACCTGGTCTCACCTTCAATATGGAATTACAGTTTCAATAGAACCCTGAAGAAGCCACTTCCTCCTCTCCCTTTCCTTCTGTGAGACATTTTCTCTCTAGAAAATACTTTCCTGTGCTTAGATTCCTCTGTGGGTTTCCTTTTGATTGCTGACATAGTATCAGGAGCTAGTGTGACGAGGAATTCAGAAACCCCCGACGACCAGTGCTTGCTTTCACTTGTCCACTGCATAGGAAGAGAACTCAGACTACTGCTTCCTCCACCTCTGCCACTACTTGCAGCTCTCCCAAGATTTTCTCTTCTGAGGGCATCAGTGGGCAGCTGTAGAGCACCTTGAGAGAGAAAGGCTATGGACAGATTCTGACCTGGAAAACAGGACTGCACAAATCAGCAGTCAATCATTAACAGGAGCTGCTGTTGCACACCTGAGTTCAAAGTGTTCTTCAAAATCCTTTCCCAAGCAACTTCACCAAGAGGATATATTGTGACTGACTATATGTATACGGTAGAGTCATCCTCTGACCGGAGTCTCTTACTGAGGATGGCCATAATTCAAAGAAAATTGTAAGGCTAGCATAAATGTAAGTGAAAGAGAAGAATCAGCGGCCTAGAGCTAGGTAAAAATGCAATTATTTGAGTGGCAGTTTGCAGTAATGTTTTTATCAAGGGGAAAATACTTTTTCAAAATGTTGGAGTGCATCTTTTAGAAGGAAAAATAGCAGTAAAAAAAGCAGGAATGAATCATCCCTACTGTCATTTCCTGCATACGGTTACCATATCTTCTGGCATTTTGATGATTTTTTTTAAAGGAAAATTTTTGGAAAATTTTTCTTATGTTACCTCTGCCATAGGCTATGAGGTACACAAGAAAAATGACATCTTCTTGACTAAAACAGACACAAAAAACCCCACCTTGTCTTTCATAAACAGTGGAAATGAATGCTTGCAAGAGAAAAAGAACTGTTTGTCTGTTGAGATGCACTTGCTTCCCTGCAGTTTTATTCACAAGAATTTAGTGTAACAATCATATACTTTTATTTAAGAGCTTCTGGTCTGTCATAGTTACCAGACAAGTTACAGTTACTAACCATCTTGCAAACTTCTCCTTTGCAGCTGTGCAAGGATATCAGAGCTGTTACTGGGCTTAGGCCCACAAACTTTTCACCAGAGTAGATTTATGTGATAAAACATTTATGGGACTAATAGGGGACTGAAGCCTTCCAGGACATGAACCTTGGCAAGGAATCAGTGTGGCAATGCTCTCTTCATAACTTAAATAATTACTTTCCACTAAGGTATCTTTGAAAGGAAAGCAAACTTGCATATTAGGTATTAAAAAATCCCTAAATTCCCATGTTCTTTATTTGCATCATATTTATTAGATTTTTAATTTGTTAATTTAAAAATTGTGTGTTGCTCTGTCAACTGTTCACTACAAGATTTCCCTTAGGGGAAAACAGAGCTTCATATCCATGCTCACATATAACAGCATGAATAAGACTTGCCACACTCCAGTTGGCAGGTAGAGAATATTAGTCAATAATGCTGAAATATAATTGGCTTTACCTTCTCATGTTGTGTCAGTAGACACAGCTTCATTTTTAGGGAGCCTGACCTGACAAACAAGGGCATATTTCAAATTCCAACAGGATTAAGTCACTGCATTAAGGGGCTTTGATAGAGTTTAATTGTTGCTGTTAAAGTAAAACTACCTTTTTTTCTCTTTCCACAAATAGTCATTGGTTTCAGTGGTGATGGTTATTTTTGTTGCTAATTGTCTTAAGACCTTTAAATGCTGACAATTTTGATGGGGACAGCTGGCCTACAAATAATATCCATTAAGTTTTATGCCAAGTTCCATCAGAATTGCAAGGGATAGTTATTGCAGCTCTTAAAACAAAAGAAAAAAAGAAGAACAAAGAAGAAATGCCCTTATAGTCCTTCTTTCATAGCAGGAGCTATTATTGCCTTTATTGTTGCTGCATTAAACATATGTTTGAATATGATCTTCTAACTTCTATTGCTGTTGTGTTAAGAACACAAAGAGCATGCCCCCATCCTGATTAGCTAGTCTTGTACAGTAGCACAAAAAAACCCAGCAATGGTAATTTCTCAGCTCATTAGGTGCATATTCATCTTAATGGGGCATCAAAGTTAAAAACTATAATGCCTTCCTCTCATTTAATACTCCAGAGAACATTCACAGAAACCACATGAAAGCAAAAAGGATTTCAACACTGGAGCTGCAGAAGTAGGTGTCTTCATTCCCTCCAGGCAGACAGAGAAGAGAAGAGACAAAGAACAGCTTTTTATCCTTATCCCTGTCTAACTTGCCTTGCTTTGCTAGCCACTGGTCACTATAGTTGTATGAATAAAAATCTTGACCTCTGTTAGTTTTTCTGCTAGGTCAAATATTAAATCTGTGAATGTCTGGGATCAGCTGAAGACCACAGTGTACTAAAACAACCTGGAGGTTATTGTTTATGGATCTGTGGACCCTGATACAGAGACCCTTCTTTACAATGGAGAACTCATGCTGTCTTGAATCATTTAGGTAAACAACCCTCATGCTTTAAAATAAGTAATATTTTTGGTAAAGTAGCTGTTACAGCTTAAACTTCAAGCTTTGAAAAGGCAGTTTCCTGTGGTTTAGGTAATAACAGTGCCAGATTCATGACATTTGCTGAAACAACAGTATTTCCAGAAACTGCTTCTAAAAGTATTTCTGAGCTAACACCCAGCACGAGCTTTTGAGGCATGTTTACAGATGTAAAGATAAGCCATGTGTGAATGCCATGCTCCCTGACTTGCCTCTGCCTGTATGGAGGGGGAAGGTTTTTTGGCTTCTCGCCCAGGGTGTACCAGGATATACAACTAAATTTACTTGTGGTTGTAAAAGTGTTCTGCAACGTGCTGATTTGAGATATTTGCTTTCTATCTCTGATGGAGTCATAGAGTGTAGTTTTATTATATGGCCAGTTATGTAGGATGCAGTACATTAAAACATTCTAACACATAATGACTATCTCCTAAAACTGAAATTCTTAGTAGATTTTGTTAGCCTTCCCTAGCCATAAAATAGGCTAGGTAAAAATAACTGCATGTGGGTTCATTCAGGATTGCAAATAAGTTTTTCTTCCAGATTGATGAAGTTCTCATTTACTTCCAGTTCTACCACCCACATTAAGAATGAAGAAAGGCTTCTTCTTCCTTCGATATCTCTTCTTTCCTTAGAACCTAAAAGGAAAAATTCAGTATCAGACTATATTCCATCACTATATTTCATTCAAAAGGTCTTTTATGTATATAATTCCTACAAGGAACTTGTGTAATTATATAAATTTAATGAAATAAAAAATTACAGAACAACTGCACAACTAAGAATATTTTTGTTGGGGTATTAGTAGAACAGAGGACTGAATCATAGAATCACACAGAATCACAGAATAACCAGGCTGGAAGAGACCCACCGGATCGTCAAGTCCAACCATTCCCACCAATCCCTAAACCATGCTCTAAGCACCTCATCCACCCTCACCTTAAACACCTCCAGGGACGGTGACTCAACCACCTCCCTGGGCAGACTGTTCCAATGCCTAACCACCCTTTCCATGAAGAATTTTTTCCTTATCTCAAGCCTTAATCTCCCCTGGCGGAGCTTGAGGCCATTCCCTCTCATCCTGTCCCCTGTCACATGGGAGAAGAGGCCAGCTCCCTCCTCTCCACAACCTCCCTTCAGGTAGTTGTAGAGAGTAACAAGGTTTCCCCTCAGCCTCCTCTTCTCAAGGCTAAACAACCCCAGCTCTCCCAGTCGCTCCTCATAAGATTTGTTCTCCAGCCCCTTCACCAGCTTTGTTGCTCTTCTCTGGACTCGCTCCAGAGCCACAACATCCCTCTTGTGGTGAGGGGCCCAGAAATGAACACAGTACTCAAGGTGCGGGCTCACTAGTGCCGAGTACAGAGGGAGAATAAACTCCCTGGACCTGCTGGTCACGCCGTTTCTGATACAAGCCAAGATGCCATTGGCCTTCTTGGCCACCTGGGCACACTGCTGGCTCATGTTCAGTCAGCTGTCAACCAGCACCCCCAGGTCCTTCTCCTCCTGGCAGCTTTCCAGCCAGGCTTCTCCTAGTTTGTACCTCTGCTTAGGGTTGTTGTGCCCCAAGTGCAGGACCCGGCACCTGGCCGTGTTAAACCTCATGCTGTTGGTCTCAGCCCAGAGGTCCAGCCTGTTCAGATCCCTTTGCAGAGCCTCCCGACCCTCCAGCAGATCGACACTTCCATCCAGCTTGGTGTCATCTGCAAACTTGCTAAGGATGCACTCGATGCCTTCATCCAGGTTGTTGATAAAGACATTAAACAGGACTGGACCCAGCACTGAGCCCTGGGGAACCCCACTTGTCACTGGCCTCCAGCTGGATTTAACTCCATTTACCACCACCCTCTGGGCCCGGTCGTTCAACCAGTTTTTCACCCAGGAGAGTGTGCACCCGTCCAGGCCAGAGGCCGGCAGTTTCCGAAGCAGAATGCTGTGAGAAACTGTATCAAAGTTTTACTAAGGTCCAGGAAGACCACATCCACAGCCTTTCCCTCGTCTAAGAGTCTAGTCACTCGGTCATATAAGGTGATCAGATTAGTCTGGCAAGACCTGCCTTTTGTGAATCCATGTTGACTGGGCCTGATCACCCAGTTCTCTTGCAAGTGCTTCTTGATAGCACTCAAGATCACCTGCTCCATGACTTTCCCCGGTACCGAGGTCAGACTGATAGGCCTGTAGTTCCCCAGATCCTCCCTGCGCCCCTTCTTATAGATAGGAGAAACAAAGAGACCTAGGAGAAGTGGTTTTGAGGTACATGAAAAAATACCGGTGAAGGAGAAATACTTGGTAGCTCCTTCAGAAACTGGCTGAGAGAAGACAGGGTACATCCATCTCTCCAAAAAGCATGAATCAACAGGACAAGACAAAATAAACAGACAGAAAGCACAAATTCCTCACCTGATTAAACTGATTATGGTTCTCTGATTTCAGTACGGTTGCATGAATTTATGTTAGCTAGAAGGATTAAAAGAAGGTGTGTTAGAGAAGACTGTTAATCTTAAAGAGTATGACAATATGAATGAGAAGGTAAATTGACCTCTGAAGTGCTTGTGGATAGGATACACCAGTTTAGGGTGGTGAGAGGTAGAAGAAGGGCTGAGGGAAGAGGGGACAGTCTTAGAGAGTTACTGTAAGGCAACCTCCTGCTTCTACACACAGAGCTTGGACCTCAGTGAATGAGGTTGTATATCCTACCCCTGCCATCTTAATTTTCTGTAAAATATATTCTTATGGGGACCTTTGAATAAACAATATTTTCAGGAAGCAAGTTACTTGCTGTAAATGACTGAGGGAGGAGGAAGGATTTCTGTGTTTAGGTAGTGGAACTCCATTGCTGTGAACAACAGCAGCAATGTGCATACAGCCAAGTATATTTCACATCTCCTGTATTTTTCTTTTCTTTTGGCAGCTCAATTTATTGTCTAGTTTAATTTTTTTCTGTATTGCTTGTGCAGTAAATATTTTATTAGGAAAAGTGCAAAATAACCTATTGATGTGTTTCATCAATATGTGTTAGAGAAATTCAGTGATCCAGAAGCGATATATTCTGCCTTTGGTCATCATGCTTACTTGTTATATTAAGCAACTTTTTCCACATTTCAAGTTTTTGTACTGGCTTTCAGAAAAAAGACTGGTCTGTGAGGAAGCACTTAACATTTGAGGTGGATTTGGATCAATCCCTAGGATCAGGATGCTTTAAATTTTGTGGAAATTTTTCAGGCTATACTGAAAGAAATTCTGCTTTATTCCTTTCATTCCTGGTGGAGGAATTCCTGTGAATAATTCAGCTAGCTGTGTTATGGGATAGTTAAGGGATCCACATAGCTGGAAGGGACTAGACCTGCATATTGGTTCATATTGGTTCCTTCTGGCATTAAACTGATAAAAATTTAAGCTAATGGCAAAATAGGTTGTTCTACTCAAGTCATTAGTACTGTACCAATTTTAATATTCATAAGGAATTAATCTGTGTACTCGAAGTTGTGGATGAACTTCGAGGTCAATTTAAAAGACCTCAGCTTAGGTATATAGAGATGCTACTTACAATACCTTGGCTTCTGGCAATGGATGCATGCATATGTGAGATAGAGGACAGTGATGACAGCAGATATATTAAACCTGTAGTCTTGGGAGTCACAGGCCTTTGTTTTAAGACTTCAGGAATACAGAAACTTGGAAGAGTCATTTCCTGTCTAAAAGTGCAATCTCAGGTTCCTCTCTGAAGCCTAATAAAGGAGGCAAGGTCTTCCAGTCCTTCTCTACAGCAAATAGGGGAAATTCCATAGTTCACATTGCAAAATACGTTTTCTCCAGAAAACAGTAGTCTATAGACAAGCAGACACCTGCTTTGTATGAAAAACTCTGTTCTTTCCCACCTGCTACCTTGCCTGGGTAATTCTTACAGCCCTTTCCTTTCTCTGCAGCAATATTTTTTAACATTGAGCTGCAGTCAAGCAAGAACAGTGCTTCACCATCCACAGCTTCTTTAACATTCTCCCTTTAACAGCAGTGGTTCTGGCGTTAGCATACTGCTGTGTGAGTCATTCTTGATATCGTGGGCATGGATGGCTAAGGCTTGCATCTCATTAAAGGGCTACGCATAAGCTAATGTCAACCCCAGTTAATATTTATCAGCTGGAACATAGCGCAGCTTTTTAAGTGGATGGTGAGCACTAGTGGTGTGGCACACTGAAGATGGCAGACTTTGATGGCTTAGCAAAGCTCAACATTTCTGGCAGAACCAGCAGTTTCTTTGGTGCAGCACACTGTTGTCACTGAGCCATTACTTCTAAACCCTGTACAGTGTGTGAGTTTGCACTCAAGCTTCTTTCTGAATGGCTGACCCAGAAGTTAAATGAAGAAAGGCCCATTAGAAGAGATGGATATCAGTCTTTTCGCACATTTTAATGAATCTGGTGGAGAATCTCCTATTCTTTTTTAACACCAGGAGACCACAGTTTGGGTGAGCTGGAAGGTAGGATGAAGATCTATGTCTGGCTCTTCATATGCTCATTGAACAAAAGAGCCAATTAATCAGAACTCTCTTTGCATCTCACTGGTTGCATTTGTTGCATCGCTACAAGCATAAATATGTTTCCTTCCTTCTAAGTAAGGTGCTTGTTTAGCACGTTTGTGTTTTGTTAACAGTTCTCAAATATTCTTTCAACAATGTAATGACAAATCACTGACAAAAAAGAAATCAGAATTGTGCAAATGAAACAGGCCAACTTGTAATGGAGAGAAGAGAAAACAGAAAACTTCTCACACTTCACACCACTTTGTACACTACAAAAAGTGTCATTTTTGTGGCTGATCTTCACCTTTGTGGGTTTGGGTTTGGGTTTTTTTCTGGCCAGTGCTTGTGTTTGATGGCAGAAATCATCCATGCGAGAACATTACAACTCACAGTGACTTTTTCAGGGGAGCCTGGTCATTATGAAATCTTTACGTTTTAGCACAAATGAAGCTACGGGCACGTATAATCCTGTCAGTATGGCAACAGAAAAGCAGATCATGGGACTGGGTCCTCAGAAAAACATTATTACTTGTCAATAGGCATTCAGTGTAAAATATTAAAGTCAGCAGACCCATAGGTATGGGAGCCTCTGTTCATGGAAGCAGGGCAAACAACACTTTTAGCTCTGGGGGGTTTTGTCACTTTTTTTGGGGGGGGGTGTTCTAAAGAAATCGAGGCACATAAGAAAATGTAACTCCATATTTTCAGTTGCTGGGTATGGAGTTTAAATGTGACTTTGGCTTCTGTTTTATTATCTGAATAAGCAGTTCTAAAGATCTAAGGGTAAATGGTCCTTGCTCCAAGGACCCTTCTGTAAAAGAATCTAAATTAATTTTTTCTGAGCTAATATATATTTCTAAGCATGACTCTAGATACTAACAAATGCCCAAATAAGTAAGGGCCTGACTCCTAGTTCGTATTTGATTCATGTAGAACTGTAAGGCTCCAACAAATACTTGCAGATTTTTTTTTCTTTTATGTTGCTACAGTGGAAATCATGAGTGTCTTCAGTTTGCCTTTGTTAGATTAGACAAAAAAATGTGAGTGTTTTTCGAGACCTTATTCATTCTGAGTCAGCACTAAATCTGTGTTGTCTGAATCAATACAGTTTAGAGAGTATTGTGAGAAAGGGAAGGGCACACTGTTTAATGAAACAGGAGCTGGTCCCATGGCTTTGTAAAGCTGCATCAGATGCCATAATGGAGAAGCAAATATTTAGGCTTAGGGTCTGCATACCTATGAGTCAATGCCTGCACAAGACAGCATATTCAGCTTCTCTTTGGAGAGATTTTTTTTTTCTCTCATTTCCTTATCTCCTCCACAAAGTCTACAAAGTTTATCAGACAGAGAGGAGCATAGAACTGGGAAAGAATGACTGGGTGGACTGCACACCCTAAGCCTGGTAGGCCGAGAAGATGACCTCCCTACCTTCCTTTTCACCTTATGTCTGGCTTGTTAAAATAGTTGTGTATTAAGACATTAGAGCACTTGCTTTTGTGGCTAGTGAAAGCATTCAGACTGAGAAAGAGGAGGTCAACAGACAGCTGGGGAATACCTGTGGTTAGCAATTTTTGCAGTAGGGGAAGAGATAATACCAAAGTAGAGGGAACACACTCAGCGAGTTTTTATCCTTTCTAGACAGAAATGTTTCTGGTCCCTGGCTTTTTTTTCCTTCATCTGTCTCTCCTTCTCCCTCCTTCCTCTCTCACAAAGGTAAAGGGGTATTACATGCCTGACTCCAAGCCTGCCTTGTCCTGATCTGGTCAGATCAAGGCACTAGAATTAGTACAAGTGTTAGTGGGGAAGAGGTTGAGATTTGCTGTAGATGAATTCATGCTTTGCAGGAATGCCTATGTGCACACATAAATAAAGATGCCTGTCTGGCTGCCACCTGCACTGCTGGTCAGGTGCTGTCACCACGCCTAACAACTTTCCTTCCTTTCTTCTTCTCTTTCTGAAGCTCTTTGCCAAAATGCCACACCATATCTAACTCTGTTCCAACCTGCTGAACTTCCCCCTGTGCCACCCCATTCCAGCTTGTCATATCTCCTGTTGAAATGAGGAACGGCTGAGAGAGCTAGGGTTGTTTAGCCTGGAGAAGAGGAGGCTGAGGGGAGACCTCATTGCTCTCTATAACTACCTGAAGGGAGGTTGTAGAGAGGAGGGTGATGGCCTCTTCTCCCAAGTGACAGGGGACAGGACAAGAGGAAATGGCCTCAAGCTCCACCAGGGAAGGTTTAGGCTGGACATTAGGAAAAAAATTTCACAGAAAAGGTCATTGGACACTGGAACAGGCTGCCCAGGGAGCTGGTTAATTCACCTTCTCTGGAGGTGTTTAAAGGTGGACGAGGTGATAAGGGGCATGGTGTTTGATAGGAATGGTTGGACTGGATGATCTGGTGGGTATCTTCCAACCTGGTTATTCTATGATTCAGTGATTCTATGAAAATGCTCACCACCTTCTTCCAGCTGCCTTTACCTCCTGCCCTGTGCACAGGTACCAGACAGACAGCTGGACAGGTGAAGCAGCCTGAGCACCTTGAGCCGTGGCAGAGACAATGTAGGGGTGTTTGGCACATGCTATATAGACAAGATATGGATTGTTCCTGTGTACATACACAGACAACCATGGATGCTTTTCCCATGGAATAAACTAAAACCTGAAGAATATATCCCACTTGACTGTTAAAGCTCTTCTCCAACTGACATTTTTCTGTAGTTATGTTTCTCAAATAATAACTAAGGTCTCCTTAATTCAATTTACAGTAAAAAAGTGGAAATATTTTTTTTTTTAAAAAATAAAGAAACTACGTTCTTCCGCTACTTATTTTAAGGCATTGTTCATTCTTTAGCTCGAATTTCATCATATTTCTTACCTAATTAGAATCTAGTTTACTTTAGCCAAGTTGTTAAAGACAAAAGATCACTTTTCTCATTCTCTAAACTAAATTGGATTTTAAAACCAGGACACCATGACTTTTTGTCTAATAGGATTTATTATAATATTTTGTATAATCATTGTAATTAGGAATTGTGTACCACTGTTTTAACAAAGCTTCCAGATAAAAACACTGAAAATCTTACTGTTCCTATTCATTATGAATGGAACATAGTCTGAGCCACTATCTTTACTTAGACACAGCAAATCTTTCCTGGTTACACTGAAAGCAATTTAGTGGGCAACCACTACTAAATAAGCACCTATTACTTTTTATTAAGATTTAAAAAAGACTTAAATGAAAGCTCTCAATCTCTTCATCCTTGAGTTTGTACTGGTGTGGGAGAATGTCTCCAATGCCAGATCTAGATGCAGAACCTTCCACTTAGCCTTGTTGACTTCAGGAGGTTTGCATGGACCCACTCCTCAAACCTGTCCAACTCCCTCTGAATGGTATGTTTTTCCTCTAGATAATCAACTGCAGCACCCTGCTTGACTGGAAGAACAGAGGACACCACCACCTGTGCCCTCAATCCTTTTAAGATTGCTGCAAGGATCACACAGTCTCTTCTGGTGGTTCTGAGTTACTTTGCCACAGTATTACTTATCTCTAGATCCTACAATGAACATTGGGACCAGAAGACACTCTACAGAGTTCATCAGGCTTGGCAGCCTCACAATGAGGCTCACAAATGTGAGATCCTGATAAGCAGTAAACTCCTCTAGAGGAATTGTTTGGACAGCAAATATGTGCTTCAGTACCTGTGGGTAGACAACCACTCACCACCAATACTCTATGTGGTTTTCTATTGGCACTGGTTCTAATGTGGGTGGATGGCTGCTGGGCTTCTCCTGGATCTTGTTTGTCACTCACATGATCCGCATTCCCCAGCCCTAGAGCACCTTATCTCTTACCCAGGAGCATGTTAGGGAAGGTCCTTCCTTCTGCTCCAAGGACAGGCAAGGGTCCAGTCTCCTTCACCTCCTGAGTTACACGTACCTGCCAGCTCCCCACTGAATTCAGACTTATATTCTCCTTGCGCAGACTTGAGTCAGGGCAGGAACAGTGCACAATACAATGTCATTGATCTGTTCACATTCCCAGCTTCTCAGAGAGCCAGCCTTTAGCCACCTCCATGAGGGCTCTGTTTAATGGTAAATACTGTCCATACTTTAAAGGCCCCACATGGCTGAGCCCTCTCTTGCCTCAGGGTTCAAATAACACTATTGCTCTATACAGGTAGTAATTAAGATGGGGTCTCAGATATAGCATGAGGCCCTGTCCAAGACCTATGAGAAGGAAATGAGTTGAAGGCACAGACTTTGATCTTCACACTTTCAGTCTTTTCCCCTGTTGAAGTAACCCATAATTGCCTCAAGTGTCCAGCATGAGCTGTGACATTGGTTGTGTGCAATGTATTGCGCGGGTGATGTTCTCAGGGTCTAAACACCACAGCTGATGAGGAAATGCCCCAATTCTTAAGGTATCCAGAAGCATGACTGAAAATTTTGAGCTCCTCCCTGAAAATACCACATACTACGGGGTATTTTTTTGATAGGGAGTTAAATAAGTTACAGTGAGTATAGCAGGTTATCGTCTGGTGTATGATGATAAGCTGTTCCTAGTTATGAAGAAATGTATAACAGATACAAGCTTCCTCTCTCTTGGGAACAAGAAAACACACAATCCGGTCATTTCCCTTTTTATTTATTTTTGTCTATGAAACTTTTAATGCAGTTCTCATGCATATTATAGATTTATGAGTTAGCTGCACTTCAGAACTTCCATAGCTGAAATGAGAGTCTAGAAACCCTATTACTATGCAAAAAGACTATTCATGCAGGCCAAATTGATTCGGATTGTCCACTTCTCAATTTAAGGCCCTATTTCTGAAGTGATATTTAGAGTTATTTTTGTGTGCTCCGCTACATTTGACTTTGGTTCACAGTTGCACAGAAAACTCTGTGTTTGCTACAGCAAACCTTCTCCTCAGCACCAGGAGCAGCAGTTGGGAAGTCAACACAGAATCCTCATCTGCTCTTCTTAGCAAGGATTAGTGCTTTTGTATAATACACAGCTTCAGCTAATAGAAGCCTGTATATCATGAAATCATGAAACCATTTCTAAAACCTTGTTTCTGACTGATTGCAACTGAGTTTTTGTCATAGGACCTCAGGGGGCATAGTTAGTAATTAGTATCTTTGTATATAATCCTTAACAATTTCAATATACTTCTTGTAGAAGCTATGTGTTGGAGGTTGGTGAATAATCCACATTATTGAAGATATATGTGTACTATAATTACACTGTTCTTTCTAATGCTGTATTCAGAAAAACAGAGCAGGTAATAACATACATGGAGCCTGCTTCGAGGTTGGAAATTAATGGTGCACCATTATTTTGTTATGTATACTGCTTGAGACAGGTTTTTCAAAATATTAAGTGTTCTAGTCACTTCCTTCTTCGGAGGATCTAATGCTACATCTTTGGAAGAGATATCTTTTGAATGCTGGATATTTTGGGGATTCTCACTCCTGCTGAGAAATGTGCTTGGGAAAGTTTGTCTCGATGCTGGAAGCCAGAACTCTAAATGCTGAAGAAAAGGGCTTGTAAATGTTGTCCTTGCTTCAGCTTTCCATATCTTGACATAACCCCAAGGAGAAAAGAGATTCTCATTCATTTAATTTGTATAGTTTTAGAGGATGAAATTCATCGATAAGTGATATTTCAAAGTCATGCTGTTTCTCTTACTGGCCTGATTTTTGGCTGAAAGCAAGGAATTATCTAATTGATTTTGAACGTTCTGTCATTTCATTAAGCAATAATATAATGTTAAGTCATCCTCCTTCTAAAATTTTAATTTTTCAGAAGTTTCGCATTGCATATCAATATATAAAGTCAAGAACTTTTAAATAACTATAAGGGGGTGAGTCATAAGACTGAAGGTCTGTTCCACTTTTTCACGCTGATTTTTTTAAGCTTACACTGCAATTACTTTGTGTCTTGTGAACCAAATAGTAGAATATCTTTAGAAAACAGAATTATGAGCTCACAATCATGGTGGCACCCACTCAGGTAAAAAGCTTACTCAGCTCTTATAAAAATAAGTGTGTGTGCAACAGTGGCAGTGTTAGCCACATGATCCTAAGTCAAATCAAAAATAGAAACTTATGATCTTTAAGGTCCTTTCCAACCCAAAACATTCTATGATTCTATGATGCTATGGTTCTATAATTCCATGAAATCATGGAAAACAGAATCCAGAGGTGGATGAGAGACACAGAGTAAGAGGTAAGACCAGGTTTACCTTTCATGTAAGCCATGTAGTAGAAAGATACGAGTTTGACTTTGTTCAGTTAATAAAATTCAGCCTCAGTTGATATGTATGATGGGAGGGAGAGTTGACGGATGTTTTGCTACTCTGCTTTGTGTTTTCCATAAGCGAGGGGCAAGTCTCTTTATCATTCCACTTATTTTCACTCCAAAGGCTCTGAAGTCTCCTTCACTACCTATGATAGCACCTGGGTGATGTTTCTAACAGTCCTGCCTGTGCTTCTCTCATTTTCATTGTGTTTTTTTCCGTTGGAGTGGGAGGGAGAGTCAGCACTGATGTGAATGGTGACTGCTATGAGATCTGATCCAGCTTCACACAGTAATGTTCTTGTAATGAAGCACAGAAAAGTGCAAAATTAAAGAACTCCAACTTTTTTAATAAAGTGGGTGGATATGAGAGTCATGAACACAATTCATTTGGTTCTGGGAACACATTCACCAGAATGCTGATAATAAAAAATTGAGATGTCTTAGAAGGAAGCAACAGGGAAAAAAAACCCAAAAACCACCGACAAGCCAAACTGGAAGAGTCAAAGGAAAAAAAGTAATGTTTAAACTATATATCACCTAGAGTGACAGTTTTGGTCTTGATACAAGAAAACCGTTAAACATTTACTAAGTGCTGCTCTGAATAAGAATGCTTTCCTGAGCTGAAAAGCAAAGGAACTGGCACTAAACTAAGTATCTAGTATCTTGTCCCCATAGGGAAAGAATGGCTTGGGAATATGTAAATATTAAAAAGCTGTATTTCATCTGAATAGAAATCCTGAATAGAACAGGATTTTTTGCTATATCAGGTGAAAAATTTCTTTGAATGGTCAGAGGTAACAGAATATGATAGTAGTTAACATTTTCTTGGGAATAAATCCAGCCTTGCAGGGAAATCAATTCATAGGCCCCAGAGATTTTCTTGTGTTTTTTGCTCCATTGTTAAAAAAACAAAATTGGGAAGACAAGCTGGAATTTGCAGCAACGTGATCCCACTGCTGTTTCAGTGTTAACTTTCCACTAATGATCTTTGAAGGCTGTTGAGTGACACCCTCCCTCTTCCCTTCCCTCTTCCTATTACCCTTAATATATTATTATCCAATCTAGCTCCCCTGCCAAGGGAATATTCTGCTCTCTGATCTCTGCTGTAAAAGGAATGAAAAAGCACAAGTAAGCTGACAAAGTCTGAAGGAGCAAACTGCTCTAGGTTCATGCATAATGTAGCCATCATGTCTTATGTTCTTTTAATATTAAAGAATTCATATGATATTCAACACTTACTTTCAGAAGAGATAGAGACATATCTATTCCTTACCTATAGATATTATTTTCATGTTAATGAATTCTCTGTCTGTCGACAGATAAAAATTGAGGAGACAGGGAATTCCTCTTCTTTTAAGATCTCTTGATTATAAGCCATTTTACATAATTGCCAATAAATTATAAGAATTTTGTTTTCTTAGAAAATAAATTTTTACATCGCTCTCACGTACCGTATTGTAATGCTCTTTAATATCTCGGCTTAGAGATTCAAATGTAAGCTAAGAAGCATTCTGGATTAAAGCAAAAAAACCCAAAATACACAACCAAAACCAATACTGAAAATAAATTTAATTACAAAACCAATTTTCTTCAATGGCATAAAAAATTAATCTTATGTAACTTTAAAATGTATGTCTACTGCACTAAGTCCCAAGGCAGTACAGTATTGAAAAGTATGAAGTAGGCTTATTTCAGCCATGAGGGAACAGCTCATACAAACTTCCCAGAGCATTTACTGCTATAAGTAATATAAAATATTTGCTGAGATATCATTGTGTTTCCTTCAGATATATGCATTGTAAACAATTAATAACAGAGAGTCTGCAAGGAGATTCATTCTGTTTCTTTAAAAGTGAAGAGACTGTGCAGGAAGGGTACTGAGTGGCTGGTCATGTATATAACAAAAAAAAACAAGAGGAGGCAGAGCAATGAAGGGGAAAAATTCTTCTGTTTCTCATGTCTTTTAAAGTTTGTCTTCAGAAGAACATAGCTACTCTTCATTTGCCAAGTGGCATGGTATCAGATTGTGATTTCTTTTGCATGAGTATTATTTAAAAGGAAATAAACCATCATATATGAGTTAATTCCATTTGATAAGGAACCCAGAATGGCAGAAAGGAGCACAATTGTTACAAAGAAAGAATTTACCTCTGAGTCACAATTAAGTTTAGTGGTAGCAAAATGAGACCTGGTCATCAGCTGATGCACTGCAAAGTGAGAAGACTGGAAACACTAAGAAGCCATTGACTTTTGTGGAAAAATCACCTAAAATTGGTTGTAGCCTTTTTCTTTAAATACCTAAACTGAAGAGATGTGCAGAAAATAATGCAGTATGCAAAGGCTGGAAAAGTAGGCAAGGCTCTTTGCACAGGTGTTGGTGGTTTGGTGTGAGGGAGGCAGAACCTATAAAATATTTTTTTAAGATGGTACTAATGCATAATTCTTGGCCAATAATTCCTTATTCAGAAAAGTATAAATTAGTCCTTTTTCTTTAGTCTAGCTTTGCTAGGTATCCCTAATTTAGTATATTGAAATTGACATAGAAATTATGAGGAAGCTTAGAAAGGGACAAAATCCTCCCACACAATGCAATATGCTCCAGGCTTAGCAGCCACTCTCTTGTGAGTCAGAAAAAAAACTCTTTAGAGGGTTTATGTGTGTGAGAGGATTTGCTCTGAAGAGGGATTCTTTGCTCTAACTGCTTCGTACAACCTGGCATTGACAAATGTAGCAGCCAACATTCCCATACTGTCAGATAGTGCTTCCCAGCATGTGGAAACACGAGTGGGAGCTGTACACTGCAGCTGTGCTGTTAGCCAGCTGCCTGCAGAAAGGAGCTAGAGATGCCTGTTTCCATGTGCCAGAGATTGTCACTGTAAAAACCCCCAGAGAGATAGATCATGGACACGTTGTTTTTGAAGGCTTTTGAGAATAGGTCAGACAAATGTGCCATAGATGGCCCTTTTGAGATGGTGTAGATTAGATGACCTCTCAATTTTCTTTTCACCCTGTTTTCTGCTGCTCTGTAATCTATCTTTTGAGGAAAAGCTGGTGCCAATTTCAAATCCTAAATAGCCTACGATGAATGAATCTTCTTGATGAAATGTTATTCTTCAATCCTGCTCCATGTTTTCCAGCCTTTTCTGTGAACACGCATATTACCAGCTTGGCAGGCAAAGCAGAGGTCCCAGAGAAACAGTTGGTGAATAGCTATATTATAGGTGCAACTTCTTATGGGAAGTGATATAGAGCAATAGTGTGCACTTGGTCTGAACCACTACCAAGTGAGAGGATTAACAGTTCCCTTCTCACCAGCTGCAGTCCTCTTTCTGAGCACACAGAAGACTGGAGGTTGGAAGAAAGTGGGAAAGAATTTGGGAAGCTCTTTTTTTGTCTCCACTCACAACAACAATTATCTGGATCAGGGGAAAATTATCAGTCACCTGTGATATCACACAATCCCATTATTATGATGGCAAATACAGCAATTCTTATGAACTTTCTCCACAATCTCTCTTGTCAGCCCATGAAACATTTTCAAAAGGAAGGCTTGTTGGCAGTGGGAATTTAGGCCTGGGATGTGAATAAGTGTTTGTGTCTTATTTGTACTACAAGGCTTACACACTGCCTCTCCCCAGCTGGTATGGCAGTCCAAGGTCTCTGCAAGGCCCTGCTGGAAGTATAGTGGCTAGATAAACATACCAGATGTGCTTGGTAGGTATGCTGGTTTGTGGAAGGCGTAAGTGATAAGGGGCAGCATTCAGCTCTGCAACAGTACTTCCAAGGGAAGGTGACACGTAGTCCTATGGTATGAGAGTCCAGGGAGGTGCAGAGGTAAAGTGGTGTGGGAAGGTCACAGGAGACTCAGCAAAGAAGTTCATATATAACCACAATTTAGTCAGACTTGGTCTGAGAAATTATGCATCTGACTATGATGGGAGTAAAAGCTGTCTGGAGATTTGCCAGTTACATGATTTCGACAAGCTGCGTGTTTCAGATCGCTTTGTATCCAGCATTTGTTATATGCTGCCCATATATTTTAAAGCATTAAAAAACTACTTTCCATTTCCTGATCTAACTACACAAAGAAGCTTCCCATTATGCCTATAATGCTGCCTGAATAAATATTACTCATTTCTAAACAGGGTAATATAGAGTTCTTATCAACTAGAATGTCAACCAGGGCACTCAACCCATCTCACTGAACAATACATTATTGCTTTCTTTTTCTCAGCTCCCCAGTAGTTTTTTCATCTGCTTATCCTAAATGTTCTAGAATTTGACAGCTCCCCAGTATGTCCCAAGAGATAGGATGTGCTATTTGTACACCTACTTTATGCATCTGAATTAGATATCAAACCCATGTATCTTATTTCCCACTACAGTGAATGGAAAGAGAGAGCTCATTCCACAGCAGAATACAGAATAGGGACCTCATTGTGGTAGACACCTCAGAGTGACTGCTCCATCCCCCTAATGCAAGCAGTGATCAGTGTTTGATGGCCAGAGTGAAATAGTGAGTAGGGTTTAGGGATAACTGTGACACTTTTGTTGGAAAAGGAAGATCTCTGCTTTGGGTGGAAGTTGGTATAGAGCAGCAGAGAGACAAGCAGCAACTTCAGAGCTTGCCTAGAGAGGAGCAGGACAAAGCAAACAGCTCAAGTAAAGTTAATGGAAATAAATAAAAGCCTTTAAACTACAGTGTGCCTGCCCTTATTTGGGGCAAAGTACTCTTAGGTTAATGTGGTTTGAAGGTTGCTTTACTCCCAAATGACAAGCATGTACATGGTGGTTTAACAGGCTTCAATATATGCTCACTAACTTTACAGTCTTAGTTGGCTCTTCCTAAATTTCTGAAGTATTGACTCTGTTGGGAGTTCTGTTGGGTTTGCTTTAGTTCTTTGTTGTAGTTTTACCAGAAAACAACAATCTCTGTGACTTCTCAGTGAATAAACAACTCTCACACCTACTAAAAAAAAATTAAATCCCCAAATAGATTTTTTTCTTACAGTCTACTAGGCAAAAAAAGTTAGTAATGGCAGCAGAGACAGGTGTTCACAGGGGATCTGGTGTACTTGTCATAGGAAATGCTGATCACACCAAAAAAGAGCAAGGCAGGGGCAGATACTCAAATGTGCTTCGTATGAAAATATGTTGTGTAGTTTAAAGATCCATTTTTAACAATCTTCATTATTACTTCATGGGGTTCTATATAAAATGTTGTACTAAATCAGTATCATGCTAATAATATTTATGAAATGGTGTTAGAAAACGCAATAAAAGTTTATAGGGAAGCTAGTACTATAACCATAAAGCAACTGCTCATCCAAAATATCGCTAATAGAAAAGTAATCAATATGTATTAGATGGGTCAAGTGGCTTTAGGAGGCTGATGCCAATGTAGACAGCCATGCATGCTACCTGAGAAAATGGGGTTCTGTGGTTCTGGGAGAAATAAAACTATGGCTTTATCAGGACTCACAAAGCATCTTCTCTTGGACCTGTCCCCAGCAGAACAGTTCTGTGGTGCTGCAGATGCAGGGACGCAGAGCTTGGGTCTGAGTTGGGGAGGGTATGGGACTGGGGCTCAGCCTGCCCTGAAGCCTGGTGTCAGTAATTATTATCTGCTAATGGCGAGAAAAAACATTATGGTCCACAATGGGCTTTCCTTTCACACCGCTAATTGTGTGATGAACTTACTTTGGCAGTAAATTGTCACATCTGCTGTCGAGAAAGATTATGCTCAGGGAAATAAAATAAATACAGTTGTGTTCCTTTATTACTTCATGATTGAGGCATTTAAAAAAAAACCAAACAAAAAACCCAAAAACTTGGCCGATGGAACGTATTATTTGTTAGACAAGGCTTTAGGGGGAGGTAAGAATTATTTTTTTAGATGACTAAAATAGTAGAAAAACCATGCAAGCTTCCACAAGCCCTTATCAATTTATTCTTTCTGCTCTGATGGCACTTTCTAGAGCAGTAACCCCAAACTCCCAGCTGGAGGTTCCTTCTACTCATGTTCTTCCACACTTATCGCCCGCTTTGTCCTGCTCCTGTCCAGCCAAGACAAGGCATGCTGTCTGGGTCTGGAATAGAGGAGGCTGAGGAGCAGGGTGTAGTATTTGTGACAGGTTGTGCTGCTGCTCTCTCTTTCACACTGATGCTCGTGCTAGGAGTGCACTCATTGTCATCCAGATCATGGAACTGATCCTGATGAAATGTTACTCAGAGAACAAAATCAAAATGTAGAATGAGTCCAGAGAAGAGCGACGAAGCTAGTGAGGGGGCTGGAGAACAGGCCTTATGAAAAGCGGCTGAGAGAGCTGGGGTTGTTTAGCCTGGAGAAGAGGAGGCTGAGGAGAGACTCTACAACTCTCTACAACTACCTGAAAGGAGGTTGTGGAGAGCAGGGAGCTGGCCTCTTCTCCCAAGTGACAGGGGACAGGAAAAGAGGGAAAGGCCTCAAGCTGTGCCAGGGAAGGTTCAGACTGGATATCAGAAAAAATTTTTCACAGAAAGGGTCATTGGGCAGTGGAACAGGCTTGATTGAGTCACCATTCCTGAGGGTATTTAAAAGATGCATAGACGAGGGAATGGCCTCAAGCTCAGCCAGGGGAGGTTCAGGCTGGACATGAGGAAAAAATTTTTTCACTGAAAGGGTCATTGGGCACTGGAACAGGCTGCCCAGGGAGGTGGTTGAGTCACCTTCCCTGGAGGTATTTAAGGGATGGGTGGATGAGGTGCTGAGAGACATGGTTTAGTGATTGATAGGAATGATTGGACTCAATGATCCGGTGGGTCTTTTCCAACCTGGTGATTCTATGATACTATGATATAAAGGAACCCTGTGTTTGGAAAAAAAAGATAGATGTGGGCAGGAGGTAGGTCTCAGTATAGGTATGGGGCATATATATCAGCTGAGGGACATTAGATAGAAGCTAGATAGAATTAGATAGAATTACACTCATCAGTGTACAAGAATTTCAGCTAATGAAAGCGGTAATTTGGGCTGAGATGCGGGCAATAATATTACCAAAACATTGTTCCTAACAGTCCTGAATGGTATTTCTAAAACTGTCAGTGCAGTGGCAGCGTTTTCAGATGTGCCTACTGATAACTGCATGTCTCTGTTTTAGAAAGATGAGACCTTTGAGGAATTTGGGGTTTTCTAATGCTTGATGTGATACTTTATACAATATGTGCTGGCTGATTGTCAAAAATTACAGTGATCTTTTGATGTGTGTAAGTAATAAACTTAAATTGCTTGAGAGGAATGACAAATCTTTTATTTAAATGTCCTCTACCAAGGGTTCTACTTTCAAACATATGCCTATGTCACGTCAGTCCCTCTTTTCAATACCAAATGGTTTTTTAAATGTCAAGTCCATAACACTGGGTTTGATTGCTCAAAGTCACAATTACACAATCCTTTTGTCAGTTTGATTGAGACAAATGCAGAAAGTGACAGATGGGTTAATGGTCCTACCACAGTGTCATCGCATCACTTCAGGAAATGGCATGAACATGCAGTCATGGCATGACATACAATTACAGTTAGTTTGTCTTCAGAACAATTTTGGAGAATCAATGGGTGTCCTATGGTTCAGGATCAGCTGTAAAACTATGCATCCTGCTCCTCCATATCGCTGATGCATTACTCCATGCCTTAGTTTCCTCAATTGATTCTTGAACCTCAGCACTGCCTCTGGAGATGGATAAAAGTCAGGGCTTCAGTTTTTCAAGAAATCTTGCTTTTGTTTCAATTCAGGGAAAAAAAAGTCAGGGGTAAGGGGAGTGGGGAGTGTTGGGGAAGAAGATATTCATCCTAAGTCCCAAACCAGTTTTGCACAGGAACTAAAAACATTTTTGAAATTACTATTATAGGTGCTTAGTGGTATTAAAATTTTAGTAACTTTCTGTGCTTCCAGCATCTATGGGTTCAGTGAGAATTCACAAGCCAGCAAAAGAGACTCCTAAAAAACTTTTATTTTCTCACAGGATGCTTTGTCTGTAAAGTCTTCAATAATAGTACACCACACCAGGTCAAATAACCATAGTCCTATGAGATGCACCATGTATTTGCATTCTGAATTCTCCTAGTTATAAAACAGCACTATAGTTTAGCCCTACCCAGCCAAATTTCAGCAGCTAAAACCATGCAACTGAGCTTGCAAAATCCCTTCCCCCAGCACCTGCTTGTAAAGGGGAGAGGGACACAAGAAGAAAAAAGACTTGCGGGTTGGTAACTAAAACTGGAGCTTTAATGAAATGATAATAATAATGACAATAATGAAAATAATTTGAAAATAATAAAATATATACAAATATATGAGATTGCATCCCCACACCACCCCTCAATGACTTTACATCACCACAAATGTTGCAGAGCAGATATGAGGGAATGAGTCCATGGCTAGGAGGGAGCTGGACTCAGGAACTGAATTCAGGAAACAGAGATTGAGGATTAGGAGCAACCAAATAGATGAGCTCCTCACTGGACATCGGCCATCAAAGAAGCAAGAAAGACCCTTGTGATCTTTCAAGTTTATGCCAAGTATGAGGTATATGGGATGGAATACTCTGTTGGTCAGTTAAGGGTCACCTGCCCCATTTGCCGCTCCTTGCATTGTGCATTTCATGGTTGCTCCTTTCCATCAGCTTGAGGATGGCCTTGGTTAAGTATAAGCATTGGCCTTTTCGCATACCAGTGTCCTGTGTTATCCCTTTAAAGAAGAACACTGTCTCAGAAACATGCAGTTAGCATTCAGAGAATGAAGTTACTCACAGCAACTGAGTTAGTCACAAAACTAATTCTAATTTACCTCAAAGTACAACAGTCTTCTTGTTTTCAAGACATCCTCCGTGACACTCTGCTTCCTACCTGTATCATTCTTAGTCTTCTAATTACAGCCTTCTGTCAGTCCAGCATTGACTCCTCTTCTGTTTAAAATTCATTCTGTGGTTCTCTCCTCTCTGCTGTTTGCAGTAGTACTGCCCTCCACTCCCCCAGGCTCTGTGCTGTTCTACCTTACATCCACCTTAACTATGCATTAGCAAAGATTAGATTTCTTGTGCTGTCTACAATAGTAAAGTTTCTGTTCTTTGTCAACTCTTGGCTTGAGAACAGTACCCTCAATACTAATATATAAACTATGTTAGTTCATTTTTTCATCTGTCTGCATTTATACCGCTTTCCTTTCATTGAAGCACTCCACAACAGAATGCTTTGGTATTACATAACTTCTGCGAACAGCAAGATCTTTCTATGAAAATGCATTATGAAATAAATTGTATCACGTTGTATAGGAGACATAATATGGCATTCTCTAGAGGAAGCAATTATTTGCTCAATATCCACTACATTCAGCTCTTCGACTCATGGGATATTCTTGTAAGGGCAGAAGGGTATGTTTCTTGGTAAAATAATTGTATTTTTAATTTAGAATATCCTCTTTCACTAAACACAAAAAATATATAAAACTCCATAAAAACAGTCTCATCATGGTCATAAGAGAAGCGAACTCTCCTCATTTAATTTATTTTGTGAAAAAACATTTACCATTTCTTTTCAAAACTGTTATTTCTAGACATGGATGTTATATAAATTAGACTCATTCCTGTCTGAATCACAGATACAATATTGTATTGGGAAAACACAAATTACAGGAGCTATTTTTGTGAAAGAGTAGCTGTGATATTTCATTCTATAAAAGTTTTTTTTAATTCTTTTTTTCAAGTCTTCTGTGGATTGACTTGTAAACAAAAATCTGAGTCTGCTTGTATTTTATGTAACTAAATTCAGCCATCATTTTCCTTCTAAGGATAAGTGTAAGCAAACTGACAAATTAAAATGGTACCCAGTAAGGGGTTTGAGCTGCCCTGATTGATTTGGTTAGCTGATATAATTCAAAATAACCCTTCAACATATTAGGTGTTCAATAAATGCTGCTTATTTCTAGCCTCAAACTTTTCTTTAATGTTAATTTTGATTATTGACTGTGTGTAATCACCTAGCTATTTAGCAGGAGGTATAGTAGGCTCATCTTAGTGTAATGCAACCTTAGTGATGGGCCAGGTAAGCCAATAAATAAAAGTAAATTGGATCTGGATTACGGTCTTCTCTCAAAACACACAAATATGTTTAGACTTTTAAGGAGAAGATGCACTACATACAATCAAAACAAGATTAAAGCAGCAAAAGACTTGTTGCTCTTAGGGTGCACCACAGGAGTTTCCAGGCTTACTGCTTATTTAAACAGGAGTCATAGCATGTCCCTGAAGGGAGACAAGAGCAGCTGTGCTGAAGGCTCTTACAAAATAGCTTATAAAACTTTGTACTCCCTTAGTAACATGTAATGTATTAAATATTTTTGCAGCACACATTTTGTGCTTATTTTCTAATGCTAAATACTAAATGAGTACAAATATAAGACAAGAAAATGTCTTTAAATGTCCCTACATAGTTTTTTAAATAAACTGTGAAGTCTCTGGTAAGCACCACCTATTTCCATGTCAAAAAAATTCCTTGAAGATTTTACTTTGACACATATGGCATGTACATAACATCTTCTGGGTAGAACTGAGTGAGGTTTTTTATAATTTCTCCCTTTTCTTAAGTTGGTTTGGTCACCCAAAATGGGTCCTAATTAGATCTGAGTGTGAGTAATCTTAGACATCCTTGGTCCTGCTTCTGCAGGATAAATTCAGATAAGCGTGATTCAACTCATGACTTTTCTTCTGTCAGAGGTGGAAGGAAAATAAAATCAGGTATAAAAGCATTTTCCCTTCAGAAAAGTACTGGCAATCTAACAGGATCTGTGTGGAGCTTTCCTTTGGCAGAGTCAGCTAGACATCATTCTGATTAACTGAGACAAAAAAAATCAATATTTATGTTAAGTAAATGGTAGTTGGCAAGTAGATGGGAAAATGTCCAAAGTTTAATGTAATTGACCCGTATAACACACAAATGGAAAAAAGAAAGCTGTGAAAAGTATTTTTCAGGGTCTCAAAGCTGAGCAAATAGTAGCTTGCTGCAGGCCATACATTTCTGCATCTCCGTCTCACCTTTCCTGGTGAACCATGCTACTACAGTTTTGGATTTGTCAAATTCAAACCATGTGAGAGCCCCTCCTCAGCACAGTGTACTTTTCACTTTCACATTAACGCATTGCCCATCACATAACCGTACATCTTTGAAATACTTCTTTTACTTGAGATCATCTCAAGTACCCTTAGCAAAGAAATGTACCTTCTCAATCCTCTCTTATAATTTTCTTATAGACTAATCTAGTCCAAAGCAGCAAATAGGAATATAGAATTTATATTTTTTTTATATACACATATTTCAAAAAACCATAGAATAGTTTGAGTTCGAAGGGTCCTTTAAAGATCACTTCATCCAACTCCCCTGCAGTGAGCACGGACATCTTCAACTCAATTAGGTTGCTCAGAGCTCCATTCAACCTAACCTTGAATGTTTCCAGGAATGGGGAGATCTACTGCCTCTCTGGCCAACCAGTGCCAGTGTTTCAACACCCTCATTGTAACATTTTTTTTCCTTGTATCTAGTCTAAGTCTACCTTCTTTTAGTTTAGAACTACTACTCCTTGTCCTATCACAACAGACCCTGCTAAAAAATTTTTCCCCACCTTTCTCATAAGCTCCCTGTATCAAATGAAGGGGCCCAAGAAGGTGTCCCCAGAGACTTCTATGCTCTTGGCTGAATAACCACAACTCTCTCAGCCTGTCCTCATAGGGGAGGTGCTCTAGCCCTCTGATAATCTTCATGGCCCTCCTCTAGACCCACTCCAACAGATGCATATCTATCCTGTGCTGAGTGCTCCAGAGCTGGACTCCTACCTCCAGATGGAGTCTCGCCAGAGCAAAATAGAGGGGCAAAATCATCACCTTGACGCAATGGCCACACTTCTTTTGATGCAGCACACAATACAGTTGGCCTTCTGGACTGCAAATGCACATTGTTGGTCCATGTCTAGATTTTCATCCATCGGGGCCCTGAAGTCATAAAATCACAGAATCACCAGGTTGGAAAAGACCCACTGGATCATTGAGTCCAACCGTTCCTATCAAACACTAAACCATGCCTCTCAGTACCTCGTCCACCCATCCCTTAAACACCTTCAGGGAAGGTGACTCAACCACCTCCCTGGGCAGCCTGTTCCAGTGCCCAATGACCCTTTCTGTGAATTTTTTTTTTCCTAATGTCCGGCCTGAACCTACCCTGGCAGAGCTTGAGGCCATTCCCTCTTGTCCTGCCCCCTGTCACTTGGGAGAAGTGGCAGATGCCCTGCCTTCCTGCATCCCACAGAGGATGGCATGCAGCTGACATGCCAAAACGTGATTTCTGAGGGCCAAACTGGCCTCTCAATTGTTTAAACAAGTCAACAGGCTGAGAGAGTTGGGTTTGTTCAGCCTGGAGGAAAAAAAGGCTCCAGGGATACCTTATAGCGACCTTCCAGTATCTGAAAGGGGCTACAGGAAAGATGGGGAGGGAGTCCATTAGGGACTGCAGTGATGAGGGGTAGTGATTTTAAGCTGAAAGAGGGTAGATTTAGGTTAGATATTAGGAAGATATATTTTCCTGTGAGGATGATGAAGTCCAGATAGACACCATCCATACCTCTTCTCTTGTCCAATGATGTGGCCACTCCCTCATAGAATGCCACTAGTCTGGTCAGTCAGGACATGCCCTTGATGAAGCCATCGTGGCTTTCTTGAATCACCTCCCTGTCCTCCATGTGTCTTAACACAGATTCTAGGAGGATTTGTTTCATGATATTCCCAAACACAGAGCTGAGGCTGACAGGCCAGTAGTTCCTACAGTCCTCCTTTCTACCCTTTCTAAAAATAAGTGCAATATTTCCCTTTTTCCAGTCACCAGGGGCTTCTCCTGACTGCCCTGACTTTTCAAATATCATGGAAAGTTGCTTGACAGCCACAACAACCAATTCCCTCAGGACTCTGGGATGCATCTTGTCAGGTGCCAGAGATGTATGTTCAGGTTCCTCAGATGGTCACAAACATTATCTTACAGCGAGAAGGACTTTGCTCCATGCTTCCCATCTTACAGACAATCCACTCAAGAAGTGTGGGAAGAGAGATTGCCAGTGATGACTGAGACAAAAATTCTTGAGTACCTTCTCATTGTCTATTGCTACCAGTTTGCCAGTCTTGTTCATTGGGGAAGTAGGCTTTCTTTGACCTTCCTTTTCTGGCTAACACACCTGTAGAAGCCCTTCGTATTATTCTTTGCATCCCTTGCCAAGTTCAGCTCCAGCCACACCTTGGCTTTCTTGACTCCACCCCTACAAAACCAGGCAGCATCCCTACACTTTTCCCAGGTTACCTGCTTGCACTGCCTGTGTATTTCCTTCTGATCCTTCAGTTTGACCAGTAGGTCTCACCTCAGCCATGCTGATCTCTTCCCTTCCCTGCCTGTGATCTTGTCCTTAAGGATTGAAACCTCTTGTACTCAATGGAAAGCATACTTAGCGATCTGCTCACTCTATTCTGTTACCCTGACCCAGGGGGTCATATTGACTAACTCCTTGAACAGATGGAATTTTGCTTTTCTTAAGTTCAGGATCCTGACTTCACCCTTTGCCTGATTCGTATCCCTTAGGACTGTAAATTCCACCAGTGCATGATCACTGCAACACAAGCTTCCTCCAGTCGTGATGTGCCTGGTTAGCTAATAGCGCTGGTGACCATCAGGTCCAGTATCTCATCCCTTCTGGTAGAGCTTAAGATGTTATCCTCACTGCACTCCAAGCATCTCCTGGATTGCCTACAACTCACTGTGTTATTTTTCCAGCAGATGTCGGGGAGCTTGAAGTCCCCCAGAATGATTACAGCCTGCAAATGTGATGTCTGCTGTAGCTGGAGTAAGAAGTTTTTGTCAAGAGTCTCCCCTTGATTGGGCAGCTTGTAGTATCAGCACGGTCCAACCACAAGGTTCCTTCTGTTGTCTTGGTCTCTAATTCTTAGCTGTAAGCTTTCAACCTGCTTGTGGCTATTCTTCATAGACAGCTCTTCACACTTTATGCATTTCTCAATGTAAAGGACAATGCCTCCACACCTCCTTCCTTGTCTGTCCCTTCTGAACAGTCTATAGCCATTGGTAGCCACCCTACCACCATGGGATTTGTCCCAAAAAGTTTCAGTAATGGCAACTAGATCATAGCTTTCTAGCAGCATGGTGGCTTCCAGCTCCTCCTGCTTGTTTCCCATGCTGCCTGCATTCATGTAGGGGTACTTCACCTAGGCTGTCAGCTGGGTCAGGTTCTTAGAGGAAAAATACTTAATTCCTTTGAGGTGTTACACTGGTGTTTTTCTGTTGGTTTCTATTACCTCAGGAGTCTTTAGCTCATGTTCATAAGACTTCAAGTGTGCTGCAGTATAGCCAGTGCTTCTCAGAGCATCAGGCTGTGTGCCCTTACTAGCACCCTATTCTTCTATACCTGGTGTGTCACTGCACAGCTTGTCACAGGCAAGCCTGATAGTACCCCCCTTCTCCATCAAGTCTATTTCTTATCTGTATTTTCTTATCTAGAACCACCCCTCAGTTAAGAACCTTGATTTACAAAGATTGGTTCTGTTAAAGTTTTTGATCTTTGATTTTCCATTATGAAAGAAGTTCATTGTTACTTTTTAACTGTGAGAAGGGATAAAGTGTTTTGTTTGTCATAGGCATTCCTAGCATAGGGATCAGGAGACCTCTAGGAAGAATGATGTAAGGTTAAAAAGAGCAAAATTTTTACTGCAATTGTTTCAGACGACGTGTATAAGAGTAAACGCTGCAGAAAATAAAAGAATTGCATTGCTGGAAGACTCAGCTCCCTGACCTCCTTATGACTCTTACAGACTTGTGCCCTGAAAAGAGGTATAACAAGGTATTTAAAATCAAACTATTCAAAACCAAAAATGGAAATAGTTTGATGCTGAAAATTTACTGGATGTGACCTTCTGCTAAGAGCACTCAAAGTGTGTACACCACCAGTTCTAAAAATAAATGATAGACAGAAAATTGGCAGGTTGCTCCCTGAGGTCTAAACAGTGTAATGTCATGTAGTTAGTGACTGCACGGATATTTGTCACCGCAGTCCTGCGTGAAGGACACACACTGTGAGAAGCCTTATTAATATGTTACATTGCTTTACAGTTGTGATGGTGATATTTGCTCTATTATTCCCAGAATTAATTGTGAAAAGCTATCTGATACTTCATGAATTACATAATAGTTTATGCTGTGCAGTATGCAAGCACCTGATTATAACATCCATCTATACTTGACAGCTTCATTGACAAATTTGTTAAAACTATTTTCTCTTTGTGCCCCCTCCAGGATACTATAAGCTGCTTGTGCTCTAGGAGGTCTCCTAGGAAGGCCCATGTGCTGAAGAGGAGTACCCCTTTTGCTGTCTCATTCATAGCTCTCAAGATTTGTAAGATTAATTATTTATCAAAGTTGCTTCTATCAGAAGTTTGGACAGCAGATGTCTTCTTTAATTATTCCTGACTTTTTTTTCTCCAGCACAGCACTTGATGAATTTCTTGAAGAGAGTGAAGATGCTTTGTCTTCAGGATGCCAAAGAATAGACGAAAGAAAAATGTTTCTCTACTTGCTTGCATGTTAGTGGTGACTAAAAGCACCATTGTTCTCATATCCACACCACAGGTCCCTGCTCAGATGTTCAGCTCTCTACATGTGGGAGACTCCTACTAGTGTTAGCAGGAGCTGAAATATACTGGACTGACAGTTTTTGATGCTGAAGGTCTTTTTGTCACGTTATATGCATTTTAAAAGACTAGACAAGATAGTATAGAATATAGTAACAGTCTTAGTATTGAGAGGGAAGATGTGTGAGAGGACATAAGAATTAATTACATCCACTATCACAGAATCACAGAATCACAGAATAACCAGGTTGGAAGAGACCCACTGGATCGTCGAGTCCAACCATTCCCACCAATCCCTAAATCATGCTCCTAAATACCTCATCCACCCTAACCTTAAACACCTCCAGGGACGGCGACTCAACCACCTCCATGGGCAGACCATTCCAATGCCTAACCACCCTCTCAATGAAGAATTTTTTCCTAATCTCAAGCCTGAATCTCCCCTGGCGGAGCTTGAGGCCATTCCCTCTCGTCCTGTCCCATGTCACTTGGCAGAAGAGGCCAGTACCCTCCTCTCCACAGCCTCCTTTCAGGTAGTTGTAGAGAGTAATAAGGTCTCCTCTCAGCCTCCTCCTCCCCAGGCTAAACAACCCCAGCTCTCTCAGCTGCTCCTCATAAGGCCTGTTCTCCAGCCCCTTCACCAGCTTCGTTGCCCTTCTCTGGACTCGCTCCAGAGCCTCAACATCCTTCTTGTGGTGAGGGGCCCAGAACTGAACACAGTACTCAAGGTGCGGTCTCACCAGTGCCGAGTACAGAGGGAGAATAACCTCCCTGGACCTACTGGTCACACCGTTTCTGATACAAGCCAGGATGCCATTGGCCTTCTTGGCCACCTGGGCACATTGCTGGCTCATGTTCAGTCTGCTGAACACCCCCAGGTCCTTCTCCTCCTGGCAGCTTTTCAGCCAGGCTTCTCCTAGTCTGTACCTTTGCTTAGGGTTGTTTTGCCCCATCAAGATCAGGCATGTGTGAGAGGGAAGGATTCTAGTGGTAAGGATTCATGGGCACCCACCCTGTAAACTGAGCCTGCCTGTCTGAAAATCAGCCTAGGATTTTTCTGTTTCTTCAGTATTCAAACGAAGACTTTAGGAATGCATCAGCTGTGGATTGTCTCTCAGCAGAGGAGTCAAACAGCCTGCATTTACAAAGGAAGAGTCTGCAGAAATACCAAAACACAATCTTTTTTTTTAATTGGAATTAACATTACTTATGACTTCCTGTGAACATTGGCATAAGAAATATATTGTTTGAAGGGAAATGTCTTTTAGAACCTAAACATATGTTAAAACTCAAATAAACACATATCTGAAGAAGCCCTGACATTCAGAGGCTCCCACAAACATCCCAAAATACTTTTGTGAGAAAACACCACTATGGAACATGCCCTTCTAACAGGTAAGAATTGCTATCTCTAAATAGGAAAAAGCAATTTCATAAGTGATCATTCCCCAGCTTGTTTCCCAAAACACCTAAATCTGCCTGTCATTGAGCAAAGCTAGTATCGTAGGACAAGTCAGACTGTGATTTGTGAAACAGAGGCACACTGACAAGATTTTCCCATTAGCTCATTAGCAAATATTCATTTCAGTGAATGATTTGTGACAGAGAATTACAAAATACGTTTTAGTAAAACTTCAACAGGTCTTGGACAGAGGTTTTAATTTATCGGAATAAACTATGTGTTTTTCACTTAGGTCTAAAATACACCGTTAGGTTTTTGTTTAAGCTTATTCCTATTCTGGAAGTTGAAGCTATGTAAACATTTGAGGCAAAAAGAAAGGCAGGCTAAGAAATATTTTTTTCAATGTGTAAGGAAAAGACATTGAACAAGACCAGACAAAGGCTCCTTCTCTACCTACAAAGAAGTAAGAAACTGTGCTTTACAAAATGACATGGCCAATACAAGTTACATTAATATTTTCATTTTAATGGGAACTGTGTGTCTCCACTGGATTTAGCTGAGGTCTTGCTTCTCTTGTTCCCCCTTCTTTGTTTGCAGTACTACACATTTAGACAAAGGAAAGAGGATCAAAGTGAGTATCTGGATACTGCCTGTATGATAGGTGGTGTGCTTGGATCTGCTGTTGAAGGTCCTCTGTGATGTGAGCTTCTGAGCATAGTATATAGTCTCAGGTAGCAGGCTGGTATTTAGTAGTTTGTATGGAGTCAGTCTTGGATGTGTTAGTCAATGGGGCTTGTGAGCTACAGGTGAGGATGTTACATTTTCTGTGTGCTATAAAATAAATGTCTTTCCATAATTTTAGTTTATAGTGCTTGCAGGCTGTTGGCTCATCTTTTTTCTTCCTGTGGTCTGTGTTCATAGAAAAATGAGATCTAGTTTTGGGAACAGAAGTTGTTCCCAACAAACTTATGCCCTGGTCTCCACCTGGTTGAATCTACCCCACCATTACCATGTCCAATGGAAGCTTAATCTTTAGCTGTTGCGTAGGCTACAGATCTTGGTCAGTTTTATTTACATTTTGGGAATGAGGTATTGATAAAGAGGCTGTCATAAACATTGAAGCTACCATAGGTTCAAGAATCCTGTTACTTATGCTGCAGATCACAAGCATTGATTGTTCAGGGGTGTGAGGTTTCTCAGTCAGCCCCCAGGAAATTATCTGCCCTTGCTGGTGACGAGGAACCTTGGCAACGGGCCATAGTCTGCTTTCCTCTTCTTGGTTTGGCCGAGGAAAATCAGAGCTGAGTATCCACAAAACAATCCTTTTTCATGTTCCACTGGGATTTGCAAGGACACGTAGACTGCTTGCAGTAAAAGTATTGAGGTCTTCTCCTTAGAATATGAACCTAACATTTCTTTAGGCATCATCTGCAGTACCCCAGTAGCATTTTTTCTGTTTGCTTTGGTGAAACTTACATTTTCTTTTTCATAACTGTGAGATACTGTAAAGGTTAAGATGGGGTTTTTTTTTTCATTTTTAGAGGTTTACTCTGTATTTCTCCTTGCTTAATGATACCAGTAGACCTTTTTCTTTGCTTTCTTCCTCATTTTATGTTTCTCTGCTTGTGACTAAAAGAATCTTCTAATCTGCAGCTTTCCTTCCATATAGGTTGCGTCTATGTCACACCATGCACATATATTTTTCTCTGAACCTTCTTCAGTATTTTTCTTTGCAATCTCTCAGATATCTTTATTTACTGCCTCCCGTTTCAGGGCACTGTCATTATTTTTTTCTTGGATGAGTTAAAGAGAAAATTTGGAAGCTATTGATACAGAAATGTTTGGATATGGTTTCAAAATCTCACTCTTAGTCTGTGTGACTGAAAAAGGAAGCTTGTTCTTTACAGACATTTTCTTTTTCCAAATTACTGATGGAAGAAACTGTGTGGTTCTCTGCTTTTGGTTGAAACTTCCTGTGATGTGAGATGGGGGAAAGAATACAATTCAGTTATCCATATGAATAGCAAATATCTGACCTTCCCTTTTCTGTGGATTTTGTGCCATTTTGTGCCATCTTGTGCTGTTTCATGTGCAGCTTTTTTTCCCCTCATATTTTATTCCTCTTCACAGTGTCTGAATTTGTTTTAAGTTGTACTGGAACAGAACTCTGTTACCTGTACCAATAAAGCCCTAGAACAAATCTTTCCTGCCAAACCATGTAGTAAATATGTATGTACTGTATTTTTCAGCAGCAGAATACTTATTTTGAGTGAAAAAATATCTCATTTTCTTAATTAAATATTTTTTATTGAGAGTTTAATGCATGTTTATTACAGAAATTGCAGCTCTTCTCTGAAAACTGATTGTAAAAAACTTCTTTGTGGGCTTCCATATTTATTGTGCCTTAGTGATCTTCAGATCAAATACACTCAGTTTTGTTGTAAAAAGATGTGGGTTTTTTTCTGCCTGGCAGCCTTGTGCATTCAGCTGGCTTGTACGTTCAGCTCTGGTTCAAGCTGAGTTTTTCACCTTCCCATGTATCAGCAACAACAGGGCAAATTACACCTTCTGTTTATGCCTGCCTTTTCAGTGGGGTTGTGCAGGTGTGACAAAATATAGCT
This sequence comes from Clamator glandarius, assembly GCA_033459285.1. Classification (NCBI taxonomy): domain Eukaryota; kingdom Metazoa; phylum Chordata; class Aves; order Cuculiformes; family Cuculidae; genus Clamator; species Clamator glandarius. Next base: position 1,746,741 of record JAUNZM010000032.1, read on the forward strand.
TAGCAACCTGTTCCCCCTTGTTATTAGAGACAACTCAAATCTGGCTTGCTGTTGTGTTGGCTCTCTAAAACTTGTCATAGGCAAAAATCACTTTTCATTGTGCTCACAAACACATTTACGCTTGAGGAACAAGTCTGCTAGACAGAAAAACAAGTAGTTGACATCTTTGCATAGTCATATCCTGAAAAGCAACTATGTGTCTAGCCAGCAAAATAAATCCTTCTGAATGAGACAGCTGGTTGTGTTCTTAGCTGCTTCTACAGGTAAACTTTAGGACAAAATTTTTCCTTGCTTCCAGAAGACTGTCGTATGGAGTTAGTATTTAATTCCCAAACTAAAGAAAGTTCTCTGCGTTGCAGATTGTAAAGTTGCTTCACAGACCAGAGCTGTTCTTTATACAGCTTCTATTTGGTGAGTATTTTGTACATACGGATGGTGAACACCTAAATTTCTGCAGCGGTGCAGGGGAAAGAAATCCTTCACCTAAAAATTCTGGTAGGTTCCTGTGTGAGGTGCGTGTAACTGAGGCAAACAAGTATGATGCACCTGGGGCAGAAGATTCAATTCCTGGAGTACAATTGGTCATCTAAGCATCTGAAAGGTTTTGCAGAGTGACCTTTTGGACACAGTTGTCTAATTTGTGAATTAAAGTAGATGTAAAGTGGAGATGGGTCAAAGTAAGCTTATCCCAGAGTACAAACTTGAACCCATGTTCAAACTAAAGTTTTGGTAGACTAAGTAGAGCTTCTGTTTCTGAGCTAGCACCAGGACACCACCATTCCTGCAGCCACTAGTCTTCAGGCACATCACTCCAGAGCTCTCACTTGTACCAGCAGGCCTCTCTTCTTAAACCAGTGTATTCAGAGGCTGAACCAGACACTCTAAGGCTGAAGTGTCAGGAGATTTTTAGTGCCATTTTGACGCTGCTATCTGCAAAGTAAAGTCTTGTGGAAAATGGACAGGAAATTCACTGTTCATCTTTTAAGAAATGTTAATGATTGTGAAAGGAGTTGCAACACCCTCATCTCTTAACTTCCTTGGAAAGATTAGTGAATAATGCAGGAGGATGAACAAGAGTTTTACTTGAATTCTTTCTAGACAAATCTTGCAAGAATTTTCTAATTACAGTGCAGCTACACTGAAATGGAAGACAAAAGTACTGGGGAATTTGATTACAAGGTCCCACGTGTTGTCTGTATTTGAGATTACTGTAGAATTCCAATGTGTTGCACCAATTATTTTCTTTCAATCCTGTGAGGGTTTTTTGTGTGTGCCACCTGCTTTTTGCTGCATTTGTTTCTTATAACTTTGTCACATGTTTGCTCTTACCAAAACTTGCAGCTTTATTAAACACCATTATAGTCCATCTTCTAATAACATCAGTGTATTGTCATTTTCAATGAGAAGGCTTTGTACATTTTTTTTTAATTAAAGAGAATATATTTTATTCTTTGGAACTGTAAAATTGTAAGTAGAAAGATCAGCATAAAAACACTGAGACGTAATAAATTACAAATGGGCTTCTCAGTACATAAGGAAAAGTTTTCATTTTGACATTAGTATACTGAGGGTATGATTTAAATGCATCAGGGAAAAATGGCTTACACAGTTCATTTAACTGCATTGAATATGAATAGCAGTTTCACACTTCTGTGGAACTTGCTTACCTGGAATTTAAAACATATGCACCTTAACACATGGCTCTGAAGTATCTTCTTTAGGGTCTTCTGATATAAACTGCCAGGTGGCCTGGTGTGAATGATTTTGCTACTCAATTTTGTATCCAAGCAGCTGTAATAGGTGGTTACTCACTGAAGTATAAAAGTATCTGTCTGTGACCCATTACTCTAGGTCTCTCAGTTGCCACTAATGCTGGCAAAAAGAGAGATGGAAAATAAAGGAACAGTTCTCCATGTGTGGGCCTCCTCTGCATTCAGCAGTCTGTGAGCTAAAGGTCTGATCCCATGGCTGTATGTCTGAGAGATGTAATGTACTTAATTTAAGCAGGTGTCTAATTTAGAAATCCCTGTATATTTGGGATTCATACCAATTTAGAGGAAGCAGGTTCCTCAGGGCCCATTTTGTTTATTAGCCTTGTTTCAAAAGAATAAAGAAGCAACATGGGGGAAAGGAAAGAAAAACTCTTTGTCTTTGTCCTTGTCCTCCAAGTTTTCCACAGACCCTGAGCCCCTGGCTCTGTAGATGCATTTGTAAGGGCAAGACCTCTATTGTGACTTAATGTTGACAATGAGACAAGATTATCCGAAGCCTCTTTTTGTAACTATTATACTGCAACTCTGTGTTCTGCCATCTAGGGAATAGATGAACTCCCAGATAGTTGTGTTGTTTTCTTACTTTCATGGTGTGAAAGTACTGTTTTCATGGGTTAATTGTGTGCATGTAGCAAGGAACAAAGGTCAGGGATTTGTGCTGATATTCTGAATAAAAGTGAATTTTCTAAGTAATTGCTGAGAAAAGTCAGGAATTAAGAAAACAAACTGGACTTCAGGCTCATGCAGACCATAACAGCTCCTCTCCTGCCTTCTGAGATGCCATTTGTGTAAAGGTCATAAAAATATTATATATAAAAATTATGGTAGTATTAATAAGCACAATCTCCTTGGTGTCAGAGCATAGGAAATAAAGAACATTCTTTCCCTTCCTACTATTTGACCTGCAATCATTTGTTGTAGTTGTGAATGAGCAGGTCTCTCAGAAAATGAATGAGGTGTTGTCTTGGTAAACACAATAGAATTTCATGTGTGCTTAATCTCTGGGACTCTTTTTTTTTTATTTCATAGAACCATAGAATGGTTTGGATCAGAAGGGATCATGAAGGTCATCTAGTCCAACCCCTCTGCAGTGAGCAGGGACATTCCCTCTCATATTGTTGTTGAGGAATTTTCTGCTAACTTGCTAGTCATGCAGGGCTGTGTTGTAGAAAGGGGAATGAAATGTCTTCATGAAGGACCTAAGTCTGATGTATCTATGTTGATAATGGGGCTTGTTTTCCTTGCAAGTATCCTATTCCAACATTTTTGCTATCTAGAGGCAAGTAGGCAACATGTGTGTTTGGTTTGCTTTTTATATTGCTATATGTAATAATATGCTATGTTTATAGCAGCCTTCCAGTACTTAAAGGGGGCCTACAAGAAAAATGTGGAGGGGCTTTTTATCAAGGACTGTAGTGATAGGACAAGGGGTAGTGTTTTTAAGCTGAAAGAGGGGAGATTTAGATTAGATATTAGGAAGAAAATTTTTACTGTGAAGGTGGTGAGGCATTGAAACAGGATGCTTCACAGATGCAGTGGAAGCCCCATTCTTGGAGGTGATCAAGGCCAGCTTGCATGGGACTTTGAGCAGCCTGATCTAGTGAAAGGTGTCCTTGCCCATGGTAGGGGAGTCAGAACCAGATGATCATTGAGGTCTCTTCCAACAAAACCATTCTATGATTCTATGTTTATGCACAACTCTGCATATCAGAGCACAAGCACAGGCAGCAGTTTTCCTAGAATTAGCGTGTTCACTATGAATTAAAACCAGAAATGTTAGTGCTTTTGCTCTGTTTTAAGTTGGCATCTCTGAGAAGTGACTTTCCAAAGACTGTCTTAAACAGCTCAGTCTTTTGATGAAAACTCTAAGGTTGAAAGCAGTATGTTAATTAGTAACCAACAGCAAATCAATAAACATATCATTGTTGTTTCATCTACTGTCCAAATAAACTAGTTCAGTATTTTACATCTACATTTCCCTTCTTTACTGCTCTTCCCCCAAGATAAAGAATTCAAGATCTTCACTTCACTTGCAGCTGTACAAAGGACAAATTAGAAACTGCTACTTTCTGTGAATACAACAGACTGATGTATTAAGAATTTTTTTCTGAAAATTACTTTCATTGGTAGAACCAGATAAAGCAATTTATTTTAGATCTATCTTTGCAAATAGGTCCTGTTGAAAAGGCTGACTTCTAAGACTGTTTGGCTCTCTCAGTGAATCTTCCTTTTCAAAAGTGTTTAAAGATTAAACTTAGCCCTAGACATCAATTTCCAAAGGATTTTGGACTTCAAACAATGAGCCTAACTCGCCTCTAGAATAACATGAAAGGTAGTACGATGTCTAGAACATCTATTGAAAAAGCTTCTAATATCTCTAAGTGCTCAATTTATCTCTGGATTTAATTTTATAACTGACAGAGTTTTTAAATGAGGAAAAGGTTCTTCTAAAATATAATCATAAGCTGCTCTAAAACACTGTTCTGAACTGACTGGGAGTGATTTCATTTCTTACATACCTATTTGCAGTAAGATATGCTGCATGAGGGGATGATTTACTGTTTCTGTAGGAGCTGCAGTTCTTGCAAAATTGTTAGAAGCTGAATCCAAACAGATTAGCAGATTTTAAGTTTAAGCTTTTTAGTGTGTCATTTGGTTAATTTATGATACCTCTTTTGGTGGCTGTGGAAACGGTCTGCTTTCTAATACAGTACCACTGATAGTTTTATAGAGGATTTTAATTGCTTTACAGTAAGCATTTTTAACTCTTCTAACCCCTTACTTCATGCTCTCCTTTCCAGAAGCAAGGGCTCAGCTGTTTGACTCTGCTATACTTACTTTCTCCCTACTTCTGTCTAGAACTTCATGTCTGTTGAGAACTTTACCTAACAAGACCAAACCCTATAGTTCAATAGAACTGCAACGTTGGTCCCTACTAAAATGAACCAACATCCATGTCTAAAGCCTTCTTTCTTTGCCCAGCAGAGTTAAGCTAAGTTGACGTAGCTTGCAGAAAATGACCTAAACTGATTGCTGCCAGAAAAACACTTTTATGTTTAGGGGTGGTTTTAGGGGTGTTTTTTACTTCTCGTTACTTCTGTTCGGTGCTGTTTAACCTCATTGTCTGGGTACTGTTTAACCTCATTGTCTCACTTCTGGGCATGTCCTTCCAGACTTAACTTTCTCCTAAGGTTGTTATGGTGGCCTGGTTGGGTTTTGTGGGTTTGGTGGGGGGTGTGAGAGTGTGGAGGGCACTAAAGATTTTGAACTGTTTCTTCTGTTTCATGTAAAAAAATCAATCTTCCAGAATTGGCTTGTTTTAACTGCTCTCCATTTTTTACTTTTAAAGAAGGAGGAGTGATATATTTAGCCTTTCACTGGCTCTCATTCACTGCATGGCATAGGCATATTTTCTAGGGTTTTAAAATCTATTAAGATATGAATGTTACATCTACGTACAATTACTGAAAGAAAAAAACTTTGGAAAATCAACTGAATTTTTTCAAGTAGGCAGTTTAAAATAGAAAAAAATATTTCCACTACTTTTTCTTCTGTCATTATCTACTTTGGTAGATAATGACAGAAGAAATATGGATCCACCTGAAAACCTTTCCATCTCCAGCATCCACACACAAGTGTATCTATATGTGATGTCTCTGAATGGAATTTTTCCTATAACTATTTAACACATGTTTCTCAGGCCCACTCTACCTAGCCTTTTTCTGAGATTGAAAAGATGTCATTCTGAATTCCAGTTTTCTTTGAGAAATGTTAATTTTTTTCAAGACAAAGCGGGCATCAAACCCCTGTTTCTTTCTTATTACAGAAGTTTGCTGGTGAAAATTCCTTCTCTTAATCTCCAATTAAAGCACAGTTTATCATTATGTCCTTTATTGTGACTCACATTAAAAGATTTTAATGCATTATATTTCAGCAGTGAAAATGGTATTTGTAAAGCTTTGGGTGATTTCATGTTGCACTACTTGTACATACAGGAGGGGAAAGAAAATTCTTGATCAGTTCATGGATTATTTCTATATTGTCTTTGTTCTTAATGTTACAGTTACTAATAATGATTTGTTTTGCTTGACCATTTTCTCCTCCTTTAGAAACAGAATTTAAAAGTTGCTGTACTTGGATCTTCTTATCCCAGACCTGTTGGGGCTTTTTAGGTTTTTTATTCTTGTCTTGCACTCTAAGGATTGACACAATCGTAAGAAGGACAACCTTGATTATTCCAGTGTCAGTGGTGACCATGAATGTATTCAAATAACCTGAGGAAACCTCAGAGTAATTATTAGCTATTAGGGAATATTACTTTGATACTCATAACAATTTCATAAATAATAAAGTTTCAAAGGATAATAGCAGCTGCTTTCACTTGGGACTTTTAATCTGCTAAAACAACAAGTGTGCCCTTCATAAGCACTTAAATGCATAAGTAAATCCATTCTTTTCAAGAAAAATTGCTAATTAACTCTATTTTTAAGGATATTCTCAAGTGTGATAGATATCAAATATCTAAGTTTTCATATCAGGAGAATCACTGAGGCTTTGAAGAACTTTGATAGTTTGACAGACACACCTGATAATCCCAAATCAATTTAAGACAGATTAGAATAATTTGACAGGTTTAAATGTTGATGGGGGGGGGTGGGACCATTTCACCTATGTTATTTTGCCCAGCTATTCTAATTAATCTCCACTTAATTTAAAGAAATTGCTTACTATGTCTGATAATGAGTTAATTCATAATTCAATTAGCAGCACCATTTGCAAGTCTTTAATGTGAACAAAACCACCTGCTAAACTGCTTAACCTGTGTTATACCTGGGAGATGGCATGATGGATCTTCCTCCCCTGGCATACCAGGATGAGCAAGACCAGGTCATGCCACTGCCCAGAAAGATGGACTGGTACCACCTGTCTCAGTTTCCAGTAAAATTTTATTCCTTATAGGAACCTGTCAAATAGTGGCTAGGATGGGGTTTTTCTTGTAAAGTTTTCTCATTCAAGTCATGACATAAATATTGAGCTTTCAGTTGCTATCTAAATGAGAGGTGTGTTCAGTTTGGGACAACCTATTGCCTTTAAAATCAAGCAGTGACATTGTGGATGGGCTGTTTTGACCCATCTGTAGAGAGGAGGTGATCTCAGTCTCCTGCAATACTGAAATATCAGGCCATTGTATGTCACATTGACCCATCTGTAGAGAGGAGGTGATCTCAGTCTCCTGCAATACTGAAATATCAGGCCATTGTATGTCACACCCATATGCAGTGCCTCCCACCCCTCCACATCCACCCCAGTTCTGTGGAGATTTCTGGTAGCCATTCAGCAAAGAATTTAGGTCTTTGTTAATTTTGTTGTCTAAAGTGCCATTGAAAAGTGGAGGGTTCACCGTAGAGTTTTGATTCTTAGGTTTTTTTAAAAAATTAAACAAGGTGAGTTTGGATGAATAGATACTTCTAACTCTAATCTTGGTAAACTGGAAGAGAAATTGTGTTGTACTAAGTGCTCTCCCTGATACATAAATTATACAGTATGCATTACTAATATTTTGTTACTTTAAACAGAAAAGGAAAGGTTTGTTTTGAAGAGTTTATAGTGAGCACACTGACAAAAAACCGCTCTGTCTTAAAACAACAAAACCCTCAGAAAAAATAAGAAAAAACACTAACCAAACAGAAAAGCATTCTTGTTATGGAACAAATATTCTGCAGATCAGTCACTTTCTACAGCTTTTTCACACCTGATTACTCTAATTAATTGAAAACAGGAAGCATGCTCCTTAGCTACATTAAAGCTACAATGGAGCGAAGAAGGTAGATGTAAAGTCATCTACTCAAAATGCCTACATAAAGGACAATTCTCTCAGTAAACAGATAAAATGAGGATGAAGACATGACTAGAGTAAAAAAATCAGGTCTGCATAGAAGTGGTACAACAGTAAGGGTGACACAGGGTATCGTAACACTTAATTCATTGGGAAAGGAAAGAACAGAGAGAGGAAAAGAGATCAAGTGTCTGTTTCCTTCGAGACTGTGACTCAGGATGGGATTTAAGCCAAATGACCAGATTTAATGCTTCTAATTAATTTTTTTCTTCTAAAGTTCTTTTTATTCCCCTTCATGACTAGCACCATTTTCAAAAGACCTAACAGGCCAACGTTCATCTCAATTATTCTCTTTCAGGTTTGTGTGCACTCACAATGCCAAGTATTCAAGGCGATCCAATTTTTTCTGCCTTTGGCAAAAGGAACCAAATGCTTGTCCCGACACATATCCTTATGTGCTGTATGTCCACACTCCCACTGAAGTAAGACTGACAATCTCAAACTGAGGTTGCAGCTTCTGAGTTTTTTAGATATTTAGAATCACAGGTTGTTATCGACACTAGTGAGTGGAAGGCAGAGAAGAGCTTAACAGCCATTTGAAGATGAATGATAAATGCATAATTTTAAATAGGAGTTACTTGTTCCTGCAGTAGTGGAGATACCACAGTAGTGAGTCCTAAATCTACATACCATTGTGATCTGCATTCAGAATTAGACCAGTTGCCTTTTAGAAAATTATTTTTAAATGAGCATCAGTGTGAAATGACAGTCAGCTGTCCATTGAGGTTTTGTTTGGATTTGGAGGGTTCTGGGAATTTTGAGATTTTTTTTGTTGTAATGTAGTTTCTAGAAAATGAAGCTACTGTTTAGGCTGTCATTGGCTACTGTTATATCTTTGACAATACAACTGGAAGGCCCTTACTCGGATGTACTTTGAAAGCTTTTTATTTGTGGCTTCTGAGTACAGCAAATATAAAACCACTATCATTTTTACCTCTAAAATTTACTTTGGATTAATTAAATAGAATGGGCAATGTAATTAAAATATCATAGTCATATCTCTTTTTTTGGGAATTAATTTTATGACTTGCTGTTATTTCCATATTCCTAAAAATACGGGTTCCTGAACTGGGATGCAATATTTAGAAACTTATGTCCTTTGGTATGCAGCTCAGGGTGGCATTAGCTCTGCTAACTTAATTGTTAGCTAGCAGTTCCTCTTGAATAACCTAACTCTGATCCTTAAATGCTGTCTGACTTTCCAAGATTTTCTTATTTTATAGTTCCAAATGATGGTTTTTTCCATGTGGCTGTGTTAAACACATAGTCTTGCATTGTTGCCATTTTACCATTTCACCAAACTGTGACCAGTTTACCTACTCACTTATTCATCATACTGCCAAAATAATCTTTGTGGCTTCTGAATAGTCATAATTTTTTCTAGCAGTATGTGTTTTATTACTGAATTATAACAAACCAAATGCCTTCAGCACTTGGGCAATGTCTGGTTTTCTGATACCAACTATGTCTTGTAGAAGCTGTACAAGTGCAAGTCTTGAAATTTAGAAAGGAACTATTTAGGCTGTTATGTAGTTCATTAATGTGTAAAGACTTTTAATTATATTGTGAACATCTAAGCTGCAGTGATACTGTGGTAAAATGCTAGCCTGTATGATCATTGTTGCCCTTATCAATCAGGTCTTTGACCTTCTGCACTTGGAAACCAGAGGAGGAATTTTTTTGAACTGAAATGTATTTGTCATCAAATACCTAAATAAGCTAATACTAACTTGGAAGTTATTTTATCTTGTGTTTGTCAGACAATTACTTTCACAGGATCATGGGATAATTCAGGTTCAAAGGCACCTCTACTCCAACTTCCTCCAAGCAGCGAGGAAGCAAGGCTCAGGATATTAACCAGTCAGACCTTGAAAACTTTTAAGTGTGGAGACTGCACAGCCTGTCTGGGTCCCCATTTCCCTGTTTAACTGTCTTCATAGCAGAACGATTTCTCTTCTCCCTTTCACCTTCACACAGTTTTCAAGAATATCTGTAGTGTTTGAAGTTAAGAGAGTTTTTTCAGACTCTATATTAACATGGCCTAACTTAATAGTTAAAAAACATTAGGAGGTGATGGGACAGTATACAGTTATTAAGCAATGCAGGACACTATTGCAAACCCAAACTGGAAGGGTTTCATCCAAGCTTTCTGCTTTGACACAGAAAGAGATTTTGTTGTGAAAAATGTTCCCATTCAAAACTGAAAAACTTTGACATTTGTCAGACAAATGAAATGTTGTTATATATTGTTCTGTATCTTCAGATCAGGCATCTGAATAGCTGAAGGTTGATCCTGCTGAATGTAGTTGTCACTGTGCAGTCAGTAGACGGTCCAAGTCTAGTTATTGAAAAAAGCATGCTGGGCTAGACAGCATTGGTTTGTGCTTCAGTTGGCAGAAAAGCCGTGCTTTCCCTAGGGACCCTGATCCAAGGCAGACAGAAGGCTTCTCCAGAGCTGAGCTCTTTCCAGAAGAGGAAATAACATCTGCTTGTGTTGTTTTATACCTGTTCTGAGAGTCTCTGCTGTCCAAGGCAGCCAATCCAGTGTGCCTCACAAGCACTGCAATATTCTGTACTCCCTCTCATGTGAACTGAGCTATTCACTGGGAGAATTACTGGGAAGAAAAATGGGAATCTTCTTGTTCTAGTGGAAACGCTTGTCACATTAAACAGGTAAGACTCTGACAGATGCCTAAGGAGACCCTCCTGTTGAGTCATGAGGTCAACAGTTTATGACTAAAGGGTTATGTGTATGTGTGTGCTTATATATGGTTTTGCCACAAGTCAGTATCCAGTTACTTGTGAGAGTCTCCTTAGATACTGGTACACAGTGTTAATTCACAGCCCAAAACATGTTTGGTTCACAGCCCAAAACTGTAGCCACTTGCAGCAAAGCCTCTCAGAGAGGCAGTTTTGCAAATTTGAAATGCTGAGGTGATAAGTAGTTTAATTGGACTGACAGATAAGAAAAAATTCAGGATTGCCATGATAAATTCATTGCTGCATTAGCATCTAAACACTTACAACAGGTTAACACTGAGCATATATATATGTGTGTGTGTATATATATACACACACATACATCTATACATATATATATACATACATATATATATACACACATGTATATACACATATATACACTAGGAGAAGTCTGTCTAGAAAACTGCCTGGAGGAGAAAGACCTAGGGGTGTCGGTTAACAGCGACTGAACATGAGCCAGCAGTGGCCCAGGTGGCCAAGAAGGCCAGTGGCATCCTGGCTTGTATCAGAAACGGCGTGACCAGCAGGTCCAGGGAGGTTATTCTCCCTCTGCACTCGGCAGTGGTGAGACCACTCCTCAAACACTGTATTCAGTTCTGGGCCCCTCACCACAAGAAGGATGTTGAGGCTCTGGAGTGTGTCCAGAGAAGAGCAACGAGGCTGGTGAGGGGGCTGGAGAACAGGCCTTATGAAAAGCAGCTGAGAGAGCTGGGGTTGTTTAGCCTGGAGAAGAGGAGGCTGAGGGGAGACCTTATTGCTCTCTACAACTACCTGAAAGGAGGTTGTGCAGAGGAGGGAGCTGGCCTCTTCTCCCAAGTGACGGGGGACAGGAAAAGAGGGAATGGCCACAAGCTCTACCAGGGGAGGTTTAGGCTGAACTTTAGGAAAAAATTTTTCACAGAAAGGGTCATTGGGCACTGGCACAGGCTGCCCAGGGAGGAGGTTAAGTCACCTCCCCTGGAGGTGTTTAAGGAACGAGTGAACAAGGTGCTGAGGGGTATGGTTTAGTATTTGATAGGAATGGTTGGATTCCATGATCCGGTGGGTCTTTTCCAAGCTGGTGATTCTATGATAGGTATGTGTGTGTATGTATATACATGTATACATATATACGTATGCGTATATATGTACATATATATATAAAGCAAGTAACAATAAGTTACTGAGTTGTTTTCCTGGGGAGGCAGATATGTGCAATTCTTACCAAGACATTTGTTCTTGACAGAGGAAGAAAGGTCCAGGCCCATTGGCCCACCCATCAGATAAGGTGGTCATTTTTAGTTCCTCCCCAAAAAGAGCTTTCAGGTATCTTTTTTATACCTTTTGAAAACTGCCTTGTTCCTCTTGGAGGGATGGAACTAAGTCAGTTCGTACATGTTGATTGGCCCTAGGCAGGGCCACTTGTGTCATCAAAAGCTGGGACTCAGCTGTTCACTACACCTTCACGGCAAGGAGTACATTCTTTTGGGGATGTTTCTGCTCTTAACTGAAGCAACACCAGGCTGTGAAGATTCCATCTCACCCTGAGTGCCACCTAGTTGGTATGAATGGGAGACCACCTCCAAAACTATCTGTTTTGCCAGGTGCAGCTGACTGCTGCCAGCCACTCCCTTTGTCAACTGCTCTCTTTTGTAAACATCATGCTTATTTTGAGAAACAAGTTTGCCTTTGACAACTCACCTTGCCATGGGGCCTAACCATTCTATTATATTACAGAATTTTAGGAGCAGATAGTGAGTGCAGGGTATGATACCTGTGCTGACTATGATATCTGGTGTCTTCTAAAGCACTGCCTCTTTGCCCCTCGTGGCTGACTTGAGGAAATACTTTGTTAGGTTAATTAAATTTCACTTATCCCCCAGCCCATGCTTTAGTTCTTCTCAATCCCTTCTTCCTTCTGGCACCAAGGAAAACAGAAGCCCACACGAGAATACGGTAGGTCATTCACTCAATGAAAGTCCAACAGCACTGCTGAGAGAAGGGAGGCCAAAATCAAAACAACATTTAAGTGTTCATAATGATAGACTTCAAGCTGTTTTGATGACAAAATTACAATTGGTTTTTTGCAACTTTAAAATACTTGTGTTCGCATTTAAAATATCAGCTCCACATTAGGGTAGATATGAAGTATTTTAATGTTAATTCTTCACTGTAGGCCTTTGCTAGGGTATATAAAATCTATGACTATGGCTGAAATAGGTCTGTAGATTTGCTAGCTTGAACAACTTTAAAAGTCTTAGTACAAAGCCCCAAAGCCTGAATTGTAAAAAGTGTGCTTAAGAACACTGTTGTTGCTCTAGACTGGATCTAATGTACAGACTTGTGCCTTATTTCTAATAGTAACTACATGAGGACACTTAAGGAAAGAGCATTAGAAAAGGTGTGAAACAGAGGATGTTGCTTTCCCTGCTGTACCTCCTATTTAAGTACTTCCTGGGGCAGCATTTTTCAGTGCTCTGGAAAGAGTCAAGATGGCATACTGATGTGTGTAGGCTCAGTTTGATCACTAGTTAGATAAATACAGTGTTAAAATAGAACTAATGTTTGTCATCTCCTCTACACTAATAACATCTTTCAAAGTTTATCAGATAAACTGCATTCAACCTGGGAAATTCAGGCTGATAGTTAAAATGTAAAAATCTCAAGAATGAGCATGTTCAGCTAAGGCATGCACAAAACAAACCCAGTCCTTTGCCAACAGTACACATTAATTATGATTTAAGTCTTTTAATATGGTCTTAGTTTGGATTAGCTGCAAAAAAAAATGCAGTTCGTTTTTGGAAGAGTCATTCAATTGTTCTTTTTTATTGTTTCCATCACTATAGGGCAGAGTTAAGGCTGTTTGCATGCCCTCAACTGTAATTATGCAATTGCAAGCAATTTATCCAGTGTTTACACGCATATAATACATTGTATATTAACTTCATTGACCCTAATGCGCTTTGGATCTAGTCCAACATAGATGTGTTGCTGAATTTGTAAAATGCTTTGGGATACTTCAGATAAAAAGCACTGTGATAAAGTGGGAGTTAGTAATTACCATAAGCACAAGGAAGTGGTTGTACTTGACTCTAGCCATTGACCCATAACTCTTGGAAAGAAATTGAAAGCTAAATGATAGATACTGCAGGGTAGTATCCATCCCATCAGAAAACCTATGCAATTTCATAGTCTCTAATCTAACCACCCAGTCTAGAAGGCAGAAGGCAAGACATTTTTGTCTGGTTGCAGTTAAACAAAGTGCCAAGTATTTATTTTTCTAAACTGCTCTTTGCATGCTGAGCTGTAGGTTCACCTGAGGTGTTCCAAATCCTCCAGAGCATCAATATCACCAGCTGCACTATTTTAAAGAAAATTCCATTCTGCAGTGTTTTGCTTCCTTTCAACTGTTGTGACCATTCTTTCTTTGTCTTGCTTTAGCACAGTGATAAAAAATGCATATATGAAGCACAGTCTTTGTAACCTTTCTATTGATTTTTGTATTGGCATCTACCTTCATGAAATTACTCATCTAAGTGCCAGCAAGATTGCAGATGGACATGGTCAGATACCCAGCAGAACAGGAATTTGCAGCATTCCCAATCTCATGAAATCCGGGCCTCATCCATTTGATGGTCGACAATGAAACCTGATTAGCAAGAGAAAAGCAGAATGTACCTGAGAAGTTACAGTACAAGGCATCTCCCAAGCTGGGAGGAATGCAAGCAGTTTTGTTCAGTTTGTGCTTGCATGTAAGCGCAAGGAAGGTAAGTGAGGTAAGATAAAACTTATCAGTGTAGTTTGAGCTAAATTAGAGTCAGTTTTTTGACTAACTCAGTTGCTCTAAGTATCTTCATTCTCTGAAATCTAACTGCATATTTTTGAGAAAATGCTCTTCTCTGAAATGATAACTCAGGGCATTGGTATGCAAAAAGGCCAATGCTTTATAGTTAACCAAAGCCATCCTCAAGATGGAAGAAGGGGGGCACACCTGAAAAGAGGGGCAAATAAGGCAGGTGGCCCTTAATTGAGAGTATTCTATCCCATGTACCTCATACTTGGTATAAACTTGAGAGATCACAAGGGTCTCGTTTGCTTATTTGGTGGTTGGTGTCCAGTGAGGACCTCATCTATCTGGTTGCTCTTGATTCATGATCTGTGTTTTCTGAATCCAGTTCCTGAGTCCAGCTCCCTCCTAGCAGTGGCCCATTCCCTCATGTCTGCCCTGCAGCATGTGTGGTGACATAAAGTCATGGAGTGGTGGGCTGGGGGGCACAATCTCACATATTTGTGTATATTTTATTACTTTCTAAATATTTTCATTATTATTATTGTTGTTATCATTTCATTAAAGATGTAGTTTTAGTTTCCCAACCCATGAGTCTTTTTGCTTTCATTTCCTTCTCCCCTTTCCCCATGGGATTTGGAGGAAGAAAGGATTTTGGAAGCTCAGTTGCACAGTTTATAGCTGCCAGAATTTAGCTGGGTGGGGCTTAACCATTAGAAGGCAGCAGCTACTAAGTACATCTTGTCTCTTTCATTCAAAATAGATGGTACTGAAAGGTACTTGGGGAAGAGAGCATTTATTCCAAAGCCTTTGGGAAGAGAGGCTGCTCTCTCAAAAGCAAAATGAAACAAGCTGCTGCTTCTGTCTCTGCAAATTCTCAAAATAAAGTCCTGAGGTGATCCCTCTTGAAAAGATCACACTGTCTGTGGCTTAGGAACGTGAATTCTTTAGCAGCCTGTTGCTTGTTTCCCTGATGATTGTCCCTGTTCCCCAGTGCAGTGGTGGGTACCCTTTGGAATGTTCAGTTGTGGTTCTGTGGAGGCACCACAGACAATAGGGATGAACTTCCTCTCCATTTCCTGGTACTTAAGTTCTTCATCATTGTATTTGAAATATGAATTTTTATATTTCCTATATTATATAGGAAATATTAGTCATGATGAATGGTTAGTATGTGTGTCATAGGAAAGGCAACAACAAATGTATCTTTAGAAAACAGATATATAAACAGTCTCTTTACTGGGGTGCCAGATTTTTGTGTACAAAAGCTGCTTCTCACCAATGCAGATATCCCAGTGGAAGTCCCGAAAATGCATATATCCTTAGCAAGAAGGTGAATGTCAGAACATCATTTACCAATGGACATTTTTCTGGACAGAAAACAACCTGAAAAAATGAAACAAAAGTAACCCTTCACAGCAAGAAGTTCAAACTCTCCTTTCCCAATGAGAAAGAAGTGTGCTGTGTGGCAGTAAATATAATGTACTTACAAAGAGTGTATATTTTTGCCAGTAAAGCAATTTATTTAGAAAAACAGACATATCAATCTAAGGTAATTACAAATTGCAACAGGAGAATTAAAGTAAGTAGCTCAGAGGCACTTGTTGTTGAAAGAATTTTCAAATACGAACATACTGGGTGGAGAAATACAATACATATTGTTTCTGTCCACAGTCTAGATTGGTTGCTGCATTAATGTGCACTAATATACATTTATGCACTCCTGCTAATCATATCCAGAGCCCTTCTGAAGTAAATAAAGATTCTCTCTGTTCCAGCTAGTCCTGTTGTACAAAGCAAAGCACTAATCAAGTAAGTCATCAGTGTAATTATGGAATACAAATCACTAGGGGCATCACACATTATGATTTATCTGTTCTATTTTTAAGATACTGAAATGCAAATAGGTAATAAATTGTATTAGTGTTAAATTGTTCTTACTTTATGTTGAAATTAGTATGAGACAGGCATCCAAATGGCATATATTGACAGAAATTGCTGGCTGCTTTTACCTCTTCCCCTCTCCAACTCCCCATGCATGATGTGTTATTGAAGCACCTAACCCTACTTCCTTGCCAGAAAGAGGAGAATGGGGCTTCTTTTAGACCCTGTGCTATCCCAGAGGCAGATGCTTTTCTCAGCCTTGCAGTGCAGAGAAGGGGGCGGCAGATGGGAGAAATAGTAAGGAGTCAGGAAAGCAGATGCAATGATCTGTGCAAAGCCCTTTGAAATGCCCATTCTGCTGGAGGGTATCTCTTTATCTAGGGGGAAGGAGGGCATCCTGAGGCTGGGTGTGAGATTTGCTCACTTTATTTGACACATTACAACAGGAAATCTCTGGCAGGACCTACAGACCAAGTGTTGTCTTCCCTGTTGGAGGTCTGAAAGCAGTGTAGAATGAAGTGTGTCAATGGAGGCAGTGCAAACTAAATAGCTAAGCATGTTGGCTTGAGTGGGCTAGGAGAGTGACAGTGGCTAAACTAATCGATTTTAAAAGTAGGAAGGTCATTGCACATGAGCAACAATCATCTCTTCCACATCTATTTGCCTGAGCCATTCAGTTTTCACCTTGAGCACAGACAAACTCCCAAAATGATTTGTTTTGGCTGCTTCTGTGCTTCTATTTATAACCTCAGAAAAGTCTTGTTATAAAACCACTTCTGTATGATTTGGGAGGAGGCAGAAGCCCATGTTCTGTAAAGCTGTAGCTGAATAAGATCCATGCATGTAGGAACAAAGGAGATGTGGTCTGAACCAAGAGAAAACCTCAAATAGTTCATTTTTTTAAAGGAGTGATTACTTCACCAAGAAATGTAATCAAACATCCTTAGTTCCTCAGACAAGTCTGTGCAAAGTTGTGAGGGAAAGATACCACACAAGAGAATAAGAAGTCCCTTAGAAATTCTGAGAAGAAGGCAATTGTGCAAGTAGAGGAGAATCTTTATTTTCTCTGAATGGTTTGCTACCTCAAAGAAATATAAACCAAGCACATACGGGCTCTATCTGGGAGGTGAAGGTTTGGTGTCTGTGTGTCATAAACAGCTTTCTCCAAACACCCAGGCCTAGCAGCTCTGCATAAAGAGTAGTTAAAGGTACACAGGTGGATGCAGACAGCAGGAATTTATCCACCGTTAGCTCAGAAAGAAAGCTGTCTTCCATGTGTGTATTGACCAGCACTTCCCAGGAGTGCCTTCTGTCAGATAGTCTATTGATTGCAGACAGATTGTTGCAGGAAGCAGGAGTAGCTGTCAGTCAAAATACAGTTATTTTAAGAAGATACCAAAGAATGGAGCGGAACAAAATTTTTAACTGTTAATAAATTTACTGATAAGTTTGATCATCTCCCTCCCCACTTTCCTCAAACAGCCCAATTCCTGAAAATACATGGTGTTCAGATCTAATTTCTTTCGCAGTGTGGATAAAGTGTGTTTGTTTTTTCAGCCTTTTAGTAGTAGATAAATCAATAATTGTGATCCTGAGGGAGGGCAAGGAGATAGCACTGCCAGCCAGCCATGACTCTTGAGCCACAGCTTGTGGGAATTGCCTGCTGAGAAAGGGAAGTAGAGGTAATACTATTCAGGTTGCAGTGAAAGTGAAATGTGGGCAATGAAATGAAACTTAGCAAAAAAATTAGTGGAAATCAGAAAGGAGTAAGGGCTGCAGATGTTGAGCTGAATGAGCCAAAGGATGCTAGCTGTTCATGGCTGCTCTCCCTGTGCATTTGTTTTGTCTGGTGATCTTTGGAAGTACATATTTTATGTGATGGCTTGCATTAATATTCTTTTAAGGCTATTTTCATAATGAAAAGCCTGTGATTTATTAAAATGAAAGAAAATACAAATATTACTGGGGTTTTTTTTGATATTGCAGTGTTTTTGCTAATGGGATGCTATAATTTATAATCAGTAAGTTTTCATGGCATTTCTTATTGCTTGACGTTAAGTAAATGAACATTCAAATTGCAAATACTAATCAGAATTACAGGTTCTTTGATAAGACAATAGACTTCCTCTTTCCACACAAACAGCTTCTGGGAGTAATATCTTGTTGAGGCAGGGAAATAAAAAAAAAAATGTAAACCCAACCACAAACAAAAAAAAGCACCACCAAATATTTATACTGGAATGAATTACCAGGTGTTTTGTGAGATAGACATATCATGTACCAAAATAATATCACAAACGTGTTTCTTACAGTAGATATTCCATTCCATGTAGTGTATCAGTAAACTATCAGTGTATTGGTACTAATAATGTATGTAGAGGAGGTTTTTTGTTCTAAAGGCTGTGATTCATCAAAAGATGGGGAAACTTCCCTTTTAGGTCACATTAGCATGATAGCCTTATTTCTACTTCCTCACATATACATTGTACACGTCCCTTCTCGTTCTGTCTGTATTCCACCATACTTGCTCATTTGCTAGGCACTTAGGCAAGTGCATTGATGAGTAGAAATCAAGATCTGATAGGTGTATTAGGATGCTGATTTCACAGAACATATAAGTAGAGGCTAAAATCTGAGTATACCCTTAGCTTTCTGTAGAGGGAGGCAGGAAAGCTCAGAGGCCCCAGGTGGGTGAACTGCTTCAGCACGTTCTTAGTTTCCATGAGCAGTGCATCTTTTCAGCATTAACAACAAAGCACTTAGAATACTGATTAAGCAACGCGCACATCGGAGGCAACATTAGCTTCATTTGATCATATCTTCAGCAGCTTCTGTTTCTCTTATACTTTTCTGCTGCACTCCCTTGAATAGCATACAAAAAGAATGTGGTTTTACATCTCTTGAGAGAAATGGACTTGTGTTTCTGTGGAAATGTCACCCTCCTATTTAGACAAGATCTGCTAGCAACTGGGATAATCAACATTATCTTTGTATGTGCTGCTCTGGTCATCAGTGTTGGAAGATCATATTCTTCTTTCCTCGTTATTAAAAAGGTGTTGGTAGTGAAGTAATTATATCTTTTTTAAAACCTGCTAATAATGAAAAAAATTATTTTATGAAACATACGCCAGTTAATGCTTTATTATACAATGCAGCATACCTCTATAAAACTCCTGTACCAAAGCAAAAAAAAAAAGAGATTATGAAATCTTTCAGTTCAGAAATACAGCTAAACCGCAGTAATGTTGCAGAGAACCTTAGTTCTCTATAATGTGCACTGCTATTGCAGTGATTGACACATAGTTCCAACTGTGTGCTTTGGATGAGGATCTCAATCTCCATTTGATGGTACAAGCCTAGTAATTTTCAGTGAGCACATGATCATCTGAGTGTTTGTTGGACAAGCATCTGCTTTTTGAAGAGTATCACATAAAATCTAGCTATTACTTGGTGACACCAGTATTGATGTCTTATTGTCATAATAGCATTATGTCCCGTCCAAGGCCTCTAGTACCCCTGTTAGTTAATAGAATAAATTCCCTCCACCTTTAATCTTCTTCCCAGATTCCCTCCCTATAGTTACTGGGTGAAAACCAACAACCAAGCTGCAAGGCTTGTGTAGCATCCCTTTTCATGCTGGACCTCAATGGATTTTGTAGGCTATTGTTTTAATGGGAACAGGGATAGAGAACAGTGGCAAAATTCAGTGCCCATGTTTACTCTGAAAGCAGCTGTCCTGTGCCACCCAAACGGCGACTGAGGAGAGCTCTTCAGTATGACCAACGTGGCATTCAGTGCGATGCAGACCTCTCAGGAGGGGCGTGTAAGCAATATTTCACTGAAAGGAGCCCCAAACAACAGACACAAAAACAATCAACAACCCATACATGATATAGCACCAACAAAAAAATGTAAACCCAATGTTACCACAAACAATCCACAACTTGGAACACTAGACAATCTGCTAGCAAAACAGAAACCAGACGCCCCCTACAGCTGCACTTCTTCAAAAATTAAAAAAAAAAAAAATATTAAAAAAAAAAAGAAAAAAAGGAGTGAGAGGAAACAAAAATTGTTGAGAAGGCATAGAAAGGATGGAAGACAGATTCACCACCGGATTAACCCCAGACTTTGTGTTTGGCCTTCTTTCTTTGTCTGGAAAACGGCAGAGAGCACATGGCTGCAGGTGTGTGCTTTCCTTATAAACCCTCTGTCCCCACCTCTCCTACGCATGTATGAGGTATCTCATAATGCCCCCGGCATGCCCCCTCCTGGGACACTTTGCATAGGGGCTAAGAGTAGGATCACACCTGATGCAAGACTTTTTAACCCACACCATGCTGGGTGATACCAGGATACTACATGAGCATTCATTCATCATTTTCTCTCAAGATGTATTGTTAGTTCAAAAAAAAAAAAAAAAAGTCAAAATGTGAAATCAGGCAGGAGAGGGATTTTTTTTTTTTGTGAGTAGCCAATAGCTATGGTGTATCCTGAAAAAAAATATTGCTTCAGACAATGTGCCCAGATGAAGAAAATCAGTTTGCAAAGTTTGTATTCCTTTCCATCTACATCCGAAGAACGTGGAGCCTCATTTCCACAGGCATGAAATACATGTGCAGCTGATACTTACACAGCACCTTGGATACAGAAGAACAGCAGTCTTAAGGTTCTGGAACACTTTAATAAGAGCTTTTTTGTGTGTGTTCTCTGAAGTTGCCTGCCTTATTTCTTGGATCCTCCCAGTGCAGTATTTCTGAACAGACACTACAGGGTTTGCAAGGCAATGCAAAATGACATTGGAGGTACCAATCCCAGACAAATTCAGGTGAATGTATGAAAGATACCAAAAGGTCAAATTCTGCACTGACATTTACAAAGATGTCTCTGTAGATCTCGATATTTTTTTCTATTATCCCTGTGTTTACACTTTGTATTCATGTTGTCTAGATCCTACAGTTCCAACCTCCAAGCATGCCTCTGATTTTAACCATTTCTTTATACCTATTCTTCCCTATATGTGTCTATATATTAAAATAGTTACTGTATACCCAGCTATACATTTATATGAAGTTATTTAAAGATGGTCAACTGGGACACTACAAGAGCAAGAATGTATTTCATAGAAACGTAGAATGGTTTGAGTTGGAAGGGACCTTAAAGACCATCTGTTTCCAAACTCCCTGCCATGGGAAGGGACACCTCTCACTGGATAAGGGTGCTCAACGCCCCATCCAGCCTGGCCTTAAACACTTTCAGGGATGGGGTTGTGGATCATAGCTTCCCGAGGCAACCTTTGCCAGTGCCTCACCGCCCTCATTGTGAAGAATTTCCTCCTTATGCCTGGTCTAAATCTTCCCTTCTCCAATTTGTGGCCATTCCCCCTTGTCCTATCACTACATGCCTTTGTAAAAAGTCCCTCCCCAGCTTTCTTGAATGCCCCCTTCAGGTACTGGAAGCTAAATTTATAGACTATTAGCCAAAGATCTGGCTTTCTTGGAAATGAAATCCTGTAAAGGTCTAGTAGATAACTCAGGAAATCTTAAAAAAGGGAAATGGGTGGGAGAGCCCTACATCCTAGGCACAGCAAGAATTGCTGTGATGAGGTCAGCTAGCAAGAGGAAATAAGAATAAAAAGACGGAGAATCTTTAAGCCTAGGCTGGATGGAGCAATTTATAAGCTCCTTTCAGGGCTTATTTCACCTAAAGGCAGAAGCAGAAGTATGTAGTCTCATAAAATGGCAAGTTATGGTGCTTTGCAGATATCATGTAGTAAAATGAAGTCTCATCCCATTTTCCAATGATAAGCAGTTATAATGAAGATTATTAACTGCAAAATAGCCAGAAAATCAAGCTTATACTTAAGTGAAGAATTCCTGAAGGCCAGGAAATAGTTGGTCCTAATTCTGAAGTTTTCTCTTCTCTGGCTTTGTGAAAGCACAAGTAAGTTACATTAATTTCTTAGTACTGCCTGCAAATCATGGCATATGATATCTTTGAAAAAATGTATATCCAGTGTGTTCTTACATTGACTGTGATTCAAAAGATGATGACTGTATTATTGAAAGATGATAGAGGCATGGTCTAATTTGTTTGGACGTGATAAAGTTCTTTGTGCCTATTCAGATCAATGCCCTTTTTTTGCTTTCAAATATACTGTTTTGAAGTACCTAATAACATTCATTAATGTGCTGCTTTTCTTTCTTCCTGAATTTGAATCCCTGGCCTAGGTTATGAGAGGATTTTGCAAAGTAGAAGTTTCAGACTTAGAACTCCTTATGTTGTGGAGGGGCACTCACCTTGACACAGCTCCTAAGTGATGGTTGATTGCTTAACAGCATCCTTTGTGCAGCCAGCATGTTGGAAGTGCTACTGTTGACCGATGCACCTTCCTCTAAGTTAAATCCGAAGGATGTATCTGGCTATTAAAATCTAACATCTAAATAATTGTGTGAACCGCTGCTGAAGGTGCATGTGAAACAACTTCAGATAAAAGTACTTCTGCGCTTTTTCCTTCTGTTGTAAGCCACAACTCCTTACCCTGAAGAAGAATGTGACAGTAAATTAAATGCATTCACACACAGTGCAGGACAAGACAGTGCAACTGAAATGGGAATAACCCTGTAGTGATTGCAGTGCTCACTTTTCTTCTTTCTCATTTCTTTTCCACCCTTTTGTGGTTAAGTTGCTTCATCAGCAAAAACTCTATCACTCAGTGTTTGTTAGTTTATCAAAACATTGTGGAGTTAACAGTTTTGTAGAAACTCAAAACATTCTTATAGTAGTATTGCTAATCATAAAATGTTACGTCATTATGTACAAATTGAGTTGTAAAACTAAATAACTGAATGAAAAAAAAGATTATTAAACTGAGAAGAGGGTGATATTAGGAACATTAAACTACTGAGAAGCAGGTTTTATATCAGAGTAACAAATAGGTTCTCTAATCTGAGGTCTGTATCTCATAGTTTGTATTGAAAAAGCAATTCGTCACTTGTAAGGGAAGCAGACCTTTACATACGCAGAATGTAGCAGCAAGTTCCCCTTCTTGTCTGTCTGTGTGAGGCAAACACGATTTGGAAAGATATTACAGATAAATAAAGGGATATTGAAGTGTCACTGATGACAAAGTATGATCTGATTCTGCTGCTGGGATTTTTAAGTAGGGTAGTAAAACTGAATTTGTATGTAAAGTGACTTTCCTTTTTCAAAGTCTATACAGAGAATAACTTGTTCCACTTCTGTTGCTTCCTTTCACAGGTGTTTTGATCAGAACTAAGCTACCGATGTCAGATAACAATGCTATTTCATTCAAGCTCTAGAAAATGACCACAGAAAGTTTTCCAGAAGTGGAAATAGTTATGTGATTTCTGGTAAAGATCTCTGGTTTTCTTGCCTTAGATCTGTAACCTTACTTTTAGAATTAGTCATGAATCAGGTCTCCAAACTGTTTTATCCCAACATGATTTTTGTTTCACCTGTGAACTGTGAGAGGGCAAGTTTTTGTGTATATGAAGGATTGTTGTAGCTTTAGTCTCTTACATCACTGGATTCTTTTTGCCATTCCTATATTCCCTACCTTTTTTGGTTTTGTATGTAATATGGCTCACTTCACTTCTGATGTACTGGAGTTTGTGTGTGTTTGCTGCTGGATGAAAGATTCAATATTTCTCCAATTTTAGTTTTCTATGACAAGTTAATGACTCCAAGTCATTCTGAAACAAGACTTTGTTCAACATGATATTGATTTATAGCAAAAGGAAGAACAGAACAAGCATCACTTTTTAAATTTGAAATAACGAAGTATAATGTAGGAAACAAAAAAAAATGCAGATTGTGTACCTATTTCAATAGAGTCAGCAATAGGCTAGCCACCTAAATCAGATCAAACTTTCCCATTGATAACATATCAAATATAGAAGTTGGGGACCAATATTTTGGAGGATCTTTCAGATTTTTAAGATATTAAAGAATATTGCTGCTGAGGATTAGATTTTCAACCAAAAGATACTATAGCCTTGGCAAGGGAAACCAAAACATTGACAGTTCAATAAAGCTCAAGTAGCTGTGCATAACTGCAAACCAGATGTTAAAGCGTGCTTTTCATCCAGCCACTCAGCTAATATCCACATTGGGAATGAACACCTCCTGAAAATAGTTTTCTGGAGGGGACTGAGGTTCATCAATTCTCTCAGAATAAATACATTTGTCTTAGCTTGTCTCCTTCATTGCTCTCATCCTATGAGCTATATGTATGAGGGCCAGATTTATTTTTTTTCTATGAGAGAAGCAAGGCTTGTTACTGACTTCACTAGCTAAGATGCTTCTTTCTGTAACAATTTCACCAACAATGAGGATGTTTATTGAGTAGCTACCCACTAGAGGTTGGGCATTTCAATTACAGAACATCATTCCTTGCCAGCGCCTACCATAGCAGATGTCTCATTTCCTAATACAGTACTGAATTCTCCCTGACATCTGAATTTTCATGATGGAAATTTTCTTCCACAGATGTAGAGGCAAACTAAATTAATCCACTGTGTTCTGAGCAGAGAAGAAAGGGTCTAAGCCTTTTTTTTTTTTTTTGTGATGCATGAAGCATGGCAAATAGCAAAACTCTTGATGGCTTTGTTGTGGCTGTTGTTTGTTTTTTAGGTAGTAGAAAAATATTCTAAAGACATAAGAAAATATAAAAGAAGTTAAGCCATGAGAAGTATCTAATGTGATATGTGACGAAAAGCAGGTATACCATGTAGGAGGACAATAGAATACCTTCCAGCACTTTATTTATGAGAACATCCTTTTCCTCCATCTCTCAACAGCAGTTATGTGGCAGAACAGTCTTTTCAAAAGTGGATCAAGCAATGCTATTAACACATTCTTCTCATCTTCAATTTATTCTTCCATGTCCATCATATAACCCATTTATTTTAGGCTCCAAGGAAAGTTGAGAAATTAAATTTTCTGCCAACTTGATTTCAATGGCTTCTTCTACTTCAGATTAATTGATGCAAAAATATGATGTTTTTAAATAAGCTGTTAACTAATGCAGTGAAAGCAGTGGAGAGGCAATGTGTAGCTTTTGGTGACAGTACAGCTGCTGTCATGTATGAATGCTATGGATTCTCTCAAATGTGAATTCTGATCATATTGTTCTCTTCAGTAAAGATCTCTCTGTTACAAATGAATTCAATAGATATGGATACAGAAACATAATGTCTCTTTGTACTAAAATACTCTGCCTGGAGTCATCAGAAAGACTATAGTTTTCTAAGTATGAAAGCACCCTGTGAACGCAGAGCGGTATTTTCTCATGTCATGGGCATGCTGAGGTACATCTAGAAACTGAGTTGAGACCTGGGCTATCCTTTCCTGGAGCCTTTGGAATATCTTCCTACATTCCTACATTTTCCCTGTCTTACCCTATTTTAATAGAAGCATATTACAGAGAAACATCAGCTTCTGTTTACTTGGTGGTGAAGGGAAGCATTTTCCCTCAAAAAAAAAAAAACAAACCGATTTTTTGTTTAAATATCAATGAGACCAGCCTTGTTATTATTATATCCTTCAAAAAACCTCAAACCTCATTTATACTGTCTCTAGGAAGAAAAATGAGGGAGGTGGGGTGGAGAAGGGGGTAAGTAGTAATGAGGGAATAGCTAGAAATTGGAGTTCACAGAAATGCAGCAGCTTAGGTTCTTCCAGTTCTGCATTTGTGTCCATCTCAGTTCTCACTGAAATCAGTGGCGTGGCTCCCAGTTCCTGCAAAGGGGTGAGAATGAACACTGAACTGTCTGGCTTCTGAGGTTACATGTTTTGGAGATAAAGAGAAATGCAAAATGATCAAATACACTGTCAGTGATTGTATAATTGACTATTTGACCACTGCTGCATGACAGCTTTGGATGAGAGCATAGGGCCTTTAGTTTGCTGTAGGTCAAACATTACTCTTCTGTGTCCATCTTTGTAAAGATGTGGAATAGACTTTCCAAGACAAATGTGCAAAAAAAAAAAAAAAGAAACATAGTAACTAGGATCAGCTGTAGCCATGAATTTTATGAATAGTTTGTTGGAAAGAGCGTTAAATGGTAACATCAGTCCAAATAGGAGGCCTTTACTGTTTCTGTTCCAAACCCACAGATGGGTAGTTCACTATGCAAGAGGTTTTCATGGCCAACATTTCTAGCAGTTCTATTTGCCTTGGACTGGCATGGTTTAAAAAGAGAAAAATCTTAACTTTTTGTATCAACAATTTTTTGTTTCTATTAGATAGAGTATAAAAAGAGGAACCAAAAAAAATCTGCCTGAAGAATACCCCCACTCTGCCTCCTTAAGTGAGCAAGATAACACAGGAATCTTTTTGTTAAGATGGAAAATGGCAATGGAAATTTGGATGGGAATGCTCCTTTCAAAAAACATGCTCTAAGCTATGGAATATGCTATCCTCCATGTTATCCTAACTTGAAATTTAGTAGGAGCTAGAAAAGTAGCTGGATTGTAAACAGATTTTTAATATTTATTTAAACAAGAAAGCCTTAATAAAAGATACCTAACGTTTTGTGGTATGAGCTCATTACTAGACCATAGTGAAAGAACTCCTCCTTGTATCATTCTTGCTTCTATCTTTCCTTCCTCTCTTCCTTCCATCCACCGCCGTTGTCCTGTTCACATTCTTGAATACAAAACTCTAAATCAAAGTAATGTGTTTGCTCTGCTTCAGACAAACTGAGCCTACTCAGTTACAAACAACTGTTTCAAATGCAGTGCTCATGAGACAATCTTACCCAAATTTGATATGCAATGAGCAATGAGTTAATGTTCCTAGGTGTCCACCCTTCTATTTTCTGATTTCTATTGTATTTAGCAGACAGTGAAAGCAGAATGCTAATGCTTTTGGTAAAACCCCTTGCACTGACTTACAGCAACCGACTGGTTAGAAAGATTTTACTTTAGCATGTTTGACAATGTCTCCCTCATTTTATCTGGCCTTTCTTCTAACTGGGCAGATGACTCTTCCTAAAGTAAGCTGCTTTACCTGATGTTTAAATGACTGTGAAACTGATGGTGAGTTTTCATGTGCATGTCCAATATCTGCTTGCATGCATGCATCTGTACTGCTTATTAGATGTTAAAGTGCAATCGCACTCTAGGGAATGTTCCTTTTCTCCAGAGGGGAACTTTTCAATATCTGTATTTAAATAAAAATAAAAACCTCTTCTAATTCATTCACAACAATACATTTTAAATGTTAATTTTCTCACCCATGTCCACTTAACATTGTGGATAATGAAGATAGGTGACATAAGCAGCACTAAAATTTCTACCTAACCAACACCAAGATGATCTGTACGCTTGTAAGAGTGAGGTGACACACTGGTGTAACCACACAAACAATACCCTAAGAATTTTTCCCCCAAACATACAAATGTATTTTCAAAAAAAATGCTAATATTTTGCCTTCTATTTTGTCCCACAAGCATCACTGCGAAAGTTTAGCGGTTTCTTGCCCCTTTCAACCATAGACTCGAAATTCAAAAATGCAGTATTGCCATGGTAACAAGATGCTTCTACCATCCATAAAAATAAAGGGCCAGCTATTTGTTTCCAATGATAACATCTTATGTTTAACTGCCTTGAGCAGTGCTGACAGGGTCAATCCTTGTTACAATAGTTGGTTCTACTTGGTCAAACAATGAAAAGCACTACCTGCTAAAACCAACTGTGATGGACACAGTCAGAAATCCTTAATTTTAACTGATTTTTTTTAATGCTGTAAACAATTAAATGGGTAAAGTGCCCTTCTGAACCCGTCCCATGTGAAGTGTAGAGCGCTCATGTTGGTTTCTTATTTGGAGAAATGTATGATGATCTGATGGTGAATATAAAGCGTTTTGTGTTTTTCAAATAAGGTTTCATGACGGAGCGCTTTACTATCTACAATGGAAATGTCCTAATGATGTAGTCTGGCAAGAAATACCAGAGACTGCCATCTAACACACTTGATAGCAGTAGAAGAAAAATACAATCATTACAAAAAGGTACACAGTTCTCTGGCCTAAAAGATCATTACATTGTGTCCTCTGGCATCCTTCTTGTTGACCTTTCTGCTACTGTACTCAAATGCCCCATATGCCCTGAAAAATGAAACAGAATAGAGAATGGGAGTATTTTCACACAAATGTATTTACATGTCTTTAGAGCAGACTGTGCCAGAAATTACAAACAAATACCTATCTGGATTGCAGAGCTTAGTGAAAGGTGAGAAGCTGAAAATCCAACTGGCTTCTTATACCTCTGATTACCTATGATGGGGAGAAGGATGTTAACACCTGGACTGAAGGGACTAGATTGTGACAGCCCAAGAAACTTATCCTGTAGCAGTGAGATGGGCAAGGAATGCAAATTGCTTCCAGCAAGAGGCAGGGAAGACAGAGGAAAGGGCATAGTGCGGGAATGGATGATGAGACAGACTCCAGATAGGTGTAAAAATGGAGACCTTTATTAGCTCCAAAGAGTGTCTTTTATAATTTACAGAAGCAATGATTGGTTAAGTCTGTTCATAGAATCATAGAATCATTGAATAACTATGCTGGAAGAGGCCCACAGGAACACCGAGTCCAACCATTCTTATCAAACACCATGCCCCTCAGCACCTCATCCACTCATCCCTTGAACACCTCCAGGGAAGGTGACTCAACCACTTCCCTGGGAAGCCTGTTCCAGTGTCCAATAACCCTTTCTGTGAAAATTTTTTTCCTAATTTCAGCCTAAACCTTCTCCCCTGGCAGAGCATGAGGCCATTCCCTCTCGTCCTGTCTCCTGTCACTTGGGAGAAGACGCCAGCTCCCTCCTCTCCACAACCTCCTTTCAGGTAGTTGTAGAGAGCAATGAGGTCTCCCCTCAGCCTGTTGCTGCCTTGATTCAAGTCTTGATCACATATGTGAACATCCAGGTACTGCTTCCTTTGTTCAGTTTCTGTATTGGTGTCTGGCCATTCTTCAAGGCTGATATTGCAAGCTGCAAGCTTCTCTTTTTAGGTCTGTGTGGGGTATGACAAGGACGAGCTACCTTTACTCTATTGATATATCTCACAGTCTATCTCCACTACCAAACCCCACAGCATAGCAGGAGCATCCAGGGACTCATGAGAAGTTTATAGGGTTTTCTTTCACCAGATGAAAGAGTCACAGTCCTTCTTCCCTGTGATGTTACCTCTGCTTTTATGGCTGGCAGGTGTGAGCAGATGTGCTCAGGGCCAGGAACTCAGCAGGGTGTGTAGTGGGAGTGAGGGCTTTTGATCCCCAGAATCCTGATCTCCAATAGGACTATGCAGCCACATTGGCTCTGAGAGCCTATCATTTTCATCCCCACATGGGAACTGGCTTTTGATCCAACATCTTGGATGGAGCAGCCAAGTGCATAAATCCAACAATCTCTTCAGGGTGATATTATTTGCTTTCACAATGAAAGGAAATTAACAGTTGAGAGGGCCTGAACAACCATGAGTAATGTAGGGTAAACGGTATGCCTGTGTTTGGATTATTTTGAGGATGAATAATACCAGCTCACTGCACTAGGATCTGACTTCAGAAACATTTTCCCATGAGTTATCTGGTGGTAAAGCCGAGCATAGCTGCCACGCAAGTACCTTTAGTCCTAAAATGAATAAATGCAATCCTGTGATTAGTGCAATGAATTATATCCAGATATTACATTTTGCCAATTTTTATAATTATTATTTTCATTTCCTGATTGTTTCAAAGTAATTTCAAGGCATATTAATGTTCAAGATTTCCTTATTCTGAAATGATTGTTAGTTATTCTGTCTGTCATTCATGTGAATGGGGTACATTAGGCTTAAAAAGCAGAGACACAGTCTGGGATGTTGATGCTTTGGTTTCCTGAAGTGGCAATCCTTGGGAACTTTAATATACATTCCTATTGGAATCAGTATTTATTTTACATTAAACATAAATTACATGCAGTCATCTAGAACTTGGGACATATTCCATAAATCAAAATAATAACACTTAATGCTAAATAGTATTACAAGACCTGGCACTGTGGTAAAATGTAAAGAGTCTTTACTTTTGAAGTGTACCAGATGTTCATGTAATGTTCTAAAATGCAAGTGTTGCCAATATGTCCATATTTCACAGTGAAAACTGAGCCTTGGTTAAGGTCTGAGGGGCGTGAAACAATGTTTCTCATTGGCTAATAGCAGTCTTCATCCACTGACAACTCAGCCTATTGATACACAGCATGCAGTGATAGCTGTTACTGCAAATGGACAAAAAAATACAGGTTTAAATAACTTGTATGGCTTTTTATGCCATTGGCTTATGAGCATTATATTGTGCAAAGGTTATTCAGGGCTATTCCGCCCATTCTGTACTTTGCTTAATTGGACTCCAAAGGCTTTTGATAGATAAAAGACACTTCTGCAAGCACATTTCAACTGAGGTCTCTATCATTTCAGAGAATTTTCTCCTTCCTTCACAAGTTTATAGCAGAAAGTGTGTAGGGAGCACTTTTCATTCCTCTAGCCATACCTTGTGGGCTTGATCAGTGGCAGGAGGATATGTCAGATGGTTACTTTTCATATCCACGAGCAGTTGCCTTGGAAGCATTGATGTTGCGCCATCCTGGGGTGGTGGAGTCTTTTGGAAACCTATCTCCCTGTCCTGTTTAATAGAACAAAGACAATAAATGGCTTGCAATGGCTGCCAACAGTGCAAACACTGTCAGAGGGCTGTCATGGTTCTCAGCTGAGTGATTACATGGGACCTTTACCAATTCTGTACACAACTGGGGAAGCTTCATACTCTTTATGGCACCACCTCTACACATGCTCCATTCAAGCCAGCTGAGATCATACCACTAACAGAAAAAATGTAGTAATTTCTTAAGCTGCAACACTGCAGATACATGATGTAGGTCTATGCTTGTGCACATGATCTATGTAACTCTTCTGCACTGACAAAGGGATTCTTAATTGTTAATATTATTTGGTGTTTTTTTAATGACTGTTTTAATGGAAAAATCCTTCAAACATTATCCTTCCTCACTGTGAATGTTTTAAGTACCTTCTGCTTCCTTGTCTTCTTACCTTGCTAGGAAGAAGCACATTTTTTCTTCAGTAGTGAACATTGAAGAGACATGTTTAGATGTAGTTTTAGTCTTTGAATCCCACAACTGTTTAAAGAAAACTGCCCACTGCTGTGTATGCTGCTTCCTAGAACGATACCATCATTATTAGTGTGGAATCAAACTGTTTCTTTCTGATTTTCATGAGCAGGGAAGAAATCATGTAGACATTTGATCAAATGTAGTGGGAAAGATTTGGGCCTTAGTTCTTGGTGTCCTGAATTTCATTTCTGCTCAGCAGTAATAGGACAAATGATTCTCTCCAATAGGACACCAACACTCCTAGTTGATCAGCTTTCTGGTGACAAAACACTTAATGAGCTCACTTGGAGAGCAGCATATGTAACTTATGAGGCTCTTGCCTCTGGCAGTTTGAGTTTGAGTCCTCCTTGGCGTTATAGAATTTATTCTGTACCCCATCCCCATTTTTTCTCCCCCTTTTATAAGGCAGCAGTAAAACTTGTAAAATGACTAAACAGTAGAAACTACATGAGGAAAGCTGTTAATCTTTATAGATCAGTCCTGAGAAACTGAGATAGATTTAATCACCCTTTAAATGAAATCATTCCCTGCTTTAGAGTGATTGCTGCTCTTGTTAAAGTTTTGGCAGGAAACTCCAATAGGTTTCAAAGGACAAAGGTCAGGCCGACTACAACAGGTAGAGGGGTGTGTTTATCTTGAAACATTTCTCACTGCAGAGGAGAGAAAGGAAAAGGGAGAATGACCTTTCCAATCTTATCTTGGGCTTTACTTCTTGGAGACAGAATATGGAGGGGAAAAAAAAAATAAAAAAGATGTCTAGGTTTACCCAAGAGCGTTATTAGAATTAGGAGAGGCAAAATTCAAAATTCAACAAAGAAGTTATCTTCCTGTAGGTAGTCAGCTAAAGGTGAGAATTCAGATCAAATCACACTTTCCTCAGGTCAGCAGCATTGTATGCAACAGTGTAAAATAATTTTGTTGTTTAGATCTTTTTATTTATAATAGAAAGAGGTTTTGAGACTATGATTAAGCAAAGTCTCAGAGATCCCTCTATGTTTCTGGGGCCTGGTGCTTTTTGCCTGGAGGTCCTGTTCCTCTGTTTTAGAAGCCCAAGGCTTTGCAGATTCCCCCTTCCTGTCTGGCAGTGCTACATTGCATCAAAAAGAGAAAAAAGGTAATAAAAGATGTTTTTTTTCTATTGGAGAGGGGAATAGTGGGGCAGTGACAGAAGCGAAATGCAAAACATGTCCATGTAAAACAGGTCATAATTTATGGACCTTTAGCTGGGCTGGGCTTCATTACATAGTAGTAAATGTTGATGCTAGTATTTTACAGGTGACTTACATTTTAAAGCCATGCACATTTAATTGTAGGGTACCATTTAGGTGGAAAACTCTTCAAAGACCACACATGCATTACTGGAAAGGATATTGCGGTGTGAGAGAGATTCAGTGGTAGACTTCCAATGGTTTGCTTCTACCTGAACTTAATGGACGATAATGCACCTTTTATGTCAAGTATAATGATAAATTTACTATACTAATAGGTCCATATGCCATAACAATAGACCACTACTCCACTAAGTTTCTCTTTTGTATGAAAAATTGCTTGTGTATTGAGGAGAGGTTGACAGGCAAATTGCTGGGTGCTACCATCTTTGGTACAGTGAAGAACCATGTCTCCAACAAGAACTATTAAATCAAAGTCTGTTAATGAAAGCAGAAGGGGAAAAGAAATTAGCTAAGGAAGATAATTACTTCAATTCTCTTAAGAGTAAACATACAGAGAATAGAGATGGCTGTAAAGAATTACTCTGGACAGCTCAGTTGCAAAACCATTTTAAAATTATTTTTGCAAAAGATAAATATTCAAATATTTATTTAAAATATTTTATGTGCAGGTAATACACCTCCAGGTTATAGTCAGCTGCTAATCCTTTATATTTTCTTAGTACCTCAGCATTCAAAATATATATTAAAAATACATTGAACTATAGTCAAGCAAGATGTTCAAATAATCTGGTGTTTTACAGATTCAGAATTAACTGGATTCAGATAGATTCAGAAATCTACCACAAACATAAAATTTCTGTCAGTCTGCCCTCTTTCACCCTTACCTCTCTTCCTCCCTCTGACTCTCACCCTTCCTCCTATTTCTACCCACAGCATGCAGCATGGCCCTAGCTTGGTGGCAGCAGGGAACTATGTCCCAGAAGAAGCTCTTTAAACCCTAGATGCAGGTGTCCTACCAGATTTTTTTAAAAGTAATTTTTTTTTGCTGTAGAAATGGTGTGTTTCTGCTGTTTTACAGCATGTTAGAAATGCTTTTCCTTCATGCAGATTTAGAGGGGAAAATTGTTTCTATTTTTTTATTTTTTTAGGGGGGATCATAAAGATTACTTCTTCTATACAAGCAGACTGAAAGGAATACAATTTTCAGGGCTGCTGGAAAAATAGACTTGCATTTTCTCCAGGTAATTTGTCTGGCAAGCAGTGGAAATGGTATATGGAATGTGGTGGTTGGATTATTCAGTTGCATTAAAACCAACTGGTGGAAGAATCTACCTGTGTGTGTGCGTGTGTGTTCTCAGTGAGAACAGAAATGGGTTTCAGTTCATTACAGCAAAAGGGAATCCAAAATGAATTGTCAGGTTCTTACAATATCAGCCCAGTGCAATTCTTGTGAGAAGTTTCATGGCAGCAGTGACCAAAATGGATTTTAAGTCAATTAGTGAGGTTGATTTGTTATCCATGTCTAATACTTAATCACACACATATATTAATTTGAAAAACAGATGTGACTTCTACAGGACCATGTCAGTAAGGGTAAAAGCATGGATTTTTCTCAAAAGAAAGAGTGTATATAATAATCATCACTGCACATTGACTACTGGAGAATATATTGTCAGCAAATCTTGTAAAATCTGTTAGTGTTAGTGAAGGTAAAGTGACCACAGGTGAGTGTAGAGGAACGAGTGGAGTAATATGTAATATTCTAAAATGCCCATTTTTTAACATATATTAATTGCTTGCATTTCTCCTATGCTTGTAAACTGTCTTCGAAACCTACAACTTGTTACTGCAACCCCTATACAATACATATATACAACGTTCTTATCTTTTTTCTTTTGTTGTTAAAATGATGTAAAATTCCCAGAAGCATTTTGGGTTAGATGGCAGATCACTGAAAGTAGTGATAAGAAAATCATCTCTTTAAACTGATTTCTTCTGTATCCTTGAGCACCAGACACACATATGCCAGACATAAATAGTGGCCATCTGCAGTCTGCAAGAAGGCGTTAATAAATAAATAAATAGAATTTTTTTAGAACTTCTCTCATTTCTAAATATTTCCCATTGTCTTTTGAGATAAATCACTTACTGACAGATCATCTGGCACATGTCTAAGTAATATTTCTAACCTACTTCATTGGTTACAATGAAAAACTTCCTGAAAATGGGTGGTTCACTGGATTTCTCTAGCAGGACATTAGCATATGGGGTATTTGTCATACAAGAATCTCCAGCCAGTTCTGAGGATCTCTGTCTTCTATCATAAATTTACATAATACTGCTGCTCCTCCATTCAACTCGTGTTCCAAATGCAAAACATTTCTTGAGTGAATCAGAGGGATTAAGTGATGTGATAGGAATTGATCATAAATAGTTTGAGCTTGAATCAACACCTGAGCCCCATAGCTGTCTAACTGGTTTGCAATAAATCAAAGGTCCAGTTTTGTTTCATGTTTGTCAAAAACATACAATGGATCACTATTAGCGACCATTTGGGCCCCAAGGTGCTCACAAACCTAGACATAACTTCTCACACATGGTTATGATAAAAGAACAAAGCTTTCCAGAAAAGGATCACAAAGGGATGTTCATGTGTGCTGGTGAACTGAAAAATGCAAACCCCAAAAAGTTACTTTTTTTAAGCAAGAACATATTCTAAATACTCAAGAGTTAAAAATAAAAATTAAAAATCTGACTTCAGTAGTAAGACTTGCATGGAGCACTCCCTTAAAATGGGGCAGTAAGGGAGCTGGAGAAGGGAGAGGTGACAAACAAAGGTGTGTTTACTTTTTGAAGGCAGTTCTCCACTGAGTAGGTGAAGGACCAGTGTAACAGACACAAGGTGATCCTCTGCAGCAGTGTCTTAAATGCATCATTAGAGCCCATTATTTCAGCTTATCTTTAGCTGAAATATTTTAACATAAATTAAAGACAATGGTTCTTCCAAGAAACCTATTCAGCAATGAGAAAATCATAGAAAAAACAAATTGCCATATTTCAGAAGATTGTTGTGAGTTCGGGCCAGGTGAGACTGTGCCAGCTGGTCCTCATGGATACCATTGCTCAGGCCCACTGCACAACTGGAACTGGATGGAGAATGGGTGACATTTGCCTAGAAGCAAAAATAAACACAGTTATTATTATCATTATAGTGTCATTGTTTGCTGCACCAGAGAATGAATGTCACAAGTACTTTTTTTGCATAGGCTATTATTAGAAGTTGACCCTGGAAACATGTGCAAGAACTCTGCTAAAAAGACCATTTTATTTGGAAGAAATTGGTTCTCTTTAAGCAAAATAAAAGTATGAATTTAAAACTCAGCTATCACCTTTGAAAGGGCATTGTAGAATTTCTTTAAAGTGAGTGACAAGATACAAAATGAACAATTGTGAGCTAACTTGTCCTCTAGGGGCTTAAAATCATCTTTGCTAGTGTCATGGAAAAGATCCGATTAACTTCAGTAAGCACTGGGTCAGGCCCATATTTGTACTGGTACCCATATTTACTGGTAGAGTCTATCCTAACACTTCTAAACACATGAAGGAAAACAATTATCAGTGGCAGGCTGCAGTCTGTAAGGCCTGTATATGTTTGCATCAAAGCTAAATATGATCCTTACTTTACTAGCACAGAAACATATGTCAGCTTTCATTGTTCTTCAAACCACTCTACGATTCTATGAAGTTGTTTGAAAAAAGCACATACAATGCTTGAAGGATTGTGTATTTTTAATTATTAGTTTATTATGCCTCATACGTGACAGAGGAAAATATCGCAGAAAAAGCTGTATTCATCTTGGTGTTCCTTGGGGAGCAACTGTGTGGTGAGGCCACACTGTGCTCAGTTTTGGGCCTCTCACTTCAAGAAAGACATGGAGCTGCTGGAACACATGCAAAGAAGAGCAGTAAAGCTGGTGAAGGGTCTAGAGCACAAGTCTTATGAGGAGCAGCTGAGGGAACTGGAGCTATTTAGTCTGGAGAAAAGGTGGTTCAGGGGAGACCTTGTTGCTCTCTACAACTACATGAAAGGGGTTATGGTGAGGCAAGTGTTGGTCTCCTCTCACAAGTGACAGATGATAAGACAAGAGGAAATTGCCTAAATTTGTGCCAGGGGAGTTTTAGGCTAGATATCAGGAAAAATTCATTCACCAAAAGGGTTGTCAAGAATGGGAACAGGCTGCACAGGGAAGTAGTTGAGTCACTGTCCATGGAGGCATTTAAAAGACATATAGATGTATTGCTGAGGGACATGGTTTAGTGCTGGATTTGGCAGCATTAGGTTTACAGCTGGACTTGGTGATCTTAAACATATATGATTTGATGATTCAATGATTTCATGATTTAGACAATGCTATTGCACTGCATTAGCACTGATTTATTCACTTATAGAGATGATGAAATAGAATCCTTAAATCAGTCCAAGGACTGGGAAACCAATAACCCAAATGTCTTCATTGACTGAAAACCTCTCTAAGAACAGTGAGTAGTATATTACTTTTTCATTGCTATTGATATTACAGTAGTAATAAGGCTGCAAAACATCATATCCTATGCAAACATATAGTTGGAGGTAGACCCAACTTGTAGTGACAATGAGTGAAGTTATTTTCTGTTGTGGAGCACACAGTAGCATTGAGATTCCTGAGTAAGCTCTAAGCTAGATAACTTGAATACTGCAAAAAATGGCTTAGTGATCACAGTGTGAAGTCACCTAGTATTTTCTGTTTGGGTTTGAACAAAATTAACTTATATTCCAGTGACTCTGACAGCAGAACAAACATTTAAGGAAGAAAGCAAAGATAAAAATCAATGAAGTCTTATAACATCATGAGGCAGAGGTTGCATCCAGGTCACTGTGAACAAGAGAGTCCTGATAGAGGAAACTTAACCATTGGTCATCTTTTGGAGTCCACTTCTAATCCCTGTAGCAGTTTCTTTTAGCACTCAAGCTGCCTCAGTCATGTCCACTATATGTTTGCTATGTGCTTTTCTGTCCATTGCCCCAACATTTTGATGACCAAAAATGGCTACACCCTACCCTTCACAATATGGGCATCACCTGTAATTACATTCTCAGTCTCATCTGTTCTATATCATTGGAGATAATAGAAAATCCAGACATTCATCTCTTGGTTTAAGCCATGTTGATGTAACGAGGCCACATAAAACTAATGTTTTATACTTATTACGGCTATCCACTCCTACAAAGTGCTGGAGCAGTCGCTGAAGCACGTATTAGTAAATGCACAGCCATTTTCCAAACATACTTTGGCAAATCCCACTAAAATACTCTTGAGAATAAAAAGCTTAATTAATTAAGCTGAATGTTCAGGCATTGGATCCAAAAGACCACAATAGAGAATTTAAGGGAGGAAAAATATTTGAAAAGAAATCTTGTCATGTTCCTGTTTATGCCAAAAGCCATATAATTGTTCAGCTTTATTTGTGAATATGAAAATTGAAGTTTTATCCCCATGATCATTTTTGCAACAAAAATACAGATAATATTTGTCAGCCGTAAACAACTAATTCAAATGGGAAGTAAAGACTCTAAATTGATGAAGACACAAGCAGGAGATAGAAATTTATCAAGGAATTGCAGGGGATTCTGCCTGGGACAACACATAGAAATAATTAATTTCACAGCATCATCATTGCCAGCTAGAACAAACTGAAGATTTAAAAAAGGACCAGAAAGAAAAAAAACCCAAAACACTCAACAGTAACTCTTCCATCAAAATGTCTTAATAATATTTCCTTGGCTGTCTTGCTTTCAAGAAAATACTGTCCTGCTTTCACTTACACACAATTTCACAGCTTTTCTCAGGGCAGCCTGATGCTAACAGAGCTGATGGTCATCAATATTCAAAATGCCCTGACAAGATCTCTGGGGCTCAGACAGCCATTCCTTCCTCAATTCTTCCTTCTAAAAAGGTGCTTTTCATGTAAGCAAAGAAATGCAATTGATCCCATTTTATACTACCTTCTTATTTATCCAGAAGTTTTACAAGCTTCTTCAGAAACTTAACAGTCATTTGCTAGTTGTTCAGATTCTGTTTTAAAACGTATAAATATTATGCCAGAAAGGAAACTTATGTATCCATTGATTTGACTCTGGTGTGAATAATATCAAGTCTCCAGTGTTCCCCATTGATTTTCTTTGGAAAGAACTCAGATTGGCTGCAGCTAGTACAGTGAAAATTGCTACACTGCATCTAGAGCAGGCCTGGATGCTACATCTACCAATATGATCCAGGCACCCAAATTTGAAAAAAAAAATTAGTGAAGGTTATTATTAAAAAGAGAGTGATTTTGCATTTCCTGCAGACTTTTCATATTTTCTCATTTCTGCATTTCCTAGGGAACAGAGATGTCATGGAATTGCAGAATTGCGAGACATCATTTTTGTGCAAGTTAAAGTTCAAACCCATTCCTGAAAACAAACAGCTTCTACATTTAGCATGCTTTATCAAGCTCCCTCAGCACCGCTTTTCAACCATTAGGCTGTGACATCTATCATACCCTCAGTGCAAAGAAGCGAGATATCTGATCACTTCAGCTAGAGGTGAGGAGGGAGAACCTGATGTCACCGGTGAGTGCCCACCCAGGCAGGGTGCTCTGATCTCACTCCACTTTGAAATATTCAATTAAAATAGGTGTAAAAGGTTGACTAGACCCATGAAAGTGGCTGAATATTTCAAAGAAAAGAGCTTGTCATGCTGGGCTGCATAGTGTAGGAATCTACGTAGAAGGGGAAAGAGAAAAAGATTTTTAGTTATAAAATATTCAGGAATATCTTGGCTCAGCTGGGAAAGGAGGATAGGAAAGTGCTGCTGCTAGAAGAGAAAGCTCACAAGAAGAATAATTCAAATTTAAACATATCTGTATTATTCATCCTAGCTTGAAAGAGATCAGACAGATCTTGAGCTTGGAGAAGTTGATTTTTTGTTTTGAAAATCCTGGATTTAAATCCTGGCCACTGTGGCCAGCTTGCCACCGCTGAGTGGGGTGTTGTGAAGTGGGTGCAAAGCCTTTTCAGTTTAAAAGGGTGAATTAGACACCACAACCAGCCTTTACACTTTTTGTTTAGGCTATTGCCTGGCTTTTCAACTGTATTTTTTCCACTGTGTGGTTAGAGATTTGCTTCTGTTCAAGCTGCTTTTGAAGGCTGATCTACTAAGGCAACAGGACGAACATTTCCTCTTCCTTTCTCAACAGACTGACTCTAGGCTGAGCTCCCCAGACTTATTCCACTAGGAGTTTAACTACTATAATAGCCAGGCTTTAGCTACTGTTGTCACAAAAATTATGGTTCATAATTCCCTCCATGCCCATTAAAAAAGTATTTAAAGGTTTTTAGCCTTTGAGCATGTGATGACAATTTCCTGAAATGACAAGAATAATGAATTTACAATCAACTCCTTATTCAAATGAACAGCTATGATCTGCCCTTGCTCTTGTGAAATATGAGCAACAGCATTGCATGGATTCCCTTTAAATCTCAGTTCTCCTAGTGATACTTGAGCACCCCTAAATAGTTATATCAGTTGCTTCCAACAGGAGCTGCTCTGTTCTTAAGTTATTTAAGCAACATGTAACACGTTATAATGGGAGAATAATAAGGAATAATTGGAGAATCCTTCTGAACACATAAGGAGACCCAGGAACATGGCTCAGAACAATTTTAGAACAGGTCAGTAAGGACATACTAAGGCTCCTGTATGTTCTTTCATCACTGGCAGAGCTGGTAAGTGGAATACACAGACCTAAGCAGCTGCCTGGAGAGAAATCTCAGCAAATGCTAGCAGCTCTTCCTCATATCCCCAGCAAATGCACACGCAAGTCTTGTTTCCTCCATAATTCTCCTGTCTAGTCTTATATGGAGAACCCTCCTGTATTTATTAATACAAGATTCGTGAGTACCCTTTTCTCCACCTTACTGTATCTTCGGGCCCACCTCAAATACTAGCCCAGGGATGTGAAATGCTTCCTGATTAACTGCTCACAGCCACCACAAATGCATCCTGCTGTATAAATGATTTGCAGGGTTTTTTTGGAAATGATACACACACATAAATCTTGAGGTGATTCCTACTCATGCTGGTTTGTAGGGGCTTGTCTTCACGAATTTATAGTTTACAGGAAACCAAATATACACTCTACTAGAAATTACTGGAAGAAAATGCTAGTCTTATTTAACTGGAATGAGGAAAGCAGTTTTTCTAGCACCTTTGCAGATCTCCTGAAAAAAAAAAAGCAGCAGAAAATTTAGATACTGCTTTTCTGTCTTCCTCCTCGTGTGTGTGGAACATACAGCCTGCAGCATCTATGTGGCTGGAAGTCTGTGATACCCGACTTCTCTTTTAAGAAGTACTGTTCATCTCCAGCTTTGGTATCTTTCTGTGGGCTTGCATTTTAGGGGCTCCGGTCTTTTACATCGGGGGATTCAGGCACTCTCCTTGGTTCTTGGAAATCCCACACCTCTATGTGTCCCTGTCACTTCCTGAGGTCTCTGCAGCTGTCCAGGAGCCATTCTTGTAAGTATCTTCTCTTGAGACAACCATCAGGTGCTGTATGTGGAATGGTGGGAGAGACAATCTCCTGGCTAAGGCAAGAGAGTGCAGGTCTACTCTATGTACAGGGTGTGGCCCCCAACCTCAGTATTACATCCTGAAGAGCTAAGAGGTTTCTTTAACCCAGTGCCCGCTCCAGGCTGGAGCCTGTATTGTGGGGAGAGGAGTCAGGGAGGAGTGCCACCAGCAAGCATGACTAAACTCTACCTGAAAGAGGAGGGGAGCTCATCCAGTTCTGTGCCGTGGCAGAGACCCAGCAAGCAGGCAGGAGTTCCTGCTAGGAGGTTGCTTTGTAGGCTTGGCTGTAACCGTCAGAGCTTCAAGTAATTCTTCTGAGATTTTTTAGTAAATTCCCATTGGTGGGGAAAAACTGTGGTGATTCATTGCATTACCATATGCAACAAGATCAGTTTGCTAAAACTGTGCTAGCTATAAGCTGCTGTGCTGCTGTAAGGGAAGCCTGCAGCACCCCTATGTTTCCATTGACACCTCCTACTTCAGGTTTCCCTTGGGGTTGTGCAGTTCAAGCTTCAATATGGGAACAAGGGGTAAAGAATCTGCTGGACATGTCCACTTAGGAGGACAATTAAGGATGCACTGGTCCGAGTGACCTCCCCAGACACTTCTCTGTCTGAACTCCACATCACGCTTAGCTAAGCTCGACTGAGTTATTTGTGACAGATCTCCAGTGCTTTTCTTCCTTTTATCCTGGCATGAAGGTCTTCCCTGTATTGGGAAAAACAAGCTAAGAGAATAGTTGGTAAAATGCTGCAGTCCCTCGAACTTTTGGAATCAGTTACAGTTCAAGGAGGAGTTGATAGAAGAGCTGAGGGGACTGTTTGGAGGGGAAACGGTCAGACAAGTTCAT
The DNA here is from genome assembly GCA_033459285.1 of Clamator glandarius. Lineage (NCBI taxonomy): Eukaryota > Metazoa > Chordata > Aves > Cuculiformes > Cuculidae > Clamator > Clamator glandarius. The sequence continues at coordinate 1,788,684 of JAUNZM010000032.1, forward strand.
GGATATCTTCTCCTTTTACTAGTCTTAGCCCACGTTTGTGTCCGGATCACAAGCCATCAAGTAACTGTGCCTTTCTTCTAGATAAATGCATTTTTTCCTTCAAAAACACATCCTGTTTTATGGTTGAAATATTCTTTTTAAGGTTGTGTTCCTTCTGTCTCTGCAGCACTCATTTTTTGGCACCCCAAGAGTCTTCAGGATGTTGCTGCTGCTGTGCTGGGTGGGTAGGAGCATTACAATGTTTATACATGCAGATCTGCTCCTGGTTTCCTCCCTCTTGTTCATTCATACAGCAGATACAAAGCAGATCTAAAGCTCTTGTTTTCCATGATATTTCAGAATAGCTTTATTCTTGACTATTCAGTGGAAGTTGCAAATACAGGAGTCTTACTCAACTTTGCAATCAAAACCTTCTCTATCTTCCAGCAATGAGTGGAGGACTTTGTTTTGTTTTGTTATTTAAAGAGCAGATGGGGTCTGGCATTCTGTTAAGTGACAGCTGAAGTCATGCTGGACACATTTTCTTGTGTTTCAGGATGGCAACCAAGCAGTGCAAATTGAACTGTGTGCTCATCCTCTTTGTCTCTCTCTCATGCGCACACCCAGAAATGCATGCAGTGCCGGTATTGTCTCTCGCAGCTTAGCAGTGGGGTTGTGGCTACTACAGGGGTTCAAGTCTAGACCTTTGTTATTGTCAGGGAAAGCAGAACCTATTCTGAAAACCTGACATAGTGGGAGAAGCAATTGTGTCATGGCACCTTAGTTGTCCAATAATTAAGAGTGGGAGTTCACACTCCTCGGCTTGTCCCTGTCTCCTGACAGGACTGGTAGGAGATGACAGCTGGTCATATTCTGAAGTTCAAGAAGGAATTTATTAGAAACTGCTCTTTTGAACTCTGGTATTTCTGTTGATAAACAGGCATGAGAAAGTCTCTCTTGTCACCTCACTGTCTCACAGGAGAGCATTGAGTATAGATAGGTCTTGGAGAAAATAATCATTAAATATTGTTATGCCATGTCTCAGAAACTTCTGGTTACTCATCTGCCTTGGAGCTGGTCTGTGCTCTGAACATGCTGTCTTGTTGCCTGAGATAAATAAGGCTATAGTTTGAGCTGATATAGCTGGCATAGCTCCACCAGAGCAGGTAGAATACAGCAATATGCATCCACTGCTGTTCTGACTTTTAGACAGGTCAATGTGAGTCTGCTCCTTAATCCACCAACTTCAGTGGACTTTAGCTTAGGTCACATGTCAACAAGAACACGGTTCTGTAGCAGCACACTGTAATTTCTACAATGGCAGATTCCTGGGGAAGAAATTAGTTGTTCTGTTTTCATTATATCTACTAATGTGTTGCAGTTCTGACAGCAAACTAGAATGGTCTCTTCCAGTCAATCTCATAACATCTTAAAATGTTTCTCCCTAATTAAACCATATTCAATTCACTCCTTGTCTGGAAACGGAATGAAGCAATTCATCTGTGTTACAGTTTTGAGCCCACACTGGACAGTGTTTTTTTACTGTGTGGATTGAATAAAGACATTCTAAATAAATTATTTCAAAGTCTTCAATCTTAACCCTAGTTTGCTTCTCAAAATACAGAAGATATATTTTGATACAGTATCAAATATCAAATGCTTGTTTAGGCTCTTGTACTTGTTATCATAATGGTTTCTTTTAATATCTTTTGATGTAATCTTGTATAAATTTATCAGAAATTTTGAATATGATCTTATACCTGATGTAATGTGGCATAGCAGATATTTATGCAACAATATAAATTCCACTGGGACAATCAGATTATTGTTACCAAATAGGGAAATAGGGTTTCATCAGTGAATGGCTATTGAATCTAAGGATGTTCTCTAGAATTAAAAGAAGTTGGCAACATGGAGTATTTGGCTGAAGTTAAATGCAACTCCACTAGAATGCAGTCACGATGTAACAGACTGTGTTGTAATATTAATTATTTAGCTTATTTTACAATTGCTGGAAAGGATCATAAATCAAAAAACTGTGAGCAAAAGTAGTGGAATTCCACATAACTGATCTTTCCTACTTTTCTTCAAGATCTTCTCCCTCCTACTTTGTTCTCCAAGCAGCATCTTAAAATGAGTTTAGATTGCTACTGAACTCTCAGCACTCTCCAGCTCTTATTGAAGCCAAATTTATAATCTTATTTTTTAAATGTGTCCCATAGTGTGTGATTAGTTCTGGACAATGATGTTAAATTAGGCAATACATAATATTTGGAAAGGCTTATTAGGTATGTAAGACTGCTCAAAGAAATGCCAGGTGCAAAGATGCGGTCTGGAGAAGTTACCACCTAAATTTAAATATACTGTGAGCAGTGAAGGTCATGAACAGAGTTGGGAAGAAGCACTAAAGCTGAAGTTACCCTGTAACTCCATGATCCTTCAAAACTTAAGCCCTCCAGCAACATTCAATTGAGCAGTTCTGTTAAATATAGTTCTCTGCTTTAGCCTTTCATTTTGGCTGTGACTATTTGAATCCTCATCCAGCCTCCTCCACTCTGTCTGTCTTGGTAGTTTTTCTGCTTCCTTTTCCTCACTCCTGGCTCCCTGGGTCCCTTGCCAGCCTTCCCCTGTATCCACTATGCCATGGAGTACAAGAAGAGACTCAGTCACCACAATCAGCTTGTGAGATGGGATGCTTACTCCTGCAAGGAGTCAGGCAGGCATGGCACAGGCTGCATCACCTGCTTTCTCTTCAGATGGCTAAAGAGCAGCTATTTTTCAGCCTGCTTCATAGCTTTGGAAAACAGATGAGAGAATGATAAGGACTGGTTTTGGTTTTTTCCTCTCATTTTCCAGTTCACAATGCATCCACCTTCTATGTCTCCACATCTGCAGCAGGAAGATAGGCAGGAGGCTGGAAAGAAATGTTTTTAAACCACCACAACAGGTCTCTAAGAAAAGGGCAAGTTTTACCTGCTTCAACTGAGGCAGCCTGTGAATTGAATTCTGCCAAATTCTTTGTTCATCTCGCTTTCCAGCAATGCCCTTGTCTGCCCTTAGCATGATCCTCAACTTCTCTTTACTCTGACTATCCCTACAAGCTGGACGAATTCACATTCTCATTTAGAATTCTAGTACTGCTGGCTCCAACTTCTCGTATTTTGTTTTCTTCAGACACTTATAATACTTAGATGTTTTTTTCTAGCCAGAGATCAAGAATCCCAGGGTTATATGAAGACCTGTTGCTATTTAAAACCAGTATTTTTATTGCATTTTTTTAAACATGAAGAATAGTTTACAAAACAATGTAAACATTCTCTACAGTCTCAAAAGATAGCAAGGGGGCAATTCACTGATTATTAATATCTTGGTGTTTGACCAGCTTTGTGGTATTAGGCAACATGACATACTGTTTTATAGCTGGAGGTTAGTAAAGCTGAGTGTGGGGGCTGTTCTCTGCATCTAAAAAAAAACCCAAATACAAGACTTCACGTGCACAAATCCTGGAGTTAGCTGTGGAATTGCTTACCTGTGCAGAGTCACCTTTCACCTCAGTATGAGATCTGAGGTACCACACAGATGTCCCTTAGAAAATATGGTTTTGGTTAAGGCTATAGTAAAATGATTCTGTATGAAGCATCCAGGTCTGATGAATGCATCCATAGTGCAAGTGATGACAGGGCTTTTTCTTTCTCCTTTAATGCTGCTGGCAACCAACAATGCAAGTGGGCTGAGGAACCTTGAAACCAGAGGAGCTGTACTCTCCTCTCTTGTGGGAGCCCTAGTAAGTGTCACAACGGTCCTCACCAACACAGAAAGACTTCATGGTTCCTGCTGTTCCTGATCATTGTTGAATAGCTGAGCTTTACAAATCCCAGCTCTCTTAGACATCAGCGGCTTTCACCATGCTTGAGCAGCTGAAGAAGGTGCACTAGGAAAGGGAGATTGTTCCCTGTGGGAGCAAGGGGTGAGGGAGAAGAAATTCCTTGCCATAAGCCTCATCAGGTCCAGGTGAACTGAAGGACAGCACATGTTCACTTACCCATACCAAAACCCAGAAGAGACCAAAACTAAAATCTTCCCCTTAGTATTAGTCCCTTCCCTTAGCAATGTGTTAACTCCATAGTAACAAGGACTGAGAGAAGGTGACTGCCTCAATATAACGATTTTCTTTCTCTGGTAAGAAAGAAAAGCTCTGCTCACCTAGAACAGCAACCCTTCTGCTATTTGAAAGAGAAGTAGGAATATAGTGGGTCATGACACTTCTGATGGGGAAACTTTGAAGAGTAAGACAGTATTCTTTTCACTGCCCTGACTGTTCTCTGTGAGTAGACTACATGAGTACACATTAAGCAGCATTATCATATACTCCAGCAGTTTCTCTCCAAAGAGAATTCACTGGTGGTGATGTATTTATAGATTCTAACTGGTATTTCTTCAGAGGTCATGTAATATCATCGTGAAGCCTTCTGTGTCTCTGCCTTGTTTTTGATGGGGGAGAAATGGAAATCTCTAGGCAAAGCCTGTTCTATGAACCTAAGCTCAGAAAAAAAAAAAAAAAAAAAAGAGGAAGATCTGGATTTACTGTCTCACTGCACTAGCTGAGAGACCAGAGTCACCACTGCTCTGCCTGAACAGTGACCACTAGCCCATAGACTCAATCCACTCTCAGTTAAAATAAGGTTTGTTCCCAGGTCATTCAGATGGGGAGGGCACATACAATATTTTACCTTCATGTGCTCCAGCAGCTTCTAGCAGAATGGCAAAAGCACATGACTCTAGACATGTACAGGTCCCTTCATATCACCAGGATCTTCACCCTAGGAGGGAAGATCAGTGGCAATGAAGCCAGTACCATGGAAGTGTTGAGGGGGGCAGCCTGTTGTACTCTGGTTTACCCTATTTTTGGACATATAATATTAGGCACTTTCCACCAACATATCATGCCATCTAACTAATTGGTATTGAAACAGTTACCTCATATTTTTGTCTGAAAGCAGAGGCTATGTATTTTTTTATAATGGATTCGTGTAGTCCCTAGAAAACGGAGCCCAGTTCCTTAGATGCACTAATTCAGTGATTGATGTGATTAGTTTCTTTTAAATTATGAGTACTCACATGGTGATTTGATGTACTCAGTCAGTCTTATGTTTATTAATAGCTTTCATTTCATATTTTCTTCCTTATCTTTTTAATAAAACGAGCATATTACTGAATAAATGTGGTATGGTTTCAGTGATACCACCGAAAATGGATGTGATGACTGAATCATGGCCACAATTAATATAGAACAGATAAATCTGGAGACTCAACTGAGCAAATCACAAGATTAATATGGCAGATAACTTGTCAAGGGTTATGCAAAAGGTATTTGCTTTGTGGTGTTTTGGCATGAGAGAAAGCTGAAGGGGACTATTTCATTTCAATCCAGGGCTCAAACATGTTCTAGGCAGCATGGCGTGGTGACCTAAACAGCAAAGATACACCAGTCCCTTCTGGTCTTAGACCCTTGCCAAGTGAGACTGCCCAAAACAGATGGCAATCCATCCTGCTTCATTTAATTTGCCCTCAGCAGCTCTATGTGGATGCTCTCTCTTTAAATCTTACCGTTGTTCCAAGTTTCTCATTTATTGTTGTTTCTGTTGCTTCCCCCTTCCTTACAGTAACATGGAAACTGTCTACACAAAGATGGTATTTAAATCCTACATATTAGCAGCTTTGAAATCATGTCCCAGTCTAACTGCAGACTATAAACAGCTGATAGTGGCAGGGGCAGAAAAGAGGGAAGAATAGAAGGGTGTGCTTTTGAGAAAAGAGAATAGCTAAAGAAGTAACCATGATTAAATGTACTGTAAAATCCATGTGTTCCCATTCACTGCTGAAACATGGAGATAACTTTCATCATGATAAAAATAAGATGCTTTTGAATTTCCTCTGCTTCCTTTATTTGAGACATATTAAGATCCTGTGATCTTTGGGATCCCCAGGATGTACCCCCAGCTGGAGGCGGCAACACTACAACCCAGCTCTGCTAGAAGTCATCTGTCCGGTTTTTGGGTGGCCTGACCAGGCAGGAGACAAGAGGCTGTTGCTCAGGTGACTGATGCTGGCCAAAACACTGGTGCTTTCCTTCCTTCTGGCCTGCAGTTTCACTCAGTCATTTCCCAAAGTGGCTTAGGGATCCTTAGTGTTCTAAGCAGTCTGAGTGGGAAGGAAGGGACCCACTCCCATTCCCCTTGCACTGCTCACTGGTGGACTCCAGGTTATGGTGGAAAACCCTAGAGCCAAACAAGTATGTTTGCTTTTTTTTCCTTTTTAATATTTTCCTAGAATTGTCTCGCTCTGCTGTAGCCAGGTGTTCGTTCAAAAATGCAGGTTACAGTGGGGAGGTAGGTCCCTGCCAGAAAGAAGGATGTTAAAGCTGCTGCGTAGGTTAATGGACATTAGTTCTGCTGACTGTGGGTCTAATGGTCTAATCTGCTCAGTCACTGCCTTTTCCTCATAGTTGTTATTCCTTGATCTAAATTAGGAAACTAATAGTTGTAAGATCATAACTTGCTCTAATGACTTTTAACCTAGAATCAGAAGCTAGTTTTGCATGTCACAGAATAGATTGCTCTTCTAACTAAACAATTAAAATTTTCCCAGCTCAGCTGGAAGCTGAGCCTGTGTCCCTCATGTGTAGTCTAAGCAGTGTGTAATTAGCACTTTAATTTCTATTATAATATGAAATGACAGTCTAAGGTTCATCAAAGATGAGACAAATCCCATAACCTTTACAGGAGTGGTAGTAGTTAAGTGTTTGTGTTATATCAGGTTGTGGTCACAGTGGCAATTTATTCAAAAGAAACTTTTCTGCACTTTGCTGCACTTTGCAAGGACTCCAGCTTCTAGTTTTCCCCTAAAACAAATCTCTGTTTAGGCGAGTTGATCCTTGGTGATGATTCAGAGAAAAAAACCAAACCAGTATGTGTCAGTTAGGTTTCTGTCATTGGAAAAATCTTTCTGCCTTAAGAAAAAACCCTTCCTTCTGCCCCACCTCCTTACCAGGAGCAGTGCTTCAAAGTGCCACACCAGAGTGGGACAGATGGACAGGCAGACATGCTGCAAGGACAGAAGGTCACCTGCCCACTGCTCAGTTGTGGAGGCTGAGCCCAGGAAAGGGGCAGACCTGTACTTAAGACTGTGTGAAACTCCTCACAAATGCCATTCTGTTTAACACCTTTCATCAAGAGTAGTTGATTGTTGGTGCCTGGGAAAAGGGTCAGTCTAGCTGGTTTTCTTGCCCTGTGTTATTTTAATATTTGTCCCTCTCCATAACAAAAGGGGATTGAGGAACACTGCATGCATCAGCTTCTGTATTCAGCCTCTTACTGCACTTAAGTCTTCGAAATGTCTTCTTATCCTCTGATACTATAAATATTTAGATAGCTTATTGTATGTTCATATTTTTGCTTGCCTCTTGTGTTACAAGCCAATGAGAATTTAAAAAAAATCCATATTGCTAAGAAATTGGGGAAAAATGAAGAGGTCAATGGGGTTCTGTACATTTCTAGGCTTATTTATTTGTGTTGCATGTGGCACACTGTGCCTTTCACTATACAGCGAGAACATTTCTCTTCCTGCAACAGTAAATCTACTTATAGTTGTTTTCTTTATTTGACTAATAATGACTAATAGTAATTTTTATTTATTTATACTGCAGTAAACCAGTTGTACTGTGTTCTAGAGACAGATGCTTAGTCTCTGAGTCAGATAGAATCTAGAAAGGATGTAGACACAGAAACACAAAAGAAGGGAGAGAAAGCATGTAGAACCAAATGATTACAGTAACAGCTGAGACAAATCTCATCATTTGGATGTATGTTTGGTTTTCTGTGTTAAATACATTTATTTCCCTTTTCCCATCATATAAAATTAAATCATGTAAATATACTGCCAATGTATACTATGCCAGTTCACACAGAATTACTAAATAGGCCTTCAACTAATGTGAGCAAGGATACCTCTTCACCTGTCATAGGAAAAAATACTGGTAAAATTGCACTTTATAAACTATTGAAGGACTTTTTTTGCCACCCACTATTGTAGACCCAAGATCCAAGTCATCCCTTCTTACTTCACAGTAAGTTAGGAAAGGCAAATAGCATCTTTTTTTTTTTAAATGTCATTTATAGGTAAACATTAATACTTGTATGTTTTTATATTTTTAAAGGATTCATTCCTATAGCCCATGTTATGCTATTTCAAGACATTGGCCTTTGCTTTGTCCCAGTTCTCCAGGATAAATCCAGAGTCATTTGACTGAGGTCAGGGGAGTTACACTGATAGCAAGCCAATCTAAACAACAGATGAATCAAACCACATAGCTAACTCGGATAAAGTTTATTCATTGCTTGAGTTGGGTGTAGATTTTTCTGGTCTCACTCTGCACACAGATGAATTTCATTGTCAACAGTCATCTGCTGGGAAAATAGAGATGCTGTATTTAGCACAATCTAACTCAAAGTGCAATGAGGTGTGTAGAGACATTCCTGTTGATATCTGTGAGCTTTAGGTTGGGCCCATACAGTTTTGAACAAAATTCACATTATATTGATTAATCAAACTCTCAAAAGCAAGAACATTGTAACACCTTCCAAATTGGATGACAGCTGCTTGCAGAGGGGGCCTTTCAACGTATGGGAAAAGCAATATCTGTCCAGCAGTCTCCTGCAAATAAATCTGTAACACAAAGCCAAAAATTGCCTCTAGTGAGCACCCTCTGACCAAGGAGAACGTAGCTAACTATCAGCTGTTTTCCAGCTGACTCAGAGAAAACAGCTGCTACCAAAACAGTCGTGTAGCACTCAGCATAACCACAGCCAGGTTTTTTGAAGTGCCTTTGAGGTATAAAGCCAGAACTTAGCAACACAGCATCTGTAATTTGCAGGCATAGGTTTACGTATAAGGAAATGGAGCCAGCAGGAAAGAAAAAAAAAACAAACCAACGACAACAAAAAGTCAAACACTGCTTGTGCAGTAGATGTGAAGAACTGAGTTTATGTTCCAAGAAGGGGGAGAAACAGAACGCCACTTCTTGCTTTAGGGTGACCACATATACAGCAGCTGTTGCATCTACATAACTTTGTGAAAGACGTGGCTACCTTTCAGAAAGCAACTTACACCAGATGTCCTCAAGAAATGAGCAATTCAGAGGTGTAATTGGAACCAAACTTTGTGAGCAGATGAATGATAATTCAGTGGTCCATCTAGAACTGGCAGATAGATGTTGTTTTGCTACCCAGAATTTTTTGCTGGTTTGGGCTTCATTAGTTTGGCAGTGTACTAGGCATTATTACCCAGGTATAACACCAGGAACATTCTGCTCTTTTAAGATCCACTTAGCTATTTGCAATCTGTGTAATCTGTTGATCTGCTTAGATATGAAAAAGTGTGGATAGTTAAATCATTAAGCATGCCTTTCAAGTGGAAGACGAGTGATACAGCAATACAGGAGTGTCTTTGTTACTTTTCATTATCCTCTGCACAATAGTAATATGATTTATGACTAGACTTAAAGGGATCTATGGGGAGCCACTTAGTTTCTGTCTTTGTTCTGGACTGCCTACTGTATATGAAATGGGTAATTCTTTCATTTCATCAGGACGAAATAAATAGAAGTCACCTTACTTAAGTATTTGACATGTCAGATTTATTTTTTCTTTTTGGAAAAGGAGATGGTTTGAGGATAGCAAAAGGAAAACATGTAAAAGATGATCCTCAGCAGAGAATTTCCACCAATTAACAAATATTGAACTTTAAATAAAAATTAATTAATTGGGAGGCAGAAAAAAAAGCTCTACACTATACATTTGAGAATATGTTCATAATGTGTGTGCTTAATCAGAGCAGCTACCTCTGTTCTGCTATTGCAGGAGATAGGGGCTTAAGAAGATCTGTGCATGTCTACAAGTAATGACTTTTCTCCAGCTGTTGGGAATTAGTGGATTAGATGCCATGCCTTACATCTATAACTCTTAACAGATGATTGCCACAGATACATTTTTTTCCTACTTGTGATGCTTTTGTTGGGAGACTTGCTCAAATTTTTATAATTTGGGAAATTAATTTATAATAAGTCTTAAGAGACTTTATATCCATCTGCACTGGATATAAACTGTCGGCAAAGCAGTTGTTCTCTGAAATAAAAGGTTGCTTCCACAAGTGTATTAGCCATCCTGGGATGCCACCTCTTCAGATGCTTTGGACTCTTCTCCTAAAGTCTCAATCTGCAGCTACAAGCAGTCTCTCTAGAGTTTCCCATGCCAAGTACATACACTGAATGACCAGGAAGGAAACAATTGGTGATGCAGGATATCTAGTCAAAAAAAAGATGAGACATGTAGAAATATAGCAACTAAAATCTGAGAGACAGGCTATGTACAAGTGGGAGAAAAGCAGGCCTGTATGATAACTTGCCAGCTTTCTCCAGGCTTAAGCATCTTGTCTATGTCTTTGAGGTGCCCTCTTTATGTCTACATACTGTGTGATTACCTTACAATCTGTAACATGTTTTTTTATGCAGGCTATCCTCACTTTATGGATGAGAATTTGTATGATTATGCTAAGATCACCTAGAAGTGTGTGGTAGAGAACTGATGTCTCTCGAAATCTTAGGACGATGTCCTAACTTTGGACCACCCTTTTAACATATCAGGTATTCATGCAAAATTGCAAGGTGGACGCCAGAGCTGATGGCAGCTGGTACAGTTTCACCAAAGCAAATCTCTTCTGTGACTTTCTGATACCTCAGGGCACCCGGGAGGAATAGCGGAGTTAGCACAGCTAGGGGATGTTATGCCTTTACCAGTCCTACGCTGCTGATTGAATCCAGTTCAGAGCAGACTGGTAGTATGCCTTGAACTCAGAAGATGCTGAATACAGCTCCACTTTTGAGGCCTTTCTGTGTACAAGTATCTGTAAGAGTATCAGTACTAGATTTGTGTCAGCACATGGCTAATTTTTGTTTAATGACCTTTGACAAAGGTCAAAGTTTCACACGCATTTTGCCTGTGGTTGGCATCATTCAAGGATCTCCTCTTGAGGTCCTCCAGTGTCTAGTAAAAATGAGCTTGCTTTAGAGCATTTCTAGGATCTCTGTCTTTTTCATATTTATCTACTTCAATGAAACTTGTAGGAATTTAATTACTTCTGAGAAATCTGTGATTCTTAAGTTTGGTTGAAAGCAGCCAGTGCAATAAATAATGGATGAGGGAGGAAAGAATTGCATGCTTATAATAATGTGATCACATAAGCTCTATTTCCACTGGAAACAAGGCTGAGACCTGACCTCTCACTGCACCGTGAAACTTTGTTTGACATCTCTGATTTCAACAGTAAGGATGTGGCAGTAGTTATCTGTGCTAAAATGAACAATAACTGAAAATTATTAATGCCTCTACCAAGAAAGCACACATAAGGACTTAATACCTGTTGTTTCTTTGAAGTCCCATATGCAGCTTTTTGCCCTGAATTTTTCACAGTCCATTTTTAAGAAACTATTTAGCCAAAATGGGCACATACACTCAAAGTAGTCTAAGGCTGCAGAGATATATGTGTGTAATAACAAGTTAAAATGATTTCTCATGACAAGTTTGTTCATTACAGGGTTTTTTGTGGTTGTTCCTCCAGTTAGACACAAACCAATGTTGAATTCATTAATAGCTGGCAGTGTTCTAGTATCAGTGGAAGTACTGATTTGAGTGACTTGGCTTTTCTAGCAATAGAGAGGTGATCTCATTCTCATTCAATAAGCCAAGCAACTTCTGCTGGTTTGAACTGCTGGAAATTGATGGAACAACAATTGTCATAGTTTTGAGTGTTCCTGTGATTACAACCTGAGAGTATTACCAGAGAAGACTCTCTTGGCATCAAACACCAGTTACTAGTTTGTCCACTGTTGTATGATAAATAGCAACAAAGAAAAGTCTATAATCTTGCTAATCTACTCTTTGCCAAGCTGAACATATTATAAATAGGGTAAGCCGAACATTTTATAAATAGACAAGCCACACCTTCCCATTTCTCAGCATAGATCAAGAGACAGAGGGAGAAGTGATTTCCTCTGTATTTCTGTTTTCTAAAAATACACTGTAGCCTGTTGAGAGGAATGATAAATGATTAAACATAATTTACAATTCTCTAAATCAATACACAATATATATTTCTGTCACTGTATTTTTTTCCCTCTTTTTCATCACTTAGTAATTAACAGAATTCTGTAATATGCTATGGGTCTCCTAGGTATCACAAACAGACATTGTGTGGTAATTGCAATTGAAAACCCCAAGCTAGCTATTTACTTAATGCTGATGTATCTTCATGCTTTGTCACTATCTACAGCAGTGCTGTAATTTTGCTTCCATTTTGTACATTTTCCAGAAATCTTACTTCTAAGCTGTTTGATGGTCTTTAATAATTATATCGTTTACAGAATGCAATACAGCATCTACCTCTGGAGCATCATCTCTCACGGGTAGGGGTTGTTCAGTTAAGTAGTCTTGGCTCTGTCACACCTCCACAGGCACATGCATGCCTAGGTCACTGTTGATCTGGGCTGGGAACCCAGTTAGACCACATCACCAGCCCTCACAGCCTTCATGCCATGCCTCCTGGAGTACCAGTTGATACAGGGGAGGGACAGGCTGCATGCTCAAGTCTTCCCCTTGTGTGAAGTCAGCAAGTACATTTAAATTCAGATTTGGGATTTCTGAGTTTAGATTCCCAGCTTCCCACCACTTTGGGTCAGCAGTATCCAGCAGATGTGACTCAGGTGAGTGACAGTAGGCAGCTCAGTTCTGTCCCTGTGCAGTTTTTCTAACGAGGTGCGGAGATAGACTTTTAAATCAGTACTGGGGCTGCTTTTTAACACAGGACAAATTTCTTCGATAAAGCCCTTATATTCTGTCTTCAGGTACCATATACAAATATAGTGGTGGAGACATGCTGGCGCGAGTGTTCTGAAGATCAAAAAAAAAACTTGTTAATTTTGGTTCAGCGAAGTAACTTAGAAGTGCTAACTATAGTAAAGAGGATCTGGCCAGACAATCCAGACCTCACTCCACACATCTCTTGGGGCATTCTGCATTCTCTGAATGAAACATGCAAAAGTAGTGGATATATATAGAACAAGTGAATATGATTGGGAAGAGGCTTTGGACTGGATCTTCCCTACTGCTATTACAAAATAATACACTCTTATAGCAATGCAAACTCTTCACAACTGTTAAGCCTGAGAACAAAGAAACAAGTATTTTATCATATTCAAATAGTATTTACTTGAAATAAGTTTTATTGACTCAAAAAGGGCAACTTTCTTACTCTTTGGAAAAAAAAAAGTTAATATTTCTTAATAAAACTTTCTGCTTGACATGTGGAAAATCCCCAATGCTGCCAGGTCTGTTGTACAACACCTAGTACAAGGGTCACTTGTCCCTGCTTAGAGGCAGCATCCATTACTGCAAGATCCATCTGGGTTCATGAGCTCTTGAGGATTCACGTTATGACACCACGTTTAATGAGCACTGTAAAAGCAGTACTGCTGTTACTAATAGTTCTGCCTTTCACACTCTTGAAAAGTTTGAATTGGTAATAATATTGCTTCCTTTGCTGAAACCATTAGCGCTAATCTCAACTCTGAAGACATGTGATGTGAAAGAAAGTTGTGTGCCATGCTCATATCCAACCCAGATTGTTTTAGCTTTCTGTTCAGATGATAGAGCTTAGAAGGTGCTCATCACCTTTCTATCTCCCAAATACGGTTTGTGCAGCATGTAGCATTAACAGACCCTTTATATTTGATTATGCACAGTTGGCAAATGTTATGCCTCACTATCAAAGAATATTTCAGGCAGTAAGCAGCCATCATTTAAATTTAAAAAGATGCTTTGGCTTAAGTGTCAGACGCTGTTCACAAAACAGTCCAGTTGCCACCCTGCAACTGAGACAGGGTCCATGCCCTCACATGATCAGCTTTTCTTACTGTTTATATTTCCCTCATGTAACTTCGGTGTAATTGGGATGCACTGACTTCAAGAGTGTCAGCAGACTAAAGGCAGCCGGTGCTGAAGAATGTTGGGGAGCTCAAACCACTCTCATCCCTAAACATAGCTCAGAAAATCTTTACAAGTAGTTTTATGTGCAGAATTTCATCCTTCTGGTCATTCAGAAAGAACTTTTATTTCCTCCTCATGGTCCCATATCTGTTCAGAGCTAGATTCGGGAAGTACCAAGATAAATGAAAAGGTTTTACTTGACTGCTAAGTAGGCTTTTCTAAATCTCCTATGCTGTACAGTTTGCATTAGTTTTAGATTAAGTTTATTTTTTAGATTATCCACACTGGTTCAGCAATCCGTTCTAAAGCCCAAACGATGCAATAAATAATAGCTCAGGAAATAGGGAACCAGAGTCCACGTGGAAGAATCTTCTTTTTAAGGCACACCAGATGTTCAGAATGGGAGATTGAATCAGAGTCCAGACACATAAAATGCAAAGCATAATAAATGAAACTCTGCCTTTCCTTTTTATCAAATTTCTGCCCAAGAATTCCCATCATCCTTTGCTCCAACCAGAAGAGATCTGTAGGCAAAGCCATGAATTCATTAGATAGCCCATATTTGCAGAAGAACCACCTTGTCTTTTACGCTTCAAGGTGAGCTTTTCTTTAATAGTTTCTAGTACAGTAATAAAAAGAAATGAGAACAATATTCTGCAAAGTTCATAGGGAGATAATAGTATGTAAATCAAGGAGTAACTATATTAGTCATGAAAGCTGATGGAAAAATAAATCCTGGCTAACTAAAATAACAACTAATTCACATTGATTTCAGTGAGATCAGAAAGTCATCCAACTTTCTTCTGATGCTAATACCAGTCTCTATCTCTTTATATTGGAGGAATTTTGAGGAAAAAAAGAGAAATTATGATATTGTGGAACAATGGAAGCCTTTTTGCATGACTCCCAAAGCTTATGGTACCCTTGTTAATATGTTAAAGGCTGCAGTTCAGGGATGTAATTTCCATTGGTGTAGTTTAAATTTAACAGTTCTTTTTTAAACCCGAGAGCAGATCTTCATTCAAGATTTTGAAGAGCATCATGAGTTGAGTGACGTTCATCATCTGTAAAAAGCAAAAGTGCAGAAACCAAAGTAAAGCAATCTGATCTTAGCTCAACTCAGCTCCATGACTCCAGTAAAGTTCATCTTTTTTTTGAAATAAACTGATGTAGAAGTACCTTCATGCAAAACAGACAGGACACAAAATGTACTTGACAAAACTAACCCAACTTGTTTCTTAAAATTCCCTCTGTAACCTCTGGTAGGAGTAGAGAAGGAAGGAGCAAGAAAAAAGACATAGACACAGATTTAGGAGGAGGACCTGGAATTAGGAAGTATTGTCCCTTAGGACAACACAGAAGGAAGGCAGGTCACTCAGGGGGCTCTGAACGTAGATGGTGTCAGTACATGCTCTGTGCCTTCGCTCTTATTTGGCTTGTGGTGATGTATGTGGTTTTAGCACTCTGTGCATGACAATGCTACTAAATTATTTGATTATATTACTCTGCTATATTATGTAATACTGTAGTATTCCATGTATTCCCACTATTACTTGATGCAGGAAAAAAATACAAGCCTCTATTTCTCCTTCTTGTTATAGTCAGAAGCAAAAGCTCTACACTTTCACTTCTATAGCTGCCTTTATCAAGCAAGATTGAGAGAAAAAGGTATCATTAGCCTAAAAATGAGTGTGTGAGCTTTTAGCAATTACATTTCCTCCCTACTTTGCTTCCAGAAAGTGCCAGGTACCTATAGGGAAAGAGATTATGAAAGTAAGTTACATTTTCTCACTAGTCTAATGAGTAGGGATACATACAGAGAAAGTGTTCCCTCAGCTAATTATTTAGTCAACAATCACTCCAGTTGTCCCAGTCACGAAACCAAGAAACAGAAGGAGTATAATAAATATAAACTGGGGTCGCTGACCAGGAAAATATATCACAGTTGAGTGGCGTAAGATTCAGGATATACTACGTGAAAAAAAAATGTATTTAAAGCACTGATAGAAACAAATACAATTAAAATTTTAACAAATTTTCTAGCAGAATTCCAGTTCATATGTTACATGGCCAGCTGCCTGAATAAAGTTATGTTGTACAAATCCTCTCCCTTGCTTTATGAGTGATTAAATAGTTAGAAAAAAATTGTTTTGCTTTTGTTGTCTGTCTTTGCTCAATTCATAAAATTTAGGCTTGGAATATAAATCACTGCCCAGACTGAGAATAAAATCATCTCTTTTCTCTTCCCCTTGTCTCTTTTCTCATTCCCTTTTAAAAGAAAGCAAAAATGGCAATTAAATAGTATCTCCTTCACTCATACAGTACGAAAAATTCATTCCAACCCTCTGTAGAATTGCTAACTGTGAGCTTCCCTCCTGGATCCCCTCCCCTTAGGGGTGTTAGCTTATACGCTTGAGAAAATCAAGTCTAAATAGACATATCTCAACTGTTTAGTTAAGAAAATCTAACACTAACTACATAACCCTGCTGGGACTGGTAATACCTCTTCTTGCACAGTAACAGGGGTACTGTACAAGCATTCTCCCAGCTTTTTCAAGTCTGTTTAAACAGCCCTTAAATCTCGCTTAAAGAATTGAAGGGGAATTTCAAGCATGCTTTATTTGAAATGGGGCTTCACTTTTGCTTTGATTTATCAAAAATAACTAAGCTAAGAACTTTGATATTTTTGGGCAGTTCTGGAGAGAAGATGCCTCAGTTCCATGCAATCTTTGTCTTCTCATCTTCTCAAAATGCAGTTTGAGTGGTTATTTTCTTCCTGGTATGCAGCAAATGCAGCTATTGCTCAATAACCAAGGAGTTGTCTCAGTCCTATGAAAGCCATAGGCCTCATATCTTGAGAGCCATCTACTGGCACCTTAACTATTATCCACATACTATATATCCATGCACCCTTCTCACTTACGGAGCTGACATGTAGCAGATTTTGCATCTAACTGCTATGACATAAATAAGAACTATTTAAAGCAGACTAAGCTCATAAATCATCTCTCTGAGACCTTATACCACTGGACTCTTCCATGCCCTGTTTGCAGCCATACAGCAAGGCAGTGGTTAAGGCAGGACATGGGATTGCAGACAACTTTTCATAACCGCTATGTATTTCTCCAACACAGTAATTAACAGGAATAGTAGCTCCCTTGTTCTGAATTCATAGCATGTTTTATGAAGCAAAGGTAAAACAAGGGGTGGGTCTGTACTCTGGGCATAGTGTGTGCCATTTCCATAGAAAGCAAAAGCCTTGCAAGTCATGGCATTCTTCCTCCCAGCCCACCCAACTGGGATTGAGACCCTCCCCTTAGGGCTGTGGCAGGAATAGGGTAGACATTTGACTAAGGTGTCTTCTTGCTCCCAAAGTTCCTGCTTCTCCCAGAAACTTGGGACCATTGGATAGCAGGATGCATGCTGTACCTTGAAACCCTGTAGGACAGGGACAGAGAGTGTAGCAAGGTCAGCAAAGACACAGATCATCAGCAGAGGAAAGAAACAGTTGAGAGACTGCAGATTGTGATGAGTAACTTCACGGATATCACAAGTACAAAGACATCTTGTTTACCTTCACTTTGGGTCTCCAAGTATCAGTAGAGGCAAGAGCCAGTATTATTTTCATGTGTGAGGCAGCAAGCACCCAGGAGAGAATCATAGAATCATAGTATAACCAGGTTGGAAGAGACCCACTGGATCATCGAGTCCAACCTTTCCTATGAAACACTAAACTATGCCCCTTAGCACCCTGTCCACCCGTCCCTTAAACACCTCCAGGGAAGGTGAATCAAACACCTCCCTGGGCAGCCTGTTCCAGTGCCCAGTGACCCAGCCTAAACCTCCCCTGGTGGAGCTTGAGGTCATTCCCTCTTGTCCTGTCCCCTGTCACTTGGGAGAAGAGACCAGCTTCCTGCTCTCTACAACCTCCTTTCAGGTAGTTATAGAGAGCAATGAGGTCTCCCCTCAGCCTCCTCTTCTCCAGGCTAAACAACCCCAGCTCTCTCAGCCGTTCCTCATAAGGCTTGTTCTCCAGCCCCTTCACCAGCTTCGTAGATCCTGTTTATGCATGTCACAGACCTATGAAAAATTATTCCGTGCCACCATTTTCAGAGTAGATAGGAGTGGACTTTGGACTTTAGGGTTGCTCTTTGCCTCTAATCCCTCTTTCATTAAATGGAAGCTATTAAACTTTCACTTTAAGGCAGCAAGGGTCTCTCTATTATTATAGAGCTTTACTTTATGTATTTTACAAGTCTTTTTTTTTTTAAGTTACCATTTATATGTATCATTTGACATCAATGTTTTAGCTAGTGAAGCATCTTCATTTGCTTTCTTTTCTCTTTTGAAGAGAAAAGTATACCTTCAAATCATTTCTAAATAATAGTTACTTTTACCTGACTGATTATTAAAAATGTTTCTATCAGACTCAAGCAATGACATTTTGAATAAAAAATTAATTACATGATAGGGAGTGAAATATTTTCAAGTCTCAACAATGCTTCTCTGTATTGCTGTCCTGTTTCATTTATCGGAAAGTTAAACATATGCATGATAGCTTGCAAATCTGACAGATCAGTGTGGCTTGATAAAACACTATACCTGGCTAAGTATTGGTGCTAAATGTTAAATGGGAAACAGTATTAGTTTTCCTTTGAACATCATCTCTGTGCTAGCTGTTTGTAGTCTGTTGTGTACAATGTTGGTACTGACAAAACATCCCTTTCAGATTCTTAGCCAGAAAATACCAAATGATCTATTTTTCAGAACTATAGTTTTTCTGGGCCTCTCCCTTCTCAGGTATCGAACCTGGTTTTACAGTACCTAAATAATGAATTTTTATGCAAATGTGTGTGTGCATAAAAATAATCTGATGATATTGACTTTTGATCCTTGTGAGAATCCTTATGTAAATCCTTCAGAATCTTAGCACTTTCTCTGTTGTGCTTAATTCCTTTTGATGCCCCATTCCCAAGAATTATCAGAAATGCTCCCATGACCCTGCATTCCCTGACCTGAGACAGGCCAGATGAAGGCTGCCCATCAGCCTGTCACTGCCTAATGCATGGGCCTGCGCCACCACTCTGGCATAGTGGCACTTCAGCATGATACCATGACAGAGTAGCTGGACTGTAGGTCCACCTGGAGCATACAAGTGTCCTTCATTCCCAAAAGCTTCATGTATGATCGGTAACAGTGTCTTTGGGTGCATGCTCTGGTACCCACAGCCTGTGCTTGGTTACTGCGGCCAGGACATTCATACTGGCAGTGCACACAATGGACAGACACTGGCCATTGATGCTTCTCATAAGTAGGCACGCTGGTGGCAGATCTCCATCCATATGCGAAAGGAAAGCATGGACAGGCTGTTATCTGTTAGAATGATTTAGCAATATATCAGGAGACATGGAGCAGGCCTTACAGATACGAGCTGACACAAGGTGCTGAATACAAAATTATTGTTTACTGTTTCATAATGTATGAAGTAGGAGTATTAAATGGTGTTAGCAGGTACTAGGTTAAAGAAAGTTATCTTCCCACACAGTATGTGAAGCTCATGACCAAAGGTCCTCCTGACTGCCATATGTTTGTGTGGTTCATGGGAAATTCATGGAAAGAAAATCTATCAGGAGCTCTTAACCACGGAGACATTAGCTTTTAGTCCTGAGCAGTCCTAGCATCCAGCCTCTTGTGACAGTATAAGGAAAACACCAGTGTAATCTTGCTCTGATCCCCTCCTTATCAGAGGACCCACATGAGGTATTTCAGTGCAGCGTATAGTGTCTTCAGCAATGGTCCTTCAGCAATGCTGCCTCTCTCCTAGAAAATGTCACTCTTCCTTCACTGCATCAGTCAAACAGCAGAGTGGTGCTAACTACCTGTCCTCAAGGGTGTACTGAAAGCAAGAAGAAATGGCTCATACATAAGTGCTTTGAGCAGTACTACATCTGTCTGCAGTTGGGCCCTCTCGCCTCTACAGATAGGCACATTTCAGGTGTTTCTGTTGACAGCATTGCCACATGGCAATAGGAATGGATAAGTCAGACTGGGATTTGTTCAGTTAAACTATTAATTCCCCTTGGGTAGTTTGCAGGAATCATATCTGTATAGAAGGATACCATCCTGTCAGCTGTGGTTAGATGAATGTAACTTCTACAGCAACTTCTGGAGGTGAACCTTAAAGTTGACTGAGAAATGACATTTGAAAATGCTTTCCTTTTTCTTGTAACAGTTTCATTGCTTGCTAGGAAAAAAAAAAGCAACCACTGCAACTCCAATGAGATAAAGTAGCTATAAAGGCCAATGGTATGCTTAGGCTACTTTTTTACTTTATAACACTTTCATGCTCTCTGCCTTAGAAACAATTCTGCGCAAGAGCCCAAAGGTAGAGAAGGAGAATAATGGGAAATAAGAGATGGATGATGCACTGCATCAGGCAGAAGAAATAGTTTGTATGGCCAAGAAACTGGTGTCACACAGAAATAATATCAGTGAATAGCTGCCATGGATTTTCTCTCTGTAGGACCTAGTCCTGCATCTCCATTCAATACTGTGCTGGGAAGGCAGCTGCAAAGATAAAGTACAATTTTGTATCCACAACAGCAAAGGTCCCCACCATCACTACCTCTTTCTGCATCTGACACTCTGAAGAGCTGTCAAGCTACCTAATCCATTGTAGTGCTTGTCTGTTCTGGGAGATAGAGGTGATTTCTGCTGCTGGTAGCAAAACTGTCCAGTGCTACAAAGGTGCTTGTAAGAGCAAAGCTCAGTCATGAAATAAGACGGTTAAGCTGGCTAACTCTGGTAGTAAACCAGACTTATGAATTTCTTCTTCTCCCTTGTAGATGTTTTGTTGCTCTTCAGGAATAAACACTGCTGAATAACCATGTTTTTTTATAAATAATACACCCCCTCCTACAAGCTACATGAAATGTTAAAACTCCAGAATGGACTATAAATGGATACATAAATCCTTAGGATCCATGTATTTCAGTCCATCTATTTAAAACTTAAGGTAAAAGGATCACATTTCCATGCCCTTTGTGCATTTTTTTTCTGACACAAATTTCATATGTGGAGCAGCACAAAATTATGTTCCAGTATATATTGCAATGCTTTGTTCTGTTTCTTGGTACATGCTGGCACATTCAGTTGAATGTAAAGCATAACACAAGGCAGCTTTTTTGGCATCACAGGTCACCAGAGTAGTGGAATGCTTCAGCCAAAACTCAAAGTGTGAGACACATTGCTGAAAGACAAGTTGTCTTTCAGGAAAAGCTGGGACGTTTATCTTTATACATGAGAATTCTTGTTCTGAAGCAGTTAATTACAATGAAAAATATGGCACGCTTTTCTCATAACTGGCTATGAATTGTACTTGGATTATACACTAGTTCAAGTGAAGAATGAGAGCCATATTTCTTCCACAAGTAAGGGAAAAGAAGTCTGACAGCATGTAGATTAATGTAATCTACATGCTGTTTATAGACCCAAAAGATCCCTCAGAGCATTAAAAATCCATGTGGTATCCAACAGTGGTGTATTTTGCACTGAGATACACAATTCAGATGAAAACTATGTAAAATCTGCAAAATTACATGTAGTCAAAGAGTACCCTACTGCCTGTGTGTTTGAGTAAAGCCATGTGTACTTTTTCTGTGCACATGAAAAATAGATGATTATAAAATCTGCTGGAGATTCACAAAATTCTGACAGGAATATGTTTGTAAGCCAAGTTTGACAGCTTTTGGTTAAGAAGGGCCTGAAAGTACACAGGGCTTAAATAAACATTGTCCTTCCACAGTGGGGGAAAACTCCTGCTTCATACAAAGCAAGTCCATACTGGTCTTCTGCAGAAACAAGCAGCATACTTAGCTTCAGGGCTGGGTCCTCTAACTGGTAACTAGGCTCCAAAGCCTGGTGGAGGCTTTGGAATCAAACCCACTTTTTTGTCTAGAGGAACTGCCACTGAAAATAGGTGACCCCTAGACGCCAGTCTCCTTAGTACTGGCTAGGACCTTATTTGGTCAAATCTCCTGTAAATTAAATAGTTTTTTTCCTTTTTTTTTTATTCTTCTAGGAACTAACACTGGTGGTGTTATCTTGCAGTGGCTGACACACATGGTATGGCTCATTCTCTCAAAAACTGCAGAGTAGATTTTTCTTTTTAATTCTGTACATGTGTGTTTCATAAACACATGGCAATATGGTGTAAGCAATGAAGAGGCTAACTGAAGTCTCTGCTGCATTTGGTGGGATTTGTTCTTAGCAGCTGAGGAACCTTATACTGTACTTTTGGTGCTGACTCAAGGAAAACATTGTTGATGGATATTAGCTGGGCTGGAAGAAGTTTTTGCATAGGTGTCCTTGACCAAGGTTACCTTCCTAGAGCTGTTAGAGACATCAGAGGTAGGCCGTAAAGTGTTTTGAAGATAAAGATCCACAAACTCAGGTTTATATTCTTTGGGCAGACTGAGCAGAAAGAGAATGGATGTTGTGTACCCTTGGCTTGTATTGCTGAGGAGGTTTTGTTACACTCATCAGTACTAGTTGGCTTCTCCCCATTTCTGGGAAACTTTTGCGAAACTGCAGGCTTCCAAGAGCAGCACAGCCAAGATATAATACAAGTGTGAATAACCGAGGTTGCATAATTCGTCGCTAGTGCACCATCTCCTAGCCAAGCACAGTGACAGAAGGTATTACTCACAGAGGTGCTATGTGGGACTGGCATCAGGTACAGCCTGGTCCCAGTTTTCAGCTGCTGGCTACTGCCGCCCAGCCCTAGCTAAAGGAGTGCAGTGCACAGCCAGTGCCCTTGCCTTGAGATCACCAGAGCACTTGAAGGATCTCAACCAGCTGCTTTTCATCTGGGAGCTTATCTCCTCCAAGCACTGGTACATGCAGCATGACCGCATGTATTGTATAAAACAGTATCAGCAAGAGCTGCCCTTGAGACCTCTTATCTGCCCATTTCTTGTAGTATAAGCATCTAAATGTTGTGCAGGCATCAGAAAAGCTCCACAAGTAACACCTTTAATACTTGAGATGCAGTTTCCCCTCTTCGGGTATTATAGGGGCTCTTCCAAGAAGGATTAAGATCACTTTTGCCATTTATCTGGCACTGCAGCCAAACACATAAACACAGGGAACCATACGAATGGCTGTAATATGTTTGGATGTGGAGAGTGGGGAGCCAGGGCAAATGTGTTGTGACCTCAATGTCTCACTGAGAAGATGCTTGTTGCAATCTGTACATCACACTAGCATAATGCTGTTTGCATGGCAGTAAAACCATGGTAGCGTAAAACCACAGGTTGGTTTACAAGTAGTAGTTTTTGTGTAGCAATGAGATGGGATGGGAATCACAGAATCACAGAATAACCAGGTTGGAAGAGACCCACCGGATCGTCAAGTCCAACCATTCCCACAATCCCTAAATCATGCTCCTAAGCACCTCGTCTACCCTAATCTTAAACACCTCCAGGGACGGTGACTCAACCACCTCCCTTGGCAGACCATTCCAATGCCTAACCACCCTCTCCGTGAAGAACTTTTTCCTAATCTCAAGCCTAAATCTCCCCTGGCGGAGCTTGAGGCCATTCCCTCTCATCCTGTCCCCTGTCACTTGGGAGAAGAGGCCAGCTCCCTCCTCTCCACAACCTCCCTTCAGGTAGTTGTAGAGAGTAATAAGGTCTCCCCTCAGCCTCCTCTTCTCCAGTCTGAACAACCCCAGCTCTCTCAGCCATTCCTCATAAGATTTGTTCTCCACCCCTTCACCAGCTTGGTTGCTCTTCTCTGGACTCACTCCAGAGCCACAACATCCTTCTTGTGGTGAGGGGCCCAGAACTGAACACAGTACTCGAGGTGCGGTCTCACCAGTGCCGAGTACAGGGGGAGAATAACCTCCCTGGACCTGCTGGTTACGCCGTTCCTGATGCAAGCCAAGATGCCATTGGCCTTCTTGGCCACCTGGGCACACTGCTGGCTCATGTTCAGTCGGCTGTCAACCAACATCCCCAGGTCCTTCTCCTCCTGGCAGCTTTCCAAACAGGCTTCTCCTAGTCTGTACCTCTGCTTAGGGTTGTTGTGCCCCAAGTGCAGGACCCGGCATTTGGCCGTGTTAAACCTCATGCCGTTGGTCTCAGCCCAGCAGTCCAGCCTGTTCAGGTCCCTTTGCAGAGCCTCCCGACCCTCCAGCAGATCGACACTTCCTCCCAGCTTGGTGTCATCTGCAAACTTGCTAAGCGAGGACTCAATGCCTTCATCCAGGTTGTTGATAAAGACATTAAACAGGACTGGACCCAGGACTGAGCCCTAGGGAACCCCACTTGTAACTGGCCTCCAGCTGGATTTAACTCCATTTACCACCACCCCCTGTACCCGGTCATTCAACCAGTTTTTCACCCAGGAGAGTGTGCACCCGTCCAGGCCAGAGGCCGACAGTTTCCGAAGCAGAATGCTGTGAGAAACTGTATCAAAGGCTTTACTGAAGTCCAGGAAGACCACATCCACAGCCTTTCCCTCGTCCAAGAGTTTAGTTACTCGGTCATAGAAGGTGATCAGATTAGTCTGGCAAGACCTGCCTTTCATGAACCCGTGTTGACTGGGCCTGATCACCCGGTTCTCTTGCAAGTGCTTCATGATTGCACTCAAGATCACCTGCTCCATGACTTTCCCCGGTACCGAGGTCAGGCTGACAGGCCTGTAGTTCCCTGGATCCTCCCTGTGCCCCTTCTTATAGATGGGCACGACATCAGCCAGCCTCCAGTCCAGTGGAACCTCCCCAGTCATCCCAGGACTTCTGGAAGATGATGGAAAGGGGGTTTGGCCAGCACATCCACCAGTTCCCTCAAAACTCTTGGGTGGACTCCATCTGGCCCCATTAGACTTGCGGGCATCTAGCTGGGCAAGCAAGTCTCTAACCACCTCCTCTTGGACCTTGGGAATCTCATACTTCTCATCCAACCCTTGGGGTGGTGCACAGAGGGAACAATTTTCCTTACTGTTAAAGACTGAGGCAAAGTAGGCATTGAGCACTTCAGCCTTGTCTTCGTCCCCTGTTACTCTTGCTCCCTCTGCATCTACTAGGGACTGGAGATTCTCCCTAGCCCTCCTTTGGCTATTGATGTATTTGTAGAAAGACTTTTTGTTGTCTTTCACAGTCTTGGCCAATCGCATTTCTAGTTGGGCCTTAGCCCTCCTGACTTTTTCCCTGCACGTTCTCACTTCCTCCCTATAGTCCACCCAGGATGCCTGCCCCTTCCTCCAGAGGTCGTAGACCCTCCTCTTCCTATTGATGTCTCTTAGGACCTCCCTACTCAACCATGCTGGTTTCTTACCCTGCTGGCTACTTTTCCGGAACTTGGGGACGGCTTTCTCCTGAGCTGCTAGGAGTTCCTTCTTGAAGAGCGCCCAGCCCTCATGGACAGCTTTGCCCTCAAGGAGCGCCTCCCACGGGAACATTAGGGCATAAAAGAATGCAGATGTCAACTGGCCTAAGTGTTGAAGTATAGCTGAGAATAATGTGCTACTAAGAGATTGAGAGTGTAGCGTTGAATTAATAGCGCAGAAGAACGGATGCTTTGGAGCTAGGAACTACATGAAAAAATGATTGTATCTCAGTCTCTATAATTCAAAAGAAGTAGCTAGGGAGGGCAATGGAGAAATGGGGCTCGTGGGTCTAGCTTTCCATTTTGGAATACTGGAAGATCCATTTCCTTTATTAAAATGTTTTTATAAGTAAAGTTTTGGTATTGACAATGATATTTTTTAAAGAAAATACCAGTGCTAGTCACATTAAAAACCATAACACTATGCCTTAAGCAGATTGCCCTTCAAAGGGTTTCAGGTTCATAGTTCAAGCATCATGTTATGACAATTACAGGACCTCTGGTGGAGCTTCCATATTTCAAAGTCAGAAAATAAGTACAGAAATAGAGGGGCTCCTTTGCGTCCCCACGCCATGTCAGTTGTCCGAGTGGCTCAAAATAAAGCAGGGTAAATGTAAGTCAGAGCCGTATGCCTGAGACTCGGTCGCACTAGTGTTATACAGCACTCTGGGGAGAATACGGGCCATAGCCGGGCTTCTGCTGCTGTATTTAATGATACTCTGTGAATGACAGATAGACTTGTGGTAGCATCTCGGGCATGAGTTATAGTGGCAGGAGAGATGGATCAGAGAGGGCCTGGCTGTGGGACTAGGCAAGACTGGCCTAACAGTTTCATTCCCTGAATGTTCTGGTTAAACTGGTCTCTAAATAAGGAGCCCAGTGATGCCTTTATGATCAGTAGCTATGTGAAAATGAAGGGGACTTGGGGTGCAAGAAAGGAGGAGGTAGAAGAAAAGACGGAAAACAGAATGAGAATAGAAACTGCATATGCAAGCAGGGGAAAACAGAGCTGTGAGGCCATATAGTGGGAAGAAGAAACAAGAGAGGAGCAAGAAGAAAGGAAGAGAGCACAGGATATTCCCGTGGTGAGGCTGTGTGACTGTCATATCTGGCCAGCCAGGTTATTTTTTATTTTCAAGCAACTCAGTGTTCAGTCAAGCAGAAAGCTGAGTTTCAGTAAGTAACAAATAATGAATACAAGAAAGAAGAAACAAAGTTAGAAACAAAAAGGAAGAGGTGAGAGGGGAAATAGAAAGAATCTGATAGTAACTGGAATAATGGAAAGGCACAAAGAAAAGTGAAATAAAGAACTAAAGGGAAAAATAAAATTTATCTGGCACCAGGTACTCAGCTAGCAGATGCTCTGTAAGCTCATGGAAGATGAAAGATAAGATTCAGTGCAACCACTAGCAGGCAGTAAAAATTAGTATTTCCTTCCTGCTAGGTGCTGCTTAGGGCTTGGTTAGTCAATAGGAAACAGGGCACAGGGATCTTCATCAGAGCCTTAGCACAAATTGGAATGTGCAAATTGACACCCTTTTAATTGTAGCAAAGGCTTTTGGACCACAGGTAGGCAGATGAGGTCAATACAGAGGACAGCAGGTGGGCAGGGCAGGGAGCACACATAAATGTATAGGACAGAAAAGGAGATAAAAGAAAGCCTGTCTGAGAGCTAATGGAGAAGCCAGATAGGAATTGTACGAGCTTAAAGCATTCCTTGGCTCGGGTGTACAGAGCCTCCCTGTGAAGGGGACAGCGAGCAGTAGTACTGTTGTACGGATCTGTATAGACCCCTCAAAGTGTGGTTGCATCAAATACTTCGAAAGAGCTCATCCTAAATCTCAGGGGTCGAAAAGGAGGCCACACTTTTGGGGAAAGCAAACTTCAGCAGGGCCTCCTCAGCGTCTGTGGGGACTGAGCACCCGTGTCTAGAAAGCACTTCTCTGCTGCCGTCTCGACAAACTGATGCTAGTTCCTTCTATTTTCCAGCCTCACGCATCCCCGCCGCATGCCGCCGGCACGGCCCCGCATTCCCAGCCGGGCGAGGGGTCCCGTTCCCCTGGCAGCGGCTGGGAGTACCGCCACCCGGGAGGGCTGGGGAGTCCCCACCGCCTGTCCCCTCCTAAAACTAAACCCGAGGAAGATCCGCGGGGAGAGGCGGCTCCCGCAGCAAAGCGCCGGCAGGAGGAGAAGGGAGGATGCTGCGGGGCTTCCTCGCTCCGCGGTGTCGGGGGCAAAGCAGCCTCCGCGCCGCGGTGATGGTGCATTTTTCCTCGGGCTCCGTGGCGGGGACGCTGCTGCAGCCCGCAGAGCCCTCGCCCGCTGCCTGCCGAGTGCGGGCAGGATCTCCCTCTCCTCTCCTCCCGCTTTTCCCGTTCTCTCCTTTCTTCCCGTCCTCACCTCGGCGGCACTGTGCCCGCTCCGGACCCCGCGGCCGGTTTTGAGTTTCCTAATGTCGCATCCGCGCGTGATTAAACGCCAAAACCCGGGGCGCGCGGTCAGCAACTTCAGCAGTGCTCACAGCGGGCGCGGAGCCGCGAACGGGGGGTGAGGCTCGAACAGGGGGTGAGGCGCGAACGGGCACGGCCCCGCGCCCGGGCGAGCCCTTCAGCCGCGGCCCCGCACCGCCCGGGCGGCGACGCGTGCGGGGAAGGAAGCGGCGTCGGGGGTGTCCGCGGTGCCGTCGGGGCTGCTCGCGGCGCGGGGTTAGGTGCGCTCCCCTCCGCCCGGGAGCTCCCGGCGCGGGAGCTCCGCGTCCCCGCTCCTCCCGCGCAGCCCGGGCGGGCGCTGCCCCGGGGCCGCCGCGGGGCTCAGCATCCCCGCCGGCCCCGCCCGCCGGCCCGCATCCCGCTCGGCCAATGGGGGCGCCCCGGCACCGTCACGTGACGCGGCGGGCCGGGACCCGCTGCTTCCCCCGCGCAGAGGGATGCGGGCGGCAGAGCGGGGCAGGCGGCGGTGGCGGCGGCTGCGCGGCGGCGGCCCCTCCGCGCCCTCCCCCCTTTCCCAGCCGCCCGGCCCCTATGGCAGCCGCTCCCCGCCCCGCCGCCCGCACCCCCGCGCCGCCCCGCCGGGCTCCGCCGTTCGCCTCAGCGTCGCGCCCGCGCTCGGCTGCGGCTCGCTGACCCGCCGCCGCCGGCCGGCGCCCCGGGATGCCCGGCGGCTCCGCCGCCCGTCCCTGCCCTCCGCCGCGCCGCCCGGGGGGCACGCAGCCGCCGCGGAGTTGAGTTAGGAAGTCATGGTGCCCTGGGAGCCCTCCCCGCCCCGGCAGTGCGGCGGCGGCGGCTGGACGCTCTGCGACTGCTGCTGCTGGCTGCTGCTGCCCGCCCTGCTGCTGGTCCTCGCTCGCCCCGACAAGCTGGCGGCCTTCCCTACCTCCTTGAGCGACTGCCAGACGCCCACCGGCTGGAACTGCTCCGGTAAGCGGCGGAGCATCCCGCGCCGGGCGCTCCGAGTCGCGCGGGGCGAGCCTGCGGGAGGCGAGTTGGGCGGGAGGCGCCGCGCCCGCCGGGCGCCCGGAGAAGGCGAAAAAGTGCGAGGCGGGGGGCTCGTTCCCGGCGCGGCCGCAGCCCCCGGGTGCCGCGCTGCCCCCGCTCCGCTGGGCGCGGCTCCCCGGGCGCAACTCCGCGGTTAAACGGGCCATCTGGGTGCGAGAGAGGGGAGCGCGGACCCGGAGCGCATCCCGCGGGAGTCTCTCCCCGGGCGCACCGGCAGGTTGGGGATGGGCGCCGCGACACCGGGAACCCGGTGCGTGTTGTTGAAGTCGGGCTGACCTTTAGAAAGAGTTGCCTTTGTATGTCAGCAGCCAGCCCTGCGCCGACGTGCGAAGTTCATTCTGAAATCGGACTCTAGTAGCCTCCTAACTGCGTTATGTGGGGCGTTTGGATTTTGGGGTTATTCGTATCGCACATAATATGTTAGATTGGGGGGGGGAGTTTCTACTGCGAACTCCTCTTAGTTTCGAGCGTGTAGCGATATGGTTAAAAGCGCTCAGATGTTTTTTAAAAAAATCGATGGATTTAATTCTTAATGGGTTTGGAGTCTGATATAGCTGTTTTGTTTAATACCTTGCTCCACGCAGTTGGAGTGGGAAGCTAGCGAAATCAGAAATTCACATTTGCGTTCGTGAACTGAATCTTCAGTCAGATCTGTTGGGTTTTTGCTGGAGAAAATGAAGGCAAAGAGCTAGGTTCGCTCAGCGGCTTGTGGGGAACCTGGCGCTTCTGTTAACTTAGAGGTGATCAATCTTCATTGGGATCAGGCAGACCATCACAGAAAATACACAGCCTGTTTGTCTTTATTATTGGGGTCTTTGTTGCTTCATGGGCTGGAGAATTTCCAATTTGGAGTTTTGTCCAACACATTTGCAGTGGAATGGGGATAAGCTGATGACATTTCCAGCCTAGAGCTATGAAATAGGGTAATTACTGGATGACTTCTCAGGAGGAAACAAAGTCTGTGAAATAGGAAAAAAAAAAAAAAGGTGTATGAGGTGGTGCAGAGTAAGGACTAGGAGAAAGACTAAGGGAGAAACAAGAAAAAGTGGAAAACTGAGGACAGGGAAGGACAAAAGAAAATCTGGACTGTGTTGTTCATCAGCAAGGTTATTGTGCTGTGTGCATTAAAACACAATCATATGATATTGTTCCTCTTGCTAGACCAAAGCTGACATTTTTTTTTCCTCTTTACATTCGAGGTTATGATGACAGAGAAAATGATCTCTTTCTCTGCGACACCAATACCTGTAAATTTGATGGGGAGTGTTTAAGGATTGGAGACAGTGTGACTTGTGTCTGTCAGTTCAAGGTAAGAAGATTGATATTTCTTTCTCTAATTCACTAATGAGAATACAAATCAAGGATCTCCCTTTATAACCTATCACTGGGCAATTTATTTGTCTATGTGCAGAGAAGTTAGAGGGAAAACCCAGCAGCATGTATAAAAGCTGGCAGGAGAACCAACTGGTGTCAAGAAGACATAAGTTTCTCCAGGAAAATGCAGATGCTGTGGCTTTAAATATCCCTTTGGGTCTGCTGTTTCAGGTTGTGCATTTCTGATTTTGTGTCTGTGCTGTTTTAACAAGGATTTAGAGTCCTTTCTAAATTCATTTCTGATACAGATCATGGCTTATTGTGTTCGGATTTCTGATCTAGTTAAAGAAATGGATCTGTAATGTGCTTATGCAATATTTTCAGGAAGGGCTGCATAGTGACAATGCCTGTTTATCTGCCCAGCTGATCAGATTAAAGAGCAATCCCTCTGTTCCAAAACCATGAACTTCCTTTAGGTTTTGTATAGTTTGAGGGAGGAGGGAGGCTATTGCTGAGTAGTAGGGTTTTTTCCTCCTTTTTCTTCTCTCTGCCTCTTGCAGCTACATCTAAACCTCAGGCATTCTCAAAGTCAGTCAATTTTATTATGAAGGTTTCTATTTAATACATTTTAGCCACCTCACCAAGCAACTGTGCTTTACATGATGACCTGAATAAGAACTGAACAAATTAAAGGAGTTTTAAGCATGTACCAGCACGTGTTGTATGTACGTTTATGCCCTGGTGGGGTTTCTTGCATTTTAATGTGGATCTGTGAAGTTGTGGAACTTGTACCGCTGACTTGAGTGTTTACAGTACAGCAGGCCAAATAGTGCACAGTTCAAGACTGTGCACATGTGTAATAATTATTTTATTATTGAGCTTTGATGATTCGCTTTGAAGCATGAAAAGTATCGTTTATATTTCTAGAGCCAAATGTGTCTTTGGAGAAAAAAACCCAAGTGATAAATACCTTCATTTAAAACAAAGAAGGAATTTTCTGCAATAAGAACAAGACAGTTGTTTGCTGAAGTGCTTGTGTTTCCCGTGTTGGAAAAGAATTCATATTGACCATGTTTTTTTTTAATTCCATTTTTAGTTTGCATGCAATCAAAAATTCAGTGTGAGAATGCTGTTGCCTTGGCTCGGTATGTGCAGTAATTTAAGGGTTGATCTGTTTTCTCTTTCTAAGAAAAAATCTGTAATGCAATGAAACGCTTATGACTTGTCCCATTGCCTGGAGGTAAGTTAGGGCAGATGTGGTGTCGTGAGCACTGGAAACTTGCAGCAGCCACGGAGAGCGCTTGGGTCTTGTCTTTAGTCCCACTTTGGGGTTGCCATTTGGCATAAAGCAGTGGACTTGTAGACTGCAAGGTGCAAACCCAGATGTTACTGCTGTCAGGGAAGGAGGCATTTAGAGCACTTTTTTCCCAAGGCAGGTTGCTGGTCCCTGGTGATTCAGGGTAAATTAAGCTAAGTAAGCCTCTTGGGGGCAAGTCAGTCCTCTTTGAGAGGTGAACGCTGTCTGTGTGCTGAGCTGAGCAGTTCTGTAGGGAGCAGTTGAAATGGATTTAAGTCATGTAACTGGTGTATGAATATTTAAATGAGATCAAAAGAATGGGTTGGGCCATTGCTAGTAAATGGCTTGAGATCAGCAGTAATCTTTGGTTTCAGTGGCCTTTGGTTCAGACTCTGTAAAAACTGGGAGCACTTTGTCTTGATTTGAGCCCTCTGTGGAGCCGCAGGGCTGACTGTGACCTTGGAGGGCAAATTACCTGTGGCTGATCCTGTGCCAGCACTGTGAAGGGTGGTGTTGTGCCAGGGGCTTCTGTAGTCAAACGCCTCTGCTTTGATACAGTCAGAGCTGGGGGGATGTTAGCTTCTCTTGTAACATCAATGGACAATGTGACAAGCCAAAAAGATATGCCACTAGAGTAGAAAATTAATTTCTAGTGCGGCGGTCCAAGTAAGGCAGAGCTGGCCAGGTAATTTACATCACAAGTAATGGGGTTCTCCATCAGAATTCAGGATCCCCATTTCAGTGACAGCTCCATGGGGTGATAGTGAGCAAATCAATACCAGACTCCTCATCACTATAATTACTTTTAATGTTTTCTCCAGAATTTGCCAGGGGCTTTAACTGCAGCTTAAGAGAATAGACAAGGACAGAAAGCTAATTTTCTTTCCGTACTGTTGAAAAGTCCTGGGAGGAGCAGGGCTGCTGCAATTGTGATCTGGGTTTTTTTTTTCAAACCAGAACCGCAGATGCATCGTGTCTGTCCAAACGGAGTTAATAAAATGAATTTATTGTTATTTGCAAGGGTGAACATGATCAGACTGCTCTGGAACATGCGAGTTAGGCTTCCAGCCCTGGAGAGCAGGCAGACATGTAATAAGAAGGTGATTCATATTGGCTGGCTTTCTTGTCACACTCTACTGCAAAATGATAGTCCGTTCAGTGACTCCTCACAACAACAGATACATATTGCATTGGAGAACAGCCTGTCCTGCTCCGATCAGGAAATGCAGACCCACCCTCCTCTCGGGACAGGCGCAAACCTGGGTGCCAATTGGCTGGGAAGGTCATGGGCCAGTGATGATTCCCACACTGGGGCTGAGCATTGGGAAAGCCACCACCCCTTGCCTCCCTGCACAGGGCAAACTCAACAGGTTTACCAGAAGGTACAGAGCTGTGTTGGAAGGCATGGAGTCTGCACCTCAGTCTGCCCAAAGCCATAGGTCTGGCAGCCTGAGTTCTCCTCCCTCTCAAATTTCATGAACGTATTAAAAAATACACTGGAGTATTTCTGTCAGTCCTGCATGTCTTTTCACTTTAGTCACCAAGACTGTGGACATTGACTGGTTTGAATGTGAGGAAAGAGTTCAGTTTTCATGCACGTTGGATCCTTTACATGCTTCAGTATTTGTGGATCTGGAACATTACCTGGCCAACTTGTAGCTTTATATTTTATCTCCAGAATGTATTTTCATGCTATTTGGTTCAAAACGTAGGTGGCATTTTGGGAGTTGTTAATCCATGAGAGGAGGAGATCAAACTTTTAACACTGTTACCAGGAGTATGAGTTACGCAAATTACTCTTTTTTTTTTTGAAAACAAACCTAATGCTTTCAATGCACAGCACTGACCCCAGCATTTGCAATGCTGGTTTGTCTCTGGCTGTGATAGTGAGCACTCCAGGCTGCTAGTACTGAGGAAAGCAGCCTTTGACTGATACTTGGCTGAACTGGATATATCCAATTTCCTGCTCTATAGCTGTGTTTTACAAACGTGCATGCATAAGAACTGGACAGTATGTTATGATGTTGCTGGGTTTACCAGATGTTTTGACGTGGATACCTGAATACTTGATCAGACCCTACTTGAGGGATGGAGAATCATTCTCACATCTAGAGCTTGGTTTATTGAGCCCTAAACCAGTGCAAAAAAATGTGTCACTAGACTGATGAAACTGTGACAGTCAATGTGTAATATCCTCTAGTATTAACACAAAGTATGTTATGATAGTGAAGAGCTGCGAGTACTAGGTTCAGCGTAGTCAAGTACAAAACCCTAGCTCTAGCAGGTCACAAGTAACCTGACAACTAATATCACAACCTTCTCATCACAGTTCTTGTTTTCTTCGCTGGGTAACTTCCACTGTGGTTTCCTGGTGGCTTTCAGAGCCATCTCAGCTCAAAGAGTTCTTCTGGAAGTTCTCCTTTTTTTCCCTGTGGCTCAGCAGCAGCTCCTAGTTCACTGCCTTTTCCATATAAATACCGGTTACTCAAAGCCAGTGGTGGGAAGAATGAGCAGCAGCTGAAGAACTGCATCTGAGACAAGCACAGTTAGAGAAAGAGAAGGCTGCATCACCTGTGCATTTCTTGGAGTACCCTCCAGCCCTGCTGGCCAAAACCACCTTGAGTGTAGCAGGAGCCACAGCAGAGTTGGGGAAACTTCTCCCACAAGAGTTAATCCGTCATGGAGCCCTTGTAACTTTTAAATGCGTTTTAAAATTGCTTAGCTTTGGAGGAAGTTCCAACCTAGCTTATAGCAGCTCTGTCACTCGTTTCTGCGGATCAGGATTTCACTCTTGATGCTTGTCTGGTCTTTCAGGTTTGCAGCTGAGTCAGTGTAAAAGATCATCTTTTGCTCTGGGCGAAACCAGCAGTTTGTCACTGTGGTTTCTGCATGTAGCAGAGGGCCAAATTCTGCATAGATTGCTCTGGCAAAAGGTCCTATGGGTGACAAGCAGGCAGTATGTCTAAGGCAAGCATGATTTGATCCTTCATGCTTTTAAAAAATTGCATGATTGTCTTAATTGTCCTGGTTAAGCATTCCAGATCAACTCCAGCTATTGCTGTTGAGCTTTTGGATGATGTTGGCGTTTTCTGCTTGAAACGTTTCTCAGACTTGGAACATAATGGTGAAAAGAAACATAGAAACACTTTTTAATCAACCATTTAAAATCTTTGTGTGGGGGAGCCCCTTGTTAGAAACTGAAGGAGAGGGATTTCTACTGTTGTGGCTACTGGTTTACTTTCCTGTTCCAAGGGAAGAGAGTGCTAGGGGTGGGCAGCAGCTTCAAAAGATTTAAGAAAACACAGTGCATAAGGAAAATGTCATTTGTTTTGGCCCAATCAAAATGTCACTCTGACCAACTATGAATAATTTCCTGGCAGCTGTTATGTGTGGAGGCCTGCAATTAATGCAATCTATGCAATTGTTTGTGTTAATCACTTCTGTAGTCATTCACTTTGAAGCATATTTGATGTTTATATCCCTGGAATTTCAGTTCTGCACTTCACGTTGTGCTTGTCAAACACACCTCAGACAATTTGTGGCATAGTACAACTAAATAGGAAGCATGATTTCTTTTTAATTTTTACTTGGATTTAAGCAGAGGTGAGCATTTGTAAATAATAATTGCAATTATTCCCTTTGTTATAATTAAACAATGAGGCATACCAGAAGTACGGTAATCATCAGATAATCATATCCCTTGTATAATTACCACGTACAGGGTACATCCAAGTATTTCTAAGCCTCAGAGTGTTATTATCTTATGATAACTGCACCCGGTTGGTTGCCCAATTTTCAATGTAAAATGGAATTATTTTTATTAAAATGAACAAGAGAGGGCAAAGCTTTTTCAGTGGTAGAGGGAACAAAGCAGGTAGTTTGCAGAGCTGAGCAGGTGCGTGGTTTGAGTAACTTGTGCACTCCTTGGCGCTGGCTGCAGTGCTGCTGGTCCTGCCCACTGGCCGCTGTGGGGAGAGCTCGGACCTTCGCACTGCATCCCGGCTACAGCTCACTGGGAACAGGAGTGTCTCTGCAGAAAGAGAGGGATGCGTTTCGACCACAATAATTTCCCTCTGCCCAATCAGTTCTAATTGTAGCTGAAGTACTAAAGTAGAGAGTTATACGGAGGCAGGCAGACACTTGTGGGTATGCAAACGACTGTCTCTGTAGCAGTGAGGGTGTGTTTGTGCAGGAGGAGGGGAAAAGCGAGCCTGTTCATTACCATATGTCTGTAGCCACCCAATGGCAACACAAGAGCCGCTATTGCAGATGCGAGGAGCAGTTTGTGTTGCCCGTATTCCTTCCCCAGGAATGACCCCAGGAATGACCAGCAGGGAGACACCTCTCTAGGGGCAATTAGTGAACACTTTGCCATTCAGATGATCATCTGCCCACCCCATTCAAGTCTGGTTTATGCTCCTCAGCCTTTTGTGTTTTTAGAAGTCCCCCCTTCCACTCCCCTGGTAGCTGTAAATGTGAAGAGGAGGGTCAGTGTCTCCCTCCCTGTTATTAAAGGGATTTAATGCTGGAAAGGGGCAGGGAGAGGAGGGAGAGAGGCACCGAGATGGGTTCCGGGCTGCCCTGCTTGTATAATAACACTGCTGCTTTCTGTCCATCCCCATCAGTGTAACAATGACTACGTGCCCGTGTGCGGCTCCAATGGTGACACCTACCAGAATGAATGCTACTTGAAACAGGCTGCCTGCAAGCAGCAGAGCGAAATCCTCCTAGTATCCGAAGGATCATGTGCAACTGGTACGTATAATGCAATCCAGCCTGCCTGTGGACCTTGACATGCCCCTGCATCAGATAACCTGTGGTCGGCAATAGCCGTTGGAATCGCTGCTTTGAATTCATTGCAGATTCTTTGCAGTCTTAGGCATGAGAAGTTGTTGCCATCCTTCTCTTTTCAAGTAACTAACTACTATAGGGTCAGAGTATGATGCAGTGTATACCCTTGACACTATTTTGAAGAGTACAGCGCAGAAGTCAATTTCTTATTTTAATATGTATCTTGTGCTCCCAATCATCCTCTGTGCTGCGGACACTTCTGAACTGTTACGACAAGTAACTGGAAGCAGATTAAATGAGCAGATGTCTGATAAATGGGCATCTGGATTACCACAAACCTCTCCATAATCTAGACAGAAAGAACTGGAGTGTTATTGCCTGCAATCCAGTTTCTTAGGTTTTTACTTATGTTTATAGCACCAGATTCCCAGCTGATGTGATGCAACAGACCACTGGTTGTAATAAGCCCTGCCAGTTTATACCAGCTGAGGATCTGGCCCAAAACACATTTACCAAACAAGTTTGTGGAACAAGGTTTTTTTTCTAGAGTTGTTGGAGGAATTCATTAAAGAGTGTATGTGAAAACTGGCTGGCACTTGGGACATCTTTGCTTAACTCAGAGCAACATGAGCTAATTGTATCTCTGCTTTTATCAAACAGCTAAAAAGATGAATGAGCAAAATCAATCAGGAAAACTGAGGTGTTTATATCCAGGAGTTCTTGATACTTTTCTTATGTGTTTGGTGTCTGTTAGAGGTGGGCACTGAAGTTAACTTGAAAAGTGCAGGAGTAGTTAGTCTTTGTTCTTGTGGGTGATTTTTAGCTTAAAGTCCATTTTTTTTCTTGGCTGAGGATAAAGAAGTCAATAAAAATACATTAGACAAACGTTTTGCAGTGCTATAATTTTGTGCTTCATACACGTGAGAGAAAATAAACTTTCCTCTGGAAATGCTGTTCTTCTCTGAAGCTCTTACCCGGCAATTTTCAAGAGCATAAAAAAAATATGCTGCAATTTTTCTGTCTATAAATTGGTATTAAAAGAAGCTCAGGCTGTTTATTGTAGCATAGGATTTGTTCAACTTAGTAAATTCTCACAGCACAGCAACTGGTCTTTTCTTTGGTTTGAACTTCTTGATTAAAGGGATAATTTTAGTGCGTTGCTGCCTCTTTTCTTAAACTTACTTGCCTACTGGCAAAGGCCACGTTGGATATATTCTCTCTGAAGCTCATGGTAGATTTCAGAAAAAGGAGAGGGGAAAAAAAAGAGGGTCTCCCCTGAGTCTTGATCATTTGGCCTCTTTTTCCTCTTCCCAAGGAGGAGGCTCAGTGGAGAAGGCAGCAGCCAGGTACCTCGGGTTTGTCCCATGGGCAGAGACCTAGGCTGCTGGAGGTCTGGCAGCAAGCCACCTTCCTGGCCATGACAGGCAGTGATCTGGGTGGGCATCAAAGAGTTAGGGGCAGGAGAAGAGACAAGAGATCCTTTTCCTCCAAAGTGCCATAGAATATGGAAGTTCGTTGTAGGTGGAAGGTGATAACAGGCATTAATTTCCTTCTCTGTGCCAGGGAGACCTGGCATACCTGGAAAAACCATGCTTCCCAGAGCTATGAGGGCATTGTAATGCAGACACCTTTAATTCCCTAGTAGCTCATTTGGGAAATAGCTCCAGGACAGAAGATCACATCAGGACAACACTGGAAATGGTCACTGGGAAAACACCGTCATTTTCTGTTACCTTTTTCAGCTCCCTTTTGCATTTGTCCCATGCAGTCTTGCTGTGTAAATCTACCATTTTAAGTCATTCTTATGTCAGTTTTATTTAAATAAAGGTTTTCCTTTGTTTAACTTTGAGCAATGTTGCCGTATACAAGCCAGTTCAAATCCACGAGACCTTGCTGTCAGTAAATTAGATCTAAGAGTTCATAGGGTAATTGGATCCCAAAGCAGCCTTTCCAAACTCTTTCTAGTAGTCTTGATGCTGATAAATAGAAAACCCCTTCACTAAGGGGGTGGATGGGATGACAGCCTCCCTCTCTCCCTTCTCTGAAAAAGTAACTTCTCTTATGGATTATTTTTGGTAACCCTGTGCGTGTGTGCATTTCTGTGTTTTGCCTTGCTTGGAAAGTTCTACAATGAAGCTCCAAGCTTGGCAATTTCACAATGTTGCACTTTCTAAATCTGTGACTCCTGTGAGTCCAGTCAACAAAACATCGAGCAGGGGAAAAATAAAAATAAAGCATTCCATTTTGAAATTCAGCAACAACCTCAAGAAAAATGGCATTTTACTCATTTATCTAAGGACTCGGAGTAATAATAATTTCATTGGTTTATTCTGACTAGTTATGATCTGATGAGATGTCACTGTTTTGTAATGATAATTACATGATTTTCCAGTTGATCTGGGCTCAAACAAATGGGTTTAAAAAACGCTTTGGTAAGGGTTTAGTAGTGGCCAAGCAAAGCAACTTTGCCCAACTGATGGGAGCCAAGCTTTATCAGTCTAAGTACAACAAAGCAAGGCAGGAGATTATGAGAACATAGCAGCACTCCAGGGCTTGTTATTGTAGTCGCATACAGAGACTTTAAAGAAAAAGAGTTGAGACATGAAAAAGATGGCTTGAGTGAACTACATTCAGATTAGATCTCTATAATTTACCCAGAGAGGACATCAAACGTAAGGTACACTGTAATACACTTAACAGTCTTACTTTGCGTGGTTGCAGGACGTACTGTAGCACATGAATATAAATTTCTTTCTGTTCTTTTCTCAGATGCTGGCTCAGGATCTGGGGACGGAGGTAAGAATCAACTTTTAATATCTCTGTGCTTATGTGTACACACACTGTCTTTCACAATTTCAGATTGTCAGTGGATATGCTTTGCAGTTTTGTTGTTACACTACACATTGTGTTTTGTTTAGCTTTTTCTCTAAAAAAGTGACATTTTGCATTTTAGTCAAGCTGGAACCTAATAATGACGTGCTGTTTTCTAGGGAAATTCAAAAAGCTGTGTTACTTCTAATAGGACTTGGAATTACTCACAGGTTTTGCTAGGAGCTCTATCTCCATCTACTGTTACAGTTGCACTCATTTGTTTTATGTTTAGAGTGATATTTATTTTGTTCTTAAAACAAAATAACGAACCAAACCCTTTGCTTCTCCTTACCAAAGGATTCAAGCCAATTATTTTGTGGTAATGCAGAGCATTCTTTCAAAGATATGAAGAAATGTCATAGTGAAAGAATAATGTGTTTTTATAAAAAACAGCAGCAGCAAAAATGAGTACCAAATTGGTCCAAACCCTTTGCTGCAAACAAGGGATACTGTAAAATGTAGGAAAACTTGCATTTCACATGGAGGTTCGTGGTTTGGGGTTTTTTTTTTGTTATTTCTTAGGTGCAGTCACTTAAGAGTTTGCTCATTTAACACTGGTACTAAGGTTTGTGATTAATACTTCTTGGAAGTATAAGTATTACATCTAGGTACTATCCTGCCTTAATGCAGGGAATGTGGCTTTTGGGAGATACTGGCATGGTGGGGCTTGGTGGCTCAGTCTTCTCTGAGGACTGGGAGGACCTGGGCTAGGTTGGATGTCTATAGGAAGTTGTCCTTAAGTGTCACCCTCATTTCTGTCCATGCCCCCTGAGTAACCTCTAGGAGCCTGAGGGAAGGGTAAGGGCAAGGTCAGCATCAGACTGGGATGCTGCTGGGCTCCTCCAGCTGGGGCAGCCACCAGAAGCAGAGCTAGCTTTCTGCATAGGATGCAGACAGCAGATCTGGGCTCTCACCCAGTTTTATAGCTGGTCCTGGCTGGATTGAGGCTTTTTTCAAATACAAATCTGTTATTTGGCAAAATACCACTTAGTCCTTGTGTATTTTTGGTAACCAGAATATGAAAGAGTGCAACATGTAGGTAAGATATTATTTTTGCCTGTGAAGTAGTCAACGTGAGCATGAGGCACTTGTAAGGGACCTAATTTTCTGATACTGGACTCAGGCTGACTTCTGGAAATCAAGACACTTCAACATGCTTCAAATCTGGCTCTTCCCAAAAGCCCCACCCTAAAATATTGCTATTCATTTTCAAAAGTTTTCTCCAGATTTTCCTAATGTGTCCTTGAAATTGTCTTTTCAAACTGTTACACCAAAGAAATTCCTTATTTGTGCCCAACAGAAATCTACAATTTATTTTATATTTATGGTTGAATTTTCATGCATATGGTCATTAAATCAGTTTTCAAATGAAGTCTTGCAAAATTCATCATGTGTGTACCAGGGAAAACAGATAAGATTTTCAGGTTTTTTTATAACTGGGGAGGAGGGAGGAAAATGGCCACTTTCTAAAAGTAATGAGTTCTGTACTTAAAAAGCATAGGAATTTAAAAGCATGATTTCCAAACATTTTCATTTTAAAAACTAAGGTTGACAAAAGATGAGCAGGACAGAACCTTCGGGACTGACTGGGCAGGTAGCGAGGTGCAGATTTTTGAGGGAGACAAAACCAAGTTGGTGCATGTGTTTAAAGGTCTACAAAGCTGCCTTATATTAGTCAAGATTTAGTTGGCAGCTATGGCTGTTTTTAAAGTACAGAAGTATATTTATGTGCCCTAAGAAGCTAAATCCAGCCAAGTAAATGTTGTCACTACATCACTCTCTACTAGACATGGTCTTGTTGTAAAAGCTGTAATTAATTTTGAATATCATCACAGTAAGTCTTGTAAAATCCACTCTAACAATCATGAGTGGGATGTTTTTCTACCAGGAGCCTGAGGTCTTAGGCAATCTTGTGTGTTTTCTGTTTCTGTGAAAATCTTCCTTCCTTAATGCTTCTTCAGGCAGTGTTGGTTAACAAATTGCTAACCAATGCAGCATCATTTTTTGCAAAACTACAGCTATGAGGACCCTCACAGCTGGCCTTCCCTATGCCTAAATCAACAGAATGGGGCTGTGCTGGGTGCTGTGGATGTCAAGTGTGCTGGATATATATGCAGTGAGGTACCAGAGATATCTCGGACACTGGGAGCCCTTAGGAGCAGCCATTCTCTTGCTGATTTGTCCTGTTTATTGTTGCTGTCCCAGTGCTGGTAGGATACAGGCAAGCGCAACACTTCAGCATCGCTGTTTGTTCTATGTTGCATCTATATATCTTGTGTTTTTCAGAGCTGGCAGACTTTCTGGCAAGGTTCAGGTATGTGCTACTGTTGCAATCTGGCTTTGGGAGGTTCTTTGCAGGTAGAGTGACCCAGGCTGGGAGGTCTGGATACTACTTTGGACTTAGGCAGGCTAAGCACCCACTTCAGGCATGGTTGAATAGGAGGCTTAGTCTGTAAAGACTTTTCAAAAATGGAAAGGGTGGATGGACTTCTACTTGAAGGCACCTGCATGGGCCGATCCTTCAGTCTGAATCAAAGGTACACTTACAGCTTCTTAACGGAGCCCCTCCCTATTATTCTCATGTGTTCCTTAAGTGATTTTGTATATAATTCCACAAGCTGTGAGATGAGGAAACCAGCTTTTCAGCAGAGTTAAACCTCATTGGATTTCTGGTCTGGATTGGGTTTCTTTGGTTGGGTTTCTTTAATCTGATAAGGTACACATCCAGTAGATAATTAATTCTAATTGTGAACTAGCAGAGGCCATCATGTTTTTCTGGTTCTTGGAACACAGCACATTTCCTGCATAGGTGATTTCCCCTATGACCAATAGCAATTCAGCTTCTCCCTCAGTGGAGCTCTTGTTGTGTGAAATTATAACTGGTTGATGCTTCAGAAATTGCTGGTGGGGAATTGGTGCAATGAACAGTCGTACACAAACAACACCATGTGGTCATGCAAGCCTTCTTTTCTCAGGGAACTGGACAGAGCAGACACTGTTTAGCCTGCCATGTTCCCCTTCCATGTGTTCCTATCTAGGTGTGCAGAGAAGTCTTTCAATTTATTATCTAGAATTTGGGGGTTTCTGCTTTACTGTCAGGGATGGTGGTTCCAGCTTTTTAGCATGTTAATGATCTTGAGGGCTTCCAAGAGGTGATTTAATCCTCTTTTATGCAGCAGTAGCGTACAGAAGTCCCCTTATTTCATAGAATCGTAGAATAACCAGGTTGGAAGAGACCCACCGGATCATCGAGTCCAACTATTCCTATCATAGCCTAAACCATGTCCCTTAGCACCTCGTCCACCCATGCCTTAAACACCTCCAGGGAAGGTGACTCAACCACCTCCCTGGGTAGCCTGTTCCAGTGCCCAATGAGCCTTTCTGTGAAGAATTTTTTCCTAATGTCCAGCCTAAATCTCCCCTGGGGGAGCTTGAGGCCATTCCCTCTCGTCCTGTCCCCTGTCACTTGAGAGAAGAAGCCAGCACTCTCCTCTCTACAACCTCCTTTCAGGTAGTTACAGAGAGCAATGAGGTCTCCTCTCAGCCTCCTCTTCTCCAGGCTGAACAACCCCAGCTCTTTCAGCCGCTCCTCATAAGGCCTGTTCTCTAGCCCCTTCACCAGCTTTGTTGCTCTTCTCTGGACTCGCTCCAGAGCCTCAACATCCTTCTTGTGGTGAGGAGCCCAGAACTAAACACAGAATTCAAGGAGCAGTCTCACCAGTGTCGAGTACAGAGGGAGAATAACCTCCCTGGACCTGCTGGTCACGCCGTTTCTGATACAAGCCAAGATGCCATTGGCCTTCTTGGCCACCTGGGCACACTGCTGGCTCATGTTCAGTCTGCTGTCAACCAACACCCCCAGGTCCTTCTCCTGGCAGCTTTCTAGACTGACTTCTCCTAGTCTGTAACACTGCGTAGGGTTGTTGTGCCCCAAGTGCAGGACCCAGCATTTGGCCTTGTTAAACCTCATCCCACTGGTCCCAGCCTAGCGGTCTAGCCTGTTCAGATCCCTTTGCAGAGCCTCCCTACCCTCCAGCAGATTGACACTTCCACCCAGCTTAGTGTCGTCTGCAAACTTGTTAAGGGTGCACTCGATGCCTTCATCCAGGTCATTGATAAAGACATTGATCAGGGCTGGACCCAGCACTGAGCCCTGGGGAACCCCACTTGTAACTGGCCTCCAGCTGGATTTAACTCCATTTCCCACCACTCTCTGGGCCCGGCCAGCCAACCAGTTTTCCACCCAGGAGAGTGTGCGCCCGTCCAGGCCAGAGGCTGACAGTTTCCGTAGCAGAATGCTGTGAGAAACTGTGTCAAAAAGCCTTTACTGAGGTCCAGGAAGACCACATCCACAGCCTTTCCCATGTCCAGCAGCCGAGTCACTTTGTCATAGAAGGCAATCAGGTTAGTTTGGCAAGACCTGCCTTTTGTGAACCCATGTTGACTGGGCCTGATCACCCGGTTCTCTTGCATGTGCTTCATGATCACACTCAAGATCACCTGTTCCATGACTTTCCCTGGCACTGAGGTCAGACTGACAGACCTGTAGTTCCCTGGATCCTCCCTGCGACCCTTCTTGTAGATGGGCACAACATCAGCCTCCAGTCCAGTGGAACTTCCCCAGTCTTCCAGGACTGTTGGAAGATGATGGAAAGGGGTTTGGCGAGCACATCCTCCAGCTCCTTCAGTACCCTCAGGTGAATCCTGTCCGGACCCATAGACTTGTGGGTGTCTAGTCGGGAAAGTAAAGTAATGGGAGAATCTTAATCTTATTTGATTACTGAGCCTCCAGCAT
This sequence comes from Clamator glandarius, assembly GCA_033459285.1. Lineage (NCBI taxonomy): Eukaryota > Metazoa > Chordata > Aves > Cuculiformes > Cuculidae > Clamator > Clamator glandarius. Next base: position 1,832,711 of record JAUNZM010000032.1, read on the forward strand.
GCATTTCTGGGGATATCCAGTAAATGGGTAAGAACAGTAGGTGTTCAGGTTTCTTACTTCAGAAGAGATTTTTCCCTGTAAATGAAGACTAAAAATGCAGAATCAAGAGCCGTTTCTGTTTTGATTGCAGAAGCTGGGAGTATGGTGTGGAATTATTTAAAAACCCATATCCCAGAAAGATACTAATCAATGGCAGAAAGAATGAATGTGAAAGAGTTTATACAGAGAGTAATTTAAAGAGATTCCATTCATTTTCATCTAAGCCGTTCTCTAGACAACTGGGGTTTTTTTAGAACCCAATGATTCATGTTTTAGTCTTGAGCAGCTTCTTAATGAATTCTTGCTCGTTTCCTAGCTTCCTTCAAACAGCGACAAACTCAAGATGCAGTATTTCATTATAGCTCTTAATGTGCTAAGAACATCTCTCCTTGGTTTCATTTTTACACTGAACACTTCTTTCCTCTTCCTGTGTTATCTGTATTCTTAGCTCTGTTGATTGGCTTGCATTCATCATGCAGTGGATTTACTGTGAGTGACTATGGCACTAGGTGTTTCTGTGATTCCCAGCAAGGCAGTGCATAAGTGTCTACACTGAATTAGTTTCAGAGCCTCCTTCAATTTCCCTTCAAGTCCTCCTGACTTCAGTGGGAATTGTATGGGCCTCCTGAGTACATAGATCTTATCCTAGTTTTATTTTTATGTTAATTCTTTATGATCTAGACTACATCAGAATTAAGAAAAACAAGTCATAATTCATCAATACCATCATCATCATCATCACCATTTATTTTACAGTACCATCTAGAGGTGCTAATTATAAGATTAGGACTCCAGTGAGGAACACCCTGATACTGGGTACACCCTGAAGCACCTCTTCACAGTGAGGGAGAGAATAAAATCTGTAAAGCAGAGTCTGGATATCCAAGTGGGGCAAAGACTGGAAGTTGCATCACAGTTCATTGGCTGAATTGGGAATAACACATGCCACTTTGTAGCTATGTCTTTTGAGCTACACCGCTTATCAACAGACCTCTATGTAATCCAGAAAGAATTAGAGATTATATTGTTCTTAAAGTTTTTCATAATTTGCCAGTGGTAGACACACCTGGAAATCAACAACATTGCCAACCATCTTCCCCCCTCCCCTGTTTCTCTTTCTTTTTGCTGTGTATTTTAAGGATGAGAATGGCTTGTTTGTTTGTTCTTTCAGTTTATCCCTTCAGTTTTATCCAGAAAAATCGAAGTCCTGCAGTTCTTTGCTGGTGCCAACATGTAGATTTAATGATAGATTTAGAATTCTGCTCTGCCTTTCCTGTTGGCTTCGAGATGTGTGAGTAAACACATACATATTATAAATTTGTATGGAGCAGCAGTCGTTTTCAAACACTAACCCGGAGAAAACAGGGAGAAAAAAATTTAACACTTTGAAGCCTAAATTATTTTTTAAGGCAAACTGTAATGCAACACATCTGTCTTTTTTCTTTAATCAACAAGCAAATGCCTACTTTGACCCATTCGCATTTGTGCTTGTCTCCATGCTGGTTTTGTCTGACTAACTTGAATTCGGCAGTTCTGCTTCTTTTCCACCGATTTCCTTTTCTGCTTTATTAGAAAGTTGATTGATGGACAAGGCTATGCAGAACACAATGAATATTGCTGTAAACAGTGTCCTAGTAATAACACTTGAGCCAAAATACACTGTAAAACCTTGAGTGTATATTGGTTTGAATGAAGCAGAGTATAAAATGCAGTGCTGCTAAACACACAAATACAAACATATTCTTAATATATGGGAGAATACTGGGAGTATTCGATTTTAACCTCTGAGAGAAAGGAAATTAATATTTTGAGCTAGAGATCATGTTCTTTCTTTGCCTGGGTGTAACAGGTGATATACAAGCTTCTGTCATGTGAATTTAGCATATCTCCTGACTCCACGTGCTTTCATCAATTGCAATAAGGCAGTAGGAAAGCTTCTTATATTCTAATTTCATTTGGGAGGTATAATCTAAAGCAGCATCAGAAGATACAGAATCGACTATAAGCAATGTGCACTGACTGAGTAAATACTTCTGGAGGGAATATGTAAACCTTAAATGATTGACCTGACTGTGGATGGTCAAATATATGTCTCCTTTGTTAAACAGGTTTTTTACCTTGTTAACCTCAGCATGGCACTGAGCCCGAACCAATAAGCTCTTTGAAAGGCTGGGTTTATTAGCTCAGGCTCTTCACTGGCCTAACGTGATTACATGACTTCTAGTTCAGGGCTGGTGCATGTATGACCAATATAAGACTTAAGTCGGGAAAAAGCAGTTGATGTCTCTTCATGGCCTTTTAAAAATTAGGAAAGGATGAAGTTCCTGTGTTTTTGCTGGCTGAGTGAGAAGCACTTGGACATTTGCAAGTGCTGAATTCTTAGGCCCCCACCACAGGCATTTTGTGCTGGGTAGGAAGCTTTAGCAGTTTTGGAAATCCTAGGAAGGTGTGGGAATGACAGGAATACCAACATTTGGATTTCTCTCAGGCTGTCATTTGAGCTAGATACTGAGCAAATCGACCCTGCCTGTCTGAGATGCTCCAGCAAATCCCCACAGCTTCTGTGGACTTGAAGCTCTCCAGGGTTATATATTAAGTACCAGTTTGGGAGATACTAGTTTTGGATTTAGTTGTTTGAGTTCTGCCTATATTTTGCTTGTTCCTTCTTCTGCTTCTGAAGTTAGAATGCCAGAATCCCATGAAAAGTGATGTGTACTTGATTTGTTATTAGTGAGCCAAAGTCACTGCTGTATTCCTGGTGTGAATGCAGAGCTCCCCTCGAGCAGACTATCAATGTTAAGAAATAGCATGGGAAAGATTTGACCCATAGTGAGAGATTTGTGGCCCATTTTCAGCCATCCATGCAAAACGCAAGAAAATAAATGGAAGATGCCATAAAGATCCACAGACTTTTGTAGGTGAGAAGTAGGAATGACATCCATTCATGGCCTCTTTCCTAAATTAACCAGTCTTTTATGGTTTTTAGCACTTACTTTTAAGTAGTTCAGAGCTACACAAGTAGACTGTGAATGGAATATGCTCACCTACATCAAAAAAAGTACTGGAGATGCTCTGATTTTGCTTTAAAAAATATTGTGTCCCCACATCAAAATGGAACAAAAAAAAAATTCCAAAATATGCTGTCTAATCATGTGCGGTCTGTGAATCCACAAATAACGTAGTTATCAAACCAGCTAGCAAATCCTGTGATACTCTAGCAAACAGATTAAAGGGGGCATCATCACAAATACTCATTTATTGGTCTGTTATTGTAAACACAGCAAAAGAGAGACATAGTGGACTGAATTTGTCTACTACATCTCTCTAAACCTGGATTAATTTTCCCTGTGACAACTGTGGAGTCACTGGAGATTAGCAATGATGCCAGTGAAAGACAAATCGAGCCCACCATTTCACTTTCCTCTGCAGTGAACTGATCTCTGCAAACGCTTCTCAAGCTTTCAAGTGGCTCTATCACACTTACTGTGAACACTTCACTATATAGGGTAAGAGCATATGTTCAAGCACATGCTTAATTTTTATCACATGCTTAAATGCTATTGACTGTAAAGTTTTCTTCTGAACATGGATGCCTTACATTAGTGGGGCCTGAGGCAGTCTTGCAGTGGCCAGAACTTCTTCAGGTCCTTGTGCATCTCTTAGTTATATATTCTGTGGTTTAGTGATTGAAGAAGCTGATTCACTATGCACATGCTTTGAACTGGTTTTGGTGTGTCACAGGATTTTGTTAGATGCTGTCATGAGATCTTAAAAAGAACTAATAGGATGAAAACTGCCAAGTCTCTCTCAAGGTTCATGTACTTGCTTTTCTTTAACTCTTACATTTCAGATCTCGGATGCATCTAGCAAATGTAATATATTCTGCATTGGATGTTTAAATTCCCTTTTGTCTAAGAGGCTTTCTTTCCTTTCAGAGATCAGGAAATAAAACTACTGCTGTCTTTGAAATCAGTGCTAATTTATCTTCAAGAAGGGCATGACTGATTCCAGGATGCTTAGCAAACTGGATATCGCCACCTACTCTATGTAAATGCAAATAGAGGACAAGTTTAATGAGTGTGGTGCAAACCCAGAAAGCCAGAACAATTCATAATCAAATCCAGACAAGTTAAAATTTTACAGTACAGTGCTACCAGTACTTAAGATGTTATCACAAGTCTTTCAGCCCAGGTTTTTAAATAGAGGATGCTTAGGTTTTCACTTAAAACATAAAATGTGTTTAATCCTTGTGGCTCAGGAGAATACTTGAATAGAAACCCAGAATGGTCCACAATAGCGAGAACACCAAACTGAATTTTGAAAATATCATGGAAGAAGAGGTCAGAATTCTTCCATGATACTTCACATGATGATTTTAATGCCTTGGACTTCTTGATGTCGTTTGTTCTAGCTGCATGGGAGTTAGATAATGATGGCATCTATTTAAACCCCTTAGAAACACAGCTACTGAAGCAGGACCCTTTTTACCTCAGCAGCTCCAAATATCTTGCAGGCAGGAGTATAAAGAGATCTAGTTAAGGGGTTTTAATGTTGGTTTTCGACAAGTTAGAATACGGGAAAGTTCTAACGGTCTGAGAGGATGTAGGGGTATGGGTATTGAAAAGGATAAGGGAAAAAAATCAAGTATTTATAACCCTGTCAATCTGACATTGATTGAGGTAAAGCAGGACATGTAGCCTCGGACCAGCTTAATAAAGAAATAAATGAGAACTACTGCTGAGCCATATGGGCTGATATAATAGATTTTGTCAACTAATTGAAATGTTATTTATGAAGCTATAAGTTTGCTTGATAAAGACAACAATATTGATGTAGCGTATGTGGATGTCAGTGAAGTATTTGGCATGCCACTACATGACACTATGATTAAAGAGTAAGAATCATGCATAATTAGCATGGCACACAAGTAGTGGAGTAAGAACTGCTTTTCACAATGTAATTCTAAGTGGATTTATCATTATTAGATGGACAGCATAGGAATCAGCATCATGCTGTTTATTTTGTTGTTTGTTTTACCAGTGACCTAGGTGGGCACATACTTTCCTCATTGATCAAGTTCTCAGCAGGTACAACTGAGGAAGTTAGAAATGAACAGTTCACTGGTGCAACCCATTCGGATTTACTTGGGACATGGGTTTGAGATGTGGTGAAATGTAAATGCACAATCATAAAACAAAGATGGGAAACTGGAGGAGTGAGGTGGGGAAACCCTTCTGGAAACAGTGACGCTGCAAAGAAAGCTGGAGCCTTGGTAGTTGCTGAGCTTGTTGCAAGAGTCTTCAGTGAACGCAGTGGGTTAAAGGGCTGCCATTATCCTAGAGACTCTTAAGCAGGGATAAGGGTGTTAAATTATGTCCACCTGTAGTGGAGGTGGTGCCTGCAGCTCCAGAGAAGCAGGGGAGAAGGCTGTGCACAGCCAAGGGCAGTGGCTGGCAAGCAAGCTTTGCCGTGAAAGCTTCAATGCCATTATCTTTACCAAGGGAAAGGGATGTGTAGGTCACGGTTATGTGGGATTCTGCATCACTTGAGGTTTTGACACTTAGATGTCCAGATGGCTCTGCTCAAACATGGACAAATTTGAAAGTCTGTGGCTTCTGTTGCATGGGAGGTCACACAGATGCTCAGTGGACCCTTGATTCTAGGTACCGTGAACTAGTTTACATATGAAACAAGCTGAGTTTAGCCTATTTTGTTCAGCAAGATTTCTGTGTTAAGCAGTCTGGAAAGAGATTGATTATGTGGATATGTTTGCTCATTTTGAAATCCACACAAGTGTTTTTCTCTCTGCCCTCTCCCATCACATTGTGTACATTTACATATTCAGGTAATGGAAGAGATGTAGACTTTAGAGGCAAGTGGAAAACCTTATGCATAATGCTCTGCTAATTGCTCTGTATTTAAAAATAGGCCACACTACACTGCATTTCATCCGAAGACAGCTTTATGATGTCTGGCACTGGATGACTTCAGCAGCTCCCTCTCTCATTGGAGTCGTGAGGGCTCCCTTTGGGCTTCTCTCTGTCCTGCAGGGCTGCTCTGATTCTCAGTGTCATTAATGGTATACTCCCAGCTGCTGCTTGGAGGGAGTCCTGAGGAGGAGAAGGATCACAAGCTATCTCTGGAGAATCTGTCCAGGATCCTTCCCATTTTTCCTGGTGAAGGGGGGTGAGACCAGAGGAGAGGATTGCACCCCAAGACTTATGAAGTTGTAACCCTTTTTGATCACGATTAAATATAATTTGATTTTTATCTGTTATTACAAAGAGCCTCCCTGGCTTTGATGTGTTAGTTTATGTGGTGGTCTTCAGAGATGAGAGAGAAGATATGAGAATAGTCTCTAATTGCTTAGGCTCCTGCAGGTTGTCCACGAGATTCAGAAAGAGAGACATCTTCATCTTTGTTATAATAGAGCCTTGGTAAACAAGTAACTTATTCTTTTGTATAGTACCTGAGACTTTCATCAAAAGAGGAGGGAGCCAGTTATATGAATCACAAGGCCAGTGCAGGACAAGTCTATGCTGTAATTCATTTAGACAAATGTTGAAGTAAATTGATAGACTCCCGTTTGTTTAGATTAGTGGCCTTTTGAAAAATTACTTGTCCTGTGTGTACAATTTTTCAATCTGTTTACATCTAATTAGCTGTTCAGATTGGCTAAAATTAAGTGATGTCACTTGTAATGCATTCAGAGGTGAAGGTATGATAAAATAGGCTCTTTTATAATCTCTTTAGCAAGTGGCTTGGAGTACTGGCACAGTGTGAACTTGAGGGCATATGGATGATCAGACTGTAAAGTACAATCAAACTTAACCTAGCTGCAATCTCACAAAAGTGGTGAATAGTCTATAGCATCTCTCTTGTACTGACTCAAAGAGGGACAAAATTTTTCCATCATCCTCTCCCATGACTCCTTTTCGTAGATTTGCCTGGCTGGCTGGAGCATGGTGTTGGGGTGCCTGCCCCTGAACACTGGCATCTTTACCTGTTTCACTGTTGATTATTGCAGGCTAGATATTCCTCCCTGGAGATAAGTCATTTGAACAGCTTGAAATCTAAAAACTGACTGCTGCAATGTCAGGTTTCTAATTCTGCTGCTCAGCTGACAGCTCTGGAAAGCCCCTATCAAAGGCAGAAAATAAAACACTTCAGCGGACTTTGTTCTGCCATCATATGGCCCCAATTCTGGTTTACTGCTGCAAAGCCTATCAGCTTTCACATGTTTCTCACCAAAAATTTTGCTATTAATACATAAGCTTCTTGGTAATTAAACTGTGCTTATTGCTGCATCAGTGCCTTTAGACAGTGACCAACAAGCAGCACCCTCTCTACAGCAAGAGCAGTTTAGTTCTCATACTTAGTCATGGACGTACCTAAGGAGATTTTGTCACAGGTTTTCTCAAATGTTTTAAAAAATCTTTGTTCAACAGCGCTGTCCCTCTTAGCTTGCCTCTTGAACCCAAAGCATGTGATGTTGTGGAGTATAAGCAGATTCCCCTGCCCCATTCGTGTGAGGAGCTTCAGAGGGGCCAGAGCCACCCTCCTTTGTGTCCCGTGTTTCTTCCTATGACCTGATGTGCCAGGATCAGTGGTGATGCATGTACCTGAGTATATCTATGTGCTGGAAATGACAGCTCAGCTCAGTGGCTCATGACTTCAGGGGCAGGATCCTGCTGTTCACTTGGGTGCCACAGAAGCAGCAGAAGGGAGCCTTTAATAGCCAGCAGGAGGATGGCCTTGTGAAGGCTTTTCAGGCAGCACTGGAGAGGCTCAGCAGGCAGCTTGGTGACAGCACGGCTCGTGCCCTGGCTGAATTTTCCACATGTGGGAACTGAGCTGAGAGCTTCTACATAGAAAACAGCAGTGAAAAGGCCAGCTGACGCCTGCCCAGGCACCTTTGTCATCACAACCCCTTCCCATCCAGGTCCCTCAGGTGCTGCCCATAGCTGGCTTCTGACTCATTAAGTTTCCTGAAAGGAACTGAGGATGCTCAGCGGGTTACAAGGTCAAACTGTTCCATTGCAGGTGCCCAGCTTGGCTCCATCGTTGCTGTCGGAGCTCTGTCTGGCTTGATCCTAGTATTTCTACCCTCCTGCCCCGGGGGTGGTGACTGTCCCCTTGCTGTGGCAGCGTTGGCTGGCCAGGCAGGATCCCCTAGTGTCAGCAGGGGGAGCTCGTATCTAGCCTGTCCGGTGGGTCTTGGAAACGTGTGTTTGGGTCTGTTCCTTTGGGTTTGCATTTATGTTCCCATGGGGTGGATCAGATCTGAGGCCCTCAGTCTCAGCAGTTCAGCATTCTCCTAAAGGTGATGTGGGAAATGCCAAAGTGAGGTCTACAGCTAGAGGTAATAATATTATTATCAAAAAGAGCAATTTAAGTGGCGAGGAGCTCATCTAAACAATAGAGTAAATCTATATCAGAACCTGTGTTACTTATGTATTCAGATTGGAAAGCTACAGTGTGCTTTAGCTCTACTGCTAGAAGGATGTCCTGCTCTTCTGAATATCCTTAGCTGAATGACAGGTGCTTTTCAGCTGAAATTTTCCTATATTGTTCAGGAGGATTTTCTTGGATTCTTTTTTTGATTTGAAAACAATACCGTGAGCCATTTTTGAATTGACAATAGTATGTATGAAGTGAAAGGTTTTCTTTTTAAGACGTTTGTTCTTACTACTTGAATACAGCAGTTTTAACAGCCATGAGCCAGTACTGGGCAGTCTTTGACATGATTTTTCTGTTTCCTTTGTGCCCATCCATCTACTCCCTGCCTGAGGTTTAAGTACCTACTTTCCACCTCAGCTCCTGTGCTGCAGCACTCCTTGGTTAAAAGAGATGCTCTCAATTTCTGCTGGCAGTCAGGCAGTTGTGTCAATTTAGGCCTGTTTTACAGGGGTCAACTGGATTGAAAATATTCTACATTTTATTACAGTTCTAAGGCAGTGCCAGGGTGGGCCAAAAAAGTAACCTTAATGTGGAAGTAATGCTGAGAAAATCTATCAGTAATTTAGTATTGGAAAGACTATCTGATGTCATTTTACAAAGTATTATAGTTATTTGAAAACAATTATAACCATATATGAAAGTACAAAGTTGGTGAACAAATGGCAAGAACATTGACTACATGACTACATATAGTCTGGAAATTCACCAGGGAACTTCATCATATTTTCTTCTTTCTGTCTTCATGCTCCATTCCTTATCAACTTAATTCACAGGAAGTGAATTTTGCTGTGTGTAAACTAGGGAATTGAACAGCCATTAGGAATAGGGAAAATGGTGGCACAAACAAATTTGTATCCTATTTCGTGAGAGACTTCAGAAGTCTCCTCTTGAAGAGATAACTTGTGCAATCAAAGCAATTAGGAATATACACCCCTGTTCGTCTTAGTACGTGGTGGTGAGTGATATAATTTTCATTTTCTCCCTTCCTTTAAAGTGCTATATCTTCAGAACTAGGTCCTCAGAAAGTCATCTCTGCTATTTCTGCATTTAATGGCATTGTAGAACTAACTGATGATGTGCTGTTATTTTGAAGGGATGTAGAGGGAACGTAAGATCCTCCTCAGACTCTGGTCTGACAGCAGGTGAACAGCATGGGGAGCTGTCAGATTGCACAGGTTGCTAAGGTCAGGTTAAATTAGTGGCCAGCTACTTGTACAGTGGTAGTAGGTGCTAGCACATATACTACAAGTGTCACTGTGTAAATCCCTGTAAATTCCAGTCATGAGTTAATAGCACAGAGAAGTCATTTAGCTGTGTCACTTGTCAAATGGCAATGTCTCAGAATGGGATGAGAAATGAAAATTCTTCATGTGTTTTAGAACTTGGTGTCACTTCTAATAACATTCATAAGGGGTTAGACTGGGTCAACTTGATATCTCAACTGAGCTTATAAACCTGCTGAAAGTTTCAGCAACCCTCATCTTCATCACCTCCCATGAGGGTGAAATGTGATTAAGGTTTCATTAACTAATGGAGTCAAAAGTAAGCATACTCCCATGATTGTGTGTGTATGTATTGAAGAGAGGGAGAAGATGTCACAGGGCACCCTGGCTTGGCAATCAGCTTTTGCCAACACTACTCAGGAGTTTGTGTTGGGTGTGTCCGAGAGAGGCAGTGAAGGAATACACTGAAGTACAGGAGAAAACCCGTAGTGAGGGGGTAATGCTCTTCCCCCTTAGTATGGTTGCATTGTTGTCATCTGGAAAGGTTTAGTACCAGAGGGCCTCATAAAAGACAGCAATTCTGCAATATAGGGGAGAAGGTTGCATTACAGAACTTCTCTTGCTCTAAGGTAAGCTGTCACACAAAGCTGCTGTAACGCAGCTCTGAGCAGTAGCAGCCAGTTATGCCATAAACACAGTTGAGACAAATGTAATGTTTTACCAGAGGCAGCCAACAGATGCGTTGTGTAAACCTAATTCCGCTGCTGGCCAGATTAATTTTTGGTATATCTTACATTTCATTGTCTTTGAACAAATCTGTTTAGAATAATAATCCTCTGCTAGCTTGGGTTTCTTCAAAGTGCACTATAAAGATTCCCCTCAGTTTGAAGGAAGGGCAAAATTTGTGCTTTATAAGAGCTCCTGTTGTAATCACCAATTCCTATAGTTTACAAGCTTTGTAGAGGATTAGCTACGAAGTACTCCAGAGGTGCTTTTCAGTTGTCATCCCACAGCCAACTATGTCATTTGAGGGAGAAGAGTGTAGGTAAGAAATGCAAATAAGGCGAAGAGAGTCAAAATATTGCTTTCTCCTTTGGCGAGTCTTTCAAAAACACAAGATACAATTTCTGATCTTTTAAACCTGCCCATGAATGAAAGCATGTCAGTAAGTGCTCCAAAACATTTGGTTACTGGTGTCTCCTCTGTAGAACCATTTTGTGAATGAAAAGCTGTGCTTCTGCTGTTACACTCCAAATAGTAATACTGTAAAAAAAAAATTAAGCTTTCAAGCCAACCACAGTATCCTCATGATGAAAAGAAGAGAAAGGTCAGTGAAGCTTGTTCTTGATGAGAAACAATCCCAACTGGTGCTCAGAAAACTGAAATGGTAAACTAAGCTGTGCTCACATGTGGCCAGCACAATCAAGCTTTTTCCTCATTTCAGCTGCTTCTGGACAATTCTTTTCAACTAGGTCTTGTCTTCAGCAGAATTTAATTGAGAAGCTGGTCTTGCTAATGAATTTGTAGGAGTTTACTGGCCCTGGCAGTTTTCACTGTTATGCAGTCAGTATATTATATTAAAAATGTATATCACAACTGAAACAGTTTTGTAAAACAAGCTTTAATGCAGCATCTGCCTATTTGTGCCCTGGGGATGTGAGACAACAGCAAACTGCTTACTGCTTGAGAAATCAGCACACCACCACAGGCATTGCTCTGATATTAGAAGTCAGGGCAATGCCTTAATCTGGATGTGGATCAAATTGTTGTGTTGATAATTAGAAGACAATAAGCCTGCATGAAATTGAACCAAGATGTATTAAAATCAGGTAGTAATTCTCCTTAATGCTGACTGGAAGTAAGCCATGTCAGAAGGTAACCAGAATGCATTATTGTTTGCCATTATAAAGAGGTCCATTTAAATAGCTCCCTGTCACCTAGGGCTATTTAACCTTTTGTAGGTATGAACATTACAAGGGAGCCTAATGCATATTTTGTGTGTGTTATTGTGCATAAATGCATGCCCACAATTCTTATGTTCCTATGTGCATATTCATCATGAATCAGACCAGGGTCAATGTATTTCCAAATCATGTCACTTGTGATAGCCAGAAGCAGCTGTTTCTAAAGAAGGTGAAAGAAGCCTTACCCTTGAGTAATCGTAGTGGAACATCAATTGCTAAAACTTACGAATGAATGCCTAGCTTGTGCATTGGGATGAAACCTATTCCTCTGGATGTCCTCTCTTCCTGGGATTCATGAAGCTGAACATAAGACCCTTCAGGATGTGGAGGACCTTTCTCTGTTGCTGGTCCTTATTTTGTTTGCACCTGTATGCTTCTTTCAGGTTTGATTCCTTTGTGGAATGAGAACATCTTCCCAGATTTCAACTTGTCTGTTTCCTCCCTGTGCTTCTTCTACACTATTTTCAATGCTAATAGGACATTAGTTTTATTTACAAGGAATACTGTTTCTAATTGTTAGATGATTAACTGTGGTATGTTCCCATAGCCTGATATAACTGGCTGCAGTTTGCTGTATTTTTTAATAGTGTTTCCTTCAAAACAGATACATTTGATCACTAACTAAAAGGAAGAAATTAAGGCAGCATTTGAAAGCTCATAGATACAGTACACCTATGAGCTCTCTTTTGGTCTGATCAGCAGCCTCATGTTGGGTTTAATTTGGAAATCGTTATTTGGACAAAAACTGGAGCAGAGCTGGATCTCAGCAGGTCCTGAATAACTTCACAAATATCAGCCTTTCAGAGTCTTTGCAGCTCTGATAGCAGATGCACTGTTTATTTACAGACAGATGTGGCTGGAATCTCAGATCTACACTTAATTTTGCACTGTCGCAATGAAGAGCTTTAAAAAAAACTATGTGGGCATCTTAGCATCACTCAGGCAGTGACAGGACAGGAGACATCTTGTGGGGCTTGGCTTCCCTTGGCCAGTGACCCCAAAATAATAGAAAGAAAAGAAAAAAAACTTCCCATTGACCTCCCTCATGTTCTCAGCTCCAGAGCACCACTTCAAGTGGTGGTAGTGATACAGGTGCACAGTATTAAGAGAAAATGATTTTTTCTCTTTGTTTTTATGGTGTTGAATATTTAACTAGCTTAACCATCAGCAGAAGCTCTTGCTGAAATTAAAGGTGTTACTGCGCTGTTCACCAAAGCAGAAGAATAGGGAAGATTTTTAATAGCCTTCATCTGCTCCATGCTACAGTACTTGGGGTGCAAGCTAATAGACTGAACCAGTGACAGTGGTTGGAGATTTGTAACTTACAAAACTGCAGCTCTAGGAATTAATCCAGTCCTATAGCTCTGCCTGAAACCTGAGGGCTAAATTAATCCATCTACCTATTCACAGGGGTATGTAGGCATTTAAGGCTTTTCGTAATCATGTCATATTGCAAAAGGCAGTACAAGGAATCTGAAACTTGGATCCTTAAAGTCAGCTGCCTCAGGAAATGCCTTTGTTTCTGTATTGTGTGCCTCTAAGTATTTATTCAAGTGCATATAGAGCATTTGGTCAAGTATTTACACAACAACTCAGCTTATGAAAGAATACTAAATGTTTTTCATCCCTAATGCCTTGAAAAAATTGTGAGGTAGCTTCATCAGATACTACAGCTTGTGCCGTTCTTCATCAGGATCTGGATTCAAAGAATACTAGGGGTCAGAGCTTTCCACTTAAAGTCATTTAAATAGCTGATCCTTTTTCCCTTTGTTAGTCAGAAAGCTCTCTTTAAATTTAAGTGTAAAGAGTGAGGCACTTTGTGGCTATTGCTTAGACCAGTAACAGAAGGAGGGAAGAGAGCCGTGTTTGTGTTTTGTGAGTGTCAGTGTTTGTATATGTAGCACATAAAATACATAAGATAGCAATAAAAATCATAGTAATTGGTTGATTTCTCTTAGAGCCATGGAAAGCAGGTCTGTTCTTTTTTGTTTCTCTCTTTTTTTTTTAAGGCTTGCAGTGTGCACAGACTATGAAAACTTTCATTATTAAAATTGACAATCACAGTAATGCTTTAAAATCCATGGGAAGAGGCTCTGATGATTGAAAAGCCAAGGAAATCATCAGTAGTCAAGGGTAAACAGGGATCCTAAAGGGATTCCAGCTTTTAGAGAAGAAATAGTACACCAGGAAGTAACAAATGGAATTAATTGGTTCTTCAAATAGAACAGTTACAGGAGGAAGAAGGATTATAAATATGTATTCCTATTGAAATAATGCGAATGAACAGAGGACTCCAGACCTGCGGGTGGACCTGCGAGTAGCACACAAACACTACTGAGAGCACCTGAGCTGCTGAAAGAAATCTGCCTTACAACTGGGCAAAGAAGGGGGAAGAGTAAGGCACAGCAGCTCCACTTGAACTTATTTTGGCTGCTGATGTATTTGTTAAAATACTAGAAATCCAGATTTTAAAATCATGCTTTTGAACACAGAAAAGTTCCAGTTGTTTTTGATTTATTTGTTTATTCAGGGGTCCTTAGCTGCTCTGAAATAAGTAACTTCAGAGTTGGAATTCTGCAAGCCTGACATTTAAATGGCAGTTTCAGTTGTATGTAGTTTTATTCTTTAGTTCTTTGGGGAGTATTTTAGTGTCCTGTTATGAAGTAGCACAAACTAAAGTTGTCTGCCTGCCATGGCTTGCATGTCCTCTGCATTTCATTCCTGGATCTAGGCAGGAGTTCTGTATGGGAAGTTTGTAAGATTTGAGAGATGGTGGTTTTGTAGTTTGTCTGTGTTCTTTAGGCATGAAGGTATTGGATAAACACAAAATAGTATTCTAATTTTGCAGTGGAAAATCTTTAGCAAAGTTTATGTCAGAAACTTGTAATGCCAGCTATACTATTTACATTAGAGGAAATCTCTGTAAGATTTTCCAGATAGACTCCATGTGATTCTCTTAAAAGGCACAAACCAACTTTTTTGCTTTTTCCAGTTCTTATAATTCGCAGGGATAAAAACGTTCAAGATTTCAACAAGCCTTTCTGCTGGAGTGCAGATGTGATTCTTGGTGACTCAAACATTTCCCAGAACTTAGTTACCCTCTGTGTAATTATTCCAAAGAATTATCCTTCCAAAATTAGAAGAAAAAAAAATGTGTAACTACAACTGCAGTATTAACATACTTAATGTCTGCCTAGTGTCTGAGCATCAAGTCAGAGGCTGTATTTTGAAGCAATATACACACTGTAAGCAAAATTAATTGGGCCATGCAGTTCTTGAACAAAGATGCTAAATATATGAGCCCCACGATCATTTATGCCGTGATTGGGCATGGAACTTGAAGAGAAACTGAGGAAAGTAATGTTTCTTTCTAATTACTTTTTCTCTACCCTCTTTCTTCTTTACATATTGATCTGGCTGTTTTGTCAAGTGCAGCAATCTCAGCTCATCTCGCCATGGGCTGCTCAGGTCCTGCCCTGCATTTTGCTGGCGGTGCTGTTTTCCTGGCCCCTCGCTGTGTGGTTTCAGTACACCACCCACCAGAAATAAGCTTGTATGTCTGTAGCTTTGTCCTCTACTGGGATGGGGCTGAGAAGGGGCAGCTGCTCACATTCCTCAGCAGAACAGCGGTGGAGCTGGAGAGGATAGGTGAATCGGTCTGATGCTATGCCACAGAGTTAGAGTGATCTGCAGGCATCATGGTTGTCAGTCCCACTTCTGTCCTCCTTATGGAAGGGTTTGCTTATTAATCAGAGCAAGTATTGCACCCACCAGCCCTGAACTGTTGTGGAAAATGGGAAGTAGGAACCAGATCAGGCCAGAAGTGTGTGTTTTAGTGATGGAGGAAGAAGGGATGCTGTTGAAAGCCCTAGGGAAACATCATGTGTAAAGAGTTAGTTAAACAGGAGCACTAGAGCCTTAGACAAAGTTAAACAGCATAAAATGTGCATCATTTGTTAGTATTTTTCTAAAAAATAGCACCTGCTTCTCAACTCCCTCTTTTTTCCCAGAGAATTTTGTTTTGTACTTTGTACTTTGTAGTAGCTAATTTGACTTCATTTATATAAAAATGAGCTTTTCACATTGCTCAGCCTGTTAAGTCCTGCTGTACTTTTGTTCGCAAGGAGCTGAGAGAACTGGAGTGAGTGGAAATGAAGGCAGCGCATTCATATATGTGGCAGAAAATGTAATTTGCAGCATGATGTTACGCTTATGTGACGTGATGTGCTCATGTGAATCAAATGTGCTATTTTTGCAGTGTGTATTAAATGTGAAATTGTGACTGGTGTTAGAGCAGTGCCAGAACCCCTGCCAACATGCCATGTAGTTTTATTTTAAGAATGAAAGGTCTTGAATGAGAACCCGGTATTTCCAGCAAATATATTCCATTTGTCTAGGGTCAGCTGTGCCCATAGGTCATTGCCCCCTTTTTGTTTGATTTCTGCCTTACATGACATATGATTTCATCTCATAATATGAGCAGAGAAGCCTAGATGACTTCTGAAGCTGTAAAATCATGTACAGTGCAAGGGAATGTCCCTTTTGTACATAGTGTGCTACACGCCTTCAGCTAACATTGACTGAAGTTGCTGGAGCTGTGCTGATGTATGTATGCAGAAGAGTCTAACCCGAGAGGCACAGTTGATCAATGGCACCCTTGAATATGAAATAATCCCTCCCAAAAGCAGAGTGTGAGTTGGTTTGGAATTCATGCCAAAAATCATGGTAATATCTACACTGCAGATTTGGGCCAGGGGTGCGTTACTAGATTAGTCCCAGAGCACAGCAAGTAGTTTGTAGATGTCTAACTTGAGCCACTGTGAAAGGTCCTGGTTTGCCAGAAATACTTGAGATTTCAGAAGAATTGACTCCTAAAAGTCATGTCATACTTTGCCATGGAAAATGCCTGTCTGTTTTTAGAACATAGGCACGGCTTCGATCCTCCTACGTAAGGACGAGGTTATTAAAGCCAGGGGCAGACTGGTGCTGGAGAAAAGGAGAGTCATGCTGACCATCAAACTCCTGCAGGTCCCCACCAGCGCTGCAGCAAGGGCCAGGTCAGGCAACAGAGGAGCAGCAATGAATCTCTATTCTGGCTAACTGGGGTTTGTCAGGTCCAGGTGCAAGACAGGATCACTGGGGACAAAAGGAGGCAATACGCAGGCAAGCTCAATGCAACTGAGAGTGAGGGGATTGTAATATGATTGAAAAACTCTCTGAAGTGTTTTTCATCACTCATATGTTCAGCTAAAGTTCATCTCTCTAAATATCCAAAACCCACACAAATATGACTTATGATTCCAGGGAATTATTTTACTGTAATTATTGCTAATCCAGTTAAAGGTGATTTGTAACGACTGCAAATTAATTACAGAAATGCTGGATTTAATGAGTGGATTACTATTTGTTTTGATAAGAGAGAAAATGCAAATACCAAGGTAGAATATTTAGTTCACTTAGATCATGCTGAGCTCAATACTGCTGGATTTACAGAGCCATTTGTTTCCAAAATGAAGGAGAGCGTAGTCCTAGCTGAAAACATTGAGACAAATTTCAAGCTCTTTTCCTTTCAAAGAGTGTATCTGTACAACAGGGTCAGACTTTCTTGATTTTCATATAATGAAATTCAGATGTGATGTCTGAGGTCAGAATTTGATGTGATGCATTGGGAAATAGAAAAGTATCTCTTTTTTTTAGTAGTTCTTTATCTAATTTTCAGTAAAATCTTGCTAGCTTGTACATCAGGTGTTGCTTGACAAGAATCTTCTCTACACACCATGTACTTTTTCTCCCATTTAGCCACAAGCTGAATCATTGCTGACTTGACTGATCCAGTTGTGGTCTGATCCTGCAGCTGACAGTCTACCTGCAGAAATGAAGAAGCATGTACATGTGATCAGGCCAGGCAGGTGACAGCCCTGCAAAACCAAGGTGCGAGGCAGTTGTCACTGGCTCTGCAGTGGATGTGTTGGTCAGCAGTCCCGGGAAAAGGCCTTATACTGACATCACAAGATGGGAAAAGACATAGGTGTATTGTATCTCTCACCCCTGAAATCAAGGTGGGTGCAAGACTAAGCTCTCCAGGGCTTTGCTGGCTAGCGTTTTGTGTAAAGGTGTTGTCTGGACAGACACAAAGTACACACCACAGCTCTGCTTTTGTGTCTACCTGAGCAGAAGTAGCATGAGGTTATCCTGCCTTGTAAAGGACTGAAACACCGGAGAATTAAAAAGCTGACACTGAGGGCTCTGTGTGTGTGTAAGGTGGAAAAATATTTTGTTGATGAGGTTCAGGTCTTGGGAAGACAGCAGGTTTATAAACCCAAGAGGAGCAGTCATGTTAGAAAATACAAGTATCTTGAGGCTGTGATGGGAGAGTCTCCCAGTTATATGGGATTGCACAAAAAGGAACGGAGAGTCTTGTTTGAGATATGCACAGAGATGTTGGCCAGGTGTTTTCCTTAGCAAGCATACCGTCTTCATCACTTTATATAACTCTTCCTTGCCTTTTCTCCTTTCATCAAACCTGTCACTGCATTTTGACTGTCCATCTGCTTCTTACGTAAGTGCCATCACCTCACCATCCACATGCTCCCCTGCATGTTTGACGGCCTCGCTTCATCCTCAAAGCCTTTGCAGCTCTAAGTTGATCTCGCTGTCTGGGTCATGCAATTCTATTAGCAGACTTTTTCCAAGTGGCTAACTGTTTTGGCTGTGTTATTGAAGGTGATTGACTACATAAATGGAAATGAGCTTCTTTCCCAGCAGCTCTTGCAGCACATTAGGTATGGAACAAACTCTGGTTCCTAAGGAAGTCAGAAACTACTGAGCAACCTGTAATCAAGGTTCTCCTAATGTTGTGTTTTAAGTAGACCCATTATCATAGCAATGTCTTCCTGAAAGCATTTAGACTTCATTACCCCATTAGAGAAATTAACATATTTTAGCTGATAAGCTTCTGGCACATTCAAAAACTTGTAATAATGCTAGGTGTTGAAGCTAGTCTAAAACGTGCTCTCATTAAAGGGGTCTTGTGCCACATAGGAAATATATAAATAGAAAAACCATAATTAAAATGCCACATTATCTTGTTCTAAACTTAGTGTGTCTTGAAATTTAAATATTCAGCACTATCATTAGAACTTTCTAGCAGGATGTTTCCAGTTTTATTAGTAGAGCAGAAAAGAAACCGGGGATGTGGTAGTGGTGGTGGTTTCTTTTTTTTTTTTTTTTAAAATAAAGACTGAATTTCAAATGTGAACTGTAATAACTGTCTTTAATTAAAGTCGTGATAAATCTTTTTAAACCAGTCACTAATTCTAAGAGGTAGCTGATCATTGCTACTATATTCAGAGGAGACATTGTACAGGGGCAAGTCAGGAAGAAATGACAAGGGGAATTCAAGTAATTGCAGAGCCTCTGTCAGCATTGTATGCAATTGCAAAGTCAACAAAGAAGAGTCAGTTTGTGCCAGGATTTGATCTTGAACAAAAATGAAAAAAAATTAAGTCCATAAGTACATATGTAAGGAGGCCTTCTTTTTTGTCTTTTGCAAAACCAGCCAAAATTCAGATTTCCAAATGCTTTTGTGGTCAGAAGAATGTATAAAGCCAGTTCTTGTCATTAGATCACACAGGAACTCTCTCCTCCAGAGCTCCTTAACGCTGGAAGTGTAGAACAATTTCTAGTATAGACTTGCCATCAGTGTGAGCTCTGCCTGGGGTATCTCATCTGAGTGAAACTACTTATTCCCATGAGGCTTGCAGAGAATTAATATTTTTTAAAATGTGGTCCAAAAGTTGTGGGGGTTATGCCGAGACTGACTGAAATAGAATATTAGAAAGTTGCTATGCTTCCCTAACAGCGATAGATATTGCATGTGATATTTGGAGGGCAAATTTAACCATAGAAGAGGTAAAAGATTTTAGTATTTGTAGGTATCTGTGGTATTTGTGGTGCAGGGCTGCCTGGCTGTCTCCCAGATCAAATTCAGTGCCTTGCTGTAATGGAGCTGTGAAAGCTCAAGCTACAACCCTTATGGAGAGCACCACATGGGCCCTGGGGTAAAAGGGGAAAGCATCTAAGGAGAGCTGATCAATACAGCAACTTGATTAGCAAAAGGGTGATGCAGAGTGTAAGGCTACATCATTGGACAACTGCAATTGTAGTTACTGTCACCTCTTCCAGGTCGTTTTATGCAAAGGGAGAGATTTATAAGTTTCACTTTTTGGAATACTCTGCAAGTATTTAAAATTTAAAAAATAAACAAATAAAAGGAACCTCACCCCATTCCTGGCTCACGCATAGAAATCTTTGACTCATTAGTATTTGCACATTTCCATAAGTTAAATATTGCTCTACTTTTCAAGAGGGACTGCAACAGACACAGGGAGGCAAGCATATGTACTCCTGCCTGCCTGGGGTGCTGAGAAATCTTACAGACATGGGTGGAGGTTTGAGTGCTTGTACTGTTTAGTGGACCCTGGATAATTGGCTGCCTTATTAGTCAATAAATGACCTTCTGTATCCATCTAGAAAATTATACCTTGATTGATTGTAGGAATGTTGTGTATTTTTTTCTGTTTGTTTCTGCTGATGGGGAACACCCCAGAAGTGTGGTCAGAGGCAATCTAGATGCCGTTCCCTGGGCACAGCAATCTGATATATTGCCCAAGCTGAACACAAAAGGAGCAAGTTCCCATTCATCAGACTGAGCTTCAAAGACATGGCAGGGAAAGAGGGTTGTCTCTGTACTAATGATCTAATACGCACTGTTTGTATCAAAACTGTCATAGCAAGGACACTGGTGGGAGTTAAGAATGCAGTCAACTCAAAGCTGTGCTTCTGGCATTATCTGGCACATTTGGAAAATACATCCTCAAAAATGTAATTATACTGAATTCACAGAGGTCTTGCAAAAAAGTGTGTCGAGCTGGATATTTATGCTAATGGTAAACCAACTCTGACATTCTTCTCTTTGTTGAAATATGATCATGTGTGGGTGTGTAATGATATGTATGCATACAGACATAGGTAGTTCTGCATATTATGTACAGATAGAACATGTGTGTCAGTGTCTGAGTGCATATATATATATTTGCTCTCACAGATGCAGCCAAGTGGTGATTAGATGGCAAAAATGATTGATTTTCACAATAACTTTGTAAGGCTGTCCTGTAATTATGTGATGTATCTTCTGTAAATGTTACCATGTGGCTTAGGCCAGAGTCCTGCCTTCCTCCTTTGCTCTAAGAAGTTGGTAAATTATGTATTTCAAGTGGGGGTTTGAGATCATGGGACCCAACTCAGAAATGCCCTACTGCTGGGTTATTTGCAGTGGGCAGGCAGGTAGGAGGTGGCATGTCCTTTGATGCCTGTGCAGGCAGCACAGCTCCCTCTGCCCCTGTGCTGAGCAGGGGACAGCCTGGGGACCTCCTCCTGGGCTAGAGCAAAGACCCAGCTACAGGCAGCACAGGGACAAGGGACTGCTTCCAAGTGCTGTCTTTGGCTTCTCTGTGCTTGACTTTTAGCACAGCGCTTGACCTACATGGCCTCTGCTGAATTTATAGACATAGCTCTCTGCTCCAAAAATGCTTACGGCCTCTGTACAGAAGACAGGCAAGTGGACAAGGAAAAAGTAGTAGTTCTCCTTCCATTTTACTGCTAAGGAACTGAGGTGCAAGAGATTAATGGATGTGCCCAAGGTCATATTGGAAATCTGCAGCAGAGCCAGGCACGGAATCCAGATACTGTGCATCCCTGCTCAGTGCTGTAGCCATATTTTTTTCCTGCTAGTATTTAAAAGAAATACTGTTCCTGGAGAGTGAAACAAATCAGAAAAATAAGCTAGTAGTGTGCGAATGAGAAAAGGTCATTTGTCCTGTTTCATCACTTTGTTGTCCAAAGATCTAATTACTTCTGGAATTACCTCAATGGCTTTCAGTCAGTGCCTGTCTGTCTTAGGTCATTCCACATACCTCACCTTGTCAGTTTAAGATGTTTTGTAAAGATTTTTTACCCTTCTTAATTAAAAAATAATGCTTCTGGCCAAATCTTCTGCACGTGTTTTTCAAACCTATGCATGAGGCTGAATACCAGCAGAACCAAGCACTTGTACTCCTGACATCTGATGATTGCTGTGTAAGAAGTGAGGCACTTCTACCTGTAATATACCAGGGCTTTCCACAGATTGGAGATGACTTCTAAATTACACCGTGGAACTTCTTCACCTGCAATTGAAATGTAATCACCATGCTGCTGGGAGGTGCAGGCCATTTAAGAACACAGAATTTCTACGCTGCACCTTCCTTTATGGCATATTTCAAAGTTAGGAATGGCTCTAAATCAGCTTGTTTTAAAATAATGTGTTTCTGTTATTCCCTTTTTTTTTTTCCCAAGATCTATAAGGGTGCATTTGTAGTTTTCTTTTTTTTTCTTTGCGGTCATAGAGTTGGGCAGAACCCCTCCTCACCTGCTCCATGAAATCACTCGTGTGTGATTCTTGATTCCAGCACACAAAGCCAGCAGCTATCATACATTTCACAACAGAACCACAACAATAAGCATTTCTCTCTGTGTGACAGGTTAGGTGGGCAGCTGACCTGGAAGAAACAGAAATTCAAAACGAATGTGCTTATTCTCAGTGAATAGGACTTTTGGACTGAAAGATAGTTGGGGTTGTTCCCCAAGAGGTCTTTCCCTCCTCAGCTTTATAATTCTTCCAATTATTTTTTACTCTGACCAAGATTCC
Organism: Clamator glandarius; assembly: GCA_033459285.1. Lineage (NCBI taxonomy): Eukaryota > Metazoa > Chordata > Aves > Cuculiformes > Cuculidae > Clamator > Clamator glandarius. The sequence continues at coordinate 1,855,144 of JAUNZM010000032.1, forward strand.
AGATGACTGATTCTGGGTAGGACCATGTAAATACCCCTGAGTTCTCAGGAAGAGATTTTCCTGGCCTGGCTCATGACTCAGGCTGATCTCTGCACAGAGAGGATGGTTACCTGTTCTAATGCCATAGATACTAGGATTTAATGGAAGGGACGATTATTAAGCTGAACAGTTAAATTCGTCCCACTATACCTCATAAATCTCAAAACACATTCTGCCTTGGCAGCCCTAAATGTCAAGTGAGAGCTTGAGAGATCTTGCAGCTGTGGCACGTGGCTAGCCCACGCAGGGCTCACCTTCCTGGTCTGATGGGTTAATATACTGGGGCCCAGGAACTCTGCTCAGGGATGCAGACTGCATTTTGCAAGACATGCAAGTACAGAGCAGAACAAGTTTTTGTCCCCAGAAGTTTACAATCTAAGTAGGCCACATCTCAGATAATGACTTGAAAATAATTAGATTGTACCTTACTCTCCTTTCTCTCCTCCTATGAATGGAGTCAGTGAGCCAAAAGCTCTGCGAGACTCCATCCCTTTGTTTCTATTATTAACACTGTTTACTTAGTGTTTTCCTTACTGCTGAGAGGGACAAAAGATTTTTTTTGTTCCCCTTAGATGCAATTTGTATAATACTATATTTATTTAGAAATAAAATGACAGTAACAACATACATTCTAGGCCCTTTAGCAATTAATCAATCTCCCTCAAATTCTGCATGCAATAGTAAACTCACATAAGCAGCAAAGAAAACTGCCTCACACAGAATCACAGAATAACCAAGTTGGAGAGACCCGCTGAATCATCGAGTCCAACCATTCCCACCAATCCCTAAATCATGCCCCTAAGTACCTCATCCACCCTCACCTTAAACACCTCCAGGGATGGTGACTCAACCACCTCCCTTGGCAGACCGTTCCAATGCCTAACCACCCTCTCCATGAAGAATTTTTTCCTAATCTCAAGCCTAAATCTCCCCTGGCGGAGCTTGAGGCTATTCCCTCTCGTCCTGTCCCCTGTCACCTGGGAGAAGAGGCCAGCTCCCTCCTCTCCACAACCTCCCTTCAGGTAGTTGTAGAGAGTAATAAGGTCTTCCGTCAGCCTCCTCTTCTCCAGGCTAAACAACCCCAGCTCTCTCAGCCATTCCTCATAAGACCTGTTCCCCAGCCCCTTCACCAGCTTCGTGGCTCTTCTCTGGACTCGCTCCAGAGCTACAACATCCTTCTTGTGGTGAGGAGCCCAGAACTGAACACAGTACTCAAGGTGCGGTCTCACCAGTGCCGAGTACAGAGGGAGAATAACCTCCCTGGACCTGCTGGTCACGCCATTTCTGATGCAGGCCAAGATGCTATTGGCCTTCTTGGCCACCTGGGCACACTGCTGGCTCATGTTCAGTTGGCTGTCAACCAACACCCCCAGGTCCTTCTCCTCCTGGCAGCTTTCCAGACAGGCTTCTCCTAGTCTGTACCTCTGCTTAGGATTGTTGTGCCCCAAGTGCAGGACTCGGCATCTGGCCGTGTTAAACCTCATGCCATTGGACTCTCCCCAGCAGTCCAGCCTGTTCAGATCCCTTTGCAGAGCCTCCCTACCCTCCAGCAGATTGACACTTCCACCCAGCTTGGTGTCATCTGCAAACTTGCTAAGGGTGCACTCGATGCCTTCATCCAGGTCGTTGATAAAGACATTAAACAGGACAGTTTCCGTAGCAGAATGCTGTGAGAAACTGTATCAAAGGCTTTACTAAGGTCCAGGAAGACCACATCCACAGCCTTTCCCTCGTCCAAGAGTTTAGTCACTTGGTCATAGAAGGTGATCAGATTACTCTGGCAAGACCTGCCTTTCATGAACCCGTGTTGGCTGGGCCTGATCACCCGGTTCTCTTGCAAGTGCTTCTTGATAGCACTCAAGATCACCCACTCCATGACTTTCCCCGGTACCGAGGTCAGGCTGACAGGCCTGTATTTTCCCGGATCCTCCCTGCGCCCCTTCTTATAGATGGGCACAACATCAGCCAACCTCCAGTCCAGTGGAACCTCCCCAGTCATCCAGGACTTCTGGAAGATGATGGAAAGGGGTTTGGCCAGCACATCCACCAGTTCCCTCAAAACTCTTGGGTGGACTCCATCCAGCCCCATAGACTTGTGGGCGTCTAGCTGGGCAAGCAAGTCTCTAACCACCTCCTCTTGGACCTTGGGAATCTCATACTTCTCTTCCAACCCCTGGGGTTGTGCACAGAGGGAAAAATTTTCCTTACTGTTAAAGACTGAGGCAAAGTAGGCATTGAGCACTTCAGCCTTGTCTTCGTTCCCTGTTACTCTTGCTCCCTCTGCATCTACTAGGGACTGGAGATTCTCCCTAGTCCTCCTTTTACTGTTGATGTATTTGTAGAAAGACTTTTTGTTGTCTTTCACAGTCTTGGCCAATCACATTTCTAGTTGGGCCTTAGCCCTCCTGACTTTTTCCCTGCACATTCTCACTTCCTCCCTATAGTCCACCCAGGATGCCTGCCCCTTCCTCCAGAGGTCGTAGACCTTCCTCTTCCTATTGATGTCTCTCAGGACCTCCCTACTCAACCATGCAGGTTTCTTACCCCTCCGGCTACTTTTCCGCAACTTGGGGACAGCTTTCTCCTGAGCTGCTAGGAGTTCCTTCTTGAAGAGCGCCCAGCCCTCATGGACACCTTTGCCCTCAAGGAGCGCCTCCCATGAGACTTTTCCGACCAGCCTTCTGAACAGCCCAAAGTCTGCTCTCTGAAAGTTGAGGGCGACTGTTCTGCTAACCTCCTTCTTCATCTTACCCTGCACTGAGAACTCTATCATCTCATGATCGCTTTGCCTCAAGAGTCCTCCAACCTTCACATCCCCCACCAGTCCTTCTCTGTTCACAAACAGCAGGTCCAGGAGGGCACCGTCCCTTGTCGGTTCGCTCACCAGCTGTGTGAGGAAATTGTCTTCCACACACTCCAGGAACCTCCAGGACTGCTTCCTTTCTGCTGTATTATACTCCTAGCCTATATCTGGGAAATTGAAGTCTCCCACAAGGACTAGAGGTAGCGATTTTGAGACTACACTCAGTTGTTTATAGAAGAGCTCATCAGCTGCTTCTTCTTGGCTGGGTGGTCTATAGCAGACTCCCATCACAATACCTTCCTGCCCATGGGCTCCTCTGATTTTCACCCACAGGCACACAGTCCCATCCTGACCGTAGTCCAACTCGAGGGTATCAAAGCCCTCTCTAACATAGAGGGCTACCCCGCCTCCTCTTCTGCCCTTCCTGACCTTCCTGAAGAGTTTATACCCCACCATGGGTACGCTCCAGTTGTACGAGTCATCCCACCACGTCTCCACAATGGCAATGACATCGTAGTCTCCTTGCCCTACCACAGCTTCCAGCTCCTCCTTCTTATTTCCCATGCTGTGTGCATTAGTGTAAATGCACTTCAGCTGGGCAGGCGTAGCTTCAGCCTTCATAATAGGGCTTCTCCCCAACTGAGCGGTCCTTGACTTAACTAAGGCCACAGTGCCAGTTTGCTGCCTACCATCCTCAGCTGCACTCACCCCCTCTTTCTTAGTGGTGATATACTGGCAGGCGTTGCCAGCACACCTCCCCTTTGCCATTAAAGTCTCACCTCCAGGCTCACTCCCATCCTGCCTGGCCTCCATCCCTTCCCCCCTCACATCTTCCCCCTCACCCCTCGCTACACAGCTTCCTAAAAAATGTATCCTCATTTTCTCTTCTCCACTTTCTCCTCTCCCTGCCTTCTCTGGTTTGCAGAGCAGCTCCCATCACTCTTTGTGTGGTCGGTTGAACCTGCTTCGTGTATTGCAAACTAATCTATGTCTGAGAGCATAATTGCAAATTTAACCCAGAATAAGCTTGAAGTGGCTTCTGAAAGAAAAGTAGAGAGTAAGGCACTTTCAGCTCCTCCTTACAGCATTTGGACAGGGACATAGAGGAACAGACTCTTCAAAGGAAAAGGTTTGGCTGTTTTCTCAGACTTTTAGCTTAGTGAGAGGACATTAGCTTTCATCAAAGACCTTCAAAGCCAGTTGCATGGGGACCAAGTGTTATAGAAAGAGATAGCAGGTAAAATCCAGAAATTCTGTACCAGTTTCTGTCGGTGTGAGATTGCAGATCTTTCTTGCTTTTACTGTAGAGGAAAGCACCATGGGCTGGGTTTTATGTGACAACACTCAGCTCACCAGAGCAATGGAAACACTGAAAAAACAGAGCTCTGCAAAGAGTGCCAAATACTAGTTGGCTATGCAATGAGAATGACAGTGAAATGTTGTAAGTGTTGAGGGTGAAAGGTGTAAATCAAGGATTATAATAGTGCTCTGCTAAGCTGCTCTTTCTTGTGGGCAGTTCTGTATCAGATTTACATCCAGTCCTAAACTAGAAAGTCCAAAATTAAATAAAAGGTGTGGTACTCCACATTTCTTTTTTTCATGTCAGCTGCTAATCCAAGTTACTGTTGACCAAAGGTCCTTTCACAATCACCTGGCAACTTCTGCTGTATCACATTAATAATCCTCATGTGCAGAGCTGAAAGAGGTTTACCAGTTTGAGACCGAAAGTGTATTTTGAAAGAATAAATAGATTAATCTTGCAGCATTTGAAATACTGCAGTATCACACTTCAGTCTGCACATCCTTAGGTGAGTTTAGAATTGTCCTTGTGTTAAGCATAGTGAATGGGTCTCTTCGGTGTGCCTGTAACATTTCTGCTGCAATGCACACAGAGGATTGGTTTTTTCCCCTCCAATGGTGCAAGAGCAACAATATCAGTTTTGAAGCTTTTGGAATGATGCGTCAGCTTAGTCCTTTACTCAGCATGACCTTTATCATCCCATATCTCATTAGAACCAGAGATTAGTGATTTGTCTTTTAAAAGATCAAAATCATCATTTTCAGATGCTATTTCATATCTGTATATTTATATCATACTCTTTTCCTTGGCATTTCAGTACATAGTATGAAGCACTGGGTTTTAGCGCTTACAATTCTGAGAGAAGAAGAGCGAAAGACAAGTGAAATGTCAGTATTGTTATGGCTTAGAGAACAATATTGGTGTTAGTAGTCAGAGTGTGCATCTTGTGATGAAGTTAAGTTCCTTTGTGAGAAAATTACAATTTTGATTTTATAAATAAGCAATTGAGATCTAGATAAGTATAATAGTTTTCCTGAGATCATAGAAAGAGCCAGTTTACCCCTCATAAATCTGACCCTGATTAAATGAGCTAATGGAGGAAAAAGATTTATGTAAGAATAGAGAAAATTGAAATCTCTCGACACTTTTGTAACTCTTCTTCGGATTGGTGTTTTCAGAAGCATTGTTTCTTGTACCTGAAATTTTGTTTCTAAGTATTTCCTGCAGAGTTGTTGACAGTGTGTGTATTAATATTATCACTTGATCAAAATTCTGTGGTAAGAAGTGTTATTGGTCCATGATCACTATAAGCACTGATAAGTATGCACATTTTCACATAGGCATAGTGGCAGAATTATATTTTGCCTTCTGAAGAGACAGTATATCTTTAACCAAACGATATGCAGAATCACAGCTCCTTACCTTGCTTCTCCCATGATAAAGCTAGAATCCCTTGCTCGTCTGATCATGGCATGGTAAAGGGCAGCAGTCACATTGTTTATTAATTCTTATCATAGATGCCTGCAGGGAAGCTCAGCCTCTGTGGTTACCCTTGCACACAACGGCAAGTGACACAAGCTGGGCCAGAGGACATTCAGAGTACTCAAATTGGGCTCTTCCTCTGAACTGTTGTATGAAGCTCCATAGTCTCTTTGTCTCTCTGCCTGCTGATGATGTTGGACCTTGCTGACAACAGGCACCAAAGCTAGGGTGTCTGATGGAGAGAAAAGTTTGTGAGTACCTATGCTTCATCTCTGCTGGCAGCCCCGCAGGAAGATGGCATCAAGGCCTGGCTCATCTCCTCCATGCTGGACCTACCTTCCCAGAGGAAGCACTGTGCTCTCCTCCCCTCTGCAGAAAGCCGTAATCTTGGGTGGGCAACAAGGATAGTTTGTCCTACATCGGTCTCCCGTATGATGGTGTGGAGAAAGTTTTGACCTTCTCACTGATGTTATCAGATGGTCCATGTGGAAATGATGCTCAGAGGACTTCTCAGTGCATCTGGGGTTATCTATCAGACATGATGAGCAGGGAAATACACCTGGATGTGGGTTGAAGTCAATTTACCATATTCTATAATGATTACTGCATATCAGTTGTACCCAGGGAAACTGAATGTAACTGCAGCAGCTAGAAATATACCTATTCATACAGTGCCTGGAACAACCAAGCCATGTAATGTCCTCAAAGCATAACAACAACCTCCCACATCACCAGAGCCTCTCTTATGCCTGTGATGGGCACATTCCACCCTTATATAGTGGTGAATAAATCAAATTGACCAGTGTTGGGTTGCGTACATAGCAATTTCCTCTTTCTTACAACTGATCATAACCAGTATTGGACAGAAAGTAATGCCATTTGTATTGCACTAGTTTTATGAGTGTTCAACACAGTAATTTTCATAGTATAGAGGAGTAATATTTAGGCCAAATTATAAACCTGAAAACTGATAAGACAGACTCTTTTTTTCCTTTTAAAAATAATATTTTTGTAACAAGAACTAAACTTGCACTTCTTGTTGAACAAAATGCACAAATGAATATAAAACAAAATTAATAAAGGAAAATCAAAATAATTAATCACACAGCTACAAAAGGGGGAATGAAGTAGCTTTGCAAATTGCATTTGTAGCACAGGAAAATGTGTATTGTGTCTGCATAAATAGTAAATCAGCATTTTTATAGCAATACCATGTGAAGCCACAAACTAGATATGTGTAAATATTATAAAAGAAGGATATAGTTGAATATAACAGGGAAAATACAGCAAACCAAAGTCCAAAAATAGGCAATCACCTCCTAATAATTATTTGTAAACATCCTGTTAGTCTTAGAACTCTCTTTGATATTTTAATACTCTGTTCAGTGATGATACATTACCTGTAAGGCTGCATTGAAATAATCATTAGTTTGGAAATTTCTGTTAGCAGGATACAGAGAAGATAAATTATGGTTTCCTGATTACATCTCTTCTTTGCTTCCCATAGTCCTCATACTGTCTCCTCTTGATTTAAGCCAGAATCAGCTTACTTTCGGTCTGACTGGCCTAGTCCAAGTAGATGTTCACTTTTGGGTCCATGTCAAGGAAATCAAGCTATTTGGGAGCTGCCACATATATTGCCTCTAGTGCCTGAAAAAAACTCCATCTCTACACTGCTGTTTTTCTCTTCCATGGCTCAGAGACTGGCTGTCTCCAGAGGCCCTCTCCGGATATCATTAAAAGCATTGGGAATGCTGATATCGGCTTAATGGGTTCAGGCGTAGGTATATATTGCCAAGAGAACTGTAAATAAGTGCTTTGGGAAGATGACTTCTTTCCCAGCTGCACGTAGTAAGAGGTGGCACTTGCTGCCAAGTTTTGTGGTTTCATCATGGCCTTTTTAGTATTTTGAATTTATATATAAGCTCAGGATCCTCTACATGCGATTTATTGAAGATCTGAGCTTTCTTTGACTGTTTTGAAGACATTCTCTTGCCTCTCTGTGGTAGAAAGAAAGCTGACAATGCAGTCTGAAAAGTCAGGGGGAACAAGGTGGGCCTCAGCTTATTATTTTTCATGAAAGACTTTTTATAAGCAGCTCTCAGTTCCTGGGTTCTCCCTTATCAGTCTTGATTTCTTGTCCTTGTTTGCTGAATATTTACTGTGCACCCACGCTGCTTTGCTTTCTCACTCCTCTAACAGTGCTGGGTATTAATGTATTTTATCCTGTGTTCACTCAGCTTACGGTCATCCAAGGTAACTACAGAAAGCGGAAATACGGAAAGGCCTAAATGAAGGCTGTGTTTAAAATGGAGAAAAGTACAGTACAAGGGAGTTGTTCTGGCACTGCACAAGTAGCAGAGGAGCTGCTTCTCGCTCACAGCTTCTGCCAATGCTTTGACAGAGAGAGTACAAAGAAGAACCAAAGGAGTGTGGAACCTGAACAGGAACTTGCTCCAATTAGCAGAAGGCATCTCATCAGGCTGAGCTGAGCAGTGAGCACAAACAGGGTTAGCACCAGTCTCTCCTTTCTCATCAAACAGTTACATAATAAGTATTCACAAAAATAACTTTGCTTGGCAGAACACGGTGTATGGAAAATGAACTCATTTCTCGTGATGATTTAGATGCCATGGAGATTATGATGTTAAGGCTCTTGTTTTAAAGGGTTGCAGACTTTTAACAGAGATCACAAGGAACATTTTGCTTTGGGATTTAACATTTATTCATTCAGTTCATCAAGTACTGATATGCACATAGTACTTTGTTGCAGGCATCACAGTACTGATAGTAGCCCGAGGTTATGAACAGGGGATCTCTAGATAGTATAAAAAAGTTTGGCCTTGCGTAGTTCCAACTCAGTTATCATGTAATATTTCCTTAGATCTGACTTGCACATTTTGTACTTTGAACAAATGCATGTAGTGCTTATGCTCACCTCCCATGCTTTCTGTTTATAAAGGGTTTTCTCGAAGCAGCTGTGAAATGGATGATTTTTCTTTCCAGTGAGTTTCAGCTAAACTGTGACTGTGATAAAATCACCAAACCCTGTCTTTTCTGAACAAAGCAATCAAAATGAACATAATACTAATTTTAGCGGCTGTCTTTGAATTAAAATTATTAAACACCTTCTACTCCTTTTGAAAATATTAATCCAGCCTAGATCTCATTATTGCAGAGATCATACTGTAACCAGGGTTTCAGTTTCAGCTGAGTTCATAATGTCAGAAATGCATTGGCCCCCTTCAGGGGGATGGAAGGTGACATGACAAATACAGTATAACATTTGCAAAAACAATATCATTGATTTCAGCAAGGAACAATATTTCTGTATGCATTTCCTGTTCTCTTGCACTCTCCTTTTTTCCCACTTTGGAAGATTGTATAGTAGGTTGTAAAATCTTACAGAAATGCTGTGAAATTTTCCAGAGGAGTGCAACATTTACTATAAAAATTCAAACAGAGAGGTTTAATTGCTTGAGAATTTCTGGGTGTGGATCTTTTGTCAGGAAACAAATTGGCCAAGATCATCCTCCAGCTCTTCTCCAATGACAGACAGTTGAGTAGCTACATAGACAGATAGCAGAGACCAAATGACTCACTGATTCAGCTCTTTCCACTTCCTGACACATCTCTCTCTCTCCACTCCAACAGTATCCTATGATAGCCATCAATCTTCTCAATCTCTCTCTTAGATTGGACCGGCCATAGTCTCATGAAATTTCTCTATTTCCCCTTATCCATAGTCAGTTACATTCAGAAATTAGGATTCCTTAGGCATGGCTAACCAGAGCTTAGGACAGCATTCCAGTAATAGTATTAATACTTCTCTGTTTGTCCTGATGGTGTAACTATATCATCTCAGAAATGGTAAGATTTTGCCACTTTTCTCACAGTGGCATCACAACTACATGTCTCATGGTCTGTCCATCACTGCCTCATTACCTCATGCGGCTGCTTTAGCTGCAGTGTATCCTATGACTAGGGGAGTTGTGGCCATGAATGTGTATTCATTCGTGCTGTTTTGATTTTTTGTTTGTTTTTTTTTCTCAGAACACAGCTCTCTATATACTCACAGGAACCATTCTCAAAATCTTCATGAAAGCTTATTGCAGTTGTAAGTTAATTTGATGAAACAACACTCTTAATGCAATTATTCATGATAACAATGATCATAGAAATGTAGAAAATACATGTTGAAAAAATTTATTATGGAACTGGTAAAAGCAATATTGTTTGTATTGTTTCTTAACAGCATTCAATTGCCTTGTGTTGCTTGTTACATTGAAATCAATGGCCTTGTTCACTATGGTCTTTTTTACTATTTGTGTAAATACAATCTATTAATGAATATGATATTTGAGCACATCCAAACTGGTTTGTCTTGGAGACTATGAGTAACAGTTTATTCATAACCTCATCAGAAGCAGATCAACATCCAGGCCAGGGTTTTTTTCTCTCCCTTTATTAAGAGAATGGAATAATTTTCACACAGTAATATTTATGTTGCTAGAATAGAAATCATGTAGTGCAGGAAAGCTCATAGCACTGGATTACTTACCATGTCACTAATGTTTTCAGCAGTGCTGCAAGCTAACCCTTTAGAAATCAGTCAAAGCTTTTACTAAATGGTAACATTTAATTTTTGAGTGCTTTTACAAAATCCACACAGTTGATGAAAGCAGATTAAAGGAGCATGAAATTAGTGGGGCTTACATCTCGCTGTGGTTTGTGAGCTGAACTATTATTGGTCTCCAGACCTGACTCTGAATCCAAATAAACGAAGGCCAAAGTTTCTTATATTTAGATTTTCTAAATAAAAGAGCTTTTAAATTACCTTCTTCACACCAGATGAACAGCAAATCTCTTGTATATGAAATTACCCTCTGTCCTTTTCTTTAAGCTGAAACAAAAAAGAGCAAAATGTTGAATGAACAAACACTTTGGCGTGAAATTTAAGAACCAGTAGTGATTCCTAGGACCTTGGGGAATTCTTTCCCTGGGACCATGTTATTGCCTTGATGTCTACTGATTGGCTGGTGCTGACTGCATTTGGAAATCAAATAATGCATCAGACTGTTAAACTCCCATTAAAACCACAGTGTCTAATATGTCTGTGGATCAGATCTTGTATTGCTGTATAAAGAGAAGAGGAGACTGAGAGGAGACCTCATTGCTCTCTACAACTACCTAAAAGGAGGTTGTGGAGAGGAGGGTGCTGGCTTCTTCTCCCAAGTGACAAGGGACAGGACAAGAGAGAATGGCCTCAAGCTCCAACAGGGGAGGTTTAAGCTGAACATTAGGAAAAAATTTTTCACGGAAAGGGTCATTGGGTAGTGGAACAGGCTGCCCAGGGAGGAGTTTGAGTCACCTTCCCTGGAGGTGTTTAAAGGACGAGTGAACGAGGCGCTGAGGGACATGGTTTACTATTTGATAGGAATGGTTGGACTCAATGATCCGGTGGGTCTTTTACAACCTGATGATTCTACGATTCTGTGAAATCCCACTTTAGGATTAAAGATGACATGCCTTTTAGGAGCACCTAGAAAAGATACGTGCTTGTCTATTGATCCAGATGTCTATACAAATATTTTATTATTTATTATGATAATATCCATACTGTGTTAATCTCCTTCTGGTTGAAAAAGAAGACCAGGATAGTTGAAGTTCTTAAAGCAGAAAGGTAAGTGGAGACTGTCATTACAGAAAGGCTGCAGGATATAAGGAAAGGGGTAAAAATTAATGTAGTAATTCTCTCTTAATGCATTTCTGATCTTGTTCCTCTTTTCAAGTATGAGTCACACCAGAAAGTGATGTTCAGGAGAGGTGTCACTAAGGTTTTTAGAACTTTTTTAGACTTTATAGGTCTTCTATGAAAGGAACAACACAATGGATGTATGAGTTTGTAATGTTTGTAAGAACTAGAGAGATGAAAAGGGAATGGGATGAACACCAGATGACTAGGATTGTTGCATGGGGAGAGTGAGGAAGAAGTGTCATGCTGTTGAAGGAGGTACAGTGAAAAAAACATATTGCACCCTGAAAAAGGGGAGGACTGGTCAAAATACTGTTTTGAGAATGCTAGCATTGGCAGGAGTCTTGGTTGTTTTTTCAAAGCTAAAGAGCTAGGCAGAGACTGCATGGAAAGTAATGAAATCCCAAATAAGGTAGATGACTCCTAGAAGAAGGAAACAGCGAGTGGAAGAAGAGCCCCACTGTGTGATGCAAGACAGCAGGAGCTTCAAAACATACTGATCAGTCAGTATGACTTTAGGCAGATTGTTTCTTTCCTCCTGGGGAAGTGAGATGTCTCTGGGATTTATTCCATTCTCTGCAATATTATTATTATTAACGTAAATTTGGTGTCTGAAAAACTTCTTAACAGACTGACAGCTTTTTGGTTGGTTGGTTGGTTAGTTTTTGCATAGTCTTGAAGTGTAAAGAAGCTCTGTTGACACTTTGAAACGTCGTTCTCACCTGAACAGTCTGTGGGAACTGATGAGATGCATCCAGAGTCCTGAGGGAATTGGCCAATGTGGTTGCCAAGACAACTCTCCATGATATTTAAAAAGTTATGGCAATCAGTGGAAGTCCCTGGTGTCTGAAAGAAGTCCCCATTTTTAAAAAGGGTAGAAAAGATGACCCTGGGAACTACCGACCTGTCAGCCTCACCTTTGTGCCTGGGAAGATCATGGAACAGGTTCTCCTAGAAGCTATGCTAAAGCACATGGAGGACATGGAGGTGATTAATGGCAGCCAGCATGGCTTCACCAGGGGCAAAACCTATATGATCAACTTGGTGGCTTTCTATGATGGGGTAACCACAGCAGTGGACATGAGTAAACTGACAGATGTGATCTATCTAGATTTCTATAAAGCCTTTGACATGATCCCCCACAACATCCTTCTCTCTCAGTTGAAGAGAGATGGATTTGATGGGTGTATGGTTCAGTGGATAAGAAACCGGTTGGACAGTCATATTCAGAGAGAAGTGTCAATGGCTTGATGTCCAGATGGAGATCTGTGACAAGTGGTGTCTCTCTGGGGTCCATACTGAGACCAGTGCTGCTTTAAGATCTTCATTAGTAATATAGACAGCAAGATTTTGAGTGCACCCTCAGCAAGTTTGCAGATGCTACCAATGTGAGTGGTGCAGTTGCCCTAGTGGAAGGATGGGATGTCATTCAGAAGGACCTGGACAGGCCGGAAAGGTGGGCCTGTGAGAACCTCATGAGGTTCAACAAGGCCAAGTGCAAGGTCCTACACCTGGGTCGGGGCAATCTCCAATTTCAATACAGGGTGGGGGATGATGTGACTGAGAGCTGTCCTGCAGAGAAGGACTTGGGGGTGCAGATTGATGAGAAGGTCAACATGAGGCTGGACATTAGGAAAAAAATTTTCACAGAAAGGTTCATTGGGCACTGGCAGAGGCTACCCAGGAAGGTGGTTGAGTTACCTTCCCTGGAGGTATTTAAGGGACAGGTGGACGAGGTGCTGTGGGGTATGGTTTAGCGATTGATAGGAATGGTTGGACTTGATGATCCGGTGGGTCTCTTCCAACCTGGTTATTCTATGATTGTATGATTCTATGAGCTTGCAGCGTCTGTTTGCAGCCCGAAGGCCAACCTTATCCTGGGCTTCATCAGAAGAAGCATGGCCAACAGGTCAAGGGAGGCCCCTCTGCTCCTCTCTTGTGAGACCTCATCTGGAGTATTGCGTCCTGTTCTGGAATCCTCAACATAAGAAGGAGATGGAGCTGTCAGAATGGGTCCAGAGGAGGGCTACAAGGATGATCAGAGGACTGAGGACCTCCCATATGAGGATGAACTGAGAGAGTTGGGTTTGTTCAGCCTGGAAAAGAGAAGGCTCCGAGGAGAATTTATAGCAACCTTCCAATACCTGAAAGGGCTACAAGAAAGCTGGGGAAGTTCACAAAGTCTTGTAGTGATAGGACGAGGAGTAATGGCTATAAACCATGGCTGTAATGGAGAGGGGCAGATTTAGACTAGACATAAGGATGAATTTCTTCACTGTGAGAGTGGTGTGGCACTGGCCCAGGTTGCCCAGGGGAGCTGTGGCTGACCCGTCCCTGTAGGTGTTCAAGGCCAGGTTGGATGGAGTCTTTGGCAGCCTGATCTAGTAGGACGTGTCCCTGCCTATGGCAGGGACGTTGAACTAGATGATCTTCAAGGTCCCTTTCATTGTGTCACCCTAACTATTCTATGATTCTATGCACAGAAATATATAGCACACACACTTCACCCTTTTCAAATGACTGTTCAGAGATATTAGGGGAAGGGCCATATTAATTCCAGCCATATTAATGTCCAAAGGGAGGTGCAATGACAAAATGTTTTGTTTGCTCTGAGATTTAAAACTCGTGCTGCCAAAACCACTTTTGTGCAATCAGAAGTAGAAAGGTCTTCAATTCCTGGAAAGCTAAACTAAGCAAATTTCCTACAAACAAGAGAGGCTATCACTTAGGAAAAAGAAAGAGGAAAAAGTAACAACATTTTCTAGGTGTGAAGTTGCACTTGCAGTTTGGCTTCTGTTATTGTTCTAATTTTTAAGAAAAAATCTTCCAGTGGCTTGATCACAAAAAAAAATCCATCTGGTTTTGAGTTTGAGGCTCTTAACAAGTGTGGATTCTCGGCCACTTCCAGGTAGCTTTATGTTTTGCATATAAAGACCTCTATTCTTCTGCCTTGCTCTGTTTACAATTCTGTAATTATGATCTTTCAAGAAAATAAGTACTTTTTCATCTTCATTGTATATAGAGATACACAAGTGCAAGACCTACTGGCATCACCACACTAAGAAAATATGTAGCATAGATTTGAAGCCCAGATATTTCTAATATAAGAAAAATGCTGATTGAATTGCTGCTTGTGTCTGTTCAATTACTCTTAGTACTGTGGTAGAATAAGTATGTTGTAACAGCTAGGGATGGCAGGGATGTCATTAAGAAGAAACCCTGAAAACATCAGTTATTTGCAATGGGCTTGACACTATTGTAAAAATTTATGGTTAGAGTCACCTAAATGAGAAAATAAATTCTAGTTCTTGCAGGAAAAAAAAAAACTCTGGCAGTTCCCATTTAAAGCAGAATTATGTTGAAAGTCACGTTTTGATTGAAAAGAACATTTTCTATTGAAGAAACGTTATATTTGCAGTCAAACTTCTGCTTTCGTTTTTCATCTATCCGTCCGTCTATTTACCAAGCACATCAGCTATGTCTATGCTGCCTTTTGTTGTTGTGTTCACATTTGGGTTTGAGTATAGAGAGCCAAATGTCTGAAGACAACTGTCAGTGCTGCTTTTAATAGGCAAAGCCTGAGTATGATCCATTCCATCTCTGAGGCCTAAAACTACCTTTACAGAGAGCTGGAGGGTGAACCAGCAAAGCAGACAAGCAATCTGCACAGCAGAGAGTTTCACCTAAAGCCTTTTGTGTGTTCCTTTTTTATGTGCTAGATTATTGCTGAGTTATTGCACTCATACCAAGGTACATAAACGTTGTTTGGGTTTTTTTCTTTCTCCAAATGCACAGCTGTAAAACCCTCCTTGCTGGGAGAAAAGGCAGTCTTAACAACTACGTTTTCTTTGATCTCTTTTTGTTCCTGTTTGGTCCCTCTAGCTGAAAAATATTTCAGTCATCAAAGATATGATCTAAACTAAGAGAATATGTGCATCTCTCTGTTTTCAACAGGAACTTACATTCATGAACCATTTTTGATTAACATTAACATCAGGTTTTAGATACTTAGTTCGGATGACAGAAAAGACCTTTGAATATAGCCTTGTTGCATTGCCTGAATACTTAAACATCTTCAGATATTTCAAGGCCATGAGCAACATCAGCTGTGTGCCCAAAATGGTATTTTTTAGGTGGGAGACTCAGAGGAGAGCCAGCAAGTGACCTCTAAAGAGATCTCACAAAACAGACAGAGCACCGTGATATTATGCAGTATCACAGGGAAATGAATCTGAATGAATCCTTTTAATCAAATAAAGATCAGAGTATTAGGACCAGAAGATAGTTTTTTTTATCTGCAGGAAATTAATTCCCAGAAGAAAAATTCTTAACAGATATTCACAAATTTATGCTCACTTGTAGCTAACATAAGAGCAAAGATTGCGTTTACCATTTCATCTGTAAACAATTATACAAGCGAGAACTCAAAGAACCATCTACAAATGACCTTAAATTGTGTCACAATCTGAAATTTCTGGCAAACTTGATGTGAATCTAAGTCCTGTTGAGTTCTCATTAGGGATGCAAGTTTAATGTTGGCACCAAGAAAAAGTAACTGTTGGCAAAGGACAGTATAAGGCGCTAAGCGTTAAAAGTAACAGTGAAGCTATTGTACAGTTTGCTTAGAATTTAATGAATAAACACCAGATAGACCCTGTAAGCTAGGTGCTCAGTTCATTGATGGCAGTTGTAATCTTCATGGCTGGCAGAGGAACGCTCTAATTTATTTCACCTGAGAAATTGCCCCAAATTCTCAGAGCCTGGTTTATTTTGCCTTTGTTTGTTTTAGGATACTAGATTTTTTGAAGCTATTTGATTTCTTTATCTAATATCCTGCATAAGAAAAGCATAAACAAAAACTTTCTGAAAGGTCAATCATAATATGTCGTTTATATAATCAGATCAACATTCAACAAAGGGACATGAGACAGTGAACTGTGTAAGTGCCGTTCTGCAGATGATAAGCTGTTATAATCTGGTACCTGAGGGTAAAAGTACACATAGATCAACATAAAAACCTCTGTTGATTTTGGTAGTTCATACTGCTGGTTTCTAAGGCTTACTAACATATGCAGTTTGTATATTTGATGGCAAAGAATGCTATGTGTATTTACCAGAAAGTAATACCTGATGAATTAGTCTGCATGAGCAACACTCAGGTTCTGGATGGATTATAAAGGCCTTTGGAATTTCTAGTTTTTCCATTCTTCTTTTTTAAAGTGCCATTTGTAATCAAAATTAAATTCTACATTTTATTTCTAATGATTTGTCTAGGAAGCAATTGAAAGCACAGGTTACTGCTTCTCTGAGTGAATGGTCTACAAGTTCATTTAAAATAAATGGATTGGCAAAATAAATCCAAGGGCCTATGTGGCAAAATAAAAATTGTAGATGATTTATTTGTCATTTTTCAGCTGAAGTTTTGCAACCCAAAATTAATATCTGAAGATAATAAAATTCATGCAAAGAACATACAGTATCTGTTGTGTTAATGATATTAAGGTTGGCTTGCCATGCATGTTTTTTCTGATAGCCCTAACAACTTAGGATGATTTTTTTCATTGTGTCACCCAGGGATATTTTCTTACTAATTATAATAATTAGTAGTGTCTGTGATTTGATGGATTAATAAGGAATAGGTTGCCAGAGTCCCTTTATAACTTAAGTAATCCGTGCAACTATTCCTACTATAGTCCATAGCAATCCGATGTATTGTGTAGTTAGTCTTAGCTTCTTCTATTGCATAGTCCAAGAACATACCTACTGCAAGTTACCACAAAGTTCATGATACATATTATACTTTGAAGTATTGAAGGATGCTACAAAGCTGGATTTATCCCAGGTCTTTGTAGCTCCTTCTGTGAAAGATACTAAGTTTATGGTGTTCATAACTTTGAAATAAGTCTTGAAGGTGTATTGAACTTCCTAGAAACAATATCAGTGATGTGATTATATATGTGGTCTTTTTTGTGATTCTAGAGAACTGGACCTAGTGACTCACTTAATCCCTTCCAACCTCATTTTTCTAAGAGAAGCAAATTTCTGAGATGGTGGGAATGGTGATAAGGGGTTTTCTCATTGGATCTTGTATTGGGCCGTTGCTATTAAATGATTGTAAAGGTCGCTGTAAGGGGAGAGGTGCTGACTTTCAGACACGACATCATTAACTTGTGGTCATTAGAAAAAACCTATGATGCTTTTTGAAAAAGTAGAGTAGTTAACCTTGGTGGCTTGGCCAGACTCCAGCTTTTGTAATTGCATACTGCCTATCTAAAATTGCATTGCATGCATTCAGTTGGATGGGATATTCTTCACCTTTTACCTTGAGCTGCTGAGTAATTCTGTTCAATATTTTCTGTATCTCAACCCAGAAATGTCTTCATTTAATGTTATTTGTTTTGAATGATAGTTCATAAAGTGCTTTGAAATCCTTCTGGCTGAAAGCTGCTGTCTGCCATAAGTGTAAATTTCTTTTGTTGCCAGCTGTAAAATCAAACAGGATTTGACATCAAAAGTTGCCTTGCGCCATTATGATTTGTCTTGAAGAGCTCCTGAAAACCTCAGCAGAGTGTGCATTAAATACAGCCATTTTCTGCAAAGATGCCAGAGAGACCGCGCATATTTCCCAAAGCCAAGCAACTAACATAATCTACCTATGGATCAATAGTATCCCCTTCAGGAACAGTGATACTCTGGAGCAGTCAGGGAATTAGCTGCATGGTGTGCAGATACCTTGTTGGTAATAGTGGTGTTAACTTTAAGACACCATGACCATGCTTGAAATACTGCAAGAGGTTAAAATTCATCTCCCTGGTAGACTGCTGGTTTGTATGAAAAGTAACTTTTGTAGTCAGCCAAGAGAAGCCTTTCCTTGTTTGCACTGAAACCTGTCAGAGGAGTTTGGAGTGGACTGTGGTCTAAATATAGTGGTGATTATTTTCTAAATAGATCTTACATTTTTTTGACAGAAGTCTTCCATCCATGCATCAAAGCAAGCACACTTCAAGGGGCTTTATCTGTGTAGATAAGGCTATGTGATACAGGAATTAGGAAAGGAATAAAGTTGGAATTAGTGCTAAATCCACAGTAATATTCTGCTATGAGATACTCGACCTACAGTTCTTTTTAAGTCGTACTGTATATGCTGCAAGCCAGCTGTATGTGCTTGTAATGAAACATTAAGGAACATTGCAGGCACCTGATGGAGAAGATCACATGCTTATCATTCTCTGACTAATATCTACCAGGAGAGACAAAACCTGCCTATGTCCCTGGAAAAAAACAGAGAATTCGAGGGTGAATGTGAAAAAGGAAAGAAAACATCTGCCTAGGGAGAGGGGGTAACAAAGACAAAGCTTTGTACTTTGCCCAAGTGTAAATTCAGAATTATTTTCCCTTCAGATGGT
The DNA here is from genome assembly GCA_033459285.1 of Clamator glandarius. Lineage (NCBI taxonomy): Eukaryota > Metazoa > Chordata > Aves > Cuculiformes > Cuculidae > Clamator > Clamator glandarius. Next base: position 1,873,929 of record JAUNZM010000032.1, read on the forward strand.
TCTTTGTACTTCTCCTTGATTTTTTCTTGGGGGACACAGGCAGGCTGCACCAGCTACTCTTGGGATGGCTTTCCCTGGCATCTGTGGCTTGATCCAAAGCTGACCAAAGGAAATGCAGTGCTCCCTGTAGTCTTTAAGGAGTTTGAGAATAGAAAGCTGGAGTGCTCTGACAAAGTCTTTATTCTGCCAGTTTCTTCAGAGGGAAGATGCTTGAAAACTCCTTTCATCCAGAAAGTCTGAAAGTTTTCAAGCTTTCATGTGTGCAGACTGGGGAAGTTTACTTACCTTTTCCTGCCATGAGCCTATGGCCCCTTTTCATAGGCACTTAACCTGCTCATTATTTGATGTGTCCAAGCAGCAAATCTTTCTAGAGAGCTTACATGGAGCCCAGAGGAAGAAGTGCGGGCATTTTCCAGGCAGTACTGTTTCCTGTGTTGTGGAGCAATGCCACTCAATAGGCAGTTTTATATTATCAGAGACAGCTTATGAATGTCTTTCGAGAACCATCAGGTGTAGCAGTCATGGCCCAAGGAGCAAGGATAATGATGTCTTTGTGGTGAATGTGACCCTTGTCATAGAGGGTATTTAGAGTGCCTTGCCCTGCTGGGAGTGACAGGCAGAGAGGACAGCCTGCCTACAGTCTCCATTGCAGGGTTCTTTCAGGAGCAATGACACCTTCTCCCATCCATCATGCTGCTTTCTGGTGAGATCAGAGAAGGCAGGAAGAAGGGAAAACATTGGCAGTTTATGAAACAAACAGACGACCTCTTCAGTCTCCTGGAGCGCAACTGCAAATCTGATTTCAGATCATGTGCCAATAGATGCAGTGGCAACCAGGTTTTATTCGCACTTAGCCAGACCCCCTTCCTTAATGTACTGACTTTCCTTTCCTACCCAAGCAACACACCCTTCTTCATTTCAACTATGTGCCTAGCTTCACAAAATGGTGATGAAATGAATCACAGACAGAGGTGGGGAGAGAGAGGTTAAATATCATGACTAACTCTTGCTCTTGGCCCTCTTAATGGTCACTTGTACACAAAGTATGCAAAACCACTACCCAGGCTATGTTGCTACGGTAAGGCGGGATGTATTTGCTTATAATTTTTTTTACTTGCTGTCAATATCTTGGATTTCCTTAGAAATGTAAAATTCAGAAATATTAGCTTCATAGTTGAATTTTGTAAGTATGTAGTTTTAACATGTGAAGGTATATGGTCTTATTTAGATGGGCAAGGCACAAATCTTGGTATAGCTGGCCTAATGATGGGGGCTGTGGTATTCTTTGTCTTTTTATACTGCGCTTTTTGTGTGCCCTGGCAGTATAGACCAATTTTCTAGTTATCTACACACCCGCCTATTTTTCTCAGGAATTCTCCAACTCTAGCCGTGAAGATAACTTTGCATTAGGCCTTATAGAACATACCACTCTCCTGAAAAGAGCTCTTCTGCCTCTAATGGAATCATGTGGTGTTGCCATAGTAATTACTTCTATCTACCTGTGGAACATCTACCGTGTTTCATCACTGCAGGCCCTGTCTTCTTCAAAGCCCTTAGCTCCAGTCTAGGATGCTCATCTTCAAGAGGGACATTGGCCAATGGTGAGAGCATTAGGTTGGAATATGCAAGGCTGAGTTCAGAGTTTTACTCCCAAATACTGTGATAAGAGTAGCCTTGTCCTGTCCTTATGTAAGGATGGCATATAGTGCATAATCTGAGCCCCTGCTCTCAGTATGTGTGAAGTGAGAAAATCCAGATTTGTGGCCCCAGAAAGCTTAGAAGCTGAGTCCATAAGGCCATGGCTGGGCAGTGAAAGCACACAGCGCTGTAGTGCCCACACAGCAAGCAGCCTCAGCATAGCCTCCCTTCGAGATCGTTTCATGTGAAATGTGGACAATGCTACTCTTCTATCTACAAGATGTTCTGTGTAGCTGGATACAAATACTTAAGATGCTCAGTGGGACCCTATAAATGCAAGATACGTCACAATAGAAAGCTGGGAACCAAAAAGGCAACTAGGAGCCAGTGAGACACTGAACGGCCATCAAAACCATCCTCTTTCCCTTTCTCTTGCCTCCAGCATCCAGCAAGCACTGCTGCCCTTTACAAAGCCACCCCCTTCCTATATCTCAAGACTCACTGGGCTGCCCTTGGTGGTTAACATGTGCATGGGAGTAGGTGTTTCCATGATGCTGTCGCTTCTCCTCTGCCATTCAACAGCTTTGAGAGCAGATGACCAGTAAATGAGAATGTGGTAGCATAGCCATCCTGCCATAAATGTCCTTGTGCTCGAGGGACACCTCTAGTGTCACCCCTTGAGCTTTTTGGTGTGGGTCCATGGCATTTAGCTCTTGTGTGATAATGGTGGGATCTGCTACCACATATCAATAGGTGACATCTTTATTTCTATTCTGAGCTTTTCTGATAGATTCTTCATTTGGTAACAGAGGGATTACCTTTAAAGCTTACTAAATGCCTTCATAGTCCTAGGAACAATAATTTCAGCACCTAAAATCCCAAACCCAGTTAAAGTATGGATTTGAGTGCTAGAATACATAGACAAAACTGTAGCAAAAATAGTATGAAAGCATTATCTTTACCCCTTAGCCTGTTCTGTGCAGTCAAGGTACAAAATTGCTATAAATTACAAGTTTACTTAAGAGATCTGAAAAAATAGATGTGTTACAAATTTCATGTTCCAAGTAGTCAGTGGAGATTGTGGTTTGCTCCTTCCCATCTAACTCTGAAGAGGCAATAGTGATGTTTAAAATTTGTGGAAGAAGACAGGGAGGCCGCAGCTGCTCAGCCTGAGCAGCGCAGTAAGAGAGCATGTTGAGAAGGTTTGATGTTTTGGGAGAAGGTTGCACTGAAACATTGTATAGGTGCTGGGGAATGTCTGCAGGCATGAGGCCAGTTGCAGAAGATAAAAAAAGAGAACAATGTGACCAGAAACTCTCTGGGAATAAATCACTGAACTCTAGTCAAGTCTCTGGGATCTCAAGCCAAAAGCAAAGAGAGAATGTGGATGGGCTACAGGAAATTTAATGTTTCCAGAAGGACCTGTATCTTTTTTTTCCATTTCTTAATGATACCTCTGATGTGATTTAGAGCTTAACTGGTTGGACTATTCAGATTCATCCTTTTGGATACTGGTAGTAAGAGGGAAGAGTAGCTTACAAAGACATGGTATTTGTGGCCTGGCAAGGATCACTGCAGCTGATTATAACATTTTTTCAACTGCTTAGTGTCCTTGTTGGCTTTGATAGGTTTCTGAACCAACTAAAGAAGAAAGCATAAAGCAGCTGCACAGTTTTGCATTAACAATGGTGAAAGAAACAAAATTATTCGAGATGGCATTTACTCAGATTCTTAGTTTGCCATTGTTTTAGAAGGATCAGAAATAGTGTGATTCAAAGTAAAAGTTAAAGTAGTAGTGCTGCTGGGTGGAAGTTATATATTTCAGCATCAGATCTTGTATTTGAACAGGAATTGGTTCTGAGCAAGAACAACCTATTCCAGACCTGTCAGAGAGACAGGGACAATCAGTAGGTATAGATGGTGCTGTGTGAAGGGGGGGGAAGATATGTACCTGTCCTAGAGGTATATGTGACTGAAAGCTGAGATGAACTGTGTAAGTTCTGTAAACCTATTTAAGTTGTAAATAAGAAGTAACCATTAAAAAAGCCTTATGCTTCCAGAGGGAAAATAGATGTTCTCTAAAGATTAAATTCCAGAATCAAGTCTAAACATGGACTTTTGATTATAAATATATTTTGTAAAGGGCAAGTATAAAATGAGTAAGAAAAAAAGATGTAGAAGCCAATAGAAAACGTATACTGGGTATTTTATTATTTTTTTTTTTACTTAGCTTGTTCTAAATAATGGTAGTGCTAGAGAATAGCTTTATGGATATTTTTCCTTTGATCAAATGCAAATCCAAGACCAAAACTGAATGCACTTAAGTAGGATATACACATATGTCTTATAAGACTCAAGACACTACTTCCGACAGCAGAGAGTCTAATGCACACTGTTCTTGAGGATAATTACTAGGAAATGCAGAGAGATTACACTGAGCAATTATATTTTATCCCCTGAAAGTCTTTTACTGTTCAGACAGTGCAAAGTGTATGAATTCCATTTTAGGAGAGAAATATTGTTAGGAAAACAGCAGCATTACAAAGCAGACAGGTGCAATGCAAGACCATGGAGGTGCTCAGATGTTAGGGAACGCTCCTCATGAAAAAATACCATTTTGGAAATATGAAGAAAGAAACACCACTGTGGGAATCTGCAATTTGGGAGGAAGCCTTTGAGAAGAACTTTCCCCTGCCTTCTCTTGCTACATGCAGACCCAAACCCTACACAGCCAGGCACCGTGCCTCCATCAGCAAAGACCCCAATATGGGAAGCAGTGAAGAAGGTGAATCCAAATCCAGACAAGAAGGTTGGATGCGAAGTAAATAGGCTATGGCTTATTTGAGTGTTAAATACTAGGTAATTTGAGAGGAGAGTGAACCACCTTTTGTGTTTTGCTGTGCGGGTTTGGATGCATTAGTGGGATTTGGGAGTTCCTTGTGAGTTTATAATCTGAAACCAGCCCATGGTGCTGTCAGTCAGGTTCACCCATTTTGCAGCCAGCTCAGCCACCAACTGTCAGGGCACTGGAGGTCTTTGTTCCTCTAAAGCATCTTGAACTAGTGCAACATGTGGCTGTATTTTCCCCACTTGCTTTGTTACCTATTGATTTAACTATTTCTGCTAATAAGACTGGAAGAGGTGATTTCTGCTTTCATTAATAAAGCAGTAATGCAGAGCTAGGCAGAGCATCTGGTAGATGCTGGTTGTGTGGTGCAGCCGAGATCCTCTCAGATAGCCTCCTGCTGCCCATCAGCCCTCTTGCAACTTCTGCAGCTGTCTGTGGCATGTGACTGCTGCTCTCATCGAAATGTTGAAGCGTAGAAGATTTCTGCTCTCCCAAAAGCAAGGCCATTTGCAAACTTCATACATCCAGAGTTATCTTAGAAATTGGACATCAGCTCTGGTTTGGGTGGCTGGGATTTGGTGGCCAGTCCGAATCTCAGGCAGCAATGCAAAAATATAAGCCATCCTCCTTGGACAGGTCACCCATAAGCATTTAAACTGCAAAGAAACTTTAAAAAATAAATGAAAACTGATAATCACTTCTAGCTTGTTTGTTGATAGGAAAGATAATGTTGCCTGGAGCTAAGAATGTGGCCCAAGCCAATGGCAGAGGCACTGGGGGCTTGCTGCTGCCTTCCCATGGCACTGCAGGCAGCTCACTGCCGCTCCCACCATGAAACTGGCACGGAGACAGCATCAGGAGAGTTCTGTTGAAATTCTGAAATGAGAGATGCGACACAGATGCCAATTTTTGTTAAGCTGAAAGAAGCCTTATCCAAAGGTGTGTTGGAGATTCGGGTGGGTTTGATTAATCACCTCCATTTGGAGTGCTGCACCTCACCAAGACTGCTAGGAGTGCACCCCTCAAAACAGAACTAACAAGAACCCTGCCTCTCTAAACACAGCTCAAACAAACTTTGTGTTCAGTGATACCCCCTTGTCATTTTTTACTGTGTCCATCTCAAGTGGTGGTAGTTAACAAACATTTCTTATTCCTTTTTTCTTCTGTTTATTTTTCTTCCATATTTGCTCTTTGAAGTTTGCCTTTCTGAGGTTTGTGATGGGGTATCCTGAAAGTTCCTCCTCCTGCTCAGTCAGGCAAGGCTGGAAGCCTTATATAGCCCTTCCTAATGCAAAATGATGAGAGAGGGTTCACAATTCCCACAGCAAGAATTCATTGTAAGCATGCAGGTGCTGAGAAACTGAGCAGGCACAGATCCTATGCGAGCACCATTAAGCAGTCATGCCTGGGAGGAGGGAGTTGTATAAACCAGATCACATATGCTGCACAGAGTCCGAGGCTGCATTTACTTTTCATCCCATCAGCCCATTAATGTGATTGGACTCACACACAAAATGGAAAACTGGCATAAAAATAAAGTTTGGTAAATAAAGCAGGCAAACAGCCATACTGCAGTGAAGATGTGTCTGTTTTTTTTGAAGTGTATTCACAAGTTAATTCAGGTAGAAAATTATTCTGACAGGTAGAGAGTAAACTTTACTCCCATGGGCTATTTGTGCTTTATTTAGTGCTTAAATGAACCACAAAAGCTCATGAAAGACAGAAAATCCTTCAACACGGAAGAAAACCCTCTGGAGGTGAAATACATCCAATCCAACACCACCTTCCCCCCAACATCTGCAGTTTCTGCCTGAGAGCAGTGCAAGGGGTCAGCAGCCCATTAATCTCAATCCATGGCATGCACAGGGACCACAATCAGAAAGCTGGGTTCTCTGGTACCTCTCTCAACGTGTAAATGGTCTCTTTCTCATAAGAATTTTTTATGGTCAACATCCAGGGCTTGATCCCAACCTGTTAGGAATCAGCTATGCTCCGCTGAAGTCAAGTGGGCATCCACCTAAGAGGAGCTGAAAGCTGACCTACCCTTCATTAGTTAGGAGGCATTTCCTCCTCCTTCACCATTCTGTATGTCTCAGGCTGCAGCATTTCTTGCATTTTAGACTGGCACATGATGGATGGAGTTTATCCTGGGTTTTTTCCTGAAGGCATATTTACACAGTGTTTTGAGCAAGAAAAACATTGCATCTTCTATTGCAAATACTTAATATGTGATAATGTTATAGGCTTTTCCCCAACACACTGAGCTGCATCCCTTTTTTTCTGCCTCTGTGTTTGCAGACATGGTGTTGCTCTGTCTTACTATGTTTGCATTGCTTGGTTACACTCATAGGTTCTGGCCACTTTGTGTGATATTTTTTCCCTTGTCCAGATCCTTCTTCCCATGTTTGGGTGGAAGACACAAGGGGTTTGCTCTCTGCTGAAATAGCATCCATACTATCTGTATGTGTTCTATATGTATTCAAGCATACAGATTTACTGCATCAAGGTTCAGGTGGCTTACTTGAAGCTTAGCTGCCATGTCAGAGACTAGGCTTTCTTGCTTATTATCTCTGTGCTGTATCTACTCAACCAAATATAAAAGGTTTAATGTGATTGTTAGCAGAGGTAATGGAGAGAGGCCTATTGTCTAGAACAGGACCTGAATCAGACCCTTCATTTTTCCCAGCTGTCACATGGGACACATTTATTATTAGGGTATTTCTTTTTTTTCATCAGAATTCACTGCAGACATTTTTCCCATCATTATCTAAGAGGTTTTGGAAGGAAAAGTTGCATTTTAAAAGAGCCTGCCTTGCTGTGATTTATTTAGTTCACCATTTCCTGACTACAGCTGTGCCCTCTTGCTCTAATAGGGTTAAAGAGGTTGAGTTCCCCAACAGTAAGTAGAGGGAAAACCTCAAGGTGATCAGGAACTGTGCATGTAATATTCTTAATTATTCTGTGCATCATTAAAACGTTCATGCATTTCATGTACTTCTGGCTGAAAATTGCCCATTCAGCTTTAACAGCTAATTACAAGAGTGACCAGGCACTCACGCAGCACACACATGCTTATTGGACATGACAGATGGATATGTCTGGACCTCTGATTCATCATTTTATATTTCCTTTCTGAAAGGCTATGTTATCACTGTGCAAATAAACTGTAATTCTGCCCCAGGCCTGACTGCTCACAAAGGAACAAAGGAGGAGAAAAAAGTGTACCCAAGTGCACCCAGGCAGCTACACAGCGTGGGTGCTAGCTGCAGACTGCAGAGCCTGGGGAACCTCTGAAGACTGGCTTTGCTGTGAAAGGGCTGCTTAATCCTTGGAAATGCGAACAGAGGGGACAGGTTTTGTGCTGAGCCTCTGGCAGATGTGACACAGAAAGTGCAGCTCTAGGGGATGCAGAACAAATATGGTAACAAGCCCTCTGCAATGTGTGACTCTTGGCTGTTACATGGGCCACTGAGGCTTCTCACGTGAATTCAGGGGGTTGCAGTCTGCTCTGGTCAAAAGTAGGGCTCCTCAAGATGCCCAGCTGAGCTGTCCGCGTGAGGAGCTTCATTCTCTCTGCCACCTCCTGCCCTTCACGCTGAGGGCACAGCCACCGCATAGTCCATGATGGGTAGCATCAGTAAGGGTGGCAAGCTGCTGGGCAGGAACCACAGTGGGAGCAAGAGTGCCCCACCAGGTGCTGTCTACATAGAGATGAGCTGAGTGGTAGCACTAGAAACAGATTGCCAATCACACTGGGGAACACAGTGTGTCACCTGGATTTCTGTATTATCATAGATTTTGCAACCCATTTAATAACGTTTTAAAAATGTTTTCGTTTTAAAGAGATTTATGACTTTTCTCTAAAAGGTATTTTATTGTAATGCAACAAAAACTTGGTCAACTGGAACAGATAATTTCAAACCGATAATTTCTAAAAAAGAAACTTCTCTCCTAAGGAAGGAAGAAGATGCAGTTGGCTCTCCTACCTCTTCAGGATCAGAAGAAGAGCTGAAATGTTGCCCACAAGGTCCCATATGCAAGCAAATCCTCTGAATTTGCAGAAGTTTGGAACTTCTACAGATTATGCAAAAATGCATCCTAACCCTATATGTGGGCAGATATCACACACCTAACTGACATCAATATGTTTAAATTATATTATAAAAAAATGCCCCATGATTTCAAAGGGAATTTGAAGAGGTAAAGACTGAATTGTGCACAGGATGGAGCCCAGCCATTGCCTAACCTGCAGAAAAGTGATGGCACAGTTGTAGATGTATAGTTGTGGAATTAGCTTCAACTCATAAATCCATCACAAGTCTGTTGAGAACAACTATAGTTAGACTGTCCCTTGCTGAGATTTGCATGGATCAGTCTCACAAGCCACATATGAGCACACCAGCTTCATTCCAGAGCAGCCTGATCCAGTATGTGGTAATTCTTTAAAAGCTAGGGGGGGGAAAAATTCCTAATATCTAACTTAAATCTCCTTTGCTGTAAATTATATCAATTATTTCTTGTCTCAGAAATAGTGGATGTGGAGAACAATTGATTATCCTTCTTTTTATAGCAGCCTTTTTAACATTCCTTTTTATATCAGACAACTAGTCTCTTGCCAGCCTCTTCTTTTCCAAAGCAGAAAAATTCCATTCCCTTAAGCTCGCCATGGAAGTCATGTTTTCTGAATCAAGTCATCCTTGCAGCTCTCCCTTGGACTCTGTAAAGGTGGCTGCCCCTTCTTAAATGCTCTGCTGTAACATTTCTCTACATGAAACCAGAGCAATATCAAGCAGAGTAGGATTAAAATATCTAATAAACATGACAAGAAGGGGTGTAATAAATAGGCAACAGACTAGCCAGAAAGTGAATTTATTTTTTTAAGCCCAGAATAAAATTGAGTGTGAAGTTTCTTCTGCATTGTACATTTTTGCTGTCAGTTGTCCTGTTCTGACCTTTCCTGTCCCCAGGAGGTATGTATTGCCAACTTCTGTTGTTTTAAAACAGTCTGGTTCTAGTTCATCAATGAGCAAGCCTCATTCTCTACTGGGCAGCATGTCTGCGTTTCCCCCTCTAAATTGTTCATGCTTTTTCTCTTTTGATGTTCAGCCACTTCATTAGTGAAACTTTTGATAAAATTGCTTACCCTCTTTGTCAAAGGATAGCATCTTCCATGTTCCAGTAGCTTGTAGGTCTGAGTTTCCTCTAAATAATTGTTCTCACTCTGGATTGGATTTCAATTTAAAAAATCATTAACCCAATATTTACTCAGCATTGGCATCAATAGAAAATTCATAGGATTTTATGTCTTGAGGGTAAATAGCTCATTCCCTTCATTGTTCATTAAAAACAAACACAGTTTGCCCCATTTGTCTATTTCCTTAAAAAAAAACCCACTTTACTGTATTGTCCAGCACTGAACATTCTGTTATTTATTGTTTAATTACTGTTTCATACTTGGCATAAAAATGTAAAATAGGATGTGACTAGTAGAGGAATAATTATTAGTGGTAAGCTGGAGAAAAAGACCCAAAACATCAGCAGTTGTTGAAATGCTATTTCTCATTCGGCAGCATTTGGTATCATTAGTTGTGATAGCGAAGCCTCTCAGCTGGCATGGTGAACCCTCGCACCATGAAGCACTTGAAATCATTCCTCTGTGGCACTGCACCATGTAGAGTTACCATTTTCTAACTTGTTTCTATTGTTTTGAAATGAGATCTACAGTCTGCGGATGCGACCTCTTGAAAGAAACTCCATGCTTGATCATCCTTATCGTATTTAACTGGGGTTTATAGTGTCCACTTGAGTCTACTGACACAGTGGGTGAGGAAATAGAGAATTAATCTTGTATCACATTCCCTTCTGTAGAGAAATTTCCTAATTAAACATAGCAGAAAATTACTTTAAAAGTAGCAGGATGAGGAAGAAAAAATCTTTCCTCTATTGTGAGCATGGGCGATATTAATTGGAAAAATTATAATTTATTAATGCAAAGCTTCTAACTGTACCTCGTGTCTGCAGTGATTTCCTTAGCATGGAACTCGCGTTGACCCCAACAAGGGCTTGTGTTATGAAAATAGAAGAACATACAATAATTATGGGTTTAGCTTCTGGTTGGCTTGCTTTGGCTTTTCTGTTCATATTTATCTGTTTTTCTACAGTTGAAAAAAATCCTCTGATAATTGCCTCTTCTCTGAGATCTTCTCACTGTGGCAGTTGTCACACACACTGAGAATTTTTCATTTTAATATTCTGGTCTATTAGCTGATAAGAGCACAGACAAGATAACAAGAAATGGAAGTCCCCTTTTTAAGCATTTTTTGTTTTAAAATGACAACTTTAGATGTATTACTCTATTTAGAAAGAAAAATATGAGTGGATGGCATGATGGGTAATGATATGTAAATGACCATTCATGCATGAAAATCAGGGCCACAGTTGAATGTATTAAGCAATGACTGATATAATCATTATTTTGGATTTTGCATCTGAAAAGAGGGGATTGCAGATATCAAGTGAATTGCATATTTAAAGAAAACATTCATGTGTGTGTGGAATAAAAAATGTTTTTGTCGTTTTTGCGTTAAGTATCCTAGTGTTATGCTGTTTGGACTTAAATAAGGTCAATGTGTTAGGTTTATGCCTTTCATATTATCTCTGGTTCTCGCTTTGGCAGATCCTCCCTTTCCCTGTTTGTGCAGGATGCCATCGGAGTGCCAAATTTGTAATGTCAACTCTTTTCAGCTCCCTGTAATGCTTTTATCTACAGAAAGCTGCCTACTGCTCACATGGGGGGAGAGCTGAGAGAAAGCTGGTCACTGGCATTTTAAATAATATGTTAAAATTCATCATTGCTGCAATGCCTTTGTCATGCTCGTGCTTACACACGCTTCCCGCGCTAGCAGAGTGGCGCAGGAAAGTTAACACTGCAAGTCCCATGGAGCTGTGAGGTGGAGCTGGCAGCTCCTGTCCTGGGCGGCCACCGGTCCCTATCTCCACACATCACAGCTGCAACCAGGGCAATCATTTAACTGGCAGTTTCTCTTTCAAGGGTCACAGTGGCTGTTGGGGCTGTGGCACTGGGGTCACAGGTCAGGAAGGTGATGGGCAGTATGCAGGCACTGATGCTTCATGTGGCTACTCCTTCACCCCCCCAGCCTGGATGTTGGTAATGCTTCTGCCATTGATGTTACAGAAAAGTAAGCAGCACCTTAACGTAATTTGTGCATCTAAGTACACACATATTCTGAGTAGTGCTGCCTAAGCGTAAGCTGCGGATGCTTTGTTCTGGGGACCAGGGGTGACAGGCAGGGGGAAGGCTGTCTGAAGCTGACCCAAAAAATGAGGAAAGCGTCTCTGGGGATTATTGTATGGGAGGTGACAGTATAACTCACTTCTTTGCTTTCTAGCCAGAGCTCTGTGGCCGTTCTGCTTTTAAAGAACTGCTTTCATGAGGAAACTGGTAGTCAAGACTGAAATAAGAAAAGGACATGATACTTGAGACCGTGATGTTTTCTTGTCTCATCTCCTATTGTATTATGAACTTTAAAGAAAGAAGAAAACCCCATTTTTTGAATAGGAGAAAAAATAAGCTTCTGTTATACAGCATCTACATTAATGGATTCCTTCTATCAAAGGGAGAAAATAGCTGTATTACTAAATATAATTAATGCATCTCAAGTTTGGAGAACATTATGCTAAATGTCCATGATACATTCTCTGTCCCCTTTGGCAGTAGCATATGATCAATTTTGCTACTATGTCCTTACCTAATTATTGCTGTCGCTAATGAAGGGAAGTAGAGAAAAACATATCTTAGTAGGTTAATAAGCCATCCAGAAAATTATATTAGTATGATCAATCCTTAATGATTATGGTTTCTCATAATATTAGATCACCTAAAAGGTGTTTTTCATAGGAGATTGGAGAGGAAGTAGATATCATTTTCCATTCTTCCAGGTGAACTCAGCTCTATTTTGGAGAGAAAAGCAATCAAACTTGTCTGCTCTTGCAAACATTGATGTACTTAGTGGGACTGGTTTCTTTTGTCATACAAGTATCTGGAAAGGCAGCAAGTATAGGAGATTTTCTACCTTCCCTTCTTCCACAAATATTTGTGACTTTGGCTTTCACCTCGGCTGATGGTGTGTGTATTCTGTGTTGTTTTTCATAAGTTTTCATGAATAAGCTGGCAGTCTCATGCCAGTCTGAGCAGCTTCCAAATGGCATTTTCTCCCTTCCTCAAGTATACTTTCATTTGCAATTTTGTACCTGGTTTAGCATCTGCCAGGATTTCTCTCATTTGTTTGTGTTTTGTCTTGGTGATGCTTCTTCAAGTACTTATGTTTGCCAGTATTGGAGCGTACTCAGGACATGTTTATTTTTATGGAAGCATTTCTCTTAGAGCATGTCCAGAGCACTAAAATGAATAGCAGAGGGAGACGGTCCTCAAACATCAGACTTTTTTTTTTATTTAAAGATATTCCTGAAATTAAACTGAATCACAGTCCTCCCTTTTAATTTGTTAATTACACTTCTGCAATAGTAATGCAATCAGTGAATATAGCTAAAGTGTTTGTGTGTGGAAAATCAATATTAATGAGAAAGAGTGTATTTCCAAAGTGTGATGAATATCAGCTATTTGCTTTGCATCCATCTGCCACAGTAAGGCTGCTCTAAACTGGACCCACCTGAGCAATGCAAGGAAACGCAGCTGCAGCAAGGGAAGGGGGACAGACAGACCCTGCAGGTCATTCATTTCTCGTAGTTCCACACTTTCTGTTGCTGGAGGAAGTTATGGAGCAGGTTGCACTGCTATTTAGGTAGGAGAGGCCCACGTTTTGGGTAGCACAGCACTCGGAGGGATCAGGGGCTGCAGATCTTGGCCAGAGCAGATAGTCAGGGCTTTCACAGACTGACTGCCCTGAATGACTTCGCAGGTGACAAAACTCTGAGAGAGCTCATACAGGTTAATCACAAGTGAGAATGAAATCTGGCATTTTCCTGCTGGGCTTCCAATTTTCAGTATATGCAGTGTATTGAAGCTAAGTGCAATTAAATGTTTAAACCTTTCATGCCATATGGCTCCCCCTATATCATAAACACATCTGTAAAATTATGCTCAGATGGGCAACATCATTCTAGTGTAAATGGATTCAAATGCATGCTTCTCCACGGCTTTTATCAAGGTTGAGTGTAATGTGTCATACTCGATCCAATTGACCTGTTAGTGGAGGACTGTGAGGTTTTTCCATACATGGTCATGTAAATATTAGGTGGCAGCACAAAAATAGATCCTCAGTTTATCCACAGACCTGGCCCATGGAGACTTCTCCTAAATCTTTGCCACCCATCCAGAATTGGCTGTGCTACTAAGGAACTTCCTTGCCTTTCTGCTAAAATAATGAGCAGTGCTGCCAATATTTGTCATGGTGTTTTGTACTGTGAACGTGACTGTTCAACTGCATAAACTGTAAACCAAAGAGTACAATTAACCAAAAATGATGCTGTTCACACAGTACCTCAACTTTCCACTAACAATGGAAATAAAAAGGAAAAATACAGTTCAACTGATTTGTTCCCATTTGTCCTGAAATGTCATCTGAATTGCATGAAAATGGCCAGCAGTAACTGATGCAGTCTGCTTTCATGTTTGTAGAAGAATAGGGTTATATAAATGATAGGACCTATGTTGCATAAATATTATATCTCCCACTGTATGACTTGGAAACTTTGCAGTTGCCATCATCTTAGCTTCGAGCAAGTTCCTTAAGTGACCCCACTCCTTAAGCTACAAGCAGCAGCCAGAGGGCTGCCTAGCTACAGCCTTGGGGAGCAGGAATACCTTTACATGTATCAGGAGGGATATTTTTGCCTCTCAGAGATATTTTTTTTTCTTTAAATGAAAATGCCGATTTACAGAGAAATACACAAACACACGGATGAGCCCTGGTTGTGCAAGGTTAGAGGATCAACTCAGCATTGACAACTGCAGATCACAGAGTGCTACTGCAGAAGGGACAGGAGCTGTGAAGGGGGACTGGACATGGCCCTTGCATACAGGCTGGCCACTGAGCTGATGAAGAGACAGATAAGGAGCCCTGTTGCAGAGTGTGAGCTTGGCACTTGTCTTCTCACCTTCTGAGCTCTGGGACTGCGCTTGCTCTCACTCACATGTGTGTAATCTGCATTAGCACCACAGAAATAAGCAGAAAGGAGTGTAATATGTAAGAAAAGTAGAGTGGGGAAAGAAAACTGCGCCCTTCTCATTGAATTCACTGAAAGGTAGACCCAGAGCAGTTTTAGAATAGAACCACTTTATACTACCCTGATTATGTAAATGGGACATAAAATAAATCGGACTTTCACTCTCTGTGACGCTCCCTTTCATTGCCAAAGTGTATTACAGAAGCCTTACTGTAAAATAGAACTAGGACCAGTGTCTGCAGTCTACATTTTAGGATTTAAAAACAGTCATTTCCCAAGATAATTGTGGTATAGTCAAGACTAGGAGCAGCTTCCTAAAATTGGTTAATACCCAGATTTGGGTTTCTTCAGTGGCTTAAATGGAGTAGCATATTATCTCCTCTATAGTCTGCCTAAAAGATAGATTTGATGTCTGTAAGCAGACACATGAAATTGCTATAGGCTTCCAGTCTTATAGCCTGCCACCTATTTGATTTATGTGATAAGTGATCTCAGATGACCCTCCAAGGCACTGAACCATTAGAGAGTTATGTTGCACAGTGATAAGAAATCTTCAGAGATACCTAAATCTTCTTTTAGCACAGAGAGTTTCATCTGTTCTGGAATAAAGAACATTTTTATGTATGATGTTGCTATCTTGCTAGCCATACTAATATTCAAAAGGATACACAGACTTAAATCAATAGTAAAGTGACAAAGACCTTAAAACTGAAGTAGTCACCAAGTGGATGTGAGACAGCTCTTTTAGGTTTTATTTTTGTTCCTTTCATTCTATTTCTTGAAAGATGAGTGGCTGTAAGGGTTCACATTCAAGTCTTCTGTTAAGCTTTCAGCTAGGTAGGAAGCTGGCAAAAGCACACTCTTGCAGAAAGCCCTAGGAAGTCACATCATCCATGTGGAACTTCCTTACTGTAGCCTTTGTGAAATGATGGGTTGGATCCCATCTTATTCTTTTCACTGAGTTTCTCTAAATTAAGCGATCCAGGTTTCTCTCTGCCTAGAATGAATAGGAGTACTTAGAACCTCAGGTGGGATATGAATTCTTGACAGAGGTCAGGGGAAACAGATGGATAATTTCTGTGGTTTACGTCCAACTGTAGCACCTTCCCCTGCAGAGGAAGTCATTACTGACTAACATTCCTCCAGCTGAATCTATATCCAGTGCAGTATTTGCTTGATAGAATTTGCTGTAAACACAGTGTTACAGCATGTATATAGTCCAAATGTTCCATCCATCAGATTATTTTTGCATCATGTATTTACTGCATTGAGCACAAGGTATCCAGCAGTAAGCTCCTGTTTCAGGTGGCGTGGGATGCAGCTTCTGCCAAAACATACAAGAGGAAGAGAACGCACAAGAAAGAGACCTTGCTTTTCCATAGAACCCAAAGAAGCCAGGGTTCTTTGCAGGTCTGCAGGGAGAGAGGGTTTGACAGTCCACAGGAGAGATGAAGAGGGTTTCCAGGCTGACCTGCTACCCTCCTTTCTGAAGGAGTAGAGGTGTAGGGCCAGCCAGACACAAGCGGCTCACTCTTGACTCTATAGCTGATTTAGCTAATAGGGAACATGAGCTGGGCTTAGACCATTGTGAGACAGGTTAGTTTTACCCTACTGATGATGTGTTGTTGCAATAGTAATCCTACTCAATACAAGAGGAACCACAGGTTCAGACCCCTGGTGCGTGAGCTTGGCTGAGGAGCCACTGGCACGAGGCTACCATCTGCGGGCTTATGACTAAACGTCTCTAGGTCAGAATCCCACCTAGATGTGGCGATAAGAGGAGGTGGTTAGAGACTTGCTTGCCCAGCTAGACACCCACAAGTCTATGGGGCTGGATGGGATCCATCCAAGAGTATTGAGGGAGCTGGTGGATGTGCTTGCCAAATGACTTTCCATCATCTTCCAGTGATCCTGGCTGACTGGGGAAGTTCCACTTGACTGGAGGCTGGCTCATGTTGTGCCCGTCTACAAGAAGGAAGGTGGACTCAGGGAACTACAGGCCTGTCAGTCTGACCTCAGTGCCAGGGAAAGTCATGGAACAGGTGATCTTGAGTGCTATCATGAAGCACATGCAAGAGAACCGGGTGATCAGGACCAGACAACACGTGTTCATGAAAGGCAGGTCTTGCCAAACTAACCTGATCGCCTTCTATGACAAAGTGACCCACCTACTGGATGAAGGAAAAGCTGTGGATATGGTCTTCTTGGACTTAGTAAAGCCTTTGACACAGTTTCTCACAGCATTCTGCTGCGGAAGCTGTCAGCCTCTGGCCTAGACAGGCGCACACTCTCCTGGGTGGAAAACTGGTTGGATGGCCAGGCCCAGAGAGTTGTGGTAAATAGCGTTAAATCCAGCTGGAGGCCAGTTACAAGTGGGGTTCCCCAGGGCTCAGTGCTGGGTCCAGGCCTGTTCAATGTCTTCATCAATGACCTGGATGTAGGCATCGAGTGCACCCTTAGCAA
This sequence comes from Clamator glandarius, assembly GCA_033459285.1. NCBI lineage: Eukaryota > Metazoa > Chordata > Aves > Cuculiformes > Cuculidae > Clamator > Clamator glandarius. The sequence continues at coordinate 1,891,084 of JAUNZM010000032.1, forward strand.
GTTTGCAGACACTAAGCTGAGTGGAAGTGTTGATTTGCTGGAGGGTAAGGAAGCTCTGCAAAGGGATCTGAACAGGCTGGACCACTGGGCTGAGATCAAGGGGATGAGGTTTAACAAGGCCGAACAACAGGTCCTGCACTTGGGGCACAACAACCCTATACAGCGCTACAGACTGGGGGAAGACTGGCTGGAGAGCTGCCTGGTGGAGAATGACCTGGGGGTGTTGGTTGACAGTGACTGAATATGAGCCAGCAGTGTGCCCAGGTGGCCAAGAAGGCAAAATGGCATCCTGGCTCGTATCAGAAACGGTGTGACCAGCAGGTCTAGGGAGGTTATTCTCCCTCTGTACTCGGCACTGGTGAGACTGCTCCTTGAATACTGTGTCCTGTTTTGGGCCCCTCACAACAAGAAGGATGGTGAGGCTCCAGAGCGAGTCCAGAGAAGAGCGATGAAGCTGGTGAGGGGGCTGGAGAACAAGTCTTAGGAATAGCTGAGAAAGCTGGGGTTGTTTAGCCTTGAGAAGTGGAGGCTGAGGGGAGACCTCATTGGTCTCTACAATTACCTGAAAGGAGGTATTAGAGAGGAGGGAACTGGCCTCTTCTCCCAAGCAACAGGAGACAGGAAAAGAGGGAATGGCCTCAAGCTGCACCAGGAGAGGTTCAAGCTGGACGTAAGAAAAAAATTTTCACAGAAAGGGTCATTTTGCACTGGAACAGTCTGCCCAGGGAGGTGGTTGAGTCCCCATCCCTGGAGGTATTTAAAAGACAGGTGGATTAGGTCCTAAGGGGCATGGTTTAGTGGTTTATAGGAATGGTTGGACTCAATGATCCTGTGGGTCTTTTCCAACCTAGTGATTCTGTGATTCTGCGATTTAGCATTGATGGCTGTTTTCCTGACAAAAAAGCATTATGATATGGGGCAGTTGCCTGGACTGCAGCTTCCCTTCTCCCTTGCCAGGACACAGAAGTTTAATGATCTGCGTGGCCAGGCAAGTCCACCTGAAGGAGGGATCAGACATCACCTTTTTCTGCTTCTCCTTGATCCTGAAAAATCTTCTGGTTCTTGCAATTAGGCTACAGTAATCTCCTTCCAGGCTTTTTAATGATGGCCTTGATCAGTGACCCCTCGCAATGAATCTATGCAGCTGTGGGCATGTCCACTTGGTTGTTTTGTTTGTTGGGCATATCAAAATACATGAAAGCAGGGACTGATGCCACAAAAGCTTTGGCAGCATTGCAGGCATGTTTTTACAACAATCTCTTCCTTGAAAATTCTCATGCAAGGAAGTGATTTCACTTTAAAATTAAATTAATGCACAGCAGAGATGAATAGGCCCCACGTGCTGTTTCGCTTTTTACTAAAAGCTGTTTATGAGGGGAAGCTCTTGGCAAAATTAAATTAGCCTCCTCTTCCTCAAGCTGGCAAATACCGTCAACGCTGGTCATCGTATACCTTCATAAATCTGCTGTGTTGGCATCCCACATGCACCAGGCAAACATCACATTTTGTAGAGGGGCGCGCACAGGAGTGCAATAATCACAGCTGTTTTATGTCAGCATTCAGAAAGCTTACAATAGGGTTTTATTCAATGAGCCATTACTTTTGAAATGCCATTAGAGATACTTGCTAGGAGAAACTGGCCTCAACTAATCGTATTTAATTTTTTATCAGATGCATCATGGGAACAGCAGGGATATTCATGAGACAGAAACAACCAAATGGTGTTTATTTAGAATAAATAAACTTTGAGTAAGAATTTAGTCTGTTCTCTCCTGGCCATAGTTGTACAAATACAGGCAAGTCACTATAGTGGTCTGTAGGGGGTCATGTTATGATTTCATACCCAGGTGCTCTTGGAGGCCTCCAGTTGGGCCTGCTGAAAGGAAGGATAGATGTAAAGTATCAGTACTGATCCTGTGAAATTGTTTCCATCCCATCCAATTTTAGCCATGATAAATGAGGTTCAGAGGGTGTGAAGGTTACCCATCTTGCCAGGGCAAGCCTCCAAGGCCCTGGACTAAATTACTGCTGGAGAAGACTTCTGTGGTTTCTAAGATGTTAAGCTGTGCAAAGTGAGAGGGTGGGGCTCATGGGCCTGTGCCTCTCCTCACAGCAGTAGCACCTCATCTGCAGGGTACTTGCAATTGAAAAACTGGAGGTGGTAGAAAAGAAGCCAAAAGAGAGTGGGAAGCAAAGCATGGCAGGAAGAAAGACTGGAAGTAAAAACCAAAGATGGAGCTAGAGAGAGCAGCAGCGCGTAGTAATAATGTGAAACAGCTTTTATACTAGTTATTTACTGAACTCAGGACATTTAGAATTGTAGAATCATAGAATAGTTATGGTTGGAAGAGACGTTAATGATCTTATAGTTCCAACCTCCCTGCCATGGGCAGGGACACATCCCACTAGATCAGGCAGCCCTGGGGCCCTATCCAGTCTGGCCTTGAAAACCTCCTGGGATGGGGCAGCCACAGCTTCCCTGGGCAACCTGTGCCAGTGCCTCACTGCTATCATTGTGAAGAAATTCTTCCTTATGTCTAGTCTAAATTTGCCTCTCTCTAGTTTATAGCCATTGCCCCTCATCCTATCACTACAATCCTTTGTGAACAGTCCCTCCCCAGCTTTCTTGTGGCCCCTTCAGGTACTGGAAGGTTGCTATAAATTCTCCTCAGATCCTTCTCTTCTCCAGGCTGAACAAGACCAACTCTTTCATCCAGCCCTCTGATCATCTTTGTAGCCCTCCTCTGGACCCATTCTAACAGTTCCATCTCCTTCTTATGTTGAGGAATCCAGACTAGATACAGTACTCCAGGTGGAGTCTCACAAGAGATGAATATTGGGGCAGAATCACCTCACTCGACCTGCTGGCCATGCATCTTTTGATGCAGCCTGGGATGCGGTTGGCCTTCTGGGCTGCGAACATACATAGCCAGCTCATGTTGAGCTTCTCATTGACCAGCACCCCAAGTCCTTCTCTGCAGGACAGCTTTCAATCACATCATCCCCCATCCTGTACTGAAATTGGGATGGTCGGGGCAATTGGCCTTGTTGAACTTCATGAGGTTCTCACACCTCCACTTCTCCAGCCTGTCCAGGACATCCTGTCCTTCCACTATGACAACTGCACCACTTAGCTTTGTGTCATCTGCAAACTTGCTGAGGGTGTACTGAATCTCACTGTCAATATAATTGATGAAAATATTAAATAGCACTGGTCCCAGTTTGGACCAGACATTGTTTTCTTGCACTAATTAGACTATCTAGGGCAGAATTGGAGCCTTCAGCACAAAATGCAGGTGAGATCAACACTGGTCCTTGCACAAGAGAGAGCTGTTTCAGAAGTGCTTTCTTCCTGTCCAACATAAACTAAGAATTGCATAGGACTGAAAACCCATGAATCAGCCCTAAACAAATAATTAGTTTTTAAAAACAAACTTTTGTTTCAGACACGTATTATACTGACAAGATTTTTCACTGCAGCCCTAAAGCTTAGATGTATCTTTCAAAACAAATGCGCATAGGAACTGAGATCCTTAACATTGAGATAATCCACCGGCTGTGATTTTAAGAAAAATATAACCTGAGAGTCACAGTACAAATATGAGAGCTAGAAAACACTGCAAATTGAATCTAACTGGCATAAGAGCGGTGCTAGGCTGTTTTTACATGGTCTTCAGTGAGAAGGTAAGACTATGTTTTATCAGCAATCTGAGCTGGCTGGATGCATGTAGTTCCTCTCAAAAAACCCTGTTAGATATTTGCATAATGCTGAAGTTGTCCCGTTAACCTTTTCCGGCATTTGGCTGAGAATGGCAATGTGGAGGTACCCAAGATGGGACTGGGAGCAACATAAACTCAGAGAAGGGCAATCTGATTTCCTGAGCAGGCATTGCACAACCCTGGTACTGTTTAAATAACCTGCCCATCCATAGTGGAGAGGTGGTTTCAAGGACTGGCCCTTGTTGGTCTGGAGAAACCAATGAAAGGCCCGTTGGCATGAATAAGAGTATTTCAGGTTTCGTTAAGAAGTTCTGAGTTGCGTCCTGAGCTGGGTGGAGACACTTGTTTTCTCATGTGATAAGTAATTTCCTCAGTATATTTGCATGTGTGAGAGAGAGGAAATTTGTATTTATTAAGATGGAGCCAGTCAGCAGGAGTAAGGCAGAGCAAGGCATGTTAGAGTCTGGATTTATTACTGATGCGTCAGGCCATTTTCTTTTCATTTTGACCATAGTTCCATTCTGTACCTATGCCAGACTTAGAAAGCAGAGTCATTCATGAGCTGACCCCCTGCTTCGCACTCTTCATTTTTCTCACTTTGCAGGTTTTGACTGAGCTAATGCTTTCAGGAAAAAAGACTTATTGATTAGAATGAAATTGCTTGCAGCATCTGGGCTTTTACTGGTTGAGTTCATGAGGTGTTTTTAGCTGTTTGGTAGAGGTGGAGGTAGCGTTTGCTCCAACACATTTAGTAAATTCTGCTAGCTTTTCTGCCCTGATTTCTCAGAGCTTTCTCACTTCGTCCACTCGCCTTGTCACCTGCCAGAACACTTGTTAGTACTGAAGCATGTGGAGAGATCACCTCAGCTGCTCTGAAGAGCATTCTTCTCCTCCTCCACATTTTAATTTACCCATTGTCTTTCATTCCAAAATACAAAACAGCCATCAAACCTCATCTCCACATGGTTTTGCTATTACTTAGATTTTGTAGCTAAAGACATAGAATGTCCTGTTAGGATGACCTAGAACAAGATTTGTTTGAAGTTCTTTCAACAATAGCAAAGGTGTTCTACCATTATGAGTCAAGTCAGAATGAGGGGTTGCTATGAACACACAGCTGAACACACAAATCAGAGAAATCTGCATAATACAAGTACAATTATAACAAATATTTATAGTATTATTTCTGTATATTCAAGTGTATGGTGATTATGGTTTTTGCTGCTTCTTTGTTGTGTGCTGCAGTACAGTTAAAATATATTGAATAAGGATTGTTGTAATAGTGTCAGTAGCCCTATGAAGACATGTGAAAACTGAACTGAAACTCTCCTGAGTTTGCCCTGCTAACATCAGAGGCGTGTTAGCAAAAATAGATTGAGAGATTTGTGTTTAGCCAATGTTGCCACCTAATTGCCTCTCACTGTCATGAGGTACTCTTTACACTTCCATTTACTCCTCAGAGTATGGTCTATCAGGCAAGTTATGTGTATGTCCCTTGTGTCACTTAGGAAACAGATGACGCTTTGTATCTCAGATCAAGAGTGTGAGCTGCTCTGCGTATTCCTAACCACCTCATTGGAGCTACTTTTCTGGAAATAGCTAAGAGTTCATTTCCATCCTGCCTTTGACACTTGTGGGAAGACTGAGCAAGCATTAACTAGAAGCTCAAGCACAGAGATTTTGGTGTCCATTTGTTAAAACAGCTAAATCATTAATCATCAACTTGTGTGAATCTGGGCCGCTGTGTGCACAAAGGGGGTTTTTTTTGCACCTACAGAAGACTTAACTGAAGGAAATTGAAGTGTGAAGAGAAGTAGAGGTATCTACGGGAGGGGGACAGTTTGAGAAGCTTAGTTTTCTCCTGGTATTATAGGAGATAAGCACAGAGTCAGACCAATGGACTGATGGCATTTTCAGTCTAATTGTTCAGCTATGGAAACAAAGTAAAATGTCTCAAAACCAGTTGAATTTTTTTTTCTTGTAGAACTTGCCAGCAATAAAGAAATCACAACTGTCTGATCTGAGTGCAGTGAGAATGCCAGAAAAGGACCTAATAATTAAACAGGAACTGTTGTGGTTACCACAGCCCATTGACTCTGTAAATTGTGTGTAGTGCCTTCCCAGATAAAGAATTTATATTGCTTAGGAGATTGAGATAGTCTCTGAAGTGACTTTCAGATAATGTTACTGACCTTCTAACCCATGTTAGCACATTTCCTTGAACTCTGGAAGTTGCTAATCTTGCTAATACAAATAGGAACTTGCGGCTTAACATTTCTCAGTTGTCTGAGTAATAAGCAGTGGGCTCCAGCATTTAGCCTCCCTGGAGCCATTCTACATTCCTACAGGGTCTTAGTGTTAAACCTCAACCACTGCTAATATCAGAACTACATAATGTGCATATGAAAGAGAGGGTCATCATTTGTTTTTAGAAGAGAAATCTACAACCTAGATTATTTTTGCTAGCAATTTTTTTTTCATTTGGGGTTTGAAAGCAAGTGCAAATCAGGAAGTGCACTGAGGGAAAAAAAAGAGAAAAAAAAAGAAAGTCACCTTAGAAAATGAGCATTCAATAGTCCTCGAGCTAAAAAGAAGCAGGAAATATCAGGAAAATAACTCTTTCTAAGATGTCCAGCATTATCAAAGCACTTATCAGCACAATATGGAAAAAACAAGCACCTGTGTGTAGCAGTCTTGGGTATGGATGCATGTGCCAGAGTGTATGTTTGTGTAGGGAGAGAAAACACACCTTAAGGAAATGTGAAGAATAATATTATCTGTGGATACTGAAGGAGGAGGGGGGAGGGAGACAAGGGGAGGAGAGAGAGATAAACAGCTGTTTTTTTAATCAAGACTGTTGCGTGCTTGGATGTTTAATGACAAGCACGTTGACTGTGGAGCACTGGATGCAGGATTTCTTCAGAAAAATATGAAGGAGTGACCTATTATTTTCTAGAAATTAAAAACCACATTGTGCCTTAGTGTGGATGTTCCTCTCTAAATCTTCAGCATGCTCAGTCTTTCAAAAGCCTTTCTTTAAGGACTTAAATAGTTATTTTACTCAGCTCTTGAGGTAGAACCATGGTAAGTCCTTGGGCAAACCACACCTGCTGGACAGTTATAAATAGAAACAATACAAGGAGGAAAAAAAATAGGTCATATGTTTTTAATTAAAAGGGAATATAAAGGGTGTGATTTCAGAATTACAACATAAACAAATTGTCTCTCTTTTCCATAAAGAATTTCACCTTCCTGAACTGGAGCAATTGTCATCTTCCTAGTAGGTGAGGCATGCTCCGCTGTCATAGCAACTCTTCTGTTCATAGGTCCTATTGTCCTTTGCCTACAGTCATTTGTTACATGTCCTGTCTAATATCTTAACTACTGGAAATCCCCTGCTAAGATTGACAAGATTTACTGTCAAAGTTATCTCCTCAGTAAAAGTGATTTCTATATTTAAAAAGCAAATGAAACTTAGTAAAAAACTGCAGGCCTGGATGCAGCTGCAGAGAAGTAGGGGGGAGCTGTACAGGAGCATGAGCCACCCAGTGCTTTCAGGTCAGGATCACACACACAGCACAGGCACATGCTGGTGTGAGGGCATGGCACTTGGACACCTTGTCCACCCTTCTACTTCGGCTCTTACGAAACATGAGCCTAAAGAGTTTCTCAGTTATTTAAGGAAACAGAAAAAGCACAGCTCAGACCCACCCCAAAATTCCTGACAATGCAGCAGAACAAAAATCCAGCAATGTTTTCCAAATTTCCCCCTTGATTTTATGTACATCAACTTTATGGATATAAAGTGAACAGATTTCTACAAATAGGGCAGAATGCTCTTTTTTCCTTTTAGGATAGTCAGAATGCTCCTCATAGGTGAATATTTTCAATTTAATATAGTCTAAATTCAAGAATGACTGATAGGTTGCTACAGCATAGCTGATGCCTAAACATGCCAACATTTCCTTTGAATATATCAAGCCTGTGGAAAAAAGATCTTGTACAAACCATGTACTGTAGGTATTTCTGTAGTCTATATCATTGTAGTTTCTACGTATCATGATCTTTTAATATATTTGTTTCCATATTGTCTGTTGGTAAAAAGCAGTATTTTTCGCATTTTACACAGTGGGAACAGATCAGAGGTTAAATAACTTGGACTGTTGTCCTTTCCTAGGCAAATAACAAAAGCAGGCTATTCAAAGTCAGAACGCTCTAACTTGAAAGCCTCTATTAAGAACTTGGTTAACAGATAAGACCCAGGTAAACAGTCCCATGCAGTGGTCTCATGTAGTGGATGTTTAATACCAGTGCCCCTGGGGCTACCAACACGTGCTAGCATGTCTATCAGCTTTGGTAGGTTGGACCTAAATGCACAGTAAGCCCGCACCACATTGCTGACTCCAAATGAAAGAGAGAGATGAAAGGATGACGCTGCAGAGGCTGCTTATGAGATAACAACATCAGTCAAAGCTGATTAATACTTAAAAGTCTGGGTTGGTTTAATTATTCTGTAACTGGCAGAAGGATATCGTTAGGTACAGTGTCTTGCTAGAAAGCAACATCTTTCAAAAGATACCAAAAGGTGCTTATATACATTAATACAAATGTAGATAATGTTTCTTTTGGAATTTTTAACAAAATCTCTTCCTTGTGCCTACCTTAGTGGTCTTTTTCTCTATTTCAGTACTCAGCCCATCAATATATTTTTGCAGTCCTCTTACACCCATATTTTTACTTTCTCTTCATGTTTTTCACTTAAGGGCCAGGTACAAACCCTACAAAATTGCACACATTGGTCACATTGGCATTGACTTTCCTGGGTTCCAAATTTAACCTATTCTGGAGATTGTCCCATCCTCTGGACAGCCCTAAATCTTTCCTGCCAGAGATAACTAGTCCTTGGGGTTCATAGCTGTACTTCTGAGGAGAAAAATGTTTTGCCTTTGGAATGGACTAGATTGCTCTATGCGGCAAGTAATTTCAAAACATTTTCAAGGAAAGCATCCCCTTGGGTCCATCTCAAGACCTTCACCAGTAAGGGACACAAGGCAACATGTGATGCTATCAATACACCTCCATTATTTTCCTGGGGAACAAAGCAGAGAGGCTTTCTGGTGACAGCCTTCCCAGACTGCAGTTTGAAGCAGTCATTGTTTAAGTGGAAAATGAAGAGGAAGGGTCTTTCTCCAGTTTTCCTTTTAAGTCTACAATTCAGGGATTTATCACAGACCAACACGGAAGTCTCTGTGTTGGCCCCATTCAGAAAACTGTCTGTTGGCCGGCTGTCAGCTTCGTGAGCCATGCATTAAGCTGACATAGTGAATAGATTTTTCTAGAGAGAGAGAGAAGTGCTTTGCTACAGTGCTGTCTTTGCTAATGTATATTCTTTTCCTTTCCATCAAACAGTCAATGAAGGCTCAGGTGAAACCAATCAAAAAGAGACATCGACCTGTGACATTTGCCAGTTTGGGGCAGAGTGTGACGAAGATGCAGAGGATGTTTGGTACAGTAATTTGGTCTACTCTTATATTTTAATGAATGTTGTATTATTTAAAGGTACTGTGATTTAGAAAGCATTACAAATATTAGATATTCAATTTTCTGCACCCAGAGATTCGTCACACAGTGACTGAGGTGGTTATTACTCTGAACAAAAATGTATGAAACAGTCTGGTTTATAATTTTGGAGTATGCACGATTTAGACAAAGTCTAGAAACACAGTTATCCATTTTATTGCTGTTATAACTTATGTTATTCCATCTGGGGTTTTACAGCTTTATCCTTCAGTAAAAATAGAATTGGGAAAAACAATTGACCTAAAGCTTTTCCGGTTAAAAAGTATCATTAGTATTATCATCATGTTAATTCATGTGTGGCATTAGAAATGCTGGGAAATCTGTCTCGCTTTTTGCTAGTTGCTGAAGTGGAAGACCTAACCCTCAAATGTTTGAAATAATTAGAGTGTACATTTAGACAATTTCTCAATGGAAATTGTTTTATTTTGTATTTTTAAGAATTTGTTTCAAAAATATTCAGGTTTTTTGAAATGTAAATCTGAACTGCATAAGCTGGAGGGGACTATTCTGTCTACTCAGATTTTTTTTCCCCTTTTGCTTAGAAACTATGCAAACATATATTAAACCAACTTTAAACTAATTATTTCTTTGTGATTTTGGAAGAGTCAATAGATCAAAAAAGCCACTATTCACAGAGCTGTACTTCTCACACTGCCTTAATGCCAAGCCTTGTATTTCTGTCCAAGTAATTGATACAAATTTAGACAGACAACAAAATAATCATGCAAACATTATAGCTGTTGTCCGAATTATGCTTCTGAAGCTGTGGGCTGGTGGTAGCTAAAGGATGGATACGGAAACTGGGCAGTGAGATGTCAATAAAGCAACATTGCCTGGACTCTAACTTGGACAGTAGGAATGAAGTCAGTGAATGAATGGTGAACGTGATATTTGGCTCCAGCATTGGTGAGCTGACCACATCAAGACAAGGCATCCATGCACTGCTGGCCAGGCATGGAATTACAAACATTTCTGCTGCTGAGTGAAGCAGTTTAGGAATATGGTCATGGTCATCCATTTGTGCTCATTTTGGTTTTGTCTTGGCAGGCTTTTAATAACCTCCAGTTGTAATCTATAAAAATTACAACAAGTAAACAATCTATACAGACCTTGCTCTGGCTCCAGTCATCAAAAGAAATTGTGTTGAAAAACAGGGGCAAGCTTCATCATGGTTATAGTTTGCACTAACGTACTGACATTGGTGTTGAAGAAACTGCTTAATTCTGAATTTGCTTAGGGAAATTTCACTGACTGTCACAATTTTCTTTCTTTCCTTGACCGGTTGTCCTTGAGAGTTTTGGTGGTGCGGTGGAGAAACAAAATCATGGTAAAATTAATATATCAAAATTCACAGTCTAGTGCTCATGTTTTCATAATTAAGTGTACTTCCAAATTGGAAGGCAGGAGAAGAGAGGGGCAAGGAATAAAATTAGCTACAAGATAACATTATTAATCAAAAGCACTGAGTAGCAGTGTTTATTTTTTTTCCAGAAATAGCTTTGCAAAACAGCCTGATCCAACTTACTTCAAGAATGTTCCCACTGCACATTTTGCACTATCTCATTCTTCCCCTTTGAAACAACTTGGCTTATACAGAGCACTGTAATGACTACAGGAGCTGAAGTTCTCAATCTTTATTGACAGGCAGTCTTTCTGCAGAGGAAGATGCTTCTAGGGGCAAAAAGCAGGGAAGGGCATTTACTGGGAAGATGCTCCCAGACAAACTGTTAAAAGGCAGGAAAGCAGATTTCCAACCAGACATGGAAAGACCATGTAAAGCCTGTTAAAGGCCTGCTTTGAAGTAACAACTTCATATGCCGTAACAGAGCCCTGTTTTCCTGTCCCTGCCCCCTGATTAGTCTTGGATAAATGTCTTTCTGAAAAATGAGCCTTCTGGGTGTTAGCTCTTTGTTATTCTTATTTCTAGAATAAAAGCAGACTATGTATGGGGGGACCTAGATCCCTCTTTCAAATGTACATTAATTGAATTTCCATGTTTGGCACCAGATAGACATATTCCCCCTTCCCTCCCCCCACCACGCACCAAGATTTGTTGTGCAGAGAATGTCCGTAGAATAAGTGGGGAAAAAAATTAAGTTTATTATTTGATCACTGTTTTAACGCAGATCGAGTTTCAGCTCTAAGCAGGGCTCCTTCAGCTAGCTCACCTGACTGATGAGGTTTGTAAAATCTAAATGGGGTCAGTGTGTCCCAGCGGCCCCAGGACCTGTTGTTATGGGGTGATGGCCCCAGCACCAGCAGTGTCCCCTGTCAATCAGAAATGGTTTGAGGGTGCAGGGTCAGTACCTGATCCACTCCAGGTAAGGGGGATGCAAACTGGTAGCAGAGCCAGACCACAGAGAGCTGGAGATATGAGGCTGGCTGTTTGCCTAATATTTCTAGGGTGCCAGAGTATATCAGAGATGAGAGCACAGGTGTGATAGCAGATGTGGTTGGGCTGCTGATGATTTAAAGCGACAATTAACATTATTCTGCATTGCCACAGTCTGTTATTCTGCAGTCCTGTGTCTCTGGTTTAACTCTTTCTTTTTTTAGCCAGTCGTCACTTAGCTGAATTGTGCTGTTGTACTGTATCACTGTTATTTTAGAATCTTTTAATTTGTGTAAAACCAATCTGTCAATGGCCAGACTCCTGGGATTCTGATGTGGTGTTAGTACAGAGAAGACTACTCAAAGGGGCAAGATATGTGTGTGAACATTTTCTGGAAAGTATGAAAAAAAGGCAGAAAAGAACCCACTTTAATAACAGGTTTTCCACGGCATGGTGAAGCACACATGTATTATTATCCTATTCTGCAGTGCGGTATGGTGACAGTGAATGCAATTTGGCATTCCATTAGTGAATCTCTTTCTCTAGGTTAAAAACAAAGACTTATCAGTTGAAAGTCTTTAACATCCTGCTACTTTGATATGTGAAAGCATCTTGTCACTAAGAGGATTGTGTATTACTGGCATTATTCCCACCTTTAATGCATTTTGCACCGGTGGGCTTCATGAATATTTAAAGCAGGGCAGTGGCTATGCTCTTTAGCACTGGATTGCAATCTATTAGTAAATCAGACATTTGGTGTTGCTTACTTTGGGTTTTATTTCTGAGCTGGCTGAGGAGTAATTGATTTTGTAAGGCAGGGCTACTCAGCGTAACACCCTGAGAGATACACTTAAAAGGAAATGAGGAATGAAGCATAACATTGTGAACCATAGTATATTTGTAAGATCTTCCAAAAAGCGTCTATGAAATACTCACTTACAGTATAAATATAGTACTCACCAAATGGAGTGCCTGCTCATCTGCTAAAGTGGCTTAGCGTCAGTGCATAACCACGTCAGAAAACTGGATTCCAGTATTAATCTCCTCCTTATGGGCAACTGAGAAAATAAGAGCACTCTTTACACTGGTCAAGGCGTGATTTGGAAAAATCCTGGGCAGCTATTTCAGTGGTCTACAATGTGTCCAAGTAACTGGAAGGAGATGAATAATAGGAGGAACTCTTCTATTGAATTTCCTGTTGGAAAACAGTGAGAAGAGAGGACAGGAGTATTTTCTTAAAACAAGATTAAAGCCTGCAAACCTCTGACATATAGAGTTAATCAAAATCAAAATGATGAATTGGGGTTAAATATGCATGCTTTTCCTTTGAATTTCAATATCAGCAAGTCCACCACTAGCAGTCTCAAAGTGCAGGATTGCTCAGAGCAAAATCTTGTTTCCTAGCTAGAAGACAAACATGCAAAGATGTATAACATGCTTGGGAGAGTGCTTTCCCTGCAGCCTTGCCATGTCCAAGGAGGTGAGGAGGCCATCTCCACAGATTGCTCCTCTGCCTTCCCCTTCTTCCCTTCTGTGCGTAGAGGAGAGAGGCGGTAGCATCACTGGCAGGAGGTGCCTTACCTTGAATAGGCCACTCAAGGCTTTGCACCAATGAGATAAAGGGGCATAAATACTCCTGCTGCTTTCCACAATTTGGTCCCGCACACTCTAAGGACTCCCCTTGGCTGGTTGTAGGGGTTTGTGATCTGCTACAGGCACCATGCTTGCAGTAGGCGACTTTTCTCCCTCCTCAGGAGCCTGGCCCACACTGGAGAGGCCTTTTCCATTTCTCACCAGTGGACAAGGATTCCACTGGGCTGATTCGGTTCAGAAGAGGCTGAAGCCATTCTTTGGGGACACTGTGTCCCTGATGACCCAAAGCCAGGGGCTCAGAGGAAGGCATCCAGGTCTGAATGAAGGGGCTTGGTATGTTCAGTGTCTGGGTCAGTGGCTGAAGGGAGAAACATCAGTCTCAGGTGTGCTGTGCAGCTGGGTGGCATTCCCAAGTGAGGTGATGATGTAACAGCACAATTATAGCAGATCCCTTGTGTCCTGTACTGCTTTCCATGTGGCTGGGACAATAAATTCCACTTAACCACAGCAGACAGCCACACATGCAAAACATGTTAAGAAGATGAACAGTTTCAGTCCCTCAATTCATATTTTGCTGCTAATCACTGTATATATAGTTTGGGTAAATGCTCCTGTAAGGCAAGTGAACAGTTTGCAACACATGAGGATGGTGAAACTGAATTCTCATGCAAATAAGCAGTGCTGTACATGGGAGATATTTGTGCAAATCATGCAGCTGCCATCAGCAGCATCCCCTACAATCAATATTGCTCTAGCAATCAATATTTATCTTTATTATAGTGTTGTGAGAAAACATATAAAAGAAACTAATGATTTTGCCAGCTTCTCAATCCACACAGCAATTAGGTCAGTCAGCTTTGGGTCCCTTCTCCATTCAATCAGTTGCTCTCCACTAGAGCATCTGCAAACAAGATGCTGTACTACTATAAAGTACTGAAACGTAGTTTGAAAGCTCACATACATTACATGGGTATTGGCTGCTTCGTGTTCAGCAGTGTGTATAATAACTATGTGTGACCTACTTGTTCCAAATGCAGAAACAATGAGCTTCTTTAACATCTACAATGTCCTGTAGATTGTACAATTCATACATTGCCATTTTCTGCTGCTTTCCCATGTCATTTAGAGAAAGAGTAGATCTTCATTCATAGCTACAAATAACACTTAAGCATACTCATTAAACTTGTGGTTCAAATAAACTCAGAAATGGAATCAAACAATTAAAAAACCCACAGTCCTGCCTAAATTTCTTCTTAACTTGAGATCATACTTGAGGCATGAAGTGAAGCTGCTGCTGCATAAATTTACACATGGAGCTCAGTTGTCATGTCTGATAGCAGTTCAGGCAAGGGTTTATGGAGGAAAGTAAACGCATTGCAGCTCTGCATTGCACAGCAGGACATGACCAAGCAGCTTGCACCCTCTTAAGCTCATGTCACTTACCGTAGTCCTAGCCTAATAATAGATGTACCTCCAGTGCCTGCCCAGAAATTAGCCCATTTCTGGTTAGGTTAACTGTTAATGTTTCATCTGATGCATGTTTTATGGATAAAAGATTTTGAAATAAAAAGAAAGTAGCTGGCTTCCAGTATAACTGCTGAGTCACCGTGTTAAGATAGAGATATCATGCAATGGGCTGTCAGCAATACTGTAAAAAAGTAACCTAAGCAACTGTTAAATTGTCAATGAAGGATTTGCTATGAAAGACAAAACATCAAGAACCTTAGAAAAACCAAGATGATGCCTACCTGTCTATCTATATGTTACATTTTAATGAATAAATCTGCTCTAAGAAAGGGCCAGGTTGTTGCTTTTACAGGAGACTGGTCAGCTAGATCTGCTGCCTGGCATGTGGGAGCTCAGCAGAGAACCCGGACACATTCCTTCATTTGAGCTGTGGGAAGAAACGTCTAGTGAACAGGCACAAAAATGAGAAAACTAGCAAAATCAAAATTGTAGCTTGAATTGCTGCTCACAGCTGAAACAAGAACAAAGTTGCAGCAGTTCCAGCTTAGGTGAAAGCTTCAGACTTATTAGCAACCGGTGTCTAGACATCCTGTAAGAGCCAGAAAATAAGGTCCCCAGGTGAGCATTGCATGAACACTACAGTTCTTATCAGGTTTCTTATTGGCAAGCTACTGAGATATTGTAGGACTCTTTCAGCAGGCAGTTTCAACGTAAAACTAACTCAGGTGAAAAACTGACTTTGTGCCAAACCATAACCAGAGGAAAATTCCCCGCTGACATCTAAAAGACATTAAATCAAGCAAAAAACCAGTGGCTTTCCCCTTTCTCAGTAATGAGTCTGCAGAAGGAGCATGGGAAGACAGGGGAACAAGAAGTTAGTTTTTTCTTCAGAGGATGTTTCTCTAAGGGCAGTGTATGGTCCAGTCTTTTTGAGGAGGAGGAGGCAGGAATGAGACATTGTATTTCTGAAATGAATGTGCTGCTTGAAAGTGCTTGGCCGGAAAGTTAATCCTTGGAAAAATGATGACTTGTTTGGCCATCTGGTTAAATTGTTTTACTCTACATTTGGTTCTAGTTAAAACAGTCATTTTTCCCAGTCAGGTAAGTCTCATAAAGTCACCTCACTATCTTTGCATCCTTCATCCTATCCCAAAGTAGCCTATTTAATTTTAAAGTGAGACTGATAACCAGCTTCCTTAAGGTAGTGATTTGGAGAATATGACCTTTCCATCCACAGAGTCAACAGAATGCTTCAGGGGTTTATGTTCACTTGACAAACTCCTGCCTTTCCTGATTCTCAGGATTTATTTTCTTAATAACATTCTTAAAAGACTTGGTTTTGACTTAAGCCAAGATTGTCTGGAGTTACTTATACTTCAGAGTGTTTTATTACCAGTACATTTTGGAACACTCTGGTAAATAATTCAGCCTACACAAAGAAATTGGCTATATTTTTTCTATATATTGAGGAAGTCTTTCATATGGACCATATATCATGGCTCTAAATGTTCTCAGGTAAATGCAAACTCACATTGTGTTCAATCTGTACTACTCAACCAAGTAGGTCTTTTAGGGACCATATATGACACGTACATCTCTTATCAAAAAAGTAGAATCCCTGATGTTTGGGTTTGTAATAAGAAAAGATCTTTTGAAATTACAGCAAAACCTGTTGTGTGTCCAGGGAATAGTACCCTGCGCAGTCACAGAGTTGATAGATTCTTTTTCATTGTGTGCCTCCTCAGATGCTAATCCAAATTTGGTTTTCCTTTTCTGAAGTTGAACTTCCAGCTTATGAAAGTCAGTTAAAATTATTCCACTGACTTCAGTCAAACATAACTTCTCTCCCAGTATCTTAACCACATAGTAAATTCTCAGTAGCCAGTGGAGCCTTTTCCTGGCAGAAGAGAGAATAGACTCTGTAAAAGTGTAAACATGCAGTCATTCACAGAGTGCAAAGGAATAACTTGGAAATTGTGATGATAAAAGCAGAATTTGGCTTACTGACTCCTTGAATTGCTTCAGAGGAAACATTGATCTGTGAAAAGCTAAAAATAACTTCTGAGATTTTGGGGGTTTTCTTGTCTTATCACAGTGCTATACTCCTGCAGGAGCAAGGTACAAATTCATCTGAAACTTAAGGGAGAGAAGGCTTGTAAGAAGTGCAAAGCTGTCATTTGTCTTCATGATTATTAGTTTGTTAACATTAGAGTTGAAAAAAAAAGCTGCCATAATATTAAGTGTGTCTCAAAATAGCCAAACCTTCTGGGTTGGTTTCCATGGCCACAATGGCTACCCCTATGTTAAGTATATGGGGTGTGGACAGGAGACATCAAGGCATAGAAGGCGGTCATGGCAGAAAAGGCTGGAGGGATGGACTGGGAAAGGACAGAGGGCTGTGCAAACAATAAGAAAACCTAAAGCCAACTTGCAGTTAGCCCATTTTACTCTTTGTGGAGAGCAGAGAGGAGCCTCAGTGGTTGTCCACACACAGGGGCCTGGATAAAGTTTTGGGGACACTGCCTGAAGGCAGCAGGGAGGTCCTCTTCACCTGCCATCCCACTGCCTGGCTTGGAGTCTGAGATGGCACATCCAGCATGGAGCAGGTGAATTAAACATTTATATGGCAGGGACAGCTGGAGGACGTGTGGGATAGTAGCTCGCCTGGCATCAGGGCTGTGGCTGTAGACTGCGATAGCACTGATCTGTGTATGTGCATGGCTGGACATTGTGAGAGACAGCAACAGCATCCCTTTCTGTTTTCAGGAATTTTCCATATATAATATATACATATGACAGCATGGCTGAGAACAACCATTTTATGTGCCCAGTCTAACAGGGGCACAAATGAACCCAGGTGTTTTTATTTTTTTTTCCTCTTGACACCAGCTGTGACTGCAGTTTTCAGTCCTAGGTACGAAAATGTAGCAGCCTTCTGAGTGCGGACCTTCATTTGCATTTGAAGGAATGGCTTGGCTGTCTGTTTTGTGATCTTCCTGTAATGCAGTTTGATGTAAAGATCATGCCTGGCTTCTGCTGCTGTGTAGGAGGTATACAAAACGATCCCATTCAGCTCTGCAAGGACAGAGCTGTGCACAGGTGCTCGAAGGCAAAGCTACCACTTGGGTTTGTAGCCCCATGGCTGGGAGAGCCTGGACTCACCAGACTGTGAAAGTGCACATAAGGGATAATATGATAATGCACATCAAATATTAATGTGCATTGACACATAATCGTCTGCATACATCAGGGCATTACATGAAAGAGCAAGTGCAGGGACCTTGGAGAGCCACTTTTGCACCTTTTTTTCACTCTTTTCCCCTTGTGTTATTTAAAAATAAGCTTCCTTCCCACCCTGGCTCCCCATTTAGCCAAAATCATACCCTAGTAGTAAAGTAAGCGATGCCTTCATGACAGCCTATTTAGTCGCAATAAAAATCCGATTGGCCTAATGCACAATCAAGAAAGGAGTGACATTTATTGCTTTGGTTTTATGATGCTGTGAACTGAGCAAGATTTGGAGCCTTACAATGCCTTCAGGGGGCAGGAGATCACCAGCAATGAATTGTATTTACACCTTTTCCAATTTCCTACTAGCATCTTAGCAATAAACAGACTGTGTCGTTACTGAGTTTTATGTAAGTATGTTTACAAAAGCAGGAATACAACTTTGTAGCTCAGAATTACATGTGTTGGCTAAACAGATCAGCAGAGAGAATAACTATGTAAAGCACCGGGAAAGCACTTTCCCATTTATTATCAAATGTCTTAATAGAATGCTTCATCTCTTCCATCCTACTTTATGTTAACTATTAAATTAAAACTGCATCCATTGCAGAAGGTCAGAGGCTCCTTCACACACCTGTGTTGGAACATCAAGGGCATGATTTGTTCACACATTTAAGCCATTAAAAATACATCCCATGCATTAAATATGAGCCTGAGGAAAATTCAATAGGAGCTGACATGTAGGACTGACCTCAGCTCTCAGAAGCCCCTGCGGGGTAGCAGGTGTCCCTTCCCTGTGGTGTCCATCTCCTGCCCTGGTACTTTCCCACATGCAAGTCGCAGCTAAAAGCCTTTGTGAGACATACCCAAATATAGAGGCTTAATTTCTGCCTCTCAGCCTGCTCGTTTTGTAAGGAAGCTCTCCCATATGGCAGAGCATGGTTTCCCCAGGGGCACACATCCTAGCCAGGATGTGGTGCTTGTGGCACATCCCTTTCAGGAGCTGCAGTTGGATTCCACTGATGCCTGTACCAGACATGAAGAGGGTGACTCTCATCTTATTACTTTCCTGGCAAGGATGTGTCCTTGAGACGGCACATTTCATTCATCTCTTCTTCCTTTCCATGGTAGCAGTATTTTCCCCCTGGGGCTTGCTCCCAAGACAGCTAGCTGCTGTTGTCATCTTGAGACAGCAAGAGACAAGGCAGCATCCTCAGCCACTAGTAATATCTAGTTTTGTACAGCAGCTTTCATTTACAAACCTAAACATTTTGAGGGAAAAAAGAGTTACTATCATTCTCTCCTTCTTGCATGTGCAGCGATTTGCTTAGGGTCCCAGTCTCATACCTATGGGCTGAGATCTCATTTCATCACTGTGTGGGATGACATGATGTTATCTTGCAGGAGGTGCAAATAAGGCCTCAAGGAAAGCCTGGAGTATCCTACTAAAATTTCACTAAATAGCTAAGCTGTATTTTGTTTTGTAATTTAAGTCAGCCTATGGAGCAGGATAGCCTGGAGTACACAGCCGATTCAGATGCTACTGCCTCAGGCAGGTCTCCTCAGAAACAGGAGGCACACGTATTTGAGGATGTAGAGCGGTTTATGGAGACAGTTAGTGTGATTTTGCACATGTGCAGTCTTTACAAGGAGGAATTATTTTGCCACTATTTTTTTCTCACTTGTTTTAGGAAGGTCACTTCTACACCTTGCCATCACCACCAGCACTGATTAGCTCACATGCTGCGTGGGACACGGCTTCCAATGCACTGATCTGTGCTGGCAGGAGGACCATCATCCCTTTAGTCTCACTGGTAAATCAGAATCTGCTTTCGAAAGTAACTTCTGTATAGTTAACAAAGCTATTACCAGGAATTTGCTGTTGATCCAATCCCAGCTGGTACTGTAGTTTTTCATGAGCAGATTGGGCCTTGCTGCGTGCCATGACCTGCAGCTAGATGGTTGCCCTGGGCTTTCCATCAGATAATGCAATATTCTCACTGGCTGTTGCAGGCCAGAGTGAAATGCTGGGATTCGTGGGCACAATTCTTTTTATCCCCTTGGCTTCAAGATAGGAGCTAACAATATCAGCAGTCTGAGGAACACAGCGATAAAATGTTCCTGAAGGACAACCTCAGATCATAGAATCATAGAATAACCAGGTTGGAAGAGACCCACCGGATCATCGAGTCCAACCATTCTTATCAAACACTAAACCATGCCCCTTAGCACCTCGTCCACCCATGCCTTAAACACCTCCAGGGAAGGTGAATCAACCACCTCCCTGGGCAGCCTGTTCCAGTGCCCAATGGCCCTTTCTGTGAAAAATTTTTCCCTAATGTCCAGCCTAAATCTCCCCTGGTGGAGCTTGTGGCTGTTCCCTCTCGTCCTGTCACTTGAGAGGCCATTTCCCTCCTCTCTACAACCTCCTTTCAGGTTATACAGAGCAATGAGTTCTAATGTTTACAGAGGGAAAGAAGCAGTCAGCAAAGCTTTGTTTTAACACAGACTATAGAGACATGAAAGACACCAAGTGTAGGCAAACCATAAAAAGGCATTTATTTTATTCTATGGGCTTTAAATAAACTTCATGCATTAGATACCTGCAGACACTTGAACTGGCATGTGAACAGAATTAGAATTTTCTTCTCTAGTCACACAGCTAGCATGAGGATTTTTCCATTGCTCTTCAAAACCAGTTGTCAGCCTTGTAATTCTCTGGTTGCTCTGTTTGGGTTTAAAGCTGAATTCAGTCTATTAAAGACTTCTTTACACAACTTAGTTCCTTTTAAATAGGAATGATATTTTTTAAAAAATCAAATGAGATATCTATTTTGCCCTAAAGGTGTTAGCATACAATTCAATGTGCTGTTGAGGGCACTCGAGGCATAGGGAAGCCAGATGAAGGTCATATTATAATTGGTGCTTTGAATTGTAAGAGGGAAGTAAAGGTGAAGTTTGTGATGTTTTTTGTTGAAAACTTAGAAAAGAAAGTTACAGGGGGAAGAAGTCAGAAGGAGAATTAGGAATCAAGTTGCAGTGTCTTGCACAGCAAATTAAAGCAGTTTTCATGAGCTGCAGTCTCCAGGATGAAGCCTTGAAAACTGATGGAGCATGGGATCAGGCCCTCGCCAAGCTGATCTGGCTCTGGGAAGGAGCCAACACCTAGACATCTCTCCTCGCAGGTGAGGTGCCTCTAGGAGTGGTCCCTGAAACTGTTTTGAAACAACCTCCATGAGCTGTCATAACAAATGTGCTCTGAAAAATCCGTACATATTTGTAAGCATTGCTAGTCTTTCCCTGCTATTAAGCAGTAGCAGCAGCAGTGTGGCAGCTGTACAGTGATTGTCCTAGCTCTTGGCTCTGCTCTCCAGCTACCCTCCCAGATTATGTAGCATGTGGTATGCAAGGAAGGGCAGCAATAAATATATTCACCATTTTAGTGTATTTTAGCTTGACATATGTCGAGTAAACAATGTTTTGGTCTCTTGCAGTCCAAAAAAACCCCACCACCACCTGATTATTCAGCACTTCCTTTTGTTATGATGCTTCGGGGTCCTTCAAATCATTTTCATTATGCACTACATAATAATAAAAATCTCAGTGCAGTGTGCTGATAATTCTATGCATGGTCTCTGCGATTTCTAATTGTTTGAATAACAGGATGCTATTGAAATGCTACGCAGAAACATTGCATCACCCTGAGGGAATCAAGCTTTTTTCCTTTTACTCTTGGTGAAGATAAACATTTGAACAGTCAAAATAGGTAAAATATCCTAGGGAAGCGACTCTGAAAAGTAGATGTGTTAAAGCCCTTAGTGCAGAAGCTGGGCTGTGAAGGACAAAAAGAAAAATAAATTAGATAAATAAATAAAGACTGAATGGAATGCACTCAAAATAAGAAATGCTTTTTCTTCTCCTGTGATCTTAAAGCAAAAGAAAAGCACTAGCAGACACAGGAAAGAAGTATCGCGTGCTATTTTTGTGCTGCCATTATAAAATATGTATTGTTTATTGTTCTGCACTGCAGCTAAAGTTTTGCATCAGCCTCAAAAACATAGCAAAGTTTGTTTTGAAGGAGACATGCAGCATCTCTATTCTTTAAGATTCTTAATGATGTTCTTAAGAGTGTGGTGATGAGATTTCAATCTCCCAGCAAGCACAGGTAGGTTGTAAGGTATGATTCATAGAAAATGTAGAAAAATGTGTGCCTGTTTGAATTATGAATATTTTTAACATACTATTTTTTATGTATATATTTGTGTGTCTATGTACCTGATATTCAGCTGTACGTGAAACCAGGCCATGATGCCAGGCCATTTTTTCTCCTGGCTAGAGGCATCTTTTGGTGCCATCCTCTTGGGTTGTACTCCACATGCTGCAGAGACCGCTGTAGTGTACCTGGGCTTGGCCAAGTCCCTGGTGACTTTCTGTTAAGGATTACAGGACTTTACATTAGAATTTACTTTTCTGTAAAATGGGTATAATACTACCAGGTCATTAATGCTACAGGGCTGCATTGAGATTACTGTAAAGCTTAATGGTGTACTTGTAAATAGGCTGAGGGTCATAGAAATAAGCTGGTGTTTACATGGTCCCTTTGCGACTGATGTTGAAACAGAGGTGCATGCAAGCTCCCTGGAGCAATCCCACTTAGCTGCCTATGTTTGTGGGTAGCTTTGAGGATGACTGATGCAGTGCCAAGGCAAGTATCAGAGGTGGCCAGTCGCTGCTGCTCAGTGAAGGGATATCAGTGTGTTCTGGTAAGACGCAGTGTATCAGCACACAGACAATCTGAATGGGCTAGCTGAGCTCCTGAATGCATGTGAGTACAGGTCAGCCCAACCCGGTTAACCTTGCCAGTCCCTGCTTAGAGCTAGTTCAAGATTTTCTGCACAGTATTGTGCTGAAACATATTAAACATACCCAAAGCTGCCTGGGTTAATGATCCACCAGCCTCCTGACACACAGCTGAACCACAGTACAATGCATGTTTGAATGTTGAGGTGTTACATTAAGCCTGGCTTCATTTCAACTTGCCTGCTGGTAATGTCAACAAAGATGCCCCGTGTACCAGAAAGAAAGACCTTGCAGGAATCCAAATGATAAAGAAGGCATTTGGGACTGATCACCAGGCTCTTTATGCAGGCATGTACTGCCAGGTTAGCTATAAATGAGCATTTAATGTCCTACTTGGAGGCGCAGGGGGCTTAGAGAGTTCTGCACTGACATCCAACCAGAAATTCTGAGTTTCTGATCATCGTTTTCTAGTCAGAAGAGAGGAAGATAAAAGATGTCCCTGGTGGAAATACCATAAACGTACAACGACCATGTTTTTATTTATACGCTGGTTTATGGCAAAGGGAAGGCTTTGGGCTTTTTTATGCTGCAAAATGTTGTTGGTTTTTTCCTTGTTTTTTTTACTTTTGCTTGGAGAAAATATGTAACATGTTTAAAATGACTGCAGAAACAAACATCGCTTTCCCTGTAAAATAGTGTTCACTGAGACATGGTGGGATCTCACACTTGACCAAATTAGCATATGCACTCAAATATCAGAGCTCTGACTAGTAAAAATAACACTAGATTTGCATTTTCACATTTTTAGCTCTCGCTTCCCTGTCTGTTTGGTTTTATGCCTTTTTTCTTGACTGACAATTCTCTTTGTGGCAGATTTATTGCTGTTCTGCTGTTTGGACCCTGTAATCAACTAGACACTTGGCCGAAGACATTAGTCATTTCATTAGGTACTTTTTTGTACCTAATTTCAGACACAATTTTCTGTTGCTCTGGTTCCAAAAAGCAAATGACCCATGGCCAGCAAAGTCTGAATAAGAATCTTTATTAAACAGAGGTAGTAGCAACAATGCTCTCAGGTTTCCAAACTGCATAGGACTAATTAAACGATGTTGAATAGGGAAGAACTGGCATTGCCGTGTCGCTCTGATAAAAATGTGCCTGCATCTCTTCCCAATAAAACTGCTCTTTTAGAAGCATTGTCTCATTTATCCTCCTTCCTTCCCATCAGAGCTACATATGAAACCTTCCTCATGCTACACATAGATACAGTGTAGTGATTTTTTTTAAAATTATTGTTCAGTAATACATTGTTGAAAACAAAGACTGAATAGTTGTTTTAGGAGGAGAGATAAAGCATGGACTGGGGCTCTTTTTATTATCGCTGTGTCACTAATGATTATACTTTATTCATGAACTAAGGAAATATAATTATAGCATTCCCCTACACTTCATGGGCAAAGAACCATTCTCTCGTTTTTATTGAGATGCCTCCTTAAAAGGCTGTTCCTCCCTCCAGGGACAGTCCTTCATAACCATGAATCCTCTCTTCAGTGGCATACTCTCTGCAGGCAAAGGTACTCTCTGTGCCCAGAAAATAATACCGTATGTTATTTCCAGAAGAATGGGGATTTAGGAGCCTCTGTGCTCACCGGTGTACTCACCCGTGCCTGGTTTACTGAGCCCATTAATTTTTACAGAGACTGGTTCAACAGAAATCCAAGTTGGCTGCTCTAGCTTGGCCAAGCAGCCTGGTGCAGCACATTGCCATCACTGCTGGGTCGTAGACTTTTCTGAGATCTGGGCATCCTATTTTCATGATAAATGTCTCTACAGGAAATAACTACTGATCTACTTCTGTGCTCTTCTCTCATTTCCCTGAGAAGGAAAGAAGCATGTTATGCAAATGAAATAGTGACAACTAGTCCCAAAATGCACATGGTTTCCCTTGTTCTGTTTAGCACATTTATTGCGGTTACTGCCTTTACAAAAGCTCAAAGTCCAAATGCAGTGACTTGCACTCCACAAGTCAGTAGCGAGGCACAAAGCGGTGTCTGTCAGCATCTTACCTGCCTCAGGCTTAGTTCAGCTCTGCCAGCCCTCCCACAGGCAGCCTTGTGGGCTTCTCCTGAAGTAGAGCTGCACCTCTGTCTGCAGAGACCTTCCAGTTTTGACTGGGTGTGATGTTCTCATAAGCTGGTCCAGCAGTTTCACCCAGCAGTGCTGTAGGATGTGCCTGTGGGCGTTAGCCCAAAATCCCCTGAGGAGGGGCTTGGGTTAGCGTGTTGGACAGTCTTTTCAGTTTGTTTTGATTGTCTTGCTTTCATGATCACCAAAATAACTAAGTGGATTGCTGGATGTTCAGCTGCTCCAAGATTTTCATCATATGAAATGGAACAAAATAAAGCATATGAAGGAAGTTCATCAGAGACTGTCATAATGACCTGGAAGAATAGGCGTAAGAAAGTGAGCCTTGTTTAATGATTCTTTACAGTGACAGCCCGAATTTTAATCAATTAATGTACGAGCCCATTACTTGAAAGATGCAGTAGGCCTGTAGGACAGCATTTGGTATTTCTTCCTTTCTCAGGGGAGCTGCAGGGTATCAGCTGACATCTTGGAAGCACTCCTTCCTCACAGATGCTTTAAAAGCTGCTTTTCTGACTGCAGAAAGCATAGTTAAGGCTTAGACATGTATATTATGTATGCTCATGGGTACAGTTTCATCCTGTGACCCCCTAAGAGACCTCATTGACCTTCTCACAGCTTCTTGAGCCGGAGGAAATCTCAGTCAGCCTTTATATTGCCAAGCTTTCTTCAGCGTTACACTTAGGAACACAGAAACCAAATAGATTTATTGATACAACTATAATCAGAAGTCATAGCCAGGATGATAAAATGGTCGAATGATCAAATTACTTAAAATTAGAGGCATACTGGAATGCCTCAGGGACCAGGAAGCTGCAGGCAGGCAGCTGGCTGGCCAACCAGCCACGTGTCTGCAAGATGTTTGCTGCCGGCCCAGTGCAGGCAGGGACTGGGAGGAAGCCTAGGACCAGTATAGCCAACTACCAAAGAGACAAGGTTACTCCAATTTTGTCACATGTGAAAGAATGAGAAGGTGATGGGGCAGAGCCTGGACATGGCCAGTTTGCAGGTCGAGTGCAAGAGGGGAAGCAGTAGCCCTGGGTATTAGCTAGGCATCGGGTGGGGTTTCTGGACATGACAAGTGTTGGGGTGAGGTTCTCTTTGGGTTAGAGGGTTCCTGTGTCCAACCAGATCTGAATTCTTTTACACCATCAGGACTCTCACCTAAGGTACACACTGGGGGCCAAGTGGCGATGTCACAGTTTGGTTCTGCTTGTTTAATAGGACACAGTCTCACTTCTGCCTTTTATAATGCTTCAAGAAATGAAGACATCTTTACCTATGGCTGCAGGATTTCATTCAATGAAATATGTTAAGGATCATTCATTTTGTATTTATAACATTGCAGCTGGATCCTACTTAAGGGATGATGTATGCTCTGTGGCCACATGTGCCTGGGCATGCATGTTTAGAGTAAATGCTCCACCTTTTTCTCTGTAATTTATTCTTGTGGACTTTGAGGGCATGGTTGAAGTGGCAAACTGCTTGTTCCTCTAGTCTGAAAAACTCTGTTTGAATATACTGTCATTTTCCCTGATAAGATGAGCACTATAAATTAAACAGAGTCAGCAACCCAGGCACATTAATCTTCTTGAGGCATTCCTACCTTTAGCATTTCCTTGCATGTATTTGATGTTTACTCAATTGTGCAGCCTTAAAGTAGGATTTGAGTATGTAAGTGTAAAAACAATAAGAAGCTTACTTTAAGATGCAAGGTAGAAGCTGTCCGGTGAAAACTGTGTAAGAAATGGATGATGTACAGATTCTTGCAGCCAGGAAATTGGAGTGACAAGTTTCTTTTAGTGTTTTTTCACCACCCATCTAGTTAATCCTGAAAATCAAGCTTCACACAGGAGATCCTGTAAGACTTGAGCAAATGGTGCCATCCCAAAGTTGTCCCTTCCTGCTCCCTCTCACACATGAGCAATCTGACATCAGCACAAGTACTGCGTGGTTCATGATGCTCATGTGGTGGTGCATCCACAAGGATCTGGTTCAGAAAGAAAACTTGGCTTTGCCGTTCAGATTTTAGAATGGAGGTGAGGAAAATCTTCGTTCTATTCTCACTTCTACTGAAGGTCAGAAAAGTCATTTTGGAACTTTGTGTTTTGGAAGGTATCAAAAGATGCAAATAAATGCCTTATGGACTCTGAAACAATCTTTGAAATCAGTGGGAGACAGGTCTCTGAGATTTCAAAATCCCACACAATGTGTTTGCATGCATCTTTAAGCATTTAAACACCTTTAAAAATGTTTCTTAAGTGCCTAACTCTGAGCACAGATTCCTGTGTCCCCTGGGCATTTTTGAAAGTGCACCAAAGTTGCTTAGATTTCCCCTACAGAGCACCCTTTTCTTTTAATTTTCTTATTGACTCAATTCTCTCTTGACTTGCGACATAATATATATTAACCTATGCTCATTTTTTGTAGCAAAATGTAGGAAAGTAAAGCCGTTTCTGAGCTGTTTTATTACAAAGAAGGAACATATGGCTGATTGTATCCCATCTGAAATGCAAATGGTGGAGCTACGTGGAAAGAATTAGTATTACTTGAGTAGTAAATGCTTCCTAATGAATTGAGTTTGACTAAGGTGGGAAGCTGGAAACGGCTACAGGAAGAAATGACAACAGTTAATATTTCAGTGGAGCAGAACATTCTTTTTCGACTATAAGGAGGCTCTTAGGAAATGGACTAGATTTTTCTCTTATATGCTGTGTGTTCTTCATTGTAGAGAAATAGTTACACAAGGAGCCAGACTCTTTTCTTCCACTAGTTATGAAATCATGTAATTTAACTTATAACCACAGGTTTTCACCTTTGACATCTTTTTGAGCTGAAATTTCCTGTGTTTTGTGAACATTTGCAGAAAAACAAATATGTCCAATGTAAAGAAAGTCTAAAAGAAAAAGAGTGCTAGTTCCATTGATTTTCATCACCCTGGTCACATTTGTGGACGCCAAAGACCAAGGAGGGTGTTGGAGAAATCTGATGCATGTTGTTTAATTTCCTATGCTTCCTATTTTCACTAAAGTTTTTCCAGTGGTTGAAGGCGTCCAGATGTCTGCTGTGAATGGGAGGTGAACTGACTTTTAAACACTTTCTTAAATCCAGTAGCGAGGCTAGAGGCCAGCATTTCCATTACTTAATTTTCCAAAAGCAGAGCTGTAGAGTTGCCGCTGTGAGGTTCAGTGCAACCAGTGGGCTGGATATAGAACATCAGCCATGTTCCTTTGCCTGATATGTCAGAAGGAGCCGGAGAGAGTTTAGATAGCATGTGCACAATTACATGCTCAGAAGAGCTGGAGCAGCTGCTAGGTTAGACCTCTGGCATTGTACACAAGCAAGATTGCATCACTGCTAATGCAAGCGTTGCTGAGGCTGAACCGTCTGTTACATGGCCTCTTCTACCAAGTGACAGGGGACAAGGATGAGAGGGAATGGCCACAAGCTCCTCCAGGGGAGATTTAGGCTGGGCATTAGGAAAAAAATTTTCACAGATAGGGTCACTGGGCACTGGAACAGGCTACGCAGGAAAGTGGTTGATTCACCTTCCCTGGAGGTGTTTAAGGCATGGGTGGACAAGGTGCTAAGGGGTATGGTTTAGTGTTTGATAGGAATAGTTGGACTCGATGATCCGGTGAGTCTCTTCCAACCTGGTTATTCTATGATTCTATGATTACATGATTCTATGGCATGGTTGAGGGATGGAAGATTAGCCTGTCTTTCCCTTGCCGATTCCCACAGGTGTCTGACGTTGCTAATGGTGATGAAATAGGGGAAACCTAAAGAAAAAAAGGCTGCAGACTGCTATTGGTGGGAGTAACTAGCTTTCTTCATCTTATGAGCAAAGGTGAGGCTTCCTGGACTCAGAACGTGTCCGTATTAGTGTGTTAGTTTACACTTGGACCAGACTTCTGAAGTTAGTTCTTTTGGTTCACATCTCCAGGCTCACCAGCTGGGTCAGTGGGATTCTGGAGATAGCCCTAAGCTCCCTGAGGACAGGGCCACCACTGCCCTACCTGCACTTGCCCCACCCCACTCTTCTCTTGTCCATGGGAGCCTCCACCCTGCGCAGACCATATAGCCAACTCAGGAGTGAGTGGTGACCTTCCTGAGTGGCACATAAGTAAGGCTGGTTTAATTGCTGAGCTATTCAAATGCTTCAGAAGGCACAAAGTCTCTCCTAAAAACTGCATTCCCCTGGCTCTAATACTGAGTAGCCCTACCATGCCTGGGAGCTCAGGGAGATCCCACCACCCCAAGGCACAGAGAGTGCAGTTGCATCGCTAATGTCAGTCTCAGTCTTAGTAGGAGACTTCAGTATCACATCTCTTATTATGATCACAAGGCTGTAATTATTATCAGAATTAAATCATAAATCAATATTAAGCCACTTTTATATGGTGTTACATGCAATGGGCAGTACCTCAACAGAAGTGAATTTTGTGGTTTATTGATTGGCAAGAGGGTGCGGCAGCTGGAATTATCTGCACATCTGCTTAGGTGTTCTTATGTTTACAAGAAATTACAGGTGATAATGCTGTGGCATAGTTTTCCATGTATAACACTCTTTTTTATCTTTCCTTTTGCTTGCTTTTATTTTCTATTCCCTCTCCTTGCATACAATTTCCATCGACAAATAGAAATGACCTCTTGACAGAACTTTCCACTTTCATTCTGTTGATTTGCATTGTGAAGTCAGAAAAATACAAACACTTCTATTTCTGAGACATATTTATGATGTCATGAAAAAACTTTCTCATTTTAGCCTCTTCTATTTTTGATTTCTTTATCTTTTCAGGTGTGTGTGCAACATTGACTGTTCTCAAACCAACTTCAATCCTCTTTGTGCTTCCGATGGGAAATCTTATGATAATGCATGTCAAATCAAAGAGGCATCATGCCAGAAACAGGAGAAAATTGAAGTCATGTCTTTGGGTCGATGTCAAGGTAACTCTTATAACAAAACTCATTTCAAAAAATGTTTTCAATTTTTGTTTAGGTAAAAAAGGGAACCAGAGATGGCTTCCTATTTGGCACTTCTTACATTTCCATTACACTCTTGCAGTTTCTGCTGTAGAGTGCAGGCTGGAGGAAGGGGCAGAGTCCTCCGCAGTAGAGATGCCAAGCAAAACACCAGGAGTGGTATACATAACCCTTCCTACATCCAGTCTGCAGCATCAAGGGACTGTCCAGCCCTGCACTGCTGCTAAAGTCAGGCACCTGGATTTTGCCCAGAGCAGCTTGCCCAGAGCTCAGCCCTCCTCACAGCAGTTGGAGCAGGACAGCAGGAGAGCCACTCATATACATTTTGCCATCCAGGGTGGACGCTTTGTTGCTCCCTTAACTTGAGCAGGACAAAACAATCTCAGAAGACCAGAGACATGCTCCCAGACATGGTGCAGGTGCTTATTTTTCATGTGACTGGCAATGGGTGCACAAGGTACCAAAGGTGTCTGGAAGGCAATTTTGCCAACAGCACCTCAAAACTTCTGGTGTTTCTCTGTGAATACCATGCTTCTGTGTGCCTAGCTTATGGGCTACTACATCACCTGTGTAACCCCCAAGTTGACTTTAAAAACTCTATTTTGTTCTAAATAAAAATGAAGAAAATTTGCCTTTAAATAGCTCCCATAAATAAAGTGTCTGCTGAGGCTCAGACTCTTAACAGCTTTTCTCCCCTTAGCTTCTGACCTGTACATCTACTTACAAGGCCATACTATGTGGATGTATTAAACACATTCTAGTTTATTCCTATCTCTTTAAAGTTAACCACACTAGATGGCAGTTCATTTCAGGGTACGTATCAAAACTCCCCAATTACTTCAAATAGAGCAGAAATGACAACTACTGCTTTATACTGATATATTTATCCCAGCTACAATCTGTTATCATGCATTGCTAGGAAAAAAAAGTGTTTTCTTAATGGAAGATGTTTCTTGTTTCATTCCAAGAAGTCCAATCCTGCTGTTTTCACCTGGCAGGCCCAGGGGATCATTGCAGCCAGCAGCGATGTCGTGCATGCAACTGAAGCTACATTTGTGTGGGCAGGGGTGGGTGGGGCGTAGTCTCTATCAAGTACAGGGTCCCAAGCAATTCAACATATTTCTTTTCACACAGATAATACTACAACAACTACAAAATCAGAAGATGGGCATTACGCAAGAACAGATTATGCAGGTACGGTTCCTATGCTGTGAGAATCACAATTTACTGTAACTCTATAAGTCTCTGTTCTCCACCTTTTGCTAAAGGAAATTGTCCTCCACTTCTACATGATTTTGTTGGTTTGCTTTAAGAAAACACCATATTTGCTTTACTCTTCCTTTTGCCAGAACATCTCTTTCTTGTTAAGAAATGGGCTTTTTCCATTTTTATCAAGGTACAGATATTCTGGCCATAAAACACCTGTTCTGACAGTTGTAATTTATTTGCCAGGATTAGCAGACATTATTGAAAATTATGGAATCAGTGCACTAGATGGTGCATAATTTTGTCACAAATGACAGGTGAAAATCCAGAAAGTGACA
Organism: Clamator glandarius; assembly: GCA_033459285.1. Taxonomy (NCBI): domain Eukaryota; kingdom Metazoa; phylum Chordata; class Aves; order Cuculiformes; family Cuculidae; genus Clamator; species Clamator glandarius. Next base: position 1,922,479 of record JAUNZM010000032.1, read on the forward strand.
ATCCAGAGCATAGCACACCTGTGATGGCATGAAACTTCCATGAGAGATAACATTATCTGTCTCTGTTTGACTATGAATTTAATAAGGTTCTCAAAATGTTAGGGTTTTTTAAAGTGATAAATGGTTAAAATTTATTTAGAAGCTACAGTACATTATAATGACCCAATAGGCTTATATGGCATTTGGAATGAAAAACACATTAATGCTAGTGAGCTTTGGGAGACATTTTTTACACCCTTTGCCTGGGAGGATTGATTTAGAAATTGAATGTGTGTGTGCACATGCACGTGCATGCAGATGTTCACAGCTTGCACTGACAACTCAAGCCTTTGGGAAGGTACTGGGAAAACCAATCAGGTGATGCGTTTGTTCCTCAGATTTGTGATATTTTTGCGTTTTGAAAGTAGGTAGAGAGAGGAAGTGCAGATTGCTAGGTTTACTTGAGCAGCTTGTACATGGCTTAGGTGAAATCCAGCTGATGATTTCACAGGTCATAGAATCATAGAATCACCACCAGGTTGGAAAAGACCCATTGGATCAATGAGTCCAACCATTCCTATCCAATACTAAACTATGCCCCTCAGCACCTCGACCAACCATCCTTTAAACACCTCCAGGGAAGGTGACTCAACCGCTTCCCTGGGCAGCCTGTTCCAGTGCCCAATGAACCTTTCTGTGAAAAAATTTTTCCTAATGTTTAGCCTGAACCTCCCCTGGCGGACCTTGAGGCCATTCCCTCTCGTCGTGTCCCCTGTCACCTGGGAGAAGAGGCCAGTACCCTCCTCTCTACAAACTCCTTTCAGGTAGTTATAGAGAGCAATGAGGTCTCCCCTCAGCCTCCTCTTCTCCAGGCTAAACAACCCCAGCTCTCTCAGCCGCTCCTCATAAGGCCTGTTCTCCAGCCCCTTCACCAGCTTCGTCGCTCTTCTCTGGACTCACTCCAAAGCCTCAACATCCTTCTTATCGTGAGGGGCCCAGAACTGAACACAGTAGTCAAGGAGCGGTCTCACCAGTGATGAGTACAAAGGGAGAATAACCTTCGTGGACCTGCTGGTCACGCTGTTTCTGATACAAGCCAGGATGCCATTGGCCACCTGGGCACACTGCTGGCTCGTGTTCAGTCACTGTCAACCAACACCCCCAGGTCCCTCTCCTCCAGGCAGCTTTCTAGCCAACCTTCCCCTAGTCTGTAGCACTGCATAGGGTTGTTGTGCCCCAAGTGCAGGACCCGGCATTTGGCCTTGTTAAACCTCATGCCATTGGTCTCAGCCTAGCGTTCTAGCCTGTTCAGATCCCTTTGCAGAGCCCCCCTAGCCTCCAGCAGATCTACTCTTCCACCCAGCTTAGCGTCAACTGCAAACTTGCTAAGGGTGCACTCAATGCCTTCATCCAGGTCATTGATAAAGACATTGATCAGGGCTGGACCCAGCACTGAGCCCTGGGGAACCCCACTTGTAACTGGCCTCCAGCTGGATTTAACACCATTTACCACCACTTTCTGGGCCAGTTTTCCACCCAGGAGAGTGTTCACCTGTCCAGACCAGAGGCTGACAGTTTCTGAAGCAGAATGCTGTGAGAAACGGTGTCAAAGGCTTTACTGAAGTCCAAGAAGGCTACATCCACAACCTTTCTCTCATCCAGTAGTCACTTTATGATAGAAGGCAATCAGGTTAGTTTGGCAAGACCTACCTTTCGTTAACCCTTAACGTCTTAACATTTCCCTCAGTGTTTGCTGATTTGGCTGGTCGTCTTTTGTGAAAGCCTTTTGTCTGCCATGTCCTAGCTTTAATAGGGTACCCAGCCATTAGAAAGGATTGTTCTGTTCCTACTTAAAAATGGTCCATGATGATTAAAACATAGAGCTATGAATAAATGATGGCTCAGTAAGGCAGAGGAGTGTGAGGTGTCGGGGTTGGCTGCAGTGCAAAGCAGTGAGTGTAGAATTTTCTGTGAAAAGTGAGTTCTGGAATAGTTTTCCGAAAGATCAAGGATAAGCCATGATCTAGATATTTCCTACTGCCAAGGAGCCCTTTCATGGGTGAAGAGAGATATGCAAAGACGGAAAAGTCTTTGACCTCTTTCCTCCAAACCCCTGATTACTTTCAGCTTTTTTTTCTGGGAGGCAGCAGTCAGGTTTCTTTAAAAGCTGCAAGGGCTGAGGGTGTATCCTGTGGAGGGCAGGAGACATGGCCAAGCAGGCCAAAATGATGTATTTTATGTCAGAAATGAAGGTAAGTAATTCTGTTGTGTTAAATCCTTTACCTTCCTTACTGGAGAACTGAGGAGAGTGCTGGCATCACCAAGTCAAGATGAAGGCCCCTTTTTAAATGATGTGCTACCTAGTCTACTACTGTCTGCTGGTTTAGCTTTAGGATACTGGGGACCCACATCACCTAGACAGGAAATGGCACATTTAAGCATGAAGCAACTGAGTTGTTACAAAAAGGGAGAAAAGGCAGCTTGAGGATTAGGGAGGAGGAGATCACAGGGGTGACAAGATGAAGTCAAGGCATAGGTCACAGAGGAAGAGGAGCATAAAAGTCACCTTCAGCTCAAACGGGCAGGAGGAAGAGAACAGCACTTGCTTAGGAGAGAGTTGATGTAGCAGTCCACGCTTGACTAGAGAGATAGTGGGTAGAAGAAAATTCATTGCAGCAAAGCTTTGTCAGGAATTGGGAGTCAAGTAGGAAACATGGAAGGAAGCTGGGTTACTGGCCAGGCAGGAGGGTAGGGCTACAGCACAGAGGAGTATGTCTATAGTGTAGATGGTCTCTAAGAGCTAAGAAGTCAGAATAAGTGCTGGAACAGATGGTCCAGGAGAGGATGATGGGGGCTTTTTGTGGGGAGACAGAGCACTTCACTCCCCTAGAACTGCAGGAGGAGTGGAGACATCCTGAATTAGCAGTGAGTCCCAGTAGGTACCTGTGTGGCACAGGATGGCATCATCGTTACACCTTAGCTGACAGCTTCTCAAAGCTTCTGATATGGCTCAGGCCCCAATGTGCTTCTTGAGGGCAGTGTAGGTGTCCTCTGGGTGGGTCTCGTTGTGTATCATCCATTGATATAACCCTGTGGCTTGCACCAGCTGACGTTGTGTCTTCATCTAACTACCATTTGTGCTTAAATTTTTCACTTTTACATATGGTGACATAGTGTAGGGTAAAAGTTGCAACCTCATGCAGGGCATTCCACATGCCAGCTGTGTCCTCAAGTGTCTGTGGCGTAACTCTGGCAGGAGACTCTAGGGGAATGGACCACTATATCAAAAGGCTGTAACAACTCCAAAGAAATAGTGGTCAAAAGGAAGACAGCGGTATAAAACTGTAGCTCACTAGACATTCAGGCTTCAATGTTTGCCAGGCAGGAAGCTCCATGCTGTCCTCATGTTCTTTCAAGTACAGAAACATTTGATTCTGACTATTATAGGGACATAATATGTGCTACTTTTTTTCTTACCTTCATATGTGCTTAGAAGGGAAATGCTGCCCTGACCATGGGGAGCCTTGTGTGAAAAAGCAGCAGTTCCTCTGCTGTTTTGCCTCTGAAGCAATATCCCTGGGATATGTGCCTTTCCAGAGGACACCTTTGTTCTCTACTATTTAATGGCACTAAAAATCGCCGAGCCCATGAGCAGTACATGCTTTTAAAAACACTGACTCGTGTGGACTGACTTTCCCAGAGGAGGAAATAGCAGTGGGCATAATTGATATTGTCTATGCTAATGCAGCAGTGCCAAATGCTCTTTGCAGAGCTTTTGACAGCTGAGTGATGCAGGTTTTTTCCATAAACACCCCCACATGCTCAACATGGGGTCCCAGGAAGGCAGCAGCTTTGTGAACAGCCACAAGTCTCAACACCCAGCTGATTTTTTTTCATACTGAACTGTTGAAACTGTCTGTTCAATCATTGTCTTTGCTTCCTCCTCTTCCTTCAAGCCCGTTGATCCTTGCAAATAACACACAAATCTTCCAGTTTGCAAAACTGACAGTGTTCGTTCCTTTGGAGTATACGTCTTCACATTAAGTTTACATTGCCTTTGTTTTCTAAAGGCTTTTATTTTACACTGGCAAGATTTATTCTAGTACTGGAAATGCCTGACTAGTGTCAGAGACACCCAAAAGACAGTGTCCTCTTTTTCAGCAAAGCAAGCATGGGGAGAATGAGCTGTAGGTGGCCCTTCTGTAACAGTGTCCGCCTCTCCAGGTTCACACGGCAATTCTTGCCATGGCTGCATGTGCAATACATGTCTGTACACGTGCATGTTTGTGTCTCTGTGTGTGCAATTCTGGTCTCTTGTTCTGAAACCCCCAAGTATTTATCACCCTTAGGGGGATTTTCTCTCTTCAAAAAATGTCATGTTGTTGATGTTTATGAGGTTTGTGAAATAAGATTTGGGTTTAGTCCTGGAATGAATCGGTGGGACTTTTCCCTCAAATCCAATAGAAATACACGTTATCTTGCAATTTCCATGAAAGAGCATTTTTAAATATTTTAAGTGTAATGTATGTTTGGAATGTGGTATCTAAGCTGAAAGTCCTATGATTGATGTTTTCTCGAATTTCTTCTTTATATGCGTAAAGAATTTGGCGTTTTGGTGGCATTTTTGCTTTCAGAGTCTAGGCAATCAAGAGTTTTCATCTTATTTATTCGTTTGCCTTTTTATTTTTATTCTTCAATTTTTATATTCCCCTTCTTAAGATCTGGATATTAGCAATTACGCTCATAACTGATTTCATCCTTTCTCATTATCAAATTACAGGGATATTTTTCAAGCCATTTTGAGCACTTTAAAGAATAAGTCAGTATGGATGAGCCATATTTCAATGTTATGTATTCATGAAAATTGTCAGTGAAGACATTGACAAATCTGACAGATCTATTCAGTAATATCTTCCTGGCCAAACAAAGCTCCCTGTAACTACACAGATCAGATCAGATCTCAGCACCCAAACACCAGCAGCACAGCGAAGCTGATGGAAAGGGGAAGAAGACATTTTCAGCCCCGTTAGTCTACCTTGGTCAAAAACACGCATCTGCAAATGGTCTGTTTGAGTCTTATTTTTGGGTTCCTTAACAGCGGTAAACTCTCCCTTGGCAGCAGCCTCAGATGGTGTTTTCTGTGGTCATGGCTGGTCTGGGGACTCTCTTGCAGGCAGTGCTGTGGCCCTTCTTACTGGTACTGTGCTGTGCCCAGGAAATACTAATGAGCACAAAATGCTGCACGTCTGCTCATGGCTGCTCTGTTCCCTGCCCTCGCCCCAGTTTCCCATGGGATTTCAAATCTACATGACAGTCTTGGATCTTTTTCAGACTGCTTTCTGGCACTGGGTCCTTCCTGGCACTACCGGAGGTGCTCAGGCGAGTAATCCGGCAGATGGTTGTGTTACCCAAGCAAACTGAATGCTCCACTAAAAAGGGCAAAATCCATCTGTGTCAACACATCATCTTCCCTTGGCTGGGATAGAGCTCTGGAATGAAGGTCACGGGAGCCACCACAAATTACCCACTCCAAGGATAAAGAAGAACCTTGGACTGTTCAAAGAGTCTCTTCAGAAGTCCAAGAGTCTTGGACTCCAAAATAAATACAATGGAGTATTTATATTTGAGAAAATAAAGCTATCCCAAAAACTTTACCAAAGCCCCACCACTCTACATCATTAACTTCCAATCCCTTTGAATTGCAGAACAAACCGTGTCTATCAGAGAAAATGTGGAGAACTGGCAGTGGTGCACTAACCCAGCACATGTGAGAAACACTGGGGTGTGATACATCCATTTCTTCACAGGCTCAATACAGAGCCCGCCAAATTCAGTCAAAGTCCTCTTCATTGTCTGTAATAGGGCCTGGAGAGGGGCCAGGAATCAAAACAGCAGCACTGGATTTCTACAGAGACTATTTCTCCCCCCACTTCGTCCCCCACCACCCACAGCCCCGCTCAAGAATAGAATATGAGAACTTCAAACTAGATTTCTTCTCCAGAGCATAACATATTCAACGTAGGTTTAAGTTTTGGGTTTAAACCACTTGACATTGTCCCTTTAAATTAAATTTTGTTTTCTACTGCAGTGCCAGCCATTTCCTAACTGGTAAAGAATAATAAAGTCCCAGAGCTTAGCTATGGGATATAAACTATCGTGCAGTTTTGCACTGCCTTTGTGTACTAGGCATTCCTTTCTTCTTAATGGAATTAGCAAATGAGACCCAGAGCCGAGCACCACACATCCATCACAGCTAGAGAGAAACCATTTCTCATCTGCAGCTTTGTAAAACGCTGGGGAAATTGCATCCTTGCATATGCAGATTTGCTTGGCTTTCGATTCCACAGACTCCAAGTCAGAGGTTGTCACATTAAACAAATAGATTATTTAGGAAGTGTTCCCATTTTTCCATCAAATCACTTAAAACTGAAAAAAACACATTTTAATATTTCGACAGCTGTGTGGCAGCATGAATGCTGTCTAGCTGCGGCCTCCGCCTGTTTTCAACACACATAGGCACACACACTCCTGGCATTCGGGAGTGCAAGAAGAATACAATTGATAGTTTTCTTTAAAAATGTGGGGGTTTAAAATGCTGATGCAATCGTTAGTTGCATTTACAAGTGCAAGGTCTTATGAAAACACATATAAGTTTTATGTACAATGAAAGTCCACAAAAGACGGCCGATGAGCTCTAGAAAATAAAGAAAAACCAGTATAGATTTTATTTCAGGCTATACAATTTAAGGGAGTTTGGACTGTGACTTGAGGAAGGCAATGAGGGCCCTCCGGGAGGTGTGACCATATTATGCCCCAAGTGCCTGAATGTCCTTTAAAATGTCTGGTCTTTCAGAACTGTAGAAGTCTACCAACAGTGGAAGTCTGGAGCCCATAAACTCAAGGTGATGTAAGAACAAAGCCAGTCTCCACTTCCAAAGTCTTTTACTAACAAAGGCGGGGGAAAAGACATTTTGGTCTTGTTTTGCCTGCCCAAACCAGGCATTCATGATAGAAGTTTTCAAAAAGTAGCATGGAGGAAATGTCTCATCTTACTGCATGAAACCTAGAGGTTTCCAAAATCAAGCTCAAATTTACCATTCACACAAAGTAGTATGGCATAATAACTGTGTGTAACTTAGTTTAATTTATGGAGTACTGTAAAATACAGATAGAAAACTATTCCTCTGCTCAGTGATTCCTCTGCTCAAAGGCAAGAGAGAGATCACTGTATGTTGATAGTATAGTGGTCTCCAGCCCTTCTGCTGCTGCCTTGCAACATATCCACTGTTGTTGATATCCAAGAAGAAAATTTTAAAAGTAGAGCTAAAGACCCATTGGTAGGTTAATAAATCTTACTGTCAGCTACTTCTGAACTGAAGTCAGAGTAGCCAGCACCATCAGCCACAGCAACGCAGTTGGCCCCCAATCATTCACTTCTCCCAGGTGCTTTTTTAAATGAAAAATTGCATCTGCTTCTTTTCATAATTTAACTCATGGTTTCCAAAAGGTGGAGTGTGGAAAGTCGCACTTCAGTGTTTTTCTGTGTCATCAGGAGGGTTGGATGCTTTATTTCTGAAGTATGAACACCATGGCATTAATGCAATTGCCTAGCAGTGGGTGCTGCAGTATAGGCTACCATAAATATTTGTCTTCTATAGAATATTCTCAAATGTCTGTTTAGAGCCTGCTAGGCTTTATCTTACTAAAATCTACATCAAGAGGAGATGGACACACTCAGACAGAGGTCACACAGGAGCCTCACAAACAAGTCCCAAGGCACAAAGGGCACTGCGGGACTCTGGAGTGCCATGCCTTGTGATTTAACAACACTTACTGCTAACAGTCTTTTCCTGAGGAGCGTGCAAAATGAAAACAGGCTTATAGAGATTTTTAAAACAAGCAATAGAGAGAGAAAAATATTGCTTATTTAGTCTGCCAGGCTCAAGAGAATACCTCACTTTTTATGGGAGTTCTCCCTCAACTTTGAATTGCATATGCTAAACTTGGTAAAATGCGCCTTGTTGGGGGTTTTTTTGTTTGTTTTTGTGGTTTTATAATGAGTGAAATTGTGCCTTTACATTACTTATGATTTCCCAGTGTCATGCTTATGGAACCTGTAATTGTTAGCATTAAAACTTAAATTAGGTCTCAAGTGAACTGCTAGGCATCTCTTTATCTTTACCTAGACTGATGTAGCATAAGGAAAGGCAGTATTTCTTTTTGTCCCTTTAAAGCTTAGCCCTTACTTGAGTCACTAATGAATGCAAATCAAAAGTTGCAGAATTCATTTGTGCTTTCTTCCCATAATAAACAATTTTTTTTTGCATAGAAGCTTGGTAGCCTGAAGATTCAGTATGTCCAGTCAAAGTTTTTGATCTGTGGGAAGCAAATAGGAAAAGCAAGTAGAAACTTGTAACACCAGTATTTGCATGGGCATAAAACCCACAAAATTGCATCAGGCTATTTTATTGTTGTCAGGATCCCTGAAGTATTTAAGTACTGGAAATGAATTTGGGTGTGAATCTTCATCGAGATCTGGGGTGAGGGTGCAGTTGTACTGTAAATATATTTTTCCATCTGGGGTTTACATCAGAACTGTGCAAAATTCATAAAGCTTCCTCCAAATGCTAGCTCCCATTTCTTCCGCTTTCTCAAGTCTATGTTATCTTACTGGTTGCTTTTTTCCCTTAGAATACCACATAAGCAGTCCTCTGTAACATTTTGTTCTGTTAAAGGTTATGGATAAAAACAGAAGTTATATGTGCAGTTGAGACGAGCAGACCTGAGTTCATGTAGGTGTTGCTACAGACTCTTCCTTTTGTGTCCCAGTCCATAATGTATAATTTGCATATGTTTTGCCTTATTTGGAGCATAGAAATCCATCTTCTTGAGCAAATCTGAGCCTTTCAGTACCCGTTAATGTGTTTGTCCTCCACTCAGTATCTATGCTTTGATCAGAAGCATGAGTAAGCTCGAAGGGAGGCAGATCTTGCAGGAAAAAAAGGCACTTTCCTGCTTACATATAAAGATGCGATCCCTACAACTCAACACAACTTGACTTGTGCCTGATATCTCAAGTTGTCTTTAACGAGTTGCCTGCTTTCTAAATAAGACCTCTAATAGCAAGGGATATCCATGAGAAATGAATGCAGGAAGGGATCCTTGGAAAAACACTCATAGTTTGCAGTCATGCTAGTTGTTATGCTCTAGTAAAGCCACTCCTAGAATAGGTATGTTCCAGCCTTTGTTTTCAGAGATTTATGGAAATGATGATCCAGCAACATGATCTACAACCACTTTTCAACTGCCTTGAAGATATGGAATAAGCACCGTGCAGATCATGCAAGCTCTGTAATTGTGAAAGGATTTACAGTTATCAAAAAATGGGTCATTTTATGTCTGACTAAATCACATTGTGGCACCTAGTTACTACTATATCTTTGCCACTTATTAGATGAGATAACTTCCTTTTGTAGGCCCCTCCTATACTAGCAATAAATAAGAGGTCTCTGTATTAAGTCCATCTAACAAGGCAGGAAGAGTCAGGCTATAAAGTGGCTTTCACAGGTCTGTACTTAAATTTACTGCAGACAGCTACAAACCCACTTCATATCAGAAGTTGTGGGGTTCTCCTGTAGGTCCAACAAAAATATGCAGGTACAGTCTGATGCACACTTTGACGCAGGGTGGCGATACATGTGACATTTCCAATGCTCTGCTGCGATGGTTTCACCTGTTCGGCTGTTTTGCTTGTTTAGGTATTGTTCTGTAACTCCTTGCACTTCATCCATGTGCCAGAAAGATGATAGACACCAATTGTGTTTGGCCTTTTGATATCTTGTTGAGGACGTTTCCCTCTTGATAGCATCTTCTTGCCCATCTCAGCCCGCCTGCCTCCTCTACAAAAAGGAAAGTAAAACAGGTATTTGAGACAAGACTCTGTTAATCTTCCCCGAAGAATAGGCTGGGAAAATTAATCCTGTTGTCTGGATTTGAGGAGGAATTTCTCTCACCCTCAGTTTCACCCTTCCTCTGGGCTCCAGGCACTTTAATTAACTCAAGAGTTGTCCTTGAAGGATGCTGTTTGAGGTGGTGCACAGCAGCTGTTTGCCATCCACAACAGTAGTTTGAATTAGTTAATGGATATTAAGGAGTACCACAGAGTATTTTTATGCTTAGCAGCTCTATTTTAGCCTTAGTTTCTGTAAATTTGCTGTTAAGAGTTACCAAGCCTTCCCAAGGTTTTGAGAGTTAAAAGTTATAATGAGATGCTATATCTCTGTTTTCAGGAAACATCTACATTTAAATATTTGTGTTTGATCTAGTCTGAAATGTAAAAAAAATATATTTTGAAATATTCATAGAAATGAATTTCTTCAGAATTTTGTTTCATGGGATGTTTTGGCATTCTTTATGAAATGTTAGATATCAAAATATCATGAGATGAAAGCATATGACAGTTGTAATAAATAAGTTGTGTAGTAAGGAAAGTTGCTACTTAGAACTGACTGAAACATCATCTTTTCCAGAAGGAGTATCATCATGCCAAATTACAATACAAACACAAGATAATTTGATCATTTAGACACGTATATTGGTAACTTGAGCCTTGATAACAAAGGCTTTCCCCTAGACTCAGGAAGTATAAATGCTTCTGGTAGAATGAAGAGAAATATGGCTCGAGAAGGAAAGAAGGAGCTGGTGTATTTATTTTTAATAGACCTTCAGAATTAGACTACATGGAGACAAGTAGAAATTTTTACCTAATTTAATAGATTTGAGTAAAGAAAACAAAGACAGACAAACATCTTACAGCCTCATTTTTATTTTGCTGATGATTCCACTTCTTTACATTTAATACACCTGCTAAAACCTGTATCTTGTAGTGATTGTTCAAGCAATGCGATGTACCTATTCTTTTTGCATTTCTTAACTGTGTAGTGTTTGAGACACTGAAACCACTAGTGACAGAAATTTGTTACTTAACAAAAATGGAAATGGTTTATAGGCAGTAGGAAATGCTGTGGGCTGTGCTGCATTTTGAGTATCAACCATGCCATCTCCACTGCTTCTTCCCATAGAAGCATTTCTCTGCATTTGGGGGAACCCTGGCCTCTGCAGTTTGAGGCACACACCAGTACCACTGAGCAAGTTTCACTCTTAAAGATTCAGGTTTGAAATGCAGCATTTACCTGCTTAGCAGATGACTTCTTACACACTTGGGCTGTCATTTTACCATGTACCCATGAACTTTAAGTTAGCTTGAAACTCTCTTCCTGAAAATACAGAAGCTTTAATCAAAAATGTGCTTTACAGAACCAGTAGCAGTGCATTTCAGAATGCTATCAGCACTGAATCAAAATGCACTTCTTTGCCTACTGCTGCTACCACCAGCTTTAGGCGTTTTAGAGCATTACGCAATAGCAAAATATTTTTCAGGAGGGAGAACAAAAAATTAAAATCTTTCCTATGGTTTTAATCTTCCTCTTTTATTTTGTCTGTAGTTTAAAGCTGTGTCAGTTGTACATCAAAAATACCCCTCCCCAGGGTATGTCATTTACAATTCCATTTAATAATGGAAGTGTACATCCATCTAGCTAGGATGGGAATGGATTAAATAAAAAACGCTATTCTAAAATCAAGTAGTCTAAGTCTAGCCTGTCTCTGCGCTGCAAATGAAGTAGCCATGGAAAGGCTTGTTATTAGTCTATAATATCAAAACTGATAAACTATTAGTGTTTTGTCAGGCATAATATATGCCAAATATTTTCCTCTGCAAATTGCCTCAACAAGAACTGTGCCTGTTTTTAGACACATCTGGCACTGTGAATTTTTTTCCATCCTGCATCTCATAGATTTAAAGGGCCTTGGCTGGGCAGTAGGATGTCAGCTGTTTAGTTTAAAATACTGTTATAAAAATGAATAAGATTTAAAGAGGCAGTAGGTGTAATTCTGGCCTCACTGAAACTAGCAGGAGAATAGCCATTAGTTTAATGACTTTGTGATTTTTCTGTATGGCTTTCTCATCCATTTTTACTCTTAGTTAATTTTCCATTTCCTGAAATTGGCCTTTTTTTTCCATTTAGCTTCTTTCATTTTGAGTATTAGTATGACATTTCTGCAAAACAATAATGAGTGCAGGCATATAAAAATAGTAAATGCAGGTATTCATTTCTGAAAAAGATGTTCTTTCCTAGCTGTGCTTTAGAATAGGCTGTGTGACCAGCAATGAATCTGAATACTTCTGTGGTACAGAGAAGCTCTTCTGCTCTTCATGGAAACAATAGCAGGGCAAGATCTGCGCTCATATTGTGTCCTGTCATGCCAAAATACATCAATGTTTAGACCTAGGGGGAGCCATGATGTCTGAAGAGAAGAGTTGAATGGGAGATGAACATCACAAGGCAACGAGAGCCCATCTGCCACTGCCTTATTTCAGGAGGCAGAGTCTGAGCTGGGACATTGTGCTTCTGGAAGAGTTTGCATTCATCATACAAGGAGAAGTGACAGCTCCATAACCATGCCTTTGGTGTGGTGTGCACCTGGGAGGGATCTCTTTCAGCTCCAAAGGCTACTTAAAGGCACCAATTATGTTCTGCAGCATGGATGGCCTCCTCTCTGCATCTCAGAGGCCAGTTATTGCCTAGTAGGCATTTGAGTAATAGAAAAAAAGGCTTCAATTTTAAAGGTGGTATTGGACCCTTTTATTGTAAAACGAAGTACATGCAGAAGTTTCGGCATTGTCCTGCTGTTGCAAAGTTTCATGACAGATGAGAAACAAAGTGTATTAAATTAAGTAAAAGAATAGAGCAGATTTTGCTGCAGTGGCATTTTATATTGCTTTACCATTTTCTCCAGTACTTAAAATTTGGAATAGTAAGAGATGTCTTTCTAGCTCCAGGTATAGGAAAGGAAACATACTGAGCTCCTGATTGCTGAGTAGGAATTTCTAGTATGTTGTCTGCTAAAAACTGATCCTCTGAACAACCACAAAAGGTTTTAACACTGGGCAGATACAGAAAAGAAAGTTGTAGACTATATGGACTCATTACCATCACAGTTCTACAATGTAGCACTCAGGAGACAGGTGAATAAAAATATAGGCAAACTAAGCAGGTTTCATCCCTCAACAAGGGGAGTGATCACAGTTCTGCAACATGCTAATAAAATGTATTTACTTTTCTGAGTAATCCAAATAAAAGCGATCAAAGGCCTGGCTGAAACCATGCTTTTAGCCAACAACAGATGTACCCCTGAGTAGTCATGGTTCATTCAGTGTCATGTTCTGGCAACTAAAATAACTAAGATTTGCACAAGGGATTTGACAGGCACTTGATTCAGAAATCATTCAAAATACCATATATAGGAGTCACATATTTTTATTTCAGTTTCCTATTTTCTTACACACACTTCCCCCAAATTCTGCAGCTCTTTCTTCACTTTTCTGGATGAATTCTCTCAAGTGGCATGTTTCTACAAGCACAGATGCTACCTTGGAAAATAAGAAAGGAGGGAAGAGAGCCAAATGGGTGTCACACTTCAGCTTGGCAGCACCTTGCTGACATGCGCCCCTCAAAAAAAAAATCAAAAAAACCCCACTTCTTATACTAATCAAAACTGAATATAAAATTAGTGGAAAACTAGGGCTGTGAAACCTTCAGGTTGTCAAAAGGACTGAAAGAAACGCCTTGTAGCCAAAATGACGTCCCTGACCTACTTGTCTGTGCTGTCACGTACCTGGGTAACCTTTCCATCTTTGTGCCTCCTGTCAAAACACTCTGACAGTTTTGCCATTCATACTTGCTTTCAGTTGTAATTTTTTGAGTTTGTATGAAATGTACAACCAAAAAGTAAATTCTCATAACATTGTGCTGGCAGACCTCAAAATAAGTCTGAGACCTTTTCAAATGCTGCTTCTTGCCATCCATTGATCTCCACAGAAAACAGACCCAGAGTTCCTGTTGGAAATTAGGGGACAGCCTGGTAATTGGGTTAGGGTATGCTTTTATTTGCAATGTTTTCTCAAAATGAAGCTCCTGTTTTATTTCATTGATCTCCTGCCCAGTCTTTCTGCCAGTAAAAGCCACTTCCATAGCTGAAGAGACAGAGTGACGATTGATGGAAATGGAGCTTCGTGTTACAGGAAATATGTGTGTCTGAATATAGTCAGGTAGATACAGATAAGTGCATCTTCATACAAACATGAAAACGTGTTTTCTTAATCCACAGTTAAGTTGCTTAAAAGAAATTTTTATTAATGTAGTCCTTAAAAACTGCTAAAGCCACCAGTTGCATCAATACTAGCCACCTGCATAGGTGCTAAAGAGGGAATAACTTCAGGATGGTAGGATTGTGTGTGTGAATATGAGACCTTTAGAACCTACATTATTGTTGGTATTGGGGGGAAGAGGGAAAAACATGAGTTTTCCTTCCACATTCCCAGAGGTGGTTCAGAAATCCTAAATGAAATTTATAGAAAATACCCTTAGAAACATGCTGGGGTCAATTGTGTATGGAGCATGAGTTAGCCTAGTTATTCTATGATTCTACGATTCAATTGCAGGGCTGTAACTAAGGGCACTGCAGTGTGCTGTTTGACTAATTCTCCAGAATAAACCTGCACCAAAATTGTTGTTTATAACTCCTCCTTTCCTCCCATCAGAACCAGACTGCATTTTTATCCCGCTGTATTAATGAAATAAGCCCTTAGGCAGTTTAATGACTATGTAGTCCTTTAGAGCCACATAGCAGTCACAGCCTGCCCTAGTGTGAGCCAGGTGCCAGCCAGCCAAGCAGAGTTCTACCAAATGCTGCACCCCATTTCTTCCATTTCATCATCCCCACAGAAGAAGAGGTACGTCCTAGGTGGGCAGTGTTGAACTGGCAACCAGAATCTTTTTTTACTGAATGGGCACTGAAAGCACAGACCTCCCCAGGCCACCTCCCTTCACTCCTGTGGCTGGAAGGCAGGAGACGTCATTAGTCATATGACTGTCCCCTGGGGTGTTGCCAGCAAAATGATCTTTTTCCCTCAACACATCAATATTCTTGACACCCATCTTAAAACTTAGGTCATGCATATCCATCTACTCCTGGAGAAGTGTCAGAAGAGTACAAATATCTCCTCACTATTTTTAGGGTCACATCAAAAGTATTTATCAGCTTTCTGGCACCTCATCCCATTTGTCATATTTGATGCTATCTACCAGTTGGCAGGGGAGGAGGTTGAAGTCCTTTAGAAACGCAGTGGTGGATGGGTGAAACTCCATAAGCTAAGACCACAGACCACACTCCATAAATTAATTCCCTGGGGCTGTTATGCCTGTTGTCACAATTGAGAAGTACGTGTTGCTGTCCTCCAACAGCAGGCAGAGCAGGGTCTCAAGGAGGCAGTTCATCCTCACCTCAGCATTTGCCCACCTATGGGATAGCAAGGATATGGAGGAAGCCTGCTCGCAGCTGTGGAGCAGGGCTGAGCTAAGAAAGAGGGGGATAGCTGATGACTGGTGACTCCATCATCTGTTCTGCATGCCATCAGCACTCCCACACTGCCTGCTGATGCTGAAGGACTGCTTCCTTCAGCTTACACCCTTGGCTGTGCATCTCAGTGCAAACGTGTACAAAGATGGGAGTCAATCTGTATATTAGACATAATATATACTATTTACGTTGGGTGATACATGCAAGGTGTTAGGATTCTTGTTTTTCCATATACACGTTGCCAATAGGAAGCTCTTCCAGATCCTCCATATACTTACCTCAGTCCCCATATCAGGCAGCTCTTTAATGTGCAGGTAATGTGTTGGTCCAGCTCCTACCATGAAACTGGGATGTTTTCGTAGTGCTTTTAGAAAGCAATGTATTCAGGTTGAAACTTTGCCCACATACCATCTGCTTCAGCCTTATTTTTCATTGACAAAAAATCTGAATATATAATGTCCACTTGGCTTTCATGGCATTACATAAGGTTGTGGTTTCATGTTAGGCTGGCAGGTCTGAAGGTCCTCAGCAGCTCTTGCAACAAGCTCTTGCTCCTGTATTCAGGTGAAAGATCAGTGACAAAAATCGATACCATCTTCATAGCTCTAATGAATGTGACCCACAGCTTTTTTTAGGATAACCGCAAGCTTCCATCATATGTCCGAGACCTATTTGCAAATATTGATTTGTATTGCAGATTATATGTAGCTGTTTCATATGAAAATCTCAAGGTCTTCCAGTCTTGCTCTCCATGCTTGGTTTGGTGTCAAAGGCACAGCTATAAATCGAAAGACCTGTCTGTAGACGCTGTTGATAACCAAGATTGCTAAGTTATAAAACAGAGGTGTTCCAGGATTTTTAAGCTTCTTAAGGAGGATGGTTCTCAGGAAGCTCCAATTGAGTGAAAGCACTGCTTTGGAGTCACTCTGTTTACTTGGGGGAAGTGGAACCTTCATATGCAAATGTATGGCATTTGGAAATGTCATATAGCCACATCTACATATAAATAAGCCACTCTCCAGTGCTGCCTCAGCAAGGCTGCTTTGATAATAGAAATTGTATAGTAGCACACAAAGCAGAAACAGCAGGACACCACTCCGTCAAGTTGGGAGTTTTGTTCCACAATCACCACTTAAAACTGAAGTAACTAATACTGCTGTGTCACTGTGAGTTAGACCTGGATTGCTGCTAGGGAGAAGCATGTGTTCACATGTGCTGCCTGGAGCTGTAAAGTAGGGAGCATGATCTGGCTCCTGTGTCTGGTCCTTTATCCATCACATACACAGCGTTACAAATCCTCTTTCTGGAGGCCCTGGAAAATGGCACTGAACATAGAAATGCTTCTTATGTCAACATCCCTCCTAGACACTCTCTGCCTCATTCTGCAGATCCACACTGGAGTCTCTAAAGGAGATGTGATATGGTCATACAAGTATCTTCTGCTGACATACGTATACTGGGATGGTGTGTCCATCTCTGTTTAACATGGTATTAAAGAGTAAATTGCATTTCTTGGACATACTTTTTCAGAGGGGAAGACATAGGGAAGAGTCTTGGTCTGGTTCCCACTGTCCATTTTGACCCCTTCAAGCACTGGTATTCATTAGTTCTCAAGGAGAGACAGGTGGAAGGGAAAGTGAGCTGTTGGCCGAGCCATTGTGTGGAATTTCTCACAGAAGGCATGACACCCACCCCACTCATGCTGTGCTGTACGTGATGGATATAGCATTTGCCCCCTGCCTTCAGGCATGCAGCCTGATTGGAGAGAACCTCACAAATCTGTAAACTGACACCAAATTTTTTTTCAACACAGAATTACAGTAATAATAAGATTAAATCATCCTCTGAGGGCTCTGTCATGAGCTGCCTACGGAGATCATACACAAAGAGAAAAACTACACCTTTACTCCTTTACATAGCCGATTTCTGAAGGGGAAGGAAGCTGCTCCCATGGGGCTGGTGGCCTCTCAGACAGGGGGATCTGAGTGAAGGGAACATCAGCAGCGTGCCAAAACCAAACACTAGCTGAGTTAGCACACAGAGGGATTTAATCTATTCTAGGAATGGGGTTAATGCAGATTTATTCAATCCTGGCAGAAAAGAAGAAAGCACAAACTTTAAGAGCCCCTTTACCCAGGGCTTTGATAAATCCACAATATGACCCCACATCATTAAATCACATCCATAGCAATGATCGCAGGCCTCAAGACCAGCCTTTCTGGCAGCGGTCTTAAAGAGCTGTCTCTGTGTATTTTATCCACAAAAATAGTGAAAGCTAACACAGAGACAACATGGGCAGAAGACCTTTCCAGTCCTCAGGACTGGGAAGTGGGCAGGTGCTGATCAGACACAGCAATGAACCACTCTGTGAAGCTGATGAAGGAAGAGGCCATTCTGTCACCTCTTGATGTCCTCAAATCAAGTGTGGAAGAGTTTGTGCAGCATCTGCTTTAAACACAAGCGACTGCTGCTTTTACAGACAGCCTCAGTAGGATCAGTGGATGGAATGTTGGGCAGGGGAGAAGCAGAGGAGCTCAGATAGGGCAAGACAACTGCCTGCCCTGCGCTTCACCTCCCTGAATGTGGCAGGTGCCCAGATAGGAATTGTGCTTAACACGGGCACCCGGACACTGAGAAAATGCTGGTTTGAAGCAACATGTGAGTCCACATGGCATTTTTCTCTTTCAGCCTGACTGATATTACAGAATCACAGAATCACTAGGTTGGAAAAGACCCACTGGATCATCAAGTCCAACCATTCCTGTCAATCACTAAACCGTGCCCCTCAGCACTTCATCCACCTGTCTTTTAAACACGTCCAGGGAAGGTGACTCAACCACCTCCCTGGGCAGCCTCTGCCAGTGCCCAGTGACCCTTTCTGTGAAAAATTCTTTCCTGATGCCGAGCCTGAACCTCTCATGATGGAGCTTGAGGCCATTCCCTCTTGTCCTGTCACTTGGGAGAAGAGGCCAGCTCCCTCCACAACCTCCTTTCAGATAGTTGTAGAGAAGGTCTCCCTTCAACCTCCTCTTCTCCAGGCTAAACAACCCCAGGTCTCTCAGCCTCTCCTTGTAAGACTTCTTCTCCAGCCCCTTCACCAGCTTCGTTGCTCTTCTCTGGACTCACTCCAGAGCCTCAACATCCTTCTTGTGGTGAGGGTCCCAGAACTGAACACAGTATTCGAAGTGCGGTCTCACCAGTGTATATTGTTCCTGTTCAGACAAGTGAACAATGTCTGCTAGTGTGTTCTTGTATCACTGTGCAATTTTGGAGTTGTATTGTGCCTTGTGTTGCAGTAGCTACCTGGTAGCACTATGTGTGTAGGAATCTCAGCTGCTTGGGATCTGTCTATACAGTCTCTAGGGTAAGGCACCTGTGCCTAGCGGGTAAATACAAGTGGATTATGGTCACAGAAGAGACAAATGAAGGTTAAAAAAAGGCTGCATTTAGTTGTCAGTTAAACAGATGGTCTTTTATATACAGGAAAATTATTAACAAGTTGCCTAATTTCAAACAGTCTTTTCAAATAAGGAAGATACACAGATGCTGTAAATAAAAGTACTTGGTTGTTTCAAAAGTTCAGAGATAGCTTTAACATCTATAGCATAGCCCACACTTATATGCTGACAAGCTGAAAGTATTCTGTTCTCCATTCGAACATCTGGGGATTATTAGTGTCTTAATTCATTGATTTCTATTATTAATTATGGCAGCAAGCTGAATAATTATGATACATTGCTGGAAAAGACAGAGCACAGTATTTTTTTCTGAGTGCACTAGG
This sequence comes from Clamator glandarius, assembly GCA_033459285.1. Lineage (NCBI taxonomy): Eukaryota > Metazoa > Chordata > Aves > Cuculiformes > Cuculidae > Clamator > Clamator glandarius. The sequence continues at coordinate 1,941,719 of JAUNZM010000032.1, forward strand.
ACATCTTGCCATCATCTGAAACATAAAAAGCACTAGATTATTTTTAAAAAGGGAAGTGGCTGTTATCTTATTCCAGAGAACTCATTTGCATAGAGACATTTAAAATTAATAAATTACTGTGTCAAGCAAGCCTATATTGTGCCTGAGAAAGGAAGTGAATGTAATTTAATTCTCAAAGTTCCATTTCTTTTTTTTTTCCTCTAGGTAAACTAGCTAATACAGTGATGGTATTTTTGTGCAGTTTATATAGAAAGAGTAGCTTGAAGTTCATACTTGGAGTGGCTGCAGGATGAATTTAGGCTAGGGCTGCAGCGTAATGGTGCCAGACATTTTCAGCTGACATTTGGTGTCTCACTTTCCCCTAGCTCTCAGGGAGAGTGGGCTGGTGAGCTCTCCCTTGAGCGGCAGCAAGCAATTCCTTCTGAATCTTCACTCCAACGCCCACCCAAACACTAATTTTCAGGCGAGTTGCTTGCACACATTTTCTTCATCATAAAGAGACACTCTGTATTTGTAAGACTAAGAGCAAGGTTTTAAAGGTTTTAAAAGAAGGGAGCATACTGTGTCAAGATAATTAATAGGTCAGATCTGAGCAGCTGTTAATGACGATGTATGGCTGTGGTGGTGGATGGCAGCGTGGCTGCTGGCAGCTTTGTCAAGGGCAAGGTGTCCGGAGCTGTTGAGCAAAGACTCAGGAGAAATCTCTTTTCTCTCATCAGAGCTGAGTCTGAGCTGGGATTTATCAGCATGGTTCTTCATTAAGAGAATGTAGGAAGTCTACTTAAGGACTTCAACCTCATAAGTTGCTGTGGGATCTCAGTTCTTGTTAGATGCTGTTAGAGAGGGGAAGTACCAGAAAACTTGCTAAACAATTCTGCATGTTCAGAGGTAGGAAGACCATTACCACCTCATTCCTCCTGACTTTGCAGGGGGCCCTTCAAACCTGGGTAGATGCTGGAAATGTTACTGAGCTAAGGAAAGTCCCTTGGTCCCTCTTCCCCTTGAAGAGCAGCAGCTGTAGACTGTGAAGTCTGTAGATGAGTAACTTAGACTGTCACTAGGCTTATCCACAGGATTCTGATTCCCATCCCTAGTCAGTCACTGAAGCTCTTCCACAAAACCCAAGGCATCCTCTGCCTTTGCTCCACAGGCAGATACTCTCTTGAACTGTGTTTTTATTTCAAATCAGAATTGCCACACCAAGTCATAGAATAGAATCATAGAATCATAAAATAACCAGACTGGAAGAGACCCACCGGACCATCGAGTCCAACCATTCCTATCAAAAAAGGAATGTCAAATAAATATCAAAAATATAAATATCAAAAAAGTCTCTGTCATGCAGAGCAGAAGTAAGTTTCCAGTGCCATGCTCTGCAGCGTATCTTTGGAATAGCTGCCAGGGAGCTAAAAGGAGTTGGGGGACACATGTCCAAAAGGGACTGAGAAGGTTAAGGTCATGCATTTGATCCAAGAATCCCTATCCCCCTTCATAAGCCCTCTGAAAATGTGATGTACCTCAATATCAGCAAGAGCTTTCAGTTGCAAAGTTTACTGACCTCAGCACTATTAAAAGATAAAATTTTTATGTACGTCAATTCTCCTTAACCACAGTTTCCAATGAGTTTAGCATCAAAATAGCTTTCGCTGCTCATCATTCACCATCACATCCCTTATTTGATGAAATATATGCGTATATATGTATCTGCAGGACCTCCCTCAGTCAGTGATGATTATGCATAACATATTAACACTGTTCATAAGCTGATATTTTCTCATGGGCAGTTACTATTTCCATAAACACCAACATTATGCACTGTACAACAGTGGAAATGCTAACGTGTTTACGGGCCATGGCCTTCTAATTTGATTGCCTGAAATCACCTAGAAAGCCTTACTGCACCAAACATAAAGAATAACAGAATTATTAGCCGTCCAGAACTGGTTGTTAATGGCCTAACAGTCAGGTTTTTGGCATAAGAATCCTATTTTTGCCTAGATTTTTATCTAATTTCTCCAAAGTGGATTGCAAGAACTTATGTCTGGATAGAATTTTTGGGGCACTCCAGACAGTACGTCATGTAATCCTCATCAGTGACAGTAATGGATTTATTCATTTGTCAGCAGAGTTACTCTGTGTGTTCATATGTGTAACAGAAGCTCCACACCAGCTCAGCTGGGAGCTTGGGACTGATGAGGGCTGCCTAGAGAAGAATCTGGCTGTGTTATTCTCATCACTTGCAGAACTGGGCAGACTGTTTCAGCTTTTGAATTTCAGCCTTTGCTGCGATATTTACCTGAGAATCCTGGTGGTGTACATTCAATTTCTAAAAACTGAAGGAAAGGGACATAGCTAAACCAGAAATTAAAATAAAAACAATGCAAAATATATTTTAAATAATTCTTCCGGTGCTTCTTAATGAAGGACAGGAACAGACATAGATATTAAGGAATTTGGACAAGACAGGTTTAAATAATTTATTTAACATTTCTGAAGATAATCCATCAGCAAAAGCAAGGTCATTGACTGGGTGGCTAACTGGACAACTTTTCAGGATACAATTTCTTATCCCAGTGAAAAAGCTTATCATCTCAGTATCTCCCTGCCATCCACAGAAGGGTTGGAGAGCAAGTGTTCAGCTGGGAGACTCTTCTAGTAAGAAAGAAGATAAGCTGTTTCAGTCTACATGAAGTAGCATCTGGCCTCAATGCATTTAAAAAAAATATGTTTTGACTAGTATATCTTATATGATAGGCTATCATGTCATGTCCTGCTGCTAACAAAAGATATGAACAATATGAAGTGTCATGTTAGGCTAGAGATGCAAAAAATGTTGCAGATTTCTAAAAGATGTTGGCTTCATCAAAGTGACGTTTTCTATCAGAAAAATGCCTCAAGGAAAAGGTTTCTGAATATATTTGATCTGGAGGGTGAGGGCATTTTTTTTTTCACAACAAAAAGAAGAAGCATTTTGAGAAATGTGGCAGGAATTACTTGTGTCCAGAGAAAGGAAAGAGTAACCCACTCAATCAAGCTTATATCTTCAGATTTTACAGCTTCTATCTCAAATTCTAGCCATCAAAAAAGGTACAAATCCCTCTTTTTTGGTGCAAATGAAAGTTTCATTGATAGTTGCCAATAACAGTGCAGCAAGTCTATATTTGAAGAGGAGCCACTGAATTTAACTTTACTGAAACCTGACTAACTGAATTTTATCAGGTCTATTGCTCTGTCTGCTGTGCTTGGAAAAAAGTAGGTAGCTTTGTATTTAAGCTTTTATCTCTGTAGATGTAAGGTTGAGATGCAAGAGGGGCTCCCTAGTTTGGTGATAGTATAATCTGGTTAGTGAGGGTTGCCTGCACTACTGAATTTATATTATAAATACTCCAAAATTATATTAAAGGGGGAAGTCTTCGTTTATTTCATTTGGTTTCCTTTTTTAACTTTGCACACTTTATTTGATTCATAATTTAAACATGTTTTTTATTCATAACCTCTCTTTTTAGAAATTACTTATAGGGTTATTTTGGTAGTAAGTAAACCCTGTGATGCATTCATGACAGTATCTATGGCTGGATTGCTGAAAAGTGCTGAGATCCTTCAGGAATGAGAGCAGTAATTTTTAACATGGAGAAACTTCTAAAGCATATCTTGGAGTTTAGGTCTCTATTTTGAGTCTGAAAGATGCTCGTTGTAATGAGAAAAATAACTTGATTTGAGGCAAGGGAATCATTTTGGGTGAAGGTGCAGGAAGAGGAGGGGAACTTCTTTGTCTGAAGTAAATTATGCTTTCATCATGCTCTGTCTTTAAAATGACCAAAATGGCAGATCAAACTAAATACAAGTTTTTTCATCCTTTTTTCCTTTATGTTCAATCTCTAACTCTTTTAGAGGAGTCATCAGTCTACAGATAGTTTATATCTATGTTTTGTGGTCTTTTCCAAGCCAGATGACAAGTCATGTGCCCATATAAAGTGTTTATCCTATGAAGTGCTAGCGAAGCTTGGGCCATCTCATTTTTGATTCAGTAAAGCATTTTCCTTTATAATGTTACACTTGGAGGTGTAATTACAAGTTCTACAGGATTCTAGATTTACTTTAAAGTATGCTAGAAACATTTTTAAAGAAAACACAGTTTCTACCCACATGATAGCAGGAGGAGGAAAAACCATTCCTCTTTTTACCAGCCCTACAGCCTACACACAGTGAGAGCATCTGCAAGTCTGGGAGAGGTCCTGGTCCCCATTTCAAGTCCTGGCGGATCAGTCTGTCCTGAAAGTAACAATTTGCCTCAACATCTCAAAGTGCGCCTTTAAAAAAAAAGAAACCAAACGGTATCCCACCATTTTAGCAACACTGCTGGCTCATCTAAAATGGAAGGGATTCTCATTCTGGTTGGGGGTGGGACATAAACATCACAGAGATGTCTTAGTGCCCAAGAAGAAAGAATCAGAAAGATGCACAGAAACACAGACACAAATGCAGAGCAGTCTCTCTTTCTTCTGAAAGACAGCAAACTTCCTCTTGATAATGGAAGATTTTAAGGAAATGGCATGATATCTTCCATGGTAGAAAAAAAGATTATATTAATAAGGATCCCATATTTCTTGCTGCATTTTTTTGGATGGGAACATCTTTGAACATGGACCATCAGAGGTCCAGCATACTCAGAAACCATTGGGCATGGGGCACAGCACAGGTGATCACTGCATGTGTATGGAGTCCAACAAGTCCTGAGGACATCAAAATCTATTTGTGTCCACTGGGCAATTCAATTGATAGCTGGCATATGTATGTCATATACATTTTTTCTGTTCCAGGAAGATTTCCAGGTGGGAAAAGAACATATATGAAGTCCTGGTGGGATGATAACTCTCTCTATGTATATATTTTGCATGCTGGTATCTAGTGTCTTACCTAGAGGGTGATAGGTAGCTAAAAATTTTTAAATCATGGAATCACCAGGTTGGAAAAGACCTCTGGGATCATCGAGTCCAATCATTCCTATCAAACACTAAACCATGTCTCTGAGCAGCTCATCTACCCATCTTTTAAATACCTCCAGGGATGGGGACTCAACCACCTCCCTGGGCACCCTCTGCCAGTGCCCGATGACCTTTTCTGTGATTTTTTTTTTCTGATATCCAGTCTGAAACCTCCCCTGGTGCAGTTTGAGGCCACTGCCCCTTGTCCTGTTCCCTGTCACTTGGGAGAAGAGGCCACTCCCTCCTGTCTACTACCTCCTTTCAGATAGTTGTAGAGAGCAATAAGGTCTCCCCTCAGCCTCCTCTTCTCCAGGCTAAACAACCCCATATACCTCAGCCGTTTCTTGTAAGACTTGTTCTCTAGCCCCTTCACCAGCTTCGTTGCTCTTCTCTGGACACACTCCAGAGCCACAACATCCTTCTTGTGGTGAGGGGCCCAGAACAGAACACAGGATTCAAGGAGCAGTCTCACCAGTGCCAAGTACAGAGGGAGAATAACCTCCCTGGACCTGCTGGTCACGCCGTTTCTGATGAAAGCCAAGATGCCATTGGCCTTCTTGGCCACCTGGGCCACTGCTGGCTCATGTTCAGTCACTGTCAATCAACAACCCCAGGTCCTTCTCCTCCAGGCAGCTTTCTAGCCAGCCTTCCCCTAGTCTGTAGCTGCATAGGGTTGTTGTGCCCCAAGTGCAAGGCCTGGCATTTGGCTTGTTAAACCTCATCCCATGGGTCTCAGTCCAGCCTGTTCAGATTCATTTGCAGAGCCTCCCTACCCTCCATCAGATCCACACTTCCACCTAGCTTAGTGTCATCTGCAAACCTGCTAAGGGTACATTCAGTGCCTTAATCCAGGTCATTGATAGAGACATTGAACAGGGCTGGACCTAGCACTGAGCCGTGGGGACACCACTTGTAACTGGCCTCCAGTTGGATTTAACACCATTTACCACCATTCTTTGGGCCCAGCCATCCAACCAGTTTTCCACCCAGGAGAGTGTGCATCTGTCCAAACTACAGGCAACCAGTTTCCTAAGCAGAATGCTGTGAGAAACTGTGTCACAAGCTTTACTGAAGTTTAGCGTGAGACCAAATGGACCTTCTGCTCCCACCACTTTCCAGTACCAGAAATTCCTGGACAGGCTCTCAAAGGAGGTTATACAATGCCTGTAATCATGCCTTGTCATCCTTTCCTGTCTGTGCTGTCACAGGGACAGCCATCCCCCCCAAGCCCAGGAATCATCACCGCACCGTGATGCCCACTTCTGCACTATGTTGTCAGTAACAGCCCCCATGGCAGCCTTGCACAGATGATCAATATAAGCAGGAGAAGCAGACAGGTTTGTGTTTATATATGTGTTTAAAAAGATGCAATAACAATCCTAAGTGCAGAGGTCCTGAAAGTCCTAATGATGATAAAAAAAGTTAATGCTGTCTAAAGGGATGCAGAGGTTGCCTTGTCATTCTCATTTTCTGGAATCTTGTCCTCACCTGTTTTAACATAAGGACAATATAAGCAACTTTATTAGTGCAAGTTGTTAGAGACTCTTAAAACTCCCCTTGGACAGCAGCGACAGGAAAGAAATTCATTACAAAAATCTGAATCTTGGAACTGCCACACACACTTTTCCCAAAGGTGGGATAATACCTAAGCCTACCTACTGCCAGCACGGCTGGCTTGGAGGTAGAACACAAATTGCAATTGTTTCATAATGCTGGGGGACTTCCTTTGGAAGATACAAATGCTTCAACTTATTTGTGTGCAAACTATGTTTCTTCAGACATCTATCATGAGACTTTTTTCTTCTGGTTTTAATTAATTGTGGCTAGATGATACTATCATAGAAAAAAAGTTTTTTACTATTTGAGATATATAAGTGTTGTTAAATGGAAGAATTTGCCAAAATTACCCACAGTAATTAAGGCCTTGGTGGCTTACAAAATTCGTATGAGTTTATTGTAAGTAACACACTGCATTTCAGCCCATGGTGTAAAATTGTAGACCTTTTTCAAAGCTAAATGAAGCCTCAGTTTTCCTAGCTACTTGGAGGGACCTATTTTCCAGGATTTGCAGTCTCAGTCACTGTTAAACAACTGCAGAAGCAGACACAGAAAGTCAAAGTAATCTAAAGGTACCCGTGCTGTGGGATGAGGAGGCGGCAGTGGGCTCTAGTGCACAGGCGTGCAGCACTGATGAGAAACTCCATCTCTGAACTTCTCCTCACTTCAGCCATAAAATTAGCATTCTGAATATGTTTGTATTGAATGATCAAATGTATTGTAATGGTATATTACATGGAAATGTCCTGAGACTTCCTCCTAGCCTTGCCTGGGGGCAAAGAGATGGCCCACGGGGGATAACAAATGATAATGCATTTTTCCTACTCTGTAAAGAGATTTTGAGTAGTCAAATTGGGATTTGTGTTGTCTCATTCGCAGTAACTTGACAGGAATTACATGTCCAAGCCTTTCCTCTTGCTTCCCATAAACAACATCTTTCACATTTTGTTCTTCTGGTTTTCCTTTGTTTTGTACATTGAGTTCTTTTCATCATTTCACCTTATTGTACATTGTCAGGTTAATGTTGCCTTCACCTGTATTCACAGAGAATGCAAATAAACTGGAAGAAAGTGCAAGAGGGATCTATATCCCTTGTCCAGAGCATTACAATGGCTTCTGCATGCACGGCAAGTGTGAGCACTCCACCAACATGCTGGAACCATCTTGCAGGTAACCCTTCTCCTACCAAGGAAGAAAGGCTACGCACATGAAAATATTGACTTACAAAATGACTTACTCTAGATAAACTATGGAAAATAATGGTAACCAACAGTCCAACCAGCAGTCTGGTAGCAATGAAAAGGACTATTACTTTTTCCTGGGACATTGGACTTAGAGAGCAAAGATATAGAACAGACTTATCCCCCAAGGCAGATCATCAAGCCAGCTTATCCCAGGTCCCACAGACAGCCAGGGCACATTGTGCTCTTTGCAGCTGCTACATTTTAGGTTCTCCATTCAGCTGGAAAGTGTCCCTTCCTCAAGCTGCTGGCAGCTATGGGCATGTAGGAGTGGAAGAGGGTGGCAGATCAAGGCTTAACCCATGAGTGTTAGTGCCCCACCAACACTTCTGAGAGAAGCCTAAGCCATCAGACTCAGTCTCTTATGGCTGCTGCTGTCATTGACCTTGATTTTCTCATCTTGCTTGGGCTTTTTAGGGGAAACTGGGCAAGAGCTAAAATGGGAAAACCTCCATTTGTTCCCTAAAGTCACAGGAAAGAGATGTCAGGCTGCAGGATGGGAATTGCTGAGCAGCACAGCAAGCAGTGTTGAGGTGCATGGTTGCAGCATCAACAGAGGGTTTTTTATAGCAATCAGACAAAATGTAAATGATGCATCCACTTTCAGGAACATCTAATCACATTTCATATAGAGCTTGGATGATTGCTTATCACCTCCTTAAGGGTAATCTGCCTAAGGAGCCACAACTAGATGGCTTTTTCACCATCCCCCACCTCCCCAAAGAAAGGGAGAAATTAAAAATATGTTGTGCAAGGAACTTAATGGTTTCTCACAAAGTGCAAGTAGTTCCACTTGATGCTAGATGAGTCCTAGTCCCCTGGGTACTTCCTGGCACTATCACAGTGTTATTCACTCCCACAGACCTCAGAGACACTGAGGACCTTAAGTTTTCTCTCTGAGAGGTCGAGAAGGCACCAGTGCTCTCTCTGGCCAGGGGCCATCCTGCAAAAAAAAACCCACATAAGCCTAGACCTTTGATATTTTTTTTTTCCTAGATTTTGGGAGGGAGCATTCTTTGTAAGCAGCAAGTGAAACAAAAAAAATATTTTCTTGTTTCAGATGTGATGCTGGCTATACTGGACAACACTGTGAAAAAAAGGACTACAGCGTTTTATATGTAGTTCCAGGTCCAGTACGATTTCAATATGTCTTAATAGCAGCTGTGATTGGAACCATCCAGATTGCTATCATCTGTGTTGTAGTCCTCTGTATTACAAGGTTGGTATCCCTGTACTTTGCAATAGAAAAAGAAAAGATTTTTATTTTTCCTACTTTGTGTATTGATTATACAGATTTCTGTAGTGGTATTACTGATAACAAAAGCTGTTTAATTCACCAACAAACAAGATATTGTCTGGTCCAGCCAGCCAGAGCTGCTTCATTAATATAACTAAATTTTTACTTCCATCTTAATCAAACTTAGGTAACAACAGTGCCTACAGCAAATGAAAGTGTCTATTTTGTATTCAGATGCTTGGACAAATATTGTTCATATAAATAAGGGGAATATAAATACAGCAGCTGGATCAACGCTTAATAAAACTAATCATATCTCCATCTGGTTTCCTCAGGGGACCATGCCCTTAGTCCTAATCAGGCAAAGCATACAAACTTTTAAGCCTGTTTGCAATCCCATTGATTAAATGATTTCATTAGGGTTGTATACATGTTCAAAGGTACTGTGCATGTTTAAGGTCTTCACTAGATGGTGGCACACCAAGCCATATGTGACTTATTTATTTTTTTCTGTAGTTTGGAGGAAAGGGTTGCTTGAATGGAAGTAACAGACCCGGGGTAGCTCAGAATGAGAGGGGTAAATGCCATCCTTCTCCTTCTACATGTGCTGCTCTGCTTCGCCACTTAACAGTGTTACTGTCTCTGGGAGGGCTTGGGGTAAATTCTGAATTTCAGGCATCTTCAGGCTTCTCTCAGAAGTCACAAGATTAAATTAATTCAGATAGGAACACCAATAAATCACTCTTTTAGACATAAATTTATGTCTAAAATACAAAAAAAAACCCAAAAAACCAAAGCCAGATGTCATACCTCTGTAGAAAATAGAATATCTAATATATTTCAGTCCGTATGTTGCACTACCTGTTTGGTAGGAGGACAAGGCTAACATTTGTTCTTGGAAAAGACAAAAAAAAATAAAAATCATAAATCTTTCTCTGACCCAGAGGCATCAAATAAAACCATCTCATGAAAGGTAGCAGCTTTTTTGGCCAGGCTGAGTCCATCAACTCAACAGTAAATGCCAAAAGAGGCAGTGGATTATGGTTGTATTCAGGAGTAATTCAAACAACCAAAAATGTAGTCTTTAGTAAGAAAAAAAGATTGTGTATTAAGTAATGATGGAACAAATTCTCTCTATCATTTTGTTGGGTGACTCATTTTGTCACCTTAACACAAAGTACTTTATTTTGAAGAGTGAAGACTGTGCTCTGAGTGATCTGGTACTGTAATGCAAATTACCCACCATGCTGTTTTCATAGATAGATGGTACCTTTCCTGCACACTTTGTAACCAAGTTAATTTGTGATCTTTTGACTTTTTTCTGTAATGCATGTAATTACTGCAGAGCATCCTCCATCCCAGCGTAATGATTCGAGATACATTTGCAAAAGCGCACTCTTAAGTGGCCTAGGAGAAATCCACGTGACAAGAAAGCATTGTGGCAGCATATGCATAAATAATTGAGGTGTTGAAGTCATCTGCTTTGGAGAACCTGACTTTACTGGTTTGAACTCCACACCCTGAACTGCTAAAACCACCCTACCAGGTTTCTTGGAGAAAGGAGGGGAATTTCACTCACTCAGAGACTGCTACAGTCAAATTCTTTGCCACTTATTTGAGTGCAGCTTCATCTAATTAATTTACCAAATGTGTTTGGTGCACTGTGTCCAAAATATGCATTTGAGCTGTGTAAATCTTTTAGCTATCATTACTGTTGTACTGCTGTTAAAATCATAACTGTACAGGGGTACAAATCTGCAGGATGTTCCCCAGTGCTGGAAGGCTCTGAGCAGTTGGCACTTTTAGGGCCATTGTTGCACAGACACTTTAATCTGGATAAATGCCCTGTATCCCTTCAGGTCTGCCCTTGACCCTTCCCCTTGCTGCTGGGCACTTGCTCCTGTCATTGCTCTTGCACCACCATTAGCATTTGTGTAGACACACAACAGAGGATGGATTCAGCTGAAAACTCAACCAGCAAAACTGATTATTTGTTTTTAAGTGGCTCAATTCCTTGATGAGGTTGGCCACCTGGCTACTCATTGCTAGTGCCAGCGATGCGAATAAGCAGCTGGGCTGCATGAGTAGGGGACCAGTGGCCAAGAGGTATGGAGGGAAGGAGGTGGAGCTGTGAGGCGCAGTCCCTTTCAGATCAGAGATAAGCAAGAAAAGCAATGATAAAAGTGAAGGAGGATGGTAAATAATATAGGTATGGTCTAGTGTCATAATGATTCTCAGCAGTTTTCTTTACAGCTTTGTATTTTTCGTGATTCCCTAATGTTTAGTCACAGCAGTCTTATTTATGTGAAGAAATAACTTGATTAAAAATGAATGCATAATGCGTTTTACCTGCTATGAATCACATTGTGAGTAACTCAAGCATGCAAGCAAGCTTCAATGGAGGGAGGGCAGTCAGCCTGTTCTCCAGTAACTAGTTTACGTTGATAAAACTGCTGTGTTCATAAATGAAAGCATCCCACACACAGAGTACTACAAAGAACTTTTGATTAAAGAGTTAAGAACCAAAGAAAAGCTATCACTCAATTTTAGCAGATGATTAAGTTTAAAAAGCTGGTTAAATGCCAACACCCCTGTTAGGAAATCCAGATGCACTTCAGACACAATCTACCTGTAAATTTAATAGCTTTGCTTTAAGCAGTCATGGTATCAGTTCATGGCTCCAAGACCTTCTTGGGCTTCCATCATTTGATAGCATAGTGTATTAAAACATGGAGAATTTTGGTTGAAAGATGTTTTTTCATCATCTTAACTGGAGTTATGTCTATGTTTAAATTGTTTTCTCTCAACCTTGGACTAAGTGACTGTTCAGATACCGTCAGTGTCAGTTTTGGGAAAGCACCTTTTACATGCTTATCTCCTTACTTTCAGCTGGAGCAGTCACTGTTCTCTGGGAATGCAGAGCTGCATCCCCTGGCATTGCTGACCATTTTGGTCATCCCTTAGCCACTTGGTACCTCCATGTTTCCTAAAAAACCAGTCCAGCTGTGCCCACTGTGGCATCCCATGCCAGATTCCCCAACACTGCTTTGCATGGCTGAGTGCTGGGGCAAAGCAGGGCTGTGCTTTCCCATTTAAGTCCTCATCCTCTGGGACTCAGGAGGAACTCCTGATAGTCTGGTCAGCCCATGTGGCTGACGACTGCTGCAGCAGGATTTATCAACACTGTCTTTCAGCGAGTTGAGGTGTTGGTGCTGTCTCCCATGGAGCCCTGCAAGGTCCTGCTGTGCAGTCTTTGGCTGAATGGGCAGAAGAGGCTGCCTGGGGACAGTAAAGGCTGCAAGGCTGTCAGTGTGCACATGACATGCAGCTCAGTGAATCAGCCCTGTGTTTGCTAACAACAGCTCCCTGACTCACTCAGAAAGTTTGATCGCCTTTTTAGGAACACAGTGAATAATGCGTTTGTCATGAAATTGCAAACCAGCTAAAGTCTGCATTAGTTTCATAATGAAAGCTCTGCTGTGACCTCCAAGAGAGATGGAGACACAAGCTTATTTTTCCTGGAGTAATGATAGCAGCCTACTTTACCGCTTCCAAGAAAAGAACGAGGCAAAATATAGCACACAACCATACAGTTTCTCATGAGGAGGTGGTCCCATTGGCTTGCAAGTGAGACAAGTCAGGACAGTCTGACCCATATTTTGTTAGACACTTATATAATTATATTTCAGCATTTTGAGCATTGTAAGTCCTTACACTCTTGTTTAGCCATTCAGTTGGCATCACAGAACTATAGCATCACTCCCATTCAACAGAGGGAAAAAATGGTATTTTTTATTTTAAGGGGTCAGTAAAAATGCATTTCACTCTATTTGACACAGAGCTGAAGGCTCACTGCACTGAGAGCGAGGGCTCTCCTCAGTGCATAACCCATAGGGTTTCATAAGGTGCCACTGAAAGTCCCCCTGTAGCAGAAAAACTAGTTACCCCGTTACAAAGGGATTTTCCATGTCAGTATGGTCTGAGTATCATGGGACTTTCTATTATGCCACTCCAAGAGGGTGTTTCAGGCTGCTGTGTGGCTGCCCATGCAGAGGGCAGAAAGAGGCACACAGCCTTAAAACTGAGCTGAAGAAAGAGGACAAACATGTGGCCAAATTAGGAATAGCTGTTTCATCCTCCTTCTATGCAAAAAGTTAATTAGGTTACTCTGGGTAAAGGACCGGTTTTATTGCTGGTTGGTTTTCGGTAGCTCACCATTTTCCTACTGGTACCAGAAATGCAAAAAGGCGGGCATCTTTAGTGGATGTTGGTCACCCTTACTGTCATTCAGCTTGGCCCTTGGCTTTCAGCTGCTTAGAACTTCCTGCAGCTTCCACCTGGGGCTGAACTTCTCCATAGTTTCTCTCTAAGGGTGCCTTTCCAGGGGAGGGAACCAGAAATACATTATTATATTTCCATTAATGGGAAACACTTCGTAGCAGCCCCCATAGCCAATGCTGCTGCAGGTAAAATGTTGAAATGTGCCCTTGATGAGGAGCACTGTGAGGTCCTGAGGCAGATGAGTTTTGCTTTTGCAACCATCCAAAGGAAAATAAGATTTTGGTCTTTCCAGTGTGATTGCTTTCCACACTAAGCCAAGCAGCCATGTGAGGAGCATAACGCAGTGCAGGCACCCGTAAGTAAAGTAGCTGCTTGCTAATGACCTGAGCATGGAGCATTTCCATGGAGACTAATCGGGATTGTAGATGCTTAGCTCCTCAGAAAGGCAGCTGCTGCATCCACTTTGTAAATACTTCACAGACCTGGGATGCCAAGCAGGTGAGCGTGAGACCATCCTAAATCTTCCACCTATGCTGTGCTGAAAATAAATAAGTTATTTAAAAATCAGATATGTGGTGTATTTGGGGCTGCTGCAACACAGCAGAATTGCTACTGCTCACTAGTAAGGAGCAGGAATCTTAACATTTCCTTTGCTATATTTTCATTTACAGTATGGTTTGGGGTTGATTTTGGGTTTGGTTTTTTTTTGTGGTACTATTGTCATTAGCAAGCTCATTTCATGTCATTGAAGAGAAAACATGCTGAGGGCCAGAGGATTTTTCTCTTGCACTCATGTCCACTGCTGCCCTCACCACCTCTCAAGCAGACATGTTGTTAAGAGCTGTGTATTCTCGCAACTCTCTTTTCCAGGAAATGTCCCCGGAGCAACAGAATCCACAGACAGAAGCAAAACACAGGGCACTACAGTTCAGACAACACAACAAGAGCATCGACAAGGTTAATTTAAAGAGCGCATGTTTCCACAATGGCAAAACTAACTGCAGAGAGCTTGGACTACAAAATACAGTATTATAGACAAAAGATTTAAGACAAGATCTACACATGTTGCCTTGCATTTGTGGTAATCTACACCAATGAGAACATGTACTACAGCTATATTTGATTATGTATGGATATATTTGAAATAGTATACATTGTCTTGATGTTTTTCTGTAATGTAAATAAACTATTTATATCACACAATATAGTTTTTTCTTTTTCATGTATTTGTTATATATAATAAATACTCAGTGATGAGAAAAAGATTGCCTTTCTTAAATTTGCTGTATCTCATAGCTCTGTATAGTCTTGGGATAATGTATATGGACACTAACAAATCTTTTTTTTTTCTTTTTCCAGTTCTAGTGGCAATTTTGAGTCTACTGAACTCAGTAGTAGGGTTTTGAGTTGGTCCAAGATCAGCGACAATTATGGATGTGGGAAAGGTGAAGAATAATTTAACCTACATTGAGGAGGGATAAAATATTTCAGATCCGGAGTCAACTACATTTCATCAGCCTTCTTCTCCCATACCATCTATCTTTATTCTCCCCTAGCTTAGGAAGTCTTTGCTTTCTAAATTAAATCCTAACCGAAGGGGAAATGGAAATTCTTGGTAACCGTGATGGGAGTGTCAGGGGTAATGTTTCGATTTGGGAGGGAATTAGGTGTCTGTCAAGGTGAACCCTACAAGAACACTTTGCAGAATCTCCAGCTCTGGTCACTGGAGTGAGTGAAAATTGCTTCTTACTGTTGATTGAAAATTATTATGTTAAAAAATTTAATAACATAATAACAGCTGAAATGCCAGCACCATTTGTACCTCCTGAACATGCTGATATAATTTATTTTTTCAAAGGGAAGGTGAAAACCACTCAGAAAATACCTTATGAATAACTTTATGGGTGACCCTACTCCATTAAATGTAATGAACTGAAATGTTGGCTATATCTCAGGAAAATAAGGGCATGTGTTTTGTCACATCCACATGATGGACAAGATGCAAAGTTATTTCCATGGTAGCTGAAACTCTCAAAAACACATTCTTTTGAGAAGCTAATATTACTCTAGTTTGTGCCATGAATTTTGAAGATGACAGAGTGAGACTGGAGGGCAGAGTGTAGTAACTTCACTCTTGCTGGATAACTTTCCTTCCACTACTTGACTACTGGAGTACTAGTCACACTAAATAACACAATTTAAGTAAACCCCCCTCGTAACTATATTCATTATGCTGCTCCTTCCCAAAGAGACTTTGCCTAGGCAGAAAGTACTGATGACAAGAATTAGGAGTTCCTATTTCTCACTGTCATCACCATGTAAGAAATTGCATTTGGATCAGAGTCAGATCTGGGGGTCACCCGGGATGATGGCTTATAAATGTGTTTCCATTTCCTGCTTCAGCATTGGTCTGATCACTCACAACAGTCACCACCAACCCCACTGGTGACAGTCAAGCCAATCTGGCCTTAAGACACTGGTGAAGCGATACTTCTACTTTAACACAGCTTTTGGTCTCCCCTGCCAGCCTGCTTTGAAGTGAATCCATTGCATGATGTTCACACGGTCAGTTTTTGTCTTGTTCTGGGTTTCTTGGCTTCTTAAAGGTAATAAAAGGCAATTGGCAAGAGATGCTTCGAGGCACCTGGTCTGTGCTGATTGATGGGAGTGGGAGTGCGGTGCTTTCACAGGCAACAGCGCACAGCAGCTCTCGGGCACTGGGCTGCTGGCCTTGCAGGGACCATCTGCTTCCCGGAGCCGTGGGCTAGGGTGAGGCAGAGGGAGAGGGGCTGTGCAGCCGCTCCCAGTGCTCCGACCATTGAGGCTCGTTTTCAGAAAAGTGATGGTGCAGGGTAGGATTGCATGGCAGAGAGGCAGCAAGCACGTGTGATCCTGACTCACTGGACCACAGAGACAATTCAATGCCCAAACTCACTATAAAATACTCCTCTTTGTCCCAGTCCTTGCTAGCTTTGTCTTCCACATACAAGTTCAGCAGGGGTGGTACAGCACAGATGGGAAACCAGGCACAACAATGCTGGGCTGTACAGGTCTGTGGCACAGGTGGACTTCTAATGAGACTTTACAAGGTTTGTTAATTAAACCGATACCTAAGCAGCATTATAATGCCCTTCTTTAGATCCCTCCATCAGCTAAACCTGATGCAGTGATGGCAGCAAGTGCCTCTGAGGAGCACTTCAGCATTGGGTTGAGGATGAGTTTGGAAGTGGCAAATGTAGCCGTACACTGCAGCTTGCCCCCCTGCACTTTCTGCCTTCCAAGTGAGATGTTGGAGTCTAACAAGCCTCAAAACCAGATTTTCAGCTGAATCCAAATGTCAGTCCCCCCTACTGGGACTATCAGATCTGGATTGTTTATTTCAGTCACTTACATTAGATACAAAAATCAAATGTTAACACAGACACGCAGCCACGTAGCTATAGCAATAAACCTAATCTAAAAAGGCAAGGCTTGGCCTGGCCCAAAATAGCATAGCATCACTCAGAAGTGAAAACTGGAGTCCAACACACTTCCCAAAGTTATTTGCCTTGCTTTTACTGCACAACACCACATTTAATCCCTAAACAGTCTGTGTTTGTGAGGTTTTATTAAGCTGCATCCCCAGACATGGTGCCTGTCGCAAAGCCTTCACGCCTCCGAAAACAGAGCCAAGTTTTAAGTACCTGCTGCAGGCCAGAGGGCAGAGAGAGGAACGTGATTTTGGTTTTAATGCACAGAGGACAGATCCCAGTGAAGAGCAGACCTCTTTGGGCCTTCAAACTTAACCTTCAATGTGCTGGTAAGGGCACACAGTCTGAAAATAACAGCGTATTGGTGTGTGTACAGCAATGGAGATTTCTACAAAAAATATTTGCAGAACTTGCACCAAATGCAGCAGCAAATTCGGGCATGTGGATTTAGGATTGCTTTTTTCCTTTTCTGAAGGGACTGGAAATAGCATTTGTTCAAGCCAGAGCTCAAAATGTGAAATTTTTTTTGCAGTTTAACTTTACAGAATGACCTGGCCAGGCAAAGCCATGGTCGTGGGTTTGGTGCGCATGTGGAGGCAGAGCCCAGCTCCTCTACTCACAGCTATGCAGAAAAGTGCTGATGTGTTGCCGTTCATCCACTTTTCAGTGCACACTTACACCAGCAAGAGCAAGGCCCCTTGTCATGCCAGTGTGCGTGGGCTTGTTCCTTATCCAGGTGGGTAGTAATTAATTTATTTTGGCTGTTCATATGCTTTTTTTTTTTCTTTTTTTCTCACAGTACTGTGGCATCTGTAAATAACCTCACATACCAACACATATTTGCTATCTAAACCCCATGAGAGAAGACCTAGATGTATAAAACTCCTGACAAGTAATACCACACTCAGGACAGGTTAGGGATAGCACGTACCACCAGCATCCCAGCAACAAATTGCAGCCACATGCCAGCCTGACTGTTGTTTTACTGAGGCAATAAGACTTTGCTTAAGGTAAGAACACGGTTGCTGCCACACCTTCCCCAAAGCTTCTCCTCTCAACCTGTGGCAGGTTTGGAACAAGAAGGCATGTGCTTATTTTGTGCATGATGCATTTAACAAAGTTCACTCGCCCTCCAGAGCCTGGGATAGTTCAGTGATGTTCAGTCCTTTGGAGCCTTTGGATGCAGGCAAACAAGCTCATAGTGCCAGATCCCAGCCCATAAAGAAGCCGCCTGCATAGGTATGGTACATGCTGACTGCAGGCGGTGCGTGACACACGATTCTTGCCACCTCCCACCCCAAATGCCACCCTACAGGACAGGCACTGCTTCCACGCCTCTTCATCATGATGATTTTCCTTAAAATAAAGTCTGGTCAGATGTTCATTATCATTCCCTTTCATCCACTGGTAGTAAGATGTGATATACAGACTATTACCATTGCAAAAATGTTATAATAAAGAGAGGCTGACATCCTGTTCTAGCTGCTGGTCCCTTACCTTGCCTGCCTCTGCACCCTGAAGAACCGTGATAACTTCAAATGAAAATGCAGTTAGTTTTCCCTTGCTGCTTTAGCCATCAGGGTCTCTCCTCCCCGAGCAGCACAAGATCAGTTCAGCTTTGCAGAAGCTCACAGGGTGGCAGCCTGAAGGGTTGTGTTCTGAAGGCAGCAATGCGTATGCGCACGTGGGTGTGTGAGCGGGTGTCCCACATGCAGGTTAACCATGTGGGCAGAAGGCAGGCGCTAGGTATCACTGCCTCCTTATTTTCCAGTAGCAGCTCTCAAAAAGCCTCATCTTCAAAGAGCTCTCTAAAGCTTCTTTGAAAACAAAATGATTAAAGGCTATCTTCACTCTCATCCAACATCAGACACATCTCGCACCGCATCCTTGCTTTCACCCCTTATTATGCATGCAGCTTTTCCGCAGTTCCCAGTTTTGCATTGGGATGGAAGTTACAATCCTGAATTAAAAGCAAAGTTCATTACCACACATCAAAATAGGCACCGCGCACATCAGAACAGGCCTGCACTTTGTTTTATTTACAGGTGGCTGGGGGAGGAGAGTGGGTTGCAAGGTGTTTACAGACATCAGTCTGCAGGTTTATAAAACAAGCTGGAGGTGGGGATGCCCATGGCTGGTGGGTAATCAGTAACCTCAGCTGGACTGAAATCTAGATGGAGATATGCTGACCATTACGAGCAAGTCATTATAGACATTTTATTAATAATAATTTAACTGTATTTCTGATCTGGGTAGACCACAACCTGGCTGTTAAATTGTACTCTACTTGACATGGGAGCTAAAAGATCTCAGGTTTTTACCCCAGCAGTCTCTGCCAGCACCCACAACAAGAGGGGCAGGAAGGGTAGGCACAACCAGCTCTCACCCAGCTAGATTTCAGGCTGATGCTTAGCCTTCAAATAGTTTTAATATTAGGTGGGCTTAATTTATTTTAGCTTCAGTTTAATTAACAGTTTTCTCTCAGCAGGAGGGCTGTTGAAAACAAAGATGCATTTAAAGAGGAAAAAAAAAGCAGGATTTCAGTCAACTTTTCCTTTTTTTTTCTTCATTGAACATGAGCCACAAAGCAGTAAAATATTCCGCAGTCTCACACAGCAGCCGCCAAGCTGCACAATAAAAAAGCATGTGAGGAATCTGTTCTATAATGCTAACTAGGTGGCATCAACCACAGCCTTGTAAATACAACGTGAGGCCCATTTTGCTCAGCCTGGGGAGAGCAGAGCCCAGGCAAGCACCTTGATCTCAGTCCCTCTCCTGTCAGCATTTCCCTAGGTCGTGGGAGCCATCAGCTCCACGGGGCTGTTCCTCACTGGGTGAGGGGAGCCGGAGTGGGTCTCCATCCCACCAGTGACCAAACCCCACAGATGCAGGCATGACTCTGGCCACTGCTGCCCTGTGAATGGCTTTTCTGGGGTGACACTGCCATCACCCATCACCGACCCAACACGAAATAAAAATGATTGGAAGGTGAAAAATGTTAAGAAAATGTAGTAGCACCTCATAAACTTGCCATGAGAGATGCTTTAAAAGGGGCTTGCTTTACATCAGGTCACTCAGAAATAAAGTGTAATTATTCAACATAAAATCCAGCTTCTAAAAGCAAATGCAGGCAACACAGTATCACCCCAGATGGAGAAGAGGGGCAGCAGTGGAGCTTTCAGCAGATCAGGGACGAGCCGAGAGGTGAGGAAGAGCCATCTAATGTGACCTGAATTAGAGGCTATAGATAGTGCTTCCTGCATGTTTTACATTTTCAAATAAAAAGGATCTTCTTGTTTAATGGTTAATAAAAATGATTAGTCCTCCCAGGGCACAGATCCTGACAGATGCAGACTGTGCTGGAGGGACCAGCTACAAGACACAAGAGAAGATGAAACCACTATTTTTTTTCCTGTGGAGTACATCTCTACCAGCATTTGCAAGTTAATTTGTAATATAATTATATGTTGCTTCTGTCACAAAAGTGAAGCACATGTGATGGGCTAGCGTCCCGCCACTGCCACAGGCAGCCTGCGACAGCCCAGGAAGGTCTGCAGTGAAAACAAACCAATAGCTAAGAGGCATTTTGTGTGTGTGTGAAAACGGATATATACACACTTGGGGGTGTGTATATATACACATACGTAATATATATATACACTCATATATAAACATGTATATACATATATAATACACACACATATTTTAAAATGTGATTTTATATGTATGTATATGTGCATGCATATTTGTGAGATGAATATTGTACACAAGAGCAAGGTGATTGCTTTTGAGCATGTGTCGCTTTAAAGCCACCCAGGCTAACTGGCCAGAAAAGCTTTGTCCTGCCTGGTTCCCCAGCGCAGTACCCAGCATCACCACCTTCCTAACAAAAAGAAAACCTGCCATGATAGCCTTTTGGCAGCTCTACAAGGTCTCTCTGAAAGCTGGGTTGACTTTTCTTTTCTTATTATTTTCTATTTTCATGGCATGCCATGTAGAGGATTATGGTCAGTAACAGTTTTCTAAGAAATAAAGTCTATGAAAGTGATTGTTAGAAACAAGCAGCAAGACCAATTGCTTACTGAGTGGTTGCCATAGTGCAGGAGTGCAATTTGAGATTTAATATCATTACTAATGATATTTACTTGGCCTGTAGGACAGAGTGAGACTTGTGCTCCCTAAATGTCATTTGACTGCTAATACATCAGGGCGCGCACCCAGCCCAGCCTGGGGAAGGGACTGGACACTGCCCACAGGAAGGTAGTGCTGCTGCTGCCGTGTCCCCTTCCACATGCTGTGCCACCACCCCAGGCAGCCCACATTGGGCAGGTTTAGGAGAACAGCTCAGCTCCTCCTTAGCACCTCTAGGGCAGCCCTGCCCCACACCCAAACCAACTCCAGCCTCCTATTTGCTAATCTTTTTCAACAGACTTACACAGACTGCGACTTCAGGCTCCCTCTCCTGCTGGGCTTCTCCATGGGAGGGAGAGACATATTGCGGTGCTGTAAAGTGGGCCATTTAGTTTATTAAACGCTGTTAAGGGTGCCCCGAGGTCTCTGCACATGTGGGGCCATCAAGGCGGAATCGTTATTATTATGGTTCTTATTAGTCATAGTCATTTTCCCAGCAATATGTCACTTGTCCAGATGTCTTCCCTTCTATCCCTTAAATTTTGTGATGCCGATGCAAAACTGTTACAAAGACGGACTAGTCCATGTCCCACTTTACACGGTACAGGAGCACAACATTTGTGCAAGAATAAATATATGTATTCTTAAATTAAAAGACAAACGAAAGAAAGGGTCATAGTTGGCTAAAAATGAATTGCGTAGTGCATAGAAGAGACAACAGATTAGCAAAAATAACATTTTAATGTAAGTGTTCCGTCATTATTAATTCATTTGCTGCTCTTTATGATAATACCAATCATTTGGAATTCGTTTGGTGTTTATGTGGATGTCATCTCGACTCCTGAAGAAATTCCAAAGTAATTCAGCATTAATGTGCTATTAAAAATTGTTACCAGCCACTACCTTCATTACTTCACCAGCGCAGACTAATCTTTCTTCCCTTATACTCTGAATTCTAATTTCAGTGTTTATTTTGCTTTTATCTTTATTAGGGTTTTAAAATGTAATGCTTCTATTTAAAAATTCTTGTTGTGCTACATTAGTGTTGTCTTTTTTGACAGCATCAAAACCATGCAAATAAAGGGGAGGGTTAATGGTGACTTTTTTACTTTGTTACTGGCATTTGACTGAAAAACAACCAAAGAAGCTTCAGTTTGTCATTTACAGCAGCGAAGTTACTGAGCTGGTATTTATGTTTGCAGCAGATGACACCAAACCAAATCTGTATGAAAGACCATCTGTACCATGTGGAGTTCTATGGTGTTGTGCACAGTAGATGCTGCCATGCCCTCGAGTCAAGCAGGGAAGAGATCCAGGGGCACAGGGTAACTAGGAGGTTCCACAGGGACCAAAAGGGCCAAGCTGCCCTGACAACTTTTTTCTGGCCTCACCCCAGAGCATCTTTCCGCTTCCACCTGGGGAACGCTGGTCAGTGGCTGCAGGGCTGAATATTCTGTGTCCAAACCCTAGAAACAGGGGGAAAAAAGGCTGCATTTGAACATAACATTAAAAAAAAAAAAAAAAAAAAAAAAGCTCTGTGAGAGTGAATGCAAAAACTTTGCATTAAAAGAGCATAAAGTAGGTTTTATAGTCAAGGACTCAAAGATTAGAAAATGCCAGATTGCTGTGAGTCTGAAAAATAAATAAAGAAAATCTAAAAAAAACCCTTAAAAATAAAAGGCCATGCTAGGTCTCTAGCTGTGCCTGTCTTATTGTGCAGCCCCCTAATTACATGGTGACATACAATTTCTCCCCTGGATACCTGCTTCTTTTGGAGCACAGGACAACACCAAGCATGCAGGGGCAACTCTCAGTCTGGCATCTGCAACCGGACCGCTTCATCATGCAACCAAACAACACTCTTAGTGCTGCTTCTTAGCAACTATAATTTGTTTGAAATTACAGATCACCACAGACCATGCCTAAATGAACAAAGATATGGCAGGGTTGTTATTCGGTGCTCTGTAGCTCAAAGAAAGTGGAGAATATAACGTAAAGCTCACCATCAATCACTTTAAACATGCTTTTCATGGGAAGGAGGGTTGAAGGTACTCCCAGGTTGAAGGTTACCCCCAGGTAACCAAGCAAGCAAAGCCTGTCAGCAGGGTCAGGCAGGTGCCCAGGGCAAAGGAAACGTCACTGGCTGGTCACACTGGGTATGACACAAAACAGCCCCAGATGGTGTCAGGGAAGGAGCCAGCATCCACTTGGCTCCTGGCTGTGAAGGAGGGAGATGCCATCACCATCCCCTGGCACCGCCAGATCACGGCCAGGGCCAAGCATCTTCTGCCATTCGCATTGACTGTGGAGCAAAGCTTTGCATAGAGAATAAAGCCCTTCACAGAGGAATTTTCTACTTAATCAAAATCCTGTGAAGAATATGAATGCTTATAGGTTAAAGGAACCTAGCAGCTCTTACTTGTCTGTCATATCTTTAAGGATTGCCATTAAGTCATAAACGTGACAAAGATTAAAGAGTTTATTAATGTTATTAGAGAGTTGAGATAAAATGCTATGCCTTGCAGGATCTCTCTCCCTCTCCTGCTATTTAATGAAAACATTTTCATCACTTTCTGAATCTATTATACCAAATATTCATTTCAGTACTCCTAAGATGATTTTATTTTAATTAGAAAAGATGTAGCAACTACCTGAATGTAACATAGTTAAAATACCTTGCCATGGTTCCCCTTCTCCCGACTGAGAGCAGATGAGCGTTTCTCCAGCCATGTCATGGCAGCAGGGAGAGTCCAGGGTACCTGAAGATGAAGAGGGAAATACTGCAGCATGGTAGGTCTGTCATGCTGGTCCCTCCTGGAGACCCTGAGAGCCAGTAGCACCTTCGTCCAGGCCTTGCAAATGGCTCTGTGCATGTCCAAAAGTCACGGCAGTGGCCAAGGTAAACGGTATGAAACCCACTGCATCCACACGTTGGACTGAGACTGTGTCGCTGTGGAGCAAGTGAGGGGTAGGAGCACACTCTGCAGGCACAGGAGACAAAGTGGAGAAAAGCAAGAGAAAGAAAAGAAGCTTAAAAAAAAAAGAAAAAGGAAAAGAGAGGTTTGTGATGGCCTGTAAAAGGACCATTATCCTCTGCAAATCTAAGGCAACTCTTCACAAAACCAGAAGAAAATAAGCAGCCAAAGTCCTTTCCTGGTAGGGCTGCTTTGACTTTGGTGGGCATCGCACCACGGCAGAGTTTTGACCCATGCTTAGAGCTGATTCAGTCTGATGCTAAACATTGAAAATCAGACACATCTAAGCAGAGCGCAAACAACAACACTGTCATATGTGAGCCTTCCCTTCCAGCTCAAGACTTTCTAACTGTATTTGCAATGCAGGCAGCTCACAGACACTCTTTCTTTTAAACTTTCTGACTAACCCAATTTAATTTGTTAATTTATTCTGTAACCTGATTTACTGTTAATTTATTTTGGTGAGTAAGATATCCCAGCTTTAAGTTCCGATTAATTAAAGGGGAGGGCTTAATGTTTTTGCTACGTAATATTTTCCTGACACATTGTATTCTGTTTTAACACTGCACTGAAGCATTTCCAAAGTTTATTGCCATAAACTACTATAAATCCATACATCTGCAAATTAACTTCATGCACACAAAAGATTACTCTTTGCAAATGTACCTTTAAGAGGGGAATGTTGGCTATAGCAATCATCACTTGTTGCTTAGCAACAGCCATAGCCTCACTTACAGCAGGTTTATCCTAAACAGCAATATAAAACCCAGGGATGTGGCTATCCACCCCATGTCACCTATACCTGCAAGTGCTGCTCAGCCCTGGGATAATAGCTGGAGACTTTGCTGGTTTTCTCTTTTTTTGAGGGGTGAGGGTTGTCTAATTTTAGGAAACTTAAAAACAATAGAATAATTCTTGGCCATTAAACTAATTTTTAGCAAAAATCCAAAGTTGGGTGCCCCATTCTGACTATGATGGAAGCACCAATGCAAGTCATGAGGGCACAAATTTCTGTTCAGGTTGTGACTACATTACTGCCAGCTCAGCATTTTGCACCAAAGGCTTTTAAAAAATTTACACATAGTTTGTTCCAATCAACCCAAGACTAGAAGGGGAAAATCAGATTATATTAAGACTGCCCCGAGGGTATTCCAAGGCACTTATGGTCTTCCTGAAGCTCAGGGAAGCCCCTGAGGCCAAAAGCTGTCAGCTCTCATCTCTGTTCTTGCACCTAGCTGGCACTGTGACAAATGACCTCTGTGATGGTGCGTATATCTCTGCAGCAGTCTGCACGTCCATCCACCCATCCATCCATCTGCATTTCTGTGTCTCCTTCTGCTCCTCCCCTCAGTGCACTGCCTGCCAAGCAGCTCCAGCATTGATGCTCCCGCCTGCCTCCAAGACCACCAGCTGTTCCCCTTGGCCAAAAAAGTGGCAAGTAAATATTCTAACAGCATCCATTAACCCTGCCTTTGGCAGCCCATGGAGAGGGGCTCACAGGCTCAGGTCTGGGCTTTAAAGCCATTATGCTGTGTCTGTAGGCACGGTTAATTCACAAAAGATGAATGCAGGATTTGCAATCAAGGAAAAATTAGCATCCCAGCCAGCGGAGAGGGTGAACATGCAACCCAGCCATCACTGCCAGCAAACTTGATTCTGTTTTTGGCAAAGCTGAATGGCTTGGCAAACACAATGGTAATGAGATAAACTGAAATACCAGGCAACAGGGCTGCTCTTTGAAGTAATTATCCTCCAGGGCAACAAGGAACAAGAGGAAAAGGTTTTTAGAGGCATGATGTGAATGCACAGGGAATATTATTTGCATTCCTGAAGTCAGCTCTCAGTTTATAAGCATCAGGTGTGCTGATGCCAAGCAGCTGGAGGAAAGCCCCAGCAGCAGGTACAGCAACAAAGCAATACAGCAAGATGAGCCAGGTGAGGAGCAGCACTGAGGAGCAGCACCGCCCTGACAATGCTGGTGTTAAACTGTTATTGCTCCCAAGAAGTGCCCATCCAGGCAGCTGCGCTATACCCAGTGTACTGACTCACATGCAGGGGCTTCATTGCAAACATTTAGCAATCAAAAATACCCGTTGGTTTAAGGGGTAGAGCAGCGGACTAGAGAAAAGGCAAAGGATGAATTAATGCATTGTCAAGTCTTGTCATCAGGAATTCCAGGTGAGCACCAAGTAGGATTTCATCTGGCCGGCTCTGCAAAGCCACGCACACATGAGAAGAATGAATATGCAAGGCAAGGAGACAGTAATACATGGCACACAAGGCGTTCCCTTGGTTCGCTTGTGCCTAACCAGGTAAGTCCTGTCAGGACAGTTGGCTCTAGTCTGAATTTGAGGTCTTAAGCAAAATTATTTTCAAAGCAACAACATAACAGTTGGCATCACCAATCTCTCATGCACAATGTGCCATGACGAGTGGGTTTCATTTAGAAGAAGCCCAGGGTTAAAGCTGCACCTGCAGCAGATCACCTCTAGGTCTTTGAGTGGACAGATGGTCAAGCAAGCATCTCCCCAGGCCCTGCCAGAGGGGACAGGCTGAAAGGGATGCAGGACACATCACTCCCGAGGTTCTACCATAGACAGCAGGGCTTGTGTCATACTCTTCCTGCACTTAGGAGTTAAAATCTTTTCCAAAAAAATCTAAGCATGCGGAAGATCTTTCTTTTTTACCCAAAGCCTGGAGGAGGAGGGAGACAATTGCCCAATTCCTGCTGAGCCTTAGAAGTTTTTCTTTCACTCACCTGCAGTAGATTTTTAGATTTTTTTTTTAACAGAAAGGCCATAAACAGCAAGAACAGGACTAGCAGGTGATGAAAGGGAAAGCAGCAAAATCGGTGGCCAGGCAGCCATAACAGGGGCATGTGTGGAAGCAGCAGGACTGGGAGCAGCGTGGTGGGACAGGGCAGAGGGTCACACAGCCTTGGCCACAGGATGCTGCAGCTTTCCCAGTACCAGACCTTCCCTCTGGCCCCGCCACCACTGGGCTTTTGGCAAAGGAAATGCAGGCAGAGAACCTGAGGGGGAAGCCCAGATGTGCTTCTCTAATTCTATCAAAGAAAATATGAAAGTTTTAAGAAAGATAGTGCAGGAACAGATCCTGGGCCAAGCCTGTGGCTCCCACCCAGGCTGGGAACCTGTGAGCGGTGGTTTCGTAAAGAAAAGGGTCTATTCTCAGTAAAAGCCCCATGTTTCCCTTTGCACAGCAAATAGTCCCTGTTAGCACAGAGCCAACCAATGCAAAATGTTTATTACAAGGCAGAATTATACGAAAAGGAGTGCCTGAATCTAGAAGAAAGTGTAAACCAGCAGAAACAAATGTAAAAACCACTATAAAAGTTTTAATGAATCCTTTCAGATATGGAGTGGCATTTTAATGCAACATTTTAAATTATTTTTTTTCTTGTTCTTTTTAGCTTTTAGGCAGAACATTAATCTGAGGTGCTCATTCTGCCTGCAGAGGAGAAACATGTCACAGCAGGCACCTAGTAGCTGGTGGGCAAAGCACAGCCAGGGTTGAAAACGTCAGGGCGCTGTGAGTGGATACAAACAGGAGACCCTCCCTTCCTCCCAGGGATGAGGTGCTACCAGAGGGGTACTGGGAGAGGCTCCTGCAGCCCTGGCCAGGCCTGGGAGCCAGCAACATCATGGGAAGGACAGTTCCAACCCAGGGAGAACATCTCCCAAACACCATGTACTCAGCAAGACCCTGCGGTGCTCAAGCCCCCAGAAGCTTCACTGCTGATTTGAAATGGGGCAGCAAAGGGGGTGGATTTGGCATGGAGGGACAGGCAGAGAGCACAAAATGGAGCGCATGCACCTCCTACTGCTTACAAATGCACATATATAGAATTAGACTGTCCTAGCTAGAAGCTTCTCCCATACTTTTCTGATGCCAAGGACCTACTTTCAGGATTTGACTCCAGGCTATGCATTTCCGACACATTAAAAGTCTCAAACCGTGTGCTTAAAAGTCTTTGGCCTATTGCTGACCTTTCTGAATCCCAGGAACAGCCATTTTTTTCTTGCTGATGCAGACACAGGAAATTGTTAACTAAATCCTAACTGAAAGCCAGGAAAGGAGATAAACAGGCTAATCCTCCAGCCCATCAGACCCTGGGCTCTCTCAGCTTGCAGGTCAAGTCTGTGCTCTTCAGATCAGCTCAGCAGTTCACTCATCTGTATCTTGGCTGTTGGTGTGTTCTTGTCTGGGACTGGGGAGGAAGGTATCCCCAGTTTCCAAAAAGCGAAGTATTTCGCTGCCATTCATTCTCTCAGACATTTGTGGTGCATGAGGACAGTCTCTGGCTGCTGCTACCTTCACAAAAGACCTTTCAGAAACCTATGGAAAACGCATTCAAAGAAACACACATGGGTGGTGGGGTTTGCATGTATTTATTAGGTTTTGCTTATATAAAGCCTCCTCCTACTCAAAATTCTATTCCTTCCTGGTAATATGTGATGCTACTCAGCCAGGAGTAGCAATATCTTTTAGGGATATGTCTACATTACTTAATAAGGGCAAATAGTTTCACATGCAGTAGCACTGTATATGCAGATAGTATCGCTTTTGATGTCTTCAGAGACTACTCTGGTTAAAAGGAAATTTAAAAGAAAAAAAATTGAACCAATTTTATCTAGAATACTGTAGTATTGCTTTCATCTGAATTTGGTCTGCTTTCTCAAGTAGGGGTCTGGAAAACCAGTACAGGGGGAAAACAAAATCCCAGCCACTCCTTCATTAATGAAACAAACTCATTAAGAGCAGCGACTGCAGCCAAGGGTGCCCTGGTTACACCAGCTGCTCTGTGCCGCAGAGCCCTGCTGGGAGCCCCAATTAGGCTGATGTAGCTCAGCGGGGCCAGCAGGGATCCAGCCTGCCCCAGCAGTTTAGAGGAGCTGGACCCATGCGGGACTGTCACAATGACAGAGACCCCACCTATATTAAAAATAACACTAGCAGTCATCACAAAAGCTGCTGCAGAAGAAGGGCATGGTCAGGAGGGTGAGCATGCTTAACACTTATGTGCAGTACTTTTTCACAACTCAAGTACACTGATCCCTGTCCCCTACACCAACAAAGGCTGGAGGTCTCAAATCACATCCCTTCTGCTTCCAGACAGTTTTCCCCATGCCTGCAGGCAGCATTAAAACCACAGGTAGCATGAAGAAAGTGAGAAAATTATGAAGTTGGTTAAAAATAACCTCAATATATTAACCCCCTTGAAGGTTAATTTTTTCCCCTTGTCTTTCAGACTAGCATAAGACCACTTTGCCCATCACCACCTGCAGTCACAGATCACAGAATAACCAGGTTGGAAGAGACCCACTGGATCGTCGAGTCCAACCATTCCCACCAATCCCTAAATCATGCCTCTAAGTACCTCATCCACCCTAACCTTAAACACCTCCAGGGACGGCGACTCAACCACCTCCCTTGGCAGACCGTTCCAATGCCTAACCACCCTCTCCGTGAAGAACTTTTTCCTAATCTCAAGCCTAAATCTCCCCTGGCGGAGCTTGAGGCCATGCCCTCTCGTCCTGTCCCCTGCCACTTGGGAGAAGAGGCCAGCACCCTCCTCTCCACAACCTCCCTTCAGGTAGTTGTAGAGAGTAACAAGGTTTCTCTGCAAACACCAGTAATCACTTGGTTTTCCTCTGCTGCACTTGCCAAGGCCAAGCCCTAACCTGAGGGACTGCTTGGCACAAGTTCAAAAGACACGTGGGAAACCTTTCATTTTGGAGTCGTCTATAGACCGTGCCCTTGAACCTGACAAGTCTTATTGCGCGAGAGGTAGAAGCCTGAAGGTCAAAACCCAAGGCCAGAGAGTGAAGAAGTAATTTCAAAAGAGGGTGAATGACTTTTAGGATGCACTGCTCAGAGAGATTGATGGAGCTGGGGTCATGCCTACAGGACAGCCTGAGCTCCTGTTTTCCTCAAAGCTGGGAGAAAGGAAATCCTCAGAGGACAAGAATACAACATAGACCACTCTGTTGTTTCAACAATATTATTTTCTAAATGCATTTGCTCTACCAAATGGCACATAAAAGCCTGGCTACAAATCACCATTGTCATTTCTCCTCCAGGGAACCGAATGTCTTCATCCCAACATACGTCACCTGCTGAGAGAGTCACAGCTGCTACATCAGAGGCTACATGGAGAACACAGGACCCCCTCTAGCCACAGCATTCCAAAGATCCAGCCAGCCCAGTGTCTCGCCTCTGGCTTCAGTCAATAGCAGATAGTATGAATGCTGAGTCCCTCACCAGGGCTCCCCAAACAAACGCTTACTACTACTGTCTTCTAGCAGGCACACAGGCATTCTTCTATTCATGCTACCAGGTCAGTGCTGGGGAAGAGTAGCCTGGGGACTTCAGGGTGGATAGATGCTGCAGTGAATAACCCAGTACTGCTTTGAACAGTAACAGCAAGTGCAGGGACTTTATCTTCCCCTCTCTTTCTCCCATGTCTTCTCACCTTCTGCTCACCTATAACCAGGGATTCACCAGAGCTGGAACTTCTCCCTTCTGTTCCTGCCAATAGTCTTCTTGCTTCTCCCTTTCTATTTAGTTCAAATTTCAGGCTCAAGGCTTTCTCTAAACCACTTTCCAATCCTCCCAATTCTCCTTGTATACTCTTGTCCATCACGGATAGCTGTAAAATGACTTGGCAGTATGTCTACACAAATGTCGGTGCATGCTTATTCAGTATTAAAATTGCTCAATATTAATGTCGCCATAATGTCTTGAATAAAGTAAGAAAAAAACAGAATAATAAGAAATATTAAGATTTCTCAAGAACAGGAATTCAGCAGAACAGCTGAAGTACTTTCAGCCCTCGCCTATCAAAAATAGAAAGGCAGTGAAGGAAGTTCTTGACTTTGTCCTTATCTCACCCTTGTGAGAACTCCTGGGACTGGAAGGATGGTGGAGCTATGTGTGCTTTACACATCAGAGTTTGAGAATATTAAGCTTTGGATTAATGGATGCAGGATGTATTTGTATATCGCTTATAACATCGGTGCTCTACATTCCATTGCCAGAGCTTCACCGATATTCATCTACATCAGAGAAAACAGTATTGCCTCTTCATGAAGTACTAGAACCCATATGGTCCTCTCACTGACTTGAGCTGCCCTTCCACAAACCTGTACCTTTGGCTGCTCTATTTATTTAGTGTTTCTAGCTGATATTTTTCTCCTGGTGCATATTGACATTCTCTGATGACAAAACATGTTAATCACCGCATGGTGGAAAGGCAATACCAACAACACTACACAACACTGTCCCTGACCAAACTGAGACATACCACCCCGTACTCAAGCTCTCGTTCTACCAGAAGTCTCAAACACAGTTTATCCCTGCCCCTGCACCACTTTTTGTAGTCATTCCCTGAAAGGAACAGCAGAAAGGCACCAGCTCACTGAGCACCAGTCATAAAAAGCAAATAACCTGTGCCAGAAGATCTTTCCTGAAAGGCAGCTGCAATGATTTGCTGGCCATCAGCCATCAATGATTTGCTGGCCATCAGCCATCATTTGGTGGCCATCAGCCATCATTTGGTGGCTTGCCCCTAACTAAGCACTACTCACTGACTGCACTACACTGCTCCCTGGTGCTCCTGGCACACAGAAAATTCAGCTACTTTATAGTGAGGATCTGTAAAAGAAGAACACATCATGGCCTCAGCCTTTGCTGGACACAGCCAGCAGAATCTGGGGACACCAAATGACCTTTGATGACAACTAAGATTTACCTGGTCAGCTAGTAAAGCCGTGCTGAATTTGGTTTATACTTTTGATGAGAAAACAAAACCCTGAATCCAGAAATAAATAAGTACTTCGAAAAAGGTTTTGACATTTTCTTAAACAATTTTTTTCTTACCTTGAATACTCCTAGAGGAGCACACACAATAGACTTTAGTCACCCAGCCTTACCTGGGTAGTCTCTCTTTGTAACAAAAGGAAAGATTTCTTTAAAATGCTCTTAAAATTAGGCTCTGAAAAACTTCTGCAGATGACAGTCAATCTCCACAAAGCAAGTGTCAAGGGACACTCTGCACTGCTGATGCTGAAACTTCTCCTGCTGTGTTTGGAAATTCCCACACGTTTTAATGCACCTTGAAAGACTACCAACATTTTGTTGTTTGCCCTTTAGAAGCAAAAACTTTTCAAACCTAAAAAATAATTACGTGGATTTCACATGAAGTGACACTGGTAATATGCCTTTAAATAGAGGAGTACAAGGCAACAGAGTAAAATACCAAGATCAGAAACTGGCTAATCCTGAAAAGCCATTTTCACAGGAGAGCTAAATAAAAGAGGGAGACAGGGAAAGATAACTGTTGTTTGAATAATATTGGAGAGAAGGTACTGGAAGGTGTAGACTTGACCTTTTTCCTAATTAATTATGAGTTGTGAGGCAAAGGAAACCAGCCAGTCAAGAGCAATTTGAAATGAGACACGGATTACAACACTTGAAACACTTTGGCTGCCCTTTAAAAGGAGAGGAAGAGGAAGCAGCTGGTGTCAGAAAAGGGGGTGAGATGGAGCTGCGATACCACCCTTGCACACCAGCCATGGCCATGGCTGAGCCCGCCAGCTCTTGAAAGACTGTGCTCCAAATGATGATGGGGAAGATTTCATTAAAGGATGTAAGCCCACAAGATAATGTTCAGTAAATGCATTCTAAACAGGGTTATTCGAAAGGCAATCAAATTTTTGCAACAGAGAAATTATTCGGCAAGTTAGACTTCAAAAAACTTCTTTAATCTCCTACAACCTAACATTCCATATGCTCTTCCATTCAGCTCTTAACTCTTTAAATATTATGATATTTAGTAACTGGAGAAGATGTGGAAATACCTGCTGAAGGTAAAGAGTGGAGAAAATTTGAATATTTTCTTTTTCATCTGAATCTTAACTTCTTAAATCACCCAACAACTCACCGCATCATCCCTATGGCAAATACCTTGAGCGCAACTTGTCCAGAACCCTTTTTTTAATTCTTTTTTCTTAACCACTTCATTTTTATTAACACCCACACTCTTACATCTCAAGATGGAGAGCTCTCATGGATGCAGGATTCTCATGAATGCAGATATGGCAAATGACACAGAGGATTCAGGTGGAGAGTCACACTCTTCTCTGCCTGCCTGGTCCTCTTGAACCTCATTAAAGCTGCAGAAGGTGCAGACCTGCTGTCTGGCCCAATAATATTGAAAGTGGGAAATTATACAGCTTTAAAGCATACTGCTTCTTTAGATGGTGCTACGTTGAATTATGTGCTGCTGCACTACACAAAACTGCAGATTGATGTGATGATAAACAAGGGGGAAATATTTATCAGCATTCAAAATAAAAGAGAAAGAGAGAGGATGGAAAGAGTGCTGTGTTTGAATGCAGAATTTAGGCTGCTTTTTCTCTTATGCTTCCCATTCAGCTGGGTGTTGTCCAAGAGCAGAAAATATTTTTCTGAATCTCTTGAATGATATTTTTCATCACAAGTCAGCTAAAGAATCCAGTATTTCCATTCATATTAGTTCTCTGAGTTACAAGCAGCTAATTTACAACAGCCAGCTTTTTTGCTTTCTGTGTATGAGGGTTAAAAGCTAAATAGCATTGAGAATAATATTACAGCATCTTGCTTGCCTTAACTCACTGGGATATCCTCAGATGCCTAGAGATCATTCAGAAACAAACAAACAAACAAACCCACCGCAACACTGTAAAGCAAAACAGTGCAGAATAGTTGCTATGATGCCTAGTGCTAGGAAACATAGTAGAATTATTAGTGAAGCTCTGAGGTTGCACAGACACGTTTAGCAGTCAGGAAACAGGCTTTTTCATTATTTTTTAGGACATACTTTACTAAAGCACAATGTCAATTGATCTTTTTCTTTGACTCTATGAACTTTATAAAAAGAGAGTTTATCCAGAGGAAAAAAAAAAACAAATCCTGATGCTCAATTTCTTCAACCACAACTTTCCCCTTCCATGTTCTTCCTTGTTCCCATTCAATATTGAATTTGTGGCTGCTGCTCTCATCAAGCAATGAAGGAGCTGGAAAGCAAGATTTTGTGGAGAAAGCAACCTAAGGGAAAAAGTGCTCTCTGGAAGAAGATGAAATTTCTCGGTCTTTCTTTCAGAAATCTGCAGTGCTCTCAAGAAGATTCAGAGGGGAAAATTTTTGGTTTGGTGTTTTTTGGAGGGCTGATATCCCTTTAACACTTAGTCTGTCCTACCAAAATTTTCTACGCTAAGAAAAAAATCTAAGCTAGAGATGTCCACGTATTCCTCCTCTGCCATAAATCCCTGAGCTCCCGCCATTCTCTCCTTCTAAGTGATGAAGAGCAGAAGAGACGAATCTCCCTTTACAGGGAAAGGCATGGGACCTGGGGACCTGCCTACAGCTTGCATTGTGCAGGCAGGGATAGGTAAAGTTGCCACTGATTTATATGCCACTTATGAGAAATTTTTGTGAAATTATTCAAGCAGCACCATGTGGGTGTGCAATCAGGATGAGAGCTCGTTGAAAAGCAATGGCATAGCAGCTGGTTGGTTTGAAGGACTAATTATGGGATGGAGTCTTACACATCTGGGTCATCACTTCACATCCATCTCAGTTGCATACTAGCGACAAGGTCATTACTCTTTGATAGTTCCTTGGCGACAGACATGAAATGGCTCTGCAGGTCCAGACCAGTTTGTGGAGCAATGGTTTCCTCCTCAGAGTACCCTACATGACAGGGACTAATCGATCTTTGCGTTGGCAGCATCAGCAGAGATCTCAGGGCTGATCTGTTCAGGAACAACATCCAGCTTTGATGCACAGCTGGAGGCCAGCCTGGAAGAACGCTATCCCACCAGCTTCCCTGCCACACCACTTCTGCAGACAACCAGAGAACAGAAAATTCTTCCATGAGCTTGTTCAAACACATTCGACACAGCAAAACAAAATGGGCTTCGGCAGAGATCATTAGTGGCAGAGTGCACTCAGTGCAACTGTTTCACCATCCTTTCCCACAGCAGGAGTAACCTTTATGTGGCTACAACCATAAAGAGCAGTAACTGTCTGAAAGATCTCCAGAAAGCCCTGCAACATAGCCTGAAGCATGTGGACAGGGTCAGACCTCAGTAGTTAAAGATCCACAACCTAAAATAAAAATAAAATCTTTGCAGGGAAAAGTCACTCTCCTGCTTCACAGCTGCAGCTGCCCCTCAGTACCTCTGGAGCAGGCAATGGGAAGCACTCTTGGATGACAGCTGGAGGAGGTACACAACAACAGGGTGAGTTACAGGCTGCTACAGGGCACAAGCAAGCGGTCATCTGAAACACTGAACAGCATCCTGGGTTCAGTTCTACAGCCAATACATGTAAATAACTCCTGGTGAACTCTGCTTGGGTTAAAAACCAAGTTCACCCTGCTCATAGCTTTGATTTGAATGTGGGTTCACCGCCTGTAACCTCGAGTATGACAGCACACAAGACAGCAGGTCTAAAATCTTCACTGCTCACTGCATGAACAAACTAATTTGCAGCCTGACATTTAGCTGTGTCCTATGTAGATGACTTTTTGCTTATTCAATATTTCTGAATAAAACCACTTAATAGCTATGCAATAATAAATAAGGTACTAATATTATGCCACAGTTGCTTTGTACCAGCTTTAACCTCCTAATTTTCTTCTAACCTCAACAGGAGTTCTGAAAACTCTGCAGCTTTTCATATAACTAAGTTAATAAGTGTTTCCAGTTGTTGAAAATAATTACCGTCAAGAGCAGACATAGGGCAGCATGCACAGGGCATATAGAATATAGAATCATAGAATCAGTAGGTTGGAAGAGATCCATCGGATCATCGAGTCCAACCATTCCCACCAATCTCTAAACCATGCCCCTAAGCACCTCACCCACCCTCAACTTAAACACCTCCAGGGAAGGCAAGTTAACCACCTCCCTGGGCAGACTGTTCCAATGCCTAACGACCCTTTCCGTGAAGAATTTTTTCTTACCTCAAGCCTGAATCTCCCCTGGCGGAGCTTGAGTCCATTCCCTCTCGTCCTGTCCCCTGTCACTTGGGAGAAGAGGCCAGCTCCCTCCTCTCCACAAACTCCTTTCAGGTAGTTGTAGAGAGTAACAAGGTCTCCCCTCAGCCTCCTCTTCTCCAGGCTAAACAACCCCAGCTCTCTCAGTCGCTCCTCGTAAGACTTGTTCTCTAGGCCCTTCACCAGCTTTGTCGCTCTTCTCTGGACTTGCTCCAGAGCTTCAACATCCTTCTTGTGGTGAGGGGCCCGGAACTGAACACAGTATTTGAGGTGCGGTCTCACCAGTGCAGAGTACAGAGGGAGAAGAACCTTCCTGGACCTGCTGGTCACACCATTTCTGATACAAGCCAAGATGCCATTGGCCTTCTTGGCCACCTGGGCACACTGCTGGCTCATGTTAAGTCGGCTATCAACCAGCACCCCGAGGTCTTTCTCCTCCTGGCAGCTGTAAGACAGAAAGGGGAGAATGCAGATAAGAGAGAAAGAGAACAAGAGAGAGGAGAGAAGATAGTGTCAAATACCTAAGATCCTTTCAGCCTAGATTTCTGTTTTTCTTTTACAAGAATAAATAGTTTACAAAATATTCCTGTTACTCTGTGAAGAGGGAGTAAATCTGGAGGTTGGGACACACCCCCACTTTTCAGAGGCTCTCTGATTCCAGCTCTCCAGGAGGCTGAGAGGCTCACTGGATCTCTGCCAGGTCACAACAGATGCGGTTTTCATGACAAACTGACTGGTCAAGGTTTAAGTCCAAGTTTGTGCTTTAATAATTGGATTTCATCAGTTCCTCATTTACCTAGTTCACACAATTTACCATATATTTAGGGGGTTGGTTTTTCTTTCCTTCTTCTTCCACTACCTTAACAGAGGCATTCTAGTCGTAGCCTGAGGATAAAAAGGATAGAGGAAAATCAAGAGTGGTGCGGTGGGCAAGTGCTATCATTGATACCAACTAGCCCAGTGCAGATCCTGTTTGACTATTTCTCACACCATTATCGTTCTCAGCCCCATAAACCTTGCCTTGACCAGGTAATCAAAAAAGAGCTCTGGGGAGCGTACCCAGGGTCTGCTGTTCTTTCATCGTTTTCATGCCATCTTGTCCCACAATCGCTGCGCATCAGAAACAGTAACTCAGGTTGACATCATTCCTACCAGAGATAGGAGCTATTGAATTATCTAAGGACAAACCTAAATACTAGCTTTTAAAGGATAACTGATCTACTAAAAGCAAGTATTGTTTTGGACATGCCATGTCATATTTATCACGCTTGGCTTTGCATTGCACTGTTACCTGCTGCAATGTCATCTGAACAACATGAAGTTGCACAGCACATGACAGATGCCTCAGCAATGAGGGAAAGACACTCTTGAGATTCTAGGTCCATTATAGATCATCCCAAATAAAAGATTGAAGGGATATGAATGACAGTGTGTCACCAGACTGAAAGTGACTCAAGTCTGCCCAATTATCTGCAGAAAACAGATTTCTTCAATTCACCTGCTCTTCACCTAATTTATGTTCTATTTGCTTCCATTAAATGTGATTTCATTATCATCTTCTTCTCTAGAAGAGGGGACAGGCCTCTTGGGTGGACTACAGGAGGGAAGTGAGATTGTGTAGAGAAAAAATTAGAAGGGCTAAGGCTCAACTAGAAATCAGATTGGCAAAGTCGGTGAAAGATAACAAAAAATCTTTCTATAAATATATAAATAATAAAAGGAGGACTAGGGAGACCATACAGTCCCTCTTGGACTGCATACAGTGACAGGGGATGAGGAAAAGGCTGAGGTACTTAATGCCTTCTTTGCCTCAGTCTTTAATTGTAAAGAAAGTTGTTCCCTTTCTATACAAACCCAGGAGCTAGAGGCTCCCATGGTCCAAGAGGAGGTGGTCAGAGCCCTGCTAGCCCGACTAGACACCCACAAGTCTATGGGGCCAGATGGGATTCACCCGAGGGTATTGAAGGAGCTGGCGGATGTGCTCGCCAAACCCCTTTCCATCATCTTCCAACTGTCCTGGAAGACTGGGGAAGTTCCACTGGACTGGAGGCTGGCTGATGTTGTGCCTATCTACAAGAAGGGTCGCAGGGAGGATCCAGGGAACTACAGGCCTGTCAGTCTGACCTCAGTGCCAGGGAAAGTCACGGAACAGGTGATCTTGAGTGCTATCATGAAGCACATGCAAGAGAGCCGGGTGATCAGGCCCAGTCAACATGGGCAGGTCCTGCCAAACTAACCTAATCGCCTTCTATGACAAAGTGACTCGGATGCTGGACGAGGGAAAGGCTCTAGATGTATCTTTCTGGACCTCAGTAAAGCCTTTGACACAGTTTCTCACAGCATTCTGCTACAGAAACTGTCAGCCTCTGGCCTGGACAGGCACACACTCTCCTGGGTGGAAAACTGGTTGTCTGGCCGGGCCCAGAGGGTGGTGGTAAATGGATTTAAATCCAGCTGGAGGCCAGTTACAAGGGGGGTTCCCCAGGGCTCAGTGCTGGGTCCAGCCCTGATCAATGTCTTTATCAATGACCAGGATGAAGGCATCGAGTGCACCCTTAGCAAGTTTGCAGTTGACGCTAAGCTGGGTGGAAGTGTCGATCTGCTGGAGGGTAGGGAGCCTGCAATGGGATCTCAACTGGCTGGACCACTGGGGAGAGTCCAATGGCATGAGGTTTAACACGGCCAAATGCCGGATCCTGTGCGTGGGGCACAACAACCCTATGAAGTGCTACAGACTAGAAGTATGTCTAGAAAGCTGCCAGGAGGAGAAGAACCTGGGGGTGTTGGTTGACAGCTGACTGAATATGAGCCAGCAGTGTGCCCAGGTGGCCAAGAAGGCCAATGGCATCTTGGCTTGTATCAGAAACGGCGTGACCAGCATGTCCAGGGAGGTTCTTCTGCCTCTGTACTCGGCACTGGTGAGACCGCACCTCGAATCCTGTGTTCAGTTCTGGGCCCCTCACCACAAGAAGGATGTTGAGGCTCTGGAGCGAGTCCAGAGAAGAGCAACAAGGGTGAAGGGGCTGGAGAACAAGTCTTACGAGGAGCGACTGAGAGAGCTGGGGTTGTTTAGCCTGGAGAAGAGGAGGCTGAGGGGAGACCTCATTGCTCTCTATAATTACTTGAAAGGAGGTTGTAGAGAGGAGGGTGCTGGTCTTTTCTCCCAAGTGACAGGAGACAGGACAAGAGGGAATGGCCACAAGCTCCGCCAGGGGAGATTTAGGCTGGACATTAGGAAAAAAATTTTCACAGAAAGTTTCATTGGGCACTGGAACAGTCTGCCCAGGGAGGTTGTTGATTCACTTTCCCTGGAGGTGTTTAAGGCACAGGTGGAGAAGGTGTTAAGGGGCATGGTTTAGTGTTTGATAGGAGTGGTTGGACTCGATGATCTGGTGGGTCTCTTCCAACCTGGTTATTCTATGATTCTATGACAATATGATTACAAAGTAGAAAAAGGTCTTCTTTCAGCTTTTTTAGCAATAATAGCAATTCCAAGGAACATGCCAGATAGAGGCAGATTCCTTTTTGGCACAATACTGATTATAATCCCTGACCAACCACTAGAAATTCTCCTCTCCTTTAGAAAGAGTCATCACCTCAAGCAAACTCCATAGAGCACCATGAAAACACTCTGCCAGTCTTCACAGGTGCAGACCACCCTTATTCTTTCCAAGAAAGTTGCTCTCTTAAACATTCCTTGAGAAATTTCAAAAGACACTAAATCATTGAGAGTGTACTGCAATAAAAAGCATCCTAGAAGAAAAAGCATCCATATGCATTCAGCTTCAAATTCTTAAAAGCTCTCTAATTTTTACTCTCCTTTAGCAGAGGAGGAAAAGGAAAGCAGACAGGTTACCTCTGCCTTCCACTGAAAATTACCTCCCCTTTTTCTAGAAATATCCAAAAATGAACGAGAATAGTGGCTCCATTTTCATATACAGTTTCTGATCTGAAATCTGGAAAACACCCAGCATTTTCTTCCAAAGAACCTGGCACCTTCAGAGGAAATTTTAAATGTTCGTGAGTGTTTTCATCACAGTTCCTAAAAGCCCACCTTCCAGCTGGAAAGGGCTTTCATCAAAAAACAACAATAAAAAACCTCTCCTGAGCTCTGGTTCTCTAGTCCCTGTGACCTTGCAGATCTTTACACTCACCACAAAGGCTTGGCTGAGGTAGCAGGTTTTAAGGATGAAGCTGTATGCTCCAAAAGCAGAACTAGTTCCTTGTAGGTGAGCATGGCCCATCCCGCAGATCCTGCCATTTTTCATGTCCTTTTAATATCACCTCCATATCTTTTTTTATTCTGATATTAATGGACTTGCTTATCCTGCTCTGTGCCCCACATATTTGTGAGATGAATACAATAAATTGGCAAGTCCAGTCTGACTGGCCATATGCTGTTCTATTTGTATCTGATGGTGTCCTGACCTCACTTTTGTCCAAGCTGCTAAAAAGTCCAACTGAGCAGCTGAAATATTCTCCTTTATCTGAAGCTAAGGAAACTGTTCTTTCCCCTTTCACATAAACTTAATTTGGGTTTCACTAAAAAAAATAAAAGTAGTTTGTTATTGTGCTCCTGAAATGTCTGAGGTAATACACAGGAAATGCCTGGCACATATGGTATTTTTATGTGGCTTTTTTTTTTCCTCTTCTACAAATCTGCACAGAATTATTACTATTTGGCACACAGCAAAAGGAAGTCTCCTGTGTATAACATGATTTAGTCTGGCCGATAAAGTGGAAGTGGATTTCTTCATTGCATATTAAGTTCCACAGGATACCATTTGCACAAGAGAGGAAAATCGCACTTTCATATTCCTTTATGATGATACATTTTCCGTCATACAGCCTCATCTTTCTCTCTTTTTCCCCAAATATCAAAATTTCTCCCTGCAGTGACTCTCTAGATTTCCCATTCTCACACACTGGCTCTCCAAAGACAGTTACTCATGTTTGCACAGTCTCAGTACATGGGGAGGTCCCTGCTTCAGGGAGGGCTGTTGGGACAAGCAGAGCCCATGCAGGGAGGATACAATACCCTGTCCCCCTGTGTACCCCAGGGACAGTGGAGCAGGAGGGGGTGATCTCTTGAGCCTCTTCCAGCCTGTACTCACCCACAGCCTCTCTCCCCTTCTCAAAGGCTGCAAGTGACCTGGAGTTACTGCCACTACATCTTCCTTCTACAGCTCCTTCTCGCCAATCTCCCCCTCTCCCAGCATAAGTCATAAGGCCCCAACACTACCCATATCTCAATCCACCTCGTACACAACTGGTGGGTTTCCACTTGCTCACCTCATACTAAATATTCTGTGTACTCGTTACAGTGCCTGCAGCCTTCCGGATTGCCTCCCTCACCCCAGGAGCTGTGAATCAGGGAGAGACTTCTCCCTGACCCAGCATTTGCTCCTACATGCAAAATGCCACATCGTGTCTGAGATACCTTCTCAAAACATAAGTATGAGTCTGTTGCTAAAGGAGAGGCCATCTGTAATCCACTGCATTTCCAGCATCACCAGGGTTAGGTTAGTTGAACAAGTCTAAAATGGTTGCTCAGTGCCAAAGGCAATGCAGTAAAGCAGCCACTGTTTCTCTAACCTGTTATGTTTCTTCTCTAATGCTTTTACAGCACAACACAAATTGGGTACTGCCAGGGCAACTGACTCATTATAGCCATACAATTTTATTTTAAAAAACATTGAAAGACAATGTTAAGGATTGATGGACTAATTTCTCTCTACTATTGCCATGGGAAGGAGCAGCCAGTGGCCAAGTGGGGGAAATGCCTTCTATTGGGACAAATCCCTTCAGCGCTTTTAGCCGCAATGCCTAATAACACAAAACTCACTCAATCACCATGCATGCTTAATGAATTGGCCAGCTTGGCCTCCACTTCCCCAGAAGGTTTTGGCCAGTTTCAGCCAGCCCTGGCCGAGTCTCCAATGGTTTGACAAATGTCACTGTGACAGAAGGAGCAGACTGACAGGAGGGAAATGTTCCTGTGACCAAGGATCAGCCCTCAGAGCAACTCTCTAGCACAAAGGGACCAAATTTCATGTATTCAGCCACTCGCTGGCTGAAAATGCTGTAAGTCCCTGCATCTGAAGGTGCAGTATCACTTCTCATCTTGTGTGTGTTTTCTTTCCTCCCCTGGGCCCTGAGAGCAGATTTCAGCCTCAGCCCAAGGCACTCACCCTTCCTTGCTGGGCTCTCCTCCCTCGTCTCTTTTCATTAACCAGCTCTTCGCCTGCCTGCATTTGAACAGTTGGATTGCCTTACACCATACCTTTAAAGTCAATGGAAGCTTCACATGAAATTCAATAAGCTGAGGATGACCTGTACAGTTCCTGCCATTTTTCCTTCCCCTACTAATTCCCCTCTCTATCCTTTCCTGTCATATTGGTTTGCCTATTACTCCATGCCTAATACATTATCAGTAATGCTCCAGCATCAAACATTTATTATCCTGAGCATCATGTGACTAATGAGTGAGTTGACCTCCAATTTCTGCCCATATAATTCACGCACATTGATTTTACATGAAAAGATCTCTTGACTTACATTGTATGACCCTGATAAATTTAATCTCTTTAATGCTTCTTCTTTCTAAATAAATGTAAGATGTTTTCCTCTAAAAAGTTTTGCACCAGTAAAATCTACATTGCAGCTTGGTAAAAAAAAAATCCTCCACTATTCTGCCAAATCAATCAATACAACTAAAACAAAAAACCTGCACAAAAAGTCTCTGGTTCCTCCAAGTGCTGGCAGCTCAGCCAGCCTGACAGCATTGTTAGAAATGCAACAGGTAATCAGAGCTGACAGCTGGTGTCAAAACCTGCAGCTGGAATTTAGCAGCTGGCTGGAAAAGGTTCCAGTTCAGGGCCATCGTATTCTTGGTCTTATCACCCCTCCTTTCCCTCAAGGTAGAAAACACATGTGGTAAGGCTAGACAGGGTGCAAAGGGGCAACACAGCACCTCCTGAGCCACGATGGACCGTGTGGAATCTCCAGCAACCCATGCTGGCGGGCCTTGCATTTACATCAACACTGCTGACCTTGGCTTTGCTTTAATAGGACAGAAAACTGTGGGGCCAGGTAGTGATTTGTTAGCCAAAAACAATAAAGATATTGCCCTGGTAGGCAGGAGACCATGGGATACAGGAGGAAGGAGATTGCAGGACCCTGGTTATTGCCAAGAGCTATAGATAATTGGGCTAAAAACAGATTTTGCAAAGCTGGAAAACAAGAAAGCATAACTGAGCTATTTGGGCAAGTGAAAAAAGCACTGCCTCAACAAGCAGGGGTATAAAAGGGATTGCTTGTGCTTAATAAACTGATTTCATTTATCACCCCAAAACTGGAGTCCTTGCCTCAGTCACTACAGAAAACTAACTGGGAAACTATACTTTGGGGTTTGTGCCAGCTACCATGGGGCACTGCAGCTTTTTGCTGGGATGCACGCAGGGCTGGGAGATTTAAACAGTCAAAAAACTACAGAACCTTTGCAGGCAGCTTAGTAACAGGAGTCATGAGAGTGTTTATTTAGATCGAATAGACAGCGTGCCTGTTTTCTCCATATGTGCTGTGTACAATAGAAGGGTGATGCAGAAAGGCTCAGGAAGACCAGCTCCATATTGCAAACCAGAGACAAGCTGGAAAGCCAATTTGTCCAGCAGCTGGGACCACAGCCAGGCCAGAGCTTTGCCATCAAAACTCAAACCTCATCAAAACTGAAGAAAAAATAATTTAGGGAGAAAAAAATTGTGGTTTTGACACAGGAAAGATGTGTAGCTGGGCATGGACAGAGTTAGGTTGCTCCTTCCACAGGGAAAGGGGCTGAAGAAGAAGGACTTGAGCTGAGATGGAGACAGGGAGAGCCGGGCTTGCTGCTCTTCTGGCTTTGCAAGGGAGAAGGCTGCTGGGATTGCAAAAGTCACGAGGCATACTGCTGGAGGCAGCTGCCTCTTCCCATCACTCCCCTCTGCCACCTGGTCCAGGCCGGCTGCTCACACCCCTACTGCACACAGTGCCTCTGCTACGAACAGAAATGTTTGAATGTTTGAACTACTGCCCTTCTCCCATCCACCCACCCACCAATGGCATGTTAGACCCTGCCAGCTCAATGTGAGCCACAGCTCTCTGCAAAGATGCCTCCTCCTCACCTGGGCTGCAACATCCCAGCCAAAAAAAACCAGAGGAGCAAGCAAGCCAGCTGGGCAGGATCCTGTACCAAGAGGGGCAGACAGCAGCACCCCTTTCAAAATGCGAATGTCTTGGGGAGGGTGTATCAGGTAGTGCTGCCCAGGAGAATCAGCAGAAACAGAAGGATTTTGTTTAGGTTGCTCCCTTTAAAATATGTCCACTCCCCTCTGAGCCTGCATATTTTACAGTCTCGGCATACTTTCCTTGTTAACAACTCTGGCAGAGTCGCTATTTTTTTCATAAGCAAACTTACCCAATTCATCTTTGAAGCTCCCACAACTTGAGGAAGAAGTTGCAGCCTGAAAAAATCAAGGACAAAATAATCAGGTATTAACAGCAATGCTGCTGAACATTTGAGGGCTCAAACATTTGGTGATTCAAATGGCTCACTCATTTGCATTATTCTTAAGTCATTATTTTTCATTCCTTTTCATAGTAAAGTGAGTAAAAATTTTCATTTCCATGTACAAAAAAAGGGGTGAGAATCATGGTCATTTGAACTCCAAATAGATGTTTTTAATCTGTAAGATGCAGAAAAATTGTGAAGGAATTTTATATACCCAAGTATTAGAAAATATTATATTTCAGCTACTCAAGTGTTAGAATTCTGTACACCTAAGTATTAGAAACATCTGTTTTGCAGCAAGAAATCCTGTTACCAGGCAAATGTCAAGAATAAAAGATAAAAAAAATAGACTGTTCTTGA
The DNA here is from genome assembly GCA_033459285.1 of Clamator glandarius. Classification (NCBI taxonomy): domain Eukaryota; kingdom Metazoa; phylum Chordata; class Aves; order Cuculiformes; family Cuculidae; genus Clamator; species Clamator glandarius. Next base: position 1,986,562 of record JAUNZM010000032.1, read on the forward strand.
GAAGGTCAGCACTGGCATGAGCAACATAAGTCCACAAAACTTTGTACTATTTTCCCTGATGCTAACAGCTTTGGATCAGACCTTTGGCACCATTATGTATTATTCTAAATAAACAGCTTGGTATTTTTTCATGCCAAGTAGCTCTTTTTGGTGCTTTGCAAAAGCTTGGAAACACTGTCCCTTTGCCACCACACCCAGGTCATTGTCATTCCCCCCAAAGACACATTCTAACCCTACAATTGTTTACCAAAGAAACACCTGCGACTCAAGTCATTGCAGCAAGAGTGCCCAGCTAATCTCCACATTGTAGATGGTGAATAAAATCTCCTAGCACTCCTTCCACCAAGCAAACACTCCATGCAACACCCGCGGGTTCTTTTTTTTCAGTAAGAATAAGAATAGCATAGCACAGCATTGCATAGCATAGCATAGAATAGAGTAGAATAGCGTGGGAAGGGATGGGATGGTCATCGTAATCACAGAAATTATTATTTGAAATTGTATAATAATAATAATAATAATGAGGAGAATGATGATTTTAATCATTAAGAAATCCAGTCTAGTGCTGCATGGGGTGCTTGTTCAGTGGAAGCAGTGCCAGGAGTTTAGATTCAGCATGTACGAATATGTTATCAGTATGTGAATTATTATGTCAATTATTAAACATAATTATCAATATATTAGTGTTACATAATAATAACTATGCCAACTAATATGACGTTGTACATAATTAGTATACATTGCTATAGCATATATTAACACATGGTTATTATAGTCGTTCAAATGATTGTAATAATAAACTATAATTTAATTTTTCTATTCTGTATTATTAGTTTAACTCCCTCAGATAAACCGACAGGCTTTCACTCCAACCTACATCCACGAACTCTCCCGGACCATCACCACCAACACCTTCTTCCCGTTTTCCCAACGCCTTCTTCTCCAGCAGCCCCTCCTTCTCCTCCCATCCCGCGGTATCTCCTGCCATCTACTGATGCCTGCGAGGAGGTGGCTCCCGCGTTTCGATAAGCGCGGGGCGAGAATACACTCACTTTACTTTGGAAAGCGAGGGAGCTGATGCAGGACGGGGGAGGGAGGTGATGCGGAACGGAGGTGATGCGGGATGGAGGGAGGTGATACAGGGCCGGGGAGGCACCGCGAGCCCGGCCCGCCCCGGGAGGCCCTTGGTCTCCCGGGGCGGGCCGGGGCCGGGCTCTTTCCGAAACCTCCCCGGGGGAGGAGGAGGAAGGCTGAGCCCTTAAAGAGCAGCGCCCGCATCCCTCGTCCCGTCCCGTCCCGGCGCAGCCATGGGGGAGGCGGCGGGAGGCAGCGCGGTGCCCCCGCTCCCAGCGCCGGAGACGGTCGGGGGACAGGTGAACGCCCTGACCGTCCTGGCTTTGCTGGAGAAGCTGGTGTCGATGCTGGAAGCGGTGGAAGGGCAGCAGCGGCAGATGGAGCAGAGGCAGCGGGGTTTGGAAGGGGCGGTGCGGAGCATTCAGGGGGACCTAGGGAAACTGTGTCGCAGCCATGGGGCGACGGGGGAAGCGGTGGAGAAGCTGCTGGAGAAGTCGCGGAAGGTGTGCGCTCACACCCGGGCCGTCAGGGAGCGGCTGGAGAGGCAGTGCGACCAGGTGCGACGCCTGGAGCAGCATCACGCCCAGCTCCTCCGCAGGGACCGCTTCAAGGTGCTCATCTTCCAGGTGAGAGGCACTGAGCCTGCCCCCAGCGCTGCGGGGCGAGCTCCGAGGGAAACAGCCGCTTTCTATTGCGGGCAGCCTGATCTTAGTGGGATGTCCCTGCACATGGCAGAGAGGGTGGAACTAGGTGATCTTTCAGGTCCCTTCCAACCCAAACTAGTCCATGATTCTAACTAGAGCTGACTTTTTACTAACTCTTAGTAGACTTGGGGGGGAAAAACCCATCTTTTCGCTAATTTCATAGAATGGTTTGAGTTGGAAGAGACCTTAAAGATCATAACTCCAAGCCCTCCTGCCATGGGCAAGTAAAGTTGGGAGAATAAACTAATCTAAATCTCGGCAAACTTGAGGAAAGATTGGTCTTGTTTGCTTTTAGCAAACTTGATGAAAGAGCCCACTGCTACCCTTAAATACAGGAGAAAAGGCCGCTTTCACTCTTAGCAAACTTGGGCTGGGGGAAGGGGAAAGCCCGTTACTATTAAGCTAACTCTTAGGAAACATGAGGAAAGAGGATTTTGGGGGGTTTTTTCTTCTCTGATTTTTAACAAACTGTGGGGAAGAACCCCTCTTTTACACTTGCTAAACTTAGCGAAAGCTTTTATTAATTCTTACTGGACTGGGGAGGGAGGGCTGTATTTTTGCCAACTTAGCAAAGTTGGGAGAAAAAATTCCTTTCAGTCTCTGTAAACTTTGGGAAAGCAGTCTTTTTTGCTAACTCTTGGTAAACTTGGCAAAAGAGCCCATTTCTGCTCTTGACAAACTTAGGAGAAACGCCCACTTTCACTTGTAGCAAACTTGGGGTAAAAAAAGCCTGTTTTGCCAACTCCGAGCAAACCTGGGGAAAGAGCCAGCTTTTTTGCTAACTCTTAGAAAACTTGGGGGAAAGCCCATTATTTTGTTGCTAACTCTTAGCAGACATGAGGAATGAGGCCTGGTTTTTTTTTTTTTTTTTTGCTATTTTTTATAGCAAACTGTGGAGAAGAAATCCTCTTTTACACTTGGCAAACTTGGAGAAAGAATCGTCTTTTAGCCAATCTGAGGAAAGAGACTTTGCTTTACTAACTTGTAGCAAAGGGAAAAGGGCTGTCTTCTACTAACTCCTAGCACATGAGAGGGAAAAGTTGTTTTGTTGTGCAGGGTTTTTTTTAAGCAAACTTGAAGAAAGGGCCCATTTTAGGAAACTGGACAAAAGAGCCCATTTTGCTGACTTGTAGCAGTGCTCCTAAAAACCGCCATGCAGGGCAGCGCTGTAGCTATTATCGTGCTGGACCTCACACCCTTCTTGTGCCTCACGCTGTTCTGGCTCATTCAGGGATAAGCTAAAAATTCGGCTAAAAACTCAGCTTCCTGGGAGTCCATCCAGTGATAGTGGCAGTTTGTGTATTTTCCTCTTTTTAAGCAATTGATCTGGACGGAACACAATGTGAGCCTTAACGAAATGCAGGACATGACTTTTACATTTTAAAAAAAATAAAATTTAAAAAAAACCCAGATGTATCTCCACAAAATCTGTGGGAAGGAAGGAGAGTGAACGGCAGGGTTGGTACCTTACCAGCTCCTCACACTAAATTTGTTGGTTGGGTGTTGCAGCTATCAGTCCTTTATTCTGCTCCCTGGGTTGTTAGGGGTTTTTTCTATTTAAACAAACAGAGCAGAAGTTGATTTTAAAAGTTGGCAGGCCTGGTTAGTGCACAGCCACTTACCCCAGAAAGGAAGCCCCCACCTCTGTGCTTATTGTTCTCCCAAATTGCAGTCCAGGTTTGCCAAGAGAGAAGAGGAGGGGCTGCAGCATGTACCGAACGTGGTGGTTTCCACCCTAGAAGGAATGTGGACCGAGGGACTGGGTAAAATAAAAGATGTGCACTCTCTGGACTTCTCAGAGCAATTTAAGATCCATTACTGTCAAAACATTGTCATCTCCCAGTCGCTGACTGGCTCCCACCTCTAGGTTCAGACCTCAAACACTCCCTGTAGGGAGAGTGTACCAGCTTGGTCCCAGGAAACATGATTGTAGGGCTTCTCCCATATCTGCAAGTGTGAGAATTAAGGCCTTGTTGTTGCAACTACAGCATCTGCCTCCAAAGAAGCCAAATTTTAGTGTTTTAGAAATAATATGTAGAAGAAAGACAAGAACACAGCTGTGTGTGGGCAGGGCAGCTAATGCGACCTCACTAGGGATCCCCATGACTGCTGCCTAGCGGCAGTGATTTACAGACATTGGGTAAGAGTAACAGTAAAACTTGCCAAGAAGGGTTTGAAGGATGAAGCAGTGTCTCAACAGGGGAGGACTGGCTTTGCTTGTTTTCCCATGCTAAATAGTATTGCAAAATTAAGACCTGTTTATACAGTTAAAGAAAATCCCCTGCCCATCACCAGGCTGGTACCTTTAGACAGCAGATCTGTTCTTCCTTGCTTTTACAAGGATTTGCTTGACTCTATTCCCCCTCTCACTGGAAGATACCTTGCCATCACGGGGTGGGGACATGAACTTAACCCATCCTAAGCCCACGCAGATCAGGAACGCAAGCCTTAGAAAAGAAAGACTGCAGTTCAATTCAGTAAGAAATATTCAGCTGTCAGCTAGGGAATTGCTCCTGGCACTGGGCTGTTGCTAAAAGGCAGCAGGGCTGGCTGGAAAATCAGTGTAGCGGGCAGATCTCCCCCAGGATGTGGGAGGGTGGCCCGGGGAAGGCAGCCCTGCGGTTTCATCTGACAGAGCCTGGGAGGAGCTGGGATTTTCCACCAGGGAAGCGGCCACACCCTGAGGGATGGTGGGGGGCTCACCAGGCTGTGCCCATATCCCTGGTGCCAGCCTGGGCAGATGATCACCTGTGTGCCCACCTCCTGGAAATATCCCTGTGAGGCCTCTTGATAAACTGGAGGTGGGATGACCTGTCAGTCATCAGGGCCACCACCTTGTTCGGATAATTGTATAGAAGGAAAAGCAGAAGGTTGGCTCAGTTTGTCCTGCCCCAAGCAGGAATCCATGAAAAAACAATTGCAGGAAGAAGTCACAGCAATGAAGCAGATTTCTGTAAAAACAAAAGGGAAATCTGAATGCACAAGATGTCTCTTCAGTCAGGGGATTCTTCTTTTGCACTGATAAAAAAAACAATCCCCGACTTGACACAGCATGTGATTTGTTAGCACCCGCTTTTCTAGCTTAGGAGGGTAGTTCTGTATGATAATAAAAAAATACACTTGTGATTCAGTTCTGTGTTCACTGTACGCCTCAAACTCCCTGATACTTGGTTGGCACTCTGGGCACAGCCAGAACACATGACTTGAGCTCCTGCTCTGCATTTTATGACACTGTGCTGCCACACAACAACATCAGATTTACCTCAGTGTAGAGGCTGAGAATGAACTGTGCTTAGAAAAGTCCAGCTATTTACATATTTTCCAGTAGAATGCCCTTAGTTTTCCCTCCCTAGACTGTCTTATTCCTAGTTTGCATATATTTATTTAATTGGTGACATATTTTAATGGCACTCCATTCGAAGTATTTGAGGATGCAAAAGTTAATTAAACATGCCAAAAGTGACACAGCAATTTAGCAAAACACTGAAGTGACTGTTTTAAAAATCCTTGTTAAGCTTTGGCATTGTTTCCCTCTGTTTTGTTCTGGTTTGGTGGGGGGGTTGTTTACTTTTTTAGCTGAGAAAGCAAAATGCAAGATAAAAAGGGTTCATGTTTAAATTTTCAATTAAATGTCACACTTACAAGTGAGTAGGACAGATAAAATGAGTCAAACTTAGAGCTTGGGGTTAAGCATACTGATATTCAAGCCACTTTCAGATACTGCTCTTTTTAAATGCTTCATCACGAAATGAAGCAAGAGGAGGGCACAGGATATTAGTGATTTAGTTGTATCTTCTTGTTTGGGTCGCTGCAATTATCTTTAGAAAATGCAGCTTCAAACTCAAACATGAATAAGTGAGGGAAACAGAAGATATTACAAACTGATACCTAGTGACTAGATTTCTTACTGGAGCCTTGCAGGGATAATACTCTTATATTGATTAATGACAAGAATATCTTCCGTGGCTCTTGGAAGTTGATCAAGCTGTGCTGTGGGAGGTCAGGGAGATGGTGCAGCCAAGCCCACAACACCCCAGGCAGCACAGGATGTGCAAAGGGGTGGCCAGCAATTTTTTCTTCCTTGCCTGTAGTTGCAACTTGCTCCCTGCCTTCCTCCCTCTCTGTGGTGACACTTGGATCTGAAAAGCATGTATTTGTCCGAAGGAAATTAGGTGGAGCTGTAGCTCATTTTAGAAGGATTTGTAATCTTTTGACCTATCTTGTGCAGCAAAACAAGTTCTAGAGTAGTAATCATTTAGGCATAGAACAGCATTTACAAGGTACAGAGGAGCTTGCACTGCTGTTAGCATGGGAAAATGCCACCTCCCCTTCTTGAAGGCCATGGCCTCTTACCACTTATCTTAACAAAAATCCAAACTAAAGTATGCTGATTTCCCCTATATGGCATCAGAGATTCAGCATTCCTGACTAAATTAACTACCTGTTTATTCCAGCTGTCCAGTGTTATTTGTAGTGCACTGTTATGGTTCTTATCTTCCTTCCTGGTAAATGTTAGGGATGAGATTTTCAACTATAGAAAGCTCCAGAGAATGATGGATCAGAGCCACAGGAAAGGTACTGATTTTAACTTTGCAAGTATTACTAGGATTAACAAGAGTTGTTGCACTGTGTGAGAACTTATACAAGTCTATTCAGCTCCTACGCAGAAAAATTAATTCAGAGGAGCTAGCTACCTACGGTCAAGCTCATTTGAAAAAAATACAAGTGATGTTTTTGAACTCAGACACGGAAAATAAAAAGATGTATTTCTCAGAATTTTAGACTAAATCAAGAAGGAAAGATCAAAGTTCTACTTTTTGGCATGAAAAATTGTAGCACCTGGTATTTTTCAGTGTATTGTTCTAGTCTTCCTAATGAAATACCAGACTGCTTGAAAAGGTATTAAAACAAAATAGAGATGTCATAAAATCGTTAGACAAAGAAGTTACCAATAGCCCACTTACACTGTGTTATTAGTAACCATATTTGAAACAGAAATGTCTGTTCCACCATAGAGCATTCCTACTGTGCCACCTTTATTATTTCTACAACGATTTACTTAATTTATTTTCATTTGCATTTTAATAGTTCCTGTGATCCTCAGGTCTTTTAGAAGTGTGAGCTAGGAAAGCATGTCATTCCTATTTTGCAAGCAGAGTAATAGATGCCCAGAGGCTGGTATTTTCTGGGACCATGCAGGAAGCGTAGACAGAGAGGCAATTTCTCTAATGCCAGTACAGTCTGATAGCCAAAGACCACCTAGGATCTGCTTTTAATTGCATCATTAACTCATTATTATGTAGTATAATTTTTTGCCTTTTTTTATAAATCTAGACAACTTGACAGTCTGTTTCCTACTCAGTCATAAATTTGATAAAAATTGAAATTAAATAATGCCCATATTCTTCTAGAGACTGCATGCAGTACTTTGGTTTAACGTGAATACTGTAGACACAGAGCTAAACTGACCTTGAAAGAATCCACTCAGGCCCGTGCCTCAGACTGCACTGTCATCACCACTTCACTAGACTAAATACTTGCAAAGTTTCAAGTCTTCTTTACTCATTAAAATCAGTTTTCTGTGCCATTCAGGCGCTTACACCTGAATGCCGAGATGCTTAAAACTGTATGCTATTACCTAGGTTTGGAAAGAATGCACAAGACACGTAAATTATGCTTTATACTGAGTTCTCATGCGCTAGGGAATAATTTAACACTGCACCCGCTCATGTAATCCACATTTCATTAACTGCAGTGGAGAGAAAATATAAATATTTGTACTGCAGTTACAGCTGTTTTCACTTAAGCTGGTGCAGGTTTTCTTTGTTAAATTTTCTTGGTCACTGTTGCCGGTAGTTGCAAAAACATTACAGGGCTTGGAGAAAGCTGGTTTTATTAGATGCTCCACTGCAGGCGAAGCTTTGTCTGTGCCAGTGCATCTGATGGAGGCTGCTGGTCCAGGAAGGTGCGTGGAAACTGTAGAAGCAAAGCACATACAAACTATTAAACAGGCATCAGTTTCTTGATACTTTTCATTTTTATGTCCCTGAGGGATATTCATCAACATGCTCAAATAACAGTATGTATGATTGTGTACTGTGTATATTTAAATACTGGGTATTTTTGTGTATATAATGCCTGCCCATGTGCATATTCTTGAATTCCAGAAGCACCATGAGATAGTTGGGTGTATTTTGTTTTTAAAAACAACGATGTACAAAGTACTGTGCTATATTCATAAAGACATCCTTGTACAGTCTTGACAGCAAATTCAACTTAAGACACTGTTCTCTCCAGTGATCACAACTGTATGCTGAGTCCTGAAATAATGAGCATGAACTTCGAAGTGTATGTGGCCTTTTTTCCCCTTAACTGTAAACTCAGGCCCACTAGGGACAGATCTGAGACTGTTACAATCCTTTCACTCAGCACTTGCTGCTTTTTGTATCTAAAGATAAATAGGAGGGGGAGGGGTGTGAAATAAAAAAAATCCTTCCAATCCATTACATCAGGTGTAGTTGCATGCACCTTCTCTGAAAATGACAAAAAAGGTAGTAGAAAATATGCGGATCTAAGGCATAACAATTCTGAAAAGACAAGGGAGTGTGCAAAGAGCCTTGTTTTCTTTGCATGGACTGATGCCTGTGAAATCTACTGCAGAACAGAGTGTTCGTTGTGTGCCTCTGAGCTTCTCGGTGCTGCAGAGCTGCTGTACTTGGTAGTCTCAGAGGGCCTGCCTTATGAGTTGCACCTTCTGCCCCTGTTCAGCCTGTTTTATTTTCAGATACCTTCTTTCTTGTCATGCCCTTTCTTGATACTATTTCTAAAAAGAAATAATTTTTCTCCTAGCTAGAAATGACTAGTAGTGTTTTGTGTATGGTGCAGTGTTTATATATTTTTGTATGCCATAAACTTCTTTTAAAATTATTTTTCAAGGACTTGCCCTGTCTCTGTTTTTAATATTTACCAATTTACCAAACAAATTCACCATTTTTTTAATGTGCTCTGCATAGATGGGAAATAGCACATACTCTAAACATCATAGATCAAATGGCTTCTCAGTACTAACAATCCAGTTTTAACAGCAATGGACATTTCTCTGAAGTACAGTGGGAGCACTAGCTGCATTTGCCATCTAAGGTGCCTCTCAGATGCACTCAGTGTCTCTGCAGAGATTTTCACAATCTTTGGCTAGGGAAACCAAAAACTCTGTAGGTTATGTGACTTCTGTAGGTCTGTACAGAAGTCTGTACAATCACAGAATCACTAGGTTGGAAAAGAAGCCCAGGATCATTGAGTCCAATCATTCCTATCAATCACAAAACTATGCCCCTCAGCACCTCATCCACCCGTCTCTTAAACACCTCCAGGGAAGGTGACTCAACCACCTCCCTGGGCAGCCTGTTCCAGTGCCCAGTGACCCTTTCTGTGAAATTTTTTTTCTGATATCCAGTCTGAACCTCCCCTGGTGCAGCTTGAGGCCATTCCCTCTTGTCCTGTCCCTTGGGAGAAGAGGCCAGCTCCCTCCTCTCTACAACCTCCTTTCAGGTAGTTGTAGAGAGCAATAAGGTCTCCTCTCAGCCTCCTCTTCTCCAGGCTAAACAACCCCAGCTCTCTCAGTCGCTCCTCGTAAGACTTGTTCTCCAGCCCCTTCACCAGCTTCATTGCTCTTCTCTGGACTCGCTCCAGAGCCTCAACATCCTTGTGGTGAGGGGCCCAAACCTAAACACAGGATTTGAGGTGAGGTCTCACCTGGTGAGTACAGAGGGAGAATAACCTCCCTGGACCTGCTGGCCACACCATTTCTGATACAAGCCAAGGTGCCCTTGGCCTTCTTGGCCACCTGGGCACACTGCTGGCTTATGTTCAGTTGGCTGTCAACCAACAACCCCAGGTCCCTCTCCTCCAGGCAGCTTTCCAGCCAGTCTTCCCCTAGTCTGTAACACTGCATAGGGTTGTTGTGCCCCAAGTGCAGGACCCGGCATTTGGCCTTGTTAAACCTCATCCCATTGGACTCAACCCAGCGGTCCAGCCTGTTCAGATCCCTTTGGAGCCTCCTTACCCTCCAGCAGATCAACACTTCCACCCAGCCTAGTGTCATCCACAAACTTGCTAAGGGTGCACTCAATGCCTTCTTCCAGGTCATTAATAAAGACATTAAACAACAACCCATCCCATCCCTTCTCCTCTGGGATAGGTGTACAACTTTACAGATGAACTCTTTAACAAGTGTCTCATTTAAATGACAAAGAATGGGATTTTCATTCTGTATACATTCCAAGTCACTCTGAAATAGAAATCTTAGAGCTGACAGCTCATTAGTCTTAAACTGTACCAGATAATGGTTCAGTGAGCTTTGAGTGGCTTGTTACTGGTTAAATATACTGAAACAACACAAAATGTTCAGCATCCTTCATCTCATCAGGGGAGGGGGAGAAGTAATTGTTGAGGGTTGTGCTTTGTTTATTAAATTTGTGTCCTGTGAACTATGAAGCTCAAATATTGTCAATTCTTTCAGGAGGAAAATGAGATCCCTGCCAGTGTTTTTGCAAAAGAGCCCATTCCCAGCATTACAGAAGGAAAAGAGGAGCCTGTGGATGAGAACAAAACACTGGAAGAAACCTTGCATACAGTGGAGTTGGGATCAGATGATGAAATGTTTCATGAGGAAGATGACATGGATGACAGTGCAGAGGAGAAAACAGAAGAATCAAGAGCAGAGAAGATCAAAAGATCCAGCCTCAAGAAGGTCGATAGCCTCAAGAAAGCATTTTCCCGCCAAAACATCGAGAAGAAGATGAACAAGATCAGCACAAAGATTGTGTCACCTGAACGGAGAGAAAAGATCAAGAAATCACTTACTGTACATCATCAGAAATCCTCCTCTTCAAAAGGCTCAACTTTCAAATCTCCCATCACATTCAACCTGAAGAAAGCCCCTGAAGGAGAAAGCCTTGCTGAAGCTGAGGACAGACCAACAGAAAATACAAGCAATAACCAAGCTGAGAATGATGATGAAATGTCATTTGCTGACATGCACTCAGATATGACACCTACCACCTCGCTGACCGAGGAGGGCAAAGCAGTAGCTGATTCTCTAGAGAAGGAAGTCAGAGTGGAAGGGAACGCCATGATGAACAACAACATTGAGCAGTCCATTGTTGAAGATGATGAAGAGTATCAGATGCCTGTAGAAGTTTCTAGCCAGAAACTATATGATGAAAGAAACAAACCAGCCAGTGGGGAAACAGAACAATCTGATGAAGAAACAACTCAAGCAGCTGTCCTGCAGATAGACCAAACAGTGTAATCAACCTGAGTCTTTCTTCGCCTTCCAGATATGCATGGTTTTCCTTGGGCGAGTAACTGGTTTCTGCTACACTGGTGGTAGCTGTGATTCAGTTTCTTCCATCCTTTTCTCTGCAGTGGTAATTTATTGCATCATGTTGGAACACAGAGTGAACAAGATTAATGACACAGGCCGCAACTTGCTCCATTTTAGACCAAGTCACTCATGTGACTACTAATAAAAGAGTATGTCCAGCAGAAGAAAGCTAGTCAGCTGCCTTACTTATAGTTAGGTCAGAGGAGAGTGTGGAGTGTAGTTAAAACCCAAACATTTCTGTTCTGTTTTCTTATCTGTCAGTATTTCACAGCACTGTGAGTAGTTTTGTATGTTAATGTAGAAATACCAATGAGAACATTTCATTTAGGTTTCTGTGCTATAATCTTGTGAATACTAACAGCCTTAGTAACTGGGCATACATATAGTTTGTTTTGCTTTAAGACACTGTAAGCCTAGAAGATCAGAGTACTTCAAGGATGAAGCTGGAAAGTTTGTTCCATCAGTTTCACTGAGGGAAAGATTTTTTGCCAGAAGCCTCTCACTATTCACTTAGAAGAAATGACTCAGTTCAGGTGGAATGGAAAGATGTTTTTCAGTCTACCAGTTAGGGAAACACATCATTGATAAGCATGAATGTATGATCAGCTACTGTATCTTTAAGGGATCAGAAACTGAAAAGAAAAAGTAATTTGATAGAAACTTGGAGATAGTCTATAGCCTAAAGAAAGTATGAAGTGCTATGAAATATAAAAAAAAGCAAAAATAAATCCCCACCTGTACTCCCAGCTTAAAGAATATATACTCAGATATCACTAATTAATTCATTCTTAGCCTTTATAGCAATATACTAGCAAATGTGCACCTGCACAACTTTCTTTCTCAGAGTATTTCTAAAATAGCATAATTTATCATTTTACAACTTCTTTCCTATATAGAGCTATATCTACACAGAAGAGTTAAATAATTACAGGGATGTAAGGACAATTTCTTCAAAAAGATGAAATACTCTTTTAGGCATGTCTAAAGGGAATGTTTTATGGATTGAACTTCATGGCTGGGATGAGTTTACATAAGGATGAGTCTGCAAAGCCGCAAGATTTGATTCTCTGCTAATAACTTTCATCAAAGCCACCTACCTGCTCTCAAAATTACAAGTCTGGAGCTTTTCAAAATTCATTGAAAACAAGAGGGTACAGGGTAGTTTGTTCACCATGAATGTTCACTCCTGTCAGTTGACAAAGGCAAGGGGGAGGGAAGGAAAGGGAAGCACAATACTCACAACTGTTAACCTTACATCCTTGTTTGTTTATGCAGTGGGTTATTTTTATTTTTATATATATATAAAAAAATTCTACTGATACTTTACATTGCACTAAAAGGTTGCTTCCTTCAACTTGTATTTAGAATCACAAATTATAGGAGAAATAAAAAAATAGAGCAAAAATAACGTTATGAAATGATTAACAGATATTACTCCATGCGGGTATCATCTGCAACCAGTAAATCACACTGGAAGTTAGTCAATAAGAGTTTAGTGTAGGTGAGTACTATTAAGAGTTAAGCTCTTAAAGTGTATGGTATCATACAGGAGATACTGTTGGTAAGGAAAACCATGGCAAAAGGTGCAGCTATATTTTTATTTTGTAATAACTACAATGGAATTCAATCCTTTTTACTTGTAACTAACTACAAATATGGCAAATAAAAGCATAACATAAAACAGTCATGTCAGTCTTTGTGAGGAGCAGTCTGAGAAGCTGGCAAAGATGAAATTCTGAGGTCAGTTAGACCTTAGAATTCATACCCCTGTGGCACCAATATTCTTTTCTTTCTCATCCTCTGCTGTTATTTAGCAACACAAACATCAGTGCTCAGACTTTGCTTTCCAGATGTCTATGAGATCTGTAGCACACCTGAATGCAGTCAGGCACTTTCCTAAATCTGCTAGCTCCATCCGCATTTTTTTATTGCACTGCAGCGTACTTCTAATACTTAAAATAGTCCTGAAAGCATATTTATATTGAAGTGTATATTCTGTTTATACACACAGATAAATTCCTGTCTTCTAGAGAGCCACATAGTCTTTGGGAGGCTTAATTTTACTGACAGACCAAAGAATGTACATTTAACCTTTATGTAACAGCTGTCAACTTCCCACAGCCACCAAGCACTAACCAGGAACTCCAGCATCATGTTTACATTTCACTTTCAGATATGCCTGGTTTGTTTGTCCTGCTAAGCTTTAATTCAAACAATACCCCTGGGCCATGCTTTATCCAGTTTTAGACATGCCGAAATGAATCCCACAAGCAGTGTTTTAAGATTATTACAGTGCTATCCAGTAAAATCATTGGAAATGCAGAAACTGAGCATCTGGGAGAATTAATTCAAGGATACATTTCACATAGGCATCAGTTTCAGGACTAGAATTAAACATTTTCTCCATCACAATCACACATTTACAAGGACGAGTAGGCCTCAAATCCTAACAAACATAAGAAAACATGCTTTGCAAGAAAAAACACTTTCATGGAACATGCGAGAGTCTGCTTTTGTGCTGTCTTATAAACCAGAGGACAAAGCAAGCTTAGGATCCTGAGATGTCCCCTAAGATGTTTCTTACCTTCTCCTTCCATTCTTGAGTCCTGACTGAAAACATCAGTCTGCAAAACTTAGCGCTGCAGGGAGGAGACAGACTGCAGCACCAGCAGTACTGTATTCTTTCAAGTATCTGAAGTATGTGCCTGCATCTTGTCAGCCTGGCAGGCATCAGGCATATGCATAGGTATTCTATGCTTGTGCTGACAGGTTTGTCTACACAATTGTTTTTAAAAAAACCTGTTTACCCTTCTTGACATGATAACGGGTTGAGCGCCTGCCTGTAAGCTCCACTTGTCCCATTATTCCTTGGAAGACCTGACCTGATAGCTGCTGCATGGATTCAGAGTTTGACCTCCACTGAAATTGGTGGGAGCTTTACACAAAGAAAGAGGGGATGATAGAGCCCTTATGGTATATTTAAACTAGCAGCACTCAGCAGCTGCCGATACTTACATTTTCAATGCCAGAAAACCAGCTGACATTGTTCCCTTTTAGGGGAAAGGGCAAAGAGCGTCCTGTTGACCCCCACGTGCTAATCCATGAGCTGGCTCCTCTGTGAAAAGGCACAGATGCTTTCTGGACCGTTTCACTGTCAAATAAGAGAGTGCAGTGAAAGCCCACATACAGGCCTGACTGAAACATGTTTGATAATTAAACAGACAGAAAAAGAGGGAAGGAAAAAAGATCAGAAGGTAAAATATATTGGTTATAACCTTTATGCTGATGCAATGGAAAGTAGTTGTTAAAGGCTGTAGTGCTAGTTACTTGATGACTGTCATACACTTAAAAAAGAGGTAAACTCAGAAGAACTAGTGAAGTAGTGGCAATTTGTTAGAGGGCAAACTAAGGGACCAGTCCAACTCTGAAAGTCAGTGAAAAGCCTTCAGCTGGCTCAAAGGACTCCCTGAGCCATACGATGCTTTTTGGGCCACATTCCTGTAACCATCAGTAAGAGTCCTGTGCATAGATGCAGGACATGAGATCTGTGTATTTCCCCAATCCAGTCTGCTTAGCTCATCATCAGAATAAAAAGTTTTACTGCCATCAGCATGGCAGATGCAACAGTGTGGCAGAAAGGAAGGCTATAGCCTGCTTTGCAGGGTACATTGTAAGCAAAATTCCAAGCTAAGTTCTGACTGCAAGGTCTTTTGGGTCAGTAACCACATATAACAGAGCAAGTGTAGCTCCAGCTCCTGAAAACAAAGTCAAGTACACTGGTAGAAAAGTTTTTCTGTAATGCACCCAAGACAAACATGCTTACTCTGTCTGTCAAGAGGAAGATGTCAGATAGTTTTCCTGCATGCAAAGAAAAAGATTCACCACTCGAACAAAGCAAACAGACAGCTGTTTGGCCCCAGTCGTGGTTACGGTTTTGCCTGGAAAACCCAGCAAGGAAAAATACACAGATTTTACACAGCAAGGAAGCAACTGCCAGAGCAGCCCAAAGGCTGCTGACTCAGCACATAAGTATCCACCACTCTCTGACGCACAACCCTCACTTTCCCAAAAAAGGGGGGAAAGGCCAATAGCCACTTTCCACCACTTTAAACTGTCCATTGCCAGGGTTTTGTTTCAGGATCAGCATTTGAACCAGCATCAATGCCAGACTGAGTCTAACTACATGCATAAAGAAATTTTAATCAGCATACTTGCAGCTGTCGCTGGTGGCTGATCTTTTCTGCCCTCCTTTTGATCAAAATGCTTTTCCCCCCCTTCCTCTCACTCAACCAACTCACTTATGGGGATCTGAAGTGCACAGTAATTCAAATAAGGAACTCTCTCTAACTGCGTGTTGAGAACTGATAATCAATGTGATTTTTTTTTTTCTTCCATGGTTATCCCTTTTAATGGAGACTGCTGCAGTAACTGAGAATAACTCTGCTTTGGGTTAAGCTAGAGCTTGTTATTTATTTTTCTTTCAGATCAGAGATTAATATTGCTGTATGACCATTGGCACTCACCTCTTTTTCCATAGCAACACTAAAGAGAACATAAACTATGAGTCATAATTTCTCTCTGGAGGACTTTTTTGTAATTATGATCATTCCACAGTTCCTAAAATATATTAGCTGATATATAGCTCTGGTATAACAGCTTTGATTTTCCTTCTTTTGAACTCACAGGCAGAAAGAGGAGACTTCCATTATTTTTTCTTTCTCAGGCACAGATAAACACTACACAAAGTACCATATGGTCATTATTCATTATCGTGTGGCTACTAAAAACTCCAGAGCAGTGTTTTCCTTATATAGGTGGAACAGGTTTCCTTGCTTTCAATAACCTTAAACGATACTGACCTTCTAAAAGAAAACTCACGTCCTTCCAAACATGGTTAGTAAATTGGGGTCTGACAGCTGGAACGGATCCAAACTAGAAATCATATTATACTAGGTGGCACCAAGGTTGCAAACTAGCATTGCTTCTCTGCCAGTCTGTAGCTTTAAACTCCATATAGTCTCCAGCAGCTAAAAAATACAGCACAAATTCAGTAATAATGACTCTCTTTACTCTTTTCGCTCTTCAGTGAAAACCTGGCCTTGGAACAACTTATACATACAGCTCCTTGGAATATCTCAACAGATGACCACACAAGATAATCGCAAGAGATTGCAAGACTTATTTTTTGGTGTGGCTGTCTCCTACATTTCCCTTAAAACACAGTCTGCTGCATGCTTGTGTGAAGCACTCAGAAAACCCATAGTGTCCATTCCAGAAACAGAATTGGGAAAAATGGTTAGCAAAACCAAGGACACTCACATTCAGTCAATGGTCATAATCCAAAATGGAGAGACAGAGCAAGCTCACATCCCTTGTTGCTCTGCAATGTGATCCCAAACAGCTAAATCAAACCTAGATTGCACCAGCACAAAGGATACATATTTTGCTTTTGCTTTGCCAACAATGAAGAAGGACACACAGGCTCAGGCTTGTGCAGGCACACAGCTAAAGACAAGAGCACCAGCTAACATAGTATTACACACTCTACAGACTTGTGTACTCCTCCTGAAAGATTTGGGAGGAGAAAAACAAACCTTCAAATTCCTAAACACGGAGAACAGAAAATCATTGTAATGCCCTATGCCATTAGCTCCAGCAAGGAGAGTCTGGCCCTGTCTTCTTTACTCCCTCCCATCAGGCTTAAGCTGTGCAGAAGAGCGGGTGATGTGCACCGTGCTGGATACTGAAAATATGCAAGACAGTGCTAGGAACAAATAGCAGTCAGGGAATGTCTACAGTGCACACCATGTACACATACCTCATTTAGATCAGGTACCAGGCACAGCCTAACTGCAAAAACACAACATTCCATTCAAGAAAATTTATCTTATTTCTCAGCTACTTAGCTCCTGATGTCCTATGCTATTCATTTAAAGTGAGCTTCAGCACCTTTTCAGTACGCTGCCAACTACAGTTATATATGCCCTTATATTACTTGTTCCTTCTGACATGCCTGTAGGCAAATGAGCCCCGTGAGGGTGACAACATGAGCTGCATTAACCAGCCGCCTGGTCCCTGAATCATTACAACTCAACACAGCATTGTGAGAGACATTGAAAAAGGCACAGTGAGAACTAGCAGTAAACAAATTATGAACACACAGAAGCTGTCTGCATTTTCAGAGTCAATTGTCACCTCCATACTATCACAGTCAGAAAAAAGAAAGCTATCTGCACTGTGACTTCTTTTAAATAGCCTTCATTTTCCTACAGGATTTACCATATTACTGTTGATGATCGATGGAGATCAAAAAAGCAAGTTATGACAGAAAACATTAAGAGGTGATACATCATGCAAGACCTGTGTAAATAGGTCCTATATAAATTTGAAAAGAAGGGGTTTTCTGTTTGCTTGTCCAGGCATTAGCTCTGTAGAAGAATGACTGCATCCTCTGCAAGCCACTGCATACCTCTTTCAAACCTGCAGCACATGGAAGTATGCCATTCTGGTTTAGGTTTAACAGCATGGAGATCTCAATTTGAAAACGAACTTGTAATGCAGTAGCTCTAAAACACTATGTATGACATATATGTAATATACATGACATCCAGTTTCAAATATAGTGAGAACCTTGAAAAGTTTGTAAAGATTTTGAAATTGCTTTAAAATCATTCACTAAAAAGGAAATAGACTGACAGGATCCTACAAATCGTAACATCAAATCCCTCAGACTGTTTTTTTAATCAGTTCTCTTTGTTACTTAATGATACAATAGCTGACAGTCAACTGGGAGTGGAGGATGGAATTAAGACAGAAGTGTGTGGGAAAATAAAATAAATAGGAAAATGTGGATAAGAATTGGAATGGTGGTATGTGCATGACAGAGGGAGCATGTTAGGGAAATTGTTGGTGGGAAGGGTGGGGAATGGGGAGGAAGGAGCTGAAAGGCTACTGAGAAAGAAATACCAACATAGTATCCAGAACAGAGGCAAAAACCTCAAAGCAAAGGATAGGACAGAACCAAGAAGCACTAACAAAACAGGAGGGAAAAAAGAAAAACAAGAGCCAACAAGGTCAAGGGTTCAAAAGGTTGGAAATGGGAGGAAAGAATCAAAAAAGGGATAACTGCTATGTAAGAGATAGATAGCAACAGCAAGGAAAAAGCAAAATATTTCGTCATCTTCCTACCTGCTATTCTACATTGCAGAGGCAGTGCCCAGGTTTTAGATCTAGAACTGACTTTTATTGTGCAATGCTGTCAATGCTTTTTCTTTTGCTTGAATTTTGTTTTGCTTGGACTTCTTTGTTTTGGGGCTGTGAATAGTCAGGAATAGACAAAACCAATACCTTAGTCACACATTTCAAACCATAACACCCTGAGCCTGTAGAAGCCTCTTCCCAGGTCTGCAGCACATATGCAGAAAATAATTCTGGGCTGGATCCTGCTCGTCAGTGTATGCTCACAACACCACATATTTCCCATGCCTAATTGTTTCCAAGAAGGCTTGAGAGGAGGGAGATTAGGGAGGGAGGGGACAGATTCTGCTAACAGCAGGACGAGGGCTCCTCTTGTCCAGACATTTAGTTAATTCCCCACTGAGTAGCGACCACCTGCAGATAAGGGGCAGGCAGGATCTGCTAGCAGTACTGAGGAATGCACCTCCAGCACCTGGATTTCACTGCCAGATCGCTGAATCCTAATGGTTTGCTGGAACAGAGCCAGTGGGATTTCTTTGCTATTGCAAACAAGTTTTGGGGAAAGCAAATCCAGCTCTCCTCCTCCACCGGGCCTCACCTCCTTGCTTTGCCAAGAAGTCTGCTATATTAAGACATGAGGCAGCCATGCTGGCTGGGCCACTTTTCCTTCATACTTTTCCTCCCACGGGAGTTGCTCCATTCTCACATATCTGTTAAGAAACAGCTTGTTCTTTCTGGCTTTCCTCAATTTCTTTTTTTAGTGGTAACTTTCTGCCACTCTGCACAGCAGAGGCCAGGTTCTGCTCTGATGATGGCACAAACTTGCCAGAGTCCCATTCTTCCCATGTATCCCTCAGATCATGAGCAGCTTTCTCCTGCTCCACTCCTAACATCTCCTAGGTTCCTGATGTTTTCTTGTACTTCTCCAGAAGCTCTCCAGTTTGCTGTATAACTCTCTCATAAAAAGAAAGGCTCTGCTCTAAATTCCTGTTAATTTCTCACAGGATGCAAGTTGATGGATACAGGATTTTTCAAATCTGCCATACTTGAATTGTTTTCTATGCAGAAGAGGGAAACAAAAGGATGAATTGATGATGAGCATTGGAGCCAATGGAAGGAAAACATGGATTTAGGACTCTCCAGAAGGGAAATCGTCCTCATCTACTTGTCTGCTGCTGTCAAACTTCAGTGCTTGAAAAGAAGGTCATCTTCTACAGAAGAGAGGAGGGAGAGATGTACTGAGAGATGAAAGTGACAGTGGAAATTCAAGACTTGTATCACGTCTTTGCCACACAACTCTACAGTGACATATCTGTGGCTCATACATGTGGACATATATATGCATGTACATATATATATGTAAGACATATGTATTTCTATATGCACACTTGTATATCCATCCTTACTATTTAGAATAAGGATTAATGTGCCATACCCCCAAAAAATATTTGGCATCCACATTCCATTAATTCTGAAGACAGCTGCACGCCTATAACTCATTCTGGAAATGAATAAAGACAAAGTTCCTCAAAGGTTTTCCACCTGGCATTTCTCATAGTGCCTATGCTATCAAAGCATTCAGCATCTATCCTGAAAAACTAAAATCCAGCAGTCAGGCCCCTGTCACGTGATGAAATCTATACCAGCAGTAGGAAACTAACAAAATCCAAATATGTTTAGAGAAAATTAGGGACAATGTGAACTTGAACTGGTGCTTCTTGAACATGTATGAGACTTACTCAAACTGCAGCTTGAGAAAGTAATTTCATATCACAGTGTTTCAATTTATGAAGATCTCACAAAATCACTTTGCAAGTATTTCACACGCATTTTTGCCCAATATTTTTCAGGCAGAGGCAATGGTCACACTGAAGCAGATGCAAGCTCATTCTGCCCGTGCTGCAAGCCAACTGGAAGACATGTTAAATGTCAGACATTGCCCCAAGCTAATATGCCACATCTCTTATTAGTTCAAACGGGGCACTGCACTAACTGCATCCATATGATACTTGGACAGCTCAAAACACAGACAGGGTGAGATCATCTCTGCCTGGACAACACTGTTAGGCAGCACAGCCAGAGAGTTTTGCCTTCGGTTGCAGGGGGTTTACTTCGTTGTTGCTCCATTAATGCCTAACCTACCTCAAGTAATGGAACAAAATAGATATAAAGACTATAATTTAGGAAAAAAAATATCTGGTACATGTTTTACTGAAGCTGGGGAACAAATTGTTTCCTCAGAACTCTTCTGATTTGTTTCTTATAGCAGAAAGCGTGGCAAAAATCCTCTGATGCCATCCTACTGGAACAAGCTGAAAAATTACTTTTGGGTCTATTAATCTCAATCATCACACTACAATAAAACACTTGGTGTCTGCTCTCATTTTACTTTGTACAAGGCCCCGAAATGAGAGAAAAGAAGGGATCAGCTAAACTCTGCAGTTGTTTTCTTCTGAATTAAATCCTCCATGGAAAGTGACATGAAATACTGCCTGTGGACTCTGCAGCAAGGCACATGCCTGTCCCTCCATGATACAGGATCCATCCACTGGGGCCTTGAGCAAAGCTCACAGTCAGAATTGCCAGCAGCAGTTCTCCTGTCATGGCTCTGCTGTCCTGAGAATCACAGGGACTTGAGGTGGAAGTAGTGGCAAGATGCTTTTCTGACATTTCTGTGGTTCATGGTATTCAAGAAGATACATATTTAAAATTATATATTATTCAGTGAGTTCTGCCATCTTTCTCCAAATATGATTTTCACTCAACAATGCTGCTTGCCAAACACTGGAAAAAAAAAGCATTAGCTGAAAAAATTATTTGTCAGGAAATAGGGCTTCCTCTTCTCCACCTAATGCATTTCAGCAAGTTCTAGCTACATTACTTCCTCCCAGCACTTAACTTGACAAAGCTTGTGGCAAGTCTGGCAAGAACTTGAAGATGTCAAATGTTCCTAATTATCAGCATGAACAGTTGTTATTGTTCTTACATCAACAGTCAAAACTTGCACTTGGTAAGAATTTTTTTTTCCCTGAATACTAGAAATTTCTTTTGCATGATAATCCTTTTTACATAGCATCATGATATTTTCAGATTTTCTTGTTCAGCTTTGAATGCTAGGTGAATACTGCCTGGTGAGGAAAAGCCTGCTACACTTAATATATATTATTGTTTCATTCTTAACTGGATTTAGTACAGAGATCTTTGTTGCTGTTCCTTTCCCAATTTGCATTGCTGTGGCTGCTTCTATGTTTCTTGCTTGTTTTCCATCCATTTTTCACTCCTGTTACCACCACGATTTGCAGCATCAGATTGTTTTTCACCAGGCTTCTACTAATCCACATAAAACTTTGCAGCCACCTAACTATACTTCTTTTTATTTATGGTAGTGGTGGTGAGGGGGGCAGTGGGGTCCTGACATCCATCAGCAGCGGCATCTTGGAATCAGCTGTTACACCATCCACTTACTTACTTTTATCCCAACCATACAGTAAAAGTCCTTATGTTGTACATCAGGTATTCAGAAGTGCCATTTTCAGAAACCATATCATAAATGGTTAAACTGAGTGAGAGGTCAGTATGGGGAACTTAATTCTACTCTTGTACATGTGGATGCAGTTTTGGAATGAATGCTCTGAAGCCAATGGAGATGTGTAAGCTCTGTCTATGCTGTGCAGTAGAAAAGAGGATCATGGACTGGGTTCCCTTGCACAGCTAGGTTAGGATGACAGCATTATCATTAGTAGGAATACAGAAGCCCTATTTAAGCTTCTTCAAAAAACAGTTTCTTTACTACCTTTAGGACTAATAGCCTGACCTGAAAGTCAATTGATGGATTCAAATCAACTTCAACACACTTTGAATTTCACTAAAACTGAGATCCCTCTTTCCTATAACTTCCCTAAATACTTCCACTATATGAACTGTCTTTTAAGAGAAGTTTCTCTTAACACAGACTGAATACGCATCTGCAAGACATTTTTTCGGATTCAAGGTAAAGTACCTACATACTGTTCTGAGGAGTATAATAACACAATATCTTAATTCTCACTCAAGCAGTTCCTGTTTCCCTTCATGGAGGACTAACTCAAATATTAGCTTTTGGATTTGATAAGGGACACATTAAACAAACACTGATGCCAGTATCATAAAAAAGCTGGCTCTCAGCCAGATAAGTAGAACACTGCCTACAACTTAAATATTACTGTATTCTGGTTTTGCTTGCAGTGGTATTTTCTTCTATAGACTGGATTTTTTTCAGCAGTGCATAAGCATATCTAATAGAGTAGCTTACAGGGAGATTTCAATCACTCCCTAGCACATGACAAACGAGATATTTCTTATGCCAGCTCAGCTGCACACAGTACTCCTCTCCCTCCTGAGAACTCTAGTAAGAACTTCGGGTCTTCAACATCATTTTGTTACTCCATTATCATGCAGTGATGAAAGAAACAACACATTAATTGTTTTCATCCCTGAAATAATGAATTACTCCTCTCTCTAAAGTAGAGAGGCAGCAAAACAAGGGACATGAATACTCATTTCCTGTCCCAGTCAGCAATTAAAACACTTGTCAAAAAATCTGACAATCGGTAAAAATCTACATAAAATTGTTAATAGCTTGACACTTTCAATATTGCAAAAACTCTCACCTAATACTTTCAACTAATCAGCCTTACTAATGCTGAATGGTTCCTTGAAATTAATGGTTCTTCCTGTGGATTACGCTGCTTCTCAGCATGAGTTAGACAAGCAAAAAATCCCAGTGCTTTACAAAGAGATTTTGAAGTAGATCTACAGTAACTCCCAAGGAGCTGCTTCTCATTAAAAAAAAAAAAATCAGCCAGCAAAATAAAATAGAAAAAGAGGGGTGAGAAAAGGTCACACTTAGCAGAAAACAATGAAAGTTTCCACATGCATTTACCAACTTCCTTACCTTACACTACAGAAATGTTTAAGCACACACTGACTAGATGTTCCGAAAGATAGCAAATTTTTCACCTCTTGAAGATGACTTTCATATCTTCTCAAACCTGTGTTTTACCTCAATATTTTCTGAAACCACAGGCACAGACTAAAAATGTGTTATTGAAATGTGCTACCTGAACGCAGTAATGCTTTCAGAGCTTGGCTTACAAGTACCTCTTCTCAGGACTCAGACTTCCACTGCACACATCCTGAACTAAAACCCTGAAAGGAGTTATATTGTTCACAATGGCCCTAAATATCAACAGCTCTGCCACTCATTTAGAAACTAATGAATTTTTCCCATAAAACTTGAGAAAAATACCAAACTTCAGCCTGTCCCTGAGGGACTGTCCCCTTTCATCCCAGTCCTGCTCATAATTGATTCCCTGCTCAAGGGGACTCTGAATCATGACTGTGGCTCTCAGATACTACCACAATAAAGAGTAAATAGTGGAAACAACAACAGGTTTCCCCCGAGAGGATTGCATCCAGGCACTTGCCTCACAGCGATAAGCAAGCATCCAAACAATCTGAGGCGCAGACAGCGTTGCTCTCAGAATAGTTCCTGTGTTCCAGAGTCTCATGAGAGGTGAAGGAGAACATTTCCCTCTCAAGGGCCACTGGCCCTGTTGCTCAGCCTTCACAGAATCACAGGATAACCAGGTTGGAAGAGACCCACCGGATCGTCGAGTCCAACCATTCCCACCAATCCTTAAACCATGACCCTATGTACCTTCGCTGCTCTCCAAACAATTCAAATGAGAAAACACCAGAATTGGGAACAGCACAGCTCACTTATGCACTATTTGCCATAGATTTAGTGTGCTCTCTAACCACCACCCAGGTTTACCAGTGTTGGTTATATCAGAACACTACCATCTACGCAGGGAGCATTGCTGAAATGGGTCATTGGTGATGAGGGTCACAGCTAAGGGAAAAGTAGCACTCTGTTTCAGAAAAATTAGCCTAAGGTAGCAAGAAAGAAAGGATGAGTACTGTCTTTTCCTCAGGCAGGAAAGCATCCATTAGAAAGCTATTTCCAAAGGTTTAGGATAGACTGTGAAAGGTGCCAGGTGAAAGACAGCCCTGAGCATCCTCACCAGATCTTGTTCCACAGGCAGGTAAATAAGCTTCCCACAGCCAAAGCAGAATGACTCTAGCTTTTGACTCCTATCTAGTAGAATCACCCAGGAAGCAAGATTTATTTCGCTTAAGGGTAAAGAAGGTGTTTTCCCACAGGAAAGCTTCACTTCCTGCTTTGGGAAAACTAAATAGGTTGATTATGTCTGCCAGAGCCTCATAAATCCATGTCAGCTGGTGCCTCAGGGAGAGACATTGCTCCTCTGGGTGATTTTCTTCCCCACTTACAGAAGATGAACAGCTGGTTACGTATATCACAGCTCTGGCAAAACACTTACCCGTAGCCTTATGCCACTGAAGGAGCGGGCTTCTGTCATTGAGACCATGGGAAAGCAGGAGGCAAAGCAGAAGCAGCTTGTTTCCTTTTGTAACAACTTTTTCAGGTCAGAAGACAAAAGGGTAGTCAGAGCAGGCTTTGGTAGTTGGCTTCCTGAATGGAGCTAGAAGCAAACCAAAGAAATCAAATTTTAAGCTTGCTTATGAACATCAATTTAATTATGACTTGCATGGCCAAAAAAATAAACTTATAGACTAAAAATCATATGAGCCTAGATAAAAGAGATTCAGCGCTGAAGATGAAGGGCTGCGGCAGAGAAGGAGAGACTGTGCCTCACAACAGATGAGGTTCCTATGCACTTACACACAGCTCCAGTGCCAGGGCTACGTCATGCAGCCAACATTTTTGTGCAGGATGAACAGCACCAACGGCTATGTTGCTGCGAACTTTAGATTACTCACAGCATGGTACACCCTGCAACCCACCCCAGTTCAGCCACAGGGGCAGCCTGTACACTGCCTGCCGGTAGGTAGCTGCAACCTGGGCAGTGCAGTAAGTCACTGACTGTGCTCTGGCATCTGGATCCCACACCATAAAATGCAGCTTCAGGCTCCAGGGTTTTGTTTCTAGGGTCAGCCTGAGATTTAGGGAACTGGAGCTCAGCCTTTGTGATACAGACATACAGGCAAAAATATTAACCATCATGAGCAAGTTTAGTAAAACCAGGTCATTGCAAAGCTGCAGGAACTACACAGCTCTGAAGTTTTCTCTGACAACACATATGGCTCCACTGATACCAAGACAGATACATCAGTTCACAGCCACTGAAAATCAAGTGCAAAATACATCAGGGTGACACTGGCATTTAATAAGTTGGTGCTTACAAGAATTTAAGGTATGCAGCTTTGCACACATTTCCAAGAATCATGAAGTTCCTTTATACTGGGGCAGAAGTATTATCACACTTGTTCTCAACAGTCTGTGTTTCATAGCTGGACATGCCAAGCAGACCAAAACCAGCAGATAAGGAATTACTTCAAAATCAAAGCACAAATTAAAGAAGCAGTAATAGCAGCTGAGAGAACCATATACCGCAGCTGCAAGACAGATCACAAAGCTGAGAAAAGCTAAGCACAGTTTAAAACTTTACATGACATTCAATCTATTACATAAATAAATAGGGCATTACAAGGCTGTGAAAACACTGATTTTCTTTCTTGTTTGTTAGCCATGGACTCTGTGACATCAGTTGTGGCTAACGTTGCCACTCATGATGCTGAAAGGCATGAACATACAGCAAAAATAAATTAGCCTCTTTCCTCAGCTTAGAGGAAAATTTTCATATATCAGTGTTTGTGAGGATGTATATATCTATTTTTCAGCACAGTGTCACAACAATATTAAAACCTGGAACTATTAATACGAGAGTGCTCTGTGATTCAAAGACATGCCTGACATATAAATCTTTCCCTCCAATATGTGCATTCCCTAGATCTAAAACAAGTACAACTACAGCAGAGTTTGCATATTCAGGAACAAATTTATGTCATGCAGTGTCAATGTAAGGAGTGCAATAAACAATGCACAGACAACACCTGCAGTGTTTTCCAATGCTTTAGAGTTACGATTTAAGTCTCATCAGGGATGCTGGCCAAACCCTTTGTATAAATGAAGCTATGCAATATGGAAATGGTCTCCAGTAGAGAGACCCCAAAAAGGTGATGCGATCATGAATTTCCCCAACTCAGACAGCACGGTTCTCTGCTCAGGCAGCCCATCCCCATACTGGAGAGCCCCTGGATAGATCTCCTGTAGCATGAAGATCAGCATTTACTCTGTGGGCAAGCAAAATAACTGCATCTATAGGAAAACTAAATCCAAGCATCTGCTCTCTAGGATCATGTGGGTAGATGAAAGCAGTAATAGCAAGGGGAACTTAATTTCCTTTAATAAATTATTGCCTGTTAAACCAATTGATTCATGTTTTCAAGTAAGGAAAATTAGCTTATCGGGCACCAAGTAGTCTGTTTTTTTTTTTTTTTCTGAATCTCCAGATGGGAACTTTGACCAGCATTTAACTAGCTCTCAATTTGATCTGAGTCCATGCAGCCGCATGCCAGTCAAATTCTGGCAAGGCTTATCACGTCTATAACAACAAGAGTATCACCTGACAACCAATGCCCTGTAATACCAACTAATACCGAAGAGCCTTATAATGTAACAGCCATTGAGATTTCTTAGCTGCTCCCCAGAAGGCAACAAAGCCTAGCTACTTTATCATAGCTTTCTAATGGCTAGAGACAAGAGTACCCTGAATATATGTGGCAGAAATTGGACTATGTAATTTCTGATTTTACTGCCAAAATGGATATGTAAGTAAAAAAATCTTAAAGACCATCTTCCATTTCTTCACCATTGTTGCCCTTCCATTTATAAGAATCTTACCATCTGAAATTCAGTTTCCAAAACGCGTCTTTCTTTTTGCTATGAGAACAGTGACTCAAAAGTGAAAAAAAATCAAGTGAATGCATCAAGTGAATTCAAAGCAGGAATAGAACCTGAGAGTAAACAAATAAAATTTATATTTGTACTTCCCTGCAAAACAGTTGTGTGATGCACTGAGGTCTGTAATGCTCCATACAACACAGCTCCTTTTTGTGTGGCTTGAAGCACTGCACTTTCAAGGACTGTATTTTTCCCCCACCCAGAATAAGCCAAATAAAATGGGTTGGGACGAAACTGCCAAATATAACAAAAGCTTGCAGGGCCATTGTTGCAGCTTCAAACATCCACCCCATTTCCTGCTCCATCTCAACCTGGCTGAAGATACCTTTATTCTGCAATGATGAAACTACTACAATGCACACACAGTATAAGAGCTAAGAAAAACTTCCAGGGTGTTATTAAGTGTCAGTAGAAAATCTTACAGCATTTAAAGTATCCAGTTATTTTTACCTGGGGTTCTAGTGATTAACAAGCTGTGAATGTCAGATCCATCTAACTCACCCTGAAAGCACAGGAGAGGGAACTGAGGAACAGGTCCTTAGCACCACTTACTGAAACAATACAAAAGTAAGAATTATTATTATTTGTAGTTCCACTATTGCACTTCAATTCAACTGAAAATCTGCCCTCTGATAGCACAAAGGTGAGTCAAGTGCCTCAGGAGATGAAAGCATTACTCTCCAGCTTAGCTTGTATTATACTTTGCAAGATGAAACTAGTAGAAATCAACATTCTTTTTATTCCTGACATAGGAAGGTGCTTTTAATTCATAGCTCTGCCTTCTCTCCCCTCACCTCCCCATGAAAGAGGTGGAAGATTATGAATATTGATTAAAATAAGAATATGGTGCAAAATGCTTAACATCATTCACTATGTACTATCAATGGAAAACATGACTGGGTGGCAAAACATTGGGCCAAAGCGGGAGACAGCGTCTGCTTCAGGAAAAAGCATGCAGTCCAGAATTACTTTTCAGTGGGAAATACTTAATCAGATGGGAATGTTATTTATACATGATGCTTCCCGTTAGTGGTGACTAATGTTCATGATATGAAATCTCTTCTTACTATAGCACTAGAATTATGCCACACTTTTAATAATTAGCACTTTTTTTCCCTTCCTCAGCCCATACTTTCAAGTTGTCTATGCAAGAACCACTGAACTATTATGATCTGGCAACCCACTTAGCATAAAGGAAGGCGGCAGCCAGCAGTTAAGTAAGAGAAGCAGGGCAGTTCTTGGGACTGGAATTTGTCACTGCATTATGATTCACCACTAATTTATGTGGAATGCTGCATAGCACAGACAAAATCCAAGGACGCATTGAAGTTCGCTCTCTGCATTTTCTTTTCTGCTTATAGGTGGGGCTCAGTTCACAGGATTTCCCCTTCCTCTACCAGTACAGATATTCAAGGTCACTTATCCAAGAGGGATTACAGGTTGGAAATGCTTGGAGAAAACCCGGGTTTCACCCCAGCTAAGGACAGATCGGTGCTGTGCCCTCAGGACAGCTCAGGCTGCCAGCATCTCAGGACAGCAATTTTTGGACCTGGAACATTTGGAGTCAGAACGTGTTCATGTACATGTTCTGCCTTCCTTCCACAGCATGTTGAGTAAATGCATCTTTTCTAAAAATAATCTTTATTGCATGTCCAGAAGCGCAAAGTGACTGTGTAGCCATTTCCCAGGCAAACAGCACACAGCTCCTGCAGCTAGAGAAGTCCAGCCTGACCCACTGAGCTCCTTCCACGCTCTGCTCCAGCATGGCCTGCAGTCTCTTCTCTTCCTCAGCATCTGCCCCTCTGGGAGCAATACAGCAGCCATGGGCGTTACCAGGCTGCCTTTCCACTGAGAGCCTCCAGCTGGCTTTTGGCTCACCAGGCATCACCCCAAGATAGGATGAGGGATGGTGGACACCCCACAGCCATGCTGTGGCCACCCTACAGCCACTCCATAGACACGCCACAGACACACTGGAGCAGACACACCATAGTCACTCCACAGCCACCCCAAGGACACCGTTTGGACACCCTGTGGCCACCCCAAAGACACTCCATAGAACCCCCAAAGACACCTTACACACACACACCACTGCCACCCCACAGACACACAGAGGCTGCCCTGCAGCCACTCCATGGACATACTGTGGACATCCCACACACATCCCTCAGCCACATCACAGAGACCCTGTGGACACCCCATGACATCCTGCAGACACCCAACAAATACCCCCAGGACACACCAGGGCCAGCATATGGACACCCTGAGGCCACCCTGCAGACACCGCACGGCTACCACACAGACACCCCATGGCCACTCCAAGGACACTTTGTGGGCACTCCATAGACACCTCACGGACACCTTACACACACTCCTCAGCCACCTCACAGACACCCCATGGCCACCGAACAAACAGATAACAGCTATCCCAGACACCTTGCAGACACCCCAAAAACACCTCATGGGCACCCCATGTACACCCCTCCACCACCCCACAAACACCCCCTGACACATCACAGGCACCCCACAGCTACCCCATGGACCCCCTGCAGACACCCCACAGCCACCCCAAGGACACCCTGTGGACAGCCCACACACACTCTGCAGCCACATTGCAGGCAACCCATGGACACCTTGCAGACACCCCAAGGACACACCATGGCCACCCCACGAACACCCTGAGGCCTCCCTACACACACCATGGCCACCGTGCAGACACCTTGCTGACACCCCACAGCCACCGTGCAGACAGACCATGACCACACCAAGGACACCTGAGAGACACGTTGCAGACACCCCGTGGCTTCCCAGCAGATGGCCACCCTACAGACACCCTGTAGCTACCACATGGCCACCCCAAGGACACTCCGTGGCCACCCCACAGCCACCCCGTGGTGCCCCATGGCCACCCCACAGACACCCCATGGCTGCCCTATGGCCCCCCATGGCCCTGCCCTGCAGCACCCCCTGGCAGGGCTCTCTCGGGGCCTCCACAGCACAGCAGCTAAAAGGGCTAAACATGGCCAGCACTCTGGCTGTGGATCTGCAGCAGCTTTCCATCCCGTAGCAGCATTCCCCTCATTAAATCTCCTTTTAATACAACCCTGCTGAGACAGCAGCTTTCAGACATGGTGCGTTTTCTGGCTGTGTTTCAAGTCCTGGTTGAAAGCAATTAAAACCGTTAGCGTGGTGCTAAGCTCCCAAGGTTCCTGGCCTTGTTTAGTAGGTCAAGGCTAGTAATACAAGAGCATGCCCAGTCAACTCGTTTGTACCTTGGGTTTGTATACTGGCAGCCTGGTCAGAGAGTGATAGAGAGTTACACCTAAGGAACCAAAAGAAAAGAACTCACCTACGTGCTGACTAATGTGAGAATGTATTCTTCTGTCTTAACCTTGATCAGCCAGATGCCGTAAGACTCGAAGGAAAAGGAACATGGAAAGAAAAATCCCCTATACCTGTCCCTCCTGCCTTGGCCTGTCCACTAAGATCGTCCCTACCTTAATGGCATCAGATAGCAGGAGAGGACAAAATTTGCACGATCATCCATGATTGTAGCCTCCAACAAGGCTTTTTGACACTGTCTTGCAGATAGGATCATAAAAAAAGAAGGAAACATGACCTAGAGTGGAGAAGATACTCTGTCCTCAGAGAGCAGTATCAGTGGCTCACTGTCAAATTGAAAGGATATTTTCTATGATGATCTGTCTTGGGTGACTTGAGCACTTTCATAAATAATTTGGATGATGGAAAAGAACATGCTTACTAATTCTGCAGATGACAAAATCTTTAAGGGAGTTTGAAGACAGAGTTAGAATGAACATGATCTTAACAAATCAGAAGAACAAACAGCCTTAAAAATGTAAGTCTTAAAATCGCAACCCAGTTTGTAACTCACTAAGGAAAAATGCAGTAGCCTACATTTAGTCAGGATAAACACCTGTACAAAACACGGAAGGGCAAGGCGGTGGCACAGGAATGCTTCTGGGATGTTTGTAAGGACTAATAAAATGCATGTGAATCAAAACCATGCTGCTGCAAGAAGACTTACATCATAAAATGAAGTATCTATAGGAAATCCTCATGGAATAACAATAAAGGCAAACCCAGCAGTCCTTAGGCTTTGGCTGAAATACTGCATTTAGAAAGCTATGGGTAGACTGGAGAGAGCCAAGAGTGTCAAAGAAACAAAATAGGATGTGATCCATTGGTCATAATTCTTTTACCTTCCTGCACAAAGAAGAGAAGCTTGAAGGAAAACATAACTAGCTGTCAGATACAAGGAGGATTTCTAAAACTAGGAAGGAATCATCTCGGTGTTATCTCCCTAAAGGAAGGGAGGGGAAGTAAGGAACTAAGATGTCAGCAAAGAAAGTCACAGACTGAGCATCAGAGAAATTGAGGCTACTTTTTAACAGTAGCCACCACAAAGCACTAGCAAGATTGCTCAGGGAGGTTGAGGGGTCTCTGCCACCAAACACTGGTAGGAGCAGGTTGGACAAAACCCTGCCAGGAATGACATGCCTGGAAAAGGTGGGGGGACTAAACTCTCTGAAGACCCATTACAGCAGCAAGCCTCCAGGTTTGTTCACTGGAGAGGGTAGGAGTCAGCATCATGCCATGTCTGCTCATCCCTGTGTCATCATCAAGCACTCACTCAGCATTTTGCTACCCCCAGCTTGCAGGAGCAAAAACAGCCAGTGAATTTTAGGAGGTTGACCAGTCCTCAGAGCAACGCTGCTTAAAAATACCTCCCCTTCCTCCCAGGGCTACAAACAATCTCCGCATTAGAAATGTAAAAGCAGAGTTAAGTCTCTGTCTGGCCACATAAAGTCCGAAATTATATACTCTGACTTGAAGGGTTTATGTGAATCCAGTCAAAACTTTCTGAAGAGGATAGCTCACATCAGGCCATTAAGTCCCTACACAGAAGCTTAAATTAGTGGTCCCATTTTCAAACACACACTGAGCACTCAGCAGCTCCTGTAGAGTCTAAGAGGAGCCAGTGATTGCTTGTCATATCTGAGAACTCATGCTACTTTTGCTCTGAAACGTGAACCTGAAAGCAATTTTCTATGCAATTTTTCACAGTCCTAATCCTGGTGTTTTGTGAACACTTTCCCTACTTCTTTTTTTTTCCTAGGCCATTATTTTCTTTATAATGTGAAAATAAATATTTCACATTAAAGCAACTCCAAAGCTCCAACTTTGGAAATCTTCAGTGGGTGCAGAACATGAGCCTGAGAACTACAGCACGCTGAAGATTTTACCATATCAAACACAGTTTGCACTCCCACATCCCCTCCTGCATTCATAATTATGTTCTGATTCACTTTATAATCATATTCAGGTCCCAGTCCTGCTTTGGAAATTTCATGGCTGCAGGCAGGGATGTATCTTTAAATGCACAGCACCCATCTTCAGTTAAGCCATATGCAATCATTACTGCCACAGTCAAGAAACTGGTTCTTCACCATTTGAATACACCAGTTACCATATCTGGACTTTTGGCTGCAAAAGCCATATGCTGCAGAATCCTCAACACCCTCCTTATTAAATAGGTGCAAAAAAAAATATATTCCAGCAATAAATGGAGATATTTTGTTACTGGCACTCTCTAAGAAGTTATAATGCTGGAGTTTTTTGGAGCTTAGCAATAGAACAAGTACACTGTGTCTGTAGGAGGGACAAGAAGTTGTGGTTACCTACAATTGTAGTAGAGCAGGAAAAATGAAATTTATCTCCAAATTCTCAGTATTTTATGCAAAAAATGCATCAGACATGAGATTTTGGGTAAGCTTTGAACAGAAATTCCCAACTTTTCCCAGAATTCATCCTCAACAAACTGTAATGCTTCAGGAATTTTGCCAGAAGGATGCACAGCCAATAGCAGATGCTTGCAATGGTAATTAAAGCTCAGAAATAGGAGAAAAGTATCTACTCAAAATCTAATCCTGATACTATGAAGCATATGACACGTAGTGGGATTATTCTCACCTAACATCAGCTATGTACAAGGCCAACTTCTACATGGGTAACAGTCACCCTTGGCTAGCGCCATAGCCAGAGAAACAAGCACGTGGTACCAAGTGAAATCAGCTTAACCAGGGTAGCAGGGTTTGTGCAGCGGGGCAAGGAAGAGCTCCTACTTGCTTTAATAAACTGCTTTTCCATGCACTATCAGTTCGCTTTCTTTTGTCTATTGCATTTATCTTAAATGGTTGCTTTTATTTTTTTGAAGTATTGTAATTCATACACCTCAATGCTTGCTCTCCTTTATCCTTCCATTTTCCCCTTCCACAAACCTTGCAGTTAAGAAATTTATCAGGAACTACAGACATACTAGAGCATCAGAACCCTTACCTGATCTAAACTGCTTAGATTATAGCTATCTTACATGAAGTACCAGTTAATTACTAATCCATTTACAGTATTGTAAAGACATATTTCTTAAGAAAGCTTTATTTTATGTGCATTAAATTCCTAGAAATTAAAATGTCTCAGTGATATCCTTGAACCATGCTGAAACTGGAATCCTAGCCAACGAGTACCTGCTGAGCCCAGCTGGGGCAAGGGCAAAGACCATCAAGTGGTCTTTGATAATTATTCGATATTTTTCGTATCTTCACAATAAAAATCCCATCTGCCAATGAAAAAAAACCCATCCACTTCCAATGAATAAGTCACCCTGACATACAGCAGCTATAAATTTAGAAGCCATTTCCCACTCTCACATGTGACACCTACAGTGTCTCAGGAGAAAGTCACTCTAACATCACCCTGCAGTCCCAGCTGCTTAATCAGAGTGACTAGGAGGTGATGTCCCCACGCCTGCATGAGACAGATGGGGAAAGCCACAAGCCACCATTATGGGGACCGTGCAAGACGGTGTGTTTCCATGCATCTGCTCAAGCCATCCTGCACACTGTCAACACATCTTGCCTCTGCAGCATCTGAGAAGACAACACCCTGCAGAGCCAGTGAGCGATTCCCCAGTCTTATCCATCTGACTATATTTTATTACCTTCTGAAAACAAATGGGCAACTGGAAACAAACCAACAATTGAATCAAGATCAACAACAGGCATCTAAAGTAGCCACAGATCTGAAGAGCTGAGATGCAACAATTCTGGCAGGAGTTTAAAAATATTAACATTATTTTTGGGTAGAATTACATATATTTCAATAAATCAATTTCAATGCTTCACCTTTTACCAAGGAAGCTTTTGTTATTTTGAATTCTTTTTTCTGAAACTAAATTATTTGGATTCAGAGAAAGAACAATCAGCAGAGGGTTTCTCTTCATAAGAATTCAGTTGTATTTCAAGGTGAGGAAATAAAAGTTAAACCAATTATATCTATTATCTCCTCCAGTTAGTGATGTTAAAAGCAATATAGGCAATATGGATCACAAGTTTACACCTCTTCATTAAATGAGAAGACATTTGTGTTTACCCTTAAAAGCAAGTACTAAATACTGAGTGCAACCATCAAGGAGTTGTTTTGAGCAGAAGAGTTGGGGTTATGGGCAGCTCCAGCCCTGGAGGGCACTGATGTCAGCGATCAGTCTAGGGCAGCCACCGCCAGGACCTCTTGAATGTCCGCTGTCAGCCACAGGAGAGCAAAGCAAACCTAGCCAAACTAAAGAAACCAAAGCAAAGCAGCCAAAGTAAGGAAGGATCCCATGTGGTAAAAGGCAGAAGGTGTCAGGACCAAAAAAGGAAAGGGTCCAGAGGAGCGCTCTGAAGATGATCAGAGGAACGGAGCACCTCATCTTTGAGGACAGGCTGAGAGAATTGGAGTTGTTCAGCCTGGAGAAAAGAAGGCTCTGGGGAAACTTTAGATAAATTTCCAGTACTGAAAGGGGCTCCAGGAAAGCTGGGAAGGGACTTTTTACAAAGGCATATAGCGAAAGGACAAGGAGGAACGGCTTTGAATTGGAAGGGCAAAGATTTAGATTAGATATTAGGAAGAAAATCTTCATGATGAGGGTGGTGAGGCGCTGGCACAGGTTTGCCCAGGGAGGCTGCCCTATCCCTGGAAGTGTTCAAGGCATGTTGAATGGAACTGTGAGCAGCCTGGTCTGGTAGCAGGTGTCCCTGCCCATGGCAGGAGGGTGGAGGGTGGGGGAGAGGGGGTTGGGAACTGGATGAACTTTTAAGTTCCCTTCCCACCCATATCATTCTATGATTCTATGAAATATAGAATATTTCTAGATATCCTCCAGTTCAAAGATTTTCATCAGCAGCAGGAGCCACCCTAGGAAGGAGGCAGACTTCATGGTGGGGAGCAGCCTGGTGGGGCTGCTAGTCACCAGGCACCAGCAAAGGGTCTCCCAGGGCCAGACCTGCTTTGCACAAGCCAAGTCCCAACTGGCAGTCCCCTGTGCACCAGAAAATTAGGCCCCAAATCCTCAATAGCAGTTGAGCGGTTTGCCAATCAGAGCACCTTGTGCTGATTTCAGAGTAAACTTATTTGGCCATTGCAGACACTGCAGCTATTCATAATTCCCCCTCAATCACAAACAATTTTGTGATTTGAAAGAATACTCGTTTTTCATAAATGCTGGCATCTCCCCAGCAATCAGTGAACTCCCTGGCAGCCGTCCAGGCACATCCGCTAGTAGCAGCAGTAATTCCTTCTCATTATAATGTTTACACGTGCATAAATCTGAAGCAGGTGAATTCGTAATATGCAGTAGAGTGACAAATATATAACATGCAGCAAGAAGGTGACTCTGGAGATTCTTCATCAGTGGATGATGGCAGCATGATCCAAATACACAGTTCTGCAGGTTTTCGAGTTCTCAAAATCATTGCCAAGTTTCTGCTAAACCTTAGCCTTTTACTTTGTCCACAGATTTGCTTTAGTTTTCATTAAACAGATGATAAAGTTAACCTGTATCTGACTTTTTGCAACTCAAGTCAAATGTTTTTTAAACTAAAACCTCTAGAAAATTTTTTAAGAGATAATCCTGTTTTTTCTTTAGGAAGGTAAGGCACATCTTTCCCAGCTTTGCTGCAGGACCTGTGGGAAATAAAGGGTGCTTATTTTATGCATTTTTCATCCTAGCTCAGAGCTGCTATATATAGTACTGATTTGTTTTCTTCCTTACTTGGACACATTGTCTTTTCTCACTATCAAAAAATCAAGTCTGAGGGGGATCCACTAGAGCACGAAGCATGCTCAATATTTTAATACGTGTGTTCACATCATCCAAAGGGAAAATTCTTTTCACACATATGGGTGAGAGCCATGACCAAAAAAAGACAAGCGGCTGCCTCCACCTTCACTGGCAGTGAGGGATCTTTAATCAAGGTGCACACGTCAACAGCCATGTTCAAAACAGCTCAGATAAAAATCCACATCTTCCAGTCTAAGAAAATACATTTCAAATGTAAAAGTTATACAAAACAAAAAGACTTTTCAAAATTATCTTTTCTCTCCGAGAAATCCAGGGTAGAGGCAAATGCAGGGGAAAACATTCTTTCAGGTGCCACCTTAAAAATAAAAGCCAGCTGTGAATAGTTGCCAACAGCACACCAAAATGATAACCCTTGTTTCCTGCAAAGAAATCACGACCTCTAAAGCCAACAGGCTTCAAAATGGGGGGTTATTTATCTATGTCTGCTCATTTTCAAGCCAGTTGTGTCACACAGTTTAGCACCCTCATGCTTCCAGGCCAATTTTATTTAACAAAAGCAGTCTGATTACAAGGCTGGGAGCTTGAACCCTAAGGAGAATGCCGACTACCATGAGGCTCCCTAGTAAAAGAACTGAACTATGAAGCGTAGAGGTCTTTAAACATAGAGGCTGTGTTTCATATCTGTGCCATTTACCTGTTTGTCCAGGAAGCTTGTGCCTGGTTTCTTCCCTCAGGTAGCAGGCAGTTGAGCTTTCCATCTGAGAACTGAATTTGCAGTTTCCAGGTGTATTTCAAAAGGAATTTGAAAGGTTCTCCACTTGTCTACAGGTATTTCAACCCCATCACTCAGTCAGGAACTGAACAGCTGCAACATTAAAGGGAAAGCCCTCACATCAGAAGCAGAGAGAGGAAGATGTTACAAGCAGACTGGACCAAAAGGCAGCATATGATTAAGTTATGAGAATGCAATTAGGGGTGTAAGAGCAATGGAATGCCCTAGCATATACCTTCTCTTGAGGCCTCCACCTTGGGAAGGCAAGAGGCTCTGTTGTAAACACATGCAGGATCTATATCAGCTCTTCTTTACCACAGATCCTTGCTAACTTCCAGGGCTTCTACAGGAAGACAGGAAACTGGTGCCACTGTGCTTGTGTCAAATTACATCTGAAGAACAATTAAGTAATAGGGAAGATTGACTTTTACAGCACTTGGTGAAAGGTATTGAGCCTGTGGTAGCCTATCCTGATGCGTTCCGGTCTACAGTTAAATTGCCCCAGTTACATCTTCCCAGATGAGGATTTTCAGCTTGCAGTGGGGCTGCAGATAGGCAGGAGAAATGGATGCACAAAAGCATTTAAGGCAAGAATGGAAAGAAGAGGTAAGGCAGCAACTGATGAAGCAGGGAAATGCTGCTGTACTGTGGGATGCAAGAATGTGCACGTGGGCAGAACAAAAGAACATTATTTCAAAAAGAAGGGAAGGACAGGAGCAGCAGCACCAGAGAGAACGGGAGTCAGCAGGGGAAGGAGCTTGGGGCAGGCAGGAGCAGGAGGACACTGCCATTGAAAAGTTTAATTGACAAAGAGTGATGCTGGGTGTTAGCAAATACAGGAAAAGATGGGGAAGTCAAAAAGACTTTCTATATGAGACTGTTCTGAGGAAGGTCAGGGTTTGTTTTGTGAATTTTGCGAGGGGGTAGGTATAAGAAATACTTTTTAAAATCCTTGAGCTGCTTCGAGGTCTTTTGAGTTAACTCTGGTTGAGTTAGCTCATTATTTGCATGCAATTAGTTTTTGCTGCTAGGCGGTCATATTTGCCATTTTGAGTCTAATTAATCATTAAGGCACCTGGAATCTTTGTACTGACATTTGAGAAATTTCATATATAAAGGCACGTTTGCTTTGGTTTGTGTCTTTGTTGAAAACAGGCTTGCTAGCCACGGACAGAGTTGACACTGCCCTAACACTGCATGCTTATAACATTCAAACCTTGACTATCAGGAATAATAAGCATTTCAAAAGAATTAAAAAAATAAGCATTTCAAGTGTGTACTTCTAAGTCAAGCTCCATATTCAGAATATCTTTCACTGCAACAACTGAGCTATTTGGTGCAGAAATAGATTTTTCAAAGTCAAATACATACAAAGGGTGTAAGGGAGGGAGTAAAAATACTTCC
This sequence comes from Clamator glandarius, assembly GCA_033459285.1. Classification (NCBI taxonomy): domain Eukaryota; kingdom Metazoa; phylum Chordata; class Aves; order Cuculiformes; family Cuculidae; genus Clamator; species Clamator glandarius. Next base: position 2,025,127 of record JAUNZM010000032.1, read on the forward strand.
CTCTCTGTATGTGCTTAACCAAGGACCAAAGTTAGGTGCCTACTCAACCAGTTGTAGCCAGTGAGACTCAGCATCATCAGGTCAAGTACACTAACACTTAAGACAGCAAACAAGCCCTGGGGAATACCACAGCTCCAGGGATGATGGCAGGGTAGAAAACCTGGGGCTACAGGTTCAGTTCTGCAAATTTTTACAGGGAGCAAAATGTATTATCTGCTAAAACCACGTGTTCCCAAGGGGCCAGGATGCAGAGGGCACAAAAAGGAGGAGGAGGAGAAGGAGGAGGTGCCTTGAACTCAGCTGAACTCAGCCCAGCAGAGACCTTGAGGAGAGACCTTGAGTGGAGACCTCGAGGAGAGACCTCACAATGCCCTTCCTAAACTTTTGGCAATTCATGAAGTGTTTTGAATAAATATGCATTGGTCATCTGGGCAGCCAACAGAATGGGTAACATTGATAACAGAAAGGTCTGTGAATATCAACTCACAAAAAAAATCAAACCCTTCCTGAGTGAATCAGATGGAGGAAACAAGGCACATTTCTCCCTAACACTGATTTACTAGAGCTACACTTCGCATTTTTTGCCTTAGCCATTAAAGTTGGTTTTGATTGACAGGAGCTCACTTTTAATTAGCCAGATCACCAAGGCACAACATCAGCATTTCTGAAAGCATCTGAAAAAGCAGCCTACTTCTGCAAGAAAAGCTTATTTCCATTTGAAGATTAAAGGTTCCAGACAGCAGCAATATGTTTCTATCTGCCATTTCAAAAGGAAGACTTGAAAACATGAGAAATTAAAAGATACAGGGAGATAACTCACAACTAATCCTGCTTCTCACAGGTCTTTCTTCCTTAATCCTATCCAGCAACAGCCTTTAACAACACTACAACTGCATTAACCGAGGATTATTAGCAAAAGATGTTAATGAAGCATTTTCCCCCATCCATCTCAAATGAGCTCCACATTTCACTGGAGGCTGCCATCATCCCCAACTTCATCAGTGGGAGAATTGTGAGCCATTAGGTGAGGTGACCCATCCTGCTTGGCAGAGAGCAGCATGTGTCAGGCCAGAGCAGGACCTGCCCACTCAGCACAGGAGCTGGGGATGACGGCAAGGTCTGCTCCTCCGCTGCAGTGACCAGCGATCACCGCAGCTTTTTCCTGCAGCTTGACTTAAACATCAGCAGGAGAAAGCCATCACCCAGTTCAAACTGCAGTGCGAGGAGGGGCAGCGAGGAAGGGAGAGAGAATGAATGCAGACATATGAGAGCATGATCTGCCTTAACTTTGCTCTTCCATCCTATCTGGCAAAGGCCTTGATTAATCCACAAATGTAGCAAAGTGACAACATAGCAGAAAAGCTGTCTGAACCCTGTTATCTCCGCTACTCCCATCTCCAGGAGCATTCTTGCTGTTTGAGACATTTTTAACCAAGCAACATTTCCTTGAAGCATACTGCTTTTCCACAAAACCTTTTAGCTTGGACATACATTGCATTCAATTAAAGCTGCTTGGGAAGGTGTGCCGGGAGGCTGGACAGCGTGCTCGCAGACACATGCACACACTAGGGGTTTGCAGGTCAGTGCCACAGTGACCTGAGGTGGGGACCTGAATACCCAATAATGGCACCTAATACCTCTACACATCAGGACAAGCAGAAGCAAAATGTGCACTGCATTGAGAACACACATGCTATTTTTACACCCAAATCAGATGTTTTAATTTTGATGAAAATGGTCCAAAATAATTTTTTCTAAGTTTCAATGTGAAACAGACACAGTTAAAAACCTTGAAAGCTGCCGCAAAGAGAAATCATCACTCCCTGGACAGCTGTGAGTAGGATGACTGCCAGCTACAGGGCATGGAAACAAACGCTTTTAGAAAATATTCCTGCAGACAGACTGCACCGCATAGCGTTTCTCTTTCCTTGACTTTATAGTCTCCTTACACTAAACACTGAAGGGCCTGAGCATGCTATTCAGTGGACCTGCAAGTAGCTATCCATAGGTATCTATTTTGAAGAAAAAACTAAATCAGATAGTTCCATATGATAAATTTAGACTCCAAACCTCCACATTTAACCACTGTAAACATTAGAACAGAGCTCTTCTGGCAGGGGAAGTCTTGTGCTCCTGCAAACCACTAACTCTGCCTTTCTGATTTATACCAGATTTCCCAGACATGAAACACAACCATTTACAAACCTTGCAGGACACATTTACAGTCTGATCAGTAAACTATGCAATTGTACAACCAGTATGCAAGGACTTGTTAGACACCCAGCTTTTATTTAGACCCTGTTATATTTTTTCCACAGTCATAGCTGCTTTAGCTGACACCAGGGCCTTTGTCACTTCTGCTCAACATCAGCAAGGTTTTCACTTTCCATCACAATCACTTAATGCTATACAGAACATGGAGATGTAACAGTCCAACTGCTTTGTTATCCTCCCTGCTCCAGCTTTTTTTCTCCAGGAACTCATTTTCTATTTGCAAGGATCAGCCCCCTCGGCTGCAGTAGCCAGGTTGTGCACGAGGCGTGGGGGAGCCCCTTGAGCAGAACAGGGGCTCCCACCGACCTGGTCAATACCCTTGGGAGTTGACTGTTATCTAGCCTGTTCCTCTGCGGCAAGACCTGTCTAAACAGGCACGACCCTGGAAGTAACACACACAACATGACACTGCCTCTGCTGTTTTGGCATTGCCCAAGCTATTGAGAGTGGTTATATTTAAGATTCAGCTTTTACTTCTCCAGTCCGACTATCAGCCTAACACGCAAACTGCAATCCTTGAAAAAAGGCTCCAGCTCTCCAGAAACTGTAGCAAACTTGCACCACCTATCGACGCGACAGAGCCAGTGGTTTAGGGCCAGAAATGGGATACAGCAATTCAGCAGTGCTCCTCAGTGTGGAAACTCATCCTTGTACTTCCAGCATCTTACATTATAATATGCCTCAAGAAGCAGTGTTTGATTTTATCAGCTGTTTGGCAGGCACCAGAGTGCACCTCACCTGACTGTATCTTCTCCCCTCCTACACATCCACCCATCCCAGCAGGATGGGTGAGGCTGGCTGGAGGCCCCGGGGTGGCTGAGGTGTGCTGCTGCCCCTTACTGAGTGATTGCTTTGCAGGGGAGATCCTGTGCCTCCTCACTTCTGGCTCGGGCTTTTCTGGATTCCTTGTCACAAAGAGCCCTCCCTGAACACAGAGGACTTTCTCTGCTTGAAAATAATCTTTCTTTCTCGTTCCTACGTGTTTCAAGTACTCAAAGACAATGTCTACTCCATTTTAATTTATTCTTTCCATACAGCTTATTCCTATCCCAAAGGAATGCCCATCACTTGCATAGGTCACAGACTTCCCAGGCACTTCCGCACCATTAAGCCTTTTCTGTACACTTCACAGCGGGCACTGAGACATAAGTATCATCAGAAATACTGTGTTATATAAGACTTTCTTGCAGCATCATCTGTCCTCTGTGTACAGCAGAGCGCTATGGATACTTGGAGAAGCTGTCCCAGGTGGTGACACCTGTGGTGACTTCTTTGAATACCAGTTACAGCTATGAATGCTGAACATGATGGAGAATCAGCACGATGCCTACCAAAGAATGCTATTTCTTCCTCACCTTTGACCACCACTTGCTGCCCTCAGGCCATGGTCTCTGCAGAGGAGGCATCTCGATGACCCTGAGGACACAATGTCCTCTTGAAGTGCAGAGCTGTCACAACCAAGATGGATATCAGCCCTGCCCCTCACAAGGGTGCTGGGAAGATTTTCTTTTGCTTTTCCCCAGAGCAGGAAAGTTGTCCAATGCTCTTAGACAAGAGCTCAAAAGGAATACAGGGTTTCTGGCTAGGCTCTTCCCAGATGATTTAGTCGCTATTTAGCATGGTCCATGTTTTGACCACAGAAATAGTGTATTAATTCCACTGTAATATGCTGAGCTTCCTGCTGTGGGTATTGTGGATTTGTTTCATATTACAACAATTTTAACTTGCAGGCTTCATGATTACCAGCACACATTACACTCCTACTCCTACAAAGCTGTGTACTCACTGGGGAAAGCTGATTGTTATTCCCACTTTCCCCATTCTGCCTGGCCAATGCTCCACTTTCTATCTGCTTTGAATTTTTCCCAAGATTCAAATCAAGGCAATGGTGTCAGCATTTTCAGACAAAGTCCAGGTGTTTGTGATCCTCCAGGACTCATTTAATTTTCTTCAGAAAGGGACATGGAAAAATGCTGCCATATGAACACTCAGGATTTGTAGACCATCTCACCATTCTTCATAAGGCACCTGTTTGTCAGACACACATTAGGTCACAACCCTATCAAGTTTTAAGTCAGATCAGTTCCACTGAATATACAGAAATGGAGCCAATATCCACCAGGCAAGAATTTGCCAAAACAACTATAAAACACACAGTGCAGAGTGGAAAGACAATCTGCTGGTTTCCCCTGCCAGTGGTGACCATCACTGTCCACCTTCTGCAGTAACAGGGCTTTCCTTCAGCCCTCACCAGGACTCATCCTTCTCTCCCACCCCCACAGCATGAGTCTGCTTTGATCTCCTTCCCTGCAACCCCTTCGGCTCCCAAGTCTTTTCTAACCACATTAACAATACACTGAAACACACATAGCTGATGGAAGCAAAATACATACGTGGGCACTGCTGCCATCACCTCAGCCCATGGGCTTGCAGCAGGAAGGACCCAGGTCAAAACCTCCGACTCAGAAGGAGAAAGCTCTGGCCACAGGTACCACATCTGGAGCCACCCCAGAAGTGATGGGGAAGGTGAGTGCCACAAGATATGCACAGCAAACCTCAGGGTGGGTTCAGGTGGGGCAACGTGGTGGTTCAGAAGTGGAACACGATGGTGCTGTTTCAGAAATGCTTCAGTGGCTTCATCTGAGTTGCCTCAAGGTCAGAAATTCTACTTTCCTGGGTACTTTGATGCTTAGCAATTAGGCGGAGCTTCCTTCCCTCCTTGAAAAAACACACAAATCCTTCTAGAGCACTCAGCAGCTGGGGAAAAAAACATTGATTCAGTAAAATCTGAAAGCTTGGAACTTCAAAGTTTAGCTTCAAATGATATTAATGTGTAATACTGCTTCAAACCTGTATCCATTAGAAGGCAGTTTGCTTGAGAAAGTCCAAGGTGCAATTCCATTCTACTCAGTGCAACGTCCAGCTGCTGCTAAGGCCTTTTAAGATAACAAAGGCTATTTCAGTGTTTATGTTACATTGATGCATCAAATGCAATGACAACACAAAGGATTACAAATTTGGAAACTTTCTGTCATTTTTCAAAGAGAGGTGGGATAAGTTCACTTTCACAACAGAGCGTGTTCAAATACATGAATAAATAAAAATCTATTTCAGCCTTACTGGCCTGATCTACTATGACAGGAATCCATCACAGCTTTGAGGGAGCCCAAGCAGCTTACTTGTACGTTATATGCTTACAACCAGACTATATTATTCAGAACTTGGAAGATAAATTGGTAGCATCCAGAGGCCAATGTATTTCTTTTTTGCAAAGGATTCACCTTCATACCAGCTTTGATGCTCAGTTTAACACAATGCAGAGCTGCTAAATGACAGCTATCTCGAAGCACAGATAAGAATCCCATGCCAAGAAAATATAGCAGTTATTTCTTCAACAGTTTTTAACAAACACATCTTAGCTTTTCAGCTTATCTATTAATATTACCAAGTCGATTACTCAATGTAAGCTCTACAGCTTGAAAGGTCTCTCAGATTTGAGATATTTTAACCCATTTTCTTCAAACTCTTTTGTTGATATTTGGAAAATATCTTTCTTCATATATTATATATCAGCTTAATTGCAGAACGACCTACTGTAGCCTAGAAAACAGTACTATTGCTGTTGACTATTTCTTGAGTGTTCCTTGCCCAGGACACTCCCTTGACTGTGACAAAGGAAGTACCAGAGAACTGCAGTGATCCAGAAAGTGCTCACCAACTCACATGAGGGCCACATTCTCATCTTTATTACAATATTATTTCTTTCAAAAAATTATGTATGAGGCAAGTCTTTTGATATTCAATAACCTGTTTACGGGAAATGACTTTACACAAAACATCAAATGACTTGACAGCAAATTGAATTTAAAATATGATTTCTTAAAATGCTCATGAAATTCATATTGCCTTAAATATAAATTAGCAACAGTGCCAGAAGGGATGAATGTATTTCACTGCTTGACTGCAGACAATTTAAATGTACAGTTTTACCCTCGTTCTCTGTATTCACTGTACTTTTCTATGAAGGGGTGATGGAGCCTTCTTAGCTGCTTTGCTGCCCAGTTCACACACATTTCCTGGGAATGTCAGGAGGCGAAGGACAGACACTGCAGTACCAGTGCCAGACCAAATTTGACTATCCTGGATCTGCAGGATCCCCAAAGAAAACCAACAACTGCACCAGATGAGGGGTATCATTTTGCTTTCCTAGCCAGCTTGTCACCTTGGTACCAAGCACATTAACTGCACTACTGAACATGCATGCATCCATATTAAAAGAGAAAATACATACTTGCATCCTCTGATTGAGGTTCACACTACAGTATTTTCCCTTACTGAAAGCCATATTCTGCATCCTGGTCAAATTCCAAATCTAATAGTTACATTCTTCCTACATACGTTCTTCCCATACCTTTAAATAGAGTCAATATTCTTTATTTTCTGCCAATAAGTCTTCTGTACTTTTAAAGATTTGCCGCCTGGTACCCTGAAGTGAAGCTGAAGCGATACATGCAAATTAATATGAAAAGTCTCTGTGCTCCTAAGAGGAAATAAACTTAACTTCAGGATCTTTCCATTATTAATATATTCATACAGGAAATAATAATGATGCACATTTAATAGTTCATACTACTCTGACAGTCACCATAATAATCACAATCCCATAGATGCACAGACTTGCATAAAATTATATCCAAAATCTCACTTAAAATTTGAATTCAACCTCTTACATAAGCAATAACTTTACTTTTGCTTCCTCACTTCCCATGTACACAACTAAATGCCTCTGGACTTCTTATCTTTGCTGTGGAGGCAAAATACAAGGCAGCCAACATGACCGACCAAGATGCAGCCTACTGATCTCCACAGCTAGAACACACATACTTGAGAAAGAGTCCTCAAAATCCTAATACCTACACCACCATGTGCTACCTCCTGTTTCATCCAAACTACAAAATATTTAAAGCAATGGTAAAGTGCCACAGATATGCAAAGTTTAAGAGTGCTTCAACAAAGAGCAACAACTAAAATAAACCTCTCATAAAATCAGCTCTGTGTATTTTTCCATCCTCTATCAAATTACAGCATCCTCAAATTATGTGAGGAGAAGCCCCATCTAAAATGTGAGTTGTTGTATTTCATGAGCTGTCAGAGATGACTCAGGGTTACAAGTACTGAAATAAAATGAACATCCTGTTTCAGTTTCTTTAACTAAATTCTCTCCCTCAAACAGCATCAACAAGTGACTCGGTACAATGTCATAACAAACAGTACTTTTGCTACAGCAATGTACTTGGCAAACCACAACTCTAATAAATAAATCGGTCACTTTTTACTGTAGCTGCTAATCACAATATCTTTGTTTTATCTTGGAGGGGGGAGTAAAAGGAAATAAAGTATAATAACCAGATGGCAAGCAAACAATATTATTTCCATAATAAGTGGGAAATCTATTTGTCTGCATTTGGATGAACCAATAAAGAATGTTTTGGACTATATTTGGTTTCAAGTTGTCACATCAATGCTGTAGTGAGAATGCATTGCTCTTTGATCTCACTGAGACCAGCAAAGACACCCTTTTCTCTTTCAGATGTGGTTAAAATATCCTAAGCCACTTGGGTAATGGAGAAAAGCATTTACGGCACAGCAGCACCTGCCTGCTCTAGAGTAGAACCATCTGTGCAGTCAATTAGCATCATTTGGGGGCTGCTCACAAGCTGTACCTGTACACTATTCTAGGGGTTTTTAATGCACTAGATAGCTACAGTACATCTCTCCCAGATGCCCAGTTCCAAGCAGTGACTCGATTGCCACAGCACTGCTACCAAAGCATCAATATCTCTGCACCACTGTCTGTGCTGCAAGTTGTGTATGTTTGGGAATCCTAGTGGAACACTCAAAGTCTCTTCTCAAGTAGCACTCTCTACTCCTGAGCTGTTGATCAAGTTACCACACATTATGTTTTGCATTATATATGGAAAAAAACGAAACAAACCAAAACACAACCTATGTCACTACAATATCCAGTCCTTGGTAAGTAATTCTGGATGAAAAGACATGCCATTTGGTGAATCCATTCATTTCCATCAAACAAAACTCTCACAAAAATAAGATCCTTCTCAGGTGTACCTAACTCAATAATCGGGTGTGACAAAATTAATTAGTTATAAACCAGAGATTACATGGGATAATAGCATGTTCTAATAAGGAAAAATTATGCTCAGCTTTTGAACACGTGGGTTTGTGGCAATTTCCTTGGAGAAGACCATGCTTTATAAAATCTATGGATTCAAACAAAATAGCAATTCTAATTCTTTACTCTAAGAGGCGAATATGAAAACAGTTCTCAGAAGCGCAGGAAACCAACATTGCTGTTTCTTTGGCCAAACATCATGTACTTATTTTGAAGCTTGGATTTTCACCGAGTAGTAGCAGCCTCAGGAGCCCTGTGCTGCCCAAGCCCAGTGAGGAGAGTGGTGACAGCCCTTCTGGAGAGCCCAGCGCACCTGCCAAGGCTTTAGTAGCACAGAGGTCAGACCTGGGCAGCCAGCGCTATGTGGCACAGTATGGTCAGAGGGTTATATTCTCGTCAGGATTGCCTCAAGCTAGGTGGCATGGCTGTAGCTGGATCAGCAGAAGTGGAGGTTTCCCTTCTCACTGCAGACTAGGAGAATCAAAACAATTAGCTTCTATTTCCTTTCTCCACAGCCCTTAATAACCTCCCTATGAACCCCACCACACATCATCTTCAGCCTATCAATTCAATTCCAGATCTACACAGTGTGTTTATGCCTGGTCATATATACAAAATTCAAGCAATACGCAAAACCTCCCATTATTCAAAGCCTTGTTTCACCTTGACAAACCAACATCTGTACCGGTTCCCTATTTGACCTGCTAGATTTTTCAACATCAGTGTTTCAACACATGAGGCAGACTGCACAGCAGCCTCCCTCAAAAATTAAACAGGCAGCAGGCTTTTGCACCTCACTACAAAACAAACATAAAAGTACTAGCAATGAAAAGTGAGCACAGATTTTGCAGAGAATGATGCCAGGTTTGAAGGTTTTGGTGAATGGCATTGCTTTCATTATTGTCAGCGATGACCTATCCTATGTACCAGAAGAAAGCCCCACAGATTCATAACACATTTCTACATCTAAAGTCACACGGTGGTGGTTCAGGCATTCCCATGGATAAGCATTTGGCTTTCAACCCTCTCTTGTCAGCTTAAAGTTGTAGTCTTCCAAATAGTTTTACAGTGACTTCATATTTAACTTGCAGCCTAGCCAGTCAGAATACTCTCGGCCATCTATAATATGTTTATTTACATGGGGCAGATACGACCATATCAAAGCAAAAGCATTATTTGCAGAATGCCTTCTTTAAATCACAAAATGGTTAGTTGCTTGGAATAGAAAGAATTATTTGTTCAAACCCTAACAGACTTCATACTATGGAACTATCCACAGAAACACAATGAGCACATATGAAGCAATTTTAAAATACTTACTCTACAATGATGCTACCAAAGTCAGGTGTTTTCTTAAGCAACTGTAGAAAGGCAGATGCATGGAATTGTGTATTTTTACTTTGTAAATCTAAATATTTTTCTGCTGAAGACAAAGACGTACTGCTTTTAGTGTAGACCTGTTTTGAAAAGGACACATCAGTTGTTCATTCCTGTACCCCACTGCTGCTCTAGTCTCCAACAGACTCCTACTGCAAATCCAGGCTCAGTCTTGGGATGTTCAGATTTTGTTTGGGAGCCTTGAATGGAACCACCGTGAAGTGGGCTTCACGCTGCCAGGGCAGGTGGCAACTGGGATATCACTCTCTCACCCAAGACTTCCACATCAAATGCACAGTATTTTTCAATACTTCAAAGGTTTCAAGCTGTTCTAGAGTGGTATTTGAAGTCCTAAATTCTGCTCCCAGCCCAACATGCTGGTTCTGACCATCCACCCAACTCCACACATCTGGGGGAGGCCAGGAATGGCTCCTTGCTCTGCTGAACAGTCCTGCTTTAAAAGAGTTCCATCACTGCTGAGTAGATTAAAAAAAAATAATAAAAAAACATCAAAGTAGGATTAATTACAGTTATAACTAAATGCTGACCTTCCAGACATCACGCCTTCTGAAAGAGCCAGTCCTGCAGACACTGGAGACAGTTTTGATGCTGTAGTTTTTTCCAATAAGTTACTCTTCCCCCATCTACAGGTGTGCAATTTGACTTATTTTATAAATCATGGCCTCAAAACAGGACCAAAACAACCCAAACCACTTTCATTTTCCATTTGCAAGACTCAGTGCTTTTTCAGAAAGCAGAAAAACATTTGTTCTGGTGGTAGAGGGAGAGCAAACTTCATTTTCTCCAGTATCACAGAATCACCAGGTTGGAAGAGACCCACTGGCTCGTCGAGTCCAACTATTCCCACCAATCTCTAAACCATGCTCCTAAGTACCTCATCCACCCTCACCTTAAACACCTCCAGGGACGGTGACTCAACCACCTCCCTTGGCAGACCGTTCCAATGCCTAACCACCCTCTCCGTGAAGAACTTTTTCCTAATCTCAAGCCTAAATCTCCCCTGGCAGAGCTTGAGGCCATTCCCTCTAGTCCTGCCACTTGGGAGAAGAGGCCAGCACCCTCCTCTCCACAACCTCCCTTCAGGTAGTTGTAGAGAGTAATAAGGTCTCCCCTCAGCTTCCTCTTCTCCAGGCTAAAGAACGCCAGCTCTCTCAGTCGCTCCTCATAAGATTTGTTCTCCAGCCCCTTCACCAGCTTGGTTGCTCCTCTCTGGACTCGCTCCAGAGCCACAACATCCCTCTTGTGGTGAGGGGCCCAGAAATGAACACAGGATTCAAGGAGCAGTCTCACCAGGGCTGAGTACAGAGGGAGAATAACCTCCCTGGACCTGCTGGTCACGCTGTTTCTGATACAAGCCAAGATGCCATTGGCCTTCTTGGCCACCTGGGCACACTGCTGGCTCATGTTCAGTCAGCTGTCAACCAACACCCCCAGGTCCCTCTCCTCCAGGCAGCTTTCTAGACAGACGTCTCCTAGTCTGTAGCTGCACAGGGTTGTTGTGCCTCAAGTGCAGGACCCGGCACTTGGCCATGTTAAACCTCATGCCATTGGTCTCTGCCCAGTGGTCCAGCCTGTTCAGATCCCTTTGCAGAGCCTCCCGACCCTCCAGCAGATCGACACTTCCTCCCAGCTTGGTGTCACCTGCAAACTTGCTAAGCGAGCAATCAATCCTATGTCCTTGCATACAGAAATATAAATCTAGAAGCGCACATACAAAAAATATTGGTGTGTATCATTTTTTACTACCATACCATTAGTTTTATTTCCAAATCCATATTCTGAGGGGAAAACAAATTCTCAGTATCTCTTCTGCATTAGACCACAAACCTTGCAGCACAAGAGGGGCAAAAGGATCTATTACATTATGAAAAGAAATGTAATGGCAGCATTACAATCCCACTTGCAATCCAAAGCCACAAAGACATTACCATCCCTGCCAACAGTACATCTTGTCACTAAAGTGGCTGCTACAATGGGTCCAGATTGACCACATATCAATAGAGAACATATAACAGATGCATATTTGGGTGTTAGCTGCAGCTCCGTAGCAGGGACAGGGACAAACGGTGCCAAGAAGCTTCTGTGGGGCTGATGAGGGGGCAGATGACCTTAGGATGGGGCAAGGTGCTGAGCATACAAAGCTGATACAGGGCAGAAGGAGCACAGAGACTTGATGTCTTTAAAGCCCTTGAAGGTGGCAGGGTGACAGACAACTGACCCTCCAGAGCCGCAGGAGTTAGGACAACCCAGGAAGTAAGTCTGAAGGCAAAGGAAAGTAAAAATCACCTATAAGCCTATTTCAGCTGAAGAAAGGAGAGCAAGAAGGTTTTGAAGGAAGAAGGGGAGGTATTGCTCTGTGGAAATGGTGCATATAGGTATGCATAGGCATAGTTATTTCAGTGTTCCCCTTTTAGTAGGGTCAGGTATTGTTGTTTAGACAGCCTGAACAGCAAAGCCTTCCAAGGCCATAGGCCCAACCAATAAACACTTATCCTACCCTTGCCCCCCCAAAATACCCATTAAAAGGGTACTACACACTTCTTCCTCAGTGTCCTGCACCCTACCTCTCAGTGCAAAGCATGATGGTGACATTCAAAAGACATCCAGCTCTACACAGGGCCTACCTGCCAGCTGTCAGAGATGCAGAGCTACCCCAGCAAGCGTACAGAATATTTACAAAGCAGCTTGCTAAATTATACAAAGGGAATAATTTGCAATGTAATGGTGTGTTTGCATTCTGAATATCTGATTTCCTGTTCAACAAATAACCTAAACATTCCCAACCAAACGAATTGTAGACAAGACTTAAAACGTTTGGAGAAAAGCACTCATCCAGAAAATTAAGGTCAACACGGAACAGATGGTGCCTCTGAAAAATGTGGCTTCCACATTTATCTTTTTGTAAAATAAAAATCTTTTAAAAACCTCTGGCTGTTTGGTGACAGTCCTACTTGAAATATTGAATCTCTCACTCCATGGATAATAAAGAAGCAATAAAAAAATACTTCAAGATACTAAATCTAAACAAAGTTCTCTCAACTACTGTGCAATAAGATTTTTGTGGGCATGTAAATACATATCAATAAAAGATAGATTCAATCGCTTCTGTAACCACTATAAATATTGCAAGTGCTCTCTCCATTTCCATAAATACGACCCACGACTCCCAAGTGAAAAGCTTTTTCATTTGCAGCAGTCAGGGAAAAAATGATCCCTTCTTCTTTATCAAAGTCTTTTGAAAGGCTGAATTTGAAGCCCAGCGCACAGGGAGTTGTGAACAACTTGTTACAATGATGCATGAAATGCCTTCCCCAGCCTCAGAGGATTTGATCAATGGGATTGCAGGAGGACTGCTGTTATCCTGGAGGGCAGGCAATGTCACATCCACTCGGGTAGGGCAACAGAGGCTCTAATTGGGCAGGCCTGCAAATTACTTTGGTCATACAGAAATGAGCCAGAACAAACAGAAATAATAAGAGACAGACCTGTCAAACACCCAATGAGTAATAACATGTCAGAGAGAAATCAGAATTATATTAAAGAAGTTGAGTACTGGCATAAGCAGCAGTGTAAGGTGAGAAACAGGCAGGGGAAGGCTTGGCAGGACAGCAGGTCAGCCCCATCTGTGGCTGCTAGTGAAGGCTTCCTAGACCAGAGAAAAGAGACTGTAGTCAGAGAAAACACAGAGCTGCACAGGAGGGATCTTGCAAGTTCAAGACCAGAGCGAACCAAACATGTTTGGAGGAAGAGGAAACATGTGCAGTACATAAACCTACAGTCCCAGGGAGAGCTCCTCCCATGCACCACTGGTAGAGAACCCTGCAGACAGCTACAGCCCTTTGACACGGCATTACTTCTGATCACTGGCTAGCACATCACCCAAATCACTGCACACATCAGCCTTAACTTAATTTGTAAGTGGCCACCTTCATGCCTGGACTGAAGAAGTAGCCTGTGATAACATCTGCCACCCACCAGTTTTGGACATCAAAACAGCCAGGGCCGCAAAAGGATCTATTTGCTCATAACACCCAAGAAAATTCAAAATCAGTCCAGTGTGAATAGACTGCTGAAACACATCCATAAAAAATGCAAGGCTACTACTAGCTTTTGTCTGATGGCCATCAAAACCCCAATAGAGCACCTTTTTTCCAACGTGGTTTCCAGCCATTTGCATCTACTAGAAAGTCCCAGATTTATGTAACTCATTCCTTCAGCTACAACACTGATGAAGTCACAAAGGCGGCTTCTGCAAATCCACTTTGCTAAAAAAGCTACAGGAAGCTTATTGCAGCAATATTCCCAAGCTGATACATCCTTTTTATTTGCTTCATGATACTGACTTACTGAAGTTTCTGGTCCAGCTTCCTCTAGAAATTACTTCTGATTCCCTGCACCACTGGGAAAAATAAGCTCAGCAAGAACATTTAGACTCACTGTCCCTAGCAATGGGCCCTGCCAGCAGTAAAGCACAGACAAAATTAAACTAGATTGCAAGTACTGGCAAAAGGCTTTCAAGAGTGGCTTTTGTGCTGGGGTTTCTTGCTTCAAGGTCACCCCAAACCACATAGTATGTCTGATAAGCAGCAATACAAGAAAAGCTCACCAGTCTTACAAATAGTAGAGAGTAGATCAAGTTCTCTTTCCCTCCCTCCCTCCCTCCCTAAGGCTTTTTTAAACTAAATTAATCTTTTCCATTTCTTTTAAGAGAAGATGATTTTTTCTTGGTCCTATTGCATAGCCAAGCACTGCTGCTGCACACAGAAATGTCTGTCTGCATTACGGCTCCACTCCCTATTTCTAAAAATAAAATATTAAATATATCATATTAATTTGTTCCTCTAGCACCTGGTGTTTAAAGTTATTTCTTGGCAACTTCTGTTCTTGGCATTTAAATATTTTTCATATTCAGCCGAAGTCTATTGGTTATCCTTCTCTGCCTCGCTAATAATTTGGTTGATGGCATGCAGGTGGGGTTCTTATAATTAAAAATCCCATTTACAAAGTTTGCATTAGGTGATCTGAAAAACAGAGCACTCCACTCAAAGGTTAAATATAAGTAGGCTGCAGAGCTCCATGAAAATATTGCATAATTTAGAGATAAAAATAGTTTTGCTTTATTCAAGCTAGACAGGATAGGTAGATTTTTACTGCAATCAGCCTAAACCTCATCTCCAAGTTACACTGATTACAGAAAATTAAATTTAGTATTAATCAACCTAGGAAGGAAATTACAAAAATTAAGCTAATGCATAAATCATGGAAAATAATGGTGGAAACAGCTACAGGAAATCATTTAATGTGTCTTCATACTTGTCTCATGCCAGAATCAACTTCCCCAAGTCAATCATGAGAGGCATTCATCCAACTGTTCTAAAAATTTAGCCACCACACAAGTACCACATCCACCAGCCAGAGCCCTACAGGGCACCACCAGCCTTCAGCTACAGACCTTGCTCTAGGACCCTCCACCCCTGCCCTCATGGGAATCCAGGGCAGGATGTAAACAGAGCAGAAGCACCAGTTCTAAGACCAGTTGCTGATGGCTGCATTTCCCACCCACCAGGATGTGTTCTTTTTCTTCAGTAAAAAAAAAAAGGCAAGGTTTACCTATTGTCTGCAGAAGACCTGATCAAATCATGCCTGAATTCAGTAGTATCTCCTGGCCACCCCCACAGGGTGTACAGCAGAGCTGGGCAAGTGTGCTCCAAATTTCCCAAGTACTTTGCAAGACCATTTCAGTCTCTGACCATGAACCTGAAGAAAGCTTGGTAGAGGGCACTACAATATACAACTGCACTCCCGTGTAGTCTCAGTTAATGACATTAAAAGCTGATTTTGTCTTTTATATTCCAATTTATCTAACACATAGCAGCTAGTCAGCCCTGTAATGACTGCACTGTTTCGAGTTCTCCATCCTGCAAAGCAGATACTATCCCATTGAAACTTGTACAGTATGGAAGCCTTTAGTTCTAAAGGCACTCATACAGCACGAGAATTTTCTTTTCTGAGCTAAACCCTGATGTTTTACTCCTTTGCCAGTATTGCTACCTGGGAAATGTAAGAATCTGGGCAGTCTTTATCAGCTGGGGGTGGGGGAAGGCAGATGCAGATGAAGTTCTTGTAACTTCATTGCTTTTTTTCCCCAAGAAAAAAACATCAGCAATTTAGAGAAATTAAAAAGCCAAATAAAGTCTTCAAGTCATCCCTTTAGACGCTTCCAAACTTATTTCTAATCCCTTTGAACTCCATCTTTTGTAGTTTAGTCAACAGCTTGTTTAAGGTTTTTTTTCCATCCCAATTAAAAGATGCTGTGTATGTTTAGACACATTATAAACACACAAATGTCTATCACAGAATAGATTAAAAAGCATAATCCTTATAAAAAGCCACATTTTCAAATTCTGTAGAATTAAGAATAAAGGAATTAGTAGCATGATTAAGGCTGAAGTCAGAAAGTTCACGTCTGAATGAATTCCTGAAGAGCTTTGCCAAAAATTTCAGTTTCAATAACTGCCCCTAGTTTGGTATGTGTCTTCCAACACAACAGCTTTGTTTTGTTTGTTCTAAGTGAAGCCACGTCCCTGTGAGTGGTTCCCCCTTCAGCCAGCTCCAGTCTCACTAATTATGCAGGAGCAAAGAAAAGCACTCAGCAAAGAAGCTGTTAACTTAGCCAGGCACAGAGCCCTGTAGGGTCTGGGTGTTTTGGCAGCCCTAAGAACCAACAAAACAGAGGTAGCATTAGGGACATTTGAGCATCACCAGCAGTGGCTGACATACCACCTACACCACTGCAGCTGGCAGAGCTCCTATGAGCTCCTCAGACAGCACCTGGAGCTCTTGTTCTGGTAGAGACCACAAGCCTCTGCAAATAGCAGAGAGAACGCAGCAGCCTAGAACAGAGGCTTTATACTGCCTAGCACTTCCAGCACCTACATACAGGCTCAGATCAGCTCCAGGCCACACCTCCCTACAGTGCAGAGGGGCTGCAGTTAGTCGCAAACCCACCCTTGGGGCACACTCCAGGCCACTCTAAGCAGGGTACACAGCCCAGGCTGGATAGAAGTCCCCTGGGATGCTGGCAGCGAGGACCAGGTGCAAGCAGCAGCATCACAAAGTAAGGGGAGCACCTAGCTTAGGCACAGCAATCACTTGTTCTGTTGCAATCATTAGCAGAGCCAGAACAAGGAATCACAGGCCTGCAACCTCCTCATAATTGGTGCTGGGTTAAGGAAGAAACTCCCAAAGTCTAACCCAACTCTAGTTCAAGAGCTAGCTGCTACCAAGAGCTACAGCGACAAAGCAGTGCTCCTCCCTGGAGCCCCTCAAAAGCACAGAGCCCACACTAGGCAGCATAAGGTATCACTTGGATCAAGAGTAAACAGTAGGTCTGAAAGGGCACATCTGTGGACACATGAGAGGAGCAAGGGAACAACCTCGCAGCTGAGAATGCACTAGACACAAAGCTGCCCAAGAAACTTCCCCAGACACTCAAAACCTGAGGTTTTATTAATTCCTAGTCTAACACTGCACATAGGGAGTCACCAAATACTGCCTTATAGAACAGGAAAAGACCCTTTACTTTGGGGCTATGAACACGAGTGGCAGCAAACCACCATAGCATTGCCAGGTCATTAGAAAAACACTAGAATTATCATCTACAAAAAAAAAAAAAAAACCAAAAAAAAAACCACCCACACACCATCAGGCTACAAGGAACTGCATTTTTCTACTAAACACTCCCCTGTGCCCAGAGAAGTGCATACACTCAGAATGAGACCAACATGCATGCAACAGTGCTAAAGGCCTCATCTGTGCAGATCACACAGACACAGGAATGTCATTTCCTACAGTCTGCAGCAGCTTTGCACAAGCTGCAGAGAACCTTTGAAATCAGGGGATGAAGAGCAGCACAACTGCAATGCTGCAATGCACAGGACTGTAACGTGCCTGCTTCAAGTTAATGGAGTTGTGGAAATAGAAATTCTCTCATATGCTTTGGTCTAGTACTGGTTCTTGGGGAACCATCCCATTTTCACTGTGGACATAAGTGCATGAGACTGCCATATGTTTCATGGTACAGGACTCTTCGGATCAAGGTGAAAGATCCACGCTGAAGATGAACAGAAGGAAAACATGGAGGACTTCAGCAGACATACAGCAAAACTCTCTCCACTGCTACGCCAGTAGTCTGCTATCAGTCCTTTTGTCAGGGTGTGTAAGAAATGATGTGTTGTGGGGCGATGAAAGCTGTGTCTTGTGACTCAGTGTTACCAGGATTACTCGAGTACACTTCAGCACCATGCAGTTTGTTTCTGGACACATCAACACCTTGCAGAGGTTTTCTTCCTTTGGCAATCAGCATCATCCAGAACAAGACTGCCCTAGCAGCACCCTTACCTTTTAATATCTTGGGAACACACCTGTAAAGAGATTCCCTAATGACTTAACTTCCAAGCACCCATGTACTGCCTTATAGTGTCAAGAGTAATTCATTACAATTGCTTGTTTACATAGAGGAATGCATCTCTGCCTCTGTACATCAAGGTGATAATCATCCAAACAGATGTAAGGCAGGTTCCCAGATTTCTCTGCAGGCTGAGAACTATCTCGACCAATACCTCTGAGGGAATCAACTTTCTTGTCTTAGGTTCACTGGAAGATCAGAAGACCTCAAAAAGTTACTACAATTACATTAAAGTCCATGTGACTTTTGAGGGTAGATTTTCCCCTGCAAAGAAGTAAAAATCCATTAATAATCTGGAATAGTTTCACATAAGAAACAGGGAGACAGGAATGCTACTAACCTTGAAAACATGATGACCAGCCTCTTGCTTTTTTCTTCCGAATTGCAAATCAATCATCTATTTCACAGCAAGCTTTTCATCTTATGCCACTTAGCAGTAATCATCTCACTTGTTATTTGGAATTTGTGAACAAGTATTCCGTTTATTAGCATAATAAAATCTCAAATGCACAGAGCTACAAACATTAGGCACCTCAGCACACACTAACACAGGGTTCCCAACTATTTCAACCTTCTTTATGCTGTAGGGAAGCCAAGACCACCAGGATTTGAGACCCATGGTGGAGATACCCCGAAATCCGCAGCATGCCATCACTTGCACTGTTCACTTGCTGCCTTTACAGCTACTACTGGAAAGCACAGCTCTTGCAATATACCTGCATCTCATTTACTTCCAGTACACCATACATGCTTCATAGGTTTAAAAGTCCTCTTGGCTTCCTTCTCAAAAGCATATCAGATGCCTTAATGCAACACTGCCTAACAGTTTGTCCATGCATCTAGACTCGACATGACTTATTTAAATAACTAAGCAATTTTAAGTCCCTGAGTCATATACCACATCCTTACACTATCTCCAAAGTCATCCCATGGTTTCTGGTTCACCAGTTACCACTCTTCATAATAGCACCCATGGGTGATCTAGTGAGGCACACCACCCTCTTGTGTTCAAGACAAGTTTCACTAGTCCCACCTGGAAGCAGCTACTTCGGCAGTGCTTGACCAGACCAGATGCAAACAGGCCTCAGGTGTCTGGACACAGGACTCTAAACCTCCTTTCAGAGGTTTGCTGTTGCTGTTCCTTGCATGTAAAAGTCCAGTATTTCAGACTACGCAAGGAGCTTCTACCAATTAGAAGCAATTTTCAACAAACCATCATGATGGTAGTACCAAAAGCAGAATTATCAAATGTAGATAACATGTAAACATTAGTGACACAGTAGTAGTAGATTCAATTAATATGAACAACCACAGAGACAACTCAATTCAGAAATAGCCTTTTGTCATGTAGTCTTTATGGCCTGGCAGAAAAAAGTTAGATTTGTTTTTGAAATGGTTAGTGCAATTTTTTATTTGAGAGGTCAGCTATAAGAAGAATTAAAACAGATGAATCCAGTATGACACCTCAGCTTCCAAGTTGTTTTTGAACCTGATCCAAAACATGGCACTGGACTCTTATCTAGAGTCAAGGCATTTGTGATCTCAGAAATAAAACCACAGCTATTTTTCCCCAAGAGATGGTGGTGAGGGGGTTAAAGTTTGTTACAGGATAAATAATATTTCACATAAAACAGAGGAAGGGAAGCTTAGCAGCTTAATAGCATCAGAAGTCTAGGTATGTGCTTGGTCCATACCTCTGCAATTGATACATACAGCTCCATCTAATATGCAATTCATTTGGAGAAGTGAATAAAGGAAGGAGAAGTAGGCAGCCTCATTGAAGAGCTGGGTAATGCTGCATTTGAGAACAGCTCTTTCCTGGAAATTCAGAGTCCCACAAAGTAACAATGGGCTCTTACACAAGGAGTAGCTACAAACAGTGTATTCCCCCATATTGTCTGCATTTAGATCTTCCTCTTCTGCTATTTCATGCAAAGCAGGAACAAATAGGCAAGCTTCTATCCGAATCAAAAATCACCATCACATTCCTTGACAGTGATAATGGTGTTTATGAAGAATTTAAGTAGTGTACACTTTTCTGGAATCAGAAGTCAAGCTTCAAGACACTCACCATGTCTTCAACTTTCATCTGAGTTACCCATTCTCCAATTCAGGAGAGACCATTAGGTGCTGACACCACCATTTCCTTATACTTATTGCTTTTACAAGCTATATTAATTCCTAGTTCATGAAAGCATCTTTGCTCTTCCCCTTAATTTCTCTTCCAATACAAAGAACTCCCACTAACCTTTATGGAAGTCAACGTATGTGCACACAGGACATAAAAGAACTTTTAAGGCTATATGGCTGACCAACAGAAACAAATATACATACATGTAACTGAAATTCTCTTCCATTTAGCAAAGGGTACCAAGTTTTAATTGAGACTCTTCAACCTGTTACACTGTCTCCTCCTACCCCCTTAGTTTATGGGGAAGACTCACTGTGCTTCCCTATGCAAAACAAGAAATAGATCACATCAAGTTTGCTCCATAGACCAAAAGATAGAAATAAAACCACAATAAAGGACAAACTAGTTCACAGTTAACTATAAATAAAAGTGCAATAAGTGTTCAAGTAGAGTGTAGAGTTTAAGCAAGCTGTACAACCACATTTGGCATAGTCATCTTTTAAAGGCTCTGCGTGGGTCCCTCCCATTACTGACAACAGGAGGAGGCTGAACATTATTAGCTGGTGCTGCATTTACAGGTCCTCGTCCATTGCCTCTCCCACTACCTGCATAAGAGTGGCCATGACTACACATAAATGGAAATCCACTTGTTTCAGGTCCAGTTTGTAAACCATTTCCTGAAAAGATAGAAAAAAGGTTATCACAAATTCCAAAGACTGAAATCATTGCTCCCTTACATAATTTTAGCAGCAGGGAACATCTGGAGTTTGCAGCAACCAGCAAACTCTCAGTACCAGAAGAAGAAAAAGCCCTCTGGCGTTTCAAGGCCTCAGACAACGGCTAACACTCTCCCCCTCCCCAACCATCTCTCCACCCAACTTAAGCAAGACGGGTCACAGTTGCACACCAATTCTTTGCCCAACAGAAAGCCTGGAATCTCCCAAAACTAGACTGGTGCTTTTCAAAACATGCATTGTCTTGTAGGTCACACAAAGACATTCCAGAGACACAGCAGGCCAGCAGAAGTCAAGGAGAAACAAGCAAAAGAAAAGCAGGCTACACAAACCTACTTGCATCATTCTCCACTACCAGACACACAAATAGAAAGCTGGCTTGTGAAGCACTTAACCCTCACATAAGCATCACTGTTCATGCTTTGCTGGTAGGAAGAGGGATAGCTGAAAAGGCAGAATGACAACAGAAAGTACTGGGACAGAATGAAGAGACAAAAGGAAATCATTGCATTTAAAGACAACATAAAAAGCAGAAAGACCAAAAAAGTTTGAGAAAACATGCACAAATTCAGTGAAAACAAAGCTGTCTACCACAGGGACACCTAGCAAGTACCTACACACTAACAAGGCTGAAAGCCCACTTAGCTCTGGCACTTAGGAAACACTGCTCTCGATGCACTGCCCTTCTTTGCTCAGAAGCATTCGATTTTTAAAGAACAGAAATAAGGGACATGAAAATCATGTTGCTAAAGAGGAAGCAGACCATCACTGAATTGAGGAGACAGATTTAACAGCAAGTTATGGATCAGCATATTGTCATGTACCAGCACAGCTTAACTATACAACACCAAGCACTTAGTCTGAGCATCAGATATGCAGGACACAGAATAACTAAGGTTCCCTCATAGCTTATACCCACTCAAATTTTTATAACATTTTCTTGAGTTTCAGTGTTTAAATACATCACAAAATGATCCAGCCAGGTCAAATACTGGAACTCAGATTACTACCACTTCTGTTTTGAGGAGCTAGCAAGGCCAAATTGGATGGGGCCTTGAACACCTTGGTCTAGTGGAAAGTGTCCCTGCCCCATGCAGAGGGGCTGGAACTCGATGATATTTAAAGTCCCTTCCAACCCAAACCATTTTATGACTCTCACCTGACAGGAAAGCCAAAGTGACCAACAAGGTTAAAGTATGTCATTTTTAATATCAAGGTCTCTGGCAGTTTAAAAAGAACAGAACTTAAAGTGATGTAAAAAAAAAACTAAAAAAATGTCTGAATGCACCAAAATGAAGGATTAGTCAAGTTCCTTTACATGATACAGGCACCTTGAATATTCTGGTCTCTTCCACTTCTAGGGAACCAAATCTGGAAATGTTCATGCTTACGTGCCCACAGGTTCAGGCCCCAGTCTCAAAGACTCTTTAGAGCACTTCTGCCCCAGAGTGGAGGACCCTTAGCAAGATAATTTTTTTAAATTCCTATTAAGCATGTCTCATCCTTTCATAGAATGAAAGAACTTACCCAGTGGCCCAAAAGTACAAGAACCCATATTACTTGATGCAGAACTATTGTTCTGTTCACCTTGTGCCTTCAGAGAAATGACAAAAAAGGAAAAGGCATAGATCAGAGAGAGAAATTTAACATTATTTTTTAAAGGAAGGGTCTTATTTTTTTCCCCTCCATGTTCTTTATAGTGACTTAATATGGAATTTATCTGCTACTCCAATTACTGGCTTATGTTTATATACCGCTTCAAGTCCATTTTTCCAGAAGAGTCACATCTGATGACAGCCTAGTATGAAGTATTCAGAACAAAGAGCACTTTATGCCAGAAGCCTCAGACAAAAGTTTAACATACCAGTTTGTTCTGCCCAATGTGTTCTGAGTTGGGCTCACTGAAGTTTGGCACTTCTGAGTATACCATGCAGAACCTGGGGAGAAATTAGGATTATGAGGAAGTTCTACAGACTTTTTTAATAAGTTTAACTCCCCAACTTGAAGAATTCATGTTCTTAGCATATGCCATCACCGAGAAGTAGCTAATCCAGACCCCATTGTTCAGAATATACACAAGCATTAAAATGCTCTTTGATCCTTTTGATGAAGCCATCACATCTTCCTGGTGAGGGCATTTCAGTCAAGCAGAGGCCAGTACACATTTACTCTAGGAAGTAAAATGGCCTAAAGAAAACAAAAGGTGATGAAACTGCTCCTTCTGCCTCTCTTCCAGCTGCATAACCTTGTCCAGCACACACTCACAAGGTCACCTGAGGCACAGTCACCCAGCCTGCTTCCAGACTGGGACTGCATTGGGCTCTAGGGAAGCCCTAAACACTCCTACACAATCCCATTCTATGGACTGGCCATTAACATAATGCACAGAGCAGTCCAAAACAGGGAATGAAATTCTAAACACCCTTTTCCACTCACAAGTGCTAAATAGGCCCATAAACTCACCACATGGAAATTATGGCAGAGGGGAAGAAAGATTTGGACTTGTTAAGCAAAAGTGGAGCTCCCACCTCCTGCTGGGACACCATCTAGATGGGGAATTACTCTGCTCCAGCATGGTGGAGAATAAACCCACTGGGTAACACTTCTGAGGCAATGGCTTTGCACCAAAGAAAATCTGCAGATCATCCCTCCAATTCCAGCTGAGCACTAATTATTTTTGAACAATCCAAGAAGAGAGGTGGCCATCCTACAGTCCCACTTCCTTGATGATTACAAGGCCTCCCATCACATATTGTGCAACAGCAGAAATACTGTCCTGGTTAGAAAATGTTGCTGTTTTTCCCCCTGCCTGTCAAGTACATTACTCACACTTGTTCTTAGTCAGGGGGAGTTGCCGCCTCAGTTTGTGGGCAGTTTAAAGAAGGTTCAATGACACTTGCTTCTGTTTAGATGATTCATTGCAGCTACCTTCATCTTCCTTGTGCTTTTTGTCTCATGCACAATACATACAAGTCTTCCACCAAAATAAAGTGGTAATTCAAGCTGAGGCCTAGATAAGCTATGCTTGTCACTTATACAGATCAGCCCCCTGTTTGGGACAGAGCTGTGCCATGATCAAGGCTGATTTTCCTCAATACGCCTAGAATCCAGAGAGGGTCAGAGGCTCATTACCACACCAGCTGCCTGTACTGCACCTATCCATGATCAATCAACAGGCTTTTGATGCCCTAGCTTCTATTTACTAAGAGTTACCTCATCTTATACTTACCATGTCTCTCCACGGAGAAAAGGACATAACACTGCAAGTATAAACACGCAATACTTACTCCCCAATTTTATGCAGCTCGCCTCCTCGCCCTGTGTAAAGCGTCAGGCATCCTTTCCATAGAGATGCATACCTGGCAAAAGGAAAAAGCAAAGCAGCATCTCTTAACAAATAAGAACGACCATTGTTGAAAAAGAAAGCAGAAACATGCTATCTTCAACAACTGAATATGTATTACATATCAACATGAATAGACTAAAATTTCCAGGGACCCCAACTTTACCATGTTTAAGTTTTATAGATGCATGCTTTACTTCCAGTAAAAAGTAATGGAAATTCAGCTGAGCCCTTTTGCAATTCCACGAAAGCAAACCATTATTTTGGATGTTCTTGCTCTTTCTGGAGCAGCCCTTATGACTGTTCCTACAGATGAAAGATATCTTGCCAGAAGCAATGCGTTACCATTCACTGACAACTCTGTTCTGCTTTCAGCAGGAGCCAATAAGAGTAACCTTTGTTCACTGGAGAATATAAATACCACTAGTGAATATGTATAATAGAAAGTGCTTGCTTCTTCAGCATAGGTCCTTACCAGATATGTTTAAGTGACACACTGAACCACAATGTAATCACTTCTTGATTGCAGAAACATTCACTTACAAGATGGCATGAGTGCACTCTAGTCTTTATGGTGGCACTTGACTTCAAGTACTGGAATCTGAGTTATGCAAAACTTTCTGTATAATTGTTCCTTTCAGTGAGGGGCATCATTTACATGACGAAAATAAAAATATAGACCAGAAACCCAGGTATAGAGCAAGGGAGTTAACAAGAACATGTGCGTCATCTATCAAAGGAATAGAGAGTCCCAGCAACTGCACTCGGGAGTCAGAGGTATCTGGACAAGTCACCACTTCCTTATGCTTGGGGTCTATATCAGGAACACAGATAACAAACCTTCCTCTTGCCCTTTGCCTTACCTGTTGAGACAGGGAGCCATCCAGCCACAAACAGAGCCTCAAAGGCACCAGGGAGGAGTCAGGTTGGCAAGACAGGACCATAACACCAAATTAACAATAACCTGTACTTCAGGATCTCAGTAAAGCATAGTATCTACAGTTACAGATCCCACATCAGGAGTCTTCCATCCAGAAGCAGGATTAATGCTCCTCACTTCATAATGCTACATTTCACTTTAAAGACTCCCTCCATGCTTCACCTTTAATAACCAGCTAGTTGGACAGTCTTGGAGCAGAGCATAAATGAAAAGAGCTACCAAATAATAAATTTAAATCAAGCATATATTCACTAAGACAAGACCCAGCAAATCACAGGACTGATAAACCCCAGCACAAAGTTATTCCACTCATGTAAATGTTTAAGAGCTAGCCATAAAGCATTTAACTCCAGAATGAACTTCAAATTTAGAAATATTAACTGCAGCAGCTTCCTGTAAACAGGTTAATCAGCACATCTGCTTTTGCAGAGGAACACATCTACGGCTTGAAATTCAGCAGAAAAAGGGAATGTTTAAATGTGGGACCTAGCTAAGCTTTTCTGCTTTTAAAGGTGCTAGTCTGCACTGAAAAGTCAGATTAGCCTACAAAGCTGAAATTTACCTGCCTTGCAATGGCTCACACTCAAATTAATCCTGCTTGAATCAAGTATAAAGTTGCATTTGGAGAACTTTGTATGCCAGCACAAGGGTGTTTTTCTTAAGATGAGTCAAACCAGAATGTATTCAGCTTCTGCCATTTCACCCTCCAAGCAGTCCCAAGTGAGCATGGAATTAATGTAAATGAAGGCACGACTTAGCCACCCACTAGCAATAGTGACATCAACTCATACATTTATTTTATACAAGTTAACTCCCTTTTTGACATGAAGGGCTACAACGACCCGACCCTCCCTTTTGTTGCACTGAAACACCAGAGCAGCTACAGTAAACCAGTCACAGAGCTGAGTACAGTAACAGCACTTAACAGTGTCACTGTTAATTTCTTTCAATGTCATTCGCACAGAGGGCTTTGTGCTGGCCCAGAGCCAGGGTTTAGCTCCACCCACCTCAGCGTCCGAGCACTCCACGTGCTCTCCACGTAAGCCGGCTTCCCCAGAACCACCTCTGCCAAGAGGCAGCCCATTTCATAAGTAAAGGACATTTGCATCGGAGGAAGCAGCTGTAGTTTTGGTGGCAAGGGTCATTCGATTTCACTCTAAACCCAAGAATTACATTCAAATGAGCAACTTAAGAGCAGCTCAGTCAGCAGCTCCTGCAAGTAACCTTTTGCATACTATTTCATAAAAACAACTTAAAAGGACCTTATGCCGGCTGTAGATCCACCATCTCCTGGAATACTGTAGGCCAAAGGCTCAGCGCAATGCATTCTAAGTGTAACCTAACTGGCATCAAGAAATCAAATGAAAGCGACTTATCACTTCGCTATTGACAATTAAAGTAAAATAGAAAAGGATTTTCAAATTGAAACTAGTATTCTCACAGACAGCAAACGTGGAGGGGTTTTTTTAAAAAAAAAATTATAACAACCCTGAAAAATTAACTGCACCTAAGCAAACTAACATGCTCTACAATGCAGCCCTAATATGACTTTTTATAGTGAATTTGAAGCTTCTCCTCCTTTGCCTGTCCTTTCTCTTAAACCCATTTCAATGAAAAGCAATTTTTTCTGCAAGAGACACATTAATCATTCCCTCCTGCCAGTAAGAAGCTGACTAGTAGAGTCAAGAATTGGCTGTAAAAGTAAGAACATGCTTTTGACTTCCCTACTTGACTTACAGACCAGAACTGACTATTGCATCCCCCCTCCCGTGTGCCCCAAACCAATTTTCCTAAGAAGCCTTTTTGAAAGCCAAACAATACTCTTGCCCACCACCTCCTCATTAAAAATGCAAGTCCTTCCTAGCTAGCTGTGAGACTGTAAGCTCCTGCCAGCCACGTTCTGGGCTGGAAAAGGTAGTTTAATTCGGCAGCAGACCTCAGGGTGCCGCCTCGGCAGCGGGGAGGCTGTGCAGAGGCGGCCCGCGGTGTCCTCCCCGCACCTCCGCCTGGGTGACAAAGGGCTCGCGGCCCCGGGGGGCGGGCGGCCCTGTACGCACCCTTTGGTCAGGCGGATGATGTCCCCCGGCTGGATGAGGCCGCCGATCTCGTCCCACACGGAGATGGTGATGCTGCCCGTCTTGTCGGCCACTTTGCAGGACCTCACCTCGTGCCCGTCCTTCGTCTTGGTTACCCGGCCTGCGGGGAGAAGCGCGGCTCAGGAGGGCGGGAGGAGAGGGGCGCACGGCCCCGCCATCCCCCTCTCCCCTCAGGGACACGCGTGGGCGGCCCGGCGGCGGGGCGTGCCGTGCCGGGCGCCACTTACCGATCTCCAGCACAATAAAGATGACATTTAAGTTTTTCAGTCCGGGTTTTATGTCTTTTATGAGGTGGTACGTGTCGCTCGCCGCGCTCATGCTGCGGGGGGTAGGGCTGGCGGGGCGGGCCGAGCCCGCATCCCGCGGGGGAGCGGCAGCGACGCGGGGCCCGGCGTAGTGGTGGGGAAAGAAGGGGGACCGGCAGCCCTCACAACGGATGCGGACACGAATACCGAGGGGCTGTGCAACGACTGCGCGCCACTTCCCCCCACCACCGACCCCTCTCACAACCACCACCACCCCAACAACCCCCACCCGCGCTAGCCAGCACTGAGGAGCACATGTGCGCCGTGGTCCATTTTATAGCAACCGGGCGGGCCCACCCCAGCCGCCAGGCGGAGGGTGGCGGGGGGGGGCGGTGCAGAATGGAACCGTCCGGGGCACGCGGAGCGCCGGGACTGGGCAAGAGGCGGGAGCGAGCCGGCGCCGCGCGCTGATTAGGCCGCGCCGCCGCCATTCCTCCACCCCTCCCACCCCACGCAGGGCGCGGCTGGGCCGGGCCGGACTCGGGCCGCCGGGCGACTTGGGGCGGCTGGAGTCGCTGGGTTGGTGTGTTACACCCCCTAGAAGCAGCCTGGTAGCGTTCTGAGCGCGGGCAGCGGGGTAGAGGGGCGTAAGGAAGCGATTGACTTCGTCCCCGCTCCATTTTAAGTCCCAGTTGGTGTCCTGTCATAGAGGTTTCCTGGGAAGCGATTCCCCAGGAGCTCTGGCCTCCTCCTCTGAAGAGAAAAAAAACACACGTACAGGAGAACGATGCATGCATCAGGACACCGGCTGGGGAGGACTGCGATGTTGCCCAAGGGGAGCCCGATTGTGGCGACCACGAGGCAGAAAGAGACTCATGAGACCAAAAATGCCAGCAAATGAAGGTCGGTCTCATTTGGGGGCTTTAGAAAGTGAGTGTTCTTTCTCAGGTCTGGACAACACGATCTCCATCAGTGATGTGCAGCAAGAAGAGAGATTGTTACAGAATGTATTTCCCACTTACAGGCCTATGGGTAAATTTTCACAGAAATCTTAAATTTATGTTGTTACTTTCCAAGGACTGATTTTAATGTTATTATGAAACTTAATAACATTCAAAACTCTTACTGATTTGGAGCTGGGTCCAGCTCTCTGCTTGACATTTCCTTTGAGATAGGAAGAAAACTCCAAACAGACGTGATCACAGAAGAAGACGTATCTGTTCAGCACAGATCACACTGAACACAAGATGTTATCTTCAAATAGTGAACAGTGACTGGAGGGACATTCTCTCTTAACTTTCAAAGAACACAATTACTTAGATGAAACTTAACCCTACTTTAGCTTGAATCAAAATAGGCCATTTCTGGTAATATGAACTACTTTTTGTATCAGTAGAATCAGGGAATGGTTTGGGTTGGATGGGACCTTAAAGAGCACCAGTTCCAATACCCCTACCATGGGCAGGGACAACTCTCACCAGACCAGGCTGCTCAAGGTCCCATCCAACCTGGCCTTGCACACTTCCAGAGAAGGGGCACCCACATCTTCCCTAGGCAATCAGTGCCTCACCACCACCATGGCTGACATGGGGCTGAAGGGAGGTGCTGCATGGCAACCTCTGACCCTACAGGGCTGTGCCACATCATCAGGCTCCTGAAACCAACCATTTAGTGGACATAAGGGGAATCTAGGGTTATGCAGTGCCAGGCTTTGAAGCTTTCTGTACCAAAAATGTGAGCCTAAATCCTGTTGAGCACTAAAAAGGCCATCAAAGCACCCTAAACTCTCACCTGCAGAGAAATGGGGGAAAGGCAGCTTTGAGGGGAAAGCCAACCTTCTCTGAGGTGGTGGACCAACAAATAAGTGCCTTGTGAGATGTTCGGCTGGAAGGTTCTGAGGAAAGCTCCCTGCCACTGAACAGCCCAAAGACGTGCAGATGGTTCTGTAATTCAGCTCTCCCCCCATCAGGAAAGGTAGCAGAGCAGTGTATGTGCCAGAGCCGGCTGGCTGGGCTTTTCTATTTCTGTAAGCAGAAATCCATAGATAAAAGCAGTTGTGAAATGCTTGGCTGCATGTTCTGCCACACTGGAGCTCTGGTCCAACAAAAGTTGTGCAATGCTTATCTGTAGGCAGTGAAGCCGCCCTGCTGGGTGCAAGTTGGTGTTTGTAATAAAACATGCTACTTGCAGGAATCTTAGGAAAGCAACATGAGCCACAGAAGAATTTGCTTAAAGCCCCCAAGAGCTTAATTCACTTCTGTCCCAAATCCTTCAGTTGGTGCAGCTAGTAGGGGAGGCCAGGGAGTAGAAGTGACAGACCCACTTGGTGGTCTCACCCTGACAGACTCTGTAACTGTAATCTGGTAATGCTAATCTGGTAATGCTAAAACCTTCCGAGTGATCAACTGTATGTCAGTACATGAATGACTTTAATTTGATCACTTGGGAAAGAATTAAAATGAAACTCCAGGAATGACTGTGTCCGTGACAAAGGTTGGACAAAAATACTTTTATGCATAAAACTGGTAATTTTTTTCCATACAGATGGGGCTTGTCTAACTTCCTCTCTACGTTTTGTCTGCCTCACCTCTTCAGAGCATTTGAGAAGGAGTAATTTTGTATCCTTTGTTTTCAGTACCGAGCACAGTAGGACCCTGTCACTTACTGTGCACTACTGAAACAGAACATGACTCTAGGTACTGAAACATCCGGAACAGGATTGCCGAAAGTCTTATGCTGCTCTGCCTCATGTAGAGCAACTCTATGGAAAACCTCCACAACTAGTCCCAGCTCTTTGACTTAGTAGGAGGAGAGAGAGAAAGAGAAGGTGGATCATACTGCAAATCTCGTTGGAGAGCTGAGGTGAATCCTTCATTTTGCAAGAAAAAAACAGTGAAAAGGAATATGCATAGCAAGGCTTGGGCAGAGAAATCACAAAAGTGATTTGCTCAAAAGCAGAAAACACTAAGAAACACTTAACCAAGGACATGCTTCTAATTGTGTGTCACTGGTAAGAAAGTTTAAAGCAAACATCTGTCCAGGAAGGCATGTGTCAGTGTAACACAGCAGCTGGGAGAGGTGCAAAGGGTGCTGGATCAGGGCTACCAAACCACCTTGCTGTGGTAGCCAGTATATTTGCAAATAGGTGATGAGGCCACCTTTGCGTGAGTGAGTATGACTTCTCCGCAACACATCATGCCCAGGCTGCCTGGTGCTCACTGGCCAGCATGAAGCCACTAGACCTGCAGCAGGGAGCACCGGGAAACAACTGAACACAGAAGAAGGTGGATTTATTTTATATTAAGGTTGAGTTTAAAGCTGGTATGAAGAGGTCTAAACTAGAAGTGGCAATGCAGCAGGGCCCAAGCGGTCCGGAAGAGTTCAGGACCACATTGATGACAATTCCCTGTCACAGGTGATGGAGGAGCTAATAAAGGAAGAGTGCTCTCGTGCACCCCATAATTACAAAGGACAAACTGGCTGGGGATATGAAGATAGGGTTAGCATTGAGTGCAGTGACTGTGAGATGGTGGAGTTTGGTATCCTGAGAAGGGAGGGTGGGGCAAAAGGCAGGGCCAAAACTCTGATTTTGA
Source organism: Clamator glandarius (assembly GCA_033459285.1). Lineage (NCBI taxonomy): Eukaryota > Metazoa > Chordata > Aves > Cuculiformes > Cuculidae > Clamator > Clamator glandarius. The sequence continues at coordinate 2,056,541 of JAUNZM010000032.1, forward strand.
AGAGCAGATTTCAGCTTCTTCAGAGATCTGCTTGCGATGTGCTCCCGGAGAGCAAGGGTCCAGAAGAGCTGGCTGGCTTTCAAAGATCACCTTCTAGCTCAGGGAAGGTTCATCCCAACAAGTAAGAAATAAAGCACAGGTGGTAGGAGGAAGGTAAACTTTTCAGGAGTTCTCACTGACAGGATAAGAGGCACAAAATGAAACACAGCAGATTCGATCTGAAAACAAGAAAGCAAAAAAACCTTGGTTTTTGTCTTGTGAGGGTGCTCAAAAACTGGAGGAGGCTGTCCAGAGAGCTAGAGAAGTCATCTTCTTTGGATATACTTGAAACCCAGCTGGACATCATCCTTGGCAAACTTCTCTAGCTCACCCTGCTTGATTGGTTGGACTAGGTGATCACAAGAGGTCCTAGCCAACTTAATCGATTCCATGATTGTGTGAAATATTTCCTATTAGCCTTCTCAAATGCAAAAAGAGACACAGAGCTCCAGAAAGGCTGATATGTGGAGTAGGAAGGCAGGGTCACAAACACCCTCTGTATCCACAAGGGATTGGGACTGTGTTGGAAGGCAGAGCTGGTCATCTTCTCTGTTACTATTGGAGAGATACATGTTCCTTCCAGATTTACTTTAAGACACTACAGTGTCTTGCCACTGAACAATTTTGCTCTGCTTGTTTCACAGAGACATTTAAAATCTTGCTCATATTACTTTAATTTTCATTCCAATTTCCATCCCCTGAGAGTGTCCTTGGTATTATCAAGCAGTGATTGAAAGATGCCTATTGGCTGTGAAGGTGACCTGAAAAGCAAAGCAGTTTTTTTTCTCTCCTGCTTCTTTCTAATCTGTAAAGAAACAAGAATTATAATTAATTTATTTGTTTTTTCTATTTCAGAATGATAAGGCTATCAAGTCACAGCTGTGGGTGATGGAACTACCAGCTTTCTGACCTCCTAACTGGAGGCATAGTCAGTCTTCCACAACCAGGAGAAGCACAGAGGTCTTTGATGCGAGTGTATCTTCAGCCACAAGAGCTTCCAGAAGCTGACAAACACCCTGCCTATAAAAACAGATAGGCCTAAAAAGAAACCTGAAAGCCATGACAGCGATGTGCAATGGAAAAAAAAGAGAAGAGGGAGATGCATTGTGAGTGTTTAAGGTTCCTGCAATAACCTGTGGTAACAATGTTGTTGAGCACTAAGTGGGTCATACTGAGGGATAGCACCAAAACTTTGCTTGTACAGTTCACAAGAGCGACAGGGAGCATGTCAGGTAAACTGTGTGATTGCAGCCAAAGCAGGAGCCTTCCCATCATTAAGGGAGATGGACGTGTGTGTGCCACTTGCTCAATGTCTTACTACACAAGCCAAATTTAGCCTGCATTGCAAGTCTACAGCAGGGGTTCCACTGATGAAGTTAAATCTGTTTCCAAGCTCATTTGCTTGCTGCAGGGTATTTTTCTTCTGTGTGCAAGATATAAGTGTTTGTACACTGAGACTCATGGGGAGGTTTCAGTCCAAAGAAAATCAGGGTCCAGTTGTTAAAAGAGTTCTCAGCAGTCGCAAGCCTGGCAAAAAGCCTATGCATCTCGGCAGGGATTTCACACTCTGGCTGTAATGGAGTTACGCCAGAAGAGACATTGGTCCAAACATTGGTCAGTTGCTCAATATTCAGTGCTACTGGTTTCCCAGAGTAGACCTTCCTGCAAGAAATCTGCTGGCAAGAGCAAGAGCTTAGTTTTAATATTTTATTGTACACAGAGATTAAAAATGTACAGAAGCCTGCAAATGCCACCTTTAACTAAGCCTTACTCCAGGCCATTACCATACATCTGACAAGGTCCTAAATTAAGCTACAAGTTCAGTCTTTCCTTTTTTTAACATTGATGATGTTTATCTCCCTGATGACACTTCAGTGCCCATATAAACAAGCTGGCAGCCAGTCTGGCATTCTGGAGACCAGGAAACAGTGGGTGGTACCTTCAGCCTCTTGAGCACACCATATTCAGATATTTGGGTCAGGATTTCCCCAAGGAATTAACAAATTACTCCAGAGGAAGCCACACAGGCTTGCGAGGAACTTCAGCCAGAAGTCAGTGGGACAGAAGCGGTGGGGAATCCTCACTCCATTGGACTTGGGGATAATTCCGTGTGTTTAGTCCTGCTGCTTGCTTAGGAACACAGATCTGAGCTTCCTCAGTGTACCTGCATGATTCCTGAAGCAGGAAGACTGTCAGGTGTCCAATGCCAGGATTTCAGGCAGCTTTCTCTGCCTACCTAGCTCTTGGCTAAAAAAGCTGACTGCTTGACTGAGTACCAGGGCACTGTAATGTACCACAGGGAAGAAAAAGTAGAAATTGCAAAGTAAACATTCTGAATTTGCAGTATAGTTTCCAAAGGAGCTCCGTGCATGTCCTGCAGCACGAACATAGCCTTTTCTTCCTGGACTCCACACATTTTAGCAGATGTTTTCATGTGAGGACGCAGTCTTGCAAGGCATTTATGGAACTTCTTTACTTCCCTGTTTCAATTAATCCCCCACACATCAGTAGGTGACTTAACTGAAATTCGTGATGTGGAGCAATGATAGGGCATGGAGCTCTGCACTGCCTTTCCCCCTAATGAGTAGAGTCACTTGTGCAGGCCAATCAGCACTGGAGGTTGTCTGAAGTAGCTCAGAAACCTCTAAAATACCAGCAAGGCAAGCCCTTTCCTATTGGTTTCGGCCAAGGGAGGCAACATTTCAAAAGGCTTTGCAAATGCATTCTCCTTTTGCCAACCCTATCTCTGCCAGTGCTTGTTCCTGTAGGCTAGCCATGGGTTTGTCCAATGAAGCTGCCCAGGCAGCAACACAAACTCTTAAAGATGAGGATGATCTTTTAACTCTTTCCACACCAGAAAGGGTTTTGCTTCTCACCTCTTCTCCAGTGTCTGGAGGAGATATGCAGACAGACCACATCACCTTGTCTACTGGAGGGTTCCACAGAGGCTGGTGGGCTGGATGTTCAGTATTAGTCTTGCATTATCTAATGTTGACCTTCAAAAGAAAAATAGGGGATTTATATCCATAAAGGAGGCTTTGAATTTGGTTTGGATTTATTTTTCTTATAATGAGTATTCAGATTTCTTTTATATGGTCCTTTTTTTTTTTACTTTTTTTTTTTTTTTCTGTAGCAGTGCCTGCTTTTTCCAGAAAGTTTGTTGGTGGTCTTAAACAATATGGACTTCTACCTTTCTCACATTTTAATGAGCAATGGAATGTGTTAAATACAGCAAACACCTGATCATCCTGCAGGTCTGTTCCTACGCAGAGGATCTATGTTTTATTCACACTGCCACAGACCTGGATGAAGATGAAATTACCCCCACCCTGCCCCAGGTAGTCATCACCCCTCCTTCCTGCCCTCCCAGCACTTCACCATAGGTGACCGTGGAATTCCTCATAGGCAGACACAGTTCTTTAGCAAGTCAGAAGCGGCTGCAACACCTGGTGGAAAAAGGGAGGTGCAGTACTGGGATGAGTAACTGTAGGAATATTAGCCCAACCCTCCGTGCTGTGCAAACAAGGCAGCCGTGTTTCTGGTGATGTGGCTTATACCTGGCAGGCACAGGGCATGGAGCAAGCCAGTATCTGCAGAAACACATGTAAACACCGTCTCAGTTGTTTAGCTCTGTGTTAACAGTGAAAAAAACCCAAAGCCTAGATGGACTAAACAAATCTTGTTGTGGCAAAGTGCTTCATAAATTACTAATTCAGTCTCCTGCAGACTAATAGGGAATCAGGCTGTTTACCTCAGAGTATGACAGATTTTTCTTTTTTGCCTTCTCCCTGTGGCACCTATAGATATATTCTGATATGCAAAGCTTTGTCAGTGACTAATGAGTACCAACAGTTGCTGCAGATTTCCATAGGCTGTACACTGTCACTGCTATTTCCGACATTGGAAAAAGACCTAAGAACCATACTCCTGGGCCAGAAAGGGTCAGCAGATAAAAAAAATGTTCTTTCAGAACATCAAGGCCGCCACTGTGACACAGGCAACACAAAGAGATTTTGTATCACAACTTTTGCATTTCTACATTCATTTTCTGACCATACAAAAAAGAAAAATTGACATTCCTGTCCAGAAGGGATAGTGAAGGAAACTTCATACTGAAAGCCACTGATGTATGTGAAATCAAGTGGGTACTCTTAAGTGTTCCTTTCTCATTAATATCTCTCAGGAGATGATACTTGAAATAAACCTGCCTATAGATTGGGATATTATAAAACAGAAAAAAGGAAAACAAAAAAGCCAAACTCATAGTGATAACCTGTTTGTAAGAAACATTTTACTGCAGTCTACATTGTTGCCCAGTATTGTGTGTGGGAGGGAATGGAAAAATAAACAGTACAGTGGCAGCTTCCTAGAGCTTCCCAGCTCTTGGACTTGCTGATGACTGACATGTCATGCAGGAACACAGGTTCCTGGATATTCCCAAATAATCCAGGCAGGGCAGCTCAGAATAAGACCATCCACACTGCAAGTTTCTTGTAAATAGGTGTTGCACGTTGAATTCAGACTTAACTTAAAGACACACACTCCAGAGCACAACACAGACAAGCTGCTCTGGCATTACACAAGCAGAGACACCAGTGCTGACGGAGCCTTCCAGCTCGTTATGATCCCACAGTAACTCCAGTCATGAAAGCTGTGCAACAGGCTATCAGGTTACTAGTCTCACATCATCAGCCGAAAACCAGCCCGTGAGTGTTCTGTCCTGGCATCTCAGCCTACCAGCAGGTTAACCTTTAGAGGCCTGATTTAGTTCTCACTGTAGTCCCTGGGAGCTCCTCTGAGAAGGCAGTGGAGCAGGCAGTACATAGTTAAAGGGGATTTTACCCACACTTACAAAAACCCCAAGCTTACCAGCTGTCTCAGTGAATGCAGCTTAACTTTAGGAAAGAGGAGATTCATTCCTTACTGATACCGCTGGGGAAATAATTATCCCAAGGCATCAAATGCCTCCATTGCTTTTATTTAAGGAAGTGCTGACTGGGTTAATTTCCACTATTGTAAAACTTGTACTACCATTAAATAACTATTGTTCATGTTCTGCTGGGTCTCCTTGACCAATATAAGGCTTTAATAATAGTAAAATATCAGATATTGTCTTCATGTTGTGAAGAAGTCACTCCATTCTCTTCTTGTTACTTTTAGATATATATAAAGATGAACTAAAAATTCTTGCATGGAATATTTTCTTCTGTGTTTTTAACCATGAAGACACTGCTGCTGCCAAGTTTACTTCCTGTTGAGGTTATAGTTGAAGCATTTCTGAGTCTCATCTTTGCTGCAGGGTGATATTAGGTAATAAAATATATTTTCTGCCAAAGGGTAATTAATTATTGGAATTAAGATAAACAGGCAAACGTAAATAAAAAAGTCTTATATAGCTGGACAACCAAAAATTCCTCTAGGTTGTTCAATTTGCCATTGTATTATCTATTGATCCAGCAGTTTCATTACATTCTCCAGACAAGCTAGGCAATACTGAAATACAAGAAAATATTTCAATTTTTTTGGTAATTTATAAAGAAATAGAAGAGCATCAATCCAACTGTTTTATTTAAGTCGTCTTTACTGTATGTGGATACTGACCTCCACCTGATACAATCTGAGGGTTGTTTCTGGCATCTTGAACTCCAGGAGGAGCCAATCCTTAAAAATTCCACCTAGGCATTGCAGAAAAATACCCTCCAAAGGGTGAACATGGCAGCAAGAAAAATCTGAATGACACTACTTCAAGTGTGAAACTTGGTTCTCTTTTTCTTTCACATTTCTGGAATGATTAGACTAACTGTGGAGGAAGTGGTGTCACTAACAACACTGAAAAACCAGATATTTCTGGAGTGGCAACCATCTGAAGGCAACTCATAAAAGACTTCAGGTGGTGGTTAACTGGCAGAGCCTTGCTGGGCAGATGACCATGAGCCTAGAGTTCTTGCCTAGTTCTTGCTATGTTGATTTATTTCATGTGATGAAGGCTTTAGTGTAAGCACTCTTTCATCTCTTGAGCTTGTCTATACCTTCAGTGTGAAAGTTTAAGTCAATACATGTTTATTATCAAAGTTTCATCATACTCTTTCTACAGCAGTATTTTAGATATTTCTGGGTTCTCTGATTTTTCCTGTATCAGGAGGGAATTTTTGTGTTTCATGGACTGTTAAAATATCCTTGGGCAAACTAAAACAAAATCCTAGGAAAACAATCCACTTATCTTGCAATGCTGATGAAACAAATAATATTTTATACCTGTGTGGCACCTCCCATTGGATAGAATCCAGATATATTATTTGTGTTATATTTACTTAACCTCTTGAACTGATTGTAAAGTAATGGATATTATATTTGTCTAACAGATGAGAGATACTAAGGAAAGTGTGCATCTTCTCAGCTTGGGATGTCCTGTCTCTGGGAACAGAATATGTATTTACTCAGTTGTATTGCACTGTTTGCTGTTTCTTACCAAACAGCAAACTAGAAAATGATCTCACCACTGACATGAGTAGGAGTAGTACTTCATTCCCTGGTGCAAAATATTTTCCTGTGGTATCCTTAAGGCATTTTACAGGTTTGGAGAAGCCTCCCCTTCCCATGTGGGCTCACACTTGGAGAGTCTGACTGAGAAGGTACTTACTGGGACATGTATTTGTCACAGAATCACAGAATCACTAGGTTGGAAAAGACCCCCAGGATCATTGAGTCCAACCATTCCTATATATCACTAAACCATGCCCCTCAGTACCTCATCCACCCATCTTTTAAATACCTCCAGGGAAGGTGACTCAACCACCTCCCTCGGCAGCCTGTTCCAGTGCCCAGTGACCCTTTCCATGATTTTTTTTTTCTGATGTCAAGTCTGAACTTCCCCTGGCAGAGCTTGGAGGCCATTCCCTCTTGTCCTGTCCCCTGTCACTTGGGAGAAGAGGCCAGCTCCCTCCTCTCCACAAACTCCTTTCAGGTAGTTATAGAGAGCAATTAGGTCTCCTCTCAGCCTCCTCCTCCCCAGGCTAAACAACCCCAGCTCTCACAGCCATTCCTCATAAGGCCTGTTCTCCAGCCCCTTCACCAGCTTCGTTGCTCTTCTCTGGACTCACTCCAGAGCCTCAACATTCTTCTTGTGGTGAGAGGCCTAGAACTGAACACAGGATTCGAGGTGCAGTCTCACCAGTGCTGAGTACAGAGGGAGAATAACCTCCCTGGACCTGCTGGTCACGCCGTTTCTGATACAAGCCAAGATGCCCTTGGCCTTCTTGGCCACCTGGGCACACTGCTGGCTCATGGTCAGTCGGCTGTCAATCAACACCCCCAGGTCCTTCTCTGCCAGGCAGCTTTCTAGACAGACTTCTCCTAGTCTGTAGCTGCACAGGGTTGTTGTGCCCCAAGTGCAGGACCCAGCATTTTGCCTTGTTAACCTCATGCCATTGGTCTCAGCCCAGTGGTCCAGCCTATTCAGATCCCTTTGCAGAGTCTCCCTACCCTCCAGCAGATCGACACTTCCACCCAGCTTAGTGTCATCCATAAACTTGCTAAGGGTGCTCTCAATGTCTTCATACAGGTCATTGATAAAGATATTGAACAGGACTGGACCCAGCACTGAGCCCTGGGGGACACCACTTGTAACTGGCCTCCAGCTGGATTTAACACCATTTACCACCACTTTCTGGGCCCGGCCAGCCAACCAGTTTTCCACCCAGGAGAGTGTGCACCTGTCCAGTCCAGAGGCTGACAGTTTCCTGAGCAGAATGCTGTGAGAAACTGTGTCAAATGCTTTACTGAAGTCCAAGAAGACCACATCCACAGCCTTTCCCTCATCCAGTAGGTGGGTCACTATGTCATAGAAGGCGATCAGGTTAGTTCATGCCTTTCATGAACCCGTGTTGACTGGGCCTGATCACCCGGTTCTCTTGCATGTGCTTCATGATAGCACACAAGATGGCCTGTTCCATGACTTACCCTGGCACTGAGGTCAGACTGACAGGCCTGTAGTTACCTGGATCCTCCCTCCGACCCTTCTTGTAGATGGGCACAACACCAGCCACCCTCCAGTCAAGTGGAACTACCCCAGTCATGCAGGACTGCTGGAAGATGATGGAAAGTGGGTTGGCAAGCACACCCGACAGTTCCCTCAATAGTCTTGGATGGATACCATCTGGCCCCACAGACTTGTGGGTGTCTAGCTGGGCAAGCAAGTCTCTCACCACCTCCTCCGGGATCATGGGAGCTTTGTTCTGCTCCTCTGATTCCTGGATGTGTAGACAGAGGGAACAGATTTCCTTACTATTAAAGACTGAGGCAAAGAAGGCATTAAGTACCTCAGCCTTGTCCTCATCCTTTGCCACAGTTGTTCCATTTGCATCCAATAGGGACTGAATATTCTCCCTAGTCATCCTTTTAGTGTTAATGTATTTATAGGAAAATTTTTTGTAATCTTTCACAGACTTGGCCAGCCTGAGTTCTAGTTGGGCCTTAGCCCTCCTGATTTTTTCTCTGCACAATCTCACTTCCACCCAAGATGCCTGTCCCTTCTTCCAAAGGTCATAGACATTCCTCTTCTTTTTCATGTCCCTCAAGATCTCCCCACTCAACCAAGCTGCTTTTTTCCCCCCGCCAGCTCCTTTTCCAGAACATGGGGATGGCTTGCTCCTGCGCTCCTAGGATTTTCTTTTTGAAGAGCACCCAGTTCTCATGGGCTCCCTTGCCCTTAAGGACTGTCTCCCATGGGATTTTGCCAACCAACCTTCTGAACAGTCCAAAGTCTGCCCTCTGGAAGTTTAACGTGACTCTTCTGCTAATCCCCTTCATCACCTCACCTAGAACTGAATAACCTAGCATCTCATGATCACTTTGTTCCAGGCGTCCTTCAACTGTCACATCCCCTACAAGGCATTCTCTGTTCACAAACAGCAGGTCCAGGAGGGCACCTTCCCTTGTCAGCTCGCTCACCACTTGTGTAAGGAATTTGTCTTCCACACACTCCAGGATCCTCCTAGTCTGCTTCCTTTCTTCTGTATTGTACTTCCAGCTGATATTTGGGAAATTGAAGTCTTCCACAAGAGCAAGAGCCAGCAATCTTGAGACTACTCCCAGTTGTTTATAGAAGAACTCATCAGCTGCTTTGCTTCTTCTTGGTTGGGTTGTCTATAAGAGACTCCCATCACAATATAGAATCATAGAATCACCAGGTTGGAAGAGACCCACCAGATCATCAAGTCCAACGATATCTACCTTCTTGTGGGCTCCTCTGATTTTAACCCACAGGCACTTGATCCTGTCATTACCATGATCGAGCTTGAGGGTATCAAAGCACTGTCTTACCTAGAGGGCTGCCCCATCTCCTCTGCTACCCTTCCTGTCCTGCCTGAAGAATTTATACCCCACCACAGCTGCAGTCCAGTTATACGAGTCGTCCCACCACATTTCCATGATGGCAACTACATCATTGTCTCTTTGCCCTACAATAATTTCCAGCTCCTCCTGCTTATTGTCCATGCTGTGTGCATTGGTGTAAATGCACTTCAGCTGGGCTGGCGAACCCTCAGCCCTCATAAACGGAATAGTGTTCATTCCCAATTGACTGATCCAATGAAGCTGGTGAAGGGGCTGGAGAACAGGCCTTATGAGGAGCGGCTGAGAGAGCTGGGATTGCTTAGCCTGGAAAAGAAGAGGCTGAAAGGAGACCTAATTGCTCTCTATAACTACCTGAAAGGAGTTTGTGGAGAGGAGGGTGCTGGCCTCTTCTCCTAAGTAACAGGGGACAGGACAAGAGGAAATGGCCTCAAGCTCTGCCAGGGGAGATTTAGGCAGGATATTAGGAAAAAAAATTTCACAGAAAGGGTCATTGGGCACTGGAACGGGCTGCCGAGGGAGGTGGTTGAGTCACCTTCCCTGGAGGTGTTTAAGGCATGGGTGGACGAGGTGCTGAGGGGCATGGTTTAGTATTTGATAGGAATGGTTGGACTCGATGATCCAGTGGGTCTCTTCCAACCTAGTTATTCTGTGATCTTTGGAATATCTAACTTCTCAGTGCCAGTTTCATCCTTTCTGTCACCTGATGTACTCGCCCCCACTCGCTCTGTGGTGATATGCTGGCGGTCCTTGCCAACCCACGATCTCTCAGGCACTGGAGTTTCACTTCCAGGCTCACTCCTGAATTTGTCCACAAGGTGTCTTAGATTGTGTCCAGCTTGTTTACCTTTTGTAGGATCATTTGGAGACACATCATCCACTTGTTGTCTATCCTGTCGTTTAATCCTCTGTCTCCTCTGGCTGAGCTTTGGCTGCTCTGGTGCAGAATTGAGAGACACAAACACCTCTATAACATGGTTTAATAATTCCCTAATTAAGTTAGATCTTGATTGTAATCAGATGCTACATATAAGATACCTAAAGACAGACGCGAATATTTTGGGGTTCAGATTTCCCATCTTCAGGCTCATTTTTAACTTGTGATACCATGAATTCTTAGAACATTCATATAAGTTGGGCCTTAAACAGATGTTAATTTCAGAAGCTTGATGGTACCTTTCTGGTTTTGAAGGCCAGCCCTATATTAGACTACAACGAAACTCTGTAATGCACACATGCTATTTTAAGAAAAACGTCTCATGACATTTGTCAGCCTAGCTACCAAGGTGAAACCACAGCCAGCTCAGGATACTAGAGAGATGTGTGCCTTATAGTCCCTGCCCATCTGCTTGCCCAGGGACCATTAAGCAATGCCAAGGATATATTGCTTTGATCAAGTGTTTTGTTTAGTCTATGAGAAACCTTCTTTTAGCAGAACCTCTGCCATGGCTGCCCACTTGCAGGAAACTCAGCTAAATAGAGCCATTCCTGCAGTTACCCCCAGCCTGCAGAGCAAGGGAGCTCCCTCCTCTGATGGCGTTTCTGCAAGCCTGCAGAACCACCGTGTCGTCTCTCTCCCTGCTGTTTATTTTTCCAAAACACATCTGTGCCAACTCAACTGGCTTTCTTTTCCTGTCAGATAAGAAGATATGGCTTGTCCTACCACAATGTGTTGACTTTCCTAAAATTACAACTGTGACATTTACATACATTTATCCCAATCGATATTGCTGTATTTCTAAACAGGAGTATCTGTAATTTCTGAGGAAGAGAAAAAAGAAAAATCCTGCTATTAAACATTCCAAGTTCTCTCTCTTTATTAAAATTTTTATCACCCACCTCTGCATTCACTGAGTTTGGTGGTCACTACCTTACATACACCTCAGCTTTGCTGCACTCCTAAATTAGTAGGTGGTGGAGCAACTCGTAATTAGCAATGTGTCACCTGTTTTCAGCCAAAAGACGTGCCAGGGAAGGGTTCAGAGAGCTCATATGGAGCATATGTTACAAAAGCCACTCCATGCTGGCACAATGACCACACAGGCTCTTTTCCCAGAGAGCTCATTAGGCACAGTTTACCCAACACCTCAGCAGAGAAGTGGAAGAATGATGCAGTGACACCATTTCAGTAGTTCCCTGTTGATTTCATGGCATTGATTTAGCATGGAAATATCTGGTGTGCAAATTGGAGACCAGGTTAAGGGCTTTGTAAATAGCCCCAGGCTTTTTATCAACCATCACTCCATCCTAATAATAAGAGGTATAATAGTGGCAGGAACCCCATTGCTAAAGGTGCACCAAGCAACTGAATCAGCAGTGGTGGCTAGTGTCAAATACTTGCTTTCTTTCATCTCAAGACCTAAGAGTGGGAAATACTCATTTTTACAAAAGCATGATTAGACGTATAGCAAACCAGTTCATGTCTGTGTGAATTTACTGAAACTGCTTCCATTTGTCAAATGGAATAAGAAAACTGAAAAACCAGCTGATTATCATTCATCTTGGCATTATCAGGTATCTACCCAGATTACCAGTGTACTTCATGATAAGAACAGTTAAATTATTTCATGCCCCCATTCTTCTAGCTTGGACCATATTCCCCCATTTAAATGTCCATCCCACTGTCTCAACTCATCAACAACAGGGGCTCATGGTTTCCCTGGCCAGGACACAGAACAGGAGAGCTACCCTGCTGGAAATCTGAGCCACGGAGAAGAATCAAGAACATGGAGCATCCAAGCTATGTTTTCCATTGGCACTGCTGTTGCTCAGGCAGGGGGCTTCTCTGCCAGGCTAGCCTGGCAAACATGGCTTCAGCGTTCAGAGTTATGACGTTTTTCAGAGAGGAAAATTACTGTCATTATTCCTCTCCTGGGAAAAAATAAGTGCAAAAGGACCAGGTTCTCAATGGGACAAAGTTTTGGTTATCAATTCTGTTGCCACAAGCCCAGGGCTGCTGGCCCTACCTGGAGGTCAGCAGGGTGCAAAGGCTGCCCTACACGTGCCCTGCCAGCATTGAAAGGGACAGCAAAAGATGGGGTAAAACCAAAAACCCAAAGCATTATCTGACACTGAAATCCAGAACAGCAACAGTGAAGCTTCCACATTCTTCCTTATCAGGACTGACAATTTTGCATGAATGCTGCCAGGCTGTGCTCAGTCCTGCAACTCCCTTGGGACTGCCTCCCCTTCACTGCACACAGCTGTGCTAGGTGGCCAAGCACACAGCTGAAGCCAACTACCAAAGGGTTAATTCTACTCAGGAAAGTGTCATTCATTTGAAGAAGCAGTCACTAGACACCAGATAGTTTCCACAGCCAGTAATTAAACCAATTTGGGCATCCAAAGGGCACTTCTCTTGCCAAGGTGCAGCAGCTCAAGGCAGACAGAGCTCCCGGCTCTCCTGCATCCCACTGTTGCCATGGCAGCATGGAGCATGTGCACCTTAGTACTTATTAGGCTCCAAGAAGCATTTCCCATGAGAATCGGGCTGCACAGTCACAGAACTGTTAAACCATCACAGTATGAAAATTAGCAGTAGCCTCAATTACACAAAACTCAAAAAGCTAGGAAAGTGCTCATTGTCTTTGTGCATGGGCTGTCCCTATTTAAGGCCTTATTGCCTGACTTTTAAAACACTCCAGTAAGCAGTGTCTGCTATGTGACGACATCAGGTAAACAGACATCCTTTGACACTGCATTTGACAAAGAAGCCCTCCTCCTTTTCCATCCCTGTTACAGAAATTCCTTTAATATTTACCCCCAACACAGTGTTTATTCTGCAGTTGGAAAGGAAATTAAACTGCCTGCCTGTGCTAGTGATCCCCTGGAATTGCCAGCAGCAAATGTAAACTCCAGCACAACCTTCTGGATCGATAAAGCCCATTGCCCTGGATAACACTCTGCTGTTTTAGTTTTTTACCGTTCCACAGATACCAAAAGTAATCTTCGTTTACATTAAAGACGGGCAGGTCAAAAACACTCCACCAAAGCCAAGAGCACTACTTGCTTGACTAGGGCCTACTCACAGGAAAAGGATTAGTGGTAGAAATAGGGATTAAAAGATTGAAGCCTTTAGACTGTAAGCGTTGTCAGGCTTTGAATATGTAAACTGGTCTCTGAAGCCAAAAGACTCCCAGGATCACAGCCCCACCTACATTCCCCCAAAGTTAGGCTCAGGGGGTTTGAAGTTTCTACCGTTTTGAAGGACACCCAAACCTAATTACAGCAGGGACCCAGTGCTGCCAAAAGCACAGAATCTTCTGAAAATGTCTTCATGCTCTAATATTGCAAAAGTGTCTCAGTGAAGCTGAGCACTGAGTGCAGGCTCTGGCTCCCAGCAGAGCAGTGTATTGAGGAGCAAGGTGGTGACAGGGAGTGATAAAGCACTCATGGCAGTGACCCTTTGAGGGCTGTCACAACACGTTGCACTAGAACAGAGTGTGCACCAGCTGGCTGGCATCTGGATCTTCCAAAGCACAGGAGGGGTGCAACCTTTGACAAGGTCAGTTTAGGGTGACGCTGTGTTAATTCAAGATGTCTGCAGCAGAGAAGTAAACCTGCAAGGTTGTGGCATGTCACACAGCCACTGCTTTGGGCCAATGCAGGGACTACAGCCCTGCATTCCACTTGTTAGCTGTGGCACAGGGAAGAGGGGATTTACCCAGACTGTGGCCCAAGAATGTGAGACAGGGGCTCTGATAGCTCTCTTTCTTTCCCACTTTCAACTAAAAGCAAGTCTGCCTTTTACGATGCATCCATGATCAGTGAACTCAGCACTCTTTTGTGATGGCTGCAGCTCTGTCAAGTCCTCTATAGTGGTGGACATCACAGCACTGATGTCTTTGCAGGCTAGGGGCTAACTCTGGTTAGGGCTTCCCTGCATATATCACCTTGGTACCAGTTTCTTTCTAATAACTCCTAGGGAGGATGACTAGCAGTCTGGTAACAACCACTGTGCAGACAAGAGCAGAATCTCTGTGGGGTGGGTAGGAGTGATGAGGAGAACATCATCACAGGAACAAAGAAGTCTTTTCCTAGCAGCCTCCAGTATTTCAAACCCCCACATATGTGCAAGCTGATATTTCAATGCCTTCAGGTTGCTATGGACAACCAAAGATTTCTGAACTGTCTTAGAGAGCAGAGCCCTGTCACACCATACTCAGGAACAACACTTGGCATTTTTATTGCCAAGAAGTCTGTATCAGAAAGTAAGAAGTACTGTCGTCACTTTGCAACTGAAGATAATAAAGGTATTGGCAGTTCTAAATAAAAAGGCCCCTCAGATAAAAGCCACCCATTTAAATGCTCTATACCTGAGATCACCTTCTCAAACACACGCCTCCTTCAGACAACCCACACAGCATCTGGGACTGAAGCACAGGCAAACAATTTGGAAGCGAGTCACTGGGATAAAATAGGCTCTAGAAAATGACAGGGATTACTGGGAAGAAAGGTCCCTGGAGTGAAGTTTCCCAACACTTGTAATCTAGGCTGCAGCAAAACCACACATTTATTTACAGAGCAGCCTGCTGACTGCATGCACAGCAAGTAGGATTTCCAAGGGCGTACCTAGAGCCGTGAAGAGAAAGCTAGGGTGCAGAGACACAATGCCCTCTGTCCAGCCAGCTCACACCTGCTCTGTGCAGCAAATCCTCTTCTTGCAAAGCTTCAGAAACCCAAATATTTTTAAAAAAAAAAACACGCCCACTAATTCTTTGTGAACATTAATATGGCATTATAATGCTTGTGCCTTCTGGGTGCAGGCAGTACTGTCACCTGCATTTCAGACAGGGGAAGCTAGGCAGACCAAAGTGAAGTGACCTCCCCAACACCATCCAAGAGGGCCATGTTATAGCTGTGGCAGACTTTGGTTTCCAGAGACAGCATTGCACGTTCTTTCAGGTCCAAGACAACTATGACATTTAGTAGTGTAATCCCATTTTAAACTGGTAAAAATGCCTGTACAATCTACAGCATCACAGAAACTCACCCTCTCCCACCTGTTGCCTTAAACATAGAAATACACTTTCATTTGCTCTAAAATGAAAACCGTGATACAAAATAATGCAGGATAGTTAATAAAATTACAGTCTCTGAACCATTCTTTGGCTTCGCACAGAGAAAATGTCAAGGGGAAAGATCTAGGAGTAGCTTTTACACATCCTACTCTATCTATACTCAATGCATGCCCTCCTCTCCTTCAACAGATCTGCAAAGCACCACCCAATTTATCTTCTCACCAACACAGACACAGAGAGCACATCTCCCTGAGTAATGGAGTTTTATACCCAAGGAGTTGGGTACATTGCAGCACACAATGAGAAATCTGATTACCACTAATACGGTATTGACACAAATGTCAATGCTGTAAGGCAAGCAATATCATTTTGAATCAAGGATGCCTTTCATCATTATTATTTTTGTTTGCTTCTTCCATTTTAATAAGCTGTTGCTCTGTGTATTACCCAAATACTCCTGACTAAAACTATCTGGGGACAATTTAGTTTTTATGTAACACTTCATTAAGTAGAAGGCACCTTAAGAAAAAGGTGCTGTCTGTTCATATAGCCCTGTTATCATTTAAACACAAATACTCCAGATGAAAACTCTGATCAGCTGACGCCATTGCCTCAGTGATAACTATTCCATTGTTTTATCAAAGTCAAATAAAGTGGCAAGCAGGAATAATGGCTTCTTTTTTTTTTTTTATTTTTTGATTGGTCAAAAGTTAAATGAAGCCTGGTGATCCCATCACTCAGCCAAACAACTGAGGGATTCTGATCTGCATGTGGGGACCTTTTGTTGCAAAGGACCTGGGATAGCATGGGTGGGAGGTTTCAGTGGGTCAAGCCTTGTGTTTCCCTGGCCATTCCTTCACTTGGGAAGTAGACCAGCATTCCCAGCTGGGCAAAGGCATAGCTGGGTTACTCTGCTGGGTTGTCTAGTGGGAGCAGTGGCTCAGTGTGGGGCTGAAGGGCTCTGCACTCAAACACCTTTCCTGGTTCTGGGCCAAGCTGCCAATTTTGGATGTGGTACCTGACCTGGGCCTTACCTCCTGCCTCTCTCTCCCCACCCATTCCTTCCTCTTCATTGCAAACATCTAGCAGTCTCCCTCCCATGTAGGACAATAGCTTCAGCTGTTTTCTCTGTCTTCCTTTTCATGAGTGAATCTCATTTTGATGCTTTCTGATGGTGCCTCCTGCCTCTTTGGGCTCTTCCAAGCACTGCCTGCAAGCTCTGGGCCTCAAATGGCATCCAGTTTGGTGTGTGGAAATGGGCCCACGAAGAAACCCAGTTACCCTCTTTGAGCAATCATTACATTTCTGTATCTTCAAGAAGGAACCAGCTTAGCTTCTGACACAAAACTTTCCATAAGGACTAGAGAAATAAGCAGGATGAGAGAAGCAGCAGAGTTTCTTGGTGCTAGGAAGGGAACTCTTAGTGGCATCAATGCAACCATTAAAATCCTTAAATTCACCATGGGCGCTGCACGAGATATTATATCAAGCCTTCAAGCTGATTTATTTTCTATCCAGAAACAAGAGCAGAGTGGAGGGAAGAAGAATAGAAGGCAGGGAAGAGGCAAGCCTTATGGCCAAATGTCAAAGTTCACGCATCATTTTGAACTTTATACTTATCCTTCAGGAAAAAAAAAACAGACCAGGAAAAACAAACACAACAGAGCTTACCTGGGAAAAGTCCAGAGTGGAAGTTGGCAAAATCAGAAAATAACTTTTAAAAGCCAAAGAAAAAAGACCCCTTCATGTATTTTATTAATATGTTAAGAGTTGAAAGTCTGTAAAAGCACTTAGAATCATAGAGTCATTTAGGTTGGGAAGACCTTTACGATTATCCAAACCTTGACCTAACACTGCCAAGCCACCACTAAACCATGTCCCTAAGCACCACACCTACACATCGTTTAAATATCTCCAGGGATGGTGACTCAACCACCGCCCTGGGCAGCCTGTTCCAATGCCTGACAACCCTTTTGATGAAGTAATTTTTCTTAATATCCAGTCTAAACCTCCCCTGGTACAACTTGAGGCCATTTCCTCTCATCGTATCACTTGTTACTGGGGAGAAGAGACCAAGACCCAACATGCTATAACCTCCTTTCAGGTAGTTATAAAGAGCAATAAGGTCTCCTCAGCTTTCTTTTCTCCAGATTAAACAGCCCCAGTTCCCTCAGTCTTTTCTCATAAGACTTGTGCCCCAGAGAATGCTGTGGGAAGTGGTGTTAGAGGCCTTACTAAAGTCTAGGCAGACAACGTCCACAACTCTTACTTCATCCAGTAAGTGGGTTTCATTGCCATAGAAGCAGATCAGGTTAGTCAAGCAGAACCTGCCTTTCCTAAACCCGTGCTGACTGGGCCTGGTTACCTGGTTATCCTGTACATACTATGTGGTGGCACTCAAGATGATCTGTTCTATAACCTTCCCTGGTGCTGACAGGCCTGTAGTTCCCCAGATCCTCCCTCTGTCCTTTTTTGTAGATGGGCACCACATTTGCTAACCTCCAATCAACTGGGACCTCCCCAGTTAGCCAGGACTGCTGATAAATGATGGGAAATGGCTTGGTGAGCACTTGTGCCAGTTCTTTCAGTACTCTTGGGTGGATGGATCTCATCTGACCCCATAGACTGGTGTATGTCTAAGTGGTGTAGCAGATCCCTAACCTTTTCCTCTTGGATTATGGAGGCTCCATTCTGTTCCCTGTCTGTCTTCCATCTCAAGGGACTGGGTAGCTGAAGAACAAGAGGTCTGACTATTAAAAGACTGAGGCAAAAAAAGAATTAAGTATCTCAGGGTTTTCCTCATCCCTTGTCACTATGTTTCACCCCCCCATCCAATAAAGGCTGGAGATTCTCCTTAGCTCTCCTTTTGCTGCTAATATATTTATAGAAATGCTTTAAATTGTCTTTTACAGCAGTAGTCAGATTAAGTTCTAGCTGGGCTTTAGCCCTCTAAACTTTCTCCCTGCACAACCTTACAGCATCCTTGTAGTTGTTCTGAGTTTCCTGCCCCTTCTTCCAAAGGACATAAGCTCCTTTTTCCCCTGAGTTCAAGCCAAAGCTGTCTGTTCAGCCAAGCTTCCTCACGAGCTTTGCTCACAGACGGGTGGTGAATGGAGCAAAGTATGACATAGAAAGCACTGCAAGGCAGCTAAATAGTCTCCCTGTCTCCCTCTGTGCTGTGAGGTGTGATGGAGTGGCATCTGCATCCAACCCACTCCTAAGGGCGATGGACCAAGGTACTATCAGGAGTAGGTGGTGAAAGGAGGATGCACAAGCTCAATCTGATAAATAAAACAGAAAAAAAATGTATTACAGGACTGGAGGGCTTTCATTGGAAAGGTATTTCTTCTGCTGTTACTCGACTGCTTACTATTATGCCTGAAAATTGGGACTGCCTTAGTTGAAAATAAAGCATGCCAGTAATGGGAAGCTAAACTGTTTGAACAAAGGAGTGGTTTGCTTGTGGTGAGGGAAAGTTTGGTTTAAAATTCTGTCCTCTTTTCTTCTTCAGACACTATGGCCTCTGACTTGCTGCATCTGGTGTATTACACCTTCTGGCTAACAGTTACTTAGGTGGCCATTTCTTTCTTCCTCAAGACCCAGATATTCTTACAACCTGATGTTACCCTAGATTTATTATTTAGCGATGACATTAAATTAAAAAGTCAAAATGAAGGAACTGAGTTGTAGACAAGAATGGTTTGATACTACTTCAAGCTTAGGAGAGAGTCAGTCCCATTAATAAGGATTACAACACAACAGTCTAGGTAGAAAAAGTTAGTTTTGAGTCTGCCCAAGTGCTCTCCAGCCATAGAAAGACAGAGGGCAGCTCTGCTCTTTAGCACCTACTCAGCATTACATGATTCTGTTCTGAATCCATAACATGAAAAAGAAGATGACAAAGATCAAATGGCTGGTCATTAAAGCAGTATATTAAACTACCAGAGACATTAGCTACAATTACATCAGTGAATATTAAAAATTGCATGGAAATGCCATCCATTTCATGCTGCAGGCTCTGAAACAGGCAACAGCTGTGACAAAGGAAAACATTCCCTTCCTCATCACTGAAGATTTAAAAAACTGAGTTAGACAAACACCTGCCTGGTGAAGGTAAAGCCAGTTATGCCCTGGATGACTTTGAAAATGTTATCCAAGCCCTATTTGCTGCAGTCATACATGTCCAATGCTTTACAACTGCAGCAGATTAATCAGAAATCAGTGTCTGCTGGCAGATGAGATCACTGTGGTTACTGCAGTAATCACAGCGATTTTCTTTTCTAAGAGATAGACAGAGGGTTTGTTTTCCTGAAACTGTAAATATGCTCAACTCACTTCTTTAAATGCCTCCTGCTGCCAGCCTCTATAAATGCCCTGAAACGAAGAGCAGCAGCAGGATTTGGTCCACATGTAGGCAGTGGAGGTACCTCCAGTAGCTATATCTGACATCGCTGGGTTGCTACAGAGTTAGCGTAGCTCGCTCAAGACCTTTATTTAAAAAAAAAAAAAAAAACCCAAACCCTCCACTCATTTCCTCCCTCCAGATGTAATGCTGAGGTTTGAAAAACTGTATATTGAAAACTAAACGAAACAGCTGCAGAAACTGAGAACAATAATAACCAAGAGAATTTAGGGTGCTAATTGGTAGGCCAGAGGCAAGCTTAGTGTGAGACTGAAGTGCGCCCTGTAACTAAGATACATGGACTGCCCTCTGCAGTACATCATTAGACTGCACTTAGCTGGCATGTTCCTAAGTCACTAGGACTACTTCAAAATTCAAAGAGTACTTTTAATTTATCCTTCCATGTACCAATACCATGGTGAAAGCATACCTGCAGCATTCATCTTTCTTTACTTTAGACATTTCTCCATAGGCTTGCATTTGCTTCCCTTAACAGAGAAATTAATGCTATTCCTCTTTCAGTAATTACTAAAAAACCCTCTGCATTGCCGATAGGGATACTCTATGATGCTTCTACTCCTCCAGTCCTTATTCCAGGAATCATTACTTGGGAAAATGTTCTTTTGAATCATCAAATTTGGTCTGATGGAGCCTTTATTCATCCAAGATACAGAAGTAGTTTTGATGGCATACTGAGCATTAAATGCTCGTCAGTATGAGCAAAGGCTTTCTAAACTGGCCTTCAGTTATGCAGGTGGGACTCAACACCTCCCATCACAGCACTAATCAACTGCAGATGTCATCCTAAGCATATTTCTAGTGCCGTGCAACTCTGATGTTTTGTATGAATTTACCAATGACTAGCTTTATGCCTTCTATCCCATTTTCACTGCCAAGTGTAAAACTTGAGGGATTCTTTTCCTTCTGTGAAAGTCTTCCACTGGGATTGGCTTCTCCATACTGGGCACTTTTAGCAGCATCACAAACTCCTTTCCCCAAGGCATTGTTTCCCATCCTATTGTATTTATGTCTCTGCTTGACTTTCTCTGCCAGTGCATTTGTTGAGAAAATAACAACCCTTGGGGGCAGACATTTCTTATATTTTCTTCATATCCCAAATAATTGCACCTACTTATTTAAAACCCCAGTGACAGTATGATACAATAACCTGTGTGATTTATTTTTCAGTGAGCTTTAAAGAGAGCTACTCCCTCTTTTCAAACTTGGGACTCTATAATCCATCATCAAATGCAGCCCTATGCTCTGATATTTGTAACATACTACAATAAGAAATTGGTCTTTGAATTACATTTATTCTACACTTATCTAGTTGATTTACTGGTTCGTTAAATATTGGCTTCCATATACTATCTTAATTGAACATTCCTCCTGCCTATATTTTCTTTCACTGCTGTTCTACAGAGAACAACAACCTCCTACCAGCACTTTCATGCTGTCTCCTCCATTTTCTGTATACAGCATCATATCCATTTTTTTTCAATTTCTTCAAAAATCATGCTAAAAGATTTCAAGGAAGTCTAAAAACAGCTGGATTCCATGGTGCATTTTTAATTTCTCCCAAAGAAGGTCTGCCTTCTGAAGGCACAAGAAAAACATTTATAGGAGGTACCAGCATGGTTAAAGAACCTCCAATATGGCCCCTTGCCCTTGTCTTCTCTATACCCAGTATTTTTCTGATAAATTTGCATAAAAGCCAAAGCACCTATTAGTTGTGAGTTTGTTTATGTTTTCCGGTAGATGTGTCTGGAAAATTAAATTCTTAAATCTCTTAAAGAAGAGGCAGGCCCATGTTGTTGGGCTGGTAAGACTCAATGGCAAGGACTAAGAATGTCACTTTACGATCTCTCCTGCACCATAAATCTCTTTGATAGAGGTATTTGTGGCAAGGGTTTACATGAATTAATTCTGAACATTTCTTTGACTGGTTTAATGCTTTTTAATTTTCATATCTCTGAGTGTCCCTTGCTTATCCTTAAAGGAGAAAATGGAAATGGAGCACCTGATTATCTCCTCACAATATTGCTCAGTTTGGCATGGCTAGTGATGACATTCCTTATTCTTTTCTAGTAACTTATAGAGCTTCCCAGGCTACTAACACATTTGTAGCCCAATGCCGAAGCTGCACTTTTCAGAAAAAAAAAAGAAATTAAAAATCATCTGGTTAGAAGGGAGTTTAGTCTTTGAGAACAAAAGAAAATCCCAGGTTTTTATTTCCTGCTGTGTGCTGAAACACAGCTATATCTTCTCTTAATATTTTTTAAATTAGATCCTAAGAAGGTGACTAATAATGACCACAAATAGGAAAACTTTGCCTGAAGTTGCTAATAGTATTTTACCACTTTATCTTTAAATTATTTTTCATGGACATTTATAATTATGAGTCCCTCCAGCTTCATTTTATCTAGTACAGTAACATAATCAAAATCATCCTCCTCTAAATTCTCTATAGCAAATCCTCTTTTTAAAGCCCTTGTTCAACATCCTCCCTCATTTTCATTTTCTTTATTACTACTTATTATACTAAAGCCTGGCATCTGAAAATTGAACTGTAGCATTAATAATTTTTTCAACAAAGACCATAGCTATACTTTCTGGAAGTTAGTGCTATAAGTATATTTTAAAACATCAGGCTGCCTGCAGTGAAATGCTTTGCATTCCCAATGTGTCACTGGAAATACCATTATTATGAAGAAATTATTGATTTTGTTTAATGCACTGTTCAAATAGTCTGCAGAGATGTCTGTGGTGCCAGTGTCATTCCCATGCTTTAATTATAATTTTAATCATCTGTGATCTTCCGTTTGTTTGTGCTGTAAGTTAATTATTTTGTCTATCACAAAGCACTGGAACAACATCTTAGTATTAATAATTTTTATTATTTAATAGACTTGCACTTCAGCCCTCCTCACTTACTCAGCTATATCTTCAGTGTCCAAAGCTCCTCCTAAAAATCCACAAAACATCTGATTTCTTCTGCCTCCCACCCTCTGCACCTAACCAGGACATCTGATGACTCCTTTAGATTTGAAATTGCATAAGCAGAGGGTTAATACAGGTACTTACCTACAGAGCAGCAGAATAATTCATGACAACCTGCAGCCAGGATCCTACAGCTCTAGGGGCTTCTGAAACCCTTTTCTTTGCCCTGTGGTCAATAATCTACATTAGCTGTCTTTCACAGCTCATGACAGACTATAACTATTTCTCTCAGGTCTTCAATTCCCATGAGAGGGGAGATTCAAGAGTGAGGAACCCAATCTCCTGTGATGTCTCTGCTTTCAGCACTACTCCAATACTATCTTTGGCAGCCAGATTCTCCACACAGGAGAACTTGCTCTGTTCTGCTATCTGGACACCCTGTAACCATATAAAGTGGCACAATAAATCCAGATGAGCAGTGGATCATACTTGTTTGGGGCAATGCACCTCTTTCATCACACAGCCAGCTCAC
Organism: Clamator glandarius; assembly: GCA_033459285.1. Taxonomy (NCBI): domain Eukaryota; kingdom Metazoa; phylum Chordata; class Aves; order Cuculiformes; family Cuculidae; genus Clamator; species Clamator glandarius. The sequence goes on from JAUNZM010000032.1 coordinate 2,079,825, forward strand.
ATTAGGCTGCAGCAAAGCAAAGAAAACTTGATTGCAAAGGAGTAAGGCACTGCTCAGTCTCTGATGTCACTTCAACCCCACCAAAAGCTCTGCCAGGGGCTAGAGGCACTCTCACCCTGAGAGCAGGTGCAGCCAGAGGCTCCCCAGGTGACCATCATTGCCTTGCAGCAGTTAGGGAGGCCTACCTCATTAATGAAGATTATCTTAATATAAGGCTATATCTTTATTTCTATTTCATTATCTAGGGATGCAAGGTGAAACAGTGAAGCCCCATTAGCAACTACTCTCTGTGAAGAATACCCTGTAGCAGCATACTGCGTATACTTAAAAACCACTGAACTATGGGATGTGAAGAATCATAGAATCATAGAATCACTAGGTTGGAAGAGACCCACCGGATCATCGAATCCAACCATTCCCACCAATCTCTAAACCATGCCCCTAAGCACCTCATCCACCCTCACCATAAACACCTCCAGGGAAGGCGAGTCAACCACCTCCCTGGGCAGACTGTTCCAATGCCTAACGACACTTTCCCTGAAGAATTTTTTCCTTATCTCAAGCCTGAATCTCCCCTGGCAGAGCTTGAGGTCATTCCCTCTAGTCCTGTCCCGTCACATGGGAGAAGAGGCCAGCTCCCTGCTCTCCACAACCTCCCTTCAGGTAGTTGTAGAGAGTAATACGGTTTCCCCTCAGCCTCCTCTTCTCCAGGCTAAACAACCCCACCTCTCTCAGTTGCGCCTCGTAAGACTTGTTCTTTAGCCCCTTCACCAGCTTTGTTGCTCTTCTCTGGACTCGCTCCAGAGCTTCAACATCCTTCTTGTGGTGAGGGGCCCAGAACTGAACACAGTATTCAAGGAGCGGTCTCACTAGTGCCAAGTACAGAGGGAGAATAACCTCCCTGGACCTGCTGGTCACGCCATTTCTGATACAAGCCAGGATGCTATTGACCTTCTTGGCCACCTGGGCACACTGCTGGCTCATGTTTAGTTGGCTGTCGACCAGCACCTCCAGGTCTTTCTCCTCCTGGCAGCTTTCCAGCCAGGCTTCTCCTAGTCTGTACCTCTGCTTAGGGTTGTTGTGCCTCAAGTGCAGGACCCGGCATTTGGCCTTGTTAAACCTCATGCTGTTGGACTCTGCCCAGCGATCCAGCCTGTTCAGATCCCTTTGCAGAGCCTCCCGACCCTCCAGCAGATCAACACTTCCATCTAGCTTAGTGTCGTCCGCAAACTTGCTAAGGGAGCACTCAATGCCTTCATCCAGGTTGTTGATAAAGACATTAAAGAGGACTGGGCCCGGGACTGAGCCCTGGGGAACCCCACTTGTCACTGGCCTCCAGCTGGATTTAACTCCATTTACCACCATTCTCTGGGCCCAGTCGTTCAACCAGTTTCCCACCCAGGAGAGTGTGCACCCGTCCAGGCCAGAGGCCGACAGTTTCCGAAGCAGAACGCTATGAGAAACTGTATCAAATGCTTTACTGAAGTCCAGGAAGACCACGTCCACAGCCTTTCCCTCGTCCAAGAGGCTAGTCACTCGGTCATAGAAGGTGATCAGATTACTCTGGCAAGACCTGCCTTTCCTGAACCCGTGTTGACTGGGCCTGATCACCCAGTTCTCTTGCATGTGCTTCTTGATAGCACTCAAGATCACCCACTCCATGACTTTCCCTGGCACTGAGGTCAGACTGACAGGCCTGTAGTTTCCCGGATCCTCCCTGCACCCCTTCTTATAGATGGGCACGACATCAGCCAGCCTCCAGTCCAGTGGAACCTCTCCAGTCATCCAGGACTCTTGGAGAATAACACAACACTAATTTTGTAGAATTTGCTGTATTAATTTCTCAGAGATTCACCAATATGTTTTGACAGAAACTGTCTTTCCCTGAATGTAAATATCGGGGTGCAATCAACAGATCCCCTACTAATGCTGACTTAGGGAGCAGGTAGAGAGCCAATGAAGGTTCACTGCAAAGGCACGCTGAAGGGCTCTATGGCAGCTTTAGCTTGATATTTTGGACCTAAGTGTTCAAAGTGCACGTACATATATGCCAGCACACAAACAGGTATGTGTTCATCTGTGATTTTGCAATACATTCAGTTAGATTGAAAATCAGTGTAAGAAGAACATGCCTCAAGCTGGAATACTGAAAATCTGGAAAAGGACTTAAAATGCACTCAGGGCTGACAGAGGGCTGACAGACCCTCCTGCTCTAGCTCTAGCAGGGACACAAAGACTCACAAGCCCTTGAGCAGATCTCAACTCTGCTGCAGCAAACTACCTGGTAGGCTGCAGCTTGGCAACAAAGGGCATGAAGGAAACCACTACTGATTTTAGGAAGCGATACCAGGGCTGCAGATCCCAGCTGCCACAGTCTGCTTGGCTGTTCACCTGCCCATGTTGCTCCAAGAAGTCAGAGGGAAAAAATAACTCCCCACCTGATGTTTTTCATCAGTCAGTTCCAGGGTCAAAAAGAGGCTCAAGCTGTGGTGCTGGATTCGGATTTTAAGCATACCTAAGCGTGACAGGTTCCTGGGTATCAGTTGTTAGTTCACATCAGCACCTAGATATGCAGCAAGTTTGCATTACTTTTCTCCTTCTGTAATTTCAATGAGCAGGTGTTAAACATGCTGTGAGGTCGTTTGATATTGTACTTTTCTGCTTTTACTTGGGGAATTTACATTTCTTACCTGAGTGTTTCTCATTTTCCAATGGGTGAACTGAACCTCTCTTGGCAGCCTGACACTGGAGAGGATAGAAGAGACTTGCCCATTATGAGCCGGTTTCATGCAGAGATGGTGACCCAAAGCACACAAAGGTTTTTCACTGTCTGCAATGTGTGCCAGAGTTTTCTAGTGATGGATCAATCTTCCTATTTGAACTGCAGTACTTGTGTTTTAAATCCAACAGTAAATACAGTAGCCATTTCCAGAACAGCCATATCACTGACATAAATACACCAAGGCAAATATACTCACCCGAGGTAAATACACTCACCAAATACCTACAAGTATTAAACTAGGGCTAAACACATTGCACATGTCTTCATCTGTCTGACACTGGGACATGGGGATCAGGTACCAGAACAACTGGAAAAAAGCAGGAGCTGCAGAGTGGGCTAAGATCTCAGTGCCACCAGAACCTGAGAGGTGAGGTTTTAGTGGACATTAGGGCCCAGGAGACAGCCAGAATAATTAGCACCTAAACCATCAACCTGTATGTTGTGAGACCTGCAGACTTGTCCTATGGTTGTGAGACCTGCAGACTTGTCAGCTCCCATTTTCATCCAAAAAGACTAAATCATTCTTACTATGTGGTCACAGTCATATAAAATTCTCAATTAGTTTGGCTTTATTTGATTATTTGCAGAGAATAGTCTGTGCCTCTTGACAGACTAGGGTTAGAGTAGAAAAGTACTGATCTAGAACAGCCATTTTGTCTGCCTTTTGCATTGTGCTTTGTTTTCTCCACATTAAATGCTAATGTTGCTCAGCTGGATTTATTTCTGTATAAAATGGAAAGGCCTTAAAAATCACTTTACAAAAAGCAGCAGCAGCCAATACTTACAATGATACCTCAGCCTTCTCTTTTCTTTTCAGCGTAACATGAACTAAAAGCCAACTTGGGCATACATAAAAGACTAACATCATTTCCCCAGCATGAAAGAAGGAAATACTCACCTGGAACCAGTGCAGTACACACGGTTTTGTGAGGATGGAGCAGAGGATTGCTGACATACCCTAGCCTGCCTTCACCGTTTTGCCCACACCAGCCCAACAGCATCATCACAACACTCTCTCTTTGTCTGGTAGGTGACAGCTGAGGAAACAACATTGATAAGCTCCTATTGCTGCTGCCAGAGCCACTTCATGTTGGCTCAGGTGAGAGGCATCATGGGACCTCATTGACCACTCTCCCTGCAGGGGGCTAGCAGAGGGGTAGAGCAGCCAGGCACATCTGGAGCCACCATTTCTGCAGCACCATACTGTTCTTAGCCCCTGCACACTTTAGGGAGTGGACTCAGACTCAAGTTCCTGAGCCCTGTCTTTCACATAACACCATTCACAGCCGTGGGAAACAAGAAACTAGGAAGAAATATTATGCTTTAGAACTTGGGATAGGCTTCAGCTGGCTGAAGACAAGCTTCAGAGCCTGCTCCAAAATCTATGAAGCTGGTGGTAGTGCAGAGGTTCCCCTTGACCTCAGAGGGATGAAGTCCCAAATCGAAAGCTGACCTGCTTGCTTCATTGTGCAGTCTGAGAGAGGGAGCTTTAGCTCAATTTCCTTTGGAACATTAAGTTACAAGCAAGTCCCTCGATGCTGCAGATGCTACAGGAAAAATGAACATGAGGGCCAGTTCTCTTGGCATTTTCTGTTGGTTTGCTTTTGCTGAAAGCTGCTACTACAGGGAGACACCTCTGCTAAGCTGACTTTGCCCAAGTGTCTGCACTTCAGAGTGACTTCATTTAGTAAACAAAAAACAAATGCACACAAAATCTTGGCATTTCAGGACATCCCCATGCTCATCTATACTCTCCTTGCTAATATTTGCCCATTCCCCTCCTACTACCCCCAGGCACTCCACTGCTATCAAAGCTTTCTCATCACTCTTCTTTTCCTTAAGGTTCACAAACAAACAGCATAACTTGTTGTTGTTTCTCCCTCCCCCCTCGCCTAGAATAACAGGGTTTAAAGGACAAACCACAGCACTGATACAAATATCAAATTAGCAACAACAAACAGAGGCAAAATCCCTTCATATAGGAGCTTCCACAGGAAAGTCCAGGGACAAAACACGGGGTTTCTTATCTCCCCTCCCTCCCACCCCCATCCCTCCTCCCAGGCTTTAGTAGCAGTGTTATTTTTGCAGTCCTCAACTGAGGAACTGGGCCCCAAGCACTCTGGTGATCAGCACTGTGTTGAGGGCAGTGAATAGCAAAGTAGGAGGTCCCACACCATCAAAACACTGAAGCAGAGCAGGATGAGAACTTCTGTCATCCAGATTCTACCAATTATTTAAGCGAAGGGGCTTTTCTTCCTTGCTGGGATGGAGTAAAGTGCACACAGCCTGTTTTGCTCAGCTGGTGTGTGGTACCCTATCACATTGTCATAACCTCCATGCCTTGATGCCTTGTGCCTCCAAAATATACACAACAGAGGTCAAGAAAATGGTGTAAATTAACTAATTTCCTTTTTTAAAAAAAGAAATCTCTCATTTCTAAAAAGAAAAAAAAACTATTCTTCATGATAACCTAATATCTGTTACTCTTTCAGTAGGAGTTTGAAGAAGGTTGTCAGTTCACAGTTACCTTTTATTAAAATCCTGTAGATCAATATGGGCATAACTACCTTTAACTGAATAGTTAAATTATACATACCAATCATAAATGAAAAGTCAGGGGCTTTTTTCTCCAGCTGTCACAATATCTTTTAACATACTCTTTAATACACAGTATATGTGGTTTCCATTATGGAAAAAATGGTTTGTTGACCGTGATAGGCTGTAATTGGACCATAATATAAAGCAGGGCCACTGTAATGCTCTGCTCATACACTGCGTCACAACAGGATCTTGTTCTTGGTTGCCTGTTCCTTGTGCCTGCCCTAATAAGCACCATTAACAACAAGAGCAGGTAAAAGCTTTTATCTTTGCATATATTATACAAAGTCAGCCTACAAGTTCCAGAAAAAGAAAGTAATATTACACTGACCATACCAAACATAAATGGAGCTAAGAAATGAGGTTCTCTGTGACACTGAATTTGATCATTTGATCAGTGAATTCTAAAAGCATCACAGACAATTCAACTTTGATAAGCATCAGACCTGTGTATAAATCAAATTACTTTTGAAGATGGTCCATCATCAGGCTTCCAGTATTTTCAATAACAAGGTAGGGTGCATTTTTTCCAGGGTTTAGAGTTAAACACAGTTCCCTGAGTCCATAGGTTAGTTCAGCTTGCAAAAAATGCAAGTCTGTTTTGATTTTAGCCAAACCAGCTTCTCCTTCAATGCTGGACTGGCTCCAAATCCCTGAAGGTGTCAAAGATAAAATCATCTGCACTTCTAGATGCCCTTGAGGGACACTTCCACATGATAGGTGTTGTTAGAGTGCTACAGAAGATCTAAAGGACAGATTAGTACAGGAGGTACCATAGAAAGGGCTAAAACATATATATCAGAGATACTGCAGAAGAATAGAAAGAGAAAACTGGATCACTGGAATGCACACAGAAACCAAAACCCAAACATTAGTAGACTCATGAAGGACTTTGAGATTGAAAAGAAATGTGACCTTGGTCATGCAGGAATTCAAAGAAAGGAGAAAAGAGAAGGACATGCTGCTGAAAGCTCAACTTAGCTGCTTATTCTATGGACCAGAGCGAGACTTTTTGAGAACTAGGATGCAAGAAGGAAAGAGGCTGCAGCAACCAACACTGGAGACACTGAAAGAGATCTGTAGGTAGAGGGAGAGAAAACAAACACAAGCACAATGGGTGGTATCTGAGCAGGGCTATTCTGTGAGGAAGCTGGCAAGGAAAGGACTCTGCTGGGCTTGTCATAGAGTCAATGTAGGAGCCACGTGTCACTAGGGTGAAAGCTCTGGAAGGTGTTTCCCATCTCTGCCTTTCTTTGCTTTCCTCTTTGAGCAACTCTCATTCAGATGTTACAATAAAGCAGGTTTTTCATTTGCATTTTGCAAAATAGTCTGATGGGTTGTTTCCCTTTTTTTAATTCTTTCCTATGACCTTGGCTGCAGAAAGCCCACAAATAACTTCTGCTATTTGACTTGACTGCTCACTGGAAGTGACGAGAGGAACATTTCAGCTGTTCTTAGTCCATGTATGTCAGTGGCAGCTGCCTGGTGTTTCCCGGGTTTCAGCTCCAAGAACTCAGACTTTCAAGAAAGCCAGTTTGATATGAAAAAAACACAATATAAATAGGAAATAAAACATTGAATGTGTCTAATTACTCTTCTGCTGCCATAACAATTAAAAGCAATACTAAATGCTCTGTGGGTTTTCACCCTTGCATCCTGACTGCATCTGTCCTGAAGGGTTGATTTCACACTCACACAGGCATGTGATACACAAAAAACCAAAGCCTCCTATTTTTTTTCAAAGGCAGCCACTGCTTGTGAAAGCCTAGGCAGCAGTTTTTTACAGCCTATGTCACTGAAAATGCTGCCAAACATTCAAAAGAGACAAGCAAAGATCTGAAAGATCAGCAGAAAACAATGCCAATCACGAGGCCTGGGATTTTCAAAGGGAAATTAAGTGGGACGTCCTTACTGAAGAGTGAACCTAAAATACTGTGAATACTGATGTCTTGCTGTGACCAAATTAACTTTTGTGTGACTTAGAGTAAATCTGACAACTCCATATGTGATCCAAAATGCCTTCATAGAATGCAAGACTCTCACTCACTTCCATTGAGAAGATTTTATGCCTTACACAGCCTAAACACAGGCAAGGTACAATGCTAATGAGAGAAGGTCCTAGTAAAGGGCTAGGGCTGTAAGTACAGAGGTCAGACATGAAAAAGCTGAGCATCTTGGATGCAGTGCTTCATAGGAGGATGTACTAGATATGTTTTCTACTAAAAACCTACTCTCTTTGTACACGGAAATCTAAGTGGTTTCATTTCTCTGCTGTAAACAATTCACTTCCTCCTTCCTGTAGCAGAAGGAAGCTGTGGGGATTTTAGGCAGGAGAACATTAACCCCAGAGAGAGGTCACCTTTGAAATACACCTACATACACCAGTCATTTACAGCTTTCTCAGAAATGCTGATTTGTTTCTTGACCTATTTCTGTCTTCAGCAAAGGAGAAGAAAAACAACTCAACAGTGATTTTGCAAGTAGTTGTTCTGCAGAATAAACCAGACCAAACCCAGTGTTATTTTGCTTCCTGGGGATCTGTCAGAGAGGTCACTGGAGATATTAAAGACATAGAACAGGAGGAAAAAAGAGAACGTATTTTCAGTTCAAGAGGTTGATGCTTTCTAAAGATATGCACCCACTCTGGATTTCTTTCCTGCAAGAGTCTTTTAGAGGAATATATCTTATAAAGGACAAAACTTGTGAATCATGAAGTGACTTCGATTCCCCAAAGGAGAGGTTTAGAGCAGACTCTTTAAGACTGATAAACAACCCTATGCAGGCTCCCAGCATGAAACACAGCCATGAGCATCCTTCCTCAACAATGCTCTCTGACTCCTTTCACAGCCTCTTCCCTTACTGTTGCTGCTGCTTCAGCTCAGCTAGCTTTCATTTCTGCTGCCCCATGGGGATGAGTCCTCCCTCAGCCCATCCTCAGGATATCCTCCACTGGAAAACCACTCTTTGCTAGCTATTTAGAGAAAAGCTGCTCCCAAGACCCTGGGTAGGCAATTGAGCTGAAGTTTCCTGTGGCAGCAATGTTCTTGCGTGGCTGGAAGCTCTGTGGAGATGGAAATGCTCAGCTGTAAGCAGGTGGGTACATCTAACCTCTGCAGAGCCCCTGCACTGCATAGCACTGGATGCAGGTCTCCAGAGATGCAGCGGCACAAGTGGGCTTAGGAAGGCAGAGGAACACAGATATCATTTCTTGAAGGTTCTAGTCAAAGGCTCTGACATTTAATACTTCTTTCTGTAAAGGGCAGAGGCAGAAAAGCAAAGGCTGTCTATAAGATGTAGTTTCCCAGATGGATGCAAAGCTACTGGGAATTGTATTGGCATCAGGTATAAGTCATTAGGTTTAGCAAATGGAAACATTTAGGATCCACGCATTAACAGAGACTCACAGCACTGACTGCAGTCACCTTAGAAAGTAGAAAACAAGTGACATCTGCCCACATAGAACAAAGTGAAATGGGAAGTGGGAAGCAACACCGTGACATGACCCAGTTGCTGATTTTTTTTTTCCAGGACAGGATAAATGCAAGAGCAGACAGGCTAGGTGAGAAGAGATATCTTTACAGTGTTGTTCCCTATCCCTGAGGGCAGCAGAGACTGGGAAAGATTGTAGCAAAACTTCCACAGAATATTTTACCCAATCATTTCAGGAACTGAAGCCTGTCTCTGAGATGTATGGGGTGGGGGGAGAGGTGAAAATACCAGTGTGTCCACACAAGTCCTGTGCTAGGAAGCATGGAAGTAAAACTCCCTTTGAGGCCTATCAGAGAGAAAAGGCTGAGGTTCACTGCTGCAACAAAGTGTTGTGTAACCAGGCACCAGGGCAAGTGTTATCATCCCCCAACTCATTGGGCACACCTTAGCAAACAAGCCCATATCTCAGTGGTCAGGCACAGGAGAGAGCCAGCAGGACGTGTTGTTCTTCCCATGTCTACCTCAGGAAGCCCAGCCCACACGCCAGTATCTCTTTCTGTCTAATGCCAAGAGAGTTTGGAAGCTTGGATAGAGGAGGAAAAAGATGATCAATTTGTGATGAAAGAGACTAAGCATGCATGCAAGCAAAACGGTGACAGGACAATCAACTGTTATTAATCAAGTTCTGGATAAAAGAGATGAGGAATCAGAAGCCCAGTGGACTCTCACCTGGCTCCAGCAATTATGCAGCTAGAAGCATTATTAGACAGAACTGCCTATTTTTGAAGACAGGAATATGCAGCAAGAGAGCCTAGAATCAGATCTTCCCAGAAAAGAGCAGGGAGAGGGGCTGCAGCGAGCACCTGCACTGCCATGAAAACACCAACAATGGCTTGCCAGGCTCTCCCAGCCACCACCAGGGAGGACATCTGGCAGCCAGAGCAACACAAGATTTGCCAGCATAATAATTGAAGATTTTGTAATCCATGGCCGGTTCCCATGCCTGAGGATGAAATGCCTGATCAGCACCTTGCAATCAAGCCTGCAAGCCTGATATATGAGATGTTTGATGCTCTGAGAGGTGTGAGGAATTTCAGAGTGGCTGGAGAAGGAGCAGTTTCTCTAGTCAGAGTCTGCATCTGCTTATAAGAGATGATGAAAGAATAGCCAAGATGAAAATGAAGGCAGCTGAGTGGGAATGTTCTTTCTTTGTAAGGGTAAAGAGCATTTTCCTAGTAGGAAAAGGCAGGGAAAAGAGATACAAGAAGCAAGTCCTCATCTCCTCCTAAACAGACTGTTTTTTTTCTCAGCAGTTTTGGCCAAGAAATTCTCCCTAAAACAGAATCTGTCTTAGAAACTGTAGCTATAAAATCTGCAAAGGAATGATGCATCTCACCCAGCAATACAAGGAACCTATGGAGAGGGATGGTGGGAGGAGGGACCTCACAGGCTATTTGTGTCATTACCAGTGCCTCCCTCTTGGTAATACTGCTTGCACAGAGTCCTACCTGGTTGAAGAAATAACGATCAATGCATATTTTTTTAAAAATTAGATTTGTACATCATGAAAAAAATGACCATTATGCACACAAAACAAGTGTTTCTTCAATATTAAAAAAAAAGAAAGGCAGAAAGGCCTTAACCCATTTCCTGTACACATTTTGCCAGTGTGCACACTGAGAACTGCATTTTCTCCCTGCTGGGGCTGGATCTGTTGCCCCAGTTCACATTATTGATCCCAGCTGTCAGTCCCAGAGATGTGCAGTGTTGTTCTGCCTCCAGTCTGACCACAGCTTCTGCGAAGGTCTTGATCACTGTCTGCTTACTCACTGGCCCTCACGGGCTCTCAAACCAACTTCATTTGTATATGTTGCACAGGAAAGTAACCTGACTGTATCAATAGTCTAATTTTTCATTGCTGTTCTGCAACGTACACAGGAAGCTGCTCAAGGAACTGGTAAATGACCAGGATCCAAAGCATCTCTGGACTACTATGGCCATATATCCTTTGTGACCAATCAAACTGTCTTGGCACATGCCTGCATATACTGACCATGGGTGCAAAACAGATAACAGTCAGTGGAGAGAGACATGAGGGTCATGATGACAGAAGCTTAGTTTAGGGCTTACTGCTTCCTTTTGCTACCACCATTTCTGTTTTGATCCACAAAGAAGTGGACTACTGAAGAAAATAACCATAATGTAGTATCTGGGAAGACAGAGGGACAAGCAGATTATGTGTTTGATATGGTGGAATAGAGACATCAGAGAGATGTGGCTCTGGAATTATTCCTGTGCATAACCCTGCGCCTCCAAGAATACAGGTTGGTATTGTAGAAAATTCTCATTCTCTACATACATCACAAGCACACCATGCTGGTCCTTGTCTTGGATGTTTCTCATCACTCTCCTAAGTGCACATTTGCTTCATGTAGGGTGACATTTGAGGCTTATGAGCTCTGCAGCCGGTGAGTAGTTGAAGCGTGTTCCCTTCTTGGATCTTCATGCCATAGTCACCAGCATGATTATACTATCGTGGAATGATCCAAATTCCAGTCCAGATGGAGAAAATCTTGCAAGGATCATTAAGCCTGCTGCCTCCAGATCATGTTGGGGCCTGGACACAGATGCCCAGCTCAGCCTCATACCATAGAGAAGTGTATCATCACCACAGTCATGACCCATGGACCAGACATAGGAGATATGCCTGCCCAGATGTACTTCACACTTAAGTAAGTGAAGCCCAATACAGGGGGTTGTGCCCTGAGGACAGACTAGGGAGCTGTCACCCTTCCTGCCATAGATGTGAGTCACCCCACATACTACTCCTTCCAAGTCACAGGCTCTTCTCACCCTCCCATGCCCACACCCCTCCTACAACCTCATCAATCCAAGTAACTGTGATGCTGGCATCAGTAAACAGTGATAAAGATGACCAATATCTTAAACCCTGCCAGTGTTGTTACTAGTATTCCCATGTAAGGCAGAGGAACCCTAGAGACTCTTTGATGTCTGCATCCCATAGCAAAAACCTATCTGGGATGTGATAAGATGAGAAAGTTTTTATCACTTTTTCCGTGACTGCAGATACCACCTGCTCAGTGCTGTAGTTGCTTTTCCACTAGAGCTTGCAATAGCTCTAAGGCTATTTCGTCCCCTTGGAATGAAAATAAATCACTCCAAGCAGATGCTTTTCTTGAGGTGGTACAAAGCAAACTACAGGGGAAATGTTATCATTTGTAACGTATTAAGCCGGCAGGACTATGTGTTAATTTAAACTTTAACATTTTAAAGGAGTTTTGTGTGGCAGCTTGTAAATACAAGGTATGGACAGCACAAGCAGATACAAATTGAGTGAAGTTACATTGCTTGAAGTTATTTATTTCTGCATTTGACAGATACTGATGAAACCCTGGCTTATTACTCCTCCATGCCTCTCCAGTGCAGGACACTGAAGGGAACTGAGGGAAGGAAGAGAAAGCAGGAGATATTACCATCGTAATGATTACATTGATGGCTCCCTCTCTGTCACACCTGTGTACCACTCAAGTATCCAGGAGGAATACAACATTTACTATTTCAACAAACCAATTCTGCCTGATTTATACAACTGAAAGAATTACAGCAGCCCCAAAGAGCTCAGAGTTGCCATAATGACACTCCCACTTACCATCCTGCTCTTACAAACCGCTGATCCAGACTTGATGGACAGCAAAGTGGGTTTTGAATGTAATCTCCTCAAAAAACCCAAAACAAAACCAAATAAACAAAAAACAAACAAAAAAACTTTAAATACACCTGCTCAGGTGTATATATAAACCAGCTTGGGAGAAGGGGGATGATGTGCAAGAGAGGCTCTTGTCTGTTCAAAATTCGAAGCTTGTTGCTGAGGCAGAGTGTCTGTGTACCAGAGGCAGAGACACCTCAAGCAGTGGCTGACCTCCCTGCTTTCCTTTCTGAGTGCTGTGGCAGCGAGTGGGTGACTAGCCCAGCTCTGTATGAGGCAATCCTGCTCATGTTGGCCCCAATCACCGCACCTGGAACCACAGCCTGCAGGACATCTGCTGGGCTCTGTGAATCACATCCTTCTAAGGGTCACAGGCTGGCCAAAACTGAACAAATTTAAGCCACATCCCTAGGAGAAGCTGTCATTCCTCCACATGCCAAGGCAGTCAGACTGTCACAGCTTCTCAAATAATAGGTTTTTCCTCCCCTTCTCTTGTCCACAAAAATGATACTTTCCTAAAATATGGATACTTTCCTAAAATACACAGTTTTATTTCTGCCTGGCACAAACCAGCTCAGGCCATGCAGTGAAATCTTGTCAAAGTAACAAGTTGAGAGCAGGATCCATTTAAGTAGCTATCGACCTACTTGTCCTCTTAAGACAGAGACACTAAATAGGAAAACAGAAGGAGATGGATATCTTTATACTCGCTGAGGACAAGTCAGAACCAAAGGAAATGAAGACAATGATGCATCTTACCTTGTGGGAGCTTAGAAATCCAAGCACAGATTTGGAGAGGCCAAGAGTTACCTTGACTTCAGCACACAAAACAAGGTGTACTCAGAAAAACAATGATTTCTCCCCCCATCCCAGTTAAATTAATCTAATCAAGGAAAAGAGGAGACCTCTCCTAGCATTTCCTAGCTACAACTAGGTGGATAAGTGTTTCTCACATCACAATTTATTTACCCATGCTCTGCCATCCAAACCAATTGTACTACCCAGTACAGCCAGATGATGCTCAAGGGCTGTTGTGCTGTAACAGCATCATCCTTAGGGGGATAATGACATGAGGAAATAGAAGGGGAGAAGCAGCAACATGAAAGAGTGACTGTCAGAGCCCAGAACAAGTTCTCAAACCTGGCATCTAGGAAAACATTAGTTCTAATGTGAAATAAAATAGATCTGGAAATAAAAGTAGAAAAAGTAAAGATATGGAAGCCCTCATCATTAATCTTAGAGACTGGCTTTTCGGAGAAAGTAGCTTTTAGCATCATGAACTCATCTGCCAGGTGGTACATCTTTTTCAACTTAATCCTGATGGGCTTTTAGCTTTTTTTTTTTCAAAAAAACCCCAACACAAAACAAAAAAAGAACAAATCCAAACCCAAAACCACACACACAGACTTATGGGTATACGTGCCAGAAAAACGGTCATAAATGTCAGAGGCTTGTCATTTCATCTCTTCCTTAAAATAGAGGTTCTTTTATTATCCTATAAGTGTCAGGGGGCAGGGAAATGATAGGTATATACTAGAACAAAAGTTTGTTCATACTTTTGCATGTTTTAGTGGACCAGAATGGTGATTGAAAAATGAGCAAAATGTTTGGTCTTAGGTATCATACATTCAGGGCATTAGTGGCAACAATGGAGCATCAAGAATCATATTGGCTGTGATACAGTCACAGTTCCATAAGATCATCCCAAATATTTGCTGGAAGTTGCATTTTTGTTCACTTTTTATTTCTTTTCACTGTTTAACAAAAGAAAGTACTGCAAAAGCTAGAGGAGGAGACAGACTGGTTGCACTCCCCTCTTTTCCAGTCTGTTCCCGCTGTAAGCCAAGAGCTGCCATCCTTACCCATGTCCTTATTTAACACTTCAGTCATTCTTCACACTCCTTTGCAGGAGACACCAGGGCTTTGAGACAGGTCTACCAGCAGGTGTGCTGGGACTCAAGCGCTCTGTGAAGGAATACAAACACCAGCTAATTAAACCTGCTGTTAAAACAATTTGTTTCTTGCTGGAGCTGAGTCATCTGAAAGTGTTTAAATGAAACAGGTTTCATTTCTGAGGGCAGACTGCCATCTTCACTCAGGAGCTACTTGCCCTCCTCACTTCTGTTATTTTAAAGTTCAGATCAGCAGCAGAGAAAGGATTTGTATTGAAATTATAATAAAATAAAAATCAAAGGCCAACCCTCTGAGCTCTCCCTTAGTAAGAGCAGTGTTTGGTGGGAAAAATCCATGACTTAGCTAGGCAGCATGAGTTCCTAGAACAAAGTAGTGAGCAGAGAGCTCTGCAGTTTATGAATCTTAAATGTCTACACCCAATGAACACCTGCCCCCAAGAGGGCACTGTGATATCGTATGTACTTCATGGCTTGTGAGCAGCAGGGCACAGGCAAGCCTGTCTGCCCAGCCCAGCCCAGCCCAGGCTGGTGAGCCTGGCCTCCACATTCGGCAGAGACTGTTGGTAAAACCAAGGGAATGCCTGGTTTATGCTTTCAATGGATTTATTCCCTGAGGGAAACATCCAAGCAGGAAAGCAGCAAAAAGTTTAATTTTCTGGAAAGCAAACTAAAAAATGTAATGTAAGGTCTTCCACTACTTGCAGATACATCTTTGCTGCCCACTCAAACTGCCCACTCAAACTGCCCACCCTTCTTTCTCTGCATGCGATAAACCTCATTTGCTTTGGCAGTTTTCGTCTCAGGGTCATGGCTAGTTTCTTTAAATCATACAAAAGCCTGTCCAGGTAGATATTGGATGGAGAGGGCAGATGGAGACTGTTCAGGAAACAGACCTTCAGACCCTGTTAGCTGCTCCCAGCCTCATTGCCAAAGTACCTGCCTGCCTCCCTTTTTGATATATGCATATCCACACCAATCATCTGGTCCAAGATTAGTTCCTTCTGCCACTTAGAATTTGTCTTTACTCTCTTTAAGACCTCTGTCTAAAATTTCTCATCAGCCTTGAAAGCTCTGAAGCTCTTTGGTTTGCATTTCTAGCCAATTCTCTCCTTAACTCCAGCCCTGCCAGACTTTTGTACAGGATTTGCTTATCCAGGGCTAACCAGAGCCATGGGAGAAGGCATCTCAGGGGTTATCTGAGCACCTTTGGGAAGTGTGCTAGCACATGACTTCAGAGCACTCATAAAATCGGTCTCTGACAACTTCCATTTAATGACATCTAAACATCTGCACCATACCCATAACACTTTGCCATCAACTTCCCAACTCTGTGTGCCATAGGCTGTCATATCCTTATTATAAGCCATGTTCTGCAGTACTTAATTGGACAAAAATTGATTACACTATGTGCCAGACAGCTAAATCTCTTTCTGGAAGATTGCATAATGTTCTGTGATGAGGTTCTTCACAGGCAGGTGAGTAAATTAGTGTCAGGAAGAAATCTAAGTATCGTTCATTTCATTTAACCACAAAACACTTACCTGCTTTTCTAACTGAATTATACTTGGATTTAACTGTCATATCTTCACATGGTAAAAAAAGCTCCTAATTTCCCAACTTTTCAATTGACCTTTGTCAGTGTCCAATACCACCTCTCCACAAATCCAAGATCTCAGAATCACAGAATCACTGCTTTGGAAAAGACCCACAGGATCATTGAGTCCAACTATTCCTATCAAACACTAAACCATGCCCCTCAGCACCTCATCCACCCTCACCATAAACACCTCCAGGGAAGGTGAATCAACAACCTCCCTGGGCAGCCTGTTCCAGTGCCCAGTGACCCTTTTTGTGAAAATTTTTTTTCTGATGTCCAGCTTCCCTGGTAGACCTTGATGCCATTTCCTCTTGTCCTGTCCCCTGTCACTTGGGAGAAGAGGACCGCTCCCTCCTCTCCACAAACTCCTTTCAGGTAGTTATAGAGAGCAATGAGGTCTCCTCTCAGCCTTCTCCTCCCCAGGCTAAACAACCCCAGCTCTCACAGCCTCATAAGGCCTGTTCTCCAGCCCCTTCACCAGCTTTGTTGCTCTTCTCTGGACTCGCTCCAGAGCCTCAACATCCTTCTTGTGGTGAGGGGCCCAGAACTGAACACAGTATTCAAGGAGCGGTCTCACCAGTGCCAAGTACAGAGGGAGAATAACCTCCCTGGACCTGCTGGTCACGCCGTTTCTGATACAAGCCAAGATGCCATTGGCCTTCTTGGCCACCTGGGCACACTGCTGGCTCATGGTCAGTCGGCTGTCAATCAACACCCCCAGGTCCCTCTACTCCAGGCAGCTTTCTAGACAGACTTCTCCTAGTCTGTAGCTGCACAGGGTTGTTGTGCCCCAAGTTGTTTAACCTCATGCCATTGGACTCTGCCTAGCGGTCCAGCCTGTTCAGATCCCTTTGCAGAGCCTCCCGACCCTCCAGCAGATCGACACTTCCACCCAGCTTAGCGTCAACTGCAAACTTGCTAAGGGTGTACTCGATGCCTTCATCCAGGTCATCGATAAAGACATTGAACAGGACTGGACCCAGCACTGAGCCCTGGGGAACCTCACTTGTAACTGGCCTCCAGCTGGATTTAACACCATTTACCACCACCCTCTGGGCCTGGCCAGCCAACCAGTTTTCCACCCAGGAGAGTGTGTGCCTGTCCAGTCCGGAGGCTGACAGTTTCCTGAGCAGAATGCTGTGAGAAACTGTGTCAAAGGCTTTACTGAAGTCCAAGAAGACCACATCCACAGCCTTTCCCTCATCCAGTAGGTGGGTCACTATGTCATAGAAGGCGATCAGGTTAGTTCATGCCTTTCATGAACCCGTGTTGACTGGGCCTGATCACCCGGTTCTCTTGCATGTGCTTCATGAAAGCACACAAGATGGCCTGTTCCATGACTTACCCTGGCACTGAGGTCAGACTGACAGGCCTGTAGTTACCTGGATCCTCCCTCCGACCCTTCTTGTAGATGGGCACAACACCAGCCACCCTCCAGTCAAGTGGAACTACCCCAGTCATGCAGGACTGCTGGAAGATGATGGAAAGTGGGTTGGCAAGCACACCCGACAGTTCCCTCAATAGACTTGGATGGATACCATCTGGCCCCACAGACTTGTGGGTGTCTAGCTGGGCAAGCAAGTCTCTCACCACCTCCTCCGGGATCATGGGAGCTTTGTTCTGCTCCTCTAACTTCTAGGAACAGCTTTCCTTACTATTAAAGACTGAGGCAAAGAAGGCATTAAGTACCTCAGCCTTGTCCTCATCCTTTGCCACAGTTGTTCCATTTGCATCCAATAGGGACTGAATATTCTCCCTAGTCATCCTTTTAGTGTTAATGTATTTATAGGAAAATTTTTTGTAATCTTTCACAGACTTGGCCAGCCTGAGTTCTAGTTGGGCCTTAGCCCTCCTGATTTTTTCTCTGCACAATCTCACTTCCACCCAAGATGCCTGTCCCTTCTTCCAAAGGTCATAGACATTCCTCTTCTTTTTCATGTCCCTCAAGATCTCCCCACTCAACCAAGCTGCTTTTTTCCCCCCGCCAGCTCCTTTTCCAGAACATGGGGATGGCTTGCTCCTGCGCTCCTAGGATTTTCTTTTTGAAGAGCACCCGGTCCTCATGGGCTCCCTTGCCCTTAAGGACTGTCTCCCATGGGATTTTGCCAACCAACCTTCTGAACATTCCAAAGTTTGCCCTCTGGAAGTTTAATGTGTCTGTTGTGCTAATCCCCCTCATCATCTCACCTAGAACTAAATAACCTAGCATCTCATGATCCCTTTGTTCCAGGCGTCCTTCAACCGTCATGGTTAGGCATTGGAACGGTCTGCCAAAGGAGGTGTTTGAGTCACCATCCTTGGAGGTGTGTAAGGTTAGGGTAGATGAGGTGCTTAGGAGCATGATTTAGGGATTGGTGGGAATGGTTGGACTCGACGATCCAGTGGGTCTCTTCCAACCTGGTTATTCTGTGATTCTGTCATATCCCCTACAAGGCATTCTCTGTTCACAAACAGCAGGTCCAGGAGGGCACCTTCCCTTGTCAGCTCGCTCACCACTTGTGTGAGGAATTTGTCCTCTCTGCACTCCAGGATCCTCCTAGACTGCTTCCTTTCTTCTGTATTGTACTTCCAGCAGAGATCCCTAAGACTGAAGTCTCCCATAAGGACAAGAGCTAGTGATCTTGAGACTACTCCCAGTTGTTTATAGAAGAGCTCATCATCTGCTTCTTCTTGGCTGAGTTGTCTATAACAGACTTCCATCACAAAATCTGACTTCTTGTGGGCTCCTCTGATTTTAACCCACAGGAACTCGATCCCGTCACCACTATAATCGAGCTTGAGGGTATCAAAGCACTCTCTAACATAGAGGGCTACCCCACCATCTCTCCTACCCTTCTTGTCCCACCTAAAGAGTTTTATATCCCACCATAGCAGCACTCGAGTTATATGATGCAATTGCTGTGGATTTTGAAATCTCTGCCTTACTTAAAACCTCATGTGAAGCCCCCTCCCTCCTGTTCAACAGCCAGCTATAGCCAGCTCTGCCTATGAACAGAGATTAAAGGCACACAATTAAGAAGCAATCACATAGTGTTGACTTGTAGTAAGCAAGTCGATAGCCATGGCAGTCATTTAATCTTTGACCTATGAAAAGAGATTTGTGGATGTTGCAGCAACAAGGAGAGCAGAGAAATGTTCTGTGGTCTTGGGAGATGTGCAGCACTGAGTCCCAGTTCTTACCCGTATCTTTTTTACTGGCTGCCCAGTGCTGAAGGGGTATCTCTGCAGGCTTGCTGGGCTCTTTTCCTGGCCTCAAGAAGAGGCAAAAAGAACAAGCTAAGATGCTTGTCTTGACCTGGCTACCTCTCAATGTTGTTCTGCCCTTCCCCTTGTCACACAAGGATATTTGGAGGAATCAGCCAATTGAAGATAATGCCAAGTGTTTGCAGCACAGTCCAAGGAAGAAACATCCCAACTTTCAGAAGGGATGAGAAGGAGCCATCTGAACAAAGATATAGGGAGATACAGGAAGATCAGGTAGGAAACGGATGTAGTGATCTCCAGAGACTGAGCGACAACTCTGCTTCCAGCTTTCCACCAGCCACACCTCACACTGCTCTGCAGGCATCCCAGCACCAAAAAGGAAAAGCTTGCTTCCCTACACAGCTGGTTTTCCTTAGCTGTGACAAGCCAGTCATGAATTTCAACTTACTACAAGAACAGAAGCATAGGATCTCACTCTTCTCCCTCCCTCTTTCCAAAAAGGCTTTGGTGCAAAGCCTCTAAATGGCAGATCTGCCAGGGAATCCCTCTGCTCTCTGAGCAACCAGCCTGCCAAAGCCTACTTAGTCCCTTTTGTCTCTCACTCTACTCTAGTACATTGCCTTTGGGTTTGAGATTCTTGGCAGGTGCAGCCTGGTGGCGCCAGCTGCAAAATCATTTTTGCAAGCCAGTCCATTAGCCCTTTCCATTCTTCACCTCCTTTGGCACTTACTGAGTCACTCACAAGCTGTCCAAAAGGTGGTGGTATGGCCTATTGCCATATATCCATTCCCTCTGATGGTTTACAAGCCCATTTTATGTCTTTACATAGTTTGAATTCTCATTTACATGAAGAAGTGTTTCTAGCACACAGGGCGTGCCAGACTCAGGCCTCTCTTTGGTGTCTCAACAACCTTGATTAATCAAATGGACATCCCTGGAGTTTTCTCTTTGATGTTCCTCTCATCCTGCCAAATTTCTAGGAGGCCTCTTCCTAGTCCCACAACCAGCTTCACTAGTTTCTTCTGTTTTAACAAGAGGCTAAGGACAAGATCTGATGGCAAACAGCTGTGAGGATCACAGCTGCTTCTGAACATCAGAAATGTTCCAAATCTTCCAAAGAGATAAAACTCCAAAGTAGCCAGAATATTTTAAACAAATACCAATCCTTAAGACATGAGAGGGAAGAAAGAAAGAAAAAGAAAATGTGACACATTTCCATGCACAACTTGCTGATTACCTGCAACTTTGGTTTTCTCTGTTGCCAATGCTGCTGTTACTGCCAGTACAGACTCATAAGACCATGGCCAAATTCAGGCTGCAGCTGCAGATACACACAGCTTATGCAAAGCATTCAGAGATTAGACTTCACAATTAGCTTTATACCTTAACCTTTCTAGGTCCATTTAATATCAGTGCCTAAAATAACCTCACGTTCTGCTTAGTTTTTCAGGAAAGGTCAACAACAGCAATTCAGCCTCTGAGGTAGCTTGGATTTGACATACCTTTCATGGGATCTGCCCCATTTTTCCAATTGCTCAGACATCACACAGGCCAGAAATCAATTACCTTTAAATAGGTCACTGAACAGTACTTGGCAAGTAAGGTGCAAATAACATCATTAGAAAAGAAGAGCACTTGCAATAGAGTAGTTTTCTTTACTGGCTATGCCCTATCTAACAAGCATCTGTACCTGTTACAAGTGAGCTGCACCTTGGACTATTCCCTTTGGTACTAATACCTAGAGAGCTAATGCTCCTCAAGACTACAGAAGAATTCTCATCTGCAAAATTTTCACCAGCATTCAGCACCTGAAACATCTCCAAGATATCCAGATAGATGGAATATAGTTCTACAAACAATAGGTTTTTCAGCCCAGTGTTCTCTGTAAAACAACTATACATAGAATCATAGAATCACCAGGTCGGAAAAGACCCACTGGATCATAGAGTCCAACATGTAAATAAAAAAAATCAAATACGGAGTAAAACAACAAAAGCTTATGTTTAAAGAGCTCTTTTTACCCATTGCTGGTGAGAAGATCCTGATAATATCAGTATCAGCTAGGAAAAATTGTGGTTACTCTTTACACTACCTATAACAAGAGAGTCAAGCAGAAATATTAACCTCTTTTTTTTTACCTCTTGTGCAGCTGTTTTCCCATTCCCATATTCACAAGGTGCTAAGCAATAAGGTCAGACAGACATGCTGAGCCCGCATGGCTGCTCTGCCCTTCCTGCCCTCATGCCAGCAGGATCCCCCCACAGCCCTGCCCTGATGGATTGGGTCACTGTGGGGGGACTCTGGGGACGATGGGATCACAGGGGAGAGGGAGAAGTTTCCAAAGCATGCATAGTATATTTGCCCTCTTGCTAGCTTAGTTGTTTGCCATCCTGTTTGACAGCTGGTATCTCTGTCTAGTAATTACACTGATATAGTACTGCCTCACTGAGGTTTGGCAAGAGGACAGCCACCTAAAAGCATACAGCACAGACATGTACAATTAACCCTGATATTCAGACAGCAGATTGATGATTTCCCAGCTAACAATTTCAGCATAACCAGAATTTTCTTGTAGAAGGCCTAAATATTAGTGACAAAATCTGTGGGATATTGCAGAAAGAAATATATCCTCCACTGTTACATCTCATGGCTTCTTCAGTCTTCTCTAGTAGCTGTGTACAAGGCAGAAGGCTGGAGAACTTCAGCTGCAGTAGCATCTCAACAAGGTGAGATACCCCCTGGGGAACATCACGCTTTGTAATTGTACTGCACCCAGGATCCAGGCAAGATTAGCTCAGCATTTCTCCTGGTTTTGGTGTAAAGTGATGCCCAGCACAGCTTAGTCTCTGGTGAGCACTCCAGCCCTGGCAGGACTAACCCTGGGTGAATGTACAGAGCTGTAAATTAGCTTATGCTGTGTTTGTAACAAGCGAGTTGCTCTGGGCCACCTGTTAGCTCTCTGGTGTCCCTGCACTGCACAGTAGCATGAATGGACCTTCAGGAGCCTATCAGCCCTTTGGCAAATGTGTGTCAGGCTGAACACCATCAAAGTCAGAAAACATCCCCGTAATGAAAAGCCTGGTGCTGAGCTCCGATAATTTGTACCTCTGCAGACCAGCTCCCCATGCTCATGTACTAGGTTGAACAAACCAATAATTGCTACCTGTTTTCTAATTGCTCTCATTTACAAGAGGAATGGAACAAGTCGGTTCTACAAACACAGCTTTGATATGAATAATGTACCAGAAAGCTCAGATGTTCAGCATCCTTTTATAGGTCAGTACTGAGTATATTGGTGTGACCCAAATATTTGTACCGCAGGTAGGGTACTTGAGAGGGAGGGATTGAAAGCAAAAGAGATTTTCAGTGCATTTTTATACCAATAAATGTTGAGCCAGCAGATAACAAGGCAAGGATCTGTTTCTCTGAGATCTAAGCACAGCACAAAAAGCTGAGCTCAGATACCTTTCCTCCTCCTCTGCCTGACAGTGTCCTGACAAATAAAAACCTCTCATTCATGCCCCTTGCTGCTCTTCTTTGGAGTTCTTTGCAGCAGTCCCAGGCCATGCTACAAGCTGTGGGTCAGAAGCATAGAGATGCACAGTAATTATATTCATTGGACACTGGAACAGGCTTCCCAGGGAGGTGGCAGAGTCACCTTCCCTGGAGGTGTTTAAGGGATGAGTGGACGAGGCTCTGAGGGACATGGTTTAGTGATTGATAGGAATGGTTGGACACGATGATCCGGTGGGTCTTTTCTAACCTGGTGATTCTGTGATTCTCTGATTCTATGTCTGCAGCACTAGGAGCAAAGCCAGCTCTCAGGGGCTTAGTCTGGAGCGTACAGGAGAGGGAGCATTTGCTACAACAGCTGCTCCATCCCCGTTTTCACCAGAGGTCTCTTTCAAGGCACTGCAAAAACCCTCCTGCCTCCAGGATACTCCTGCAGCATCTGACTGCGCAGCGCTTTTTCTGGGCTTAGAGGAGGCTCTACTGAATCACTTCTGAGTCTGAATCTGCCCAACTCAGTAAAGCTTGCTGAAAATCTCCCAAAAGCTGTGAGCTCCTTTGAGCAGATGGGGAACTACCAGCAGTGTGGCACTCCATGTTACTCCTTACCATCTCAACGTGGTTCATAGTTGCTGCTTTGGATTTTCCACTGCAGTTTGGACAACTCTTCTGGTTATGTTATTACAGAGGGCTTCAAAGAGGATTCCCATAAATGAGGATTTTACCTGTATGCTTTGGGAACACGTCTCTAATGTGAACTCTCTTTCCTATTTTAAAAGATACCACTGAGCATCACCTGGACCCCTGTAGATAGCTACGCATATATCTGTCTGTCTGTGATAGCATGCAATGACAGCATTTTCCAGGGGTGCTCTGGTAGTAAATGAGGAAGGAATGCCTGGTCTAAGCATTTTCCCTTGTAAAAATGCCCACATTGGTTCAGTTACACTTAGCCACCTCAAAATTCCCAGCTCCTATGAAAAGTCCAGCTAAGTCACTTGTGGTTATGACTCACAGGCTAAGCAGAAGTGCCAGGAAATCACATGCATCCAGCAAAATGGCTTTCTTCATCTGGCCTACTGATTGCTAAGCAGGATTAATTTGTATTGAGGAAACAGAGTTTATGAACAGGAACTTCTGGAAATGACTTCTTTCTGACCTGCTTCAGAAGTAAGAAACCTGGGGGTGTTTTTTTGATGGCCTGGACAGAAAGGAAGCTTTGGCTGGGTTGTGTCCTGCACCTCTGCATGTGTGCTCAACTTTCTTACAGACATCACCTCCAGGCAAAGTCCTGGCTATCAAGTGGTGCCTCCAGTCTCTTCAGAGGAGATAAGGGTGAACCAAGGACATGCCTCCATAGTCAGAAGAGTAGCCTCTGTGCAGAGGAACAAATAATCCATCATGCAACATACATGTTGCTCACATGGCCTTATGATACATGCCTGATGACAAAAGCCTAATATATGCTTGGCAGCTGCGCTTGTACAGCACATTGAAGTCCCATACTTCCAACCTGTCTGTAGAAACAGGATCTGAAATAGGAAAGTGGTATGGTTTTGACCCACAACTTCCACAGCAGGGAAAACTTGACATGAGAATTATTTGCCTCAGGAGTCAGGGATATAGAAGCAGATATAGACCTATGACTATACACTGTAGGAGATACAGACCTATGTTTGCAGATTTAATTAATTTTATTTCTAAGTGACTTCAAAATGCTGAGAGGATGAGCTCACAAGAAATATTTTCTTCAGTCTTTGGTTGAGTCTTTTTCCTCTTTAGAACTGATTTGCAGAATGAAACATATATTCAAAAATTAAAAATAATATTTGAATTGGTATTCAGGAAGATGGATGTTTTGTGATTTTAGGCTCCTTTGTGCAGCTGGAAGGGAAATGTGGGCTCCATAAAGAGGACAGGATCTTCAAGCAGCTTAAAAAAAACCCAGCACAAAACAGAAACAACTATTCATGAGAGCCAAAGACTCAGCACATGGAGGAAGGAACTAACACTGGCCTGAGACACAACATGCAGTGGGAAGGATGCTTTGCTCTGGAGTGGATGCTGTGAACCAGCCCAGCTGCCCTCTGCTTCTACTCTGTGCTTAGTTTGATTGTCACCTTATAGCAATGAAAGCATTTAAAATCTAAATTACAGAAGGATCTCTGTTCACACTCCTCCATATCCTCCACAATTGAATTCTGATAAAAATAGAGGGAGAAAATTCCAAGTTCAAGAGAAGCTGGTTTGTCTGAAAGATGCATTTTAAGTTCCCATCCACACCAAACAAAGTCAGAAAGTTTACCTAGAAAAAATAGGTCCCTACATCATTATAATAAAAAAGTGGGTATTTACAGCCAAGAAAGGTGGTTTGTAGTTAGGGACAACAGAAATTACTCCTTCCCAGCACTCCAAGTAGTTCTGACCTTAATATAACTAATAACCTGCAGAAAATAGGTATAGATCCCCAAATGGATTCCTCATCCCAGAAAGCTGATATTTAAACTCTCATCACTAGAAAAAAAAATGAAGAGTGAAAACCAAAAAAACCCAGTAAAAATGCTAAAATATACACTCTGTGTATACACTCTGTGTATATTTTCTCACTCTGTGTAGTCATGTCTGAGACACCTGCGAGCAGAGGGGTCCCACCCGACACTCTTGTCATACACAAATGCACTACCACACAGCACTGCACCCCATCACAATAGCTGGGAGAGACTTGGGGTCCACAGAGGCACCCAGGGGATCATGAGTGGGAGTGAGGGTTAACAGCTGCTAGACACCATGTATTACAGCTTTCAAATTCTGAAGCAAAACTCCAGCTTCAGTTAAGCCCATTGGGGATCACACATCATGCTGATAATCAATGCAGAAGAGAAGCTACTTCGTGAGATGGGCCACAGGCTGGGTCACCCATTAGGGCAGGGCAGCTTATCCAAGGTGAAAGCAGCCACTTCCAACAATTGTAAGGACCCCTGGGACTGCAGGAGGAAAGCTGTTCTCACATGTGTCTTGGTTTGTCCTTGAACTTGTTCATTACCAAACTGTAATTAAACTGGTGGGAGAGGAGAAGTAGTAGTCCTGCAAATCACTGCTGCAGAGAAAAAAAAAAAAATCACATTTTTTGTGTACTACCATTTAGATCTCAGTGATATTCACAGCCCAAATTCACAGCAGGATCTTTGCAGGCAGTGGGACAGTGTTACCAAGCCAAAAATTTTGGTGTGGGTTTGAGATCTACACCTTACATTCAACTACATCTTTCAGATATTGATTCTTACCAACATTTCAAATCTCTGCCAAAAGTTATTTGATGAGATAGAAATGCCTCTGGCCATGGAGAACCTGAGATGAGAAAGAGATAAAGGAAAACAGTTTTGCTAACACCTGCTGTCCAGTTTCAACATAGAAAGTTACCAACTACTCTGAATGCAACCCCCCAGATCTACTTCAAATCCCTACTGGCAAGTCCCATTTTCAAAGAGTTAATTAAACACAGGAGCTGGTATTTTAAATGTGCTTTTATAAGATATTTCAAATCCCCTTTAAGGAATCTCCAATCTAGCTTCCATCACAACTGAATTCAAACAGAAGATTTCCAGTTGGGTGGTCCGCCATTCTTCATGTTGCTGGTGCCACAAGCTAAAACAACACAGTGGTGGCAGCAGGTCCCACAACCAGGCTACATCTTACATGAACAAACCAGTGCATATGGTTCTGCTGGAAGAGAAGGAAATATCTTTAGTAAAGCAAACATTTGGGGTATATTAGAAGCAGCAGCTTAAGCAGAACAAGATGTGGCAACAAGGCTTTTCAGTATGCAGGCTACAATGAATTTTGCCACCCCTAGAATGAAGATTTATTTTGTTCTCCTTGCAGTAGCAACTTCATAGCGGTGGCAAAGTCCAAAGTAGACAGAGTTAGGGATAGAAAGCCTATCTTGAGGCCATTCATGGCTGGGGAAGCAGGCTTTGTAAAGGTATGGCATATGCTGGGAATGGAAAAGAGGGAGGGAAGTCTTAAGGATGTAGGAAGCAAGGAGGCAGATTTCAGGGTAGTGAAATTTTCATCAAGGCTCAAGTCTCCTTTTGTTGGCTTGCCTTGCAACCATCCTGTGAGCCTCATCCCTCTTCAAATCCACCACTTTCTCTCCGGAGAGCTACCCAATCCACATACCAAGGATATCTGCGTACCTTCTCATCTCCTGCCTCGCTCCAGCCCTTGCTTACCAAAAAGTACCTCCCCACAACCTGGGAAGCAGAAACCTAGTGCCAGACCTAGTGTTACAGTATTGCCTCTGCTTTTGCTTCTTTTCATTTTCTTTTGTTAAAGGCAAACCTAATATAAAATGAGTTATTCTAAACCCCAAACTACTGCATTCTTATAAACAATTGCATCTGTTGAGGACATAAGTTGGGATAGATGACTAGTGTTTTGCAAGGATGTACCCCCTTGAGTGGCTTGGGAAAGCAGCTGGGATTCAAGTGGCAAGTGATTTGAAAGGACCACAGGAGGCTCATAAAGGCTGCCCTATAGCCCTCACCTTCTCCACTTACACAGTAATCTCACAGGGCCCAGCACTAACCATCTCAGAGCAGTCCTGAGACTGTGAAAATAGTCCATTACAAGTCTAATTATGCAGATTGAAAATAAAAATCACAGTTAAAGACTCTGAACCAATCCTCATCTTATTTGCACCAATGGGAAATCAGTTTTGAAGGAAATCAGTTTTGAAGGAAATCAGAACAAGAAGCACTGAGCAGGCCAGGGAGGAGTGCCCAGCAGCAGGACAAGGGCACACTCTATGAGCATCCCTCCTTGCCTCACTCTGTGCCAAAGGGACCCGAGGTCTCTGTGTGTACTAAGCCTGCCACTTCCCTGGGCTTATTTCCTCCTCAAGAAAGCAGAAATACCTTCCAACTTTCCTGTGAGGCACACAGTCACTGGAAGTGCCCCTTCCCTGACTTCAGACAGATGAGCCCCACTATCCTGGCTGTGAATCACAGCACCCTGCATTTATGGGAGAGCCCCTGAACTTTGAACGAGGCATAAACAGCTGTGCCAGGTTATCAATATCCTGATCAGTCCCACTGGAGTCATTCTGCAATGTAAATAAGTCCTCCTCAGGCTGTTTGTAACATACTTGTCTAGTACGATCTGAAGACAAAGGGTCAGCACCAAATAAATAACTTTCAATGGGGAACTGATCACCATGCAAGATACAGCACAGTAAATATATTTTATTTAATCCTTGTTCAAGGACAAGAAGGGAAGCATTCAGAAACCATATAAAGCAGCTCTGTGGTATGCCAACATCCAGCTCCTCTTAGCTTACTACGTGGTTTGAGCACTACCCTGTCCATAGCCCTGTCATTGGTTGCTGTCATGCCCTATATCCCCCTTCTGGCTTCCTCTGTTTTCCAGATATTTTAGACCCACATCTTGAAATAAGCCAGAGGGATTATCAAAAGGATGCTCAGTGGAATAGGGTGTTTGGTATTTTCTTGGGATATTTGCTAAGCATCTTGAAGCAATTTTACCCCATTTAGTCTGAGGAGAGTGTTAATCATTTCAAAGACGTCTTTCAGACTTTTAGTATAGCTTTCCTCTCACTGCTCATTTGTCCAAATTCAGCATCACCTTGCCTGAAATAATTCAGGCAAGTGACAGGAAGAGAGAGAATTCATTGCATGTTGACATTAAATGTTCTTCTTCTGCTAAGCAAAATTCGCTTTCAGGATTTTAAGTCATAGCTGATGTGTTTTGATAAGCTTTAGGACTCGGCTGTTTAAAAGTCTACATGTTACAAAGCTCTGGAAGTAAGTATATTCATGAATTGTGGGAAAACACTGCTGGGTAGTCAAACACCTCACATATTCCCGCATTAACTCTTCTGCTGGCTCTCTCAGGGCTGTACGTTTCTGCCTGCAGCAAAGCTGGGCTGCCCAGGCTGCAGCTAAAGACCTGCTTCAATTACCCTCTTGGTGGAGCCAGCACAGGCAGGTTCGGTGAGAGACATACCTGAGTGACCCTACCTCATTGAGAAGACAAAGCTTTCAGCAGGCAATTTAGCAAATAAACATACCTCGCCCTGCTTGAATACATTAACCTTTCTATAATTGCAGTCTTCAGTGCTAGAAGCCTTTTCTCCAGCTACCTAGCATCCTCCTCTCTCTTTTCAAACCCCATGCTGTACAAAGTTATGGGACCAAGTCCTTTTGTGCACTTCTTCTGTTTAAGATCTCCTCCTCTTCTCTTTTCATAGTCCATCGCTCTGCAGGTCTGTACACTTACTTGTCTGTTGGATGAGGGAGGGGGAGAGAGAAAGGAGAAAAACATTGTCTGGTGTTGAGCCATTTGATTATATTAAGCATAATTTGAAAAAGCTAAGAAGAGGTTCTTGCCAAAGGACAGGATCCAGAGGTGAACAATAGCTAGAATATAGATCTACATCATGTAGATGAAGTGCTTAGGGATATTATTTAGTATTGGACAGGTAGGGTTGGACTCAATGATCTCAAAAGTCTTTTTCAAACTAGCAATGTTATATTTCTATGATTCTATTTGTGCACATAGTTTTCCTTGCAGACAGGAAGCTTTCTGTGAATAAGATTTTCATTTTCACAGCACCTACCAAAGATTAATCTTCACACTAAGACCAAGTGGTAAATATTATTTTCCTGGTGAGCAGACTAAGTGACTTAACTCAACCCAAGAGGATTTCATTTTACATTACAGATTAAAACTTCTCTGGCCCCCAGTCTTCTGGTCAGATCATGACTCCGTCTTGAAATGATAATAAATTCAACAATATTCGATGGCCTGGAAAGACATTTGAATTGCTGCTCTCAAAACTGCTTCAAATCAATCTCATTTAATCTCACACATGAATGGAAGGGAACAGGTTATAAAAGCAGATGGCTAGAGATTGTTTTCTATGCTCTGAATAAAGGATCCATATTTCTTAACTGCATTTAATACCTCTTTTCAACAGTCGAGAAGGCTATAGGATGTAACGTGAGCCCCGTTTGCCCAGAGGGGTTGTGCAATCTCCATTCTTGAGGGTTTTCCAGGGCTGACCAGACTAAGTCCTGAGCAGCCTGGTCTGATCTCAGCGCTGACTCTGCCTGTAGCAGGATGTTGGACTGGGGACCTCCAAGGTTCCTCCCACCCAGGTTACTCTGTGACCCATGGACCCAGAACTCTGCCATGAGGTGACAGCTATTCCTTCTCTTGCAGATGCACAGAATTGTCAGTGATTTTGACTGCAAAGGTAATAAATAACCATAGTTTCTAGACTAATGTAAATGTGGGACAGCAACCACAATTGCACCTACCAATTACATTTTAGCTATTGTTAGTTTCTCTTACAGGTGTTGCAAAAGGACATAAGCACCCAAAAAGACAAAGCACAGGGGTGAGCATTGTTATATATTTCTCTTTGAAGTTAAATAGCTGCACATGGCTGGGTGTGGTATCTGTTCTCCTTCCTCCCTTCTCAGCAACCAACAGATTCCTTAAAAAACGTGAGGTGTTCTTTCTTTCTCTCAGTTGACAGATGTTCATTATATTCATTAGCACCTAAAATATCACAGGAGCCCTGTTAGGAGGGGTCCTGTGTACGGATGTTGTTATTGATCATCCCTGCCTCAGATGATCTCTCCTCTCAAATGAGAGGCACCTTGGCCACAGGAGAGGATCTTCTCTTGGACTCACAAAGAACAGAAGGAATGACACCATGGTGATCTGTTTGCCCACTTAGCATCTGAGAAGCATTTCTGGGCAGTACAGCTCTCAGTGTGCTTTACAATACAAGTGATTCCTGCTTAGAAATACGAAACTAATTAAATGCCTCATAGCAACCAATTTAACAACAATTATGAGACAAGGTCAATAGCAGCAGCGTCAGAGTCAGCACAGTAACTGACAGGTTACCTTGCACCCTCACAGGAGTGTATTTACAAAGAAGCTGGATCCCACCAGATGCCAAGACCTCTCAAGTCCTACTAAATGGTTTTCAAGTCAATTGTATCTGAGGAAACTGAACACCACCAGACAGCCCTTAAGAAATCCCTGACCACTCCTCCTCCATATGGTCACTTTGTGTATTCTCCATGTACCATATTGACCCACTGGAAGTGTAACTGGCAACGTAATTTTTTTCATGGTGCTCTGCCCAGCACAGTCATACCAGTATGTTCTCCAGAGGGGGACAAATATGCCATCTCTGTTAAGAGCTTAATTGAAAACATAGCTTGAACATCTACTGCAGCTGACTTGGCTTTAGCTTTAACTCAGATGCTGGTATCCCCAGCCTGAAGGCTGGTAAGTTGTTGGAGTTCTACCAGAAATACAAAGTAAAGTTCAGTGAATGGAAGCAAAAGGGAGCTCACAAAAAAAAGGAGAGGCAAGATTTGCACAGTAAACAATCTCCAGGGGACACCAATAAACTAATTAATTACCAGCAAAACCCCTAAATATGCCTTATAGTCTCAAATCCCCGTGGGAGGCGCTCCTTGAAGGCAGAGGTGTCCATGAGGGCTGGGTGCTCTTCAAGAAGGAACTCCTAGCAGCTCAGGAGAAAGCCATCCCCAAGTTCCGGAAAAGTAGCCGTCGGGGTAAGAAACCAGTGTGGTTGAGTAGGGAGGTCCTAAGAGACATCAATAGGAAGAGGAGGGTCTACGACCTCTGGAGGAAGGGGCAGGCATCCTGGGTGGACTATAGGGAGGAAGTGAGAATGTGCAGGGAAAAAGTCAGGAGGGCTAAGGCCCAACTAGAAATGCGATTGGCCAAGACTGTGAAAGACAACAAAAAGTCTTTCTACAAATACATCAACAGCAAAAGGAGGGCTAGGGAGAATCTCCAGTCCCTAGTAGATGCAGAGGGAACAAGAGTAACAGGGGACGAAGACAAGGCTGAAGTGCTCAATGCCTACTTTGCCTCAGTTTTTAACAGCAAGGAAAATTGTTCCCTCTGTGCACAACCCCAAGGGTTGGAAGAGAAGTATGAGATTCCCAAGGTCCAAGAGGAGGTGGGTAGACACTTGCTTGGCCAGCTAGATGCCCACAAGTCCATGGGGCCAGATGGAGTCCACCCAAGAGTTTTGAGGGAACTGGCGGATGTGCTGGCCAAACCCCTTTCCATCATCTTCCAACAGTCCTGGATGACTGAGGAGGTTCCACTGGACTGGAGGCTGCCTGATGTTGTGCCCATCTATAAGAAGGGGCGCAGGGAGGATCCAGGGAACTACAGGCCTGTCAGCCTGACCTCGGTACCAAGGAAAGTCATGGAGCGGGTGATCTTGAGTGCTATCAAGAAGCACTTGCAAGAGAACCGGGTGATCAGGCCCAGTCAACACGGGTTCATGAAAGGCAGGTCTTGCCAGAGTAATCTGATCACCTTCTATGACTGAGTAACTACACTCTTGGACAAGGGAACGGCTGTGGATGTGGTCTTCCTGGACCTTAGTAAAGCTTTTGACACAGTTTCTCATAGCATTCTGCTTCGGAAACTGTCGGCCTCCGGCCTGGACGGGTGCACACTCTCCTGGGTGAAAAACTGGTTGAATGACTGGGCCCAGAGGGTGGTGGTAAATGGAGTTAAATCCAGCTGGAGGCCAGTGACAAGTGGGGTTCCCCAGGGCTCAGTCCTGGGTCCAGTCCTGTTTAATGTCTTTATCAACAACCTGGATGAAGGCATCAAGTACAACCTTAGCAAGTTTGCAGATGACACCAAGCTGGGAGGAAGTGTTGATCTGCTGGAGGGTCGGGAGGCTCTGCAAAGGGATCTGAACAGGCTAGACCTCTGGGCTGAGACCAACGGCATGAGGTTTAACAAGGCCAAATGCCGGGTCCTGCACTTGGGGCACAACAACCCTAAGCAGAAGTACAGACTAGGAGAAACCTGGCTGGAAAGCTGCCAGGAGGAGAAGGACCTGGGGGTGTTGATTGACAACCCACTGAACATGAGCCAGCAGTGTGCCCAGGTGGCCAAGAAGGCCAATGGCATCCTGGCTTGTATCAGAAATGGCGTGACCAGCAGGTCAAGGGAGGTTATTCTCCCTCTGTACTCGGCACTGGTGAGACCGCACCTTGAGTACTGTGTTCAGTTCTGGGCCCCTCACCACAAGAGGGATATTGTGGCTCTGGAGCGAGTCCAGAGAAGAGCAACAAAGCTGGTGAAGGGGCTGGAGAACAAATCTTATGAGGAGCGACTGAGACAGCTAGGGTTGTTTAGCCTGGAGAAGAGGAGGCTGACGGGAGACCTTATTACTCTCTACAACTACCTGAAGGGTTGTGGAGGGGAAGGTGCTGGCCTCTTCTCCCAAGTGACAGGGGACAGGATTAGAGGGAATGGCCTCAAGCTCCGCCAGGGGAGATTTAGGCTTGAGATTAGGAAAAGGTTCTTCATGGAGAAGGTGGTTAGGCATTGGAACAGTCTGCCAAGGGAGGTGGTTGAGTCACCATCCCTGGAGGTGTTTAAGGTTAGGGTGGATGAGGTACTTAGGAGCATGATTTAGGGATTGGTGGGAATGGTTGGACTCGACGATCCAGTGGGTCTCTTCCAACTTGGTTATTCTGTGATTCTGTGAAATATAATGATAATCCTTGGCTCCTAATTTGCATCTTCATTAGCTCATTAATAGGATATATTTTATGGAACACCTAAAACACAGTCATGCACACATGCACTCCATCCTTTATTGTAACAATACCTTCTGCTCTTTCTATTTGACATATTTCTCCCCTATCCAGAAAACAAATCAAACTCTGCCATCCAGGTCAGATCATAATTGATGAATAAATATCAGGGAAAGGAATCTTGCTTTCTGTGCATTACACAGCCTATTATATTTTCTGATGCTGAGAGCTGTGTTTATTATCCAGTGATGGATCCAGAAAATTGCTGAAGGGCTGGACATACTAGCAGCCTTCAAATAAACAGAGTCATGTTCATATAAATAAGCAGGGACATTATCAAAAGCAAGTCCTCATAAACAACAGGTCTTCAAATCACGTTGTTAGAGTAGAAGGAAACTACTTCTGCTGAAGGAAACGCCTGTTGTGCAGAAGTGGCCTGAGCACAGGCAAGGACAGACCTCCTGAGGCCAAGGAGGGAGGATAGGGAGCAATCCATCCAGTGAAGCTGTGCAGCAACAGGCAGGACAGTAGCAGTGGCACAGGTGGAGTTGGAGACAGGGAGACAGAGCTCAACCAGCCTGGTTTAGCAGGACAGTTACTTCTGTATATCTTGATCTGATCATGTAATAGTTTCTGATTCAAGGGCATGGTTAACTCTGAAGATGTGAGTGAGATACTTCACTCTGTGCAGAAAAATAACCAGGCCTTTCCTGGGAGGAAATTCTCAGTGGTGGCTGTAATAATTTTCATACCCACCACATATTTCATTTCATCTTCACAGCAGAAAAAGCAGCTTTGGTTTTCTATCTTTTGTTAGATTCTATTCCAGGCAGTGCCTGGCAGGAAGACATTCATGGAGACAACTATGCTGGTGGTTTTGGGACAGAGCATCTGTCAGCAGATTAAATCTATTACAAATGCTATTCTCAAGACATCCTGTGGGATCTACACTTCAGACCAGCAGCTCAGCACAAATGTAATTTCATTATAAAGCTGTAGGCTTTTCATATTTTACCTATAGTGTTTCTAAAACATTTGTGGTTTTCATTGTACCCTGCTCCATTTCTTTGGTTTTATTCTACCCCTAAATCTGCTGAATGCCACCAATTTCATACAGACAAGGAACAGCTATACCTCAGATGCTTCATTAGCAAAACTCCACAGCCCCACAGCCATCAGGGAGGACACAAAAATGTGCATCAGCTGATGACCTATCTGACAGCAGAGGAGAAAAAGAGGTTTTGGTAGGTGGGTTGGTGGATGGATGGAATTTCTCACCAAGCAAAAAGCATTGGAGAAGAGGTTGGCATGTAGAACCGGGACTTTACGTAAGTGCATATATTAAAAAGATGACTACTTCAGTTATTAACTCTGCTGAAAATTTAAATAACACTAATCTCCAGAATGAATGGTCAGGTAAAACAAATCACTATATTGAGTTATGGTTGAAATCATCAGCCACAAAGAATCATCACAATGCATCGCTTAAGTTGAGCTCATGTTTCCAAGATCGTCCCCTGAATTTATTAGCAAGAAAATTTGAAATAAGTATATGTGGCTGCAGAGCTGCAATTCATGCAGAACAGTACAGAATCCATAGTTAATTCCAGTGTCAGAGAAAAAAAATAACACACAGAGGGTAGGTTTTGTAATGGAGACCTTTTTTTATGGTAGCACACAGACTCAGGTCACTTGTTCGTATTTAGTGTCTGTCAAATGATGAGGGCTAGGTATCTTCCAGCCAGCAAAACACAGATGATCTTACCCTAGGCACACCAAATATTTCCATAACTTGTCATTACCTATGATTTATCTTCTCTGCCACCAGATTTACAACACAAGCAGAAAATAGCAAAACATCCCAACAATAAAAAAATCCCAGTTCTGTTCATGAAGTTATGAGGTTCTCAAGCCGGATCTGGCCTTACTGAGCACTGCCACAGAGAAGAGTCATGGGATGCTTGTTGGTTTCACGCCTTCTGTCTAGAAGACAACACACACACACACACACACATATAAAACCAAACCCTTGAAGGGTGGTTGCCCCCTGGTTGCCCATGCACTGAGGAAGGAAGGGCAATGTTGCACTTTGCAGTATCATGAGCAGACAGTGTTGGAAAGAAACCAATGGTGTGATCAGGCATGGTCAGTACAGAATGTTTCTGTCAAGGATGGTCTGCCATGGTAAAGATCTCTTGGTGTTAGGACTCTATGTCTTGTGTGTTAGCCTGCCCCACATGTTAAAATAAAGTGTTCTACCGAGACAAACTTGCAACTATCAACAACTCCAGAGAACGAAATATGGGGTTCAAGGAGTGCAGTAGTCGTCTTTTTCACAGCAAAGGCTAGTGATCAGTTCAGCTGCTACTGGGGCTGGGGAGACTGGAAACGTGGTTGCTTGCATCTGGTAGGAGAGGAAGGGTCATAAGAAAAAAGCCCAGAGACACATAGAAGGTTGAAGAACATACACACAAAAAAGAGCACATCGTGTCCAAAGGAAGTTCAACAATTTTCCCAGCTCATTGGATTGTGGGAACTTCACTTTTCCAGGGAATAACTATGCTATTTTTAGTGTTTTTATGATACAATTTGTCACAAGCTGTCTCAGGAGATATCAGCAATTGGTTTCAAGCAGCATCTGACCACAAACACTTATCCGCATGTGATTTAGAACATCTGGAGTGAAGGAGTCAGCTTTCAAAGCATGCCAGCACTGCACTGCCTCCCCACATTTCTTCTCCTTCCATGCAACTTTGCATCCACTGTCAGACCATGTGTAGAAAGCGGGCTCAAAAAGGAAAGCTCAAAGGCCCCAACAATACATCTGTGCTCTGTATTTGTTGTAAGCACACAGGGAGAAGGAACACTGCCTACTTTGATGAGGAACGTGGATGGGGATTGCTAGTGGCACATTCCTGGCATTACTGAGTTGCAGTGATTTATATGTCAGGTCGCTAAGGGTAGGAGATGTGATTCTTGGCCTGGAGGCAAGCCAGCATGAACTCATGCCAAAGTGTGCACATTGCATATTGCATCCAAAGGCCCCAAAAGGAGGTGCATGCTTTGCTCCATTCCTGCTGTAGGTACCAGCTCTGTATTTGGTGCACAAATTTCTCCAGCAGCCTGGGGAAATCTTTTCACCAGAGAGCTCTGGTTGATAGGTAAATTGTAAATTCACAAAGCATTTCTTCAGTAAGACTGGGGAAGGAATGGAAAGATATGAGAAAATAATCTGAGCAAATAGCAGAGGAAATGACATTATGATCCCAGCTGGGAGCTCTGTAATGATTTGCTTGGTGTCTGCGCAGAAACCTGCATGAGAATGGGAAGAGGTTCAGACCCCCACAGAGCCCATGAGAACTTTTTATCACTGACTAGAGGGCGTGAAGGTTTCACACAGCCATTAATTTTGCATTCATCCTTAATTTCTCCAACTAATCCTTATGCATTGGGTGCAATCACACAGTAGTCTGCATTTGCACCACCTTCTGCCTTGCAGCTCTGGCTTTCCCATGTATTTTCCAAGAACTGTGTACACTAGGACATATGCTGTGGTGCTACCAGCACTCCCCAACCAAACTATACAAATATCAGTTTGGAACAACAAATTCAGCCCAGAGAGAGGGAGAAATCTTGAACTGAGCTTTATAAAGAGACAATGACACGGCAACAGGATCTGTATCTGCTTCTTGTTCTCCTTTATGCATTTTCAAAGAACAGATGGTAAAATTAGGGGATGCTTATCACTCTTAAAGGTAGGAAACCTAGTATTTTGGCACACAATGAGAGTTCATAAAGTACTTGAAACCCATTGTGGCTGCAGAAAGCACAAGCAGCATCCCAACTCATGGTTTTGCATAACAACCTGAGCCCTGCATTCCACAAGAAAACTCCTGTTGCAGGGTGACTCCTCCACCCTGCTAGCACATGCCAAGAGCTCACCACAAGGCCAGGATGGCACAGCCAGTGCCATGGGCAGGGGACAAAGGTTCAGAGCACGCTGCTGTGGTGGCAGGAAGCGTGCTGGTTCAGCTCATGCTGAAACATGAAACCACAGCCTCAGTTTCACTTTTCCAGCCATTTTTAGAAAAGAAATATCTATAAATACAGGTCTCCTTTGTAGCTGTATGGATCCAATTTATTTCTTTTTTCAATATCAGAAACTGTTACCAACTCCATTAGCAGCCAGTTCACTGTAGAAAAAAATAAAAATGAGGAAATTTGTCTCTGTGTAAAATTATATTTTTTCATTAGTAAAAGTATGTATCCTTAAAATCACAGTGACCTTCATGTCACACTGCAAGTGCAACAATCAAAAAAAAAACCAAAACAAAACAAAAAACCAAACCAAAACAAAAAACCAAACAGAAGTCCAACAAAGAAAGGAGCTAAAAGCTTCCACAAGAGACCAGGTACTATCTCCAAGGAACACAGTGGCCAAATCCCCTAGATAATGAAGAACTGCAGCCAGTGAACATGCCAGGCCAAAGCTGTTCACACATCATGTGTATTTTCATTTACTTGAAGTACAAATGTTCACACATCCTGGTTGAGGACACCAAGAAGAGCTTTCCAAGCACCAGGGTGAAAGCAGCACCTCCTCCTTGTCACATCGCAACAAATGTGTCTCCCACCGATTAACGTTGTCATCAGTATTCAACAGAGCAACTACAATCTCCAAAAGCCACATGCTGAACAGCACAAGCCACTCATAATACACGAGTAAGATGTCTGCCACTCTGGCCAAAGCTCTGGGTTTTGAACCTGGCTTTTCAAGACTGAAGAAGCAAAACAGTTAAACCTTGAGGCAAATGGCTACACTGTAGCATCCATTAACAAACTTCTGAGCCTCCCAGCTCAAGCACCTTTTCCAGACGCCTCTTACCCATACTCTGCTTTTGAGTTGGTCTCCCTTCAGAGAGGATTTCCTGTTCCCCTTTATATCCCACCAGTTTCTAGAAATTCTCCCTCAGGCATGACTGAACCCTAACAGAGATGGACAGACAAGTCTTAGGCAAAAGGGAGCTGTAGGACAGACTGGAGTTATGCAAAAGAAGGCAACATCTAGCAAAACTGAGCACAAGGAGAAAGCCACATCAAGGATAGCCTCTAACAACACCACGGACCAGGATTAGCACAATAAAACTACAAAAATAGATCAAGTCTGCAAAAGGCTTTACTCCACCCTGGCTGAAGGCATAGTACCCCAGCGTCTGGCAGCAGGAAAAGATGCTCTCTTCTCTTTGAAAGGGTTTCCTCATCCGGTTTGTACAGAAGAGCCTGAAGACATGACTGAAACTTGAAACACAGATCTGGCTCATAGGCCTCCTTTCTTTTCCTTTTTGTTCTTTTTTTCGGCTTGTTTGTTTCTTAATCTGAGAAGTCTTCCCTCTGCCTCAACAGAAAGGAGAAAAAAACACAGGTAAGATCAAAACCCACATCCCAGGACCCCGTGGTGCTTGGGAGCCAAGCACATATGTGACATCACATGATGTCAATACAACAACACTTTCTAAATACAGCTTTCAAATAAAGCATGCTCTGGAAGAACATTTCTGCACCAGTAATAGACTGTATCCAGAAAGACTGAAATTTGTTTACTGTTGTTTTTTTTCATTATCCCCAGAACAGCTCATGAAAACTCAGGAATCTGCTACCACAAGGCCACAATCCCAAAATATTAAGAGGTTGGAGATGCAATTAACATTTAAGACCTTCCACTGCAAGCTCATACACAACTTTTGGATTTCATTTAAAAAAATAAATGTTAATCAATAACTTACATTGATTTTGTGTCCAGTTCTGGAATCCTCAGTGTAAGAAGGATATGGAGCTGATGGAACGGATCCAGAGGAGGGGTACAAAGTTGATCAGAGGGCTGGAGCACCTTCCATATGAGGACAGGCTGAGACAGTTGGGCTTGTTCAGCCTGGAGAAGAGAAGGCTTCGAGGAGATCTTATAGCGACCTTACAGCATATGAAAGGGGCTACAAGAAAGCTGGAGAGGTACTATTCATAAAGGCTTGTGGTGATAGGACGAGGGGGAATTAGTATAAACTGGAGAGGGGCAGATTTAGACTAGACATTAGGAAGATTTCTTCTCTATGAGGGTGGTGAGGCACTGGAACAGGTTGCCAAGGGAAGTTGTGGCTGCCTCATCCCTGAAGGTGTTCAAGGCCACGTTGGATGGGGGTAACCAGATCTAGTAAGATGTCCCTGCCCATGGCAGGGGGGTTGGAACTAGATGATGTTTAAGGTCCCTTCCAACCCAAAATATTCTATGATTCTATGATTTTGATCAGACAGCATTGCTTTGAATGCCTCCAACTAGAGTCTTCATGATTAAACTTATGCCAAGGTCTCTTTTTCATACCTATAGCACCATGTGAGCTAGCAGAAGTACACAGTGTGGAAGTGTATTCACAGCTATTTGACGCTCCTGTGCATCTGAATATAAATGAGTCCACTCCTTTTGGCATCACAGTTAGAAACTACCTATTTCATATTCTAACAGATTCCTTCTTTCAGGCTACAAGAAGGCATGCAGCAAGCTTCAAGGCGGCATGTCATGAGTCAAGCCAGCAGGGACTTCATATCAACACCACTTCAAATGGGTTTCTGTCTTAGAGGAAGAGACAGAGCACATAGCAACAGCAGCTTTTCACGTTTCAGGCTTCAGATTTGCTTTTTGTCAGAGTTTTAGGAAACACTGGTGATACTGATACAGCTAGCGAGCTAGCTCAAAAAGAAACAAAGCATCTTTAATCAAGAACAGCTTTTGGTTAGAAGGGAAATAAAACATTTCCTGAATTTTCAGCTGAAACCAAGATGCCAAGATGCAGTAGTAGATAGTGGAAGAAAATAACTTAAAAGATTATGTTGCTGCTTTACCCTGGAGACATATGCCTCCCTTTATCACTGCAGAGAATGTCAGAGGCAGGAGGGAATGGGGGTGGGAGGAAATCAGAACATGATGAGAGCCAGGGTGGTCAACAGCACCCAGCACCTCTGAGACCATCCAGCATCAGGATACTGGTGGGGCAAGGATCTGCAACATCCAGAAAAGATGTTGCCAGGCAAGCAAAAATCAGCATTTGTTGTGGCAAAAAGCATCATCTCCCACTTTCAGACAACAGGCTAAAAGGCATTCAGTGTTTCAGAGAGTAAAGGTGAGAGCAAGTCCTGGGAGTCTGGGCAAGGACACCAGCAGGAGGGCTCCCTACCAATCCCCAGCACTTTGTCTTGTGTCCACAGAAAAGGTCAGAGGAATATTTAGTTTTTATCTTTTCTCTAATAACTAAAGACCATAAACAGTAGAATGTTATAGAGCAAAGAGATTCTTGCCTTGGGTTAAGTGCCAGGTGCAGCCTTTGGAGATCAACTGAATTATGAAGAAGAGGTACTGATTCCACAGATTTTCTTTTCATTCATGTTTAAAACCTTTTGTGCTTTGTACTTCAAAATTTTGCCTCACAATCAGCTGTAAATGTCAATGTTTAGGATGAAGGAGGAAGAGAATCTGTTTCTAAAAATCTCTTAGGACTTAATTTCGTCAACTGATCATAATGAAAGTTAATTGCAATAGCCTCAAACTCTCCTAACCTTCATTTTAAGTTAAAGCATGAATACTCAACTCATCCGTATGCCCAAAGAAACAGGATCAGAACTGGCTTTATTTGATAACTAGATTAAATTGATATTTGTGTCACAGCTCCAGTCCTTTAACTAGCACTAATTTTCCATAGACAACTATATAGCCAGACATTAAATAGTGATGTTTCCTTAAAAACAATAAATTCGTAGAAGGACTTTTCTTCCTCTTTGCATTCCAGCTGATTTTTTGAGACTGGCCAACGCAGGGCAGGGCTGTAGTGCAAACTAGCAAAATCCTGAGCTGGAATGGCTACAGGTTGCACTACGTGCCAACAACCTTTAGTTAACGTTTAACTGGAAGGTCAGGAGACAGTTACAATTATTTTAAACTAGATGATTAAAAGCAGTATCCACAGAATTTTGATCACTTCAAAGGGTTTTACAAACATTGGTAAAGGACTGTGCCTCAATCTCAGAGATAAATGCCTGTGTAAGCTACAAAATACTCCAATACGGATGGAAGCTAGATAGGCAGAAAGTCAGAAGTCACCTGTCCATGATGCTAGAATTAACTTAAAATTCACACTCCTCTGTGTTCTTATAAGTTGGCAGCAACCCCATAAAACATTTCCAGTTCTGTCTTTGAAATACATGCTTGTTGGGAAGGTCTAATGTCCAAAGAAGCATAGACACGTGCATCTACCTCCTGCCTATCGTTGTCACACTACAGTGCAATTATCTAAAATAAATATGGCTGCTTCCTATAGACTATAGAAAATATTTTTGTTCAGGATTAACAAAGGCTTAAGAATTAACAGTGAGAGTTATGCTGATAGGGAAAAACTCATTTCATATTAAAGTTTTGAATTGATTCTTCAACTTTTCCCTAGAAGTCTTTGGAAAAATGCTGTCATTTTGGCAATGAAACTAAACCTGGATTAAAACTGAAGCTGCTTATTCTTATCTCTTTACATTTTATTTTCTTTCTTTCCACAATTTGTATGATGAGCAAAAAAATACTTAGATCGGGATACAATTGTTCAGGAATAAAAGAAAGAAAAAGATCGCAAGACAAAACCCATGGAATATGATAGGTTAGGGGCCAAGAAAGCCATTTTTTTGAAAATCAGGTAGATCTGGCTATTAATACTGTTCTTAGGGAATCCATCCAAATTCTAAAATTAGGAAGGTTGAGTTTGCAGACTATTCAGAGAAAACAATGTCCAGGGAAGGACTTGTGCTGAGGAACTGCAATGAGAAACATTACTGTGAATTACTGAAAAAGACATGATGCCACTTAAGGAGTTAGTGGGTCTCTTCCAACCTGGTGATTCTATGATTCTATGAAAATAAAAATACCTTGTGTCTCCAAGTCACATATCAATGGTGCATATAATTAACCTAAAAAGCAGTCAGCTGCATCTTTTAGATTTGATGGTAGTAAGAAAGATACAGATATAGAGAAAGTATAGGTCTAGGAACAGAATTTTATTTTGTTCTGGAAAGTATCATGCAACAAATCTCTTTCCTTGATCCTTGCCCAGCTTTCAGATAACAAATTAAAATTTACAAGGAGAAGTATGCATAAAGTTAGCACCACAGGAAGAATAGTCTTCTTTTTACAATTCGATTTGATAGAAGGTTATAAAAGAAAACAGACGAAAAGAAAAAAACTAGCTGACCTTACATCTTTATTTTCAACATCCTAGATACTCAAATCTAAACATCAAGATACCATATCTAAATATTTCATGTTTAGCTAAACTTGCTCTGCACATTAAGAAATATGTGAGTGCCAAATACTATCACAAAGTACCAGCTAATACGCAAGGTAAAAATTGTAAAGGTACATGAGAAGAAATGAAACAACAGAGATCAAAGTGAGGAATTATGGCCCTCTTCCAGTCTTAAGCTAGTCTAGCTATCATGATTTGCTGCAAAGATCAAAAAAATGAGAGATGTATGTGACATCTGCATGGGATGGATCAGATCTCCTAATATTATCCTGTAATACCCTAATTTCATGGGCCAAATATCCAGATGCACTTAATCTAAACTCTCCCATGTCCTACCTGCAGGCAATGACAGGATTACATCAGACATCAAAGGTTTGCTTTCTTTACTTTTATATTAATTTTGAATTAATTATCCCTTGTGGTTTTTACTGTAAGGTTTTCAAGATACTGAACAGTTTTACAAACCCTCTAATCTTTGACACGCAGCGGGTCTAATATAGGATTTAAGAGTTTAAAATATCATGTTATTATCTGCTGTCTTCTCAAGGCAATGGAATAATTTGAAGTATCCTAATTTTGCATCATAAATTGATAGTACAATTTCCTTTGTAAGCATCTCTAATTACAACACACATAAAATAAGTGAAATTTTACTAAAACAATTAACCTATTAACTATATAACCAATTATTAAAAGAAGGGTTCAAACTAAGACGATAAGGAAGAGGCAACTTTTGGTCATAGTTTGGAAGATACATCTTTCGATTACTCCCACCTTTCTAGGTTATGTGCATGCATTTTTAATAGCAACATTAAGCAACCAGTTAAAACAATTGTCTTGCATCCAGGTCATAGCAAAATAATTTACTTTAATCCCAAAGCAAAGTGTGGTATAATCCAAACCAGCTGTTTTTTTCAGACCAATAACCATTAACATTAGAATATCTATTGTAGCAAATGCCATTTTAATGCAGAGAGCCAACATTAAGGTTAAATTACCCAAAGGAGCCTTCATAGCCCTGAGTGCAACATAACATTACCACCAGGAGAGTAAAAAGACTCTGAACTTTTCTTTATCTTTCCTTTATTCATGCTTGGACTTCCAGCACTGCACATCAGATACCAAGGGTCTTATTCTGTCCTATATCAGCCTGCAAAAATACTGTCCTTGCATCAAAAAAATCAAACAGTCACATCCAATAAACCCTTCACTTGAGAAGCTACTTGTATCTAAAAATGCATCTCTCCTCTTCAGGATTGCAGTTACACTGAAAGTTTACAATGCAGCTCTTGATTGTATTTTCTGTGCGTGCATTTACATCAGGCACACGTTATATAAAACAGTTTGGAGTACAAAAATATGGTTATAACATAGGAGTGCCAAACAGTACAGAGCTAGAACAGTTTTATTACTGTAGTATCAATTTATATACAGACCCGCAAATAAAGGATTTTTTTAATTCTAAGTATTCTTCCCAAATTGACAACTGTAGTGTACACTTTAAAAATCTGCAAATTAACAACACAAATTTTAAACCCCTACACTGTCTATGTAGTCTGCACCAATCATCTTTCTTGCACACAGAAATGTACTATAAATAATTTTTCACAAAATGTTATGTATGGTTTATTGCACATTGTACATGTCAATATCTAACAGAAAGGCCCAAACCCTTCACTTTATAACTAACTGCTTAAACACCTAGCAGTTTCTTCTGTTATGAATACTATTGCATTTTTCAGGCTCTAATCTTAACTGATAATTTAAAAGGAAAAAAAAAAGCAGATTAGAAAATATGCCATGAACTGTATTATTTTGTGAAAGACTCAAGCTTGTTTAATTTTACTGATTTCTACTGTATAAAGTCATTATAAAAATCTGACCTGATGAAAAATATTGTTTCAAAATTTCTGCATTTTTAACTATAAAATTATGCATACAGCTGCTTGTATAATCATGTATTCCTTCTGTTTTGAAGAATTAGATGTTCCTGTGCTGTATTGAGTAAAGATCAAGTTACATAGGTTCTAGTGTTAACTACAAGAGTTAGTGTGTTGGTCTTCTTTCTGCCAGCCTCCCTCCTTCTGGCACTGGCATGGAAGGAGCCCATCAGAACACCAGAACAGGTCAGTATGAAAGACACTGGGCAATGTGGCCATCAAGCATCAAGGCCATTCATGATTACTGTG
Source organism: Clamator glandarius (assembly GCA_033459285.1). NCBI lineage: Eukaryota > Metazoa > Chordata > Aves > Cuculiformes > Cuculidae > Clamator > Clamator glandarius. The sequence goes on from JAUNZM010000032.1 coordinate 2,124,746, forward strand.
AAGCAGATCTCTAGACTAAGGAATATGAGTAATTTACCATTAATATGTGGGTTTACGGTATGCTGCACTAAAATATGACCGCTAAACAAAGAGAATGATTCATGTATGACAGATACATGCCAGCCGGTAAAAATGCTTCACTGGGTAAATATCTGCATTTTGAGGGTTAAAACTCTGGCATGAATAATAAGATTAAAAAATCAATTGGTCAAGTGTTTGCCAAGGGTTTCTAAAGCTATTAGCCATGAACAGCGCCAGAAAGGGATAAAACCAGCAAAACCAAGCAAATAAAATTGCACTGTTACAAAGAAACAAGTCCATGAAAGGGAGTCACCAGCTGCAGTTAAGGCACAGCCACTTCAAGAAGTCGATTATTTTTTCGCTTGCAAGTTGGGATGTTGCCATTTTTCTGGCTGCCTTGTATGAACTTCACACACACTTTGTCTTGTCTGAATTGGACAAGAAACCTAGGAGAAGGAATAAGATACGTTTCAGTTAAAGGTGGAAAAAAACCCGTGAGGAGCAGAAGTCTTCTAGTTGGTTCTAAGCATCACTCCAAGAGAAATGACTTTCAGGTATATATTATTAATAAGAGTCAGGGAATAAAATAACAAGCCATAGGTTATGACAAAGCTTGAGTCTCCTTCAAATAGTATCTCTTATTATTGCATTCTGTCTGTAACTCCGGATCTTTTACAATAATTAGTTTGCTATACCTTTAGAAAGAAAGCAGTTTGAAAGAGAATTTCTAAGGTCCAGAACTGCAGAGCAAGGGCTGTTTCCAACTGTTTCACCATCAGTCCAAAGGGACTTCTCCATTTTCATGGGGGAAGATAAATACTTCTATAGCAACATCAGGAGCACTTTTTTTCTAATTTACTCTTAATTTCATAGCTCTAGTATTTTAGTAGCTCTTATATTTCTACTCATTTAGCCATTACAGCACGCTGCCAGCAACTGGGAAAATTCACTTCGTTTGCAGCAGTCTCCACACTTAGATATATCCTACAGTCCAGGATAAATTAATCTGTATTTGACTCTTCACTTTTTACTGGAAGAGAAATTTCATTGAATACGGAGAAATGCTTTTGAAAAAAAACGGACCCATCTAGGCTCCTGTGGAGCCTTAAACTTCTCACTGATCTGTATAGCAAGATTAAAAGCAATAAACAGAGCAGTACTGCCTTTTGGCTCACATGCAGTGGTTGCTGACCTAAGAAGTACTTTGTAATACAGCAGATTTTCCCTTTTAGCATCCTTAAAAAGTCCTCCAGTGGAGGCCAAAAACTTCAAAGAATTTGTTCTACAGCCGGAAACCACAAATCAAGCTGACGGGAGAGCTCAGGGGAGGAAATGGCCTCTCCGCGCCAAGCTGCCCTTCAGTCCTGCTTTCCTGCTGCACAACCCAGACACTGAAAATTAACTTTCATGGCACTTCCAGCCATGCAAGCATCTGCAAAACAAAAGTAGGTCTTACAGTCATCATCTCTTGTCACCAACGCTGCATTTCCCTAGACCCACTGTTCTAATACTCTACGTATAAATGGCATGTCTCTTACTAGCATATCCCTGGGTCAACAGCATTTTTACTTATATAAGCTCTCTTCCCAAAAAGTAATGTACAGTAGTCAAAGTAACACCACATTTTCACCTCAGTTCCTAGTTCTGCTTGTATCTAAACCCTAGCAGAGAGGCAAGAGTACTGCTTCACTATCAACAGAGACGGAACTGCTAAAAAGGAAGCAAACAACTTGAAATTATTTAGTCTGGATAAACTCAATAGCAATACATGCTTGAACACTTTTAATGTGCAAGACAAGAAACAAAACCACAGTCCAAATGCAAGATACCCAGAAAGCATACTGTTTTCCAGACCTAAGGCAGGCAGGCAGGCCAGACAAGTGTTTAAACTTGTCTTAGTAGTTTACTCCTTTGTAGACAGCATTAAACTAGAATTCTTAGTGGGGATAGCCACAATCTTTTAGAGGCTAAAACCATGCATCCTTGAGGAAATTAAAGCACAACTCGTAGTGGAACAAAAGAAAATGTAATTTTTAAGGGAAGAGCAAGAATATCCTTTAAATAAACTCTCAAATCTGAACAGATACAAACTGCACTCACCATCATGACTCTAAAAAACAAGCAGAGCAGTGCATCCAGATAAAATGTTCAGTTTTTGCCTACAGAAATTTTAGTTTAGTATTGCTAAATGGTTCCAAATTTTCTTCTTTATTCTAATTGAATAAACCCACCAAATCAGCACAACTGAAATCAGGGAGCACTTCACACAACAGAGTGTACTACAACGGTGGACTAAGGGACTCTTCCTCAGCAAGCTTTAGGAATTCACACACAGGCACACGCACACACTAACATTTTTATTCCCTGGCTACAAACAATGCAAGTGCAGTCCTTACTCAAGGCCAGAAAAAGAAACTGCATCAAGCTGAAAAAAGTATTAATGTGAGATGCAAGGTTTTTACCAAACAAAGCTTTTTAACAATCAAAAACCTCAAAACAACATCAGGTGCTTTAAACATCATCATCAGGAATTTTAGAAATAATTTTTCACCTTCTCAGAAAAGCAGGTAGAGCTTTATAGACCTACATTACTAGCACCATCATTATGTGTGTTTCAGGAAGATGTTTTAATTCAGTTTTGGTTGTTTTCACTGGAATTGGGCATCTGCTTTTCACTCTGATGAGTTGATAAACATCTCTTAGGCATATGTGAACTTTTCAGCCACATGCAAAATGATTCTCTCAAATGTAGTATCCCTTAATGATTTCTATTTTGCTTCCTAGCCCTGTTTGAAACAACCTTAAGAAAAGAAGATTTTACCTAATGTAAATATAATGATTTTCAAGGAAAGAAGAGTCAAAATCAATACTAGGAATAAGTACACACTGAAAATTGGATCCTTATTTAAAGTATTCTGTCAAGACAAAATAAGTATTAGTTACACAACAGTGTTTTAATTTTTCTAACATTAGATACTTGACTTTTTAGCATGTTGCTCTGAAGGAAATGTACTTTTAAGCAAACAAGAAACATACTCATCTGATATCTCAATGTTAAGCTTCTGTTTGGTTTGGCTGAGAGTAGTGCGGTAAAGTTTAGTGGCCATTTCAATAAGGTGATCGCTGCTGAGCAGGAAATCTCCTTTACTAGCTGCTTCTGAACCCTGAAACAGAAAGGGAAGTCATTAGGACTACCAAAACCTATAACATGAAAAATATCAGCCAAGCAGGAGGTTTTACAAGGAGTATTCTGTTCACAGGGCAATGAAACGACAGTCTTTTGTCTTGTACTTCAGTTAGGAATGCAGTGCAGTGTATAGGATCAAAATACAATTCACTCTCAAATAAACTACAAACCTGTTGAGAAAGTCAAAACCCCCTTCTGACTCTAAAGGAGGGTCAGATTCATTTGTCCCACAATACTGTAGAGTTCCGGTATTATTCTTTTGGCTACACCGCAGCAAGCTCACAATATGTTCAGAAAACAGAAACCAGTTACCAGCACCAGTATTATGATAAAGGTAGTATAAAAAGACACTATATAGGATGTTCTTGAAATCCAAGATAGAATACAAACACTAATGATTTTAGCACAGCGATGGTGACAGTGCAGTAAAGCAAATACAGCACTCAACTAAGTTCTTTAGAATGGAGCAACAAATCAGTGGGGTGCCATAATGTGGATTTCTCAGCACCCCATAAAGACTAGAGAAATATTCTGCTAGTGTGTCAGGAAGAATTATATGAGCAGCTAAAAAGGAAAACACTGCCACAAGGTATCCAAACAAGATTAAAGGCACGTATTGCAAATGGAAAACTCCAGTCCTGAAGAGCCTACACTGAAAGATGAAGTCTGATTTTCACAATGATGGTTCATAATGCAGTAACTGTTCTCATTTGGCTTCAATAATTTTAAACCAAAGTTTTTTACAGATATGGTAAATTTCAACAAACTTCCAAACCTACAGGTTAACCGCTACAATTTAATGCCAGAAGATAATTAATAAGCAATTTTTATATCACTGCATGTAAAACAGTCGTACTATTGTATCATAAAGTAGTAACCAACCTCCTTGAGGTGTACTGCAAAGAAGCCATCATTCTGGGAGCTCATGGACACTTTGGTAACATCTCCCAGCGGAACCTCGGACTTGATATTCCCAGATTTTTGATCCGCAAGAAGAACATTATTTTTGGTTAACAGGAAAATCCTGGATGTAGCCTGTGAAAATATAAGAATGTAAACCATTATCTACACAAAGAGAGAACTGATCTTACTGAGCACCTACTAAGACTACAAGGTTTTCATAGAGTTAACCAGCTTGGTCCACATTAGTAAACACGAACATTTGATGTTCAGTAAAAGCCGCAGATCAGTTAAAATCAGCTCAAATTTATTTATATGTTTAATTATAGATTGAGAAGCTTAGCTCATTTTGGCATATATTCTTAGATATAAACAGTTCCTTTAGTTAGTAGCTTACAGTTACCAAATTCAGAAACTGAAAAACAAACTACGAAAATCAAGATAACCTCATTTCTAATGCTCTGTCAGCCCCCAGGAAAACCAACTTCCCTTTTCAGTGACAGCTAATTTGGAACTCAGCCTCACTATTTACTACTATTAATCACCAACTCTGTGTTGCAGAACAATACAAATCACATAGATATTTTCAGTGTTATGTTCCTCTCCCTTTATCTATTGGAATTATTCTTTAGGAGGATATGCATTCATATTTTCAAATGAAAAATATTCTTAAAGCATGAATGTGGCTCTTAAATTCACCTTAGAAAATAATGACTAAGAGAAATGAAAACTGAATCTACATGCAGTTGTAAAATTCTCCTAAAATTTTAAATAATAAAATCAACTGTTACGATTATGAAGTATCTAGCTTAAGCATAGTTGGTTTTGTTTTTTTTAATCTTGAGAGCTGTAGCCTATATAAGTACAGGAAAGATATTGTCTTCATTTAATTAGTTTTTTAAACCAGAAAATTAACTTGGCATCCACAACAGGCAACCTAATTTAACCCCTACAAATTCATAAATGACATCTACATCTGAGAAGCTGAGATCTACTGCTTCTAATATTTAGATAGATATGGTGAAAACAATTACATTTGCGAAGGGAGGATAATAGTTGCTGTTTTAATAAGTATCATTTAAATGCAAAACAAGTTCTGTGTTGGCAGAATAAAAAAGTACCCAGCATATTTAACAGCCTTATTCAAATGATACAAGAACCTTGTCTCTTCATTCCAAAAAACTTTTGATATCAATCAGAAGACAGGCAAAGCTAGCAGAATATGTCACTCAAAATTTTAAAACATAATAAACTGTGGTAATAAGGAGCTTGAATGACAGCGTGAACCTTGAAAGGTTGATTTTTCTAAATACTTGAAAAGAACAATACTCTTAATGCTCATTTTCTTCCATTGACAAACAGAAGATCTAAAGTTGGTACAGAGGCTACATTTAGTTGTGAATCAATACAGTCTGTTTCCAGAGGATAAGATGCCATTTTTGTTTGGAAAAGTTGTTGAAAACTACAAAACCAAACAAGCTTTTAGTAATCTTTAAGTAAACTGAAAACAGGTGTTTTAAACCATGGATTTACATAGATCCAACATTATCAGTTTTGCCCTTAGAACAAAGGACATTTTTTAAAAAACCATACTATTACGTGGCAGAAAGTAAGTCTCCCTCTCAGTCTATTTGTAACAAAAATGATAGACCCTTCTGGTTAAAGGAATTCCATTTTATTACCTTCCCATTAGCTCTATTGATCTTATTCACAACTTCTGCAATAATGATCTTTTCATCCACAGCATCTTTAAGTTTTCTGTACTTCGGGTTCTTGCTGATTTCCAAGTAAGCCCCTTGGAATGGCTGCCCAACACTGCCCAACCAAAGTCAAGAGAAACACAAGTTAAATATGAATCACAGGGAAGAAGCAAACCTCCTGAAACAGCCTTTTTCTGCTTCAGGCTTCATGGAGCTAGGAGATGCACCAAATACCATTTTCAATGACTCTATGCTGCCAGAAGCTTCCTTAAAGCTTGAATACACTCTCTGCCAGGGAAATTCATTTGCTGCTTCATTTTTAGTGAAAAGATACTCTAAACAAGACAGAAACTTCCACTCACAATTTCTACCTGTTTTAAACAGCAGCATTGCAAACTATTTTGTGATTGTCCAAAGAATAATTAGAAGAATACATAACTCAAGGCAAACAGGGCCTTTAACATGGTGTTCATTTATGCAGCATAATTGTCCTCCATCCTGCTGAGACAAAGTGCAGTGCCCTGCGCTCTACCCCAGGACTCTTCAGGTCAGCACCACTATTCACCCATTATGGTAGTGGTGGCATTAATCTGTGCAATACAGGCATACTATGTCAGCTGAAAATAACTTGCGAATTCCTACCAAGTAGCGTGGATTTATTTCCCAGCACTTTATCCAAGGGGAAAGAAGAAATGAGGAGATGTAAGAAATGGTATGCGCATTAGACACAGAATCTTGTACACATTAACAGCACAGTGATGGTGAACAGAGAAATTTATCACCAAAGATAGTAATAGGATTTTTTTTCCCTGCTCTGAAAACATTTTCCAATTAAACAGGCCAAATTGCTATGGGTATCAGACACAAGAACATCCCTGTGTATGCAATTAATTCTGATTTAAGATTGCCCAATAACAGTCTCTGTGAAAACAGAGGAAATAAAACTTCAGTAGGACCAATGCCTCTGCTCTTCCACAGTATTTCAGAGCAACAGACACTGAAGAGAGAAGAACTTGCCTTCAAGATCTGCTGTCATTTATCAAATGTGTACCAAGATTTGTTGTGCTAGCAAATCACCTCATCTTTATCAACTTCAGGGTTATACTGTAAGAGCTTTGCTATCAGTTAAGAACTGGTGAGTGCAGTTGCCGCTTGCTTTGTTTGGAAGTCACTCTAACTAATCAGTTATTAAATTACAGTCAAAGTACTAAAGGCAAAGCTTTACCGACTCTAGAGCCCAAGAGAAACCAATATATTATGTGGAATAGTAGTATTGACACCTCTGCACACAGGGAGATGGAAGAGAAAAGGAAAGGTACTGGCACCTTAGTACTCACAAGTCCCACTCTGTTCTTAAATAATTATATTGCACAAAGAAAATTAGGCACATTCTGTTAATTATTACCATACTAACTAATTGGAAACTTTATACAGTAACTTCTTCCACTCCATGGCCAATAAAAAAAAAAATCAACAGGAGCTAACCAGCTCTGAATACAAGACAAAAAGAGATGGAAATATTTCTAAATGAATGCAGGGTGTGGAAAGTAATCTAAATTTCTACCATGTTGGAGCTTTGGTGTTTTTGTTTTTTATTAATTAGCATTGTGAAACCATAGTCAACAATGCAGTCAATTCCCTGTGCAATTTGTCCCTAATCAAGTGATGACGACTTACAAGCTAAAACTGAATTGAATTTACAAGTTACTCTCTATCACATATACCACTTGAGAATGTCTCAGATAAAAGTAAATCAGAACTACACTTCGCTGCATAATATTTCATTGTTCAGTCTTTGTGTAAAAACCACCAAACCAAGGATATAAATAAAATTCCTTCCTTCCCAAGGAGCTCTACACTGATCAGATGTACACTGACTCAAAGGGAAAGATCCTGCTTGCTCCTAGAAAAGTCCAAAGGCAGAATCTTCCTCTATTCCCAGCAGAATAAAAATAACATCCCAAACCAAAGAAGGAACAAACCACAAGCTAAGATGTAGAATAATTTAAAAAGTGATCTGCTGAAGGGAAGAAAGAGAAACACAGTGATCCCATCTCAGTAAAAAAAGAGAAATGCCTTACTAAAAAAAATGAAACAAACCAAACCCAATAAAACATACAACCAACCAAGCAAATCTTCTCTGTGCACGAAACTGCCCTCATCAACTCTTGTAGATTCCTGTTCCTCCCTCTACTGAACCTTATTTCTTGCTCTACAGTGCCTTGTTCCTGCTCAGCTCAAACTATAACTTCTAAAAAAAACTCTCCAGAGATGGACCAGACTTTCATTTTGAAGAAAAACATTATTTCTAAGCTCATATTGACTTAAAAAGTGCAACTCAACTTCTTTCAAGGACATCAGATCAGGCCAAATGCCAGGTCCTGCACTTAGGGCACAACAACCCTAAGCAGAGCTACAGACTAGGAGAAGCCTGGCTGGAAAGCTGCCAGGAGGAGAAGGACCTGGGGGTGCTGGTCGACAGCCGACTGAACATGAGCCAGCAGTGTGCCAGGTGGCCAAGAAGGCCAATGGCATCTTGGCTTGTATCAGAAACAGAGTGACCAGCAGGTCCAGGGAGGTTCTTCTCCCTCTGTACTCGGCACCAGTGAGACCGCACCTCGAGTACTGTGTTCCGTTCTGGGCCCCTCACCACAAGAAGGATATTGAGGCTCTGGAGTGAGTCCAGAGAAGAGCAACGAAGCTGGTGAAGGGGCTGAAGAACAAGTCTTATGAGGAGCAACTGAGAGAGCTGGGGTTGTTTAGCCTGGAGAAGAGGAGGCTGAGGGGAGACCTCATTGCTCTCTACAACTACCTGAAGGGAGGTTGTAGAGAGGAGGGTGCTGGCCTCTTCTCCCAAGTGACAGGGGACAGGACGAGAGGGAATGGCCTCAAGCTCTGCCAGGGGAGATTCAGGCTTGAGATAAGGAAAAAAATCTTCACGGAACGGGTGTTAGGTATTGGAACAGTCTGCCTAGGGAGGTGGTTGACTCGCCTTCCCTGGAGGTGTTTAAGGTGAGGGTGGATGAGGTACTTAGGGGCATGGTTTAGAGATTGGTGGGAATGGTTGGACTTGATGATCTGGTGGGTCTCTTCCAACCTGGTTCTTCTGTGATTCTGTGAGATCTCTACTTCGTCAGTTTTATTGTGTGCAAAAAAAAGTACATTCTTTAAGTTAAATCAGATAATACTGCACTTTTTCGAGTACTGTCAGCTCTGCAGATAGCAACAAAAACGTACCAGTTTTAAACTCCTCAATAATCTGAGAAACCAAAAATTATTTGCAGAGATTTCACATTTTTAAAAATCGCCAATTAAAAAAAGGAAAAAGACTGCAAAATGGAAATGAGCTTCCAACTACTTCTTTTTTTTAAAAAAGTATCCTTTCAAAATTATATATACACCAATGTATCTAACTCTCAAATTACCTGGTCTTCACATTAGAGCATTATGCTGAACGTACTAAATTTGAAGATAAGATAGCTTCCTGCTGAGCCTCATCTGGGAGTGACAGTGTCACTGACAGCCTCTTGGTTCACTCTGCATTTAACTGGTTGCAAGAACCAGCGTGATGGAAACTAGGGGAAAGGGTGAGAGTTACTCCTTTCTACAAGTTCTCCAAACTTTTATGATGTCAACAGGTCATGGGAGGTTAGAATAACAAAACATCATAGGTTCTGGACAGGAATGCTTACTGGGCTGCAACAACATCTAAGTTAGAAGCAAAATGAGGATTTTCAGGATTGTAAAGTAAAATAATGGAGTGACATTGTCAAACAAGTAAAATGCACTTTCCTGCTTAAGACAAAAAGCAAAATCATGCTTAGTTCCCTAAATCTAGGTAAGGATACTGAATTCATTGTACACTAAGCCCAGCAGAATTAGTCATTACCTGGCTGGATATAAAGCCTTCTTGTCCTTGAAAAGTTCACTTGCCTCCAGTTTTTCTTCATATATAAGCTTCTGCTGATCTGTGAACTGGTCTCTGTACTTTTTACACTACAAAACATGATATGTTAAACAAACAAAAAATTATCCTCCTAAATCTGATCTGAAGCGGCATTACCACAAATTAATGTTTGCTTATTGCTCAAGATGCAGATTCTTTGTATACTTCTGAAGTGACCTTAGCTCCACCCTGCATGCCACTGTAGCACAGTAACAAACAGCAGAGGTGGTTTTCTTCTCATTCATTCTAGGTACTTCTGAGTTAGACCAAAACCAATATCTAAAACATCTCATTTAAGCATGTTGCATTTTAACTTGAGCTTAATCTATCAGATACCAGTCATGGGTAGACTGTGCAAAAACGGTTCACAGAAACATATATATAGTTCTACGACTGTGGAAGTTTATGTAAGAAGAGAAAAAGAACAAAACATGGCTGAGAGGATTAATTCTGCAGGCTCAGAAAGACAGACTGTTCCTTGACAATTCACAGAAAATGGAGCCCACAGGATCAGTAAAATGTCTCATCAGCACTTATGGAGATTCTTGCTGCTCTCTCCATCCAAAGATCCCAACCAAATTTCAGCTATGTACAGTTCATAAGTAAAAAATTCCACCCAGTACTTCCAATGTTGGTCTAAGAGCTAGTCTCAGTCCTGGCCATGGACACAAATATTATAAGCTACCAATTAAGAGACAACAGGAATGCTGCTTTACTATTAAGTTCAAAGCTGATGGCAGGAAGCAATCCTCTCTCCCTAGCCCCAAATATGAGTAAGTAGGACACTTATACCCCTTGTAGGCTAGAGACAATGATCAAAAGACACGCTTCTTCCGAAGAAATAAAATACCCTGTCTGGAACAGGAAAGAAAAATAGGCTATTTGTGAACCACACAAAACTATTGAAAACCATGTGATGAAGTCCCGCACAGACTGGACCAGAAAGTGTCTTACCCTCCACAAATGGAAAATTCTCTTTAGTTCCTTGTGAGTTGAATCCAAGAAAAGGTAAGGCCTCACTGGCCAGTTTTTATCTATTGGTGATAAAGAAGGCATCTTATTCTTCATTTCCAGGAAATACTTTTGCATCTGTGATAAAATTGAAGCAAGATGTTTTGTTAATGTTTAAATACCAGAGTTATTGAAACAAGCAAGGAAAACCAGATGCTCTACCAAACTGCAACTCTCAGCTTTAATACACTTGATAATGGATTTAAAAGCCAGGTATACCAAGAAATGCAGATTTAGATATCATACAAGTGTGATAAATGCTTAGTTAGTGCCATTCCCACACTTCCAAAATACTATTACTACCCTTTCTTTACAACATCAGAATATTTAAGCTGTCATTTTTCCACATGCTTAGCTTGGACATTTCCTTCTAAAGACTGCCAAGGCCATAATACAGCTGTCACTTTTGCTAGAAAACAAAAGTTTGAGATGCAGAAAATGCAGATGTGCTTTGATCCAGTTTATACATACAAGTCTCTGAAGGGTAAACTCATAAATTTTTCTTCCAGCATTGGCTCTGAAGAATTTCCTGTACTCTCTACGGACCTGAAAAGTTAAACAAACCCTCAAAGTGAATAGAAAGAATGCATTTGTTTCCACAGGTACACTCTTAGAAAGCTCTATCACAAAAAATACTAAAAAAGCATACAAACATGCAAAGTGTTCCCTGAAAAATGAAAACTTCCTGAGTACAGTGGACCTAGAGGTCAGAAAGATACCTCAGATAATCTGAGTGCAGACACTTGCAAATTCAACAGAAAAGTTCAAATACTTTTCTCTGAAAAGGTAAAGTATTCAAATATTCTTGAATTTACAGCATTAATCCATTTTCACAGTTTTTTTGCATAAAATTGGACTGGAAGAAGTATCATCAGTAATACATATTTTATTGTGTCTGAAACAGCACTAAACAGATATTAATTACAGAGTTAACTGATGACCTGTTTCTGATTTTTCTCCTTTAAGATTCTTAATACACAGAGTTCATTACAATAAAGAAGTGACTTTTTTCAGAGCAGATTTATTAATGTCTTTTCACACTAGCATTCTTCGTTCCAAAAGGAAAATAAGATTTCGGTCTTTGATAAGAGCAGAGAATCAACACAAAGATTGGATAATGTCAGCAAGCTTGATATTTGCTCCTAAAATTTACTTTCAAAAAAAGGGGAAAAAAAATCAAAAAAGTGATTGAGAACCATTTTTGCAGGTGATACTGATTTTTTTATGCATGCTTGTAAGTGCAAGTTTCAGAGCACTTGTTTTGCTCTTGGTACTTCTCTCAGTGCTAATCAGTATAGTGCCTAAATTCACCCCCTCAGAAAACCCAGTTCAGAAGTAAGCACAACAGGTTTGCATTTTTATATGCAGCCCAGGATTGTGTCACGTTAGCTGAAACATCCTCCAATTTTTTGCAAACTTTGGCACAACCTGCAACACACCTGTGAGAAGTTTTTAGCAAAACCCAATGAAAACATCATGGCTTTGCATAATTTACCCCAGAGCAAACTTAGTGGTTACAGCTAACTCGCTGTGTTGCCACGTTCACTGTAACCAGAAAATAAAGGGAAACCCACAGAGGAAAAAAATTCAGTTGGCTTATCCCGGTGCACTTTCTGCCCCACACTCAGCATTGTGCATTTTAAGATAAGTCAGCATTTTTAAATGAAGACTCTATCACCATTCTCTCTGAGAGAATTCCACAGATAAGTGGGTTTTCCCTAATTACACATTAAGATGCATTAACTAAATGGACAACGCTCAGCCATCTTCATTCTATGCAAGTAGAGCACAAAATATTTTCCTCTTCACTTTATAAGAAAAATGACTGGAGTTCTCATTCACTTATGTTCTATAAGGTTTAGTGCTCTATAATTAGAATACATTCTTTATGTATTATTCAGAGATGGGAATCAACATACTCAAAGCCACTCCAACCACAATCATTCCAAATCTCACCATATTCTCACAGACCCTCCTTAATGATATTGCTTCGTATTATTTTTCACGAACTGTAAGGTGTGCAAATGAATTTGGAACAAAGGGACTAATATACATGCACACTTTCTATTGGCGCTCTAGGGAAGCTGCAAAGCAAGCACTGAGAAATGCAAGCCACTCCCAAAAAGCCTAAATCTGGAAAGTACCATAAATGCTATTAAAATCATATAATAATCCCCCCTAATTAATGGCTTAATCTTGATCACTTTTATGAACTTTAAATCTTTGCCTCCATCTATCATGGGTGAAAATGCATTGCCAGCAGACAAATAAGAATTGCCTATGGTAAGAGGTGTATTACATATTGGGATCACAGACCATGTTCTTATTCAGAAAAGTCTGTGCACTTCAGGTGAGATAGAAGTTCTGCTTATATTATTTAAAAAATACATTGAAAAACCACACCACAGGCAGAAACATATTCTGGCTGTAATGTGTCTTAGATTCATCAGTTTTCATTAAAATGCTGCTGTTTGATGTAAAACAGCCTCTGCGTTCTCAGGAGGGACATACTCTTATTTTAGAACTGTAAAAAAAAGACCCACTTTGGTAGGAGTACCTAAAGTGTGATTCTGATCTGTTGAATGACTTCTTAAAATGGCTCTTTTGTATTTCCAGATCTGGCTTCCATTCCATATATTGCACTGGATTTTTCATATACACAATATGCACAGATAATATACAATTATATGTTTTGTAACTATTTTCCCCATTTCATCATTTTTAGAATAAGTATGAGAACATGACAGCTGGGTTTTAATCTGCATTATCAAGCAGATTATACCTGTCATACCCCTGTAGTCTACAACATTCCTATTAGCAAATAAGATTTCTGCAGTTCTTCAGGACTGCATCTGTAAAACTATGTTTGAAAACTGTGTAATGCAAATCATTCGATCACAGACCTGAAAACTCTCAAGATACCATTTTCAGAGTATACTTACACAGCAGAACTACATTTTTCCAGATTACAAATGTGTTTTCTTTCGCCAAACAGTACTTGAAAGCAAGGGGCAGAAAACAAGACTCCTCTAAGTGTCAATTTTTCTGGGATTTCATGGCTGCCACCAATTACATGCAATACCATGCCATGCCATGAAAAGGCTCAGTAGAAGCAGCAGGGCGTTATCATTAGCTGTGCGCCACACCCTTGACACCAGGATCAGGTGACTAACATGAGCAGCAGTGAGCTCCACCCGACTTCTCATTCAAACAAGCAGAGGTCACAATAAGAAAATAGATCCTTGTAATCTTTTTGGACAGGTTCTTTGCCAATGTGGGTCAATAACCATAATACAGAAGCTTTAATCTGACATTTGTCTTTGACTTGAAACTGAAATTTTTGAGTTGACAAAAAACACTGAGACCTAAATATTGCTGTAAGTGAGGCGTTTTCAGCTCTTGAACTTTTCAGTAAATTCCATGATGAAATTAAGCAAAGTAATTCTGTGCAAAAATCATCCCTACAAGTGAGCCCAGATGACCACTTGTTTAAGGGTTAGTAAGATGCCACGCTTTATTAAGTTTATTTTGACAGACAGGAGTGTTTGAGAAAGTACCTTCAGTCCAAGCCAGTAAGCCCAAATGACTGCAACAGCATGCTTACGCCTAGCCTCCTCCTTCAAGCGTTTCAATTCCCTTCGAGCCTAAAAGGTTTAGATAGTGAACAAAAGAGACAGCCCGATGCAGATAGCATAACGACCAGCAAAAGCCTTCTCTCAAACACAACAGCCAACTCACAATCAAGATACAGAAAGATAGAAGAACAGTGTTTAACCTTTAAACCCAACACGGGTCAGTGTGAACTGGTGTGAAGCCAAAGAGGAGGTGGAAAAAGTCTCCACTGCTGCTTAAGTGGCATGTACAGATAAGAACTTTGTCAGGCCTGTTATTCGCTATCAGTGTTTCCATCTTCTCATCTGCGCACACTTCACAATCCATGGTAACTATCTTGTAACTTGATTCTAATGGAGAACTTTGCCTGCAGTTGCATGATCAAATTGATGCATGTGAAAATCAAGACTTCCTAAAATCTCACTATCTACTAACTTCTTCCACTGGCAAGTGTCCGGGCAGAACAGAATCAACTCCGAAACTCCATATGTAATAATGAATTACTGGCACTGTACTGCCAGCATTTATTCTGGAGGCTATTTTTTTTATCTTGATCTTTCTGAACTTCAAAAAAAATTCTCCAGCCTGGCAAATTACATCTGTCTTAATGGAATGAAGGGGTAAATCCCTCTAATCTAGTGCCTTCCTCATGTACAAAGAGATGGGCACCTACTGACATTTAATCAATCATCTCCATTTTAGGAAAGTAATTTGCAAAGTATTCTAACAACAAAGGCATGTGTGGGCAACTTAACATAATCTTGCATTTTCAGAGCTGCCAGTACATTTGTTATTCAGTTATCTGATGATAAAAGTCAAGTAAGACGAAGAGTTCCAGTATTATAGGATCAGCAGCTCTAGCAATATATCTGCTGTTATCAAGTCATATGTTGTCAAAGAAACCTGCATAACAGCAGTTCCAGCCTGTGCCAGTCACATTTTCCCAATGTATCTGGAAAGGTTAATTTGCATTAGATCCAGGCTCTTATAAAGAATCCGTTTTCACTCATATGCCTGGAACAAAAGGTCCTACTATACAGCACTGTACAAACAAGGACTCTGAAAAGCTAAGTATTTGTCTCTCTTGTGAAAAGGAAGGCAACAGAGTCCTTGAGGTCTGTAGATCTTTTTTCCTTGGTAAAAGCAAGCAATTTCTGAAGATAACATTCAAAAACTTTTGTTTTAAATATTCTCCTAAGAAAAGATAAAACATCACACCAATAACAAGTTTTATCTTTTATGAGATACTCTAATTCTTTTTCTAATCTTAATTCAACTTAGATCATTATCTTTAGACTTAACATATATTATTATATTTAGGTTATTTATATTTAAGGAATAAAGAGATGAATTTTCATTACATTCCTGTAAACCAATTATAAAAATAACTACTAAAACACATTAAATATTATCCAAATCTACTAAAAACTTAAATGAGGATCTCTATCACAGATAATGCTACTGCACTGCTTTCTGTATGTGTCCTTTTTAATTCTAGAGAACATCTTAAGCCTAGGAAGGTAAATATCACTTCTCAGTACAGAGCAATTTTTTGGTGAAAGGAACTCTGGTTAAAAATAAAATAAATTATCAAGGTCTTGCATTTAAACAAACATAGAGGTAACAGTGTGTCTGTCAAATTACATAGCTACCCAGATACCAAGCCAGAACTGAAAAGATGCAGCCTCTCTAGCATAAGGGAAATTTTGTACAAGTTTGTTTGGATTCCCAGGGCTGCCATTTCATTAGAAATCTAATCGATTTATATCTAAATAGCAAAGGTCAAACTCAGCACTATAGAATCACAGAACAATATATATACTCCAGATGCAATTTGAGTACATTTCTCCATCTAGGTGGCAAGGTGTTCTGCAACACTCTACCACCACCCCTCCACCTAAATAATAACTGGAAGATGTTATAAATCTAAAGTTATGAATTATTCATCAAAGTTACGAATTTATTAATTGAAACCAATAAATTTTTGGCCTCTCATGAACAGCATTTCAAATGTTCACATAACCTACAACTGCAGGCTTAGGGTAAGCAAGAATCTTTCAGTGGGACTTTGCATCTGAAAACAAACAGCTGATGCTGGAATTCCTGAGATTTTTCTGGGGCTGTCAGTTTAGAATTGCAAACTAACATCATTTTCTGCTAAAAGATCAGGTCATAAAACCATGCTTTGTGTTTACTGAAATTTTCTCACTGGTTCAAATCACAGCTGGAGAACCAATTGAACTAATTAAAAATAAAATTTAGCAAAACTTAATAGTGTTTTTGCAAACTTTTCAAAGAACTTCCCAACTGTCCAGGGTGCAGAATTTACAGCCTGGTGAAAACCTTAATTGTAGCAGTAATACAGTGTCACTGAAAGCACTTGTTGGGGGAAGGAAAACACATCAAAACCCCCCAACCTTTCCTCCCCTCTGCAAATCATGCTTTCCATATTTACATGTAGTTAAATGCATTTTGTAATTTGAGAATACTGCAGTCTAGTAAGTTTTCATCCCGTCTAACGGCTTTTGTTAGTGCAAATGACTACTTGGCTCCATGCAAAGAATCTCCTACTCTACAAAAAACTGGCATACAGAACGTTGTCAGATGTATTAAGAGTGGCTTGAATGAAAATGGGAAGGAACCAATGATCATGCTCTACTGTTTTAAAGTCAATTGTATTAGTCATTAATTGTCACATTACTACTGTTTAAATGTTGATATTGTTGGGTAATGAAGGGGGCACGTGATATGTGCATGAAGTACCTTATATCCAAGCCAGTAAGCCCAAATAACAGCAATAGCATGTTTATTTCTAGCCTCCTCCTTCAGCCGTCTCAGTTCCCTTCGCGCCTGTGATGCATTTGAAAATGGGATATAGAAAAGCTTAGGAGAGAAAAGGTTACTGCAAGTTCTCAATGGTGCAAGAAAGAAAGAAGGAAAGAAAGAAACCATTCACTACAAACAGCAAATATTAAAGCATGTCCCAACTTCCCAGACTGCACCAGCTAAAACATGTTAGCAGCAAAAAGAAACACAAAATCAGCAGATTAAGCCACCAAAAATATTCCCAGATAACTTTATCCTGAAGGGTCTTCTTCATTCTATGTAGAGACAATTATGTGCACAATTTGTTGCCATTTTCTTACCTGGGTGCCATGCCAATACGCAGCAATTGTTGTGGCAGCCTCATTACAACGCTTCTGATGCTTAAGTTCCCGAAGAAGTTTCCGAGCCTGTAAACAATTTAAAACATAATTTTATTCAAATACTTATAATTTCTCAATGATTTTAAACTAAGACGCTGCAACCTGTAAATCTAGGCAAAATCAATGTCTCCAAATCCTCATGCAAATAAATTGATAAATACTACACAGACTAACATCTCCTGTTCCAGGGACGATTCTGTGCACAAGTGAGGGAAGTTCAAAGGACCCTAGTTTTCTATTTTTCTTAGACCAATGTCTAGTTCTCTCCTATATCTGCTGTATCACCCAAGATATCTATATGTCTGTCTGTACAATAGCAACAATACTTTTCCTCCACACAGGATGTCTTGTCCATTTAGACTGCAACAAAGAATCAATCACAAGTAAATTGCCTGGCCTCAGGTCCCACTTAAGGCTGCTGTAATACTATGCTTTTATCCATGGCAGTACTACTGTAACAGAGCATGTTCTCCAATGACAAACAGAAAACCATAACACAAGATGAAACCATGCATTTACCCAGTTTTATTCCAATAACGCTCACAGGAAAAAAGACAGTATATCAATAGTTAGGCTGAACAGATATTTTTAACTCGTTTAAATAAAATAATAAAGACAAAGTAAAAATCAAAAAAAAAACCCAGTAAAATTGAATTATGCTAGCTCATTGCTAGCAAACTTTAAAACCTTCTAGACAAGAGAGGGCTGTTTACACCTATAGCTAGTGAGTGCAACTCCTTCCTTCCCTATCTAAGAGGAAGGAAACTGATTCTAGAATTAAAGGCAGTTCTGTCTTCCCTAAACAGAGGAGGAAGCCATGTTTAGTGAAGTGGACAAAGGTTAATAAAAGAACACAGGAGTCCAGGGACATTTTTTCGGAAGCTGGACAGCAGTAGTTGCTTTAAGCACTATAGCTGCTTTCATGTGAGCTATTAACCTTGTATTTAACTCTTCTTACAGCATTGCTCCTGAGGACTCTACTATGGCTGCAGGATTATCCCATCATGAAGTACAAAACTCTCAATGAAGAGGCAAAATTGTAGCAAACTGAGGCAGAGGACAAGCAAACAGCCATAAAGTACTTGTTCAGTACAAGCTGATGAGTACAGCATGCTTTCCTTCCTCCACCTAGCACACAGAATTAAAGACTTAACCCAAGTAATGTACTGCCCAGGTGACCCAAACTCTTCATTTTAAGCCTGCTTTCAATTTCTTTTCATTCTTTAAAATTTCTATTAACAATAAAATAACTGCCAACCACAACTTATTTCTTCCAAATATGTACCTAGGTTTGTTCTGAACACCAGACTTGCTCATTCACACTCTACCACACGTAAAGAGGGCACCTCTCCAAAATCTCTGGCAGAAGATGCCCCAAAGATAACCTAGTTTATTGTGTTCCCAGCCTTTCACATGCACCATTTGCATGGATTTAGAGTCCAGGCTACACACATATATCCCAAACTCACCTCTTCCAGGGCAAACACAAGTGTTTAACAAGAGCTACGGAACAGATACAGCTCAATGAACAGAAGGTGTGAAAGACAGGAGGCTCAGTTCACTTGAGACGTGTTTTCTGACCTGTTCCTTTCCTCATCAACAGTAACGGAAAACTCACCTTCCATCCTCTGATGTAGGACTGTACTATAACAGCTGAACTCTTTGTCTTCTGATACCTTTTTTGTTGCTGTATTGAAAATAAACATTCAATGCTTAGAACAGAGTATTGCAATTGCAAATGTCGTATAATAAAACATTTATTACTAATATTTGAAAATATGATTAAGGATACAACCACTAAATGTAAAAAGTGAACAATTTTTGATCAAGCAGATCAGAGCATAGATTCTGTATTCAACTTGAGGGCAAACAAAGCACACCAACAATGCTGCATGGACAGTGTCACTCTGTTGACAGAAACACTAAGTTCATGGTCAGCAGCACAAAAGTGACATGGATTGAATACTAACAGTAACAGCTTTATTTGCCTCTCCTACCAACAGATTGGCATACAAACCATCACAAATGCTCAGGTTTGTTGGCTAATGTTTTCACCACCTTTTCATCAGACTTGCGCTGTTCCTATCATCTACAGCCCCTTTATAATATCAAATGCTGATGATAATTTAGGAACAAGAAAAAGGAAAACCCATGGATTTCTGAATGGCAGACTGGAATATTATCCAAGTATGTCAGTTTAAACAATAAATTTCCTGGACAGCCAAGTGTTTTCCTTCTAAAAAGCCCAGTTCTCTAGTAGACCAGTGGTCAATGTAATACTAAGTGAATAACAGTTGACAGACTTTGCAACAAGGCTTTTAGACTTCATATTCAGCCCACTCAACTACTATGAATATCTCCATGAGCAAGCCTAGGGATTCCCCTCTAGGTCACATTCATAACATGACTGACATCCGTCATGCCTTGCAAGGGAACAGACAGGAGACTGTCTGCATACACTTAAGTCAAACCTCCAGCATAAGGAGTTGTCAAAAATCTTTGTTTATGCAAGGGATTCCTTCTGAAACCTTCCACATCACAGTGCCTAACTGCCCTATTGGGTTAGGAGAATGGTGCCTTCCATCTACATGAAGAGGCTGAGGAATTAACTCTATTGTCATAGTAATTCTGAGGGTCTCGCTATGACTTCATACTGCATTCTAAGGCAATTGCTGCTGGACCTGTAAAGGTCCACAGTTAAGAAATCAACAATAATGTGAACTTGGTCATGTATTTCTTTTTTCATTACTTTATAATAAAAGTTGTGCCAATCTAGTGTGGTAACTCCATTTTTAATTCATTAAGATTGTATGAGATCATAATGAAGCCATATGGGCACGATGTGATTCTGTAACGCTGCTGCTTGTAGAAAAGGCACATTCAATCACAGAAGTTCAGAGAGAAGAGTTTTTACAGTGAAAAAGCGTTTTTTCATACTTTTTCTGAACAACTCATACTTTTCTCTAACCATAGAATGGTTTGGGTTAGAAGGGAATCTAATGATCATCCCGTTCCTACCTCCCTGCCACTGGCAGGGCCAACTTCCACTGGAAGGGACACCTTCCACTGGGTCTGGTTCCTCAAAGCCACATCCAACCTGGTCTTGAACACTTCCAGAGATGGGGCATCCACGACTTCTCTGGGCAACCGGTTCGAGTGCCTCACCACCCTCACAGTAAAAAATGTCTTCCTAATATCTAATCTAAATCTCCCCTTTTTCAGCTGAAGCAAATACTAATGGCTTTCAAGATGATAAACAGAAGTCAGAAGTGGTCGTCAACTGAAAAACAGTGATTGCCAATTCTGCAACTTCCAGTTTAAGAAGATGCTTTCTTTCCGTGCTATATACTTTATCAATCTTCCTGATACGCATCCAATAACAAAATGCAGCTGAGATGTTTTAAGAATTGTTTTGAAAGTTAAAAGCAACAAATCTTTTTTTATTACATAAATCAATGTTATTTACTAACTGATGAAAAGACATGATAGTGTCATTAAACAGTATTGGTCAGTTCATGACACAGAATACCCAGTCTAAAAACAGATCTGAAATTGTTTCAGAACTGTATCAGTAACAACGGAACTATGAGTCTTATGAGCTATAATTAAAATAAATCCCTGGGATCCTCCCAAGCAGCATTCTTGAGTATCAAATGCAAAGGTTCCAAATAAGGCAAAAATATAAAAAGCCTTAGGAATGACTGAATTCCACATGTCTATTACTGTACATATTTTACACATTAACCATATGTTTTGGGAGCACTGTAAGTGCCAGGCAGCACAGCATTTGAGCTGAATGAAAAAGCTTCTTACCAGCTGGGCCACAAAATCCTACTCTCCCAGAGTTAAAGGACTCTGGTGAATATTGTAATTACTTAAGCACAAGCACAAAGTAAATACTTAATAGTGGTCTCTAGAAAGTAAGTTTTCTTTTATTCACGTTTTTCATACTTAAATACTAACATAAAATTGAATTCTTTCAACATTTCTCCATGCATATCAAGGAAAAATATTAAATAAGGGTTATATGAAATATCATATCAAACTTATACGAAAAAACAGATTGAAAAATGAAAAGAATCCCCCATTTAGTAAGGATATTATCTTACTGCGTATCTCCTGTACCAGGAAGCAATCACAATCTGGCTTTTTCTCATTAACAAAAAGCGTGTGCGGCACTTCCAGCCTCTATAAATCTTCTCAATTAGAGTAGCCAAGTCCTCCAACCTCTGCTTTCTCAGATCTTCTAGCTTGAAGAGCTGGGTACCGAGTTGTTTAGGGTTTTGTTTGTCATTGAAAGAAAAACATCATGGGAGAAGAGAAGATAAAAAAACCCCATAAGCACAACTAGTGTAAGAGAAATCTCTCCTTTACTCAAGTCCACCTTGAGAAACAATTCAATTTACTCATCATCAGACCTGTTGGCAGATACATCAATAGGGTTTGTGGCAGATACATTGCCACAAATCAGTGCACAAAAGCTACACTAAATTCAAGCTGGCAGCTATTGCGGGGTCCCTATTTACACCAATTTTAATGGGACCAACATTAAAAAGTGCCTTTTAAATGCTATATTTATTA
The DNA here is from genome assembly GCA_033459285.1 of Clamator glandarius. Classification (NCBI taxonomy): domain Eukaryota; kingdom Metazoa; phylum Chordata; class Aves; order Cuculiformes; family Cuculidae; genus Clamator; species Clamator glandarius. The sequence continues at coordinate 2,146,910 of JAUNZM010000032.1, forward strand.
TATATTAATGCAATATATTTAAGCGCTGTATCTAGAAAAGTCCTTAGCAACCAGCTATTGAATTATGCAGTTTGTAACAGGCTATCGTTGTGAAAGATGGCTTGATTTTGCAGGGGAAGACATCTTTTACTTACCGTTCTTGGGTTGCGGATGAATATCTTTGATCTCCCAAACGAAAATTCTTCTTCAGGGATTTCCAATTCATTAAACAGTACCTCTACTCCAGCCCTAATAAGGAGTAAACAAGCTTAACAAACATGACCCCCAGCTCTAAAATTTCTCAGTTTACATATTCATTGATTAATTTATGGGAAGTATACAACAGTATATTTTAAAGTCTTAAATAGTGCCTCACATAAGAATGAAAATCTAACACATTTACTTACTGGTTATTTTGCTAAAGGCAAGAATAATTGTGGAAAAGATTAAGAATAATTTGATGAAACAAGAGAAAATTCTATTTAGCACCATCAGCAATAGGCTTTTATTTCCTATTACGTGTGTAATATTTTTACTTTAAAAAAAATGAAAAAAGGAAGGGCACTCACGAGTTTCACAAATGCTAGAGTTCCACATTACCATCTGCATTTTATAAATGTCAATAAAAACAGGAGAGGAATTGCAAAGAACTTTGTAAGGATTGCAACAATGCCTTTGTTACCAATACTGCACTTCCACAACTGTCTTGATAACCCGAAGATTTAAATCGTACCTAGAGATACTAATCAATTATGAAAGACATTTTAATCATGCTACTGGTAGCCACATGTAAAAGAATTAAGAGAAGATCATTTGCCTACCCAAGACATCACCTGTAAAATTACATGTGAACACTATGCAATTTAAAATTACATGTTTAATAGAATAGATTTGCAAGATGTATTAACTCATAGTTGTTCAGCAATGATTATGCAAAATTATTCTTGAAAGGGGAGAGGAAGACTGCATGACTGTCCAAAAAGAAATGGGTGTTTCTACACTTTGAAAGATGGTTATTAAAGATAAGTGTCCGTCCGATTATTCTGGACTTCCTTGTCATATTGATTCCACTCCATTCTCTTTCTCCCGCCTTGTTTCTTTCAGGCATAATATATTGCAAACCCAACATGCTCTCCTTGCCGACATGCAAAATCTTTTCCATTAGTAGATGAGTTCATTACCAAAATCATCTCCTCTGCCAAGGAACTGTAATGTTTAGCCTACTTAAAGGTATAGCTTTCCCAGTGAATGAACTCATCCAAAATCTGCAACAAGATGCTAAGGAACAACACACACATAAAACATTTGAGCCACACTGGCTTAGTTTTTAATCTACTTTTCAAATACTTGTAAGTGTGGAAGATAGTTATTCCAATCACTGGAACAGGACAGATAAGGATACTGATGTTTTCCTACCTGGCTGGCCCTCTCCAGTGGGGCCACGTCTGCTTACACAGCATTTTGTACCTTTCCAGGCAAGGTTCATATGCCTGCCTGAATGCATACCCTGCCCTTCTGACCCGGACGTTCTCCAGAAGACCAAGGTAGCGGATCTGATGGCACACCAGGGCATCATTGAAAATGTGTGCAGCTTTTTTATCATTGGGTTTGATGCACCTGGAGAGGGAAATGGACAGTGACACTTGTTTGCAGCATTGTACATGTCAACAACTATTATTCATAGAATCACATAATGGTTTGAGTTGGAAGGGGCCTTAAAGATCATCCAGTTCCAACCCCCATGCCATGGGCAAGGACACCTCCCACCAGACCAGGCTGCTGAAGCCCCATCCAAGCTGGCCTTGGACACCTTGGATAGGGCAGCCACAGCTTTCCTGGGCAGCCTGTGCCAGTTTCTCACCATCCTCATTGTGAAGAATTTCTTCTTACCTTCTAATCTAAATCCTCCCCCCTCCAACTGAAAGCCATTCCTCCTGATCCTATCACTTCACGCCCTTCAACAGTTTATCCCTGGATATCAAGATTTTCTAATTTTTTTTTTTATCTTTGCAAAGCATAAATTTGCCAAAGCTTTGTCACAGGGTAATTTACCTAATGTAGTTCGGATTTTTTGTCTGAAGATTTTTCATCAGGGTAGCAACTGAAGCCTTGAACTGTGAACCTGCTGTAGGTGGCCTCTTTAGATTGATCTTAGCCGGGTTACCTTCTGGGAACAAAGCCTTGATAAGAGAGTGACTGGCCTTCCACATGGCCTGGGAGAGGTCACGGTACAGTAGATCATTATTTTTGTCAACAAATCCTTCCACTTGGTACATAACCTGGACAGTACAGAAGAGTCTCATAAGAGCATGTTTTGAACTACAACACAGGCCAGTTCAAAACTGAACCAAGAAATTGATTTCTTCTTCTATCTCACTATTCAGAACAAACTAAAGACATTTCAGCTTTCCTTTTAAATTTTACATTTGGAAGACTTTTTGTTGGATAAAATTTCTGTGAACAAGATTCCTGAGAATGGCACATTCTCTCACGCTACTAGCAGTTCCTTGTGCTGATAAATTCTGGTTTCTGAAATGGAAAAAAAACTTATTCCCTGATAACTCTGATAAACCAACACTTGCCAATACTCCAAACCAGTCCTTTTTTGGCTGGCAAAAGGTTTTGTCCCTCTCTTTTAAATTAGAATAGTAAAATACCCTTTCCCTTCAAAGTACTAATGCTTGCATTATTTGCCTAACTAAAAGAAGATACGAAATACCACCTCTTGACATCACACAGCAGCAGCTATCTGTGTGGTCCTCAGGGGACTGTTATTTTAAAGGACTTCTACCAGGAAAACAGTCCAATGACAGCAAGTATGAATGCAAAGCTCTGTCCTGCAGCTGGGGACTTAGGGGGCATCCAGGAAAATGTCATGTAGATCTCAGATTGCTACTGGCTTTTTAAATTTTTTAAGGGCAGAAAATTTAGTTTGATTAATTGTGACAAGTCATGTGGCTGGTAATACAGATTCTTCAGCTTCATGATTTTTCAGTTCTGTGTAGATATGTACTGTGTACGCAGAACACTCAATAATACTTACATAGTCATATTTTACACAACAGCAAATGACTAGGAAGTTGGGCAGCATTTTTCTTTAAGTATACATTTCCGTTTCTGATAGGTGTGATAAATGCCACTAATGAAAAAACCTGTTCATATGGACTTATATTTCATAAAAGGACAATTAAACTTTTGTCCAGTGACTAGATCAAAATGTTCTCAGCTGAGGATGGAAAAATTACATTCCTCCCAAAATAGGAGAAATTCACTGACTCCTGTGTAAGTGTACGCCACTAACAACTGAAGACCCTCTCTGCCTACCAAGCAATGCCTCTTCACAGTCCTTCTCAAAGCAATGGGGTATTTTCACTTCACTTTGAATTTGGACAACCAAAGAAGTATCTAAGTATTAATCTCTGCTAGATTATATGCAATTACAGCACTATTTTGAATGAACATATTGTTGACCTATTCAAAATTGTAAGAATGATAAAATGTTAAAAAATAAAGAAGTATTTAACAGTCTTAGTGAAATTAAACACACTACAAATATTCATTACTCTGTGACACTAACAGCTCAACAGATTCAAACAAGACATATAGTTTCAACCCCTACACTTACTTGTAACTTTTTTTAGTAAGTTTTCTTTTTACAAATTTAATGACTTTTATTTTCATTAATAAAATGTCATACTGAATTATACATAAAAAACTATCAGAAATATATTTATTCATATTGCTTATGTTGTAAAAAGCAAATACATTTGCAAGCCCTCTGTATAGCTTTCTCTTCCATCTGTTTAAACACACAGGCTATCAAAATAAACTTAGTTCCTTCAAATGTACAAAACCTCCACTTTCTCATCAACATGACTAAGGACTTCAGTTAGTTCAGTGATAAACACGTTTTCCAAAATATCTTGCCTTCAGACATGTGTGAATTTTTGTCATTCTAAGCAACACTTTCATTTCTAGAGACATAGCAGCAGAAGCAGCTCACCATCAAAGCACATGGGACATACTTCTGCTTTGCTGAAAGGAGTACTGCCCTTGATTTCAACTAAAGCTGCATGATAACTCTGAAAACCTGCCAGCCTAAATCACAAATTTGAGGGTTAAGACAGAAAAGATAAAGACTGGTCTGGATTTTTTGATCAAATATTGACTCAAGCAATCATCCTCCATTGCTGTAACATCACTCAATGAATGAAGAGCATCCCCATTATACCAAACCTAGGCTTCACACAGGTACAACACTCTCCAAACACCACATACTTCTTGCTTCACCAGGTACCTTGCCAGCGTAATGCTGAATCCTGAAGCAGCTGTGAGGCAAGGAGGTGTCATTGAGGAACCGGGAGCACTTGCTCATCCTGCTCTCAAAATGCTGATGAGTGGCACAGACTTGGTTCAGTTTTTCTAAAAAGGTGTCATCGGTAACAGTTCCTGGTCTCAGGCATTCTTCATCTAGCATGGCCAGTATTCCAGTTTGGTTCTGAAGTTTCAAGACAAGAGCTTTAGTGTTTGTTTCCATTACATTTCCATTGAGGCATGAAAAGAAGACCGTTCTCTCCTGTTTGACCTCTGCTATCCAGAAAAACATTTTTCAGTTCATCTCAAAGTTTGGCTCTTTCTCTTGTCCTTATTTCCAACAGATTTTTAGTATCTGCGTTTCTGAAAGACTGCTCCTGAGATTTGAATCTTGAACTTCATGTTGGAATTTCATGCCATTTACTCAAGAAAATCCAACTTAACTGAAAGTAGCCAGTTTATGCGTAAAAACAGGGTATATTTTTATGTTCAGGTTTTAAAACTGTTCTTTTCCAGTTGTTAAGGAATTTTGTCTTTCCTGCTGTGCTAAGTCCATAGGAAGTCCTCTTATTAGATACAAATACTTTCTGTACTTAAAGCACTCAGTAACAAGTCACTGAGTTTTCTAGTAAAAAAAAATGTCATTTATAATACAGCATGTGACAGCTGCTATTGAAAACAGCAGTAAATGTGAACACGTAAGGGCTGGGTGGTCATGGTGTTTTGGTTTTTTGCATATGTGGTGCTGAACTTTTCTAACAAAGTGACATATAGCCCTATAAAAAAAAGAACATGAAATGAACTTCTACCATACAAAATAAGATGACTAATACAATAAGCGGCTTGTTTTAAAAAATCAAAGTGTGAGAGGATGCATACAGACTTTACACCTAAATTCAATCCATGTATTAAAAGATTATTAGGAGAAATGCTTGACTATAACTTACATTTTCTATTAGGTCACAAATTATAGCATTGTTGAAATACTCAATATGAGTCCATTCAATCCCCTATAAGAAAAAAAACGTATGTATGAACAGGAAAACAATCAGGGGAGCTTTACATCTAGGCAATTTAAATTACATTCCAGTTAACTACTTTTGAATTTAATTCTATATGCTTAGAAACATTTTATTTATTAAGAAAGAAATGCAATCATCTACTACTAACATTATCTGTGCACAATGACTGTCCTTGAGTGGCTGCCAAAGTGACTCTCCATTCCTTTCCCCCACCCGTGTCAGCTTCCCATGCACTCCTCTGGCACCCAGCCAGGCTCCTCCCACCACCCGCTGTCCCAACAATGCTCTGCCCACGCTCCCCCTGGTTCCAAGGAATTAAGCCCATTTCATTGCAAACATCTGAGTACAAAGTTTCTAAGCTCTCTGTTGGCTTTTTTTTTTTAGTGAGAGGGAGAAAGAGAGCTAAATTTAGATGAGATTATCTGAAAAATCTAGATTCTGGCTGTTGTTCAGATATTCCTAATATCCTCATTTTTTCAAATATGAGTTGAGTCTGGCTTATATCTGGAGAATTCATAGCACAAAGCAAAAGCCAAACCAACTTTTCTTTTTTCCTTAATCTAACTACCATGCAGCCCCATACAAACATGCTCCATGTCAGACCTGTGGTCAAACCCTGCCCCCTGAAAGAAGTTCCATGTATGCCTTCATTACAGGGACAATGGGAAGAAGTGACAATAAGATTCGTTATGTATTACCTCTCGAACGTATTCCTCCTGCTCTTCTTTGAGGGTAAGTTCAATGAAGATCTGCTGCAATTTCTCATTACAGTAGTTGATAATGAATTGCTCAAAGCTGTTGTCCTGTCAGATAAAGTATGTTTGCATTTGCTGTTGTGTAAACACCCTGGAACTCACCTGGAGTAATTTACTGCAGCAGCTACACATCAACAAGCTGCTTTATTAACTACTCCTTCCAGTTTTGCAATTTGATGGCTTGGGTAATATTGAGAATGAGATTAGTTTGGAACTCTTAGACCAAATCCTTCCTTGAGCCTTTCTCCACTAGGAGAGACAAAAACTAGGTAGGTTTGTATTTGTGATGCCTCCATATGGATTTCTTGGGACAAGTCATAAGGAAGCCTGTGGTATCAGGGAACAAAGAATTGTTTTGCCTGCAACAATCCATTCCCATGTGTAGTCTCCTATAGGTTCTAATAAATAAAACTACAATAGTAGCATTAGTTATTTTCCAACCAGGATCACTCAGTAGCAAATAAAGTATCCTATTTCACTACAGATTGAGGCCCAAACTGCTATTCTGGTGGCAGCTGAGCCTGAGATAAGAGATTATTGGATCCAAAGGTCAACCCACCTCCTCCTTGCCAACAAAATTCTCATGTAATTGCTCCATGAAATGATGGGAATTAAAAGAAAACTTTATGAACCAAAAATCCTTCAAAAGACTAATTTAAGGAGCAAGGGAGCAAGCATGCGTGTGACCCTTTGCAGCAGAGACCAGGGAACAGCAGAGACCCTGGAGGGAGGGGTTTGCAGTGGGAAGGCTGCTCAGCAACTGCCGCCATAGCAGCCTGCTCCACCACAGCTGCACTGCAGGACTGCTGCAGAAGCAGGACTGCAATATTACAGCAGCACACTTCCAGAAGGGCACAGGGCAGCATCGGAAACGATGGCTGCAGCAAGCCCCTAAATACCAGAGGTAAAGCCCTCACACTCAGGTCAACTGGAGTTTTCCTGCTCACAACAGCAGGGCCAGGACTGCAACATAAAAGCTGTGGTTCACCACTTCATCTCTGTTCTTAAATGAAAGCAGTCTGGATGCCAGGTTCCCACTCTGAGGACTAGTTTAAAACACCATTTTCAAAGAAGAAGGGAAGAGCAGCTTCTTTGGTATTTTCCAGTGTTTGAAAGTATAATTAATATTGTAAGAATTCCATACATATAACTGCAATCAACAGTAATTTTGGATATCTGCTGCTGTTCTTCTCAGATTTGTGGCTGTGGGGTCCCCTCCCCCTCCTTTTTTTTTTAATTTTTCTTTTTTTTAATTACTAATCATTAAAAACACCTTGGTTATTTAGACAGCCTGAAAATTTACAGAATGAACCACTATGCTTTTTTACACTATCAAATAAGTCTGCTATACAATACCTGTGAAGCTCAAGTTATGGTGTTACAGGATTTTATGACTAAGGGCAACTGTTATCATTTAAATGTTTTAAATTAAGGATCTAGTTGCTAAAGTAAGATTAAAAACACACAAGCAGATTAGAAAATATTGAGGTAGCATAGATTACTTCTATCATTTTAATTTTAGGTAAAGCAAAATCATAGCTGATCACCAAGCTTTCTCAGCCACATCAAACTGCCCCTCACACCAGTTATCAGACATTGCAAAACTTGCACAGCTCTAGATGTCACACCAATTGCATATATCAATCAGAGACTGCAAAACTTGCATAGTTGTAGATGAGAAAGTTAAAATTTGACATGCACCAAAATCCGCACTTCAAACAAGTCATACTTACTGCATTCTGTTGCAAAAAGAAATTACAGAAACTGCAGTCAGTACTCATACTACTTGCATAAAAGCACAGAACATGTATCTATTAGCAACTATTTGGCACACCAGATAGATCAGTATTTTTATTCTACTCATATTTGAACATTACTGAAAATATTAAGTATTACATAACTGTTAGCATTGCTTCTTTGTAGATGAGTGTATCTTTAGGTACTATCCAAAGATTATCCAATAAATGAAGGGATTGTGCCACATCAGAGTAACACAGAACAGCATGTCTAAATCACCACTTATCTTTTGTCTTAAAAAGCCATATACACAACCTTCAGTACACACATGTCAGTGAAGGGAGGGAGAATGGGAGGAGAAGAAGTGTGTGCTGGAGGAAGAATGAGTAAAAGTTTATTTGACACTTTCAGATAAGGCCATCACTTTAGATATACTGGAGATTGAAGTTAAAAGACCCTCAGCTGACACATCACCTTGGCAAAGAAGGGTAAAACACACACTGCATCATCCTGCCAGGCACATGCCACCTGATGGAGAAAGACTGTTTCTCCAAAAGACCTTGATAGTCTGATTACAAGGACTGCAGAACTTACCACTCACCTATTCTACACATTCATTTTCTTTAAAAGGTGATGGAAACTGAACTGCAAATCCAGCTAAACCATCTAACTGAAAGGTCATTAACAACATATTAAAGTAATTGCTAGATGCTTTCCCGATTTGCTATGTATTTATGATATTTATGGTTTGCCAAAGAAAGACAAACCAAAAACCATGAAGTTCTTCACCAATCACTCACTTTAAGCTATGAAATTCTATCCGATATAGCCAAGGCACTGAAAATTGCTATTCTAGGAAAAAAGCCACTGAAAAGCAGTGGCAATTTTGTTCTTTATGTATGATATGGAGCAAAAGGCTAACACTTAACTACAGCAAAGAAAATGGGGAACAACTTTTGGAATTACTGAAATTCTCAAAACACTTAACTCTGAACACACCAGAAGACATCCAGTAAATTAAATACACTTCAGAAAGTGGTGTTTCCTTTTACAGGTTTTGCGAAACACTGTATGAAAAAACAATGAGTGTGTTTCACCTCTGGGCAAATCTCAATAAGGCAGAGATTGTGAATTTATTCTCCTTATTGTAAATCTATAATTTTTAATTATGTGAGGGCTTCACAAAGCATAGACAAATTAATCGTGTCCCAATATATTAATGAAGGCTCCTAGAAATTCATATGACAGAACTAGAGGGGATCTAAAGGATTTTTGACATTGCTTTTTAGAAAGAATTTGAGAATGGATAATGTCAGTAATAGCATACCACTAATACCTGTTCAGGCAAAACAAGCTGGAAGGACCCAGCCATACTTGCTCCTTACGCTGGCCAGCCTCATTAAGTGATAGAAAGGGTTTCGGCCAACACAGAAGCAGCACAGTCAGACCCAAAATTTCAGGAAGAGTTAGTAAATTCAAATATGGTTAGGAAATTTTAGGTTAAAAAAATATCTAAGAATGACACTTCTCAAAGTGTCAGCTTCTCTTCCAGGCTGTAATACTACTTCAACACTGAGAGTATCACTTCAATCCCTGTATGTTTATAGCAGCATTTCAAACCATTGCTTTGAAATCCCTGTGGAATACAAACTATAACCTCTGGGGAAGAAAAAAAACCCATTCAGTCTCTCAAATTAAGTTAAAGCTGCTGGGAAACAGAATGTCACCTGAGATAGGCCTAAAGTTATGTCACATTTATAGACAGAGATCAACCAACCACCCTTAGTTTATCTTTACAATTTTTTATCAGGTGCAACAATAAATTTAGACAAGTAGAAAAATACACTGGCAAAAATCAAAGTCTACTTCACCTTTTTTTTCACTTCACACATATGGTACCTTGCTCATACAGCTTTATCAACCTTCAAACTACTGGGCATTTCACAAATAGCAAGTTTTTGAACTTTAAAAAATTCTGCTCCATCAAAAAATACAGTGCTTACATACAAAAGCAGATTGTACTGTTGTACTCACTCAGGTTGTTGGAGTTAAACATGAGAAGATAAAAAGTTCTAGTTTTGAACCACTCCAATTACATTAATTGCACACAGATGCTTGAACATCTAAGGAAAATATTTCTTGTTTCTTAACATTCTACCTAATTTCTTCTTTAGAAGACTCTTACAAAGCTTATCATGGAATCATCTCCAAAAAACATATGGATGTTCCCTCCTTATACATTGTTAGACCAATAAAATACCAATAGCAAACAGACAAAATAAAATATTCTTGTACTGATAAAAAAATAGAAGCCAAAAGCCTCTTACTAGTCTCAGGTAGAAATGTCCCCATATGCTGATAATGAGTGTCATTTCTTGCATTAGATTTACGAGCATAACATATCTGAAGCAATGTGTTTTCTTATGAAAACCAGCTACCTCCTAACCTTCTCTCTCCGTAGAAAATTCAAATTCATTTTTGAGTACCCAGATTTCCATTATTTCCAGAAATACCAAGGCAACTAAGATACCTACTTAAAAGTGAAAACTGGGTACTTTTCCATACCAGCATGTAGAAATAAATTCTTACCTTCTATCTGCCTAATAACTAGTTTTAGTGTTCCATTTTCCTGTGTCCACTCAACTCCACTGTTTTCTCCAAATCAAGTGTATGTTGTTGATCCAGATCAACACACTCTGCTATGTCATCAGTATCACATCTATAAAAGGTGTTTCTCAGAATTTCCTCTTCTTTCTCAGTATTTCATCACACCAGTTCTTGTTGAAAGCCAATTAAAAAATCTTAATATTGCTCAGTCTACAACCATATTGTCAAAAAGGCATTCAGCAACACCTTTTCAAATAACTTATATGAAAACATACAACTAAACAATACATGAGAAGAAAAAGAGAAAGCATTTAAAAAAAAACTTCAAAATTTCAAGTCATGAGACAGAAGCATATGAGTTCATGAAATGAAACTCATATAAATGCTAGGAAATTAAAATCAGTGAAATGGGGAAGGCACATTAAAGAAAATGAAAAAGGACACTATTTTTATCTTAAAAAGCAATGAGCTACACATGACCCAGTTACAATACTTTTAATTTTTTGCAAAGTTAGTGAAGTAGTTATAAGTATTTATCCCTTACTTTTCTCTTTACATGGACTAACATTTGAGTAATCCAACTAATTTTAAAAATATCTCAAGTAATAAAGAATAAGCTTTGTGCTTCCATGCAAATCTCTCTATAGGCAAAGAGCCATAGAAGCATATCATTTAACTAGAAATAGTCCACATATATGTAATCAAACTATGTATCAGTGTATCTAATGGAAGCAAGAAAGACATATGCCAAAGCTTTGGGGATTATACATTTTCCATATTTGTGTAGATCAACCAACTTCTCTTCTTATTGATGCTACTGGTACTGGTAGAGAACCAAATCAAATTTGTAGTTAAAAGGGCAAGAAACTGCAGAGAATCTAGTGCACGCAATGCATGTGTGATCCACAGGGAAAGCCGGGTACAATCACTTCAGCAAACTCAGCCTGATAAATTACAGCCGTGGAACAAAAGGAATTACAAAGAGGCAAGAACCTACTATATAATCATCTCCATTCCTCTACTAAGACAGAATAGCTGCTGTAGGGCAAAACGTTATTCTCACAACTTCAAGCAGAGCTTTTATGTATATTTGCTCCAATATTTCAAATATTTCCTCAGTTGAAACAGCCAGCCAATGGGATTTACTTCACAAACCTGCATTCTGCAAAATAAGCCTCCCTAAATACTTAAATTATAATGTGATTAATTAAATGGTGATTAACTTCCTGAGATGTACCTCTGCTTCTGAGCACTTAAAGAAATTATTGCTTTAATTCTATTTTAATATCTCCATAGCACATAGGAGTCCCACCAGCGGTAAAGGTCCCCTTTGCCACACCTGCCACCAGAGGTAGTTGACCTCTTATATATTAAGAACAGAGTTCTCTTTCACACTAGACTGGTCAATCAGACTGAATAGAGGGTTGGGAACACACATTTTGACATAGCCACTTGCCACTATATGATATGCTGATTGGTATCAGAAAAGGGTAGAAAATTTTTAAAAGGAAATCCTTGGATGGTGGATGTAAGAGGGGAGTGTCTGGGCAAGCAGCAATCTCTCAGAGCTCAGCATGCTCTGAAATTGTATTTTCCTTCATGTAATGAACAGGATTGAAAAAGACAAAGCAACTATTCAGCAATTGGACCAAGCTGTCATATAGGTTTATGGTAAAAGTGAAAATACCTACTTATTTTTTTTTATGTTGTATACATCTCAGAAAGTTATTTTCAATGTTACTCCTTCCTTATTTGATTGCCACCCTCTAGAAACAGATAATTACCACAACTATGAATATGTTCACATAATGAAACTACATTCTTCATATGTCTAGCAGAGTCCCTCAATAAAAACATTAGCATTTTATCAATGTCCAGATGACTGTTTACTTATAGCTGTACACTGAACATGACGAAGCTTCTTTCCATCACTACAAGGCACTTCTACATGTGAGAAATAAGTTAATTGCCATAAATAAATAAAAGCACTATAAAAGTGCATCATGGACTGTGAAAAATGGACCTGGTTTTACTGCTAGGCGGCTTGTTTGGCTCTTTTGTTGGTAGTATTTTTATAATTTATTAACGGATTTTATGCAGAATATGATGGATGCTGCCATGTTCTTACATATATCTAGAGCCAAAGGAGCTGCTCAGACACTGTCCCCAAAGACATGGTATTCACATCACCTCAGGTCAAAATGGAAACAGTCTCTCTGTTTCTCCAGCCTTTACTTTTGCAGCTATAGCCTAACACCTCCCCGCTTCTCGTCAAGCAAAAATGCATGAAAACAAATTGCTCTGCCAAGGGGCTATGCAGAAAGTATTTGTACTCTCAAACTGTCTTCTCAGGGCCTGGCAAATTTCAAGAATAAGCTTAGTTTGGCAGCCTTAACTTTTACAAAACTGCAGTCCTAATCATTAGCTTCACTGTCTGGATTAGCTACCCAGTGGCACCTGAAAATACAGAAAAAAGCCTTTAAGCCAACTAGTATAGACCGACATTTTTATCTCTGAAAGCTACGCAGGACAAAATATTCACACTTACTGCATGACATTCATTTTTACGTGCCCTAGCCGTCATCTACACAGGAAATACACAACAGAAAATTAAATGTTCAAGCTGAATAGAATGAGTCTTCTGCCCATCTTTGCTGAAACCTTCCAGGTCTTCCATCATCTGCCTTCTGCAGCCTTCATTTCTTTTGTATATACCTCGCCCCTTCCACAACTCTATCCCATCATTTAGCACAGATGCAGAAACTGTCAGGCTTCAATCCATTAGTGTTACACAACGAACCTGGTCCTGTAGCCTGCACGTTACTCTTAGCCCCTAAATCCTTGTCAATAGACAATCTACACAGAGACACCCCAAAACTGAGCATTTCACTTTCCAAACTTTCAGTTCCAGAATACAGCTTACCACAAAGGACATAGAAAGATTAAAAAGTAAACTCAGGTTTACAGTACCTATTTTGTGGATCTTTTAGCCAAGCTTGCTGTTGACATCTACCAAATGCACAGAGGTGCAGAATTATTGATAGACTTAAACCCTCTATCTGTATTTTTGGACTGCCAAGTCCTTAAATATACTGTCTTGGATAGCTTCTGGGTTTGTCTGAAAAATGGGTTTTGTGCTTGATAAAAATGGTAGTGGAAACCAAACTGCAGAGAGTGTATTCCAGCATTATCAATGCTCCACTATCTTTCAATCATTAATTTTCAAGAAACCTTCAGTTAATTTGTAACTTAGTTTTAGCTTAAATTACAGAAAAGTGTAGAAATTACAGTGGACAACAAATCTTGCAAAAAAAGATCTCATTTATACAAACTTCAGTTTGCATAAAATAGAACAAGACCACTATTGTCATCAGAAGGTAGAGGGTAGGATCTTTCTGAAAGGTAAATCTATTTTCACTCTTCTTATAAGAGTAGGACAATCTAAAGAATCATCCTAAACAGGAATAGGGTCCAAGATATATTTCCTGACCTGCCAATTATGAAACAAAACAAAGCCCTCAAAAATCTGGAGCAAACGAATGTATTTTGGGCACTGGAACAGGCTGCCCAGGAAGGTGGTTGAGTCACCTTCCCTGGAAGTGTTTAAGAGATGGGTGGATGAGGTGTTGAGGGGCAAGGTTTAGTGATTGATAGGAATGGTTGGACTCGATGATCCAGTGGGTCCTTTCCAACCTCGTGATTCTATGATTTGCAGTGGAGGCAGAGTAGTCCGGACAATGTATTCAAATAACTTTTAAGCGAGGACCTCAGGGCAAAACAGATAAACTAGAATATCATTAGCTTACTCTTTCAGTGATCCTGAGCAGTAAGCGTAATATTAAAGGAGAGGAGAAAAAAATAGCTGAAAACAAAACACTCTTCAGTAAACACATATCTTGCTGCTTATTTCAGTGGTATTAAGCCTCTTGTGCAAATATTTAATATGTACACGATAAACTCCTACTACACCTTCTATATTTTTGTGTATGTTCTGTATCCAAGGTACAAGGACACTTATGGTCAAAGAACATGCAATAACAATAAACCTAACTCCTTCCTGAACAGAAACATGATTTAAAGGAAGCCTTTGTACCTTCAGCATGTCAAATAGCTTACTAGTTTAAACTGTACGAGTTCACAGATAAAGAAGTCTTTCAAATTAATTTTTGCCAAAAACATTCTTTGCAGAGATTGTGTTAGTTCTAATCTTCAAGAACAGACATGAAAATCAAAATCTGACTTAAGAATTAGGTTCAAAAGAGAACTGCACATTTTTAGTCAGAGGTTTTAAGTAATTCATGATTAGATAGGTATTGTGACTACTATCAGGTACACCTCAGGTAATATTTTGAATTTACAAATGTATCACATTAGTAAATTGAGTTTACAAATGCACCACACAGCAGAACACTCCAAATTCCACTTTTCATGCTATAAATCTTAAGACATCATTGAACTTTACTTGAGTTAAAGTATTGTACAGTGTTAAATTTCATCCATTTATTGATAACTTTAATACAATTAAATTTAAATAATTTTCTGTGCAGTTGTTACTTAAGTTCTTAACAATATTTGGGGTTTCTGTAAGCATTTTCTCAAGTTCTTTAATAATTTTTGTGAGATTCAATCATTTGCTAGAAAACTCAACATAAAAACATTTGGCAGGCATTATCTTATTTGACCACACTACATTCATTCAAGTGACCACAAGGCTGGCTACATTTTGCCCATACAGTGTTCATTACAGAATTATTTTATTCAGTTTAAGGATTATGACACAAGGTCATCTTTTGTTCCAACTAGAGCTGCATGGAAAACTTTTTTTTTTACTTGAAAGAAGATCTTTGCTTTTGATTCAATTGCAAATACATCAGTAGTTTCTGATTATACAATTTACCTGTCTGAAAACACAAGGAAGGTTAAGTGGGTAGTATTGGAAATACAGTTGATTCAGAATTTCCTAAGGGATTGGTTTACCTCTAGAAACATAAACCAATCAAGTTTTTTTCAAACATCTTTAAATTAAAATATGGTATAGTACAAGCCATGCATGTTTCAGACATACTGCCTGAATCCCATTTTAAATATTAAGAAATAATTCCATTAATAGTCAATTAATTAACTCCATTATTTCTATGACACTGAACAAAGCTGTTTGGCTACTTCTCTCACCATAGGTCTTAACTCATGAGAGGAAGAGTCCCGTCTTGTATGAATGTACTGATGAATTAGATCCTCAAGTAACAAGGCAAACCTTTCCCATCTTTTCCAGTAGAACCAGTACTCAGCATTTAAATGCATCAACAATAACTATCCATATTATTTTCAAGCTTTTGAGTTTGTATGAATCAGGAAAATTGTGTTGCAATTCAGTATGCATGGTAAGTGAAAAGAGTCTGGCTTTTTCATTTTCTGCAAAACTACACTTCCTGTACTCAACTACTTACTTATGTCCTTCTAAGATGTTGAACTCCTACAAAACAAGGAAATTACATGCAAGAAAATCTTGTTTCTGCAACACCAATCCAAAAACACAATTACTCAGTTGGCTTGCACTAGTGCAAAGTTCCATCTCCCACCTCACCCTGCATATCTATCCTTAATCAAAGATAAAAGAAAGAGCTAGTGAAAACAGGAGTACTGATCAAAGATGCCAGCAGTACCATTCCAGTGTCCATCTTTCTGAAGGCGTGCCAAGGACCAGCTCCAGGCACCCAGATCTCCATTCAGCCACCTGAACACTTGCAATATATTTTCATAACTATGCTCTTATGTTTAATGCAAACAATGCAACTTAGCTTAGTTAACCCTTGAAGCAAGTATCAGGTTTGGATTTCCCCTTCATAGGGGTAGTTCGATTCACATATGCTTTGATGTTATGCTTCTGAAATAAAACTCACACCACACTCCCATATATAATTACTCATCTGGATTATTCCCATCTTCTAAACAGTTTAAACATGCTTCTTGCCTTTTCAGGAAGGATGTAGGGAAGTGGGTAAGGGGTGCAAATTTTGTTCTAATTTTTCTCCCCAGTTGAGTTTCTAGTTTAAACACTATATACAGCGTCCAGCTGAGATCTATAAATCTCTTAAAATAAACTGTCAGAGTAAGATTTATGAAAACTCCCTTTCTGCGGTGTTCTCTAACCCAATTAAAAATTCTTCATTGATTATTTTGTTTCAGAATATCATCAGTTTAAAAATACTATCATAAACGAACAGCAGTTAACCACAGACAGTTGGCTAGGAATCAGTACAGAATATTTACATAAGTGAACTGAGATGAAATGGAATATAATTTTGACAAAAAAAACCCGTATCGTTTTGTTGTGCTTCTTAAAAGATACAAGATTTGTTCAAAGGCATCCGCAAAATGCCTCAGGGCAGAACCAACACTGCCAGAGCTTCTCTTATCCTCAGAACATATGTCACAACAAAACATACTTAGTTTACCCATCATAAATATTTATTTTACTGTTGTGTAAAAACACAAGTTGGGCTTTCATAAATTTCTGGTTCATTTGCCAGACATGCTGAGACATCTCTCTTCACCCTAATTTTCTAGTGGGTTTTTTTTGTCAGAAATGACACACTTAATTCAAATTACATGTAGTCTGATTACACACTCATGATCAAGCTTTAATAAAAGCTCTTATGTTAAACGTGTACCATTATAAAGGTCTTACCTCAAAAATTTCAAAGCCATAGATGTCCAGCACCCCCATTACCTTCTTTCTCACTTTTGTTTGTGCCTTTACCAAAAAAGAAACACCAATCACTGAATCAGTCATCTGTACATTTCATACCTGGGAATCAAGAAAACTAGTGTATCTCATAGGTAGTCTGTCAAATTCTGTAAACTAAAATGTAAGTATGGTTTCCTAAAATACAGTTATTGCAACGATTTTCATAAGCTTAAAAACAGAGCAGACAGTAATTTGCTGAGCTGTGATACAGCTATTCACCTGCACCATGTGTAACACTGTACAACCATGACAAATGAAATCAGCAAAGACAGTTTTAATGTCTACTTTAATTTAAAGGATTTCTATTGATTTTTTTCCCAGTGGCACAGAACAACAATACCTTAATGCTCTCATTGATTCTGGTAACAAGCCAAGAAAACAGTCGGCTGTACAAATTCTTTGCCAGAGCATCACGGGCATAATAAGCCTAAATAGGAGAAAGAAGGAAAATGTTACAAATGCTGGGCTAATCCCAAACTTTTTCTGTAACTGCACAAGGTATTATGAAAAAAGTGAGAACGGCTGAGGCAGCAGTGGCTCTGCCTAAGCAGGCACCGGAGCCTGACGAGGGTGTTGGGACACTTTTGCGGCATCTGCAACTTGCTGGTGGCTCTGCCTTCCTGGCCACGGGCCGGTTGGAACATCAGCCACAGTCAGGGCACTCATTTCCTCCACATCCAGATATCCTCTGAACAATTGCACCCCCTCCTTTTACTGCTAAGCAAAAGGACTTAGACAGCTGTGGTCAGGGAAACCGCATTCCTGCTGGCCTGGGCTGATGAGACACAGGTGGCAACCACGCTGGCTCTGCAGCATTGCAGAAAGATAAACTGGCAGCAAAACTGGCAGCAGGTTGGGGTGTACAACCCACATGAAATTAAACCAGTTCCTCTAAATGAAAACAGTCTGCTGCTATAATTTCAACATGCATTTTGTGCAGAACTTTTTCATCTTTAATTATCTTCAACATTTTCCTATTCCTCATCTTTTTGAGGCAATTTACACATAAAACCAAAACACCCAGTATATTTGAACATTTAGAAACTGTTGAATTAAAACCCCATTTATGCTAGTCATATGCTTTATTCAGTACAGTCTATAGAACCTTTTATTTGGGTGATTACAGTTCAGTCATGTAGAATAAACTGCCATTTAAATTGATTCTTTCCTTTAAAATCAGGATCGCTTTTTACCTGAGCCACATTTAGTGTTGTTGAAACCTTCTCTTGCTTGGCTTCAACCGTCCGGAAGCTGAAAGCTCTTTCCAATACAGACTGGTCTATACCTGTCAGCTCACAGATTTCCTTGAGTTCTAGCATGAAAATGAACAGTGTAAATATAATGAATCCTTAAATATATTTGCATTTTATTCCCTGAAACTTTCAGGTTTTAAGTAGCTTATATTTTCCCAAAACAGGCTTTCTTCAACAAACGTGTTCCTGACCCACACTCCCTCCCTGCTACCCTGCTACGCAAAGTTTCTCAAAATACATGAAGTATAACATGAAGAAACAGAGCTATTAGTTTTAAAAGCACTGTTCGGTTATTTTTATGAAGAATGATTTCTCCCATTTATCATAGGCTGCTTTTCCTGTTGAAAAACTTTCAAATGGAAATAAATGAACTTTCAAAACGTGTCAACTGCAAAAACACAACCAAAGGAATCTGATATTTCTGAAATATCCTGCTGTAAAAGAACTAAAAGCCTCCACTGCAGAATAAGCAAGCAGTTACAGAAATGCATAGCACCACTTAACATTTCAGAAGAAAGTGTTAATAAAGCAGGGGAAAAAAACCCAAACATTTTGGGAATTTCAAACAAAGCAAATGAAATTGCACAGAATTCAAGCTATGTTTGCCCATAGGTGACTTTTTGAAATAATCTCATTTAATTAATGCATAAGGATATTGTATGACTATAGAAACTAAAAAAAAAAATAATAATGACTTCAAAAAAACTGGTGTTTTTCCTCTCATTGCTAATCTCATCTTACCATTTTTATCTTTGATTTTACTTTCATCCAAGCCATTCACACGAGATTCAGGCTTAAATTCAATATTTCCTAATTTCAGAACGGCTGCCACCACTTCAAAAACAGACTGCGTTTCATGATCCATAAAACCAACAATCTGCATTGCATTCTGTAAAAGGTATATATAAAATTATAAGATAAGAGATCATACTTGCAAAATTCACCATTTACCTATATTAGTATAAATTAAAAACGTTTTTGAACTGTTCTGTTTTAAAAAGATGATGATGTAATTACTACACTTACATAAGTAAGTTTTTTTTAACATAAAAGACAGATTAAAGAAGATCTGGTAACCGAGCTGGCATGCCAGTCCAGTCCACTTCTAGGATTCATCCAGTTTATGGGTTTCTAAAATGCATCGCTTTTTTTTAGATGCTCGTTTTAGTTTAAAGCACAATCCAATTCTGCACAGTTAAATGAACTTGTACTGCTGCCTTCTCAGTCCACACTGTTGCTCTAAAAGCTAGTAAGTTTTAGAATCAAAATTTACATAAATGGGGTAACAGGCTCCTGTATTCTTCTTGTCCCTGAGTACAACTAAGCAAAAAAAACAATGGTAATTCATATTGAAAACCATCCCAGTCCTGTTTTCTTTCAACTTGGTCAGCATTACCTGGTTCAGAAAGCTCAGTCACTGCCATCACTATGCAGTATAGCCTTTTCCATGATCTGATCAAGGGACTTGGACTTTATGTTCCCCTTACATTTTTTCTTTTTGTCTTTTTTGTATTCCCACTAGAATATTCTTGAAACTTGATACTTCTTATTTTTCAGTTGTAGCTAAGCTTCCCTGTGCAAACACACTATACCCTTGCAAGAAGAGTGTGTAGCACACTTAAAATGACCCTGAAAAGATGGCTCTCCCAGCCAAGCATGAACAGTCAGGCCAATGGCATAAGAACTCCACATTACTGTTGAGCCTTTTGGTGGTTTACACTGAGACCCTATTATTTCTTACTCTAACTGTTCTGAAGTTTGCAGCATCATCCACTCCATTCACTTTGGAAGAATCAAGGCCCAGGTAGTTGTATCTGCTGAAGTCCCTTTCCAGTTTGAGTTTGCCTAATAAAACAAATAAAAATATCCGTAGTGACAGCATTCTTGTTAGTAGGTCTTTTATGCAGAACCAGTTTTCTTCTTAGTTTATAATATATTGCAAAGCTAATTTTGACTCAGATGTCTGGATAATACCAAGCCATTTATTTACTTCAGGTATTACTACTACAGAATCACAGAATCACCAGGTTGGAAGAGACCCACTGGATCATCGAGTCCAACCATTCCCACCAATCCCTAAATCATGCTCCTAAGTACCTCATCCACCCTAACCTTAAACACCTCCAGGGACGGTGACTCAACCACCTCCCTTGGCAGACCTTTCCAATGCCTAACCAATTGCCACTACTGCCAACAATTTGAAAAATTAATCAATATCACACTTCCCACAAAAGAAGCAATGCATGGAACAGCACATTAAGTATAAAGAAGGCATATCTGAAAAAGGTACTAGGACAACACTTACAGAGGAGATCTTCCGAGGCACCAGACAGTATCTGATAGAAAATGTGAAAGTTTCTTTCACCTCTTGGCTGCTTAACAACACGAGACTTCTCTAGCAGATCTAAACAAACAAAAAATCTTGCAGGTCAGGGAAAGATTGTTGGAGCAAAACACTTTCAGATGAAAATAATCCTCCATCACTTTCTATTTCATAGCTTTATCTCATCATCAGTTAATTAGTAGATGATAAATAGTAGGCACAAGCCTTATCACAACATGTCAAATTAGCACGTTTCTCAAATAAGTTATTTGAGCAAGCTGTGAGCCCAGTATCCTTCAAATTACATCTATGAGTGGCAAAGAAAACTTAGATCAGGGAGTCAATGCGCTTAAAAGATGGCAATCAATTCATAGTTCCACCACAGAATTAAGATTTGGCAAGAATAATTGTATGGGTGAAGTTTTGAAAAGAACCAAACTGTTAAAAGGCTAAGCATGTGAAAGATGGGTATATGAAACCAGGAAGCCAAGTAAAGAAATAAATTAAACTGCATAATCATGTAGCACTCGGTGATCCTTGGGTGCATTAGACTATGAAATAATTCCCAATATGATGACCAGAAGCTCTATTGTAAGGCATTTAAAGTCAAATGGGAAAGCATCACTGCACTGATTGAATAGTTTGACAAGGAGACTTCTTTGTCTACCACCATTAGTGACAGACACATTTCTCAGCCTTACCAGTAAGAGTTGGAAGCTAGGCAGAAAGTACAACCAGACTGAATTGTAACACATTGCAACACTTCAGACTACATCATATTGACTATAGCAGTGACAATAAAAAGGCTGTTCAGCCTGTACTTCACTGAAAGTCTGTGGTCCCTGGTGCACCATGAGAAGGGAAGAGGATGCAATAATAGAAATTCCGGACAGGTATCAGTGTCATTCACTGCTTTTGTACACAAAAAACTGCTTTCCCTTCTTTTCTCAGTGACACACAGGGGCTCCACACCATTTTTTTCAGATAGCAAACATTCAGTTTCCAGTATGCTCTTAAGTTACATACATATTCAGTTACATGAAGACAGAAACATCCAAGCACATGGCAGAGGAGTTCCCCATGCTCCCACCGCTACCTGCCCAGCACAGCTTGCTCTGACTGGGGTTAAGTCATCTGTAAACTGCACTCATGCAAGAAGAATGCTTCAAAAGAGAAACTACCACAGCTTGGATGTGATGCTTCAGAAGAGTTGCCACAAAACTGAGATCAAGCTTTCACAAACAAAATACAAGGAACACCAACCCATTTAAGTACACATGAGGTTATTAAACACTTTGACTGCCTGGCTGCTATGATATACGATGTGTATTCTACTGTATCTGTCCTTGGATTTTCATTTCTGCTGAAACAGAGCCTGTTGAGTCTTACCAACTCAGAAAGTCAGAGGAGGTGCTCAATGCAGCCCTCCAGCCCCACCATGGAAAGCAGCTGGGAGCAGATGCCTCTGCGTTGGGCTGCAGCCCCCGGACTCCACTAGGTTGTGGGTATGCCGGGGCATAGCCTGAGAGGAAGCATCTGCCCTGCAGATTGCTCCATGAATGGAGGAGTAAGTAGGAATGCAATGGAGTGTATTCATATTTTTGCTACCTACAGGTAGCATGTTGTGCATGCGTTGCCCACTGTAATTGCCTAAGCTTAAACCCCTTCTTGTGGAATAGGAACCGAAACCCAAACTTCAGCCCACAAAATCATACAAGACTTAGGAAGCCCTCCTCCAAATATACTACAGACAGATTCAAAAATTAATTTCTGTTCTAATAACTAGACAGTGACAACAATGACAAAATTCAGACAGTATTATTAAACTTCTGGTCAGGTCATAGTAGGACAAGTTTCAAATATTTTACAGACCAGCTGAACAATGTTATTCCATGAACATGCAATTGCCCAAAAGAAGAACCATAACCAATGCATCAGACTGTAAGAAGACAAATAACCCTTAACCATCTAATGTGTCTGACCACATCAGAACTTCAGCATGTTTGAATAGACATTTATGATTTTATAACTCAATAACCTTACAGTCCCTTTCCTTCAAAAGGTGTCCCTGTTTCAGCACCTAGCGGTTTTGCACATTCTGATGGAAGTACACTCAAAACACGCAAACAAGTGGCTGTCACATATTGCCAGCAGCTCATCTTTAGGATGATGCAGGTTACATGTTTCAACTCTTTCAATTTTATTGTCATCTTTTTTTTTTCTTTTTTTAAACTTACAAATGACAGACGTGCCAGCTGACACTATGTCAGAAAGGCATAGACCAGAAGGTCCAGTTTTCACTAGCAGCCTAGTGAGCAAACTCTCTACATCTGACTTCACCTAAGGTTGGGGCTCTCCTCCTGGAACTGTGGTTCAATCTCATTCTAGTTAGCCTATCAGATACCCGAGCCTCTCTAGTTTTTAACTCATAACTGAAAGTGAGAGGCTGGTCCACCATCCGAGTATTAATATTTGGGCTGAGAAAGGGAAGGTGAGCATAAGACAGTTCCGAGTCATGCTGGCTGTGAAGGTTCCCCAGCAAAGTGCTGGAATGGATCACAGATAAATTTAATCTCAAAGAAATAAACAACTTCAGCCCCTGCGGTGGCTACACACACTTCAGGAAATGGCTGTATCGAATATTGAAGCAATGCAGTTTGCAAAGTGGTTTGGCTTACTTTGGTTTAAAAATGTTCTGTCTATAAATTCAGTAAAATTCTGTCATAAAAGCTCAGCTACATAACCTGGCAAAATATTGCATGTATGTCTTTTTCTAATTACCTGAATGTCTTCAGCAGATTTAACAGTTTCTTGAATATACAACACTTCAGTTATGTTAGAAGGATAACCGTCTTGGATTTTTCAACACAGATTATCTTGTTCATATATTTTTAGAAACAATGAAGTTAACAGGTTAACAGCCTGCTTTCAATATTCCAATTATTCCATGTTCTTTCAGCTTTTGTAATTGAGGAAAAAAACTCCACAAAGCAATTACTGGCAGAAAATCAGGTATTTGCCCTAACAAAGCCGCTGCTACCAATTCTCTTTAAAGCTACGCTCATTCTCTGATGTTTCACTTTCTGTTCACATGCAGAATGAAATCAGACTGGTAGAGAAGATCCAGACCATCTGCCCTATTATTAAGAAAACTTCTTCCCTTTGTTTGCCCTCATTAGCATTTTATTAAATCAACCAAATGTATTTTCCTTAAAGCAACTACTGCACAACCTGTGACTTGTGTTAACTCCCAGATGATTACAAATTCTCTGGGTCAAACAGTCAAAAGAGAAGATGCAAAGATGCATATCTGATTTCTGCACACATCCACTTAGTAAGTCTGTTCACAGTGGCACGTGTGGACAGATGGTGTTTATCTATACAAAAAACCTACATAAGCAAAAGCCCCAGAACTCCTTCTAAGTTACATTTTGTTATACAGTCTATAAAAAATATGTATAGGAACTATACAGAATTAACTAGAGAGAACATACAGAACTATATATGGTATATTTATGGATTAGCAGTCCTTTCTGCATTACCTAACAATGCTTCTGCTTGAATTGAAACATTTAACATGTGGCATGTATCAAATCAGCCGTAAAAACTGAAAAGGTCCACCCTGGAAACACTTCTTAAATCATATTGATTGAATATCTGTCAATTCATATGACTCAAAAACGAGCCACAGCCCTCAGGTTTTGAAGATTATTTGTTATTTCTATTTTCTGTTTCTATTGGTTTAAATGCAAGAGATCTCTGTAAGCACCTTGCTAAACCATTCAACTTAACTCAACATGAAAGGGGAAAAAAAAAGGAATTTATGCTGAATACTTCTGCAAACTGTAATGTACAAGTTTACATGATTTCTTTTCAGTTACTTGACCCATGAACTTCATCAATGCAGAAAAAAATAGGATATTTGTAATTCTCTAAATACAAATTCCTTCAAGAAAGGAATGAGTAAACACTACAAACAAAAAATTATGTTTCCTTGGTACATTCTGAATAATCCAGCAAAAGTTTATTTTAGTCACAGTCTCTTCACCAGGCCATGACCAAGGACCTTTTTAACTATTTAACCATTTTTTAGCCACAGAAGCTTACATCTACACTCATGTCATATTAAATTGTTTTCTATTTTCCTGCCTTTATCTTTCAGCTGTAATCAAAAGAAGTCACTGATCAAAAAGAAAATACAGTAGTGGCTTCTCAGAATTTTTTTTTCCATTACTTCCATGAAGGTTACAGTAATGTTCTCTTGAGTAAAGTGATACATAATTGTAGCAAACTAAAACAGTGAAAAAACAATAAAATTGTTAAATCCTGACTACTAAAGGGATAAGCTATGTTTTAAAATGAGCTAATCAAAATGCTTAGTACTGTTTGTTGGGATTTTGGTTTTTAACCACTTCCTAATTTAGTTAAGGCAGTTACCTGAAGAGCAGCAACTGCGCTAACTGAAATAGCAATGGAGATGTTGGAACAAGTTAAAATTAAATGAATCAACGAGTATCACCATAATGACTGATTGTAAAATGTGTGTAATATTTCCCTGAGCAAAGGAGCTTACTAACAGTAATCACAACTAAAATCAACAGCCTGGGTTGTTCATTTTTCACTAAGTTGGTAATTACTTTGAATCTTTTAAAATGAACAGACAAACCATAAAGAATAAATTTTAAAGTTATCACTATGAGTTTGGTAACTTAAAATTTGTTGCTTTACATAATCATAGGTTTCCTCCATGTTGCTGTTGGAAAAGCTGGTAAACGATGGCTATTTCAGTCTCTTTCTTAATCGCCTGTTATTTAGACCTTAAGTACACTGTGCCTTTTCAAAAGCAGGCATTATGCATACTGTACTTCAGCTGCACTGCTGTTGTCTCCTAGTTAATCATTATATCACTGAAGAGCTTAGGCAGACTAGGAAAGATCACCTAAAGCTAAAAAGCTAGCTATCTTTTAGCTGAAAATCTCAGGTGAAATCTGAAAATTTAAGGCTTACAAGTATTATAGGAAAGGGACTGTAAGAGCCCTACTTTTGAAAAAGTCCTAAACAACTGGAATTGTGAATAATTTTGGACTGTACCATGAAAATCTATTTCAAACATAAAATTTAGTGTACACAAAACTAATGAACCAAGCATGCATACAAATATCGCCTGGACTACAAAACAGATTGAGCATCTTTGGGCTGAGAGTCATGTTTTAGAGGTGTACAAGCTATTGCAATTAGCATCTATTACTTTGAAAACAAATATACCTGCTTTTACATAAAATACTTGCTATCCTGTAATCACAGAGGATTAGCAGTTTCTTCTGTATCTTCCTCCTGATTCCATCTCCACTACACCATGGTATTTATAATAAAGGGAAAACTAAGAATAGTATTGACAGTTTCTGTAGTCTGTTTCCACAATACTACACCCAGGTGAAAGAAAGCAATTACCCGACACCTCAACTGCCTTTACCTTACAAGTGCTCTGGAAAAATCCTCTGAGCACATAAGCGCTGAGAAGAGTGTTCAGTGCAACAGCAGGAACAGTAAACACCCCACAGGAGAACAGAAAGAACAGATACACCTTGTATTCAGTTCAGTGAAAGAACATGTAAATGCCATGTACTTGTTTGTAAATGCATGTTAAAGCAGCAGCATACCTGGGACTGGTGTTAGTTACAAAACAGTGGAGAAATATCTAGAGCCATAGGTGACTGATAACAGCAAGCATTTAGCATTCAGGAGAACTCACAAGAGTAGTTTGGGATTCCTAACTCATGCACAGGTCAGCCCGCGAATGGATGGGCTGGCTTTTAGCTAGCACCAGGACTGTGCGCCATACCTTACCTGGATTTCAGTATATCTGACTCATGAAGAAAACAAGGTGGGAACTTCACAGAAAACTAATAAAAAGGCAGGATTCTAATGACTCAGGCATAGTACATATCTCAGCCTCCTCAGGCCTTCTTTTCCCTCCTGCTCACCTCTACACTTTAGTTGCTGTTGAAGTAGGGTTAAACAAGTACAACAAACACGTGTTTTTATTTTGTAGTCTAAGAGCAAAAAAACTCCTGAATGAAGTGATATACTTAAAGATTGTATAAATTATATTGATCTCAAATCTTTCACACTCAATTTCTTTTTTATGGCTGTACATCATGATATAGTGATACGTCAAATGCCTTACAAATCAGCACACTCAGAAGCTCTAAGCAGTCATGTAATGTACATGTAACAAATCTCTATGTATTTTGTGCTGTTCAAACATAAACTTATCTTCAGTTTGGGCACTTACCAGTCCTGACTTAATCTTAGTACAAACATCTTCCATTACAGTCCCTTCCATTTTATTATTCCCATCCTAATTTTAATCAAAAGATTTACCCTTGAATTTAGAGCACATTAAACATTTCAGGTGTATCAGCTACTGCTAAGGCCAATGAACATCTCCATTCACTGCAAACTAGACAGGACACCAGTCTGCATTGTCACAATAATTTTACCTTCTAGCTCCATCCCCTGTGAAAGGTTCGCTTGTAGGTTAAAGTAAGAGGTCACTGAAGAGCACTGGGAGGTCACAGTAGCATCAGTTGCTACATGAAGGGGCAGGAGCAGGTTGACAAGTCTTTCACAGAGCTTCACAGCATTTCAGAGTAGGACAGAATAGATCATTTCAAACAAGATATTTTGGCCTAATGGGTCTCTGTTTATCCCTACCAGTTTAGTAAAATTATGAGCTTATTTTCATTATCCTTGTCATCAAAATAAAGATGACGTTCAACTCCTCTGCATCCAGTCACTCACAGTATGAAATACAGCTGTGGTCCAAAAAGCCCCCTAACTTCACTGGTGTTAGGAAATCAAGCTCATAAGATACAACTACTAATGCTTAATCAAAATATTATGATATCATCTTCACATCACATTAACACCAAGCCAACAGATGGTCAGAAAGCACAGAATATTTATGAATAAACTAATCATAATTTCTCTTTTAAGGATAGGAAACCTAAGGTCTACTTGCTGAATTAAGATGACAAATCCTAAATTGACTAAAATCAGAGTAAATTCTAAGTAGGGTAAAAGTATTTAAGTCCTTGATATCTCCAGAATGGTGAAACCTCAAAATTTCTCATCCAAGTAATTGCAATGATGCAGATGTGTGGAAAAACGTAAAGCACAGAATTCAACCCAGGTTTTTAAAGAGGGACGGATGGGCTATCCAATTTCATGAACATTAAATCAAAGATGAGCTATATTAACATACAGCTACAGAAACTCAGTATTTAACCGAGACATACCCTGTCAGTATGGTGTGTTTCATATTTCGAAATGTAACATCTTTACCACAACAGGGCTTAGATATAAGGTCTTTATTTTTTGAATCTATATTCACCTTCCTGCTAATAGATACCTATTAAATGTCAGAATACAGGGAGAATGTCTAAGATAGACATCTTTTAGGAAAATCAAAAAAACACATCTGCCCTTGACTACACATGATGTCATTACATCATTATAATTACATGTAATGCTATAATTACAGCATGCAAAGATTTACAAGGCAGATAAACTATAGAGTAACTATTTCAGTCACCTTTGATATGACAAAATATTTTAATTAGATGATTCAGCACGGTACTTTCAAAGACAAACACTCTGCAAAGAAGAGTTCATTTTTATGTATCTGTTTTCAAAGTGAAACTGAAACAAACAACACAGCCAGCCTGCTAGAACCTTTTTGTCCACATTTAAATATCAATGAATACAATGACTATGTTTGCCCTCTAATTCCACTGACTGCCAAATGTTGAAGTTAGCAGATAGCTGTAAACACTTGAAACTCAAAGCAGACACTGTTAAAGATTTATGCTATCACAAAAATCACGTTCTCCCGGGCACAGCTCCAAAAGATGACCTAGTCAAGAAAAAATGTTTGACCTGTGAAAAAAACCCAAAAAACCTGTATTTATGCATAAAATTCTTCACAGTGCTTTAAAATGTTTATATAATATTTAAAGAGTTGAATTCACCTTGGACAATTTTCATTATTTCACGACGAGTAAAATGGTAAAAAAGTCAAAAGTTAGTCTTTAGAAACAGCAATGATTTTGGCCAAGTGGGAAGAAAGGTCAAGGCTAGGTCAATGACACCTAGTATAGTCACTCACCACTCTCCTCCATCCCTTTTCAAAAATAAGAAAACCAAACAAACACAGCTTTTTGTAGCACAGATGACTAATTTATTTTAAAAGCTGCCTTTAAACTCTTGAAAGAAAAGCTAGTCCAAGCATTTTGGGCTGACATTCAGTTTCCAGCCTCTATTTTTCCCAACAGATGGCTGGTTAAAATTCTGAATTGTTACAGATTCCATAACATCATCCTCTTATAGTAACAAAATCTGAGGCCACCTTTCCCTCCCTATATTTAACAGCATTCTTAATAAGCATACCCACCTCATGGTGATCTCCAGCATACTTTATGTCACAATGTTTTATAATTTTTAAGAGTATTTCAGACATAAAAATACATGACCTACCAAAACAAGTATTACAGTTGATCCCATGTATTCAAGTACAGAAAGAGTCTCAAACACCTTTATTCCATCTGGTACTAGGTTTAGAGACAATATATGAACCCATGCACTCTACTCCGTTCCTTTAAAACAACACAGTACATTCATCATTCATGCTTACTTCGTCAAGTCTGTTTTCACAGACTCTAAGTTATGTTATTTAGCACCTAAAAAACAATAAAATTAAACAGCAGAATTTATCACATAATGGAGTGAGATTTGATTACACATCTTTTCAATAATTTAACCATCTTTCTTTTTGAACAAAACATTTTTGGTTGTTAATATGCTGATACCAAGACTAATACTCACAGTTGCTTATAACCCCTCCAAGTGGATCACCCTTGAAGTCAAACTCGATATCCATGTATTTTCCCTTTGAAAAGAAAAACCAACATATTTTAAAACTACAGGTTCTGATTAAGAAAAACTCATAACATTTTTTAAGACATTATTTGGTCATTTTTACAGTCCAAAAGAGCCATCTGGCAACCTCCTGTCCTCTTCTTCAAATTCTGAAAAACAGAAAATTACTCACAGCTTCTAAGACAATTGCATTACCACAGCCAGAGATTTTCATGAAAATAGCTTTAATCAGGTTAGTAATGCAATCCAGTAATTTGGTCTGGTTTTAAGATTATATGAAGAAAAAGCACATTATATAAACACTCACGAGAACACAAAAGCCACCAAACAATATTTGTGGCCATGTAGGTATTACTATGCTTATTAAAGAAGAACACAGGAAGAAATTCTCTTCCATCAAGACTTGTTTTCTCAGTGTAAAATCATCTCAGAGCATGAATCAAGGCAGTTGAATAGTCACTCTGTTTGGCTTTAAGGACTGGCTGGCAACGATTTTACTGTTAGTAATCATAGAGTGTCTGCACCTAAGCGTGTGCCTGCCTTGTAAACGTGATGGATTTTCCCTTCTGAAGTCTTTCCCTCGTAACTCAGGAGGCCAGAGGCAACAATTAACAGACTGTCACTGCAAATGTGATCTCATTTTTAGCTGCACTGGCACAGCACGTTTCCTTGACTTCCATTTGACTTCTCCACATCGCAGAAGATTGCTCTGGTCTTTGCATCATTTTAATTTAGATGGCAAGTGCTTAATGTCGTAACAGCTATGTTTAACAGCGACAAAATGGAAAGACTCATATTGTGTAGAAAAGGCCAAAATCAGTGCAACTCACATTGGCATGGAAGCTTAGAAAGATTAAAAACCGCTTGTGGTAATTCAAACAAATTCCATAAACCACGTACAGAAATGATCTCACCACCCTCTGGTGCTTACTTAACAGAGGACAAAACCAACCTATTGAAAGAAGCCTTATGTTTATACTTCTTTATTCAAATAGCATTTAGGAAGTGTTTTCTTTTTTTTCTTTCTCTTTTCATTACAGGACATAAAAAAATAGGCACTTTATGCTGACTCCCTCAAAGATATTTTCTAATTTACCAAGTATTTTGTCAAGATTGGCTTGACTTTATGTTTAAACTCTTTTCTTCTCCTTGCTGTCAGCTGAAGTAGGCTGAACAGGACAGTACTTGTACTTCCTTGTTTGAAGTTAATTCTGAGATTATTCAAATTTCTAAGATAAAGAATTAAATTAGATAACTAAATTTTGATTTTCCAAGGACTGGGCCAGTTGTGTGTTAACAGAAGTATTTTTAGCTTTGTGTTTATGAGCAAGGACTTGAAAGGCGAAATAGTAGTTGGTTGCACTGTGTCCCAGAAAGTCTTCTGTTTGCAAATGGCACCTCTTCTCCACTTCACTGTCACCTCCTTCAGCTTTCCACAGTACGTCAACTTAAAGATATTGTCTAGAGTACCTCACGTTTGGTCCCTGATCTTTGTATGAGGATCCTTTGCTCTGTTCACCAGCGCTGTCAATGACAGACACAGAATAAGCATTCATAGCCATGTGGAACAAGAACATTAACCCTTGAGAATCATATGGAAGGGGAGAGGAGCCTGTTTCATGGGACAAAAAGCTGCCCTCCAGTGTCACAATATCCTAGGCTTTTATCTATTTGCTTTTACTAGCAATGCACCATTTTTCCAGTGTATTAATTTGTCTTGTTTTGCCTGCTGTACACATCTCGCAATATTACTTTTCCGCACACAAGTAAGCAAATTACAAAGTTGAATTCAGTCTTCTGATTTAAGCAGGAGAAACCAAGATTCACATTGTGAATCTCTGAACCCTAACATCATGGGGGAGGGAGTAATTGTCAATTCCTATAATTTCATGTTCAGTTTCCTGCTAAAAAAGCCTGAATTTGACCAGTTGATTGTAAAAAATAGAAGCAAAAAAGTAACATTACAGATGTTTATATTAAAAATAAAGTTGTAAATACAGTTTGAAACATCATAGAAAGACAATGAGAACCTAAACTAGCAATTTTAACAAAAAATGTACACATGTGGATGGAAAGTGAGATCGACATTTGCCAAGCTAGACACAACTGACATGAAAGCCACCAATGCCCAAAAATTAAAGAATCCAGCTGTGTTATAATTGTGTCACCATCCAGTCACAGTCTGCTACATACTAATTTTTGATTCTCAGGCCCTCATCAGAAACCAACAAGATTTCGGACAAGGAGGTGAAACATCTTTTTAGAAGAGGGGTGACTACTAATAACGCACTACTAACATATTGGGGAAGAACATGCTCAAATGTACAAAATTAAATACCGATTGCTGTTGAAGATATTTGCCCTCTCCAAACACCATGATCCTCGAGCAACTAGAAGAAAGTTGTCTCTCAAATTATTTATGCCCTCCTTACAGATGCCTCAATGCTGATACAAGGTAAACCAGAAATAGCCAACAAAATAACACCCTTCCCTAAAAGGAACTGAAATTCCGCCTTGAAGAAATACTTACAAATCTAGAGGAGTTGTCATTCCGCACAGTTTTGGCATTTCCAAAAGCTGGGGAAAAGAGGAAAACAGATCTGACAACCAAATCTATCAGTAAAAAAAAACCATTTAAATGCTAAAATATCTGTGACTGTTTATACATTTACAAGAATCACAGTCTTTTGAGAAACAATACCCTGTTCATTGTATGGGGAGAACACTGTGGATAGATGGAGCGTGACAGACATGGTCTCAAATGAGAAATCACCTGTGGAAGCCCAAAGAAATTTTGTCTCAATGCTTCCTTTGTTTAAAAAAAAAAAAGTATGCAAGGAGAAATGATTCAAAAACTGCACCTACATTGAGTGTGTATCCTTGGGGTTTGAATAATCAAATTTAAAGCTTTATTACCCAAATAACTTTAAATATAAGAAGTATTTCTTTCTCTTCAGTCTAGAGAAAGAAATTAATCCTAGTTCCCAGAGCTGAAGATGGTAAAAGATGGAGGCCAGAACTGAGGAAACTACAGAATGACACTTAAAAATTGTTTGCATGGGACAGTTTAATCAATGCTTTGAAACTGATTTATTTACACTGTTCCAACACATTTATCCTAGCTTAAGCTGAACATCAATTAGGTGAAATAAGTCCAATTTACAACAGAAGTTTAACACACTCTCTTCAGCTTGACCCAAACCAGCTTCTAGAATAGTTTGGTTTTAATTTCTTCAGCTCAAGTTTTCTGACAATGAAACTCTACGAAAGGACTTCCCAGGACTATATTCTGTTGGGCAGCCACCACCTTGGAATATAAGCAGGACAAAACCTCAGACTAGAGGACAATTCAGGTTCTAAACATCACACATTGTCAAAGCACATAGAGTCAAACAGGAGTGTCCCGTACATCACTAAGTACAGCCCTCCTTCTCCAACAGGAGACTTTATTTATCCTAGTGTTTATTTATATAGCATACATATTTTCAAAGATCAAGTCAAGTCAATGTTTTTTGGACAAAAATAAATACACACTTTAAGGCTTCAACAAACCTGCATGAGTAGACTTATTCTTAATCAAAGAACTAAAGCCAAAAGGAAAAGTTTGTTGCTCCTGAAGGCCAAGGATAAGTGAAAGAATTGTTTTTAAAATCTTTATGCCCTGCAATAAATCATCTTTTCAACAACCAAATCTCTGAACTGCATTTTCTTAAACACAGTGCTGAACAGTAGAGTCATTTATAACTGCACAGAATCAAGCACAAATGTTCCATTATAAAGCATGAGGCACATTCCTCAGTTTTCCCTTTACTTCATTGTTTTAGAAGTTAATTTACAGTGGCAACTGCAGTTTAAAAAATAGAAATCCCATAAGACAAATTATGCATATGTAGCATTTATGTCATTTTCTTGTACCTCAGCTTGACTGAAATAGAACTACATAACCAAAGAAAAATAAATCTAACCAGAAATGCATAATTTCTGTCTAAAATGTATATAAGCAGCCAGGTTTGCGCAGCAGCCTCATAGAATAATCCAGCGTCCTACTTTTTGAGAAGCTAAATAGGCAGTTACTGGTGCCTTAAAATGATGAGGCACTTTTCTGTAAGTTTAGTCCATTCCGCTTGCACTAAAAGAGGGACTCATGGACCAGCAAGAAATTAAATACACTTGGCAGTCCCCAGGGAACAATCTAGCTTTGGCAAGAAAAACTTCCATACTTAGAATCATAGAATCACCAGGTTGGAAAAGACCCACTTCCCATACTATTTCTGTTTACATGCCTTCCAGAACGCTGTTAAAAGCAACACAGCTCTTCTCTGTTAATTCAAAACAATGGAAGATTATAATCCCCCCATTCAGTTTTAAGTAGAACATGTCTGATCATCAAAGGAAGTATTATCCAGCACTGTTATTATTCTTAAATTTTAACATTTCAACATTTCTTTACAAGTCTCTGCTTACAATTTTCAGTTTGTGTACAGTCAATGACCACATTTTACCCATCCAGTTCACCAGTACTCTCAGCCCACTTCTTCATTTCCTTACCTTTTTATTTATTGTTCTCCCACCCAATTCTCACATTTATAATATGTAGACTGTTCACTCCCTATAGACTCCAAATCCTCACATATATGTAAAGATATCTAGGCAATAAATAAAATGTTGACACTCAACAGTCTTACAAACACTGCATATTATCTGGCCATAATGCAAAATTATCGTACAGCAGTTATGAGAATTTCTCTCGGCACCATAAAAGCTTAGAGAGCTGTGGGAAAAAGCAAGCCAGGAATCAACACAATAGACCTAAGCAAGTCAGTGCTACCCAAGGCACTTCTGAAAGCAATTATTAGACAAAGGGAAAAAACTGACTACTTCGAGGATCACATAAGCTATCCCTAAGAAAAATGAAGATCCTGTTACTGGTAGCCAATGTCTTTAAATTAAAATGACTAATTAAAAAATAAGAAGTCTTCCATGGGAGAGCAGGAAAGGCAGTTGTCAGGAAGACAGGCAAACAGAGTCACTAGACTCAGCGAACAATAAGTCTCAGGGAACAACAGGCACACACATGGACTGGCTTATTTTTTTTCTAAGATCCATTTCTTCACTGTGTTTGGTTTTCTTTGGTTTGTTGTGATTTTTTTTTCTAAAAGAAAAATAATGCTTTACAGAGCTTGTTTGTTTACTAGAGACTACAATAATACAATTTGGAAAGAAATTAATCAGAAGGACTGAAGTCGAGTCTTTTGATACAGCCAAGCATCATCAGGGCAGTGTTAAGAAGGGGTATGCCTTCAGAGAGCAGCTGGAGGAGTCCAGGAAATATGACCTAACTTCCTAAGCTTTCCCTTCATGATTCTCTTACCATGAAGGACACTGTTTTCTTATTAAGAAAACTGTTCCCTAACTGAATAAAATCTTGTAGCTGTGTTCACTGAAAGCATCTCCTATGGTTCTGGACACCGAATAACAACGAAACAGCAACAGATACAGTTGTCCAAACAAACTCAGCAAGAATGCTGACACACAAAGAGGTAATATGCTCAAACATGTTCCATGAGACACTTACCTTCAAGAACTGGATTTGACTGCAAAAGTTGTTCTTTTACTTGATTAACCTCTGCCCCTTTTCCACATACAGCAGCTACATATGACATGACAAGTTTGCTCGCCTCTGTGGGGTGAGAGCAAAATTAAACAATGATAAGTACTGGCATACAGACCATAAAATGATTTGCAGACTTGATCACCTTTTCACCATGCCAGGCAGGAACTGGAAGCACATTTCATTTCAGTTTTCCTCTACACTGTTGTACTATCTGGAAATGAGGAAGGAGCATGCCCTGCTGTGAGATCTACACCATTACATCAGTGGCCCTATGAACTCTACCTAGTGCCTTCCCAGACTAAAGAAGCCAATGGTAGACATGGCACATTACCTGCTACTTTTTCATTTAGCCTCAGTAAGAGGTATTCAGTAAGGGGAGAGCATTATCCCTAGCTGACAAGCTGAAAATGTTTTATGTAACCTGAAAAATATAGGCCCAAGAAGTTTCAAGATGTAAAATTCAATCAGTTTGTATAAGCAGATACACAATAACACAAGTGTAAACATAAAACAATTACTCATATGTAATTATAACTTTAAATTACACTACAAATAAATTAATTACTGCAACATCACCTAACATTAGGCAGTCTGTTTCAAAGTGCAATGATCAGAGAAAATGAAGAATTAATTTAAACAATGAGACTAATTTGAAGGTAAAAACTTTTAACAAAGCCTGGAATGATTTTTGGACTCTCAAAGCTGGGTCCATACAGGTGACAATCACTCAGATAGAAACAACTATTAAATAACCCATCCAACGGTTATGTTTTTGCTGGTGAGGACAAAGAACAGCTGAGAAAGCACTCTGTTTATAAATAGAGTCTGTGATGTTCAGTATGATGCAAGATAGTGAAATCTGAGGCAAAATCAGATGCTGTACAAAGTAATTACTAACAGCTGGAATCCCTACCAACTCACTACAGTGATCATAAAGAAACAGTATTTGTTCTTCAGAGATCTGTTACAAATTTAAGGATTTCATTTCAGGAAAGAACTGACAAAGAAAATGTTATCCCTTGGATTTTGATTCTTTACTATTTAATCACATTTGCAAGTTCGTATTAAATTACTATCCCATATTGTCAGGAAAACTGAAAACCTGCAATACAAGAAGCAAGCAAGGAACAAAACTATAGGTATGTCCATAAGAACTCACATCTCCTTTAATTGTGCCTTGAACTCTCATATTTAAGAATTCACTCCCTTCAGACTTGGAATTACCAAATTATTTGATTTGAAATATTTCCTAGTACAGTCAACATCTTTAAGTAGAGCGACTCAGTTACTGAGAGAAGAAAGCACTGAAGCAGCAAATAAGCTGTTATAGAATAATATGCATTAAGACAACATCCAATGACTTCAAGATAGGCTTTGAACATCACTGAAAGAATATAAAGGCCCTTATTTTTATTAGGAACTCAGTTTTTTCCAATAAAGACACCAGGAAGGGAATCATCACCTTAACATCTTAAAACATTTAACTGCCCCATTTATTCTGGTAATGTACCATGTCTTCTTGCACAATGTTACTATCAATTAGCAATATAAACAACATACAGTGAAGGAAGAACAAAATTGGAATTAAGTTAAAATATACCACCAAGAGCAAAATTGGAATTAAATTTAAAAAACATCCCAACAGATGACAGTTCAGTGCCAGTTCTTCCAGCCCATACATTCCAAATGTTCTGGTTACCAAAAATCCAAACTATAGCTACACAGGATCTGTACTAAGATGCTTGTTTCCTTAATTCCTCCAGCAACTTCCTCCCCATCCTCCCCCAATCTTTTTACTGCACGGAAAACCTGACTTCTCAGCACAGAGCCTCATTTCAATAATGGGAGTTACATCAAATGTTATAGATTCAATAACTGACTTGAATTTCAAACCCTGTATTATTCTGTACTTGCCTTTACAAAGAAGGAATAATACATATTAAGTACCACATGGCTACAAAAGCTACAGAACAGTCAAAATTTGTTTAAAAATCTAAACCTTCCAGAATATTCTGTACAAATGGAGAAGTTCAGAAACTGAACCACTGCTACACCTTCCAACTGAATAAATAAAAAAAAGGTGGACCTCAGTTATATGAAGTGTCTGGTAATTCATAGCTCCATTGGAAATCAAGACGTTAAACAATACCAATACAACACTTATTTCAAATGTCTGAAGTCCTAGACAGAATCTCTCAACAAAATCAGAACTTCATTATTTTAATACACACTTTTACTGAATACATACACTTTTCACATTATCACACTGAAATAAAGGATTATGTTACAAGATTTCAAAACTTCTCAATTGGATGTCACTAATCAGATAAATTAAAGATAAAGCCTACACTCTGCATTTTCACAAGAGTCTTAGAAAACTTCTTGTTGACTTCAAATCTTGCTCAGTATATGCCTACAAAGCTCCACATTTTCTCAGACTCAAAGGGAAAATACCTTAAATTACATAGAAACAGTTGTATGTGTTCCCACGCACTCTTTTGCAAGTCACCTCAGTTTGAAACTGCTATTTCAGAAAATAACTGGCTTTCTTCCTTTTTAAGGTCCACCTAAAGTGTTCTGCGGTTTGCAGTCCTTACTTGATTTCTGCCATTCTAGTTTAAAAATCAGCAACCATTTTCAAGGCAATTTCAGCTTTGTATGAGAAACACAGTGTTCTGGTACACAAGCCAATCTTAGAATTGCAACTGAGCACAGCGTGCAAAAGACGAATGAACTTTCCAAAGTAATCAGCTATTATTTATTTTCCTTGGATAACTATATGAAATTAAACTGGATTATACTATTTATCAAAAGACATCCAAAAGTATCAAAGGATTGTCTTCCAGACTAGAAGACCAAGAGCATTCAATTTTCTCCATCTTTATATTTGCCTTAGGGACAGCCTAAAAGTTTACTGGCCCTTGCAATACTCTACCACAAACCAGCATTGCTTTAATATGACTTTGCATACTGATAAGGATATTGTATTAACATGCGATAAGGCTCACATCACAGTGACAATGCAAAAAATATTCGTTTATGGAAGTTTATACTTATGGCAATAAGCGTGACAGTATTCATTTTCTGCAATTGCCAGACACAAAAAGATACCAATATCCCTTGGGTTACGGATTTGGGAACTGGTGGTAGATACTTATTCAGTTAAAGTTCAAAGTTCTCACCAGAGGGAAAAGGAGTCACTATTTCCCTGCAAGGGCCACAGGCATCTCTTCCATCTCTGCGTTACCAGTGCCATGTTGCTGCTGCTGCCCAGGATAAAGCATTGCCCACTGAGGGCTTGTGCTCTTCCCATAGCACATGGGTTTCTTACTCTTCTCCACCCTGTGTGCCATACTTCCTCCCTCCTTCTCTTCCTCCCTCTCTCCAACCCTTTCAAGTACTCCTAGCAGCCTCCTGTTTCCTCTCAGAACAGTTATTATGGATCTGTGTTACTGTGGCCCATGCGATGCAGCACATGGAGCATCTGCAGCTTGGCACTGACTTTGTGTCAGGTGCTGTGAGCGCATGGATTTGAGGGAAGGTTCTTTGTCCCCACAAAATGGGGTCAGTTTTCTTTCTTCTCTCTTTGCCTGAGAGCTGCTGGAGGAATCCACCTTGTGGTTGCTCCACCTCTGGAGGTCTTCAAGGCCAGGTTGAATGAGACTTTGAGCAACCTCATCCAGTGGAAAGTGTCGCTATGGCAAGGAGGTTGGAATTGGATGATCTTTAAGGTCCCTTCCAACCTAAGCCATTCTATAATTCTATGATCTCTCAGCTCTTACAGACTAGCATCACTTTGCAAGACTCATTGGTTTTGAGTAAAGTGAAAACTCCTTATTACCTGTTTTCCCAGCTCCACTCTCTCCTGTAATAAGGATGCACTGGTCTTTGTCCTGGTCTCTTAGAGATCTGTATGCTTCATCTGACAGAGCAAAGCTGCAAAGCAAGAAAGAGTCAACTGAGAATTACTTAAAACCATTACCAACAATAACTACAATCTCTTCTTGCATCCAGGTAGAGGGGAAAAAAATCCCCAAACCAAAAGAACAAAACCCACACACATACAAATAATCCACGAGTGCTAATATTCTGTAAATGGTGACGCAATCACTTTTCAGACTATAAACACCCACAGAGGCAAAAAGGATACTTTTTCTCGTGGATTATTTAGACTTTCTCCAGCAAGCACAATCTGTAAGTTTTTCTAAAGATAGCAGGATCAACACAAATGCACAAAATTTCAGGGAAATTCAGGTACCTTTCTTCATTGAACAAAATGTCATATTTGTCATCAAACAAAATGTCAATGCCTCAACAGGAAGTGCTCTGTCTGAAGACATTTAAGAAAAAGGAAACAAGAGAAGCTTAAGCGCTTATAATGCCATAAACTGCAATTTCTACTCTGAAAAGTATGAAAAAAAACCTCAGAAATTTACAAAATTTATTTTAAGCATGCAGGTATTGATGGACCTCTGCATAAGCATGCAGAAGTGTTTTCCAATAAGTATGTTCTTAACTCAGTAAGGGTGATATCATGTAGTGAAATTAAAGATTATAGGAAGAACAGCTTTTCTGTACCACTAATGTTTTTCCATGCAGCTCAGAGCACCACAACCCTGAAACTACTGGGCTACAATTTGAATCCAGACGTGCTCTGTTGCCATGTAGCAGCATGTATTTTAGAGAAATATAGATGTGTTACTTGTATTTATTTTTCTTTACCAGTAATTTTGAGGCAGAGAAAGAGTAATACTGATTTTGTTTCAACTTCAGTTTTCAGTTCATGGAATAACGTTCTCAAAACTGAGCATTATCATGGAATCACAGAACCCTTTGGAAAAACTTAAGCAAGGACATGAAAGAAAAGAAACAAATAAGGAGGCAGACTTGTGTTACACAACTTAAAGAATAAATCCGGCAGCCTAACACGGCATAAACTTGCATGAAATAAATATCCATTCAACAGACCAAAAGCTTTGTCAGATTACTGCAACTAGTAAAATATTTAATGTTTGTATGTACTTAAAAGTGAATATGGTTTATTATTTACATCGCTGTTGCAGGTTCAATGACCTTTTTAGAAACTTGATTCTACTAGAGCTCAGGAGCTTCAAATTCATCTGATAACTACAAATGGATCAAGTACTTGTTTGGATTAACAGCCATACAGTGGTTCCACAGGCAACTGCAGTCCCTTTATAGACTAGAAAGCTTTTTGTCTTGGAACTAGTTAGGGGTAGCATGGACAACACAATGCAATAGTGAAAGACACATAGAGCCTTTTTTAGAGCACTGCCACAGCCTGAAAGCTTCAAATATTAAACCTATATATATTCAATTTAGTTCATACTTATTGCTTCCACTGTCCCTTTACCCAGGTAGTTCTTCATGGCTTCTCTTTCCCCAAAAAATTTATGGAGAACATGTCATGTTGTCCCCAATTTATCATAACAATCATGTGCAACATTTATACTTCTTCATCCTCCATCAGTATTAGACTCATCTCATAATTGCTTATTTGGATTTTGGCTTTGTTTGCCTGTTTGTTTTTATGGTGGCATAATGTTATCAGCCCAGCCATCCTGCAAGAGACCAGCATACCTAGCAAGTGGTACACTGAAAAGGCTGAAAAATGGGTAAATTAAATATCTTATGGCTCCTTTGCTAAAAATAATCACACTTTCTCTTCCCTCTATAGTTCCTGCCAATGATGCTCCCATCATTGATTCCCCCTTTTTATGTCCCCCTCCTGTCCTCTTCTCTCCTGCAGCACATCTGCCTGTCTAGTTGCATGGCCAACCAAAGGCCCCACCTCTCTCACTGCTCTTTTCGCCAACTTATACATAAATTACATTCTTCTCTCTGCATGAACAAACAGTTGGGCCATACACTTAACAACCACATTCAAAAGCCATTAACTCCTTTTGAAACATATACCATTGAACCCAAATTAAGACTGATCTCTTAAAAGTTAATACTGCTATAGTGATTGAAGCATTTGAACTCAGTAGTTCAACTGGAGGTGAAAATGTGTTTACGAGAAAGTAGAAGACTGTCATGGTTTTAGCATTACAAAGTCAATTTGTGATGTAGCCAACATGCTGGATAACTAGCAAAAGAAAAAAAATATTCTGCTGCTTCTGAGAGACCATGACACAACTTCTGGCATCCACTTTACTGTCTGGAATCCAAACTACAGTAGAAATAACATTTTGCCGGACTCTCTTACAGGACATATTTAGGAAGTGAATAATATTCGTTGAGTGCTACTGCAGATACAGTTTTGTAAACTAAAGAGTCTAACATGCAGCACTCAGAAGAGCTTATTCCTGCACACACTACATTCATTTTTGCAAGGAAAAAAAGGCAGTAGAATGAAGAGGAAAGATACAGAACTACACTAAGCATTCATAGGCCATGTGCGAGAATGTGAATACTAATGCCATGGTTTCCATAGGTTTCATTCAGGAAACTGGCTTTCAGCAGAAAGGTAAGACTGAGATGCTTTTCAAACTTACAGACTGGATGGCTCATTCTTAGCCATTCAACTATTATTTCACTGTTGAAATAACTTCCTTGGCAGTAGTTTCATGCTGGAAAATGAAGTCAGCATCAAGCACAGTGGAAGTACTTTCTCTGTTGGTATATTCAGTTATGAGATAGTCATCTTAGTAACCATTCATCTTTTCTATACAATGAATTTTAGTTTCCCGACAGCCTCTGCCAAAATATTTTACTGCCTGATGTATTTATTAACTCTGCTTGCACTGCATAGTTAAAACCACAAAATCATGGTTTTTCTCCTCCTTCAGCAGTAAAAGAGAAAGTAATGCTGCAACAAGACTTCTGAAGTTGCAGAAGAGAGTGGGATTTCATTCAGTTCTGATTTGAATCCAGTCTAGTCAGAAATGTTTGGCATACCTTATCTTTTCTTCAATCTTCTACACAATCTAGCAGAGCCTAATACTTCACAAGTATATCAATTGTTATCTACTATAGATGAAAGAAAAAAATTAGTTGACTCCTTTTAAAAGCAGTTTTGCGTACACACTTATTAAAAGTTACCCAACAGAAGTGTTCTAAAATTAATCTCTGACACTTCAATTGCTGCTCCAAGAATTCAACTGGAAGCGGCATAACCAAGAGTGCATTTAAATAACTAAGATGTGTTTGTCTTTCTGGCAGGGCATAAAAAACATCAGACACATTTATGCCAGAGCCTGAACAAAGATCTTTATCTCAAAGGAAAAGATATATCTATTCTTTCGGTATGTCAACATTAATGGCACACCATCACAACTCCCAGTCCTTCCTATCTATTATTGTCTTTTATCTTTGCAATAAAAAACAAACAAACAAACGAACGTTAAGTCTTTGGGTTCAAACTCCATTTGTTCCAAAACTATAATTTTATGCTATTCCCTATTTATGACAAACATATAAAATGTTTTAATATCATTTTAGTTTAAGACATTTTAATGATCTGTAGACCACAAAGAACCTTTCTATCATTTCCCTTTTAGCAACATTAAGAAAGACAGCTCTGTAAAGTGAACATTTGCAACCATAGGTTTAAACCACATATCGTTCTTTGAGCCACCTCACAATTGCAGAGTCTAAGTAAAATTTTAGAATAGTTTGTAGTTTAAAAAGCAGTCATAAACCATGTGTTTTGAATTAACTGGTGAGTGTGTCAGCAGTGTCATTTACCATACCTTATAATAAGCTCTCCCTTGATTTTTAGGTTTTCATGAAAGAAGATGACATTTTCCTACCACAACAAACAGAAATATTTACTGGAGTTCTCTTTTAGCTAAGACTTAAGTATAGAAGCAATTTCAAATTAAAATGCCACCCACACCTAGCTCAGTAAGAAGACTCTGCTTTTTTATAGCTCAGCTTTTTCAGCCACGTAGCTCCAGATGGCCAGATCTGCCACAAAGTCCTAACCCAAAAAAACTAACAAAGGGAAATGGCAAATAGGCGTCCAAGGAGAATTTCCAAAGAGCTCCAGCAATTTTCAGCAACACAACAGCATCTCTATATTCTAACAAACACCAGGGTCAGAAAAAGACAGGAACAATGTTCTGACCCACTCACTCCAAACCAAGAATCAACTGCTTCTGCTTCATTTGAACAC
This sequence comes from Clamator glandarius, assembly GCA_033459285.1. Lineage (NCBI taxonomy): Eukaryota > Metazoa > Chordata > Aves > Cuculiformes > Cuculidae > Clamator > Clamator glandarius. Next base: position 2,190,342 of record JAUNZM010000032.1, read on the forward strand.
TCAAAACTGCACCACAATTATACCGGGGTGAAATTATTGCTCTTATTGTCATAAATTCAGCTCATGGGAGGAGTTCTTCTCTTCTACTGTTTTCTTCCTTGAAGCCAAAATCCTGAGGATTTTCCATAAAATGTAATTTATATTAATTCCTTTAAGTTTAATTAAGAGCATCACTTCCTTTTCTTTTCTTTTCATAGAAGTACTCTGTAACAGGGTAACAGCAAGCAAATTATTCCTCTCACAACATTGGGAAAACATTGGAATTACAGGTTTTTGGAGTATAAAAATTCTTGATAACCTGAACTAGGAACAGTGGAAGCATATTTTATGAAGTGCTTTGAGGCTTTATATTGTAAATCATCACTATTCACTATATATGTTCCCCTGCTCATTGAAGCTCAGTGGAAAATTCACCATTCAGGAAAAACAACAGTAAGAGATTATTTATAGTATTAGCTCATTGTGCAGAATCATTTAATCTAATTGCCTTAAAGATAAAAAGTGTACTCCCATTTTCCATAATTACAAACTGTCTCATGTTCAGCACTATGACACACTTGAAAAGAAAAGGTTGATTAGCCTGCCATTAGAGTGAATAACATAACGGCTAAATTGATGGATCATCAGCTAGGATAGACCTTCACAGGCAAGCAGCTGCTCTTTAAAAAATGCCAGTCAGGAGAAAAATAAAACTTGTTTAAACACCAGGATAAAAAAAGGAGTGCTAAGACAGATGGAAAGACTTTTCTCTTATTCATATTGTTCAATTTTACTTTCATGGTGAGCACAGAAACCTGTTTTGTCAACAATACTATGTGGCTAATATACACAGCAGAAGGGTCCCTCCTGCATAAACCTTCTCCACTTTGTTTTTCATGTTAGCAACTGTGACATTATTAGAGGCAGAATAAAGCTCAAAGCTGTATAAATCAGCCCATGGCTGTGTAAAGCAGCCACAATTTATGGAAAGGAGAGGGGGGGAACGGGGTCGGGGGGAAAAGAGAACAGACAAAAACACTCTTGGTTTTCAAGAGCAAACCCCTTTAAAACACGAGCTAATTAATATTAAGCCTGATAGATTTATTTTCTGTTACAGTAGACTGGGAATATAATATACCCTCCAATGCTCATTTAGACACTGCAAGTTTAGAGTTGATTCAGGCCAACATTCTGAGACCTGGACCAAAAGAAAAAAAATGTTCTTTCTGAAAGTCTTGTCTTTCTCAGAATAAAGGGCATTTCAGACATGTACAATGGACTTTACAAAAAACTCCCTACAGAGAATTCCAGCCAATGCTTCTTTCCCAAATACACCCAGCCCAGTCCGCTCCAATCCTTTTCTCTCTTGCCTGATGACACACATTTCCCTTCCAAGCAAGTGGAGGGGAAAAGCCTTAGAAGTTTTGATCACTTTCCTTTTATTGACTGATAGTCAAAAAAATGTATTTTTTAAAAATGAACAGCAGTCTTCCCCTAGCATGTACCAAAAAGTTAACACACCATCTATGATTTTCCGCCTATTTCAGCATCATCAAGGCACCTCTTTTGAGCTGCACATTAGCATGATGGAAAGTAAGGCCTTTTACCAAGAGTCTAGAACGCAGCTGTGGCATTGTTTTCCTTCAACCAGTGGAAAACAGGACCTCTGAAGCTGATGATGACTAAGCCACTTTCCAATCTAGACTAAAAAATAAATGCAAATACTATTAACCCCAGTAAGAATGTATGCTGCTGAACTGTGTGAATAGCACACTAAAAGTAAACTCCTCCAATTCATCTTGACTTATGGGGTTAAGAATACTACATATTCCATAAAACACTGTGAAACAATCATTCCTCATTTTTAAAACAGTGATCGTGGCTAAACACAGGTCCTTACAATTGTCCATAACTATTTCAGAAAAAAATAGGTGCAGAGCACAGGTTAATTTAAATACTTTGAAGATTAAATGCTATAATCCTATTAGAGGAAGAGTGATCATTATAGCTTGGCTTATCCTGTACAGATGGGAATATACTGTCAGTCATAGAATCACAGAATGGTTTTGGTTGGAAGGGACCTTAAAGATCATCCAGTCCTAACCTCCCTGCCATGGGGAGGGACACGTCCCACTGGATCAGGGTGCTCAAAGACTCACCCAGCCTGGCCTTGAACATCTTCCTGTACTTGGGGGAAGACGAACAGTGAAGTGAGGTGCCCAGTTTCACATACTCCCTTCACAGAAAGGGACATACCATCAATGTCTCATGTCACAAGACAATAGCACACTACAGCACAACTAAACTCCAGTACGCTGCAAATACCTAAGAGCTACAGCACCTCATATCAAAAGATACATCTTGAAATGACTTCATAGCTCTAACTGGTGAGATGGCTAAAGAAATGTCAGCTATGTGGTTTGTGCAATAGATTGTACTGGAAGACAATACAGTTTGCCATCAGAAAAAATGCCAAGCACTCCACCAAATTCATGTTACAATACTGGAGAAATTGGAGTGTTGTAACATCCTCATAGCTGTTTGTAAACTAAAGTAAGTTGCTACTCATCAGATTTGAATCTAGGCTCTGCAACACAAAGGCTAGCATGCAGTTGCCCTCAAGTTTATCAGTGACAAAATCGCAAATAAAAGTTATCTTTAAAACTTCTGATGGACAGCTTCAACACTATGTCATTACAGAGTTATATTGTTTCTTGGAGGTATTACTTAATTTTTTTATTTTACATGTAACTCTTAAGTACTCTTAACAAACCAAGTAGTTTGCTAGGAAGTTAAGAAGCCTTATGCAACGTGTTTTGCCTCACAGCTCTCTTTTTCAAATAAAACACCACTCAAGAATCCCTGGACAATGCAGGCACTGAAGTTTATCTCAGCTTCTGAGAGTTCATTAGCTCAGGTGATGAATCTATTCAGTCTATAAAATGGCATTTGCTCAAATTTTTGTACAAGATTCGTGGATATATATCCAAAATTTTCTTTCCATGACTAGTCAAAGCAAGAAATGAGAAGCTTTTTCTTCAGACTGCTTAAACACCAGGCTTCAGTCCAGCTCATGGGGTCTATTACCAGGAAAAACTTTTACCAACTATAGCCTTGGTTGGTTTGCTGATATTCAAGGAGGATGTCAGCTGCATACAACTTTTTTTCCCCTCTAAGAATAATCTTAGAGGAATTATGAGCAGTTGCAGTTCAAACTCCACAAGGTTTAGCAACTAAAAATCATTTCTGTAGTATATAAAAGGAAATGGTGTATACAGGAAAAATGCAGATTTGAACTGATTTACCGGAATGACCAAAATTAAACTGTCTTTGTAGTTCAGACCTTTGTTTGTAAACCCTAGTCCCAGCTCTCCTATCTATTCAAAACATAAGTAAAAGATTATTCAGTGTACTAGACAGTAAATATTAAGACTGTGTATTTCCTGACTCATAACATGAAAAGGTTTATCTTTAATAATGCAAACTACATTAACCATAATGTACCCAGAGTTGAAGAAATCGGAGCCTTTTGCATAAAGTTGCCAATAAAGAGATTGAATGGAAAATGTTCTGCTTCTAAAAATGGTGGAGGAGCTTGAATTTTACTGAAGTTTCTTTAAAGCTTTAAACATTAGCTTTGTCCATGTTGTATCTTAAATCATGACAAAGGCTTCTAGCATAGCAGATGGGCATTTCCTGGTGTGTTACTAACTGCTAAAAAAAGAAAAAAAAAAGACAACCATCAAATACAATCAGACACTTCCAGTGAAAGGACAACAGCTGTTCTTAATTGCAATTTGAAATCCTAGTTCTTAAGAGAGGACCATGCTGCCATTTAAGGAAAGGTCTAATAAAAATGCTGGTCCATGTACATACAACGCATTGTAAGGGTTTTGCTGCCATTGCTGACAGGGCCTCTCCCTGCCCTCAATTTCATCCTGCATTTAATAAGTAAAACATAGCAGCGCCTCCTTTTAAGTATTTTCCATTATGCAAAAAGTCCCAAAACTCTAACGAAAACAATAATGAAGCTATCAGGGCCTTTTTAAAAAATCTAGCTATACATAAAGCTCCATGAAATGTTTAAAAATGCTTTTACGCCCATGATCTCTCATAACATGTTAATTTTCTAATCAGAAGAACCTCATTTTATTAAGCAGCACAAAAAAGGCTAGTCTTGTTTCTAGCCTAGACATACAAACTAAGAGCTGGAAGAATCATCTGAACTGATAAGAAGAGACAAAGAGCAGTCGTTTATTGATGAATTTGGAGAATTATATCACAAAACTGAAAAATTACTGTGCATATTTTCCTTTATTTAGTTAAGTCCCACTTCATACACAAAATCAGTAAGACATATTGAATTGATTTTACCGCCTTTTGTGTGAATTAGCAGGATTCTACTTCATGTGACAATGTGAATTAATTACAAAAAAATCTCAGCGTTTTATGTCCTAAAAATATCAACGGCATACTAAGAACACTAGCCAGAACATTCTGGGTTCAAGAAAATGAGAAAAATGGGATCATTATCAGTTTAGGCTACTAGAGCATTAACACACATCACCGACTATCCAACATACAGTGAAGCTTTTTTTTGACCTTTTTTTCCCCAAATTAGTTGCTCTATCTTTGCTCTATTAATCTAGCCAAACCTCAAACCTTTTTTATGCTTACAAATAAAGACAGACTATAACAAATACACTCACATGCAAAAAAAAAAAAAGAAGAGAAAGAGATCATCACAGATAATTGAAACATTTGACTCTCAATCCCCAATGTGACTGAAGTCAAATGTGAAAGTATGCTGTGTACAGAGGTATGAGTAAATATTTGAAAACAGTTCTGAAAACAAACTTATTTTGTTGAGGCATTAAGCCAGTAGTTAATTTATAAAGGATGCCCCAAGATTTTTTTCCTTCATACACCAGGATGACAACTATAGAGTTACAGAAGCATCTGGAACAGATCTCAGGTTAAGTGCTTCCCTTACATGCTCACTATGACTTAAAGGTACCCAATTCTTGCAGTTTTTGCAAGCTTCTTCAAGAAGTCCACTGGACACAGGAATGCTACTTTTTTTTCAACCAGCTAGGACCACACATGGCTCTCCAAATGAGAAACTGATGGACAAGCAGGCTCTACCACAGCCAGGTGGATCCTACCAAGAGAGGGAGGCCTCTGGCAGAAGGACTTCAGGAGCTGTGACTGATGGTACTGCCAACTGAGATGGCTGCAGAGAACAAAATTGTCTGTGAGCCAGTGGAGTTGGTGCTCTTGAATAATTCTGTCATGGTAGTATATTCTGCTTTAGCTTCTGAGAGCAGTGAGATGCTGGGGAGTGAGACCAGGGTAGAGTCGTCTCTGCCTCCTGGGGTACTATTTTGTAAGACAGTTTTGTCTTGATGCTTTTTATAGGCCCTGTAGTCTATGTTTAACCCTTCCCAGTCTAGGAAGTGTTTAAATGCCACAATAGCACAAAAATCCACCTGAACTCCACACTGTCAGACTGCCTGGTGTCTGAATGAGCCTATGTGCAGGAAGCTCTGGTGGCTTCACTCCATTCGTGCTACAGCTCTGCAGCGACACATAGCCTCATACATTTTCATGTTGGAAATTCCATGTGCTGAACACTTAGAGAAGAATGACAGCACTAGTGCCATACACAAAGAATTTAAAGGGCTTTTTCATTTCTTAATTTAGGCAGCACTACTTAGATGACCAACAGTGAACTTTGGAATCCAGTCTAAATGTCACTCTGGACCATTTTAAAAACAAAAATGAAGGACAACATTCATCTATATACTGCTTTTCCAGACTGTTTATACTTCTTGGGTGTTAGGTGCATTTTTAAGCCTTCTTACAACTGCTATAAATCAGTTCCTGTACTGTAATGCATTATTACAAAATTTCACGCAATCTAATATCAGCAGCAAATAAGCAACTATTGTTCATGTCAATAAGCCTATATTTAGCTCTGAAGCACTGGGGTGATATGCTGCATTATGTGCTATCCAACTAAAATCACTCTACGCAAATTTCAGGAAAAAGACAAATTTATTGTTGCATGCAAGAGAAATCTTGCTTTATGTTCCAAACCTTCAATTCACAAAACACTTCCAAAATGCTCTTCAGAGAATCAGACAGCCATCTCAATATGGCCACATCCCAACTGCCTTCCTCAAAACTGTTTTCTCAGAAGGGCTTCTGAGACCTCCTGCCAAGGGTAGAATTTAGGAAACAGAGCACCCCATGGGTGGTATGCCAGCAACCTGCAAAAGAAGGGGCCCTTCTCAGGCACAAAGCCCTTCTGACTCTTGAAGCAAGCATAATGCTTCATATCCTTTTCACCTACAGGCTTGAGGGATTTACATTCATGGATACACCATACAGTACTGCTCCACTACAGAGATTAATATATCCTGACCCCTTCCAAAATAAGAAATCCATATTCTCTGTAGGTTTATTTTTCTCCACCTTCTTCTTTCAACTCATTCCTAGCATGATACCTCATAAGGCTCAACAAGGCCAAGTGCAAGGTCCTATACCTGAATTGGGGGAATCCCCAGTTTCAGTACAGAATGAGAAATTATGTGATTGAGAGCACCCCTGCAAGGAAGGACTTGGGGGGTGCTGACTGATGAGAAGTTTGATGTGAGTCAGCAATGTGCGCTTGCAGCTCAGAAGGCCAACAGTGTCCAGGGCTACATCAAAAGAAGCATGGCCAGCACGTTAAGGGAGGGGGTTCTGCCAATCTATTCCTCTCTTGTGAGACCTCATCTGGAGTATTGTGTCCAGTTCTAAGAAGGATATGCAGCTGTTGGAATAGGTCCAGAGGAGGCCTATAAAGATGATCAGAGGGCTGGAGCACCTCCCATACAAGGAGAGGCTGAGAGAGTTGGGGTTGTTCACCCTGGAGAAGAGCAAGCTCCAAGGAGACCTTATAGCAACTTTCCAGTACCTGAAGGGGCTACAAGAAAGCTGGGGAGGAACGGTTCACAAAGGCTTGTGGTGATAGGATGAGGGACAATGGGTATACACTGGAAAGGGGCAGATTTAGACTAGACATAAGGAGGAATTTCTTCACCATGAGGGTGGTGAGACACTGGTCCAGACTGCCCAGAGAAGCTGTGGATGCCTCATCCCTGGAGATATTCAAGGACAGGTCAGATGGAGCCCTAGGCAGCCTAGTCTAGTGGGAGGTGTCCCTGCCCATGGCAGATGGGGTGGAACTAAATGACATTTATGGTCCCTTCCAACCCAAACTATTCTATGATTTTATAAGTTTAACAATTATATACTGGCAGCCCTCCCTAATTGCTATTTATGATTTCTGTCATCCACAGATGCTTCCTCCCTGACCAGAGGTTAATTTTGCCAACTAACCTCTGAAGTGATAATCTTCCCTCAACTATAAATCTCTTCCAAAAGAGGCACTCTGCTGAGCCACATGAACAAGTCCAAAGACTGAGTCCCTGGAGAAGTCAGGAATTATTAGGAATAAGAATGAAAGGTCTGTAAAAAGGGACACTGCAAGGTGAACAAAATTCAGAACTGTGGGAGGCGGTGGAGAAAGATTTTTTTAAAAAATCCCAAACACCCAACCCTCCCTGCAAATAAAAGCAAATGAAAATTAGGAAAGACTAAAGTGAAAGGAAAAAAAAAAGGAAATGTTAAAATAAACATACTGGGGCAATGAAGGACACTGAATCACAGTCCAGGCTCTCACCCTACCTTCCCCTTCTTCGACAAATAAAGTTAGCTACAGCGTATCTTAAAGCTCTGCTACCTATGGGGAAAAACTTAGTTTTACATACAGGCAAAACCTATCCTTCACAGCTGGGGCTTTATTATGCCCTTCAGACAAAAATATTTGCTTTAAATTAAGGAGGAAAAAGACTTACTGTAACCTCAGTGTTTCTAAAGACATGCAATTCTGGAATACCAGCAAAAAAAAAGCCAGAAGCAAAAACACAACCTCTATGTTCACTGCTTATATTGGCTTAGAACTTGAAAAGGAAACGGCAAATTGTATCTGTTGCAACAGTATTTGCGTATATACACAGGATAATTTGTCCCAATAATTATCAATCTGATGATCACTGAAATAGGGAACATTAGTAAATTCCTCATTCATGTATTATAATAGGCATCAGCTTGATATCTTTGCGCTTGTATCCTATATAAAGGCAAGCAGATTTTCAGAAGTTGCGTACAAGAGTTTAAGTCTCTCTAAACCAGAAAGCTTTTAGTGTAAAACTTTTATCTCTTCATACATATTTGACTTAAAAGAATTAATAACAAGTTAATAAAGCATACAGTAAAATTGCCTAAATGGATTCAGTAGATGTCTGACAAAAGCCTTCTCTAGGTATTTTCCTGCTCTCCCAGTTATTCATCATAAATACTTTAGTGCACAGTTATAGACATTGCCTTGGAACTCTCATTTGCTTGTATTTTGCCATCAGCAGTAGGGTTGCCACTTCCTGTTTTAAGTTGTGGAACAAAATAATCCATGATTCTTCTGTAGCAAGCAGGTAAAGCATTTTGGAACATAACGCGGAGCAAAAAGCTCCATGTTACACTACCTCCCACAGATGAAGAGTTGGTAGTAGCCAGGATAGGAAATGCAAGAAAGTGCATGCTCCACAGTGCCTTAAAGGGAATCTGTTACTGGTAGGAAAATGATATGGCATGGTGGTTGCAAATAAATGGTGTGATAAGCTCTTTATTTCCTATTGCCTTCACTTCAAAGATACCAGCAGCTGCCTTTGTGACTGGTGGAAGTTAATGTAAATTAGCAAGATAAACAGCTCGGTTCTCTCTCATGTCTAGCTTACCCACAAGGTAAGCAAAACAGCAATTACATCAACTGAAGGAGCAGAACAAAAGTGTAAGGATTGCATAAATCAAGTAGCAAACTGTTTGAACACTGAAACATCACACTCTGCCCTGGCAAGTCAGAGACAAGTTTGACTCTGCCTTTCAGATAAAGACAAAAGCACGAAGACTAACAAACCATTAAAATAAAAAAAAAACCAACCACCAAAAAAAAAAACCAGAAAAAAAACCCCAATAAACTAATTAAAGAAACTTGATAAACTTCCTATTAGAGCTATGCAAATAGCCACAGACTGTGAAAACAAGCATTCAGGAGGCCTAGAAATGTAACTCTTTATTATATGGTGCCACAACAACAATGGTGTATTTAGAGAGGAATGAACTATTAAAATAAAATCTTTTTGATCTAATTTTATCAGGTATAACACTATCCAAAAACACCTGACCAGAAACTTTCTCCTAGAAACAGTTTGGCTGCCCATTTTAAATGTGCCCATGGCCTTACTCCATAGTTTCCAAAGAACGTTTAAAAGAAAGAAGTAAATCAACTGCCTAAAGCCTGCAGTTAAGTATTAACTAGCATCACAGAAAGTGTCAGTCACTGTCACAGACACTATTAAAGAAACACAGAGCAGATGACTAGGTGTACTCCCTTGTCTTTCAGATCAGGGCTAAGAAACATGTGAACAGATTTTCCCTCCCATGGGTATGCTTCCTTCAATGACCATAGATGGGGAAAAAATCTCTAGGTACAGATTTCCTTCATGTCATCATATATTTCTCCCTTTTTCGTTCCATTTGCACCTCAAGCCTATTATTTTACTGTGACTGCTGACATTCTCAAACACATCTTCCCTATACTAATCCATCCCATCCAAACACTTGGATGTACCTCAAGCAAAGACATACAAAACTACTGGAAAATAAGCAAAGCATGTTTTAGATTCCTCATTTCCCAGGAGCTCCCAAACAGAGCTGGAGGTCTGGGAATGCCTCATGGCAGACTGCTCCAGAAATGCTGACACTTAAAAGCTGAAATTCCTAAACCTGAAGGTTCTCTTCAAAAAGACAGACCTCAAGAAATATAAGCTATCACATCAACGGGTCACAGAATATTTATTTCTGATGGAAGAGTTTTGATACCATACAGACCTAGTTTCTATAGGATTACACCAAACCACCGGTAGAAATTTTTGCAAGAAATTCTCTGTATTTTTCTAGTTAGCAGTAGTAACAAAATTGATTATTTGTACAGAAGAGATGCTGTTATAAAAAACACACTATATATGATTCTGTTTCTAGACACACTTTCAATGTCATATGCATTAGTTTCCTTATAAACAGTTAAGAGTTTCGCTTTGCTCAGGATTATGGAATAGAAACCAAGTCTTTTCCCAAAGCACACACTTAAATGGTTCAGTGGGTTTATCCACAATCAGTTCTTCTGAAGAGGTCATGGCTCAATGGAGATTTACACATCAAAGAAAAATATGTACATCTCCACAAATCAATATAGGTTTTTTTACCACCACATCAGAAGAAATACCACAAATTTCAATTTGCCTCACAGTATCTCTTCATTAAAGTTCCTGAACGGCTAAAAAAAACACCATGAAGACTGCAAGGTCTCTGTGGAAGTCTAGCAACCTCCTCAGATATGCCTGAACCCTGATTTTAACAGCGGCCTGCCACTCCCAGATATGTCAACCCTTGAATTAGCAAGCTCCAAGGCTGGGATGATGCCAGCTCTGTCACAAACCCTGTTCTTGGCCTGTACTGACCAGTGTGGTAGGCAAACACCCCACTGATAATCAGTCCAGGCTTGGCTGCAGCAGGACCATACGGTCACCTTGTAAGCTCATCTCATGGTCTACTAATGAGCGAACAACTGAACTGGCATTAAACCTTAGGCTACAGCACAAGGCACTGCATATTAAAGGGGATGAAAAGTTGTTTAGGCTTCTCAGAGACTGCATAAGACAACCTGCATAATCCTTATTTTAGACACCCACAATGTTTCAAAATTATATTTTAAAGATGGTGAGAAGTTTACCAAATTTAGCAGAGACAAAAGCAACTCTTGATTCTGCAATTCTCATAAGCATCTACAAACAGGTGGGAAGTGAAGCAAGGGGACCATAAAGCAAGATCATTTTATATTTCTACTGTTTCAAAGGAAAACACTGTATCTGTAAAAAAAACATAATAAAAGATTATTTCATAATTCTGTATTTTCAAAGATATGTTGTCAATTTAGCAGGTGTCAGAAGACAGTATTCCCATATAGAAGCAGTTTCAAATAAAGAAAACTTATTAAGAGACCATATCAGTCCAAGACAAATTAGTCTTACACTTTTCATGACTTGGTACTCTATCCAAACTTGCCATGAAAATGTATTACTATTATACAGTTGAGATCACCTGACCTAAGTTAAAATTTTTTCATTTCAAACCATTGATTTCTATTGCTTGGATTCCAGAAGTTGTTGCTGTGACATAACAGCCTAACCATACAATTATTGCCATTAGTGATAAACGATGTTCATGAAACCTTTTTATACCAAGTTAAAACAGTTAAGGCATTTTGATACCAAGACAAGAATGACCACTGACCATTTCTATTCTGGAAAAACATCTCTCAAGAGAGATGGAAAAGTGTGGAGATCAATCTATTACTATGTACTTTATCCAACATATAACAAAGTATAACACATAGTATTGACTTTCAGAATGTCAGACAAACTGTAACTCCCAGATTTTATTTTTAAAATCATCCACGATACAACAGCAAACTTTCTGCAGCTGAATAAAGTCAGCAGAGCAGAAAGTTCTTTTAGCAAGCAACTGTGTTAATTTAGCAAGTAACTGTGCTTGCTAGACAAAACTGTGAAGAAAGAAAACCTGAACACAGCCAGAGTTCAGATACAAAAGGGTCAAAAACTACCAGAAGCTTATGCGATCTGATTAAATAGGTGTTAGCATTTCGGTCAGTGTATCTGGAAAAGTTACAGATGAAGTGTAAAAAAGATGAAGGAAAAAAAATTCATCAGAACAAAACAACTTCTGGAACTTTTTCCACACAATTTCCTTTTAACCTAAAAGCTAACACTGAAGGACGATGCACAAACTAGTGGCCATGTTACAACACTCATCCAATCACTGATTACTCAAAGCCACCTCCTGAATACGTTACTGTAAAGTCAGGTGGCAACCTCACAACACACTGGGAATAGTATCCCAGCATCATGCAGAGAAGAGGAACAGATGCCTTCAACCTCACAACTATGATAGCTAACAAGATTACCACAACTGACAGACCTTGAAGACTAGATACCTCATTTTAAGCCACATTACCCACACCTGTGATCAAAGTCATGTCCTATTATGGACAGGGCTTAACCATATTCCATTACTCTCAATAATTCTGACCAGGCCCAGACAATACAAGCCACGTCAGTACTCTATAACAGCAAGTTAAGGCCTTTGACTTCTTTGCAATATGGACCCCCATAAAAATAGATGCCAGAATAAAAGATTAAACCTACTTCCTAGCCTTCTATTCCTAAATTTAGACTTGGTACCGATATAATACACAAATCATATTTTGCAATACTATGCATCCATATATATGCTACATATTTTAGCATTAAAATCTTTATTATATATTTATGGCACTCTAACTGCCCTCTTAGAACAGGCTCATTTCAATAGATGAGAGAAGCTCAAGCTTTTTTCTTCCTACGCTTACCATTCAGACCTATCCAATAAGTTTTTGCACTCATCATGAGGGCTTTTTCATTTTTTGCATTGTGCAAATAGGAATTAGAAGTTTCAGATATCAAAAGGAACAGTATATGACTCAAACAGTTTTAACACCTAGAGGCTTTCACAAAATAATCTGGTCTTTGAAAGAAATAGATTTCCTCAAAAACAGACTACTCTACAATGCAGCAATAAAGGCTACTGCTAACAGTTACAGAAAAATGTTCCAAAATCCACATACCAGGATCTAAATACATGAAACAGAAAGAGTAACTCATCTTGACTTCTCCTTAACATAAGTATGAACTAACAAAAATTCATTTGGGGGGAGTGGTGGTGTGACTCTTGTTCTGTTTGCTTTAATCAATACAGAGCTTTTGATGAGCGAGACAGCTGGTACCATCTGTTTGAGGACAGAATGAAAACTAAAACTTCTTCACTATACTTACATGTGAGGACTGAGTTCATAAAAGTTTCGGTTTCTGTATTCTTCCACTTTCTCTGGAGTATAAATGGGTAGAGGTCGGTAGGGGTTTATCGATATCACCACGCTGCCAATGTACGTCTGTTGAAGTGAAACAAAAAAATACTGAATTTTTTTCTTTTTAACATACTTTTGCTGCTTATGTATAATCCTTCCATTTGATAGTTATGCAAAACCAAGAAAACTGCCTAACTGCAGCAATGAATATGAATATGAATGTACATAAACTCTGAAACACCTTTTAGATCTCTCTGAACAATCACTGTTAGGTACCAAGTTGCTATTTCCACATAACCGAAAGCCTGTTAAGAATGTTTTTTAAAAGAAAGTCCAATCATACAATATTTCTGTGACTAACTCAGTTGGAGGGGGAAAAGGGAAAAGGGTACATATGTTCACGAAGAACTGACTCCATCTACATGGCAAATAACACAGAAATTTTGCTGCAGCCCTTGTGCACTTCTGCAAAACTACCTAAAGGCAAAGATGGAGTTGGACTGCACTCCCTCATCCAAGGAGGAGCTTCACATCATCTCTTCATAGCCTTAGGCACAGGACAGCACAAGGAACAAACCTCAAGACTAACAGCCTCCAACAGGCTTCTGTCAATTGAGAGATTTACAGTTAGGCTTCAAGTCAGTTGAAGTTCTGCCACAGTTCCTCAGCAGATGTAAAGTGTAATTTTTATTTCCAGATTCTAAAAATACTTGCCATCACCCTTGGAAAGCACACGTAGTAATGCCTTACTTTACTCTCTTAGGTCCTGTTCACTACCAAGCTGACTAAAGGCCAACACTGTACCTCCTGATTACTACGCTGGCACACAACACAATTAACCTGCCTTCGCCAAACCTACCGTTGGATGCCCTGCAGCTCTCTACAACTCCCTACAGCTGCAAGGGCTGCATTCAAATGCACCTGAGTGGCAAGAAATGCCACAATACCATCCCACTCTGCCTGCAGATACTGACCATAGATTAATTAAAAGCTTTGGTATCTCTTCCCACAACCATGAAACAAACAAAGAACACAAGTTGATACATAGTCTTCCAATCAGGGACTCCTAGGAGGTATTAGGCTGTGTACAAAAGTAACAATTTCCTGTTATTTGGATTACACTTGCTAGCAACTGCTAAAGAAAAACAATTAAAACTATGGGGTTTACATAGGTGCATGCATAGATTTTAAATGGCTCCTTCCCCACGATATCTTAGTATCTCACAGTCACTATTAGGATTTATCCCCACAATTTTCCTTACAGGGAAGTGCTACAATATGGGAATAGAGGCAAAAGGAGCCAGAGCTACTCGCCAAGAGCTTCAGCACAGCAAGAATTACCTCTCAAGCTGCAGTAACAAAGTAACAATATTAAATGCTGCAACCATTCCCTGTCTTTCACATGTTCAGCAATTTTCTGCTAAATATTAAACAAATCTGTTCCTAAGCAGAAAGCTAGAAGAGCAAGATTTCCTATCTGCCACAGCACACATAAGCACAAGCAAGCTGTGAACTTACCTGGTATTTTCTGTCCCATTTTAAATATAGTTGAACAAACCAGACTGCAGTGTTAAAACAAGTGGTATGAGGCTTCCAGAAACTTGTAGTTTATCTCCGCAGTGTTTACTATCCATAGAATGAAATGGAAGCGGCCACTGCTGACTACTGCCACAATGAAACACAGTACTTCATTAACTGGGCCCACGACTCACCATTTCTAAACAACCCATACTTTTCTTCTTTGGAACTGGCCAAAACGCTCCTGCAAAACATTTTCCCCTGTGCATCTGAACCCGGAACAGACCAAGTACTCTAGAAACAGGCTAGATTTGTGGTCATCCTCACTCCAAGCAGGAATGTGTTTTCCATCTATGTCTAATCTCCAGCTGAACAGGAAGAAAATGCAAAAATTGCTTTTCTACAGTGTTTACTTTGCAGTTTCAACACATGCGGCTTTGGCAATTTGTATTCTTGGTGTGAGTTACATACCCCAGAGTGAGAAGTTTTCTAGTTTTCACAAGTGCATGGATAGCCCCACTCTTTCCTGATAAAACATTACTATGCTAACTTGTTTCCTCCTAAATCTTAAGAGTTTGTGAATTCAGCCTGTTGTGAAATCAGTGCTAGAAAATTATCAGCAGAAGAGAAATGAAGGCCAGATCTCAAAGATTATTTTTTGAAACAGAAATTCTTTGGAACTCAAAGACTTGCCCTTTTCAGCTATGCTGCTACCATAATAGCATACAATTTAATTGCTAAGTTCCTTGAAGTGCTCTGAGATGCCAAAGTAAAGAAAGATGAGCAAAAGTGAAAATCTTGACTTTTAATTTTGAATACAGGCATTTAAATGAGATTTATTTACAACCATCTCTTCGTAACCAAGTAATGCTTAGATGATGTATTTTGGAAATTCAAATCAGCTGTTTATTGTCAGACATAGAATCATAGAATACCCAGGTTGGAAGAGGCCCACCGGATAATCGAGTCCAAGCATTCCTATCAAACACTAAGCCATGCCCCACAGCACCTCGTCCACCCGTGCCTTAAACACCTCCAGGGAAGGTGACTCAACCGCCTCCCTGGACAGTCTGTTCCAGTGCCCAATGACCCTTTCTGTGAAAATTTTTTTCCTACTGTCCAGCCTAAACCTCCCCTGGCAAGCTTCAGGCCACAGACCATTTCCTAAAATACCAATATTTCAAAAGGTCAAATGACTATATAGAAACAAAGACATATTCATGGCCATTTTAAACACCAAACCAAAGCATGTCAAGAAACCATTGCTTTTGGTGCAAAGCTGCTTACAAGAACTAATACACTTCCTCTTCTAAAAATGCCAATATTTTAAAGCTGATGGCTATTGGCTACTTGCTATTGGTGGTCTATGAGATCCCACATAACAGGGATAAACAGATCTGGAAAATGTCTTTCCCACATATCTGTCTTTGTACCAGAACTCTTTTATAAATAAACAAAATAAATAGCTTAAATTGTTAAGCAAATGACAAGCACAGAAACATTCCAGTGCTGAAAGCAGAATGCCCAATAGTAGTGGGACATCATACTGTGGCACCCTAGGGATTAAAGAGATCCTTCATTTTCCCTGTTTAAGGAAAAAAATGAAACCACAGAGGAACAGCCCTATGGTGATGACCATACGGAATGCAGTCAGGAGATTTGATTTCTTTCTTGGCTTTGATATGGTCTCATTATGCAAGTTTGGACAAGATCTGCCATCTCCTCAAGTTTTGCTAACCAGACACTCTCAATAACAGTCCTTCCTCCAAATTTCTACCTTATTGCAATAACACACCAAGGCAAATTCTGCCTCTCTGGCATGTTTGTCCAGAACCCAAACCAAAAAGGACTCACACTCATTTATTAGAGCATCTGTCACACATCATGGTAAACACTGTAATGGGCTAATATTCCATCCACATTCAAGTTTCAAGTCAAATGACAACGCAATCCATGTTCTCGACCAAAACAACAGAGACAACTGATTCCTGTTCAGTAAAGTGTTTAAGACCCTGAGTAGGAAGACAATTCTAACTCACAGCTCAACTAGAAAGCCAATAATATTTGTTACATCACATCAAGTACTGTTGGAGTTGCAACATCCAAGACACTTTGATGTCTTATTTTCTCCCCCCTAGTACTGAAAGCAAATATAACAACTTGGAGCAGAATGTTACTACAACTTCAAGCTCGTGTCTGCCTTGCAAAGCTTTCTGTGCCTTTCCAACCCAAGCAGCTTTAAGATACGCTTTAGAAGAGGCCAAAAAAAGCAAGTTGATGCAAGGCTCCCATTGCTTGGGAGAAACCTACAGGCAGCATCCTCTTCCCAGCCAAGATCTAGGAAAAGCTACTGCTAAAAACTGGCAAACTGCCTGAAATGCCTATACACCTTTTCAGCTGAGAGATCGCAAAAACCTTATAGAGAGCCCAGCAAAAAGTCCCCAAACACCTCTGGAGTCAGAACACATAGGCACTGTGGTGAAATGTGATACACAGGCAGAAGGCAGTACAGGCCAGCTCAAGAAAAGAAGCTTTTAAAAGACCACTAGTAGAACTTAGGGGAGAATATTTCCCACTCTGGGACACAGTATATTAATAAAGCTATTTTTGCTCCTGACATAGTTAGTTTCTTACTCCAGAAACCCAGAAAAAGAGAAGATTGCAGCTGCAGAAGCCAGGGAATGTTATCAATAGTAGTTGAGACTGCACCACAGTTGCTGCAGAGCTAGGGCTATCTTAACAGCCTGCTCGGTATCTTTAAAAGCTTTTCTGGATCTGTGACATTCTCTGCAAAGCATCCTTCCACAGAATTTAAAATCATAAAGAAGCAACACAGATTTGCTGCAAACTTTCTGGAAGCGTACTCTACATCACTTCTGGCAGCACTTTTAAAAACAAATCCACTGCTTCTGATCAATGGTTGCCAGAAAAACTGCTGCTGCACACATCACTCCTGCTTTAAAATATACAATTATTAATGTCCCCTGTGAGTGTGCTAAATTCCTAGGGCCAAATAAGGTTCCTCTGTTCACTTATTTTTTAAACGCTGGAGCACAGATATAGAAAACAAACAAATTTTAGTAAAAAAAAAAAGAAAAAAGATTGCTAGCAAGGATATTGATTCTTACATGTATGCAGACCAATTTCAATACTGCAGTTACACATAACGCATTTCTTTAGTATTAATCATGCTTGAGTGTACTGGTTTCCTATAATACTGAACAGTTTCAGATTACACCACCAAAACAATTCATTAAAATGAGAGACAGTGACGTAAAATCAAAGAGAAGCATGACTAAATTTTATTGGAACAAATCTAGAACCAAGGCTTGGGCAGTACTGTTTTCTTCACAGGGAGAACAACTGTGTTTGGATTTTGTAGTTGTTTTCTTTTTAATGTTACATATGCAAAAGCATTTTTCTAATATAATACTCATTTTAATTTGCCTTTGCCTGAACTGTTGTGGTTTTGGATCTTGTCAGCTCATAAGCGCATGTGCCACTACATGCTCAGAATAGCTGAGCCAAGGGGAAGGCACACAGAGAGGAAGCCTGTACTTACATGTTCTCAGTTTTCTGAACTGTCTCAAACTTAAACAGAATCTGACAAATTTACCATCACAATGTTACTTCATACTGAAGTTTCTCATTTTAATAAATGCTAGCAACTAGATCGGTACTTTATTAAAATATCATTTCTTAACTGAGCAATCATGCTCTGTGCTCAAATTTGATTTTTGTTTTGGTTGGTCACAACAGAACCACACATCCAGATTCTGTTCCATTGTGTTTTTTCAGGTTAGAAACACTCGGAAAGTTGCAAAAGGCCATCTTTTAAAAGAATCACGAAAAAAGTAACATCAAAAATGTAAGTAAAATCACCTTAGGCCATTATTGTTATTTCTGGGGCTTTGATATACTGTATTACTGTAAATCACAATGTAGGTGTTTGTATTGTTTGGTGGAGATGGATGGGCTAGATACTTGAAAAACACAAACAAACTACTGTTTCACAAGGTTTGCCTGCACCCTTTCATGACAGCACATACCAAATAAACTCTACCTGTGACCCAAGCTGTGGAGCTGCACTTTGCATTCAGCCAGTGCCTCATGCTTCAGTGAGCTTTGAGCAAGAGCAGAGCCTCTGGGTAGCATCTGCAAGCAACTAGGCTCGTAGATCCCTAAGACCAATTATCTAGTGGAAAGAACAGGAACTAAAAAAGTTTCATTCTTGAACAAGATTTTCCCACATCCAGTAAGGGTTGGACTCGCATAGCATCACACGGCACTGGTCCTTAGTTAGCCAAGAAACTTTCGTGCTTTGCGCCCCCTTTTCATTAGTGTTTCCCAGCAAATACAGCACCTCTCCAAAGCTCCTGATCAGCTCTCCAGAGGCTGCAATGATCAGTAAGATGCTACAGATGAGACGACCTGTTTCTACACCCCTGACTGGAAGAGAAGCCAATGTGCATAACTGACTTTTCCAAAGGCTAGTCTGTGGTAAACTAAAAATAAAAAATAGACTTTCATACTTAGTGTCTCTCTCTCTCTCTTGCCCCCTCTCCCCTTCTCCTTGATATGACTGAATATTTTTCACTGTAGTCTGGAGTTCTTTCTAATTATATCTGCTTAATGGAGTCATTAATCATGACAGGCAGCCTTGTAAAACCTGTACAGGACAATAAAGACTGCAAAGAAAACTACACAGAAAAACACTGGATAAGTTCTTGAAGTCTGGGAGGCAAATGAAGCAAAAGAAGAAACCGAGGAAACAGTATCCACAGCTCAAGCAAAGCTATCATATTGCTAGAGAAGCAAAGCTCAGCATTAGTATATACCACAGTCGTGTACCTAATATGATGGCTGATACAATGATGCAAGTAACAAAGCTCAAACAGGTAACACAAAGTGAGAAGAGCATATCTATATCCCAAAGCAAATAATTATGACACAGGCAACCAGTGTCAGAAAGGATAACTATACTTGTAAAATATTCTTCAATACAGGCTTGACCCTGCAAGTCCCTGTGCAAATAGTAGCAGTCTAAACAAGCTACGGGTAACCCCCACCAGCCCCAAACAACCTCTTCAGCGCACTGCAACTTGCTTTAGATCCAAGCCCTGAAGTAAGAGCACAGCGACTGCCAGAGAAAGACACTCTCACAGCAAGTTGAAACAAGTCTGTAAAGGGGATGCACACGCGCAGATTGTCAGTTTTCTGAGTCTCTGGAGGGCACAGAAATCTCTACTCTGCTCAGTGAACATTGCTGCTAACCTCACAATCATTATGACAGACTCTAATGTTATTACTAATGAAGCAGATTAATCATCTCAGCCATCCGTCTCTCTGACTATACTGTGATGTTTTTACACAAACAAGAAAAATTCCTACACAGAATTACAGATGAAACCCGTAAAGTAAGTGATGAGGAAGTCAGCCCAAAGCAGACAGGAGAAATTTTAACGACACCTTTAAAACACCCTGGAACACCTGTGCTTGTACACTTTTGGAGATTAGATTGTGTCTGTGCCAAGAAACCATTGGTAAAAACAGTAGTGAGAGTACTCATTTCAAAATTTTTCATTATTTCTGTACAAATAAAACATAAGGGGTATGCCTCCTGGCACACTGCAGGCAAGGGTAACTTATGTTCTTTGGGGTGAAAACTACATTTATAGAGTACTTGGACACTTTTGCTTCTATTTCTGTTATTTGCCAATCTTTCATTAGTCTTCCTGTTGTGTGTTTATTTCATATAACACGCACTGAAACCACTAGTAAATGCCCAAATGTCATACACACAGTCCACAATATGCATATAATTTTCTGTGATCTTTATTAATCTTTGTTACTGTTTTATGCAGATACCACACACAGCTCTACAAATAAATGCCTAAACACTACGTTCAGCATTGTGGGAGCCAAAGCTGAAAGGAAACAAAGCACTGCCATGAGATAAGGAACTCTCCCATGAAACACTTCAAGGTAAAAAGCAACCAACCTGCTAGCTGTAAAAATTTTTACTCCTGACTTGGGGCAGGTTATAAAGTGTTAACCAGAGCGGGCTGACGCAAAGGGCCAGAGGACCAACAGGATTTCTATCTAGATAACAACCAAAGTAAGTTTTACAGGGAGGCAGAATACATCTTCTTATTCCACAAGCTATGACAGGAAAAGACGTGCCTTGGGCACACAAGCCCTTCTTTACATCTGAAGGAGAAGCAGCAGGCTTCAAGGTCCCAGCTTGTGGCAGCTGCAACAATATTATTACTGCAACTCAGTAGCTTCCCTCAAAGAGGGAAATGGTTGAGACATTGCTGGGAAAATCACTCAAAACAACACAGGCATCCCCCAAGGGAGGAAGAGAGTGAGATATGAGAAAACTTGAGTCCCCTGGGCTCCCATCACAGGCGGATGGATGGCTTCTCTGCTGTGGCTCTCTCTCTGCCTTTAAGAAAGGACTCAGTCACGACACCTGCCACTCCTCAAACTCCCAAAGGAAGACCAGCACTTCAGGCTGGACTCACTGGATTAACACATGTAAATATATTGAAGAACAAGAGAGCTCCCAGTAGGCATGCAAACAGCTAGGACATACCCAAACCACAGCAGGCAACAACCCTCTTCATAACCCAACAAAGGACTCCGTCTGGCCTCAAGAAAAACATACTGAAGAACACAACTATGCTGACTTCAGAAGGTAATGAAATTCAGAATAAAATTGAACTTCAACAATCACACAATCATCTTACAATTAAGATTTTTCTCAGAAGGCTGGATTTGTTTCCTGATACCATAAAACTGTTCTTCTCAAAAGTGACAGTTAAGTGGAGGGATGGCCACACAAGGCCAATGCAGACCAAAATAATTGTCCTCATTCACCTAATTCTGTCTTCCACCCTCTTCTTCCAAATGCAGCATCTGGAATACAAGATCCGAGTACAGCAGGAACAAAGCCACTGTGCTTGCCAGGAATTCAGCAAACTCCCAAATACTGTAAGGTAGCTGGAAAAAAAGGTGAATCAATAATATAGAGAGACACAGTGGAGTAAAGTCAAGTCAGAAATAAAAAGGCCACTCCTAAAATATTAAACCAATAGAGACCAACAGAAAGCAGCTCAGTCTGTGAAACAAGCACACCACAATAGCCATGCTACCAAAAGGCAGGCACAAGGGTGGTACCTCAAACAGCTAACGCCGAGTTATTACACTGGAATGCCAAATATTTAATATTGCAAGGATAAAACAAGATGTGTTCAGTACCATGAGATTGTTCCTGCCCAATGCAGCCCACAAACTCCACACGCAGAAAATACAAATTAAACGCTGACATCAGAGAAACATTCTGTTTTGTTGTAAGAACAAAAAGCAAACAAACATTTTCTTGTAAGGAACAAAATGTTGACCTCTTCAAATTTGGGAAGACTTCAAGAAACAGCATAACTGTGGGGGATAATGTGCAAGGCAACAGAATACAGCAGTATCTGGCCTCTAAAGGCTGACTCCTGTGAGCCTATGCAGCTCCACTCCTTTCCAGGCTCCTCATACTTCCCTTGCCCCTTCCACATGCCTCACAAGGCAACAAGCCCAGTACAAAGTAAGTTTCCGACTAATACATACAATACAATTCACCCCAAATCTCTACCATTCATGAGTCACTGTAAATACACACATAGACAGCTGCCCCTCTCCCATTTGTCAGCATCCCAAAATACAAAGGAAAAATAATTGCTGAGTTGGATTGCCTGAGCATATTTCAGCCAATTTAAAAAACAAATCAAAATAAAAGGTTCAGGAAAAGAGTTCAACAGAATAAATAAAAAATTATCAGTGACATACAAATTGAATTTCACAAATGTATTTCAAGTTTTCCATGTGGTCTCTAGGTCACATGTTTTAACCACACAAACTACTCCCTGAAATTTTCAGATAATCAACATTGTGGGTTCTTCTACTTGCTAAATTGCATAAGCAACACTTTACTCTGTAAAGTTAAAGACAAACTCTCACAGGCTTTTGTTACTGATACTTGCAGAAAAGAACTGTTGAGAAAAGATTATGAAAATTTTATTAATAAAAAGTTTAAGAGTTGCAATAAGAATATAATAAACAATTAAAAATTTTTAATGAGAGTTTTCCTGGTCAGACATATCCCAAACATTTCCAGATATGACTAAACTCCAAGATTCCCATTTCCAATTAACACATGCATGTTACCCAATAAGCCCTTCCTTGCAAAGCCGCTCAGCATGAGATTACTGCAGAATCTTATGGTCTTTAGTAGAATATTTGGTCAAAATGGAGCTCCACTAGCCTTCATTCTTATTTTTATAGGCACAGCCTTCAGTTTTGCACTCTGGTATGCAACATAACACCCAAGTCCATCAAGCACACCATCAAAGACACATAAAATTGAACAACAGATAATCAATCTGTAGTCTGTTCTCCAGCTGTTAGGAGTATTCTTATTGCCCTGCTTGCACCACAACATGAAACTTAGCTAATTTTCTTGAAGGGCTTACAGTGACCATGCCCAGGATGGCACAAGAGGACCATTAGGGGATCAATGAATGCTCTTGCAAGAGGAGCTCTTACAGACAAGATCTGGAATTTCAGCGGAGCAAACAGAGCTGGAACTAGGATCTCCAACATCAAACATTCAGTGTCAAACATAACTTCCATGAGAGAGACTAGAAAAGACAAAAATTGTATTATCTTCCAGTGGAACGAGCCCATTTATCTTGTCATGTTTGGCTATGGGGAAAGATTTGGCACTCTCCACTGGTGGCTCAATCTGACTCTTGCATTTACCTATCAAGGCTGGCAACACGATTATGTAATGTCTGGCCAACTTTACAGCATTTTCAAAGCCACTCGTGTTACAGGTCTCATTCCTCACAACAAACTCTTTTGAATTTTGCACGCGCAACTCCATTTGAAAACTAATATATGTAGCACAGACACATCCATCAGTCTACAGAAAAATGCTTAGAAACTGATGTTGAGTAAGCCCTGGTTTACTGCTGTAGAAACATTTCAACTTGTTCACAAGGCCTCAGTTTGAAGTTTCCTAAACTTGGACACAACTCTTGGTAATGCCTACAATGGAGCGCTGACATGAGGGGTGAACCTAATCCCTCAGCCTAGCCATTAAAGGATAAATCCATTCCTACTGCCCTCTGAAAAGATCCCGAGACACCAACCTGTGCAGCTTGTTAGATATTAAGAAATCTATAGCTTTGTTAAGCACCAGCAGTAGTTCTTTAATAGTCCGATTTTGTTTCCCTGGGACAGCAGGCAGACTACATATTTTACATGGTAAAGCAAACATTTCTTCCAGATGTAACAAATGCTTCATTGTACTCATCTGAGTCTATAAGCAGAAATGCAAACTGTAGTTTCCATGAGTGAGGTTTGGGGAGGGGTGGCAGTAAGGAGAAAGGAGAGAAGAGTTTGCACTTAATTAATGCCTGGTTGTTACCATGAGTACAGTTCCAACAGTTACTGTTTTAAAAGTGTTCTAAAACATGCAACAGTAACGTGAAATTTGCAGGGCAACAGAATTCAACTGATACAGAAAGGAGATATTATTCCCTGAGTGATCTGGGAAATAAAACCATGCAGCATCACAAGCTTAGTAATCTGTGTACCTGATAACAGCATGTGGCATAGACACAGAATCATTGAATCACCAGGTTGGAAGAGACCCACCAGATTGTCAAGTCCAACCATTCCCACCAATCCCTAAACCATGCCCCTAAGCACTTCATCCACCCTCACCATAAACACCTCCAGGGAAGGCGAGTCAACCATCTCCCTGGGCAGACCGTTCCACTGCCTAATGATCCTTTCGATGAAAAAATTTTCCTAATATCAAGCCTGAACATCCCCTGGCGGAGCTTGAGGCCATTCCCCTCTTGTCCTGTCTCGTGTCACTTGAGAGAAGAGGCCAGCATCCTCCTCTCTACAACCTCCCTTCAGGTAGTTATAGAGAGCAATAAGGTCTCCCCTCAGCCTCCTCTTCTCCAGGCTAAACAACCCCAGCTCTCTCAGCCACTCCTCATAAGACTTATTCTCCACCCCTTCACCAGCTTTGTTGCTCTTCTCTGGACTCACTCCAGAGCCTCAACATCCTTCTTGTGGTGGGGGGCCCAGAACTGAACACAGGATTCAAGGAGCGGTCTCACCAGTGCCAAGTACAGAGGGAGAATAACCTCCCTTGACCTGCTGGTCACGCCATTTCTGATACAGGCCAAGATGCCATTGACCTTCTTGGCCACCTGGGCACACTGCTGGCTCATGTTCAGTTGGCTGTCGACCAACACTCCCAGGTCCTTCTCCTCCTGGCAGCTTTCCAGCCAGGTTTCTCCTAGTTTGTACCTCTGCTTAGGGTTGTTGTGCCCCAAGTGCAGGACCCAGCATTTGGCCATGTTAAACCTCATGCCATTGGTCTCTGCCCAGCAGTCCAGCCTGTTTAGATCTCTTTGCAGAGCCTCCCGACCCTCCAGCAGATCCACACTTCCAACTAGCTTAGTGCCATCTGCAAACTTGCTAAGGGTGCACTCAATGCCTTCATCCAGGTCATCAATAAAGACATTGAACAGGGCTGGACCCAGGACTGAGCCCTGGGGAACCCCACTTGTCACTAGCCTCCAGCTGGAGTTAACTCCATTTACCACCACCCTCTGGGCTCGGTCAACCTGTTTTCCACCCAGTAGAGTGTGCGATTGTCCAGGCCGGAGGCTGACAGTTTCTGAAGCAGAATGCTGTGAGAAACTGTGTCAAATGCTTTACTGAAGTCCAAGAAGACCACATCCACAGCCTTTCCCTAATCCAAGAGTCTAGTCACTCGGTCATAGAAGGCGATCAGGTTAGTTTGGCAAGACCTGTCTTTCATGAACCTGTGTTGACTGGGCCTGGTCACCCGGTTCTCTTGCATGTGTTTCATGATAGCACTCAAGATCACCCGCTCCATGACTTTCCCTAGTACTGAGGTCAGACTAACAGGCCTGTAGTTCCCCAGATCCGCCTTGTGCCCCTTCTTATAGATAGGCACGACATCAGCCAGCCTGCAGTCCAGTGGTACCTCCTCAGTCGTCCACGACCACTGGAAGATGATGGAAAGGGGTTTGGCAAGCACATCCGCCAGTTCCCTCAAAACTCTTGGGTGGACTCCATCCAGCCCCATAGACTTGTGGGCGTCTAGCCAGGCAAGCAAGTCTCTAACCACCTCCTCTTGGATCATGGGAATCTCATTCTACTCCTCCAACCCCTGGGCTAGTGCGCAGACATGAACAACTACTCCTTCCACCACTGATGTTTTAATGTTTTAATACTTGCAAAGATCTGCAACATTTTGCCTTCATAGTGCAGATTCACAAACAGTACTTGTAAGACCTTAAATTAAAAACAAACCTCATATGATCAAACAAAACTGGAGATTAAAAGTGTAGATGATGGTTCAAACTACAAAGGTATGATTAACAAAAAAACAAATCAAAAAAGCATATTGACAAAAAAAAATTCCTTTAGTTTTGGCAGCAGTTCATTCTTCTCAGTAGAATATGTTTAAGTATTTCGCCTTCCCACCTGCAAGGCAAAGGATCCCACACCTCTAGAGAAAAGTGACACCTTGTATCACCTGCCAAAGCACATAATACAGCACACAATTACATTTAGTGCCAGGTACAACCAAATCAGGGACTGGGGAAATACATGCTTCTCTGTCACTGTCTCAAAGAATTGTGTGTTTGAACATGCTTGCCAACTAGCATGTAAGAGCAGATAAAAATAAAACAGATTACCTATTTGTCATTCAAACTGATCTCTGTCAAGGAAAAGCTATCTAGTCTAAATTAAGTAGAAACATGTAATTAGATACTTTGCAATCCATAGTAGTTTACATTTTAACAAAATCTTTAGAAATCCACTCACATATGACTTACAGCAATCCTTCTTAAGAAACTGAGTAGTCTATGGTACACTCACAGCGTAGGTTTCTATCCTTAATTATCTAAATAAAACACTCAAGTGTGACTCCCAAAATGGACAAGGTCTTCAATCTCTAAGCAGATAGCTCCCTTTCCTTCTCTTCTCATAATACTCTTGAGCTAAAGTACAATGAGGTGATTCATTATCACTCACTTTTGCTGTACGTAAATGCAGAGTTAACTCTAAAATTGATGTGTAACAGGTTAATTTTACAAGACACTGACTGAAAAAAACTCTGAATTCCAGCAGAGGCAGCCACTGCAGCTCTTGAATGCAGGAGATCTGCTAGAACCAGGATGAATAAGGGCAGCAAAGGTACCTGCTTGTATCAATGTCTAAGGGTTATCAAAAGGGAACAGACTACACCTTCAAGGAACAAGGAAAATTTAGGACAAATTTTTGGAAATGTAACTATCATGGTATAAGGAAGGTTTTTTTTAATCATTCTGGAAGAACTCTTTGCAGAAACACAGATCATTTTGGTTTCTTCTCCAACTAGGCTTTAATGGATAATGAGAGTCCTCATCTTAAACTTTAATTTTCTGGTCAATTTAAATTGTCAGTCCAAGGTTAAGGATCAAGTAGGTGGAGGTGATACAACAGCAGATAGATGCAACTGTATACTGCCAAGTAAATGTCTACAGAAAATGGAACAGGCATGGTTGAATAGGAAAACAACTCCAGAAGGAAGATGCAACAGATAATAGGAGAGGTACAAAATCACAGACTATAAGCATGGGATAGAAGAAGCAAACAAAAATAACACAGATGCTACCCACACTGGAGGATGGAGAGAAAAAAGCACAATGGAACCATGAAGGTTCAAATGCTTAGCAAGAAGGAAAAACAGTCACACCAAAATTTCAAAGTAGGGAGGAGGGCCAAATTACAATTAAGTATCTATTTGTTTGTAATAAGCTGTAGACAAAAAATGCTTGCAGATCACAGCTATACTTTGGCTTAAATAATTCAGCTTTACTCTTAAAATACTTATCTTTCATGAGCTGTCTAGGAAAGCCATAGAATCATAGAATAGTTAGAGTTGGAAGAGACACTTAAAGGTCATCTTGTTCCAATTCCCCTGCAGTGAGTGTGGACATCTCCAATTCATGGTCAACTTGACCTTGAATGTTTCCAAGGGTGGGGCATCTACCATCTCTCTCTGGGCAATCAGTTACAATAATTCACCACCTTGACTGTAAAAAAATTCTTCCTTATATCTAGTCTTAAGTCTAGGCTCTTTTAGTTTAAAACCATTGCTCCTTCTCCTATCACTACAGGCCCTGCTAAAAAGTTTGTTCCCATCTTTCTTGTAAGTACCAGAAGGCTGCAATAAGGTCTTCTCACAGCCTTCTTTTCTCTGGGCTGCACAACCCCAAATCTTTCAGACTCAGCCTTTCTTCATAGGAGAGGTGTACCATCCTCTTTTTTGTGGCCCTTCTCTGGACTTGCTCCAACAGGTCCATATCATTCCTGTGCTAAGGGCCTCAGAGATGGATGCAGGAATCCGGGTGGGATCTCACCAGAGCAGAGGGGCAGAATCATCTCCTTCAACCTGCTGGTCATACTACTACTTTTGACGCAGTCCAGGATACAGCTGGCCTTCTGGGCTGTGAGTGCATGTTGCTGGTTCATGTCCAGCCTTTCAACCACCAGTATCTCCAAGTCTTTCTTGTCAGGGCTGCCCTCAATCCCTTCACTCCCCCGACGGTACTGATACCAGGAGATACAGGACCTTGCACTTGGCTGTGTTGAACCTCATGACGTTCACACAGGCCCACTGTCATCAAGCCTGTCCAGGGCCCTCTGATTCACATTCTGTCCCTTGGTGCATCAAACACACTACTCAGCTTGGTGTTGTCTGCAAGCTTCCTGAGGTGCACCCAATTCTGTTGTTTGTGTCATTGATGAAGACATTAAATGGTGCTGGTCCCATTACAGACCCCAGAGGGACACTACTTGTCACCAGTCTCCATCATGACACTGAGCCATTGACCAATACCCTCCGGATGCAGCCATCCAACCCATTCCTGATTCATGAAACAGTCCACCCACCAAATCCCTATCTCTCCAATTTAGAGAGAAGGATGTTGTGGGAAATTGTATCAAAGTCTTTACAAATTATTAAGTTCATACCTCTCAATAGTACAACAGATACATGTGTACATTTTAACAAAAAAAGAACAAAGAGAGATGAAGCAGGAAATTAAAGGCTTAACTGGAATCCCAATTTGCTTATTCCTTCCCAGCCTGTGTTTCAACTGTCAGTTCACAATATCTCTCCTACTGAGATTAATATGCCTGAAGATTTTGAGTACTTCCACATATATTCAAGCTCATTGTTTCTCGTTTAAAATCCATCCATTCTAATAAACATAACTTTTTTGCAAATCAAAAATAGCAGGCAACATTTAAGGTAGCCCTAGCATATTCCAAGCATACACTCTTTCTACGTCAATCTGTCCCAGCATCCTTGAAATGCCTTCCCTGGAAGAGAATTATCTATAACTGCAATGTCCTTGATATTTTTCTGACAACAGGAATATCAAAATTATTGTTATTGTCAGTTCTGGAACTGGTTTTTTATGTAAATCAGAGGACCACCATGTTGTGCAACAGGGACAAAGAAAAAGGAAAAATATCCCAGATGGAAAAGATTAAATTTAAGCAGTGCAGTACAGGAAAGACTACAGCACAAGCAAGGTTTAAAATATCCTTAATACAATGGATTATGTTCAGGCATTCAGTCTACATGTATCGTTATAAATAAACTCATATTTTAAGAATAACAGCATAGCTCCTCATAGGATGTTATTTGTTAAGATCTACTTACATATACTTCACCATGATCAAAGCGCTTTTTCAGGTTATTGATGAACGAATCTTCATTAAGTGGTTCTAAAAGAACCATATCTCCCACCCCTATCATGTCGTCTAAAAGTGACGTCTTGACCTCCATTTTGGCCATTTTCTCCTGCAAAGAAAGAAACAAGAGGGGGAGGGGGAAAGAAGAGTAAATTTAGCTCAAAATTATTCTGATTATTTGCATTATGTGGTAACACCATTTAAGGAATAAAAGTCAAAAATTAATCAAATTATGCTGCTTTAAAATATTTCTTCCAAGGAACATTATAAAAGTCATACTATCTACCCAGGTAGTCCACACAATTCTGATAAGTTAACAGTCAACAATGCCTTCTGGTCCACTATGCATTAAATATGAAACAGCAAGAAAGAGTAATAAAGATTCCAGTGGGCACCACACTTACAGACTTTTTTGGATGACTTCAACACAGCATTCAAGTGTATGCAACCCGTGTTTTATCAAAAGCTTCATCAACATGTCCACTGTATCAAATCAGGTTTATATTTGTCAACAGCGTAATCTACATTTCTTTCTTTCTTACACTTATTTGCACTTCTCTGACTCTATGAACTTTTAAATGGAATCCAACTAAATTAATTCATCCAGAGACAACATCCACACTACTTTACGTTAACTCATGAACCCTGTATTCTAAGACTACCGTATCCCAATATAGTACCACTCTTGGTGATATGAGGCTACCAAATTACTTCTTTTCCAAACTACAGTTATCTGGATTTATTTGTAGTTCTGTTGCTTATGAGGTCATTTTCTTTGGGCAGCAACAATCCATCTGATAAGTGAAGATTCAGCATCTATGTAACAACAGTAGCTAAAGGCAGAAGCAAGGGGACCAGGATCAAACAAAGCAACCATGCCTGATAAAGGAAGTAATTCAGACAAAGAAGCCAAGGTCAGACCAAAACTCAAGACCTATTTGATCCTCCCAGCCTTTTATCCTTCCAATCCAAACCTTACAGAAAGTTAACCAAGCTTCTCAGGAACTCTAGGCACACAGTCACTGCTTTCTGCTTTCATGAAGAGACTGAACAATGAACACATTAGCAGTGGCAGCCAGCAAAGAGGGAACCAGAGATGAGAGGACAAGTTTGCTGACAACACAAACAAGAACCAGCTACTGCACAGCTACAGTTACACAAAACAACATTTGAACTTCACCTGTATTCTCACAGATATGAAACACTATCAAGCTGTCCTTGCTCCCTCATCACTGCATCATATTTTAATTCTAAATATTTTTTCTTGTTTTTCAAGACATCTTTGAACAGCTATTCACTCACAATCAGAGTTAACTTCCCACAGTAGCTCTCCATCAGATAACTAATTTTTAAAAAGTGAAGCCTTTTATCTGTTGCTTCTGTCCATCGCCACTATGTTAGTACATACTACTTGAGTTTTTGAGCAGTGAGTGACATTCAAGGGATATCAGATCAAGTCTTAAGTCTTGTTTGATGCTTTTCCAAATTCAACGAAGAGCAGTACAGCTCCATAGGCAGCTAACAGGAGTAATACAACAAGATGCCCAAAACCTGAACCAAGCCTGGGAATTGCTAGAAATTCACATGGAAATGGAAAAAATAGTGTTGAACTATGGTAACCAACCAAAGCTGAGTCAACTCTGCTAAACAAACAAAGGAGCATTTATTTTAAACAAAAACACTGGACAAATATTTTTGTAGAGGAAGACACTTCTTTTTCTTAAAAGTTCACCTCTCTGAATCACAAAAAAAAATTTAACCATTTGCAAAAACCTTTTCAGAGCTATCACTTCAACTTCTGTATCCTATTCAGACAAATTCTTTAAATTACCAGTCTTGTTTTTATTACCTAATTACTTCCCATACATCAGCAAATGCTCAAATAATTTCAGAAGGCTTTAAAAAAGTCCTTCTCAAGTATTAAACTTATTAAACATTGGGTTTGTAGCAAAAAAAAAAAAATTTAAAAAGGCAATATAAAAATCCTAATAAGCACAATTTCAACCCAAAATTTAAGTTGTAAGTAGCATACCTCATCTGCCATTGTGAAATTACATACTACCTACCACACTTCATGCATCACTGCTTGGGAATTTCAAGATCAAGAGCAGCCAAACCATCAAGAATGTTCACATATTCCCAAGCTGACAGGCACGTTTTGCAGAAAGGGTACACAAAGACACCATATCTACTACTAAACGCAAGATCAGAAAGTTGTATACAAATACTAATTTATCAATATATTTGAAAACATAAGTTTTATGGTCAAAGGTTAATTTTCCATCTTTTTTTTTCTCCCACAATAATTTAACTTCATGCTATAGTTAAAATACTTCCATTAACTTGACAGCTAGGAAATATTAGAAACTTAGGTGATTAAAACATATTGGACAATATGCCTACATATTTTGTTTAACACTGGATTCTCAAAATCATTTGCAATAACTTAGCCTTTGCAAAATATTCGTTAAAGATTATCTCAAACCAATATACGATTCAAGAGTATTTTACCATCTCGACGTTATTAGCTCCCAGTTCGGTGAAACAGAGTCATAATCCCTGCTCTGGTTTAATTAACAAGAAAGGAAAATCTGGCAAGCTTGTGGGATAACTTGGTTGCCCATTTGAGGTAACAAGTGGGGGGAAAAAGCACTGTTCAGAAAAGCCAGTTATGTTTAAACATGCATTGAACAACTAAATTTAACTTAATCAATAACTGAATTTAACCCTCTAGAATAATTTAATAGATCCATATATATATATATATAGCACTTTCAAAATACCAAATACATGTAGCTTTCAAAAAAACAAACCTCAAAGATCAGCACACTACGCAAAAAAAAAAAAAAATCAAACCCTTGCTTTGCTACACTGTAAGACTAAACTCTAGTGAAGATTTTTAGCAACATGTCACTAAGCTCGGAAACTCAGTCCAAATCCATGTCCAAGTACTTGTATTTGTCATATATTTAAAGGTGTCCTGCAGCTGTGCCCATCAGTGCTGCTGACAGAATGCTCACCACTATTTGGAGAACAGCACATAAATGTATGCAGCTTCTACTTATACATATAATCATGCATTTCTAAAAAGACAAATGTTTATCAAGAACTATTTTCAAGAACCAGACTATGAGAAAGATCGGACCAAAACACACTGCCAGTGTCTGAGAGATCAGTATTGAAACCACAGCTGTGCCAGTAAGAGAGGAAATGGGAAATTAGGTTCAAATAAAGAACCAGAATGGGCTCTGTCCTTTAAAACAATGACACATTTAAATATTTTCAGACAAAGATTGCTGAAAGGGAGATGATGTATGGAGGTACTGAAGTGAGGCTGTTTGAAACTGGAAATTCAATTAAAAGTAATATAAAAATGGAAGTGGTACTCCTCCCTTAATTTACCCAGTACACTGCCTTTGTGACTTTTAACAACTTATTCTGTTGACGTCAAGAAAAACAGGTGTTGTATAAAGAATACAGCTGCTAATTATTAATATACAACCAATCATCTCAGAAAAAAAATCCCTAAATTCTTCTAATGCTTGCAGTCTGCAAATCAGACTCTTCCTCAAACACTCCTTGATCCCTTCCACACCCAGAGACCACTTGCACCTTCTCCCACATTTACCTTTCTTATCCCTAATGCAAACACCGGCAGCATTTCACATCTCCCTCTTCTCTAGTCATCTATCAAATCTGTTCTTCCTCACTTTGGTCTCATATCTAGGTCTTAATTCAATGGAGTGAGAACACTTCCAATGCATTTTCATTCCCAGGAAATTGAAGAATATTCAGTGATCCTTCACAGCTTGATTCACTTTACACCGGACATCATGCTCGGGAGGGCATGCTATGTCTGTAAAATGCTTTTATCCACATGCTCTCACATTACTCGTAACCTTTTAAAACACATATTGTTGCATCTACTACTTTCAACGCCTGGGACTGCCATCCAGTTAGGCTGGCTGAATCAAAATCATTCTTCTCCCTCTTGGCTGCAAGGATGGCAAATTAAAAATTACGCTATTCCACAGCCACAGCAGTCCTATCACCACAAACCTGAAGCAAGAGCTAATAAAAGCTATAAATAGAAGATAATAAAGAGAACAGACAAAACTTCAAAAGCCTTGTACAATTAAGTTCACACATCCTCCAAGGGGGAAATGAAGTAATACCCTGTTATAAGCATACAGCATGTTACAGAATTGTCCAAGGTTTTCCACAATACCTTCACACAGTAAAACAGCAACAATTGTCAGCAGCTTCCTACAGATGTGCAGTCCTTAACACACATTTGATATTTGCTGCTCTGGTACTATCACTGGCCACAGAGGTGCCTTGTTTTTCTTCTTTTGTGACATTGAAACAAAAGGACAACTTCCCTACCATCAAAACCGTCACAACAGATGTACTCACACATGCTTCAAGCTCTGACTATTAAAAAATAAAAAAAGCTCTTGGTTTCACTACCAACTCACTGTAGGAAACAAGCACCTTTTTCTTTTGCAAGAGTTAACAGGAACAACCCACAGTGTCAGTAATTCAATAGCAGTAGTTCAAACCGATTTCATCTTCCAGGTCTGATCCTGAGTTCCCACCAGGCTGTAATTATGCTTACCCACTCATTCCCCTTTTTTCTCTGTCAGGGAGCAATCAGCCCATGCAGAGCAGGCATGCTGACAGGCCACACTGCAAAAACCAGCTAGGGGGACAGTGCCATTACCCATGACAATCATAAACACCACTTTAGCAAGAGGCAGGATTTAAATTCATGCTGTTCTGCTACCCAACAAACCCTACATATCACCGGCCTCCAACTGATGCCCAGAAAGCACAAGTTCATTGGAAACACCTCATGCTGGTTCACTATGTAAACTGCACCAGGTAAACTGAGGCAGATTCTGTAGCATAACTATTAGAGCGCCCTTTGCACTCAAAGTGTGATTTCCCAACAGCAGCATGTATTAAAAAGCATTTATATAATACAAAGAAAATCTTTGCTTTCCCTCCAGACTTCGTTAGTCTCTGGTGGCGACAGGGGAGCAGTGCCCCCAGCATTCCCTATCTATCTGCTAGGAAAACCTGCACCCTCCTGCCCTGCCATGACTGCTCACAGGTGTTAACTCTGTCACCATCACTGTGCTGAAGAAGAGAGCATGCAGAAAAGACCATGATGTTGCAGTCCATGATTTCTTCCAGCAAGAAAATCAACTTGAGAGATCTGAGAGAGAGGTCACGGCCAGGAATATTAATAGATATCACAACAGCAGTAAAAGCATTCTTAAAGAACTAAAATGCTTCCTCTGATTCTCCATCTTTCCTTTTGCTCTGGCCAATGTCTGAGTATATTCTGGATTCCTTTGCCCACAGCCCTACTGAAGAAATCAGTGTTAACAACAAACAGCTCCCATAAATTGCAAAAGTAAAATGTGGCATTAAGGGATATATTTGTAATAGGACTGCAAGAATGTTTGCATACAGCATCAGCCAAATGGGAATGGCTCTTTGGCAATATCAGATTAGGATGGAGTTGCACACCAGTAATAGCAGTTTAGATGACAGAAGATTTGTCCAGCAGAAATTCACAGGAGGAATGAACGTTCCACTGACTCCTGCTACCAAACACCATGTATTTATCTAAAGATTGGGCAATCTTCAAGAAAGAGACAGGCCACTTAGAGTACTGCTGAACAAACAGCTGCAACCACGCGAAGCAAGATCATCTTTTAGTAGTATAACAAGAGAGGTTTAACTGCTGTTTAGAAAAGCTTGCAGTGTAATAATTAGAGGTCACTAGGAAGCGTACAAAATGTTCACTGGGACTTTATCTCTTGCTGGCATAAACAGTGGCTGAAACTTCAGTTATAAATGCAGAGGGGAGAGGTTTGGTTGTTGTTGCTGGAGTTCTTTGGTGTTTGTTGCTGGCTATTATTGGGGGGGGGGGTGTTGTTGGGGAGTTTGGGTGTTCTTTTATTTTTACAGCAGCTTGGTTACAATCTACATTAAGTAGTAGCTAGTTGTTATCAAGCCCCCAAAAGTGAGAGAGATGTCTCTTGTTCCTCTGCTTGTATCCTTCATCGTGAGATTATGCACTATGCACAGTAGCACAGTACCTCACCACAAACCCAAAATAACCTAAGCCTACATGGAAGATACGCAGAAGACATCTTTGACTTCCCCAATAAAAGACTAACTCATGAGCCTGAGGGAAGGAGTGAGGGACCATGTTTGCATTTCTCTAACACTACTTTCTGCTACTTCTGTTTAATGGGGAGAACACCTTAGGCATTTTCAATGCATCTGGAAATAGGTCTTCGTAACAAGGCTGTTCACAGTCCAAAATTCTGGTTAAATTCCCACTGACTTCAGCAGAAACGAGATCCATTGTGGTTGCTTAGATTAGGCTTTTCTTAGTCACTGTCTAACCACAGAGTTTTATAATCATTCCAGGTCCTCATCTACAGAAAGGGATAATTTCAGGAATAAAGGGGGTCTCTTTTTGGCACTTAACTTGCTAAGATTCTCTTGAATCCTTCTTAAAATAAAAAGCAAAATGTGACTGAAAAACCAAAAGTTGTCAAAGGTCCTGCCTTCTTATCCAAAGCCAGGTTTCAGACTGACAGTGCTCTTCAGAGAACAAAATTTTTAAGAAGCTGTCAGTACAGACCATGAAAACAAAGAAAATGCCTTGATTCTTCAAAAAAAAAAGAAAAAAGAAAAAAAGCAGAAAAATTAGCTTTTACTAATAGATATCCAAAGCAGGGGTTGACCTTTTAAACTGATTATCATTTATCTTTCAAGCTGCTGCTAAAGTTTTCTGCCAACTTTTTGGGATCCTGCCCAATCCAAAGGTTATGTTTGCATACCTCTTGCAGAATAGGGGCACAAAACCCAAGGTAGAGCTTATTTATTTGGCGGGATCTTCTTTGTATATTGCATGTCTTATGCCAGTATGTTGCTACCACACCAGAGTTTGTGTTCTAAAGATTCCCCAGTAGCAGATCCTCACAAAATTCTACTTAAGAAAAACCAGCTCTCACAAAGCCAAAAGATTTCTTTCAACTGAGGTTTCACTCCCTTGGGAGTGACCCAGCAATCAACTGCAATCTAGATCTTCCATTACAACTTTTATTATAATATGGATTTTACTCCCCCTTTCATACAAGCAAGCAGGCTGAAAGCAAGTCTTACTTTTCTCCAGTCAGCACATGAACCACATGTCCCTGATGCAACCAAAAGAAATCTGCTCACAGTGGGCAACTGGAGTAAATACTAATTTGTAATATGTCAGTAAGGTGGGTATTAAGAGATGCCTTAGTAAAACACAGTTAAAATACCAGAGTACACACTAATCTTCTTCTCAAATGCTTGTGTGCACTGCCTGTTAAGTAGTTAGTGATAAGCTTTGAAGATATGCAGAATATGAAATAACTGAATAGGTAACACCACAGCTTCACTCATCTGCCAACAGAAGGAAATGGAGCCACAGAGAGACATCGCTGCAGTCACTGAATCAGACTTAAAACCAACCACAAACACAAAGCTAATCAGCAGCTTTAGGAAATCCAGATCCCAAAAGAAGTGTTGGTGCCCCTATCTACCCACCTGTAAATCCTTGAGCCGCGGGGAGACACCACCGCACTCAACAGAGCTACCTACAGAGCAAAGTCCAAGTTTCCAGGCACCCATATTCTCTTCCAAGCAGTAAAAGTCTGGATAAAGCTAACATTTGCATGGCTGAAAGCACTGCCTATTTCCACACCATTCACTGTCCTTTTCCATTTAAAACAGATGGAAAAGAAGTTAGTTGAACACCATTGCAGAGATCTTATTGTTGCCCATTGCAATTTCCCCCTCCTGGAAACCTCACTGAAGGGCTCCTTGTAATATTTGGAATGGGTTTTGCCTAGTATTTTCTAAAAATAAGACAAATCATGCTAGCTGTACTTCTCCTGGTCAATGTATCTACTCTGTCATACATGCCTAATGCTTAATTTCATTCAAAGTACAGAGGAGTAAAGGTTAATGGAATAGCTGTTTTTCCATGTGCCTGTAAAGGTAGGCAGGACAGGAGCATCCCATCAGAGACACAGGCTGCAAGGAGAGCAAATACTTTATTAAGTCCTACACAGCCACTGCAGAAGAATTGCCTCATAAAATACCCTATTCACAGAAAAGCTTCAAATAGAAATTATTGCTTCTTTGCAAGTCAATCTGTCACAAAAGAAAAACCTGCAGGAACTCACCCTATTAGCCCCATTCCTCCCAGGACTAGCTGCCAAGTTAACAGAACAGTGCAATGCTTCACCCTACAATTTGCCACCACTGCCTATTCTGCACAGCAAAACACTCCTATTTTTAATGAAAAGCAGTAGAGAGGAATAAAAAAAATTTGGATGTCAGTGTCACAGGAAGAGGCGGTGATATCGGCCCAAGTCTAAGCTAAAAAAATATCTATTTAAGAGCAGGAGAGTCTTAGATAAATTACACTACTAAGTGTGTTTGGTTGTCTCAAGTGTTGAACTACGATAAATTACACTACTAAGTGTGTTTGGTTGTCTCAAGTGTTGAACTACATCCACAGTTTTGTCATTTTAATTCTTAACAGTCATTTTCAGTAGAAACCTGAAATGACAGGATGGAAGTCATCAATTTTTAAATCATGGTATCTCCAGCTAGTGCTTGGAATCTCTTACCAAGAGATATCTCAGACAATGGGAGCAGTTCAAGAAACTGCATTTCAACACACAGTAATCACTCCGATCCAGATGTCCATGAAGTCAGAGGCCAGCAGACAGTGTTTTTATTAACATCCAGCATGATAAACAAAGACACTTCCAAATGAAATGTAACATTTGGCAGATTTAGAGAGGGAAACCAATAGAAAGCACTGCCCTCCATCAGAAGGAAAACTGCCAGTCTCACAGACTCAACGTATACTCAATAAGCACTGAGTTTTCCCTTGCTTTGTTTCAATGAGAATTATAATATAGTAGTTTTTGGAAGCAAAAAGATCTGTTCACATTGGATACAGGCAAGTTTCCTCTGTCAGAAATCTGGTATGAGGAGCTCCAGCTCTACCCTTGCTTGCCAAAAGATTTTCCAGGGTTTCTCCTACAATGAACTTCATTTTAACACAGCCTTGCACTCTTTGACCACTGAAGGTAATCTCCAGAGCTCTTTTAACTCCCGCAGTCTTACAGTCTGTGGAACTGAACAATGGCAATTGTAGCTATATCTGTTCTGCATGTTTGAGACCAGTGCCAAAACCACTGTATCATACAGTCATGACTACTATACTTCACTACTCTAGAGTGTGATTTTTCAGCCTTCTAATATTTTATGAGAAGTAGTTCCTACAGCATGCCTAATTTCTAGCCTAAATATATCCATGGTCAACTAATACACACTTCTTGCTTGTTCTAATGCTATTGGGGTTGTGTTTAATTTTTAAATTTAAATATGTTTTATCCTTCCCAGAAAAATAGAAAGGATCATCTCACGGTTCTCATTCTAAACAAAGCATAGTCAGTATTGCTTTTTTTCTTCTCAGTGGCTTCCTCATCCTCCTGACCACCTCAATAGCCCTTTTAGGTTCCCACTCCTATTTGAGCCCATCTTGCTGAGCAGGGTTAACCAAAGCTGTATAAAGGATTTCTGGTACATCATGGAAGCCATATTTCCTCACCATGGCCAGAGAGAGAGGGATTCAATTTCATTTTCATCCACTCCACTACTTCCTTTCTCTCTCCAAATTTTCACCTGGAATCAGCACCTCCTTAGCTTACCCTGCATGACTAAGCCCGTTTGCTCCAGCAGCAACAAACTTACTCTTCTCTCAATTAAAAGGTAGAGCAGCTGGTATTCCTGCTGCAAGTTAGACACCCCAGTTATTCTTTGTTGCATACTGGATAAGCATGAGCTTCAAAAGAAATAGCTTTTTCTCTGCCCTCAAACATGAAGCTCTAGTGGATGTTAACCTGTCTCCAGAGTCCCAGAACAAACTTATTCTTCTCTCAATTAAAAGGTAGAGCAGCTGGTATTCCTGCTGCAAGTTAGACACCCCAGTTATTCTTTGTTGCACACTGGATAAGCATGAGCTTCAAAAGAAATAGCTTTTTCTCTGCCCTCAAACACGAAGCTCTAGTGGACGTCAACCTGTCTCCAGAGTCCCAGAAGAAATGGGACCTTTTCATCACATCGCCAGCACCTTTCCAACAGGCTACTTATTTGCTTCTACAGAGGAACAATGGAGAGGATTAATATCAACTCCACTCCCTTCAAAACCTCTCCTAAAAGCAAAACTAACTTCTCATTGCATTGCAGGCAAACAGTCTTTATGCCAAAAGGAATTTAAGGATACCTCTTTGATTTAAAAGGACACCCTTAACTGCCCTACAAATTGTTTTAACACAAAGGCATTAAAATACAGAAAGTAAGTGCAACTTCCTTTTCCAAGATACAGAATGCAACACTTTTATCACTCAGCAATTTGCTTGTTTCATTTTTGAGATGCAGGTTTTTCAAAGGTCAGTGGAAGACTGAAGCACAGTATCAGGATCTTACATATGCTCCATTGTGAAAAAAAACCTGGTTACCTTATACGCCAAGTCTTTTCAAAGATATTAAAAAAATAGTATGCTCTTGTACACAGGAGGAAGAACAGACTCTATAAAGAAAATGCATATAAAAGAGAAGAATCATTTCAGGCTGTGACTGCTTTGTATCTGGTTTTCTTTCCAATGTAGTAAATCCTGCACTTTAATTACTCTTATTTCTAATTCAAGTATCCCCAGTGGCACTTCAGAGCATAGAAACTATGAAAAATACAGAAAATTACAGAAAAAGAAGCAGAAAGCATAAAGCAAGAGAGCTTGCTTACAGAGCATATTTGTGGGCTCAGGAAACTTGTACCAATGCTGGCCAGCCTGTGGTCACAAACGTTTATAAAGTGCTTTGTGCTGACAGTAGGGAAAAATGAGACTCTCCTTGCTGCCTGTATTTAGAAAATAAAGAACCCTACAGCAAATAATCCTGATTACCATCACCAACTCTTCTGTTACTCAGCACCTTTTCCTCATAATTATCTGTTCTGTTTCTCTTTCCTATATGTTTTTCTTTTCTTCCTGGCACCTTTTCTTTTTATGACCCTCTTGCCCAACACTGTAAGAATTTCTGCTAATAAGACCCTCATAAGGTCTGCTGCCTCTACAGGAGAGGGAGGAAAAGGGCAAAGTGTATTAGTTATCCACACCAAAGCAGTTCTGGGGCACAAAGTCAGGGACAAAGCAATTACCTAAACAAGAAGATACACCCTCTCCCCATCCCTGCAAAGGACAAAACCTTTGTGACAGTAAATGTTTCTCACCCTCACTCCTTGGGACTCTGGATATTTCAACTCCTTATCTTGGGCTTTCAGTTTGTTTGTTGAAATGTTAAATCTGGGTGCTTGCGCTATAGGCCACCTCTTGATTGCTTCCATGCCAAAGGCTGCAGCATTAGTGTGTGTGTACCTGCATGCGCATGTTTCCCACTGGAGAGAAAGGATGCTGCCCTTGCCTCTGGGGTCTCCTATTCCTGCTACACTGTCTGCACCGAAGGTTTCCCCAAACAGTCTGCATCTGAAAAGAAGATTTGATAATTCTCCTTCATCTCTGAAACTGTATTCTGAAATTTCAGTCTTTCCCACTAGAACACCTTCATCACCACAGTGACTTTGCTAGCATACTTAAAATATGTCAATAAACAGACACAAGTATACTCGCTGATACCAAGTCAAAAATTTCCCAGTAACAAGAAACTGGGAGAGACACAAAGATTAAGCATCTGCACGGTTTTCTCTAAAAGCTATGCCACTAGCTCTTTGCATGGGAAAAGGCAATTTGGATGGTTGTAGCCCTGTGGCTAGATGACACATTAGTATAAAATCTCAAGTCTGCAAGCAACTGCAAAGACTCTATAGTTACTCAAAAGAAAGTTAAGCAAAAGTTGAGATAAACTGCTTGGTTTCACAAGAAGTTTCTTCCAACAAAGAGCAAAGGTTCAAAAATGGGCAGTCACTGAAAATGGCCATGCATACCATAAAAGCTCAATGACAGAAGAGCTCTACTCTACTTGGTCTCTGAGGATCAAGTCTGCCTCCCAGACACAGATCATGACTGCAACAAGCATGACATGCCAAGTCGCTTCTGAAGGATGGGGACAAACACCAGAGGTAATAAAGAACAAGAGGCCACTTGGTTAGAGACAAAACATCTTGACAGGAGACCAAAGGCAAAAATGATTAGAAAGTGTGAAAAAGAGTAACATCCCTATACTGAGATACGGAAGCTGTGAAGCTGGTTTCCACACTTTGCTCAGACACCAAAATCTGGAGTCATACAAATCAAAACAGCAAAGCTTTCACAATCTACAAGCAAACTGTGGCACAATTGTAAAGGGTGAGTGTGAGACTAATGCTTAAACCCATCAGGAAACATTCACAAGAAGTCCCTTGTTGCCGTTTCAGTACCCTCCTTAACATCTGCGTCACAGCATATG
Source organism: Clamator glandarius (assembly GCA_033459285.1). Taxonomy (NCBI): domain Eukaryota; kingdom Metazoa; phylum Chordata; class Aves; order Cuculiformes; family Cuculidae; genus Clamator; species Clamator glandarius. The sequence goes on from JAUNZM010000032.1 coordinate 2,232,319, forward strand.
ACAAGAGGTTGTGGACCTTTCCACCATCCCATCAGCACAAAATAAATATCTTTACTTTTACCTTTTTTTTTCATTCTAGGAACTGAAAAACAAAAGAAAATTAATTTTATCCTGTGCTGCTTCTTTATGACAAAGTATGCCTTGATGTTGGTTTATACATCAGAAATCAAGCTCTGGTTTCCTTCTTTTTGGAGGATACTAATGGAGAGGTTACATAAGGGTGTAATAAGAGCTGTTACTTCCTTTCCCAGTTGAAGAGAAAAAGCTGTGGATCGGGTTACAGTCTCGGGCCAGCCATCACTACTGCAGCTTTCCTATACTTTTTAGCAGTAGTCCCCCAACAAACAAGAAAAGCTACTTAGAAGGCTCTGAGAATTTAAACTACTAAGTACATAGCTATAGGTGAAGACTTTACTTTGACTTTCATCAAACCCAGGAAATTCCCCAAGCTTGACGCATACAATCACTCAAGTCACCATTTTCCATTTCACTTTGTTCTTCATTAAAACAATCAGAAGGATGAATAAAATGTAAGATTTATAGGACGGTCTGACATGTGAGCTGCAGTAAATAAGCTTAGTACACCAACACAGCACTGAACTTTGGTGGATATGTTAGCTTTTGTCCCAGCTCTAACCACATAGGTCAAGCAAAAGGAGGAAAAACAGAGTGTCTGTGTTGGCCTTCTCCAGCACTAAGCTGTTCTCCAAACTATCGCGCTCTTTCTTTCTTCATCTTCCTCTCTGATTCCCAAGCCGCTGCTATTACTGCTGCTGAAGGAAAATGAGATCAGACTCCACCATGAGGAATTTCTGTTCCCACAGAGCTCGGAGAAACCGGATGACCTCAGAGGATCATGTGAAGCAAGTCCATGACACTTCCATGAGGAAGAGTATCTCCAGTACATTGCCAGCAGTTTCTTAAGAGTGCACAATGGGAAAAATGGCTTTCCTTATGAATCAAATTTTTCTCTCCCACTTCCTCCTCTCATTTGCCAGACTTTTATTTTCCCTTCCCCTAGCAGCACTAGTGGCTTGCAATGCCCTTCTAAAGGGAATTACATCAAGTCTTGCATAATGTTTGAACTAAACTACCGTACCCTGGAATCATCTCCTCATAGAGTTCCTCCCTAAAAGGAATCTAACAAGGTCTCTTAAAAAAAAAAAAAAAAAAGACAAGTTTCTCTGATCTAATAAGTTTTTTGACCTTCACCTTACAGAGCGCTCAATTTGTTTGTGGTGCCTATATGAGCCAGAAGCTTTTAAGATGTCCATCAAATACACCATCTAACACCACCAATACGTGTTTTCAGAAACACCTTCTTTCCCAAGGCCTGTGGGGAACTTGCAGCAACTTAACATACCAGTAATTGCAACATGATGATAAACACCAACATGAGCAGTGACTACAGTATGGTACTCTGGGAATAATCGGAATGCTACAAGTATTACACCTTCACACAGAATCAAGCCAGAGGCAGCACACCGCATTATGCACTGAATTAAAAATACTTCTTAAACTCAGGCCTGGGGCAACTGGAAATAAAAACACATAAAGAGAAGAACATCATTACCTTTAACATGTTTAAAAATGGCCCATCACTGAACTCCACTTTAACAGATGGGTTTGACTGTATCTGTTCCCTAGCACTGGGCCCTTTGGGGGAAAGCCTTGTTTTTGACACAGGGCTTGATAAAGTGATGATTCATCCAGGGAAGGATGGGCAGCTTGTTGCCAGCCTTAATTCACAATTAACAATAGGACAGACGGATATGGGAAATTCATGATTCAACATAAAAATTGCAGCATCAGCCATTTCACCTGACCTTTACATTTGCCAGTGGTAATTGCTAACCTGGATATATTTTAAGTAGTTTCTCCTGATACAAAAAGTAGTTGCTGTTACCAGAAGGGGAACACTTTTAATTTAAGCTAAAGCAAAGTTTCATCTAAGTAATTGTGCTCTTTGAAAGTCAGACAGAACGTCCCTCTGACAGCACGTTTTCTTTCAGTGTTTTTTCCAGACATTGTTCATTTTCTGAAGGCAATAACATCTTGTGTTCAGTGTGATCTGTGCTGAACAAATGTCTCTTCTTCTGTGATCACCTCTGTTTGCAGTCTCTCTCTCTCTCAAAGGCAAGGTCAAGCAGAGCGCTGGACCCAGCAAGAGTTCTCACTGTTGTGAATTTTCACAATAACATTAAAATCACTCCTTGGAAAGTAATAGAATATGCATAAGATTTCTTGGAAAAATTATACATATGCCTGTAAGTGGGAAATAGATTCTGTCCTAGCTCTCGTCTCGTTGCACACAATCGACAGAGATTGCTCCCTTCTGTTGCCCAGGCCTGAGAACAGATGCTTGCTTCCTAAAACTCGAAAACGAGCCCGAGTTTTATTTGCCGGCATTTTTGCCACCATTCCAACGTACATTTTAAGAGTACTTAGCTTTTATTTCATTACTGTTAAACTTGTCCTTTCGGCCAGTGGTCCTGATTAACGACACAGGAATTGATATAATCGCATCGTGTGAAATGGCAAAGGTTTCAAGCACCCGGGCAGGCGAGGAGCGGAACAAAGGGATGCCCTTCCCAAACCACAGCCCCGCATCCCGACAGCCTCGGAGGGGCAGGCAGACGGACTCTCTCGGGAGGCTACAGCAAGCCGCGCCCCTCAGGCAACCTCTTCGGGACAACGATCCTGCCCTGGGAAGCCCTTCCTTAAGCCTCTTCCACCGAGTTCCCCGACGCCCGCATTTATCCCCCCGCTCCAAGCTACCGGCGCTCTTCCCACCGTCCCCCCTTCTCCCCATGCTCCAGCCCGCTCTTTCGAACCGAGCGGAGCCGCGCACGCACAGTCATCGTTCCAGACAAGAAGAAACAGATGCCGCGCTCTTTCTCCCAGAAAAAAGGCACACGCGCACGTTCCTGTTCCGAGGGGTGGGATCCCGCCCGTCACCGCGAGCGCACACCGGCGTCCCCGCCTAAAGCCCACGGACACCCAACGCGAGCCTCGCCGTCCCGAAGCCGCAGTTTTCCCCCGGGCAGGGACGCCCCGGAGCTCCTGCGCTCGCAGAGCCGCCCCTGCCCTCCGCGGCTCCGTCCCCGTCCCGCCCCGGGCTCCGACGCGGCGCAGCCGTACCTGCGCCGTCCCGCGGCAGCCGAGCCTCCCGCGCCGAGAGCGGAGCTGAGCCCCGCGGAGCCGAGCGGGGCGCAGCCCGGCCCCTCCCCGCCCGCCGGGGGCGGAGGCGCCACCGCCCCGTCCGGCAGCGCCGCCCGGCGGGGGCTGCACCGCCCCGAGGAGCGGGGGGGGGCTCCGCGCCCCATCGAGTGCCCCGGGGAGCACTCGCGCCGCTTTCCTTCTCGTACGGCTCAGTCTTCAGAAACTAAAGGGAAGGAGAAGCGGACTTATTTGTGCGTGAAACCCGACGTCCCCGACTTAGATTCCCGCAATAATGTATTCAGCGCCTCCTCAAAAAGTGGCAGGATTTTAAATCTAAACACCCGAAAGTATTTACAGCAGGGTTTGGCGCAGCTTATCTGCCCAGCCCGGCCCCGCTAAGCGTATAAGCCACAAACGATGCAGGGCGACTGCCTCTTTGTGTAAAAAGAGCGGGGGGGGGGGAGAAAGAAAACTGCTGTGTTCAGTCTGTGTCTTGGCCGCTCGCTTGCCCGAAACTGAAGGAAAATAAGCAGAGGTTTCTCCCCTTTCCTATGAAGACTCCCCAACGCACAAACAAGGTAGGGAAGGGTCTAGGTGCATGTAAAAGTGTGAAAAGTGTCTCGATGTGTGTTTTTTTCCGGAGAAGCCAGTTACCACATTATCGGTTTTGTTAACTGTTTTCATGATTGCAAGCAGGCTTTTTCTGAGCTGGATTGGTTCTAAACAGCACTATAGGTTTACAGGTAACAGTGGAGAGGACCTGAACTACAGACCCACAATGCGCTTCTGGATGGGGAAGAAAATACTTTTAAGAAGCCTTTCTCATTAAAACACTTCAGTTATTTCAAAGGCAGTGCTGTGTTTTCAGTTACATACACTAGTATGTCTAGTCATGCATATAGAGACAGTGTATTCTCACACAGTTTTTCAACTCTAACTACATTGATGTTAGAGACAGCTTTCAGATTAATTGTAGGACTAGAGCTCTACAACCCTACTAATTCATAGATTCATCACTATTTTATTATCTGTAGGTTTTCCAAGCAGATCCTTAGCTCCTAGGATTTGTTTTGCCCTTAAGTTTTTATATCTGTAAAAAAAAAGACTACTTTTGTCAGAATTGGTCAGGACTGTTTCAGCAAAATATTTTTTGCCATAGGAAAACTGAAGGCTTGGTCAAAACTCAGTTCTATGGAAACAGTGACAGTTCTGATGCAGGTACTGTCAGGAAGATAATTGAGGTTTGGGGCGATCTGAAAGAGACATGGGCAAGAACCATTCCTGAGCAGCACCATGACCCCATCCTTTCACCCTGCTCTCCATTCAGGTGAGTGCTTTGCTCGTGACTCAGCTTGCTGTTCTGTGCCACGGTTATTGCATACTTTCTCAATTAATGAAGAAAAAAAAAAAGCAATTTCCTTTTACTCTAAATTTAAATGAAGAAAAAAATCAAGTATTTGTAAGGGAAGAAGTTACTGTCTAGCCAACACTATTTATCAACAATGCACCCAGAACACTAAGTAGCATCTCAAGAGAGTGACTGCAGACATTTCACAGAGAAAGTATCTATTTCAACTTTACACATTAAAATTATGTCAAGTCATTGCATTGGCATGAAAATACCAAATTTTCTACCACAGAGGTTTAAATTCTCCATTTCATCCAAAGAGAAGAATCAACAAAAGAAAAAAAAAAACAGTGTAACTTTCCTTTCATGGTCCTACTGCTGTGCTTTCAAAGGGTTAACAGTGGCTGCTTCTCAGATACACTCTTCATGCCCATTTGATGCTTAGATTCCTGTAAACAAGAATGTCCATCTGTAACAGCTGGTGATATTTGCTAGCATTTATAAGTCAGATAATAATAAGCATCCCCATGAGGTTGCCTTGTCCTCCAGGAAAAGAACCAAAAAACAACAAATAGCACTAATAATACAACAACAGGAAATCTTGCTCTAAGACTGAGCACAGGGATTTAACAATAATAGTCCCTTGCTGATTTGTCATGGAAAATGGCCACAGGTTTGAGCTCTGTCTGTACACAAGCTAAGGAACAAGCTGCCAGCGGTCCAGAGAATTTCAATTTTATGTTTGGAAAACTGAAAAGCAAAGCCTGTACGTGAACATAGCTCACCCTTCACTCATCTGCGGCAAATTAAGCTGCATACAAGTTAAAATGAACAAGCAGTGGCTCTGTAGAGCCAGAAGTTGGAATGCTCCTCAGGTGCTCTGGAAAGCATTGGTTAGTATAGCACTGAGACAGATCATCTGCCCTCTCAGCTATGGATTTTATACAGGATTTGTATTCCCACCTGTCAAAGCACTGACAACTTTCCGTTTTGCCATAATGTCTCCCTGTTCTCACAAATAGACTCTTACCTTTTTTTTGTCCAGAGGCAGCAACCTGCCTTCAAATTAGCATGGCATTTTCCACTTTGCAGCAAAGGCCTTGTAAGAGAGCCTGAGGGTCTAGAGAAGTGGTCATCTCAGGGCAGAGTCTACCCAATGTTAGCATTAAGCACAGGACAGGATCTAAGAGGCAGCATTTACTTCTTTCTGGCTAAAGCAGGCTTGATAGCAGTTTGGTACATCACAGAAGCTACCAAAGTCTCCAAACTTAACTTGCATGTTCCATGCTAATGGTCTTGTGATAGCTAAGAAACCCCCAGTATGGAGATGGCTTAGCCCCCACCTCATTGCACTACACACCAGTCTCTTTAGCAGCTGAGTGCTTCCTAGAGACATCAACACACTCAGGCCTCTCAAAAGGCACATTTGGAAAAGTCCCCCTGCCAAAACTAACACCAGCAACATCTTTAGCACAACTAGGTTACAATGTGGACATGTTAGAAGATTCATTTCCACAATTCTTTCATTTGAATCACAGAATCACTAAGCCAGAAAAGACCCACAGGATCATCTAGTCCAATCATTCCTATCAATCATTAAACCATGTTCCTAAGCACCTCATCCACCTGTCTTTTAAACACCTCCAGGGCAGGTGACTCAACCACCTCCCTGGGCAGCCTGTTCCAGTGCCCAGTGACCCTTTCCATGAAAAATCTTTTCTGATGTCCAGCCTGAACCTCCCCTGGCGGAGCTTGAGGCCATTCCCTCTCATGCTTTCCCCTACCACTTGGGAAAAGAGGCCAATTCCCTCCTCTCCACAACCTGCTTTCAGGTAGTTGTAGAGAGCAATAAGGTCTCCCCTCAGCCTTCTCTTCACTAAGCTAAATAACTCCAGTCCCTTCAGCCGGAAATGTGTGAAAACACATTTGAATACTCTTTGGGTAAAAATCTGAGGGCAGCTGGCTCAGTTCAACAGATTTTCCTTGTAAATTGATTTGAGTGTCCTCCTCAACATCCTGTAGGGAGAAAGGATGGAAAAGCTTGAGAATTTAACACTGCCAGACTCTGCAACTCCACGATCCCATTGCACATCCCCGGCCTGATCCTGTGGTGTCAGCAGCCAGACCCAATGGCCACCTGAACCAGACCCAAATGGCAGACTGAACCTCCATGTGGTCGATCTGCTCTGAAGGTCTGAGCACCTCCCTTTTATATAGGTTGGGTAATTATTTTCTGGTTCCTCTTCATGAGTACCTGGGATGCTATACACAGAAAAATGGACTCCTCAGGGAGGCAGGTACTGCACTGTCCAATGGACTTGGTAACTGCTGGATCAGCACACTGAGTCAGGAAACCAGGGGCCCCATACAGATTTTCTTCTCTTCCCGTTTTTTAAAAAATCCACGTACAATTTTCTCTGCCTTAGTAACTCATCCCAGTACGGATTCCTCCGTCAAACTACTCAAATGTCTCAGCTTTTGAGCTCAAGAGTAAAGTACATCCACTAAAATTAAGAAAAAAATGCAGGAAAAAGAAAGAGAAAGAGAAAGAGAAAGAGAAAGAGAAAGAGAAAGAGAAAGAGAAAGAGAAAGAGAAAGAGAAAGAGAAAGAGGAAGTTATGGGAATCTTTTGAACTGTCACCTCATAATTCTGCAGATGTGGAACACATTTCAAGAGCTTAAAGAAGAGTTTGCCTAGAGGTAAGGTTTGCAGTTCTAAGCTTCCTAAATAAATTCCCACACACACCCAAGGGTTTGTACTGTTGATGTTACCAACAGGAGAACGTCCCATTTTTCTTAGTTTAAAAACTTAATCTTTCCTCCTTTTGAAAAAGAAACTCTTTGGAGACACAGCTGCATGCTGTATCTTCACAAACAATCCCTCAGGCAAACTATTAAATGTGTAATTGAGAGAAGGAAAGGCCCATATTCCTGTGAGATTCAAAAGTTCAAGTCAGATCAGTCTTCACCTTAAGTAGCAAGGGAAAAATCTTCAATTTGAAACCTAGGATAGATGGGTCTCTCTGTTCATTGAAAGACAAACATCACCAATAAAGTATTCCTGCTGCAGTCTCTGTGTATACAGAGATATAGAGCCTGAAAATCTTTTCAGCAGGGTAATTATGGATATTCTTTTCCTACACTTCTCTGATTTAGTAATGCATTTGGTTTTGTGGATTCCCAAGTGTATGTGATGTGTTAAAGATAGACTTGCATGTGTTGCCACATGTAACATCTGTTTGTGGAGATCTTCTTTCCACAGGCATATGAACGTAGCGATGATGTCTACTAGTGCTTTGTATGGTCCTCTGTTGTTGCGGCCTCTGCTTAGAAGGAAAACTTGTATTTGGATTAAGGCTATTGGACTATGACTATCCTTGCCAACAAAACTAAAACACAAAAGCATCGGAACTGAACAGTAGGTATATGCAAACTTATTTTCAGAATAAAACCAAGCATATTATAATAATAAATCCCATATGACACCTACTGAGGCTTAACAAATTGCTGCAGACTGGGAATGACCACTCCTGTGATAGTATGAAAATATATGGAATTGCTACTATATACTTTTCAAGGATTCTAATGAGGAGTTATGCTTTATTATTATTTTTCCCACTATTTAAAACTAGTCTGAATTTACACTAGAAAAATGACATTCGACTTACAGAAGTAACTGGCAGAAGGGAGTGTTAGAAAAGGAGTTGCAACAGTTAAGCGAACATAAGTTTAAAAGAGAATGACCTGAGTCTTTAAAAGGAGGACTGAGAAATCGTAACAAAGACCTAATAAAAAGTCTCATCACAAATACTAATACTGAACAGCGTACATATAGTTACATATAAGGAAGATACTTGGCATATATTTCCTTTACTTATGTATGATTCACCTTTGTGATTTTCCTAGAGAAAAGTTTAAACAGGAACCAACTATGCAAGTTTTAGACTGTTGGCTCAAATATGTTTGATTCCAAGGAAAAGTGCAGGCAGATGGACTACTCAGCCAAACTCATTGCTGGCTATCCACCAGTCTATGAATGGTAGCAACAATGAAAGCAATATAAATTATAGAGATAAGTGCAGCATGGAAAAATTTTTACACAAATAAAATGTACACATTATAATCAAATTCTATATATTCATGGCATTTGGTCCTGTGCTTGTGCTTTCCTGTAATATGTATTACAAACCACTTGCTTTCATAGATCTCATCAATAGACAGTCATAGTCTGTCTTTTCTTCAAACCATTCACGTTGTTATTCCATATTCACTTATTAAGAAACATTCTCATTGTGCAAGTAATAAACCATCCTCACCTCCAATACTGGTTTACCTAAAAAGGCTCTGCTACTTTTTGAGGGACTGCAGCCAGTGAAGTGCACAAACCATATTTATGTTTAAGTATTATTCCTAAATGCGTGCTTATTTGAATCACAGAATCATAGAATTACCAGGTTGGAAAAGACCATCAGATCCTTGAGTCCAATCATTCCTATCAATCACTAAACCATGCCCCTCAGTGCCTCATCCACCCATCCCTTAAACGCCTCCAGTAAAGGTGACTCAACCACCTCCCTGGGCAGCCTGTTCCACTGTCCAATGACCCTTTCCGTGAAAAAAAAAAATCCTAATGTTCAGCCTAAACCTCCCCTGACGGAGCTTGAGGCCATTCCCTCTTGTCCTGTCCCCTATCACTTAGGAGAAGAGTCCAGCTCACTCCTCTCCACAACTTCCTTTCAGGTAGTTATAGAGAGCAATGAGGTCTCCCCTCAGCCTCCTCTTCTCCAGGCTAAGCAACCCCAGCTCTCTCAGCCGTTCCTCATAAGGCCTGTTCTCCAGCCCCCTCATCAGCTTCCTCGCTCTTCTCTGGATTCACTCCAGAGCCTCAACATCCTTCTTGTGGTGACCCCACTTGTAACTGGCCTCCAGCTGGATTTAACGCCATTTACTACCACACCTCAGGCCCAGCCATCCAACCAGTTTTCCACCCAGGAAAGTGTGCGCCTGTCCAGACAAGAGGCTGACAGTTTCCTGAGCAGAATTCTATGAGAAACTGTGTCAAAGGCTTTACTGAAGTCCAGGAAGACTACATCAACAGCCTTTCCCTTGTCTAGTATGCGGGTCACTTTATCATAGAAGGCAATCAGGTTTGTTTGGCAGGACCTGCCTTTTGTGAACCCGTGTTGACTGGGCCTGATCACCCAGTTCTCTTGCATGTGCTTCATGATAGCACTCAAGATCACCTGTTCCATGACTTTCCCTGGCACTGAGGTCAGACTGACAGGCCTGTAGTTCCCTGGATCCTCCCTGCAACCCTTCTTGAGACCCTTCTTGTGACCTGCGACCCTTGAAGCAGAGGAGCTGGGCTCTTCTGAACCAGGCTTTGAACACTGAAAATATACTCCATAAAATCTGTAATAAGTTCTTAACAAGGATCACTATTGTGGTTCCTTAAGCAGATGCACAGCCTTGTAGCTGACTATCCCACAAGACCTGAGTACTGAGCCCAGTTCCAATATAGGGTATAAAAAAAGGGGAATGAGAAAAGTACATAAGATAAAACCCTGTGCCAAGGCATTTTGGGGTATTACCTAGCAGATTGCAACAGGTGTGTAGGTCACATTTCATGTGCATAAATAGAGATACTTCTAATTGACACTTACTAAATGAGCTGACTGGCTACTTGCTTTCAACAGTCCTGAACAAATATTAATTGAAACCATCAGTAGGATATGCTGTTGCTGAAGTAACTAAAAATGTTTTGTTTACTTTGGACTAAATCACTCAGCAGCTTCCCCACAGAAAACGCACATTCATGAAAGTAAGTGATCTACTGTTTTAATATAACGCGAAACAAAAAGGGCTCACACGTGACTCTAGGGTTGCTATGATTATTCTATTAAGGGAAGTACCACTGAGAGAGAAAACAGCTAAAAACCTGCTGTTTCATCTGTATAATTTGTTGGTGAGCTCTGAAGCATCTGCTTAAAGGAAGAATTACTATTTTTACTTTAAAAGAATTAATAAAAGAGTGGGGCCTGAGAGAAGGAGAGAAAAAGGAACCTTTCCTCCAGCACTTCACTCATCTCAGGAGCCAGTGAAAGTTAGATGTGCAGTACTCAGTAGAGCATAAGCATTGTTCCTGCCATACATCTTATGAATACTGGGAAACAGATAAGAGAAAAGATTGCCTGCTGCTCTTCCCCATATAATTTGCTTCTTATAAAAAAAAGAATGAGAAGAGTCCATATTGGTCTAAGTTACTTGCCTTTTATATCTAGCAGTTACCTCAACAGGGACAATAAAAATTTTTACTATGGGATATATGATCATGGTTATCAAGCTGTACTTTACAGGAAATCATTCTGTGCGATGCTTTAGCTTGATACTACACATGCTTGCAAAGCCAATGATGTGTCAGCGAGGGCACAGAACTCAGCAGGCTGTTGAAACACAGGTTAACACACAATGTGAAAACACAACAGAGCGGTAGATGCTGAGGATACATAGGCTATGCAAGCCCTTGAAAGGAACACTCATGAAGAGAGAATTTCTGTGATCTGATGAAAGGACAGATAAAACACATTTGCTATGGTGCAAGAATTAGGGCTGGTAACTTTATCAAGATAGTATATCAGAAAAGATAGAAAAGTCTCCAAAAGGCTGGATTCTTTATTACAAACAAAGCTGGCAGACTTCAAGTAAAACTGTGTAGGCTACAGTGAATGGTTTTAACTGTAGGGTGAAAAATGAAAAGCTTAAGTCCAGAAACTGTCTCTGCCTACAGACAGAACTCGGTTTGTAGGAGATCCCTATTCAGCACATTTCCCACCAAACACATTAATCTACATTTTCTTGTTTAAAGAGCAGATAACTTTCTCCATGTGAAGAATTTCCAGCAGAGATGGTCTCAAGGGAATGAATGAGCACTGCAGACACCACTGCACATTTCATACAAACAGTCACCAACTGTTGCCACTTTAAGATTTCAAAGCCCACGACAAAAAATGCATCGGCAGGGTTTATTCAGAGCAGAGACTGGGATATCAACCCTGATTAGTCTATGGCTGCTCATCTCGTAACAGTGCAGTTTGAGTGGAATAAAGCCTTAACCAAGCTCAGACATAAGGAAGGATTTCTTTTAAAGGCTATCAATGTTAATGAACAACTCAGTCTTGTTTAAACATTCAGACTGTGATATGGGCAGGTATCTGAGTTTATCATGTCCTCAGTCTTTTGAACAGCAAGATTTTATTTGCTTAGCATTGATCAGGCCAAAAGGAATGAGCTGACTGTGAGGGGTAGTGGCTGAACTTGAAGTCTGGATTTTAGATACCAAAGCACTCATAATTTGATGCAACTTTAACTCAGCCAACTACGCTGAGTTTGGGGCTGTCCTGGTAAAATAAGAAACTAAATTGATCACCTTCTATGACCAAGTGACTAAACTCTTGGATGAGGGAAAGGCTGTGGATGTGGTCTTCCTGGACTTCAGTAAAGCCTTTGATACAGTTTCTCACATTATTCTGCTTCAGAAACTGTCGGCCTCTGGCCTGGACGGGTGCACACTCTCCTGGGTGAAAAACTGGTTGAATGACCGGGCCCAGAGGGTGGTGGTAAATGGAGTTAAATCCAGCTGGAGGCCAGTGACAAGTGGGGTTCCCCAGGGCTCAGTCCTGGGTCCAGTCCTGTTTAATGTCTTTATCAACAACCTGGATGAAGGCATTGAATCCTCCCTTAGCAAGTTTGCAGATAACACCAAGCTGAGTGGAAGTGTCGATCTGCTGGAGGGTAGGGAGGCTCTGCAAAGGGACCTGAACAGGCTGGACTGCTGGGCTGAGACCAACGGCATGAGGTTTAACAAGGCCAAATGCCGGGTCCTGCACTTGGGGCACAACAACCCTAAGCAGAGGTACAAACTAGGAGAGACCTGGCTGGAAAGCTGCCAGGAGGAGAAGGACCTGGGGGTGTTGGTTGACAACCGACTGAACATGAGCCAGCAGTGTGCCCAGGTGGCCAAAAAGGCCAATGGCATCTTGGCTTGTATCAGGAACGGCGTGACCAGCAGGTCCAGGGAGGTTATTCTCCCCCTGTACTCGGCACTGGTGAGACCGCACCTCGAGTACTGTGTTCAGTTCTGGGCCCCTCACCACAAGAAGGATGTTGTGGCTCTGGAGCGAGTCCAGAGAAGGGCAACAAAGCTGGTGAAGGGGCTGGAGAACAAATCTTATGAGGAGCAGCTGAGAGAGCTGGGGTTGTTCAGCCTGGAGAAGAGGAGGCTGAGGGAAGACTTTATTACTCTCTACAACTACCTGAAGGGAGGTTGTGGAGAGGAGGGTGCTGGCCTCTTCTCCCAAGTGGCAGGACGAGAGGGAATGGCCTCAAGCTCCGCCAGGGGAGGTTTAGGCTTGAGATTAGGAAAAAGTTCTTCACGGAGAGGGTGGTTAGGCATTGGAACAGTCTGCCCAGGGAGGTGGTTGAGTCACCGTCCCTGGAGGTGTTTAAGGTTAGGGTAGACGAGGTACTTAGGAGCATGATTTAGGGATTGGTGGGAATGGTTGGACTCGACGATCCAGTGGGTCTCTTCCAACTTGGTCATTCTGTGTGATTCTGTGTGTAAAGGAAACTGTCCTACAACCTCACTGGAAAACAGAAAGGCACATTCTCTCTAATTTTTTTTTTTTTGTATTTCTGTATCTGAAAGTTAAAAAGAGATGCTGAATCTTTGTGGCAAATTTAATGATACAAACACAACTGAATGTACTAATGCTAGCTATGGTTTTGCTGTTTCTTGTAGGTGCTAGGAGCAAGTGATTCAAAATTAAAAGGTACTGAAAGACAGAAACTACATATCATGTTGATCTTAAAAACAAATCCTTCAGAAAACTAGTCTTTTCACCTCATTTTATTTTATCCTTTGATTAGTTTTTTTATTGGGTTTTGATTATGCCAGTGGTCTACAGCTGCAATATTGTTCCAAAACCATACAGGTGTTTAATTTAAAATAAAAAAGACTTCTATGTAATATTTTTAATCGTGAAGCTGTTTCTAATACTATTAGATTTTTATGAAGTCTTTTGAACTTATACTTCATATATAGGGTTCAGATAATACACAGTCCCCTATGAAATTAGAATAGCCCTGCATAATTATTAATCTGCTAAAACAGGGCTTTTCAAATGCTTATTCACTGATCTGTTCTGAGTACTGTTACAAAACAGCTTCTCATGAATTTATTAATCATGGACGTATCACTATTGAATCATTCAGTATGTTTCACTGGGGCTTCCCACTCCTTCCCTCAGGGTAGACTCCTTGCTTATTGCTCTGGCTCACCCCACATCTGTACTATTGACTGCAGTAATACTGCAGTTTAATCTTTGAAGTTTTTGCAGAAAAAAGTTGTAACAGAAAGATATGCAAAGAAAGGGGTATGAAATGCCAGTTAATGTTTTCAGCCACATGCAGAAACGAAGCCCTAATCTCCGCAAACAAGATTCAACTAATTAAGGGGCAAGTGCACTCTTTCCCATCAGCGATGTTCATTTACTCTTCTACATCCTTTCCTAATGGAGTGGAAGAAGGTTTGCAGCTACTTTTGCAGCCTCTCATCCTTCTTGCTTTTTCAGCCCCCACTGCAACCAAACTTTTAGGAAATGTGATGAAATTCACATTCAGCAAATAAACTGTTTAATGAAAATTATGCTCTAAGACTGGAGCTTTGCAGGTATCAGGCAGCAAAGGACTTCATCTTTTAGTTCAATCCTACAGCTGCATTAGTACTCTCTCAGGAAAGTCTGGGTTTGTTCCAAAGCTTTTACCTATTGCCATCACTCTAAATACAACACATCATGAAGCTCAGATTCAAACTGATTCACATGAAGATGTGACGGAATTGTCACTTCCAATATAATTGTCTCTTATCCTCATTACATAGATATTTCAAAACAGACACCTATTTCAGAGAAGTTTGTTTATAATAGTTGTATCGCTATAGTTAAGAAAAACAATATAGCAAGACAAACTTCCTAAAGGCCATGCAGAGAGTATGATTGTGACGCTGCTTCACATGGGGTTAAATTCACACAGGGTTAAATTCACCATCACACTCACATCCAACAAGAACACCCAATTATCACTTAAATGGTAATTTTTTCCTTCAGGACACACAACTTGCCTGTCCTTATTAGCATAAGACCATGACACAGCTGAGGAAACTGCTCCCCTCAACTTATATTTTCCTAGAGAATCCACAGAAATGTAAGCTGAATAAGAGAAGGAAAAACAGAAGGAGTCTGCTCCCAGGTGCCAGCTGATCTTTTAAACTTAGGAGAATACCTGCTGCTTACAGCATGGATGGGAGCCCCCAAACTGCCTCTGAACTACTTTTGACATGGCCAAGGGCATAGTCATGGCAGAACAGACTGCAAAAAGGATTGCTTTCACAGGCTGAAGTTATGCTTCGGTCGTCACTGCAGGCACTCCTGTAGAGTTGGCACTTTGAGGCATAATCACTTATTTAATTAAATATTGAGCAGTTTGTAATTTTAACAAGGGAGACCATGCATACCTATAGTCTTGTCTTAAAAAAAAAATAGAAGGTCTAATGACTGATCTTAGACTTAACATTTTTCAGCTGGCACTTTAAAAGTAAACAAAAAACAAGTTGATTTTCTTTTTATTTTGTTTTGTGAGAAATCCTGCTCATCTGCTTATGCCTTTCCATTATCTGTGTTAAAAAAATCTTGAGCAATACCTCCTTTCTCCTCCCCTTTCCTTGTTAATCAGTTAGCTATAGCTGATTTCAAACCTAGCAGTAATCTGTGGTTATTCATTTTATCGGCACAAGTGATATCTTAAATATTGTCTTATTCTCTTTCTTCTGTGTACTTTTCCTAAAAAATGAAGAAAATATTACATATTCCAGCTTCACATGATGCCAAACAGACTTCTCCTGAGCAAGCAGAATAAGTTATTCAGTATAATAACTATAAAGACAAGAAGAAGATTACAAGAAAACATCCTCTACAGCATTAAACACTAGCTGCAAGGCTTAATATTCACCACCATAATATTTTCGTGCTGATCTTATTCCAACCCCTTCTCTCCTCATTGCTAAAAGCAAGAATTTTTTCCCATTACTAAGGAACACCTGTGTGCTATTTTTGCAGAGAGGAAAGGATGTGCTGATAAATCACTTTGAAAGCCAATCAAAACTAACACTGGATCATGCCTCTCTTGTTTTAAGGTTTGACACATCCCCAAAAAAGAAAGAAAGAAAAAAAAAAACATTAAAGAAAATGAGGAGTGAATGGCCTGGAGAGTTTCGGCTTTGGCAGAACAGGAGTAAAGCAGTAGCCAAACACATTGCTACCAGCATCCAATTTTAAGCCACTGAAATCATAGCTTTCTTCATCATAATTAAAACAGATGCTCACAGGGGGCACAGCAAGGCTAAGTAAAGAAATTACACAGAATGTATTTCAATAATCAAAATGTCTTGAGCAGTGTGGGGGGATGGTATTTATGCTTTGAAACTAAATCAGGAAAACTGGAAAAAATATGCATAGTAGTAATTACATGAGAATTCTCCCCATGCCCTAAAACAGTCTATTTGGACTAATGCCATGTATTAAATCTGGTATTCTGTAGGTTTTAATTTTTGCAAGCCATGTGTCTTTTGCAAACATGCCAAGATTTTACAAAGACTTGTAAGCCATCAGCCAAGGTCAGCCTAAATACATGTATTACCATTTTCTCTAGAACACTGTTAGACATTTTGATGCCATTGCTCAGATAGGCAAGCTTCCAACTACAAGGAAAGTGTTCAGAGCATTATCCACTATATGTGCTTCCTTGTAGCTGCTTTATCTTGATTATGGGTGGGGAAAAAGCTGTTAATCAATTTAATGATTGGTTAAGGAAAGCTTGTGTCTAAATCCATTAAGGTCATTTCAGCTGTTCTTGTCAAGCTCCATATGGTCTCTATAGGAAACAATTATCTGTTCAAAACAAAATGTGAGTTTCTAATGGAGTTTGCACATGTCTGTTCATTCTGCTATTTTGAAGTCACTCTCCTCATTTTTAATGACTTTATAAACAGAGCTATGAACAGGGCTATTGTCTCCTGGGTAGAGTGGATAGTGCACTACATCTGATTTCCATCTGCATTAAATACTCTTTATGACTCCCTCCAGTGGTATAGAGGACCTTCAAAGAACAGTATGAAACTTAGCCTGACTAAGACCTGTTGACAATGACTGGATGAAATAAAGAGGTCTCATTAGAAAGAGAAATTAGACTCCCTAGCATTTAAAGGAAAAAAAAGTGAGCTACAAGCCATACACGATGATTCTATTTTCTTCATAGATGGCAATTATCCATATGGTGACATTTATCTTTCAATTCTGCATTTGTTAGCAACATTAAGTAATAATTAAGTCATGTTCTGAAATGGCACATATTTCTGTCCTCAAAATGATATAGCGGACTTGTGGCAGGGAAGATACAAGAACCCCTGACTTCCAAGGCTTAGGTATAGGTAATCTGGTAGCAGAATAAGAGCAATTCAGACTACAGAATTTTTACAATCACACTATATAAGTCCATGCAGATAAGATACCAGTACAGTATACAAGATACAGGATGAAAAAATAAACCTTTCATCCAGCTTGCATGGTTCCTGCACTCAAGATCAATAACAGAAGCAGCTTCCTACAGCCTCTCCTTAGAGAA
Source organism: Clamator glandarius (assembly GCA_033459285.1). Taxonomy (NCBI): domain Eukaryota; kingdom Metazoa; phylum Chordata; class Aves; order Cuculiformes; family Cuculidae; genus Clamator; species Clamator glandarius. The sequence goes on from JAUNZM010000032.1 coordinate 2,249,564, forward strand.
ATCTGATGGGGATATTTAATCAAGACAGTATGTTAAGGTTGTTAAGAGAATGAATAGAAGTATTAACTTAGTTCAGATCCAGGATATTCTAAATTGTTTTACCAAAACACTTCCCATGGCTGCAGACCAAGTTCTGCTTTGCTAGTCAGAGAACCCAGACACCACAAAAACTGCTCACAGGCAAGCCCGTCCTCTGCCTTACGCTTCCACCCATTTTTTACATCACTGTTTCAGTGTACTGGTCAGTGTGGTTTCTACGCATTAAGCAGAGTAACTGTTCCATGGGCTAAGAGATATCCTACATGTTACAGACATATCCAACATCTCTTCTTACTGTGATGCTTTTCCTTGAATTTATTTTGAGGAAAATAACACATATTTTATCACTAATTGGGAACTAGTGTGAATCCAGCAAGTATCTTGTATGTATTTGTAAAATGACATTCTAGAGTGGCTTGAGTTTTTTTCAGAAAAAAGTATAGAAGACACATTTGTCTCAAAGGCAAAGGATTGGTCTGGTGATTAAATTTAAGACCACAGAATCACTAGGTTGGAAAAGACCCACAGGATCATCTAGTCCAATCATTTCTACCAATCACTAAACCATGCCCCTTAGTACCTCATCCACTCGTCTTTTAGACACCTCCAGGGAAGGTGATTCAACCACCTCTCTGGGCAGCCTGTTCCAATGCCCAATGACCCTTTCCATGAATTTTTTTTTCTGATATCCAGCCTGAACCTCCCCTGATGGAGCTTGAGGCCATTTCCTCTCGTCCTGTCCCCTGTCACTTGTGAGAAGAGGCCAGCACCCTCCTCTCCACAACCTCCCTTAAGGTAGTTGTAGAGAGCAATAAGGTCTCCCCTCAGCCTCCTCTTCTCCAGGCTAAATAACCTCAGTTCTCTCAGAGGTTCCTTTTAAGACTTGTTCTCTAGCCTCCACACCATCTTCATCGCTCTTCTCTGGACTCACTCCAGAGTCTCAACATCCTTCTTGTGGTGAGGGGCTCAGAACTGAACACAGGATTCGAGGTTAGGTCCCAGCAGTGCCGAGTACAGAGGGAGAATAACTTCCCTGGACCTGATGGTCACGCCTTTTCTGATACAAGCCAGGATGCCATTGGCCTTCTTGGCCACCTGGGCACACTGCTGGCTCATGTTCAGTCACTGTCAACCAGCACCCCCAGGTCCTTCTCCTCCAGGCAGCTTTCTAGCCAGTCTTCTCCTAGTCTGTAGCACTGCATAGGGTTGTTGTTGACCCAGCATTTCACCTTGTTAACCTCATGCCATTGGTTTCAGCCCAGTGGTCCAGACTGTTCAGATCCCTTTGCAGAGGCTCCCTACGCTCCAGCAGATTGACACTTCCACCCAGCTTAGTGTCATCTGCAAACTTGCTAAGGGTGCACTCAGTGCCTTCTTCCAGGTATTGATAAAGACATTGAACAGGAATGGACCCAGCACTGAGCCCTGGGGGATCCCACTTGTAACTGGTCTCCAGCTGGAGTTAACTCCATTTCCCACCACTCTCTCGGCCCGGCCATCCAACCAGTTTTCCACCCAGGAGAGTGTGCGCCTGTCCAGGCCAGAGGCTGACAGTTTCCTAAGCAGAATTCTATGAGAGAAGAGGAGGCTGAGGGGAGACCTCATTGCTCTCTACAACTACCTGAAAGGAGGTTGTGGAGAGGAGGGTGCTGGCCTCTTCTCCCAAGTGACAGGGGACAGGACAAGAGGAAATGGCCTCAAGCTCCTCCAGGGGAGGTTCAGGCTGGATATCAGAAAAAAAATTCATGGAAAGGGTCATTGGGCACTGGAACAGGCTGCCCAGAGAGGTGGTTGAGTCACCTTCCCTGGAGGTGTTTAAGGCACAGGTGGATGAGCTGCTTAGGGGCATGGTTTAGTGATTGATAGGAACGGTTGGACTCGATGATCCGGTGGGTCTCTTCCAACCTGGTGATTCTATGATTCTGTGAAAGGCTTTACTGAAGTCCAAGAAGACTACATCCATAGCCTTTCCTTCGTCCAGTAGGTGGCTCACTTTGTCATAGAAGGCGACCAGGTTAGTTTGGCAGGACCTGCCTTATGTGAACCCATGTTGACCGGGCCTGATCACCCGGTTCTCTTGCATGTGCCTCATGATAGCACTCAAGATCACCTGTCCCCTGACTTTTCCCAGCACTGAGGTCAGACAGACAGGCCTGTAGTTTCCTCCAACCCTTCTTGTAGATGGGCACAACACCAGCTACCCGCCAGTCCAGTGGAACTTCCCCAGTCATCCAGGACTGCCTGAAGATAATGGAAAGGGCTTTGGCAAGCACACCCAACAGCTCCCTCAATAGTCTTGGATGGATCCCATCTGACCCCACAGACTTGTGAGTGTCTAGCTGGGCAAGCAAGTCTCTAATCACCTCCTCCTGGATCACAGGAGCTTTGTTCTGCTCCTCTGATTCCTGGCTGTGTACACAGAGGGAACAACTTCCCTTACTATTAAAGACTGAGGCAAAGAAGCCTCATCCTCATCCTTTGTCACAGTTGTTCCATTTGCATCTAATAGGGACTGATCATTCTCCCTGGTCCTCCTTTTATTGTTAATGTATTTATGGAAAGATTTTTTGTTATCTTTCACAGACTTGGCCCACCTGATTTCTAGTTGGGCCTTAGCCCTCCTGATTTTTTTTCTACACAATCTCACTTCCTCCCTGTAGTCCACCCAGGATGCCTGTCTCTTCTTCCAAATGTCATAGACATTCCTCTTCTTTTTGATGTCCCTCAAGATCTCCCTACTCAACCAAGCTGGTTTTTCCCTGCCAGCTCCTTTTCCAGAACATGGGGATGGCTTGCTCCTGAGCTCCTAGGATTTCCTTTTTGAGGAGTGCCCAGCCTTCATGGGCTCCCTTGTCCTTAAGGACTGTCTCCCATGGGACATTGTCAACCAGCCTTCTAAACAGTCCAAAGTCTGCCCTCTGGAAGGTTAATGTGACTGTTCTGCTAACCCCCCTCGTCACGTCACCTAGAACTGAGAAACTTACCATCTCATGATCACTTTGTTCCAGGCATCCTCCAACCGTCACATTCCCCACAAGGCATTCTTTGTTCACAAACAGTAGATCCAGGAAGCCGCTTTCCCTTGTCGGCTCATTCAACTGTTGTGTGAGGAAGTTGTCTTCCATGCACTCCAGGAACCTCCTAGATTGCTTCCTTTCTGCTGTATTGTACTTCCAGCAGACATCCCTAATACTGAAGTCTCCCACAAGGACAAGAGCTAATGATCTTGAGACTATCCCCAGTTGTTCATAGAAGAGCTCATCAGTTGCTTCTTCTTGGCTCCCATCACAATATGTGTCTTCTTGTGGGCTTCTCTCATTTTAAACCACAGGCACTCGATCCCATCATTGCCATATTCAAGCTCAAGGGTATCAAAGCACTCTCTAACATAGAGGGCTACCCTGCCTCCTCTCCTATCCTCCCTGTCCTGCCTGAAGTGTCTCTACCCCACCATAGCTGCACTCCAGTTATATGAGTCATCCCACCAAGCCCATCACCAATCCGTGATGGCAACTACGTCTAAGTCTCCTTAATATTTTTCAGTTCTCTATTCATCAAAATTATTTTGATTAGCCTTATCATGCATCTTACAGAGTGAAAATACAATGGGGAAAATAAAAACACAATTCTGTCACCAGGTAATTTTTCATTTGTACAGAAAACCTATAGTTGGTAATATAGCCAGCTGGACTGCTCGGCTGAGACCAATGGCATGAGATTTAAAAAGGTAAAATGCTGGGTCCTGCACTTACTAGAAAGATTTGATGCCTGCTTTACATTCAAAATTAGGTATTATTTTACAAAAGGAAGCATATCATAAGTTTGTTTTTAATGAAAAAAATGAGTGGGGTCAGAGGGGGCTATTTCAAGCTGGAATTGATGCATTTCTCTGGAGCCAACAGTGGGTTCCTTTGAGGTCCTCCTAAAATCCTGGTGCCCATATTCCAGGGCATTTGTACACATTAGAGAACTTAGCAGAATAGAGGGAGGAACCAGAAATCTCTCCAAAACATCACCCTCTGCTTACTGCAGGTTAGTAAAATAAGCAGCCTTCGTGCAGGTCACCCTCTCCTCTAAGGGTCTCCTAAACATCTTACCCTGCCTATGAAATACAGTGATTTCTGTAAGAAATGTACTTCTCAGCACATGTTTCCTCAAGAAATTTTGCATGTCTAAACCCACTGGAGCACACCCCTCTGTCTAAAAGAACAACACCTCATTTTGCAAGAACCCACATTTTCCACATCTACCCCTAGCCATGAAGTCCAGTAGAGGTTGCACTCAGTGAATGATGTCTTTCAGAATCTTCTTCTGAAAATTACACCAAGTATAAATCTTTACTGTTATATCTTGACCTACTAGCTCCAGGCTCTAAGGACCTGACATCATGTTCTAATACCAAACACAAGCTACCTAATTTAAAAAAACTTTTAACCTAAATAAAATGCTACCTCAGAAGTCACTCCATTACAATAAATTAAGTGCTAATAAAATTACATGACATCTTGAGAATAAGCTTTAATTCAGTGATAATTTCTGCATTGTATAAGCTGAGGCAGGAGAGAATTCACATACACCAGTAGCCAGCTGAGATGACATATGATGACTGATCAGTTTTGAAACAGGTATTGCAATAATAGCAGGCATCAGCAAAGCCTCAGAGTTAAGAGAATGTGCTGTACTTCAGTGGTGGGAATAATTTGGGAAGCAGAAATAGTAGGAGTAGAATCATTTACAATGACTTCAGTTTTTATTAACATATTTTTACATGATATCCCAGTTAAGCCAGACAGCTTGTTTACAATAGGGCCCTGTCCAAGGATAGCTTAAAACTATTACACAGTACATACAGAAGGACAATACAGTCCCAGTACAAGCTACCAGCAGGCAGTAAATCATGTCAAAGCCTCATGTTACTCCTGACTAACTGCTTGGCTGCAATACTACAACCTATTCCAAGAATGCTTGCTTCAGTGTAGCTAAGGGTTGCCAGAGAATTTATGTCACCTGATGGCAAGTCACGTAAAATAGTGCCCCAGTGTATCATTTAAGAAGCATTATTTGGCATTAGCTGCAAGAGTGTGTACTTCACACCTGTGGCATCCTCTGGTGCTATGTATTCCTTCAAAAGGGACTCCAATTACACATCTCATTTACTAGAAGACATCACATCACCTCTGTCCCAACAGGATTGCAACTGAACACATCCAAACTCCATCAAACACATCCAAAGTATTATCACTCATGAATCTGTCCATCCTCAACATGGCCACTGCAATTAAACTATATTTCCCACAAAATTTTTCTTGATTCTAAGAAATGGCTTAAAAATAGATATCCTCATAAAACTGAACTACTTACATTTTTCACTAAACATATGAGCCTGTGAGTGGACCAAGCAGTGAAATCTTTACACTACATGGACACAAAGGAAACCTTGTTTCTGTGCAACTAGAAAGGTAAATTTCAAAAGCATCCTAAGGTCCATAGACTATATGCCTGTCAAACATGCAAGAAACTATGAAAACCAAGAAATAATCCACATGAATTCTGTTTATCAAGCTGTCAATCAGCAAGCTGTATGGCACTAGTTGAGATGTCATGCATCTTGATCAAGAGTTAGAGTCCGATAAGTCAGCAAGTCATCAGAAGTGTTTAATTGTAAAATCCATTAATTCTGACTCTGTATGTGCAGCTTTTTCCAGATCCATGCAGGAACTTAGCAGAAAACTGGAAGTCAATTTTAGCAGAAACATCTTCTGCACACACACATGAACAAATCCAACATTTCTATAGGGTTCTTTCTGGGAAACCTTGGCTGGTCTGAGGAGTTAGAGTGTGTGAACTTAAACATTGGCCTTGAATAGATGCCCGTGTATCCTTGGAGAAGCTGGAAGGCACCAAGAAGAGCCAAGCAACAAGATTAGGAAGCTGCCAGGCTGCAGGTGGAATCAGCCAATTATGAAGTTACAACTGAGAAGGAGTCGTCCAATTATGAACTGTCAGTCTTCAGCTAAACCAACCGTGCATGGACGCGCAGCTCAGGAAGGGGTATAAAAAGTCTTGTAAAATCAATAAAGATGGTCTTTTGGCCCACAACTTCTACGTGTCGTGGATTGACCCTACTGCAACAGTTCTTCACACTTGGCCAGCAGGAGGCTTCTTTCTATTTTTTTATAAGATGTACTGATCACTTAATTTTTAAAGTACAGCCTCATAATTATTATCTCTTTCCTTAGACAAGTGATACTTCAGCTTTACTCTTGATTTCATAAACTGCTGAGCTGATTTGTTCTTCAGTTCTCTGCAGGAAACATAAACCCAGTGAAGAGGACAATTTCTTGCATTTAGCATATTGCAACAGCAACAGCATAGTGGGCTGAGCACTTGAATTCTTCCTCTTGCTTATTGAGTGAGGCAACTTCCAATTTTAGCAATTATATCACAGAACACAGTAAAATATTCTCTTTCAAAATTGATCAAGGAGCTCAATTAAAAGAAAAACAAGTTTTCTGACAAGAAGAGTAGAACAGCAGAGAACATCTCTGGACTCTAAACTTACTTATCTACATTTGCTGGCCAGTCATAACAGCATTTCCACAGTTATCACAAGGAGAGTTGTTAACAAATGGAAAGCCTGATACTCAATCACTTTTCCATGGTAGAAGATGGCAAAAAGTCCTTCTGGTTTTAGTATGGAGAAGACACAAACTAAATACTAAGGCCATGGCAAACAGATAGAAATTTAGAAATCCAGATATGGAAATATAGATAATCCACAAGCTGTAGTGACATTTAAGGCAGAAGAAAGCACCTGAGTAGTACCACTGTGGTGGTCTCTAAGCACAAGCATGTGTGGAATTGAGAGGCAATAAAGAAACCAGCACACGCTTCCTAGCAAGGTGTGATGTGAGACACAAGCACTACGCACCAGGGAACTGCAATTTGAAACAGGAGCACTTACTACAGCATCAGGAGTGGAGTGGGTGCAGGGGAAGGTGCTTTTGCGTAAGCAATTGATGCTGGGAGAAATATTTGGGGACCAGTTAGCTGAGGCCAGCTTTTCAGAGGACTTCTCTCTCTGAATCCTGAGCAGCATAGGACTTGTCCTTACAGATGGCACAGCTTCAACAGACAGTAACTTTGGCAAGACCATCTCTAATGCTGCTACATTTTTTCATTCAAAGCCTTCAGCTGCTTAGCTGGGAAGGAAGAAGGGTAAGTGGGAGGGTAGCAGCTCAGCCATCACTGAGCTCAGTAGCAGTAAGAGCCAGCAAGGCTGAACACAAGGTTTAACAAATTCCCCTCCAAGGCTTTGAGTGAAATATGCAGCAACGAGCTGCACTGCTCTTACATGAGCCACTGGGTACAACACACCATTTCAGATGCACAGTACAAGCACATCTTTGTGGCTAGAAGTCATGCTGACTGCTCAGCAGAAAATGCAGTCCTGCAGCAGAAGGACAGTAAGTTCCGGGAGAGTGCTCATCATTTGCCACTGCCATGTAGTTGCCACTTGCAGAGCTTGGTGTCTTCGGCAGCCTTGAGCTGAACATTTCAATCAGCTCTTGTTTAGGAAAAACACAAAATTAGTAAATTTGCTTTTACCTAACTTGTTAATCTCTAGGTGTTTTTATGTAAAGGCAAAAAAATCAGAGGTTCAGCCTCGAATAAGATTTCAGTGAGTTCAGCTCTTCAAAGTTCAAGATGCAACTGAAAATCTGTGACTCAAACTAGCTGTGTTCATCACCTTGCTCAATTACCTGCAAATGTGTAAGTGGAAGAAACAGCACCTGTGCATACAGGCTTGGTGACTAAGTGCAGATATTACTTATACATGGCTTTCTTTTCTGTCTTGCAAGTCTTTGCCCAAAGCATCAAATACCAGAGCCATGATGTGTTAACACCACCTTTCCTGTCGAGCTCTGTTCTACTGTCCCACACTATGCTTCCAAGTAGTGTGCCTCTGGTAATTTAGCCTGCTAGAGGCACTTCTAAGGCAAAATTGAATGGAAAGTGTTGTGTTCCTTTCAAATGAATCCATGCAATTTTTAAATTGACTTTCAGAAACACATCAAATATACACAGGGAAATAAACAATGTGAATTGCTGCCTGAAATCATTAAACAGATAGCTCAGGGCATTTAGTGTGGTGATGAAAGAAAAGAACATGAAAAAGAGATTAGCAGGCTTCATAGAAATAACATTGTTTAGTAAATCCAGCACTTCCCCTTCCACTACAAAATGTTTGACATGACCTGGATTTATAAATACATGTTGGCTTTCCTGATTTGGAAGGCACTCATGATACGTTCAATACTATACAGGAAATATGCCCATAGGAGGGGACTATCACTACTTTCGTTTAGATACACCTGTGGATCTGTGACAATGTTGTTATTTCACTGCACAGCTTTGTGAGAAGTGATCTCACTGCAAATAAGACTACCTTCCATGGAAGCACGGTACAGAAAGATGATTAAAGTTTTGTTTTACCAGTGTATCTGGCTAGATCAATTCTTGCTGAGGAATAACACAAAGACAGGTAATGGACTTCATGTCTCAAAGCTAGTAAGTTAGGAGCCGAACTGTCTAAATACATAGCAAGCCTCAACACATGACAAGCTTTATCTTATTTAACTTCAGCAGAATTTAAAGGGAACTCAGGCACATAGTTTGACGAAGACCTGTTTTTTTTTTCAGTATTTCTTTTAAATGAAATATTCGTATGATAGTAGTTATACTTAAACACTGTAGTGGCAAGTTTTAGCATGTGCTCTGAAATAGACTTTTACTACCTTCAAATAACCTGCAGGGTGAGATATCAGAGACATTGGTCCTGACTGTCTTGTTTTTCCAACTGAAACTATACCTACAGTATTTCAACAATTTGCACTTGCATCATCTTTTCCATTATTAAAAACAAACAACACAACTTGACATATGTTTCTACAAGCAACACTTGCTCATCTAAAATTACATATCCAAACAGATTTATGCTACACACTATCATGTCATGAAAGTACTTAATTCCAGGTGATGAGTGTACATGGGTGTCTGCTCAGGGCTCTGAATTCATGTTTTAACATATGTCCCAAAGATACTTCCCATAGAGTCAAGGTCAATGGGAAGGAAGCAGGAAGAACTGAATTGTTAAAATTTCACAGAAGGATGAAGACAGTTACATACAATAAAGATATTTTATTTCAATTCTAATCTTGGCAGAATTCAAATTCTTATTGGTTGTATGTTTTATTTTTTTTTAAGGCTTGAAATCTCAGAATCCATGAGGGACAGAATCACAGAGTAGAAGCTACACTGTGAACACTAAAACAATAATAGTTAATCTGGCAAGTTTTCTCCTAGTTAATAAGATGACTGTAAAAGTTTTCTAACAGTTACTTGGTGTGATCTCGACAGTATTTCCTTGGTTTATTACATATCACACCCCAATGTGAATTTCAACAGAAATAGTGGCTGTTTGTGATCCATGTGTCACAGGACCCTCATGCCTAGTTGTAGAGCCCCACAAAAAAAAAAAAAAAGAGTAAAAGTGAAGAAGAACAAAAGTTGATAGATAATGACGTAAGGTGATCTTTACAGTGACCCACATTGTACTTGAATATTCTTATTTATGTATATCATTGTGATTTTAATAACAACATCTACTTGCAAAAAGTTTGATAAGGCAGTTCTAATTATACCACAAGACCCATTAACATAAATAATGGCTGCACCATCCCAATAATGTTCTGGTGCAGAAACAGCACCAGAACTTTACAAGCAGAACAACAGTCTTGCCAGACAGATAGATCTATTTGCATTTTACAGAAGGGGAAACAGAGGCACTGAAAGCCAAGTTACCCTAAGCAGCTTTGCCTCAAAGCTGAGACAGCTGAGCACTACTGCTTTGAATGCTGGTCATTTGAATGCTGTTACCTTTTATTCCCCTTCTACATTTTCAGTGCTTATTCAACTGCACACCAGTTTACCTCTAAATAATAAGCACTTTGGGTGAGAGATGCATACAATGTTTAACAAAATTGAGTCAAGGCCTCTAGGCAACAGCACTACACACACAATCAGGGTGCTAACATTTCTAAGCCTTGTTATAGGATGAGTGGGAAGGAATGAATGAAAGAGGGATTTTTTATTGTAATAAAGCTCATTACACAGTGATTTCATACTTCTGCTTTGCATAAATCAACCACAATCCCACTGCTCTGAAGCATCTGTGTGATCATCATGTTTTTTTTTTTCCTCCAGGTCAAACAAGCATATCTATTAGAGATTAAAATATAAATGCTAAAAAAGAAGGAATAAAAAAAGAACTATAATTAGAAAAATCTTTTTGAAGACAAATACTGAAAGAGCAAAGCAGATACTAGAACAAAAGAAACATTTTACTACAGTGAAGAAACACTTACTGCTGTGATCTGACAGATACTGCGGCATAAACAAACCTGAATGTTGATGGAAGACCAAATGAGCTTCTACAATTTGAATCTGAGCTTTGCTCCTGGACTGCTTGAAGTGACTTTTCCAACCAGCACTCTCTTTAGCTTATTTTCCATATTCATAAAGAATATTACAGCTCACAGAAGGAAAAACTGAACTTGTATTTTAATGGATAACAGCTCCTTGGATAGTCTGAATCTCAGTACAAGGCTTGACTTGCTTTCCAGCATGCTGGAATTAAACACACCTCATAACATACATTACACTTTGGCATAGTTTCAAGAGGTTCTCCTTACCCCACCCAGCTGGCAGACTATGAATATTTAAGCCAGTAAAGGTAGCTATGGGAGGAAAGTTTTGAAATGAGCTACATTTGTGCCCCTATATTCGACACTGGTGAAGCCACATCTTGAATACTGTGTTCATTTTTGGGCTTCTCAGTAAAAAAAGGATATTGAGAGTTAGAGTGCATCCAGAGGAGGGCAGCAGAGCTGAGGAAGAGTCTGGAGAGCAAGTCTTATGAGGAGCAGCTGAGGGAACTGAGGCTGTTTAGCCTGGAGAAGGCTCAGGGGAGACCTTATTGCTGTTTACAATTACCTGGAAGGGGGCTATAGTGAGGAGGGTGCTGGTCTCTTCTCCCAAGTAACAAGCAGTGTAATGAGAGGAAATGGCCTCAAGTTGCACTTGGGGAGGTTTGTATTGCATCATAGAAACATAGAATAGTTAGGGTTGGAAGGGACCTTAAAGATCATCTAGTTCCAACCCCCCTGCCATGGGCAGGGACATCCCAGTAGATCAGATCAGGCTACTAGATCAGAATATTAGAAAAAATTCTGATTAGATTAGATCAGTATATTAGAAAAAATTCCTTTACTGAAAGAGTGGTCAAGCATTGGGATATTGGAACAAGCTGCCCGGGAAAGTAGTGTAGATCCTTCCCTGGAGGTATTAAAAAAAAATACGTAGACATGGCACTTTGTGACATGAGTTAGTAAGCATGGTGGTGTTGGGCTGATGGTTGAACTGGATGACCTTAGCGGTCTTTTCCAGCCTTAATGATTCTATGATTCTATATGGATTGGGTCCAGAGAAGGGCCACGAAGTTGATCGGGGGGCTGGAGCACTTCTCCTATGAAGACAGGCTGAGAGAGTTTGGACTGTTTAGCCTAGAGAAGGGAAGGTTCTAGGGAGACCATATAACAGCATTCCAGTACAGAAAGTGGCTCTGGGAAAGCTGGGGAAGAATTCTTTACCAGAGAGCACAGTGAGAGGATGAAGGGCAATGATTTTACTGTGATGGTGAGGCACTGGAACAAGTTGTCCAAAGAATGCTCCATCCCTGGAGGACACTTCATCCCTGGAGGTGTTCAAGGCCAGGTTGGATGAGTCTTTGAGCAACCTGATCCAGTGGAAAGTGTCCCTGCCCATAGCAGGGGAGTTGGAACTGGGTGATCTGTGAGCTCCTTTCGAACACAAACCATTCTATGATTCCATATCTTACCAATACTATCTTTGTGTAACGTGAGGTAGAGCCTAATTTTATGTACTGTTTTCCTCGACAGAAATTTTTTGAATGGCAATGCTGTCCTTTTACTCTTAATTTTTGTAATATCATCAGGATATCTCTTTACATCCTTTTTGCTAATTACTTGCTACCAAGCATAATATTAGCTTTTGGTAAAGAAAGGCACATGGAAAATACCATTTTTACCTTGGTGAACTCAAGCAATATAATCACATTACTTAAAAAACAAACGCAGTCATGTAACTCAAAAGTGGCTGCATCCAAGTACAACACAACTGCCACATCAGTACACAACCTCCTGTCATTTGAGAACGTCATTCAACCTATCAACACTTGTATCTCTTCTGACTGATGAAAGGAGAAGTTTCTGAAAAGCAGTAGGCTTTGCTGACCCCTAGCTATAATCTGCTGAATTTGAGAATTCCCATCATAGTTGTTTCCCCTCTTAATGCTAATGGACATGGCACAAAACCCATAGATTCCTACAGCTATTCAGGATTAGGATCATCCGTTTGAGAAAAAAAACCCATGCAGTTCACAAAACAATGTAAAGATACTTATTCTCAGCAGAACTGCAAACCAATGAATCTTCAAAGAAAAAAAAGTCTGATTTTTCAAAAAACCCCACTTTAATTACTGTGCACTTTGCTCTGTTTTCTTTTGAAGACACCAGACATATGGTATGATTTACACAACACTGATAGAGATCTTAAGACAGAAGATTTGAATCAAGTTGCAGGAGTATGCAGAATTTAACACCATGCATTGAGATTGCTTTTCTCATCAACTGAGTGTGGCCGTTTCAGTTTGCATACATAGCTACTTCCTATTTCTAAATATTCTTTTAATACTAAGAAATGTATTTTTATACTTTCAGATGTATGGCTTGTAGTCTTGCTGATGCCATGAGGGCAACCAAGGGGAGGAGACCACTCACTTCCTCAGACAGGGTACTCCTCTCCTTCCAGACGTGCACTCCAGGCCCCAACAATCTCAAGGGAAAAAAGAAGTTTGTGTACAAGGGAATGGCACTTTACAAGATGCTATCTTCAAACTATACAGCATACAGACTCCAGCTGTACCTCCTTCCCTCCCTGAAGTGTTTCTGCAGGTCCCTCCTGGGGCACAGCCCCTCACAGCTGTGCCAGCCAGCACCCATCGCGTCTCCCAAGCACGTTGGGCAAAACCCCTCAACTCTCTGTTCTCTTTCTAGGGCTTCAGGGAAAGAAGTGACAAACCAGGCCCCGTACTATTATACAAAATACTACAACCTTCAATAATACCACATCTTTTGGCACAACTCGGTGGTAGCTCTGTGCTTTCAAATACAGTGTTATATTATTTCCTTCCCAGTAAAAGTGCTTTAAAAAACAACATATAGCTTATAAAACAAAGTTAAAAAAAAAACCACAAGAGATATTAGCATCAGTTTAACTGAGAATCTCTTCCTTAGTTCTCATGAGTTCAGAGAACTCAGTGGTTTGTGTACTGACAAAAGATAATGTTAGCGGTGTAGGTTATCTGCCCCATTATACCTATTGGAGCAGCAATTCTCACTCTCTGGGTCACAAGTAGGTCAGAAACCTTCCTATGGCAGTTTGGAAAACACCTATATACAAAATAAGACTTTTTTTGAAAGATAAGCATACGTTCCTAGGTACGGAAAAAAACTAAACAAAATAAGCAATGGAAAAATGATAATCATTCAAAAACTTTGCCTCACTTTTTTTGATTGCAAAAGATAACTAGGGCGGCAGCACTTCACAATATGTTTGTGATTCATTTTTTCCCTCAAAGAAGTCAGGCAATTCACAGATTTTTTTTTTTTTCCAATAAGTTTAGGAGGCCATATGAATAACAAAACCTTGAAAACCTCTGGTCTTGATGGCCTTACCATCAGGGTTCCCTGTCTGGAAATGTAAGAGCCGTGAACTCTCACCAGGTAGGTGCTGGGAACTCTGAACTAGAGGAGAGAAAAGGAAAATTAAGATCAGAGATTTTCACTCATGTTGGTTTTAGCATTAATCATACAAACTGTAGAAAGATAAACTCTATTCTGTGTTCAGAGTATTGAGAAATGTAACATTAAATATTAGAAATGATAAGTGAGTCAAAGAACTTCAGAACGTAAATTTTTTATTGTTCATACATTAAAAGAGCATCTTCAAAGTGCCTACCATTTTCAGAGTTTGGCAATACATTATTAGACACCTAGGATAGAACAGAAAAAGTACCTAGTTAATTCCTTTTCACCACTGTGACTGTAACAGAGAACTATTTTCTGGGATGCTCCCCCAGAACATGAAGGCCTGACAAGGACAGATGCAGAAACACCCAAGTAGTTCTTTCCCATGCCCCATCCACCCAGCTGGGCTACATGCACAAAACATCAGCAACAGAGCAGTTTGTTAATACAAGGTAACATATTAAAGCAAACCTTAGCTTCATTTGTAATTAAAGAAAACATCCTAAATGCACTTAAAATGAAATCAGGGTGGCATTTAGGCACTGAGCTGAGGAATGCAATCCTCAGAATTGCTGCCCAATGTTTTAAACATCTAGAATTTGTATGCCATCAGAGTTGTGCTGCACATACCCAGGTCTGTTTAACAGCTTGCTGCCTGCTTCAGCCCTAACCCTGTTCTGATTCAGGACTCTCCAATCTCACAAGATTCTTAGTGCTCCCTAACTCAGAGCACAAGCTCAAACAATGCACAACACACACCAGTCTCAGGGAGGAATTCCTGCTGCCAACATCACTCTACCCTTCAAATCCATACACTGTTTTGCAAATCAATCAGTAAGTCAGTATTTAAGGCATTCACCAGGGCTCAAAAACCTGGTTTAATTTCCTTACCAGACTGAGGGAACCCAGACATACTCTCTCTTTTCCTTTCCCAGCAGACTCCTGCAATCCTGAAACTGCAGGCTGTTTCACAGTATTACAGAAGGAAGGTGAGAGTACTTTCTTCCACAGCTGAAGCTGTGCCACTTCCTCCAGACCAAATGAAAGCATCATTACAAACAACCACAAAAGCCCTCACCTCTTAGCCGAGAAGAAGGTTGGGCTTCAATTCCTGCTGCACATACACCAGATGTCACAACCATTTCATGCAAAGTGCAAAGTTCTTGGACTCTGATGCTGAAATGCCTGAACAACCAGGCTGCAGTGAATCAGTGTGCTCTCTCCTTGAATCTCAAACCTGTTTCTCCAGAAGCAATAGGAGAACACCCATTCCCACCCAACAGAAGCCTAATGACCAGAGCAGCTTTGGGGACAGCACAAGATGTGAGCTCAAATGACCACAGAATGACAAAAGAATTGAGCTTTGGTTTTACCTAGGTTCTTTTTTCACTACTTTCTTCCCTGCTGGCATTTCACTTCATGTTAGCCAGATCTAGAAATCATTTTTTTCTCCTTGTGAAGACAAGAGAGCCATGCAAATTCTGTTTACTCCATTAGGACAACTTCGAATGCTAAATTTTCACATACAGACTTAGTTCTTCATGTTGACCTACATCTGCAGACACTTCAATTACCTCCCAGTGGAAGCAAGCTCTTCTTTATTTATGGTACAAACCAAGCATACTAAAAGTTGAATCATATTGAAAATTTTGAAGCAAACTATAAAAAGCCACTTAAAACAACAGAAGAAAATAATAATTTTCAAATAAATACAGGATCACTATCCTTACTGCTCCTCCTGACCCACTGCCATGGGAATTGCACTGAGAAACACACCAGGTTACAGCTAATCTTTCCCTCACAAAGGGTTTTTACCTACAGCATGCTGAGGGGCTGAGACCTAGGAGAAAGCAGGTTTCCATACAAAAAATAAAAATCCCATCTGACTAGGATTTGTTATAGGAGGCTGCAGAGGAATAGAAGGATCCAAACAAATACCACTTTTGCTCATTCTAGAAGGAAGACAATGAGTCTATAATGGGCAGGGGATTGCCATCCTCCTTGTGATATACAATGACACAATTACAGTCATCTGTACAACTACTTCAGATTTGGTGCCAATTAATTGCCTAGCCAAGGAAAAATGTGCCACTGTTTCTGAAGATGTGTGCTTTGTTATACAAATAATACAAAAAGATAAGGAATTTCAGAAAGTAACATAAATCAAGTGGTACTTTTGGTACCATCAGAGTTAAAACCCGTAATTTAATATAAAATATTTGAAGTATTATCAAGCAGAGATAAGCAGACTTTCGTTTAATTGCTCTCTTTGTGAAAAGACTTTATTAGGTTAATTAACCAAGTTATCTTCTCGGTGCACAATCCATTACTAATTCTAAAATTATTGATCATTTCATTTGGAAGTCACTGTTTGGCATCAAACTTATTTTTGCAATTAGTATACACTAGCAAGCTCACCAAAAACTCAAGGACTTAAGAGACTGCAAAATGAAAATAATCCTAAATATGCTCAGAAATTACCATTATGCTTAGTCATCTTGATCCCAGGTAAGGAAGACAGTAAGAACTTAAGTAACTATTGGCAGCACAATTCCCAAGTGAACTTACTATGAAAAAATTCTCTTTAGTCTTGTCCAGTCAACATTGACTTACATGCTAATCAAGTTGAACCACCAAGTCTTCATTTTGCCCTCCAGGCTGTACCTCACAGGAATATGTAAACAAAACCACAGCATTCCCCAGATTACACTATCTTTGTATTCCTTTCTCACAGTCTGCTTTGGAAATCACTAAACACAAAGTCCTCAGCTTCTGTGCAAACAAAAAATGATCATTACCAATTGAAAGGGAAGCTGTTGCATAAAATGAGAAAAAAGCATTCTGAGCAGCCACAGACTGCACTGAGTAGAAAAGCTTATTAAAATAGCGCTACTAGCATTCCTAGCCATCTACATAACTACAAACAAAAAAGGAAATCTGACTTTGAAGTAATTCAGGAAAAGCAAAACTTAAACATGCATGATATCATTTAGGAAGTGGAAGGGTTAAGGCAATTATATATATATCAAGTGATGAAAACAGCTGAAGAAGTAGTTACCAGCAGAGGGATACACAAGGCAAAGCAGATTTGCAGTGATATTTCACATACGTGATGTTTCATTATCAAAAGGGCATTTTATTTACACTAGAAGATAATTAATACAAGGCCCTCAGAATTTCTCTCCTTCTCCTTGCTCTTCTAAACTATTTTCTTTGCCCTTACTTCTTTCCATACTTCTACGCCACACATGCCATTTCCATAAACAATGACAGATTGGCATCCAGGCAGAACTGAGTTCTTTCAGATAGTTTCTCCCTACTTTAATTTTGTCAGTGTGTGAGTTTGCATTATGACTGTAGGACCCCAAGTGGCATTGGCCTTAACTTCTATAACAGAGATGCACAGATTTCTTTCTCCTTAGAGGAGTACATCCTTCACAGAGAAAACTCACCTGAATATCCAAATCTTTCTTCTTGAGAGTCAATAGCTCTGAGTTTTCCCAGGATACACATTAATCCACACAGTGCAAAATTGCAAACATGACATCAAAAGGTAAAACAATAAATAATATATGCATCAAAGTAACATACCTATTGTTCAAAGATAACAATAAAAGAAGAGAATGCCTGATGACCCAACGTGACGGAAGAACATTTTGCTTTGAGCTTGCTATGAACCACTGTGAAAGATCCACTCCCTAGCAGCAGGAATGGGCAAGGACCCTCTACAAGGACCAAAGAATCATATAATAACCAGGTTGGAAGAGACCCACCAGATCATCGAGTCCAACCATTTCTATCAAACACTAAACCATGGCCCTTAGCACCTCGTCCACCCGTTCCTTAAGCACCTCCAGGGAAGGTGAATCAACCACCTCCCTTCTCTGACAGTGCCCAATGAACCTTTCTGTGAAAATTTTTTCCTAATGTCCAGCCTAAATCTCCCTGGGCAGAGCTTGAGGCCATTTCCTTTTGTCCTGTCCCCTGTCACTTGGGAGAAGAGGCCAGCACCCTCCTCTCTACAACCTCCCCTCAGGAGATTGATACAAGCCAAGGTGCCATTGGCCTTCTTGGCCACCTGGGCACACTGCTGGCTCATGTTCAGTCGGCTGTCAACCAACACCCCAGGTCCCTCTCCTCCAGGCAGCTTTCCAGCCAAGCTTCTCCTAGTCTGTACCTCTGCTTAGGGTTGTTGTGCCCCAAGTGCAGGACCCGGCATTTGGCCTTGTTAAACCTCATGCCATTGGACTCTGCCCAGCTGTCCAGCCTGTTCAGATCCCTTTGCAGAGCCTCCCGACCCTCCAGCAGAAGTCTGGATACAGGCACAAGCGGTAGCAAAACCCCTCTGGTTGGAAGTTCTCTATCTAAAGTTCCCTATGTTCATGTCTGAACGCGAGCCAGCAGTGTGACCAGGTGGCCAAGAAGGCCAATGGCACCTTGGCTTGTATCAGAAACAGCATGGCCAGCAGGTCCAGGGAGGTTATTCTCCCTCTGTACTTGGCACTGGTGAGACCGCTCCTTGAATACTGTGTTCAGTACTGGGCCCCTTACCACAAGAAGGATGTTGAGGCTCTGGAGCAAGTCCAGAGAAGAGTGACGAAGCTAAGGAAGGGGCTGGAGAACAAGTCTTATGAGGAGCAGCTAAGAGAGCTTGGGTTGTTTGGCTTTGAGAAGAGGAGGCTGAGGGGAGACCTTATTGCTCTCTACAACAACCTGAAAGGAGGTTGTAGAGAGGAGGGTGCTGGCCTCTTCTCACAAGTGACAGGGGACAGGACGAGAGGAAATGGCCTCAAGCTCCATCAGGGGAGGTTCAGGCTGGTTATCAGAAAAAAAAATTCACGGAAAGGGTCATTGGGCATTGGAACAGGCTGCCCAGAGAGGTGGTTGAGTTACCTTCCCTGGAGGTGTCTAAAAGATGGGTGGATGAGGTGCTTAGGGACATGGTTTAGTGGTTGACAGGAATGGTTGGACTCAGTGATCCTGGAGGTCTTTTCCAGCCTGGTGATTCTGTGATACGGGGTACTCATTCTGACCTGCTCCTGCATTGTTGAGTGGTCCTTCTACCTGCACCTGCCAAAGAAGCAGAACTAGGGACAGTTATATCGAGATACCATACTGCCACAAAAGCAGAGACCTGAACCCAACTCAGGGTCAGACTTCATTTTCTGTAATTACTGATTTCTCATTATTGTCTACACAGTTAATTCCTTTTTCTAACTGATATAATCTTGAATTTGGGTGAGATATGTATCTTTTATTCCATACGGGATTGTACATCTGTGCATATGGTTCATTCATTACTGTAAGAGGAAAACAGTAAGTTTTTCAGCAATTGAGAACTACCAAACAGACGATCCCCCCTCATCTTTTCTAAGCATAACAATAATTCTGTTAGCTACACAGAAACACAGACCTAAGAGTTCTTTCCAGTACTCATAAACAGCTTGTTGCAACATGTAACTTCAGGATAACATTGCTGTTCCTGTCTTTTTCCCCAGACAAAGGATAGTAAAGGCTGTGACTGCATAACTGCTGCTGCATCCTGTGCTGACTAGGAGGAACTACACTGCCAGCAAGACAGTTTCTCGTGATTACTGTGTTTACTAGTCTCACTAAGGCCAGAAGTCCATGTTCTGAATGTAAGAAAAGCTCTCAACAGTTCAGACATAATAAGACATAAGACATAATGCATGTGTAGCATGTCCAAGTTAAATATCTCCTTTATGCAAAAGATAGATGACACATACCCTAATTAAAGGTTAGTCAGGGAGTAGAATGCCCAGAGGCCAAACATAAGAGATGACAATCATGATTACAGGTTGGCCAGAGAGATCAAAGTAATAAATTGGCTCGGTGTTCCTAGAAATAACTTCATGAACTTTTGATGAGATAACCATCTCCTGAATTCTTTCTCCATTACTTGAGACATTTTCTTCCTTTTAAAAAGCCCGTGCAATTTAGGCACTTGCTTTTTAGTCTCCTGCCTTGACCGGTGCTGAAACATTGGTGAAGTGGAATGAAAAGTTACACAGTGAAGTTTAACCTTTACCTGTGGAACTCAAGAGTGACTTGAACCCCCTGGCTTGTGCCTATCTGTACTCTTTTACAGCTGCAGCCTTCACCCTCACCATACTACCATGACTCAGTGCAGCTGAAGAAACTCCTTCCCCTCCAAGGGCTGCCCTAGGCTCTTTACTTGCTCACCCTCCACTTCCAGCAAGCAACATTTCAGTTTGTCCTGCCTTGCCAGTATGCCTTGCTGAACTCCTCCACTGATTGTGAACAAAAAATCCTTGCCCCTGAGCTGCTCCTTTCAGTCCACACAGCTGCCTCTTTCACACCCTCTACATGTGTTAGTTGAGCAGTAATCACTGCCATCTCCTCCAAGATCCTATCCACGGCCTTTCTCAAACTGACCTAGACTTCCTCTTTCTTCTCATCTCAGTTAAGCTCCACAGCAGTTTCCATCATATCTAATGTTCAGTAGGCCCTGGGACCACAAGCTCCTCCTCTCCTCCAAAAAAACCTGCATGTTCCTTCCACCACCTCTGACAAGCTTCTGTGAGCCTCAAGGGTACCCTCACCTCACTGTAATGCCACAAGTGACTGCACTCATTTTCCTGTACCCCTCACTGTGAGGATCACCCCCTTGTTCTCCTGCCTCCACAGCCATGGCTCATAACCAGCATCCTACATCCCCACAGCAGATCCACCACTGCTCTCCATCCCAGCAGTCAACTTATCTTCACTGCTGTACTTGCCAGAAGGTAGGGAGAGGGAGAAAGGAAGAGGGGAATAGGAGCCACCTCCCCAGAAACTGATCTCTCAAACTCAGATGAAGAATGACCTCTGACCACCTTAGGTTTTGGGAATGACACCTAAATGAACTTTTTTCTCATGACATCTTGAAGCAAGCCTGAACAGATATTTGCAGCAGATAACAGGAAGCACTGCATCATCTTAATAGCATCAACTCCACCATACAGCCTCTTTTCTAAGATAAGCTGTGAAACAGCAAGCAAAAATGGGATTGGAAACCTGTTACCTGTCTTATTTTATTGGGAGTGTATGAAATACCTGTCTTCTTATACAGAAAGCAGTTACATAAGGATGCACAGAGAATGAGTACTTAATCTAAAAAGAAAAATAGTTACCAATATTTATTTTAAAAGCTAAAGAAAAAAGCACAGTGCAATAGTTCCCCCTACTGACAGCATAAAATCAATATACTAATCAACGTTATTTCCTGTGTGGTCCTCAAATTACTAAATCAAGGTCCAAACGTGGTAGTCACACAAGCTTACTGCTGCACAGTAAACCATGTGAAAATCAGCTACCTTAGAAAACTACAAAGATTACCTGAATGGTAAAGAACAAAGCTTGACAAAACTCTGATTAATCCCTAAGATTATTTATCATGTGCACAAGATGACAGTATGCAGTTCTATCATAAAGAGTAACAGAATGATTCTTCTGGCCTCATGCACCTAGCTTCCATTCCTGGGTTGTAAAACTAACATACTTTTTTACTCTGGTTATTTAGCAAAACGATAAAAGGTTGAAGAAAATCCTCGAGCACATAACAATCTCATCTCACTTGAAAAATGTAACGAATAAATATGCAATGATATGACATAAAAGAAATTATAAATAGTCAACTGAAATATGCATTGGACAACTCAATTTTGCAAATTGGTGTTTTGCAGACTTCTGTTATGATTATGGCTCTTTATGTACAAATGCACTTGAAAGATTCCTGAATGGTACTAAAAATAAGGCCAAATGTCACTTCAAGCGCGTGTAACAGTGAATATATTGTCTACCCAGCCAATATTCAGATGTGGGTCAGCTGCTGAAATGTCTATATAATCTTCTGAAAGTCACCTGTGTATGAAAACTTCTCACATCAGTTTCATTTCTCCCTCTGCTCTGTCTGGAAAGTGTACTTACACATCAGTACGGACACATACTTCCCTTTTAGCTGTGTCTCCAGCACCTGGCTTTTTCACTTGAACAAGATTTTGTGTTTCTCTTTGCGCATAGAGTGCAACACCACTTGTTCAGCTCGCTGCTGGGTTCCATGAGCTTCCTCTTACTTTATGTTTGCACAGTCTGGGGAGAAAAGCCTTGATCTTGACTGGGGTTTCTGACAAGACCAAATATGACCGATGAAACAACAGTCATTCAAAAGGATCTTCTTTAGGACAGATTGTAGCTGCTTCGCATCACACCAGAGCTACACACAATCTTGCCACTCGGGCTCTGTGCTGAGGCAAGATGGATTTGAAACAGTCATAACTTAGCGTTTACCAGTTGTTTTGGTTTCAGCAGCATCACACCTGCTATTACAGAATTCCTCTTTCCATTAATGTACTACTTTATGGCAAAAATACTTGGAGCACATCTCTGTTGCTATAACCTGTGCTGCAATAATATTATTTACAGGTATGACATTGGTTCTGGAACCAAGCCTGCTCTCTTGGAGAGAAGCTCCTGCACGCCAGGTACACCCAAAACGAGGAAAGCCGTGTGGTGCAACAGCACACGGCGTTTCCATTTTCTACCGCCAAACTCCTCCACGGAGAGCCCTTTGCCTCTCGGTTCGCCTTTGTCACAGCAGAAGAGGATGACGAGTGCCCCGCGGGCCCCGCGGCGCTCAGCACGGCGAGCCCCGCGCCTCTGCCCAGGCTCGGGCCCCACGGTACCAACTGGAAAGACTTTGACGGCTTTTTAAGTCTCCCGAAAGACCTCGTTCCTCCTCCAAACCGTTCCTGGAGAACCGTCACCGCTTCTGCTTCTCCGACACCCGCCCGAGGGCCCGCAGCACCCGGAACACGCCCGCCCCGAGCCCCGCGTTGCTTAGGTGCCGCTATTTACGTGCGGGGACGTTTTCCACCGCCCGCGGCAACACCGAACCCGCCCCCGGCCTGACGCACAGGAAAGCGGCCGCTCCGCGGCCGGGGGCGGTGGCGCTTAAAGCGCTGGGCGGGCGGAGCCGCGGGCAGCGCCGGGACAGCGGGCAGGCGAGTGGGGCCGGGGGAGCGGGGAGTGCGGGGCGGCGGCTGTCGAGGTGGGACCGGGTGATCGATAGCGCCCTACCGAGTTGATACCGAGTGATCAATATTGCTTTATCGAATTGATACCGAGTGATTTATAGCACTCTATCAAGTTGGTATGGAGTGATCGATATCACTGTACTGAGTTGATAACGAGTGATTAATAGTGCTCTGTCAAGTTGGTATTGCTTCATAGAATTGATACCAAGAGATCCATACTGCTCTATCAAGTTGGTATCGAGTGATCAGTATCACTCTTGATACCAAGTGATTGATATCGCTCTACCAAGTTGGTATCGAGTGATTGTTATCACTCTATTGAGTTAGTATTGAGTGATTGATATCACTCTATCGAGTTGATATCAAGTGATAAATATCGCTCTATCAAGTTGATAGCAAGTGATGGCAGAGTGCAGTACCCACTTGGTCAGCTCACTGGCAGGTTGCGTGACTGTGCCTCTCACTTTGGGTTTGCACAGCCTGGGGCAGAACAGCCTTGCTTGTGACTGGGGATTCTGGTAAGACAAAATATGACCAATAAACAGAAGTCACTCAAAAGGACTTTCTTTAGGGCAGATTGCAGCTGCTTAGCTTCACGCCAGAGCTACACGCAATCCTGCCACTCAGGCTCTGTGCTGAGGTAAGGTGGATTTAAAACAGTCATAACTTAGCATTTACCAGTTGTTTAAGTTTCAGCGACATTGCAGCTGCTGCTATTACAGACATCCTCTTTCTAATGATGTACTACTTTGTGGCAAAAATATCAAGTGATCGATATCAACTGACTGCATCTTAGTGCTCGCTGTTGCCATCAGGGGTGAGCCAGAACAAACCGCAGCTGCCTGAACTTTTTACCTTGTTGTTGGACTCCTTTTGTGCACAGGGAAAACATACACTAGGATGCCCTGTACTGTCACAAAAATCCCATGTACACACCACAGCCATGCATCTCATGAGCTTTTTATGTGTGTGAGCATCCCTGCACGCTGTGTAGAAGGCCTGCAGGGGTTGCAGCCAGGGCACCCAGGGCACCTTGCATTTTTGGGGTTTTTTGTTGTTGTTTTCTTTTCTTTAGATAATAATATTACATTTTCTTACTAATCTTTTTAGGATGTCGTTATTACTAGAATTCCAGAAATTGCAGTAAGAAGTCCTACTGAGAGTGAGTGGGGCTTACAAATCTTAATTATTTTTTCATGCATGAGTTACTAGTGCATTATGTTCCTTGTGTGCATCACAAGAGGAAGGTCTGTGTTTCTCTGTTGCTATACTGATAGTTACAGAGAAAACACTCCTGTGATTACTCCTCCGCAGCAGTTTTAAAGAAACAAAGAAAATGCTCAGGCAATATTTTTTTCTTTCCTGAATGGAAGTGGTAGAGAAGAAGGAAATGTCACTGGGTGCATATCAACTGACATTACACCATGTCCTTTGTACCACACACAGAATCATCCCACCTAGCCTTTGTTAAGGAGAAACTAAAACCTTTCACTCTTACTTTTGCATGAGTCAGGACTCTGTTACACCTTGAGATACTTAATCTTCTTATTTTTTCCCCTCTGGCTTAAGAAAATTTAAAATGAAAGACCACAGCATTAAAAATATGATGCACTCTCTACTTCAGACTGTTGACATTCTGAAACTATGATTCACAATGCGAAACAGAAAAGCTGTTTATAAAAGGTCAACTTTCTATTAATAATAGTCAATATTGATGAAATTTCATCTTTTTGTCAGGGAAAATTTCTGTCAAAAATGTTCAAACGGAGATAGTGTGTTGACCTGCTGCAGTGCAACTTGTAGTTTATGAGTGGATTTTGTTTAGTGTGTTAGCATGAACAAACATCTTGACAAAAGGGAAGATGGCCCCTGGGATAGGATGATGGTGTAGGCAAAGCACACTCAAGGATCAAGATCCAGGGGCTCAGGTGCTAGGACATCTCTCTTCTCTACTTATCAATAATGGTCTGTTCTCACCCC
Source organism: Clamator glandarius (assembly GCA_033459285.1). NCBI lineage: Eukaryota > Metazoa > Chordata > Aves > Cuculiformes > Cuculidae > Clamator > Clamator glandarius. Next base: position 2,274,588 of record JAUNZM010000032.1, read on the forward strand.
TATCGCTGACATTTTATCTGCATGCTGTATCTAGAATTACAGCCTGGGGTAGCCCGCCCTGAGGCAGTGTTTTATCTTTAGTCTTTCTTTTGCTGAAAAAAAGTCACAATAAAAATGGTGGTTTTGTCAGTGGGATTAATGACGATGTGGTGCAACCCTTGAATGCAGGTACCGAAAGGTAATGTTCTCCTAAGTGGAGAGTTACTCAGGCCGAGGTATCTATGTAGAGAGCCTACTTACCCACAATAATCTCTGTAGTCCATGGAGAAAAGCAGGTACTAATTCAGCCCACCTAAAATGTGTAACAACCAACCTTCTAACTCCAGTATCTCAGTAAACAGCCAAAATTCACTTGGGATAGTTTTTTTCAATAAGAGCTTCAGAGCCTATCTTTGGGTGATGCTACTTTTGCTTGTCTTACAGTTTTCATATGATTCTACACTTCCCTTTTTTTTCTTTCTTTAACATCAAATTTCAGAATTCTATACCAATTAGAAATTGAAAAGATGAACTAGATAAAAAATTTCATTTGTAAAACAAACAGTAATCACCAAACAGAAGATGTAGTCCTCTAGGAACAGCACAGTAACATACAACCATTATGGCTTTAGGAAAAATTTGAGTGGTATGAATTCACTAAGTGAGGAAATTTGTTACTTTATACTACTCTTTCACAAGAAGAGGTTTACCTCGATTTGACAAGTGCAATCCTAAGCAGTTCCACTTGATGAGAGATGCTATGTAAATCTCCCTGCTTTATAAGCATCATACAGTACCCCAAAACATTTGCATTAAGGAAAGAATTTAGCAGAGGCACCCATTCAAATGCAGGAGCTAGAACTTCTTTCAGTGATCTTGCTCAGTTTTCTCTCTCTTCTATTTAACTCACTAACTTTAGTCAAGTACCATCTGTTTTGAAAGACATAATAAACAGAAATATTAAGTATATTTTAGGAACTACAATGAAAATAAGTAATTTATTCACTTTGGATTATTAATTCATATGCAACTTTTAACAGCAAAAATGTTAAATCTTTTATATTTTCAGTATGTCCCAATGGAGTCAAGTTCAAAAACTGGAAATAAAGTTTTTGGAGCAGGTAGACCAGTTCTATGATGATAACTTCCCCATGGAAATCCGGCATCTACTTGCACAGTGGATAGAAATCCAAGACTGGTAAGATTAAATTTATACACTTTATTTTGATTTCAGTCATGAACGATTCTTTCATTATCTGGCAGATTTCAGAGTGTTCATTTGTGAACTGTGCAGGCACCTACGCTCCAAGCACAGCATTCTGCCAGTCATGGATTTAGCCTGTTGAACTCTCAAACTTTGAATTTAAGTAGTGCTTGGAGGTGAGGCTTCATTTTAACTTAATGAACCTAAGAAAAATCCAATAAAAATTGTCTAGAAAATCAATGGTATTACAAGTTTTTCATAAAAAATTAGTTTTCAAAGGAAAAGTTGTATATTTATCTCTTGCAGCATGAATTTATTCATTTTTCCAAAATTGCCCTTAGAGCTGGTTATATAATTTTGGGGAACAAGGCACCTCATTGCAGAAACTGTTCTCCAGAAGGTGAATTTATGGAAAAATTTAAACTGAATGCACTGGATAGTTATCTTAAGAAAATTCAGAACTAAATGCTGAAAGAGTTTGTATTAGTTGTATCAGAAAGAAGCATCTTAATTTTTCAAGCTAAATACACAAGACTAATGAAAAAAACCTGCCTAGAGATATAATCAGTCATTATAGTTTACAGCCCAGTGTTAATGGGGCTACAGGAACACGGGAAACAATAAATCTTCATTTTGCAAGATTTACCAAATGTATCTCAAACAGGTATTTGCCATTGGAGGGCAAGGAGAGAGAATGTCCAAGGAAAAGAATGACATGCAGTCCAAAGTCTGTCTTCTATTTTGCTTGCTAATTTTATTGCCCTTCATGTACCAAGCTGTTCCATAAGCAGCAGAACCAGTAAATCATGTTTTGTGTCCTTTGTCTATTACACACCCTTCACCAGTAGCTTCAGAGTCTTCCTGTATCCCTAAATAATTTGGCCTTCGCCTGGTGCCTGGTATGAAGATATATATCTGTTGACTGGCCGTCTGTCTGTTGCTTCCTAGAGCAAGTCATTACTGCTGTTTTCCTCAGTGAAGGAACTAATTTGGATCCCTCTCCTCCACAAATCTGCCAGTTTTCTGTGAAATTTGTAGGAACATACTATCCCTTGGACTTGAAGACCAGTGTCAGTTTTATCCAAAATTGAGCAGCAGATTCAGAAATTCTGTCTGTGAGACTGACGGAGTGAGAGGAATTGTATACATAAGCCCCATTTCCTCTGAGAAGTAGGCTAAAAATACTTAAATATTCACTGAATTGGAGACTAGAAAACCCCTCTGGCTGGTTCCATGACCTGTGCCAGGAACATCCTCATCCTGTCTTTATAGCTGCGTATCTACATGAATATAAATAAAAGGATCATAAAATCAGTTGTTCACAAACCTCCAACTATTGGCAAATCGCCATATATTTAAAGACTCTTTTTTGCTGCCTAGGCTTCTGAATGGATTATAATTTTCTGTACTGATAGATTGGCACATTTTAAAATGGCATGGTTCCCATTCATTGATTTTTTAGGGAGGCTGCATCTAACAACGAAGCGATGGCAACGATCCTTTTACAGAATTTGCTAATACAAGTGGATGAACAGCTGGACCGGGTTTCACAGGAGAAAAATCTTCTCTTGATACACAACCTGAAAAGAATCAGAAAGCTGCTGCAGGTAGGTTGTTCAGATGACAAATTGCATACTCTTACTGCTTTCTAAAGGTAGTGCCCAACCTCAGAGCTGTTCTGGTAACTATAGACTCCAAGCAGCTATGGGAAGACCAAGCCATCAACAAGGTAATTCAGCATAATAGATCCACTGTCTGTTATTTTGTGGAACAATAACTTGTAATTTAATACACTCAGCTCAGATACAACAGTGCTGTGACTTCTTAGCTTTAGGTGTATCTGTGCCTCACTCAGCTCTTAAAAATAAGGCTGTATAGTACTAAGGGGTGTTCATGTTCATTACAAATGTAGTTACCACCTTTTAGGCACATACAGATATTTAGTTATGATTAACTGTTAAATATTTACCATAAAATATTGTTAGATTACTATCTTAGGAATAAAAAAGCGTATTTAGGGCTTAAAGCAGCACCCTGAGAAATGAACCCTGGTAAATCATTAGCATATTTGCTATTTTATACTTAGCTGGGATTATTTATCATGAATGGCTTAAAGGATTTTCTGTTAGGCTTCTGAAAAATTATTTTGAGTGGCATAATGTTTCTTTAATAATTGTTTACCTAAGGCAAGGATTCTCAGAGTTCCTCTTCATTAGTCACCTGCTTCCTGACATCTGTCTTCTGCATAAAACAGATATGCATCTGAGTTTAATGAAAGCTTGGGGTTTTTTCTCTTCTTTGATGGTGTTTTCCATAAGTACCTGAATGACAATTATATTGCTTGCGAAACATTTTCTGGTCTGGAAAAATCTTAGCATAGCCTTGCCAATTTTGTTCTCTTTATGGCTATATGTCTTTATATTCTTTATCCCTAAAGGTGTCCTGTTAAAAATGTGACAATATTTCCATTTACATCACTTTTTCTTCCTGTGTTATGCAAGCAGTCCCATGTAACTTAAACTAAAGTTGCTTTTTGTTTCTTTTCTGGTTTGTGTAGTGGCACTACCATTAATTTCAGTACTGCTCAAACAGCAAATTTACTTAACGGCTGTTTTAACGGGTTAGCTGCAAAAAGGTTAATTCTATTATTTCTGCCATGGTCTTGACACATTTTACCACAATAGGGCTGAGACGGAGCTTTATCATCTTAGTAAAAGTATTTTTGCATAGTAGCATATGCATGGAAAGAGCATTTCAGGGCACAGAAACAAGCAGTTGCATTGGGGTATTCCTGGCTTAAAAGATGGTGCATATGGTTGGACTCGATGATCCAGTGGGTCCTTTCTGACCTGGTGATTCTATGATTCTATGATTTATAGTTACACCATCACAATATCCTCATGCAGAAGGACTGGTATACGTTTACATACAGGCTGTACAAAATTAAAGTCTCTCACAGTTCCTTCTTCTCTTTACACCATGTAGTTTATTGTAAATCTTTTACAGAAACTTGAATGCTTTATGCTCTGTGAAATTTGGTGTAGAAGGCCTTGGGTACACAAACACAAGTTTACATAATAGCAAGTGTGAAAATAGCCAAAATGAAAACCATTTCCTTTAAGTCCTGGCATGTTTGGAAATTAGCTTACAATGTGCTTGCTGAAGAGCACAGAGTAAAGGAGGCTTATTCCAGAAAAATAAGAGAAGTGGAGTTACGAGTGATTTCTGATTAAGAGGTTTCTCAAGTAGCCAGGATCTGAATCATGATTCCAGAACAAGACAAAACGCTCAGGTTTCCCCATTACAACTGTACAGCCAGGTTACCATCAGCATCTATCAGTTACAGCAGCGGCAGCACCAGCACCAGGGCTGGCCTTTTCCTTTTCTAGAGAAAGCAGCAGTAAAGGTTCATATAGGGTAGCCTTACCCATCATTTCACTTAATTGCTGCCTCTGAAAAGAAACAAGTTATGACATGCACCAACTAGTTTTCCCTACCATCCTGCAGTATTGTGAAGTTCTGACTTTTCACACTTTCTCAAGCAGCAAGGTCTCTCTGCTCCCTTGACTTGCAAAGGTCTGTAGGTTTAGAGTCTAAAGCATTATGAACCTTTTGTAAGGATATATGTGATCCTGGAATTACACCTCTTATTGATAAGGATGTCAGTCTTAAGCTTTGCAGTAGAGTACTTCCAGCAGACCAAAAAACTACAACAATTCTCTTCATCACCACTAATGCTGGCCTACCTCCATTACATCAAGACAGCAGTTAGCATGTATTTAGATAAAAAGCTGCTCATTCAGTTTCAAAATACATATGCGACCATCAGGCACTGAACAGCACTTTTACTATTAGAGCTTTCAGTATTAGATTTCTTATGACCTTTAGCACTACCTAGTCTATTCTGATTTCCAAAATAATTTCTATGGGCTGGAATATAATTAGACTCTTGCAGTGGGGTGGTGGTTGTTATTATCATGGATAAGGCAAATAACTTAAACCATGTCGTAAGAAACCTGTGACACAGGTATTTTGGATTCTTGTGTAAAATATAATGTTACAAATTCTAATTTTTAGAACATAGGTGATAAATGCATTTTCAGCCAAAATATGGACTGCATATTCTATAGAGACGCACAGGCAGGCTCCTGAGCTTCACCTGTTAAAATTATATCTTTATTGGTAGGTAAGTACATCAGGAAAAAAAATGCTATAGTAGTTGTAACCAGCTGACAACTTATCCTTGTCTTTAACAGTCAAGCATTATTAATGGGCTACAAACTGTGCATGATACATAATATAGACAAGATCAGCTATAATGTCCTTAAATTTGAATATGCAAATTATGTAATCATAGGTCTGATTTTTTTACTGCATCTCTAACTGTGTTTTATTGATGAATGTATGAGAAGTTTGGAAGTGGGCATTTGACTCCCCACCATCCACATGTGCAGATACCTGTAATTACCTATAATTAAGAGGTTCATGAGACAACACCAGAAGAAGATGACTGATGTACACAGTATAGTGTCATGGTCCCTTCTGCCCCAGCATACCACCTGGAGAAAGGGAGGTTGGAAGGGTACGCTGTAAAACTAACAAGATTTGTCAGCAACACTGATAGAGGAAAGACTGGGATTCTAAGTAGGAGAGAAAACTGCATTTGCAAACATCTTTTCAATTCTGGTGACTCTGCGAACAGTGTTGGTTTGATTTTCTCTGAAGGATAGCCCACCTTTGTCTCTGCTTTGCTCTCTAGCACAAGCACTTCTTTGAAATTTCACAGTTCACTCCTCTTCCTTCCCCTCTATACCACACACACAGATGTACAGACACATGTACAGCACGCACACACAGGCAAAGCTGTTCATCCTCAACACATGACACAAGTGCAATGTTTGTTCATAGTGTTGAGCCAAATTGTGTTACAATATTATTTTGTATTGACAATACTTGTAAAAGTAGATAATTCTGGAAACCAGCATTTATCACCAAGTATGGCGGGTCATATGTTGAGCTATGGTATAGGTTCCTAAATACTATGACAACAGCAACAATAGTTAAAATCAGAGAATACAGAAAAATTATTCAAGAACAACTTCTAGTTCTTGACAAAAGGCAAAATGATGGACTAATAGCAACTGGAAATACAACTACACCATAAATGAAGAGCAAGCTTAGAAGAGGAAGCAATGCACACTTGTGCAGTGGTTTGCTAGGCAGCAAAGGATTTTGTTAGGATCAAGATGCTGTTACTGAATCTAGAGAGAATTATGACCACAAGTTACCAGGACCACAGCCAAGCACACCCTATCTGAAAGATCTCCCTGGGATTAATTTTTGTTATAAAATGGAGAAAATATTCTATTCTGAGCTTCATCTGAAACATCTTTGCGTGAACATCTTAGTTACTCCATGGGATTAGTGGAAAAAGTGAGAACTTGCCTGCTTTATACTTGCAATACAAAGCTTTGGGCAATCTTAGGCAATGCAAAGGACAAAGAGAAGAGGTCTGCCTGGTATCCTTACTTCTAGGCCACACAGACCATCCCTAATCTCTCACCATTCAAGAAATACTTACGGAACAAGACATCTCTGCCCAAACTGCTGACATTTCCAGAACTATCTTGAGGCAAGAAAAAATGTTGACCAGGAAACGTGCAATTTGATGAAGTTATAAGCACTTGGAAAAGCACTTGCAACTTAGCTATGCAGCTGAGGTTACTGCTAGCTGTCAGTAATTTGCTTTTCTATCCTTTTCTTGCTTTCATGGAAACATCTCTTCTTGACATTAATCAGGTATAAATGCACATATTATATTAAAATCAGGATCAGTGTTTTAATTTAAAATCCTTCATATTTGCCTCTTACATTATTATTACTTCTCTAGTCAGTAAATCGGATTTTCATAGCAGAGCAGCCTTTTGTTGCTGTGCTCCTTGTTGGGAGATGGTACAGCACAATTACTTGCTAAGGTTAAATTCTCTGTCCATCTTTCTACAGAACTCTCACTCCCCCAAGCAGCAGTTCTGGAAAGGGATAAGGAGACAAAATATTTGGAGGCAGTGCAGGGAGAAAAGGGGGAAATTCTGTCTGTGGTTCTTCCTCCTGCTTAAAATCTAGGGGGAGAAAAGCACAGCAGATTAGTCACAAGAAGATGGCTTGTACTGTCGCCATGACAACAAAACATAAAGGGCAGCTTTTAAGCTCAGAAGAGCTGCCTAGCACTTCTAGGAACCAAACTGCAGATGCAACAATCTCCATGACCTTAGTCTATGAACCTTAGCCTATACCTTAGTATTCAGAAGGGATGTCATTAAATTATAGTGTACTCGTCCCTGATGTAAGCTCCTGTGCAATAGGTGAGAAGATTTAGTACACAAAAGTGATTGGCGAAATATAGAGACATTCATGTAAGTCAAGCACTGTTCATGTTCCTGACTTGTGTGCCAAAATATTTGTCTTGGGAAGAGCAGTTAGGGTGCAGTACATGAGAGGAGCCAGGGCAGGGGAGGGTTAGAGTAGCCTGGGAATCAGAGGTGGCTACCATGCCCCAGCATCCCACTGTTCTGTTTAGGAATAGCACTGGCAGGTTAATGTCTATGGGTCTCTGAGTAATCCAGTGATGTCCACCTCAGGGATGTTCTTCCCCCTTCAACTCCAAGATGACAATATGGAGCACTCAGCAGACACCTGCCAGATGAGATGTAGCTCCATGGGATGCTGCTTGGCTCAGGTGTGGGCTCAAGGGAGCTCTCAGGGACTGAAAAGCTGCTGGCTGTGTTGCATGCTGCAATGGGTGCGTTACAACTACATTAGGGAAAAAGCAGAAATGCCTGGATAATCTTACTCATAAATGAAGGTCTCTTACGCTCTAGACTCAAGATAACTTTTGAAAGTAATCCCTTCCCATGCATCTAGGTCACTGTTTATAGTATTGAGGGGAACAATTGATTACATAAATCTTCCTTTATAAAAGTGGAATAACAGATTTCAGTAATAGGAAAAGGGCTACTCTGCTAATTTACCACTGAAGCCCAAGTTAACGAGTGCTCTGTGTGCTCTAGGGAACATTTTGCTGTAAATGATGTATACTCATGATATTGACTATTGGTGAACTTCACCCACTGCCCCACCCTGTTAGAGCCTAGGATGAGTGGAGGGCAGGCACTGCGGATTCTGCCTGAACAAGCAGGTCTTTGTGCACACTATGAACGTCTTGGGGTGTGTTTACAAAGGGACAGGTTAGGCAGAATCACCAGTTTTGCCAAATTCACGCCAACCAATTATATCAAAATGAGCTTTTGGAACCACTATGACTATATTGTGAAGCTGGGAAATAATACCTCATTTATACTTTTTCCTCCTACATAGCCCTACTTCCTTGTGGAAAGATCTGGAATAGCATCTGAAAGTATCTTCTGTCAGCCTAAATGAGGTGCTTTACCATTATGATACTTCCATATAAAAATTACCCTGTTTCCAAGTAGTGCAAACAAATAGCATCTTCCTTTACACAATGCTACTTAAAACAGTGACACAGAAGTGCATTCCTGATTCTGTTTCAGGTTTGTGGTTACACTGCACAGCCTGTTTCCGTCTGTAACAAGAACTGAACATGATTGTGCTTCTCTAGATAGAACTAAAATGAATATATAAAAGTTTTTATTTCAGTTCAAGTGACTGTTTAGGCAGTCCAGAAAGATACATGCACTAAGATTATTAATTTCAGTACATCAGAGAAAATGGAGAAAATAGCATTAGATCTGAAATACCAACATTCCAATTAGTATTTAAAAAGTGTACTGAGAAACAGTTGTGAAGAATGGAAACACAGCCATTGATGTTGAAGCTGCAGTTTCCTGTTAAAACTTAGAACAGTGTAAGAGTGGAACAAAATGGAGAAAGTTTCTAATACAACACAGAAGATGCATTTTAAAATGTTATTTACATGTATTTTGTACTCATATAACCTGCCAGATCAACAAAGCAACAAATTATAGCAGGAAACATTTTTCAAACCAATGTGTCCTGCTATACAGTACAATTCAAATTGGTTTTTCATATTGGCATCTTGCCCACAGTGAGTTTTCCAGATCAACCATTAAAGCTGTTTACAAAAAAACTTGGCTTACAAAGGAGAACTCCACACAGAAGTCTGTACTCCAAAGCAGCTCACTGTCTGCTGTTAGCGATCACTGGCTGGTGATTGTACGTCAGGTAATAAAGATTTTTTAAAATGCTTGACCCAGGACTGAAAAAAAAATTATTAATTAGCAGTAAAATATTTTTTAATTCCATTATTTGAAGAATGTAACTAACAATTTAGAAACATTTCAGATTTGTTTTATGAAACATTCAGGTTTGAATGAAAGAGTGTAGCTTACAAACAGAAGTAAAAAACAAGCAAAGAAACTTAACAACCTCCCACTGGCTTTGTTCATTCTTTGTTCATTCTGAAGCATTAAGGGCCCAGCTGCAGTCAACCGTCTGCCTCAGAGAGTAGTAAATAATGCTCGAGCCTTTGTATCCAGAAGATGTTTTACCCTTTTTGTTTATTCTGAAAGAAATCTCATTTAAATTAGAAGCACTGCTACATTATTCACCTCTTGTAGCAGCACTACTTGGAAATCTGCTGTTTCTGTACACCACTCCTTGACTAGTTTTATTGTCTACTGGGAGCCACTCAGCAGTGGAATTTGAGGGCAAAAACAGATCTGTTTTCACAGCTTATTTGCTGTGCTTTTAGGGCTTTGGCTATTGCAATTTGGTTGCACATGCCCTGAAAAAAATGTACAGTCCTTTGGAAGCCATGCATTAAATGACACAAGAAAAGCAGAACGAGACATTGCAGACTTATGTGTTAGGAGTTCCCACACATCATAAGCATTGTCTAAAGCAGTGAGGTTGTCTTTAAGTTCTCTCATACATTTTGAGAGGGGGAAAGGGAAATCTAAAAATAAAAGTCTAACAAGAGCAGTCTAAATAGATAGTGTCACGGGTACTTCCTCTTAAAGACCTAGATAAAACAGAGCCATTTTTCTGTTAGAGAAAGATTTTTTAGTAAGAATATGACCTGTTTAAATATGGACTTTCAAAAGAACTGCCAAACCCGTATCAGGATGCCACAAGGACCAACTCTTTCTTTGCATTCTAATACTGTCTTCATTAGACTTTGTGCCTCGATGCATAAACAAAGGTAGAAAACAAATTAAGGCAAAATGTTGTTTGTCATATTTGAAGGTGAAAATGGGAAATAAGTGTGTATGGTTATGCCTTTCCGCCCCTACATTTCTTTGAAATACATAACTATACCAAAAGTTTTTTCTTTCAAAAATAAAACTATGGAGAAAGGTTTTTTTCTCCTTGTTTTTTAATTACATGAAAGATGAGATACCTGCTTACCTAAAAAGATGCTGAGTATCAGACTTAGTAAAACAAGCACATCACAGGCAAGCAACAGGGAAATGTATTTTTGCTTGACTTTGTAATCCTGTTTCCTGTCTCTCTGTGTCCCACCTCCCTTCCGTCAGCTTCTTCAGATATTCATTCAACTTCAACAAATACCTTAATAGTTGTATGAGTTAATGGTTCCATGCCTCCAGTAAAGCCCTCACTGTACAAAATTTAAAGGCTCTAGAAGCTTTTCTCTAGCAAAACCCCCCCAAAAATTCAGCTGATATTTTTGATAGTTTTAAACAAACAAACAAAAAAATTTAAAAAAACGGGAAAAAAAAGAGAGAAAAGCAGGTAAAAATCAACAAAATTCTGAAGCACTTTTTCAGAATTAAGAAGCACTAAAACCTATTTGAGTCCTTTTCAGGTCACCTTGAAAATAAGGAGAAAAAAGTAGAAAAAGAGGTGACCCTCAATGGGCTTTGTATAGTTGCACAGCACATCCTTCTCCATTACAAGTAAAGATGAACAGTCATTAATACCTAGTCTTCTACCTTAATCACTGGAAACAGACTTAGAATACTCAAGTCATGCAGGTATAGTATTCATTTATAGATGTGTACAGTGCAGAGAGACTTTTGATATGTGAAAACAAAACTGGCCAATATTACTGTGTTTGGGAGTGATCCACTTTGTGATGGAGCCACCCACAGGAAAAGAAGATGGATTTAAGAAAACTAAAAAAAGGGAAGAAAGGAAGAGTAAGAAAATGAGTCTGTGGCCTAGGTGTCTTCATTTGTCTCAGAAAAAGCTGTAAATTTCCAATACTAAAAGACAGCTGTTTCCTGTTCTTTTTAAAAGCAGTGTGTTTTAAAGTGCCATGGTTTGCATTTTGAGGTTTCTCCAGGATCTTGCAACTTACAGAATTAAATCTAGCATTTCCCCAGCCACTTTTCCATGCATCTTAAGATATTCCAAATAGTTGAGGCTGGTCTAAAATTTGGTTAAAGCATATAAACTCTGCACACTATAATGTGTAAATTGTATTTGCAGAAATGCCTCTTTGTTTTTCTTCATGATCTGGTAAAAGGCTATCACAACTGATGTATCTGGAGTAGAGACAGTGCATGCTGGGTGGCAGTAGGAAGGTTTTTTTCCTGAGGAAATGCCATCGGCATTCAGAGAAAATTTTCACCTGTTAAGAATGAAACTTTGATTTCCTCCGGTTACTTAAATTTAGCATCATGTTGGTAGTCCAAATGAGATCATTTGTCGTTTGTTGAAAATGATGACATGGAAGACCTCATCAAAACAGAGAGGAGAAAATTCTAACACTGAAAGTATTACAGGAAGATTAACAGATTAGACTAATGTTTCCATTTGAAACTTCAGATGAAAGTACTCTTCACTGGTGAGGCCACGCCTTGAATACTGTGTTCAGTTTTGGGCCCCTCACCACAAGAAGGATATTGAGGCTCTGGAACGTGTCTGGAGAAGAGCAACAAAACTCGTGAGGGGGCTGGAGAACAAGTCTTATGAGGAGTGTCTGAGGGAACTGGGGTTGTTTAGCCTGGAGAAGAGGAGGCTGAGGGGAGACCTTACTGCTCTCTACAGCTACCTAACAGGAGGTTGCAGAGAAGTGGGTATTGGTCTCTTCTCCCAAGCCATAGGTGATAGGACAAGAGGGAATGGCTGCATCAGGGGAAGTTTAGATTGGAAATTAAGAAAAATTTCTTCACAGAAAGGGTTATCAAGTATTGGAACAGGCTGCCCAGGGAAGTGGTTGAGTCACCATTCCTGGAGGTGTTTAAAAAGTGGGTAGATGAGGTACATGGGGACAAGTATACAGTAGTGAATAGGTACAGGTGGAGTTGATGATCCCTAGGGTCTTTTCCAACCTAATGATTCTATGATGCTTTGTTGGTATTCATCAAAAGAAAATTATAGCTTTTGTCAATAAATATCTAAACTTAGTAACACATTTTTGCCTAACTGCAAAACCCATCCTCCCTCCCCAGCTGCCAAACCATATGTCACACTAAGCTGGGATTCCCCCCATCTCAAGCATTTTTTCAGTTAAATTTCCTCTATTTTCCAGCTTGTACTACTCTTTCAATGACAGGAAATAATTCTCAAGTAGTTATTCAGAAACCAAAGTCATCTTGAGCAAATTCTGCTCTCAACTGAAGACAAGGTAGAAGTGCAGAACATCAAGAATTGGCAGTAGATTGAGAATACAGGAACAGAGTATCTCATTCTGAAGTGTAATTACCTCTAAGAAGTATAAAACATGGGTAGAGAAAACTGAACATCATTATTTTGATGAAGTCAAATACATTAGTTATTGTGACCTTTAGGAATTATTGTGATTTAATGTTACAATTATTTAGATATCTAACATCACAGCTTATTGCTGAGTTGCAATCCATCTGGTAGATTAGTGCAAAAGAGTCTATCAGTATAGCATATATTGACAAATATAGCCATTCTAGGAGAGACAGCTCAAGGCTAATAGAAGAGGATGCCTGCTTAGGCTGTGGCACACAGCTCAGGTCTATGACAACTGGTCAGCATTCAGAGCATCTGTCTGTCAGAAAGGCAAGGCAGTTCCTAGCCTTTGAGCACAGCATTCATACTTTAGATCCACTACTAAGCCAGCCTTTGTCCGAGAGGCTGCTGTTCGAGGAGAGCAGTGGGAGTTCTCTGATGACCTGCTTGGTGTCTGCTCAAGCCACATCAGGTAGAGTCTAACAGGCACCAGACGGACACCAGTATGGGAATCTCCACGGGCACAGCTTATTACTAGAGCTTTATGGGTTAGAGAAGAAAGGGGGAAAAGAGTGAATTTCCACTTCATCTCCTGTTTCAGATGGTTTTCTCTTAATGAAACAAAGAAAAAGAGAGAGAATTTTTAAGTGTTTTGCATATGAGTAATATCCAGTAATGTTAGGAAAGTCCCTAATACCTGGCAGTTTTGGGAGGACATTTTAGAACATCCCATTGTCAGAAGATTTTTTTTTTTACATGACTTTCCTACATAAATGTATTTCCCAGCTCCAAGAGAGGATTTTTATTTCTTCTTCACCTTGTTAAATAGTTCTTGCTTGACTCCTTTTTGTCACAGGGCAAAGACAAAAGGCAGCCATCAACCCTTACTGCTCAAATTCTCTTGGGCAGTGGCAAGCCAGGACTAAATGCTTGTCAAGCTTTGTAGCTTCAGATAGCCTGCAGATAGCAACATGTGGTATGGTTCTCATACACCAGCCATTTGTGTGGAAGGTGGGACCCTGTTTTACCAGCAAAAAATGAACAGCAACAAGCAGGAATTAACAGGCATTAACCAAGGAATTAATACACACATCAGTGGATTTACGCCAGTCACAGATTTCTCACCACCGCTTTCAAACCAAGTCTTATTATAAACTAGATTTTTTTCCTCTTTAATCAAGGTGCAGACATATGAGCAAGGCTTAGCAATGCAACTAACTGCCCCTGAAACAAGCCAGGCCTGTTCTCCCCTCTCCTAGCCAGCCTCTCCTGATTTCACATGCACTGCTCCTTAACAACAAACTCATCCTTTGATGAGCAGTTTCAGTCCACTGACGAGAACCCCATTCAGCGCAAAAGTGTGAGTGGTTTCCATCCTAGCTGACAACCTCGATTCGCTCACTAAGGAGTCAGACTGGCACGAGACAGGGGCTGGCATGGCACAGCCAGGAGCACAACCATCCTTCCAGCAATTAAATTGCTCCAGCTGTTGCTGTTGAACCCTATCATTACCTTACTTCTTCATGAAGCTCCACTTTACTCTTTTACAGCAAGATCATAGCCTTTCTCTGCATTCCCATAGCCCCTTGCCACAGTTACATCCTGATGCTATGCAGAGATAGCTTGGGAATATGCCAAGTAAAAGGGATGACACATATATTCCTGGACCTCAAGTTCAGTTGTGCTGAAGGAAATGTACAGTGAGAGCATGGTGACTACCCTTATAGTCAAGAAGCTGGCCTGGAGAAGTGAGTAGGCAGATATTTGGCACTATTTTTTGGCGTGGAAATCAGCAGAGTACCCTTAGTGTTAAATCCCCCCTCACTGCCAAGCAAGAAGCAGGCAGGGAGGGAGTGCTTAGCACTCCGTCTGAGACTTGGTGTGCCCTGGGTTCTACTACTCACTGCTTCTTTTTTGTTTTTTCTAGAAAAACTGCTAAAATCACAGTCTAGTTCATAACTCCTGTTCCTCAGGGTAACTAGTACAGATGATTGCTGGAATAAAGCGCCACCCTTAACTGCTTTTAAAGAGATCAGAGAAAGCACAGTGCTGGGACTGCTTTGGGTGTGCACTGGTTGCACATGTGCTTTATGTATCCTGAGAAGACTTCAGAAACCCTAGAAACATTAGAAAGCTTAATTTAATTGCCAACATGTCATGGCAGTCAAAGCTTCTCTAGAAGGGAACACTTTGTACATCAGTTATTTAGTTTTAAGAGTCTTTCCCCTTAGTCTTTACCTGGGATCACAGTATGAGCAGCATCATGGTATTTATTACCGAGCCACTTAAATGAAGTCTGTATTATTAAAATTACCATTTTAAAATACAATATTTCTTTACCTTGAGATTGAATTAAAAACATTCTGTCAATAATCTTTCAGATTATTTAGATTTCAAGCAAAAACACCTAGGAAATGATTCAGTTTTGACTGTCTAGTAAAAAGTGTTAGATATGTATGTTCACTGTCGTAGTAACAGTTGGAATATAGAAGCAGTGTATTCACATTTCTTTCCGATCTGTTCACAACCTTGTTCCTAATACAGCAATTTCAAAGGAAAATACAGCACTAGTTTAAGTATATAAACTTATTGTGCCACATTCAGAGAAAGCAAGAATAAATGAAGTTCTGAATGGCAGCAAAATATGGTGAGAATAAAAACTAATCAGAAAGAGGGGAAAATAGATCAAGTCCGAAAATGGAAAATGTATGGGAAAAGAAGTGTACTGGATTCATTCTAATGAATGGCTGAAAAATGTATGAGCACCAAATAAAGAGCATCTGAATGAATAAGACATGAATACTGAATAAAAGACATGAAGGATATTGAGAAACACTGAACAAATATTTCACCATGAAAGATACTGCTTGAGAGTACTTAATCATTCCAATCTGATAAATACAGCACAAACCAATTTTTGTTCAAATTGTGCCTAGTCCTCAGTTATGCATCAGCAATTCTGCACCTTATTTATGGTGATGTAAAAATAGAGACATTTTTCACTCTGGCTTGGGGCAAGAGTTTCTTCTTCCTTCATCTTAGATGCATTATTTAATGAAGGAGGAAAATTGTTCATAGACGTTAAAATTTAAGTCTTCTGCTTTTTGCTGAGAAGGCTTTTTTGCTTGCATCATTACTATATTGATATGCTTACAATTCTTTGTTGGCAGAAGAGTTACATGCTAACAGCAGCATCCTATTGAAAATGGAAGACATGATAAAATCCTGCACAGAATAGGCTGACAGGAAAGCCCTTTCAAAACAGCTGTGTTAGCAGTGGAGCAATTTGATCTTTGAATGATGTACATCTTGGAGTTGTGTCTTTATAATCCCTGTAGAATGTTGGTAAGAATATTTTATGACAATGGCACTAACTGATGCTGCACTGCACAGCTGATCCAGCACTAAGAAAGGTCGAGGGCAGTAAGAGAATCTTTTCCATCCTCACCAAGCTTTAAGTCATAAACACTGGAAACACATTGTGATTTCCAGAGGGACACCATGTATTCTGAATCTTTAAAAACTGTATTTGCTTATGCTTCCAGGGCAAATATCATGGTAGTCCCATGCATATTGCAGTAATCATCTCAAACTGTTTAAGAGAAGAAAGAAGAATATTGGCTGCAGCTAGCATGCCTGTACAGGTAATGAATTACATTTCATTAATCTGCTCCATGTTAATCTGCTCACATCCTTTTAGGACCAAATCCTGTCCTCTCATTCCACTTGTGCACATAGGCATTGCCAAATGTTGCCCTTTAAACTCATGTTTAATCTTCATTAGTGGCTCTGCTGCTGCAAATATTACTATAAGTGACCTCTGTGTTGCAGCTAATCTTCAAAGACTTTAATCTGCAGGAAAGGCTTCAAAGAGATTATTCTTTGCAAAACAGGTGTGTATATTTTAAATTATGCAATGCATTAATTCATATTAATTATGCAATGCAAAAGATATTCTGATACATTGCAAAGGCTTTGATCATTTTTATGTTGTTTGAAGAAAGAAGCTTTAAAATTACATATAAATCTTACTTTGGGGAAATTGTTACATGGTTAAAACAGAGAATTTTGAAGTCGAAGGTGTTCTTTTTAATCACCTGTGGATGTAGTACATATTCTTATATGAGTATCATAACATAGGGCTTTTTTAGAAATCTAATAATCTATGTTTCAGTTTCTTTAATTTACTGGAAGTTTAACGTTTCCACAACCTTTCACCTTTAGGGTTTCAAAGTTAAAGCAGCACATTTTTTGAATCTGTAGAACTAAATATATTTGCTTGTTACACCAGTTCCATCTGGTTGAAGACCAGCATCTGAATTCCCTCTCTATGCTGGAACTTGCAGTACAGGTACTATCACTTGTTGTTATTATTACTCATCCACCTGTTTTCTGTTCATTGTGTTCCAGGGGCCACTGGAAAAGTCTCTGCAGAGCTCTGTGGTTTCAGAACGGCAGCGAAATGTAGAACACAAAGTGTCAGCCATCAAGAACAGCGCTCAGGTATTTTTTGTCCTGTTTACTTCTTACACAGCTATGATTTTCATACAGACATACCTGAAATATCTGTAACCTGGGTAGCACAAATACCTCTGCTAACCAGCTGCACCAACCGTTTTCCATTATTCTGAGGACGTCAGTCCAGATTCAAGACATACCTGGATCCTCAGATATTTACAGCTGCTCTAGGTTCAATGTGAGAGCTCCCTATTTTCTAGCTGTCACACTCATCTCTGTGTAAGTGACAGGCAAACCACTTGGTGTGGTAAGAACATACCATCTGTGTCAAAAAAAAAGATGTGAGATTCAGTAATTGTATTTCTGCATCTGCATTTTTAGTTGGGTCAGCAGTTTAACCTCTGTGACCTCTGACTCACATACCAAGATCCTTGTAAAGCTGAGGGCTACATGACATAATTACACGTTTTGCTGACATGAGGGGCGAAGAACACTGGGATCTGATGGTAACAGTTGTCCAGGAGTTTCCCATACCATGGCAGAGCAGAGCTGGCCCAAGCCAAACCTGTAGCTATGTCCCATAGAGACCTTGAAAGCCCAGTTAGTTCAGGTCAATTCAATTCAGTTCAAAGGAGGATGAAGATTCACATTACCCACTCCCTAGCCCCAATTTCAGCTTTGCAGCAGTCTCAGTGCTCTCTATATTCTGCTCAAATGCAACTCTCTTGGTATAGCAGATAAAGGTGCTAGCAGCCTTCTCTCATCACTGTCTCCCTACACAGGAAAGAAGAGTTAGAAAGAGAAAACTCTTAAAAGGATAAAGCTAGCTTTAGAAGAATTTATACGATAAGAGTTGCAGAGCAAAAGCAGAGAAAACAGCCTACCATGCTGCTCTTTCTGCCTGTGTTGGAGATGTGCAGCCATCCCTGAAACACCAGTGAAAATGAGAACAATTTCTAGATACAAGAATGTTTTTGTAGGTAATTAGGTTGAAAACAGAAATCGTCCAGCTCCTTGTGTATGTAATTTCATACCTAACTAAAAAAGGAACTAAAAAGGATTATTTATGAGTTGTTGGCAGAATCAAAGCTTCCTATTTGAAGCACAGGAAGTAAAACAGATGATCTCCTACAGTTTTATTTTCCTTCTTTTGATGTGCCTTTTTCTGAATTATCATTGTTCGTTTACTAGAAAACACCTTCTAAACTTTTTGCAGTACGTATGAAAACAAACCCTTGCTAAAAGCCAAAGCAGCAAAAATGTTTCAGTTTTTACCCAAATTCTTAAGTAATTCTCTAAATGAAGTCTCTGAGCTTTGCTCCTGTCTTTGGCTCCACCTCTCTTGACTTTGCACAGCCTATTCCAATTTCCATTGAAGTCAATGCAAAATTATCCATTTACCCTGCTTTAAAGTTCCAAGAGGTGCGTTACTTTATTGGCATAATAATTTCAGTTTAGCTCAGGCTTTCACTCGTTCTACTACTTCATTGAACTAGCAAATTGAACCATGAGAAGTGGTTAAGCTCTATCAGCTGCTATTTGACTGTGGGAGGGAAGATAATAGTTGGCTCTCTGAATGAGTACAATAAATTTGTAGTTATGAATGTGCAATTATAATTCAATTTTAAAAAAGTCTACAAGTTACTAAACCAGAGTTCTCAGAACTGCTTAGGGATTTTCAAATTATAGGAAAGGAAAACACTACATTATACACTTGTCTATTACAAAATAAATTCCTTTTTATGTCACTGTGAACACCCAAATAATCTTACTTTCTTTTCACTGGGAAAGATGACTGACCAAGATGTCAAATACTTGGAAGACTTGCAAGAGGAATTTGACTTCAGGTATAAAACAATACAAAGTTTAGGTAAGCGTTTTTATAATAATTTTTAGATTCACTAGGAAATGGCTAATTCTTCAGCTAGATCGTATTATTGGAGATGGGAATTGGGCATTACCCAGATAATACATATAAACATAAAAAAATGGATTTTTAGTTTACATAAAGCATAATGACTCTTTCAGGATTAAGAGGCTAAACAGGATCTCATCAAGCAAGTATATTTATTTTCTGCAGCAAAGCTGCATAATGACATGGAAAGCAGTAGTTTTATGAATTTAAATAACCTATTTCAATTTCCTTACCTTTGACATGGCCTTTCCTTGGCACAATGGGGAAGAGGCTCTTGTTTCCCACAGTGGAGTTGTTCAAAATTGATTTTTTAGCCTCTAACTTGGCTTTCTGTTCTTTTTTGATCACAGTGGTGATAAACAGCTGGTAAGGACTCTGAATGCATGTTTGACCAGCCCGTGATAGTTGAGATCTGCACACAACAACAATCTTTGCATGATCTCTTTCAGAAAAGAAACTAAGGTCCACTTGTGTCTGCTCAGATGTCTTCATATTATCTTCCTTTGAACAAGCAAGCCTGCACCGCTTGCTGAATAAAACGTGCTTACATATAAATGACTTTCAGGGCTTAAAATTTCCCTATGTGAGCAGATGCTCTACACTAGCAGAGCCAGCTTGCAGTACTTTATAATGAACATGAGAGATGGCTGTGGCTAAGATGAAAATCTGTTCCTTGTCTGCCTCTGCTGAAACATCCAGGCAGATGTAATGAGAAGATGTTAGTCCAGAGCTTCACAGAGACACAGTTGGCACCAATTTCTTTTTTGAAGGTAGCATGGAAGATGCAAGAAGAGCAAAAGGTGGGGAAGGGGAGGGCAAGGGGAAGAGCTGAGTATGAAAGAGCATGAAGCAAGCTTGGGGAAACTTGAAACACTTGCATGATCAGAGAAGCAAAAAAGTTATGGAGAGAGGGAAATACCCAGTGATCAGTACTCCTTTGCTGCAGAAATCCCCACAGCAATGAATACTCTGTCTCTGTTTCAAATACCTAGCCTCTGTTCTCTCAGTCAGACGTGTAATTCCCATCAAGTCCAAAGAGCTTTAGTCTAACTGCTGATGCCATGAGCATATTTCAGTAGCGTACGTAATACAGAAGTATGTACATGATTAATAAAATTTATAGATTTCTAAGCATCATCTATATATTTTCTACCTTCTTCCGTTTCATACATGCATCTGATGAGTGGAGTCATAAAAACTTATCTTAACCTTGTACTAAAGTTAGTCCATTCAAATGAAACACAGTATTACGTAGTAGTGATGTCTGCAGTTTATTTATTCACTAGTGCATGCTGCAGTCTGGTGGTGGGGTTTTTCCCTCCTCCCCTTATAGGCATGCACACGCATGCCCTCCCCCACCCCCCCCATTTATACTGACTTTTTCATCCCCCCACAGAGCAGAGTGACAAAAACAGCGCCCTCATTAAACAGGAAATGTTGGCATTGCAGGCAATGCTCAATACGTTAGACTACAAGAGAAAGGTGAGTGACATGTTTTGTCAGGAGTTCAATCAAGGATATGGCTCTGTTTACCTCAGAAGGGAGGTGAAGGCTTTACTTCACAGGACCTCTTATGTACTCTGCTGAACAGATTATTTAGTTGGCAACATATACCTTTTACAATACGCAGAAAGTATTGTAATCTAGTAAGTAAATGTAATTTAGTAAACCCTTCCCTCAAAGAAATAAAAATACAAAAAAACAAAACAAAAAAACAAAACAAAAAACACAACTAATAATAAAAAAATTAAAAACATTAAAAACAAAAAAGACAAAAATTAAAAAAATAAATAAAAGAAAAAAAACAAGAAAGGCCCAATAACCCATCAATGGTACCTTGCTCTGTTCAGTTACTGAGACTTGCAAATATGACAAATCTACAAATTTGGTGATATGACCACTTCTTTACTGGCACAGAAAAGAATACATTTAGGCAATTTGTTTGAGTTCACATGCCTTTTATGGATAAAAACAAGAAAACTAAAATCCCAGTACACTGGTTATGATACAAAACAAAAGAAGGACTCTTTGACGTTGACAGTACTTGTAGATGTCAACTCCTTGGAGGTTTTGTGCCCACAACGAATGCAACAATCCTCCTTCTCACCCTCTCAAAAAAAAAAGTTGTACTGAGGAAGAGTTCATAGAGATTCAGGATAAATTTCAAGTACAATGGGTCATGAATTCAGTCACATATAAATTACAGAAAATAAAGCTGTAGGGGCTAAATATGGTTATTTTCAAAGATACTGAAAGAAATGTAATCAGCACTTTTATGATAATCGCTGAATTTTGTGGCTGTTCCTTGTGGTGGGTTTGTGACACCTTTACTATTTTACAGGAAGTACTCAGTAAAATAGGGCGTGTGATTCATGAAATCGATATTCTCATGAGCAATATGCTGACTGAAGAGCTGCTGGACTGGAAGAGACGGCAGCAGATTGCCTGCATTGGTGGTCCTCTCCACGGTGGGCTTGATCAGCTCCAGAACTGGTAAACTTGCCTCGAGCTTGTGTTTATACTGAAAACCACAGGAAGTCTGCTGCACATGAAATGATCTTTCCTTTAGATCAGTTACCTTACAGCAGCAGCAAATTCATTGGCAGTTAAGCAAGTAAATAACTAAAAATACAATTTGTTTTGGTGGACAACATCTGCTGTTCAGGATTAACAACATTACAATGAACTGCTGAGCCTGAGCCACAACAGCTGCTCTTTTTTTGGTTTGACATTTGTTCCAGATGCATGATACGTACCCGCTCAGGAGTTTTGCATGAGTAAAAACTGTGTTGACTGAGTTTGTCATGGAGGACAGTGGGAGTTTTGTCTAGGCAGGAGCTGGGTAGACACTTTATGCTTTGACTCACTAGGTGCGTCACTCCTCCAGACTTCAAACTACACAGGAATTGAATGGCAGTAGTCTTTGTGCTGGCAGCTGTAAAGGTGATTGCAAACAATAAGAAAATAGCATCAAGTTTAGAAAGATAATGCAGCCAGAGAATGTCAATGTCCTGGTCTTTTCTTTCCCACCAAACTTCTGTGGAAAAGGTAAAGTAAAAGTAAGAAGAAAAAAGGAAGGAAAACAACCAAGAGAGTTTTGTTTGAAGAAAGAAGGGGTTTTTGCATTTTGTGGTTTTTGGGTTTTTTCCACTAAGCATTTTTTTTTCTAATGGAGATGTTAAGAATAGCTTAAAAAGAAGTGATTTTACATACACGTACCCTATTAAACTCTTAGCAAGCATGTTTGGATTTTATTTTCCTTATTGTTTTTACACTGCCTTAGTCTGGGTAACTTGCTCATTTCATATAATTATTATCCTTTTAAAGTGTACATTTTGCAAAACTACTGAATTGTAGGAAATAATTTAAATTGGCACAAGTGCCCTGCAGGTAAAACATCAGGACATGTATCTGTTTCTCCTAAATGATCACAGACAGTGTTGGATTGCAGTTGATGAGGCATGTTGTGTAAATATCTGTCTTTTGAAAATAAGGTAGGTAATTTGCCTGATATGTTTATATATTCCCATAAACAAAAGATGAATGGATGCAAGTTTACATAAAGTTAGAAAGCAACATTTGTTACCGATTCTGATTTCCCTAAACAATAACTTTGGTAGCAATTTTATGTTCTAAGAAATGGTTTACATGAAAGATTGCAAACATACTTTGTCTTGATGTAGTTTTACGCTGCTGGCAGAGAGTCTCTTTCAAGTTAGAAGGCAACTAGAAAAGCTGGACGAACTGTTGACCCGACTGACTTACGACGGTGACCCTATCCCAGTGCAAAGGCCTCAGCTGCTGGAAAAAGTCAGCTTTCTGCTCTACAATCTTTTCCGGAAGTGCGTAAGCAACTGCCAATGTACATAACTTTTCGTTAACTGATACAAATTTATTGGCAACAATGAGGCCATATCATTAAGAAGAAAAAGAAATGAGTATCCAAGGATCTTAAAGACCAAGTTTCCAATATGAAAAGTATGTACAAGTGTCATCAAATCTCCTAGAAGCTGAAAATGTGTAGCAGTTAAGGGATTATGATTAAGTTCTGACCCTAGATGAATACACAAAATCTGCTTATTTCAATAGGAGTCAAGTACATACTGCTGAGAAAAGTTGTAGTGGGTTTTATATCATTTTGTTTTTTTAAGTAAAGGTGCTAATTTGTTCCTTCTTTTCTCTCTGACCCACAAAAAACATTCTTTCACCCCACTCAAGTTCATCCTTCTAGTAAGATATAAAATAGTATCCTAATTGAATCATAGAATCATAGAATAACCAGGTTGGAAGAGACCCACGAGATCATCGAGTCCAACCATTCCTATCAAACACTAAACCCTGCCCTTCAGCACCTCTTCCACCTGTTCCTTAAACACCTCCAGGGAAGGTGAATCAACCACCTCCCTGGGCAGCCTCTGACAGTGCCCAATGACCCTTTCTGTGAAAATTTTTTTCCTAATGTTTAGCCTAAATCTCCCCTGGCGGAGCTTGAGGCCATTCCCTCTTGTCCTGTCACATGGGAGAAGAGGCCAGCACCCTCCTCTCTACAACCTCCTTTCAGGTAGTTATAGAGAGCAATGAGGTCTTCTCTCAGCCTCCTCTTCTCCAGGCTAAACAACCCCAGCTCTCTCAGCTGCTCCTCATAAGGCCTGTTCTCCAACCCCTTCACCAGCTTCATTGCTCTTCTCTGGACTCGCCTCAACATCCTTCTTGTGGTGAGGGGCCCAGAACTGAACACAGGATTCGAGGTGCAGTCTCACCAGTACTAAGTACAGAGGGAGGATAACCTCCCTGGACCTGATAGTCACGCTGTTTCTGATCCAAGCTAAGATGCCATTGGCCTTCTTGGCCACCTGGGCACACTGCTGGCTCATGTTCAGTTGACTGTCAACCAACACCCCCAGGTCCCTCTCCTCCAGGCAGCTTTCTAGACAGACTTCTCCTAGTCTGTAGTACTGCATAGGGTTGTTGTGCCACAAGTGCAGGACCCAGCACTTGGCCGTGTTAAACCTCATGCCATTGGTCTCTGCCCAGTGGTCCAGCCTCTTCAGGTCCCTTTGCAGACCCTCCCTACCCTCCAGCAGATCGACACTTCCACTCAGCTTAGTGTCGTCTGCAAACTTGCTGAAGGTGCACTCGATGCCTTCATCCAGGTCATCAATAAAGACATTGAACAGGGCTGGACCCAGCACTGAGCCCTGGGGAACCCCACTTGTCACTGGCCTCCAGCTGGATTTAACACCATTTCCCACCACTCTCTGGGCCCGGCCATTCAACCAGTTTTCCACCCAGGAGAGTGTGCGCCCGGCCAGGCCAGAGGCTGACAGTTTCCTGAGCAGAATGCTGTGAGAAACTGTGTCAAAGGCTTTACTGAGGTCCAGAAAGACCACATCCACAGCCTTTCCCTCATCTAGCAGCCGAGTCACTTTGTCATAGAAGGCGATCAGGTTAGTTTGGCAAGACTTGACTTTTGTGAACCCGTGTTGACTGGGCCTGATCACCCCATTCTCTTGTATGTGCTTCATGATCACACTCAAGATCACCTGTTCCATGACTTTCCCTGGGACTGAGGTCAGACTAACAGGCCTGTAGTTCCCTGGATTCTCCCTGCTACCCTTCTTGTAGATGGACACAACATCAGCCTCCAGTCCAGTGGAACTTCCCCAGTCTTCCAGGACAGTTGGAAGATGATGGAAGGGGTTTGGCCAGCACATCCGCCAGCTCCTTCAATACCCTCGGGTGAATCCCACCCGGCCCCATAGACTTGTGGGTGTCTAGTTGGGCAAGCAAGGCTCTGACCACCTCCTCTTGGACCATGGGAGCCTCATGTTGCTCCTCTAGCTCCTGCCTTCTGTACCAGCTATACTAGAGATACACCAAAAGTGATAATCTGAAAGCAATACATGGTCAATTGTTATTTTTAGTGAATTTTCATGCTCTCTTTTATGGTTCTGGTTAGAGTCTTGGTCTTCCTTCTATCAGCCTGGTATTTTAGGACTACGGAATTTGTATTGTATTGATTTTTAATGTATTCCAAATATCTGTTGCTTATGGGAACAATTCAACTGGATCATTTTGAGAACTGAGTGTTGCAATATGCCCACTTTGGCGTCTGTAGAGAAATAAGTTTCTAAGATACTAGCACTTCCCCCCCAGTACAGTTGGTTTTTTATGCATGTTCCTAACAATCTCTTTGTTTCACTTCTTTTCACACAGTTCGTTTGTGGTTGAAAGGCAGCCCTGCATGCCCACACATCCCCAGAGGCCAATGGTTCTTAAAACGTTAATACAGTTCACTGTTAAATTAAGGTAAGGAAAGGAAAAGTGACATAAAGTCCTTCATTTGTATACTGCATTTTATCCTAGGAGAATCCAGAAAGCAAAGCAGACCAATTTCTGTTAGAGATCATTTTGACTCCAGGGAGGATTTTTTGGAATGGGGATAGAAAGGTCACAGAATCTGTCCCTTGTATAAGTGGCAATAAAACATAAATCAGTGTGAGGAAGACTGTGGCCAACAGTCAGTACTTTCATGGTTCTGTATGCTTGGAATTCTTCATTTAATGACTTTGCAAACCAATTAAATAATGATCCACATCATACAAGCCAACATAAGAAAACTCAGAGCCACTTTTGTGGGTAGGAAAGAGAAAAGTCTGTATTTGCGGGAGGGCAGTTCTGGAGAATCAGTGATAAGTTCTTTCTCTCCCACAAGCTCCTTGCCTGACTTCATGAAAAGGATGTGGACTGGAGAGAAACTCACCTCTCATTTCCACCTCACAGCAAAAAGAATGCAGAGAAGGTTGGGTGTGTGGAAAGTGTGCATGAAAGAAAGTACACGTACACCTACAATGCAGTCACAGATTATACAGATCCGTGTCTTAATTATTACTTCATTGTTATCTCTCCATCCATTCCCTCAAACACATACTAATTTTTCACATACTTGCAGGAGGGTGGAACACCTCCACTGGAACAGCACAGCTCCATTTTCTGAGTATACAGCCCTGTAAATTGTGATATAATCCTAGATGCCTAATCTGTTTTCAGATTATAACCATTTCAGATACTTTAGTGTGGAGCTACTGGTGTCTAATATTTTCTGGTGAGAAATTTATTCTGTTAATATTGATTTCTACATTTTCTGTTTTGAAGGTTGCTAATTAAATTGCCAGAGCTGAATTACCAGATCAGAGTGAGAGCAACTATTGACAAGTAAGAAACTTAAAAGTGAAGATATCCTCTCTCTCCCTACAGATATAACACAGGTTTCTCAATTGCTACCCTGTCTGCTTTAGAAGTTGCTCTAAAATAGAGAACAATCAAACCAACCAACTAAAAAAAAAAATAAATTCCAAGGTAGAACTTCAGAGTAATGCTTTTCTTTTTTTAATGTGGAAGATTTCTTTGTCTTTTTAAGAAAAAGCTGCTATGTCTAACTGATATTTTCAAATTGGAAGCAAGATTTCCATTTAAGATTTGTGTCAGGAATCAGATAAAAATCATTAGTCTGAAACAGTAGCATCACACAAAAACTTTAAATGGTATTTATAGAATTGTTAGCTTTGAAATCTCCACTTATCTCTGCTTGGGTTAATAGGTCCAGTACCTTCAGTGAAGCTGCTCCAAGTAGTACATGAGCTCTTGCTTAAAAAGCTAGTGCTGCAATTAGTAAATATGGCAGGTCACAGAGTTTTACCCTGGCCCAAAACTATGACTGCTACATAAACTCCTCCTTTCAGAACCTCTCTCTATATTGTGTTTATGAAAACAGTGTTAATGCTGCCTGAAGTATTTCTATTTGAGTAGATGCATCTTCTCTCAGCAAAATAAGTTATCTTGAGGAACACCCAGTACTGTAGAGCAAGCTTGGTTACAGATAGATCAGGACACCCTGGTGTGATGAAACATAGGGCAGAAGACTTGATGTCAAGATATGATTTCAAAGTGAGCAAAGAAGGTCAGAGTCCTCACCACCCACCATCCCCAAATACCAGCTACCTCCCTTCCTCTGGCTGTTGTGCTTCTGCAGGCCCCTAAAAACCACCTTGACTGCACAGCCATAGGGGCTGGCCCAAAAGAAGGAAGGAAAACACTCATTGAGGAAGGAGCAGGAGAGAAGCCACAACTGTTTCTCTCAAAAGCTGTGTACTGTCCAATTCACTGCTGTGTTCGTGTTCCACCAGTATACTATGAGCTATGTCCACAGGTTTGTGCTGTCCCAGAATGCAGGTAGGCACCAATTAGATAGTACTGCAGCTTTGAATATCTGCATATCATTCCAATAGCAGGAAAACAACTAGATAAAAATATACTGCTTGCATCTGGCCGGGCAAAAAGTCTAATTGGACAGCACAAATTTCAGTTCTTTAGTTCAAAAACTGCAGTTATATTGGCAAGACAAATTAACTTTGACAAGGCAAAGTCTGCTGTCTTAAGATATATTTCTCAGTACAAGTTACGGCTTACAATTTTACTGATTGATAACCTGTTCCCTACCCCTACCCCTCTTCTGTTTTAGGAATGTTTCAACTGTAAGGTAAGGAAACAAAATATTAGATTTCATAAATTATCCAATACCATATTATTTGAGTACGTAAGTGTGATATCCTCCATAGTAATCGTAGA
Organism: Clamator glandarius; assembly: GCA_033459285.1. Lineage (NCBI taxonomy): Eukaryota > Metazoa > Chordata > Aves > Cuculiformes > Cuculidae > Clamator > Clamator glandarius. The sequence goes on from JAUNZM010000032.1 coordinate 2,302,436, forward strand.
TTCGTTCTGTGTGGAACGCATGTGAAAGCAATGAACATGGATGAATCTGCAAATGGAAGCCTGTCGGTAGAATTCCGACATTTGGTAAGTTTGACTGCTTTGTCCTGTCATGCTCCTCTGGTAAAGAAATAAAAGGTTCTCTAAAAACTACACAATGAGAAGTGCATTACTACCAAGTCTACACTCATTTTCCTTATACATAAACTTTAATCTAAGAACCTCTTTATACTGTTCCATAGTTTATCCATTCCATAAAATAAGACTATATATGATGAAGCAAATCCTAATTAACACCAGAAAACTAAAAGACTAATCATACTGAATTATACAGCTTCTCAGAAACTGTCTTCTTAAAAAACCACATAAACAAAGCAAAAAACCAAAAACCAAGACACACCGCCATTGTCTAGGTTAAACTTAAAATTGAATGCTTTAGATCAGCTGAAATTAATGCCTATGATAACTATCTTCTGAGAGACGATAGTACTGCTTCTGTAACTCATCCCAGTGAGTCATGCTTTCTGACCAGACTCCCTCAACTATAGGATTTTTTTTGCTTAACACAGATGCAGTGCATCAGTGTAGTTTTGCAAACTGAGATGGAGATTAATGGTCTTTAGTTCTTTTTTGTCTTATATATTTTGCAAGCTTTGTTGCATTAATATAGTTTCTTAAAAAATTATTTAAAAATACCAAAAGACTATTCACAGAATAGAATTTCCAGGGCCTAGTGTCAGAGCCTTCATTACAGCCTATTTGCATATTGTAAATAAAACCTTGTTACACTAAAAACATCATAATTACAAATTATCTTCTTTATGTGTACTTCTGTCTGTGGTTTCCTTAGCACACAAATATTGTTTTGCTTTATACAGCAACCCAAAGAAATGAAATCAAGTGCTGGAAGCAAAGGAAATGAGGTTTGTACATTTATTTTACAAGTTACTCTTGATTACTTTCTCACAAGTATTTCAGATTGGATTTTATTACAAAGAGTAATCATATGTTGCTAGATTTTTAAATAGATATTATCCTTATAACAAGTACAGGGCCTAGTTATCATATGATATATATATATAAAATGAGAAATTTTCAGAACTACTTGTAGAAATTTTAATTACATGCCTTAAATTTGTATATCCAAAAAGTTATGATAGAGGATGGGAAGCAACAATCTGAACAGATGCATTCCTCTTGAATGGCCATCTATTTGGTCATTCACATTTTGATAAAAATAAGCTTTTTAAATTTTTGCTGTAACATTTTTTCTGTAGGAGTGGTTCTTTAAATATATTTTCTGTTGGCCAAGTTAACAGCTGAAGTAAGAGTAGAAAAAAAAAAAGTAAGTGTGCTTAGTTTACTAATATTCATCTAAATCCAGTGGTAGGTTCCCCTCCTGTGGTGACACTGTACTATGAGGACTTACCTCTAACAAACCAGCAGGTATGTGGCAGCAGTAGATTTCAGAAACAAGCACATACCACCTGCCACATAGGGTGAACAGGTACTGCAAATGCCTGCTTCTTAGAGAAGAGCTTAAAAATCTACACATTCTTGCTTTGTGGAGAACAGAAATTAGTAGCATTAACATTGGTGCTAATCCATACCTAGAACTCTGTGCCCCTACATCCACCTCCTCCATCCTACAGAGCACTCCCTCCATTCCTGTGTTACCCTCCAGCATCCCTCACATCCCAGCCACCACCCTGTGTTTCTTCCACTGCCCAGCAACTCACCATCCACACTGCTCTGTCCTACACCCCGTTTCTCTGCTCTGGTTTCCTACGAACTGTGATTCCCTCAAGTGCTCTTGGTCTCGCGAACAAAATCAGAATCATGGGCTGCTGCCTCCATCTGTCCACCCTCTGCATTACTGGCAGGAGGGGAAGGTAGGATTGCCTCATCCTGTAACTAAAGGCGGCAGGCAAAGAGAGGAAAATTGCGAGCACACACAAATTCTAGGCTGGCCATGAATCATCACCATAAATTTAGCATTGCTATTTAGCAGATGAATCTCTGACTGAAGCAAGAGGCAGAAGCTTGCAGCAAGTGACACAGTCTGTGCCAATGCTACCAGAACAATTATTGGCTCCCGAGGTAGCTGAAATCATAAGATGCTTCTATGAATGCCTCTGCTTGTCTAGGAAGTGAAATTGCCTCTAACAGTTTAAAGGTATCTCAACATCAGAGTAAACTTTTTTGCATGGCAGAAGTGCTGAGGATAAAGTTGTATTAGCAAGTTTCAAAATAAATATAAAATAATTTTAAAAATCACCTGTATCACAGTCCAAATAGGTGTAGTTATACACGTACAGAAGTTTTTACAAGAAGTGTTTTAGTACAAAGTGAAGGTGGAATCAGAATGGAGAATTTTAACCAAAAACCTAAAGCAGAAGATACTTTTGAGTGCTTCACATGGTGTTTCTGAACGGAATAACTTGCAACCTGATTAGCAATACTGAAACTCCAGCCTCACCTCCCAGTTACTTTGCTACTTATAACATCATTTGCATGGAGACAAGAAAATGCAAAACTGTAGGTGTAAAATTGTTGGTGCTCTAATTTTTGGTAGCATTTTACTCCCACTTTCCCACATTATGCCTTTATAACTATATAAAACAGAGGGCTGTGGAGAATTAGGACAGCTGAGCTGTGATATGGTTCACTGCTAACCAATTTTCTCAACCAGAGATTCCCTTCATGAAATCACAATCTGTGAAATAATTATTAGCATGAACAAGTTGGGGTTTTTTTATTAACAATGACTATAAAAACTTGCTTTGTTTATAGGATGTTTAGTAAGCCAAAAGTATAGTTGTTAGGTATGACTTGCCTCTTAAAAAACACAGAAGTGAAAGCTCTCTATATTTGATATTTGTCCTTACATGAAGATAGGCCTTTTTGCCTGAATGATTTATCCATAATAAAAAATTAAATTTTTTCAGACTCATGGCAGAGAGGAGAGGGACAAGCAGTTTCATCAACCATTTTCAACTTTGTGTGAGCACTGCAGGTTGAGCTAGATCAATTCTAGCTGTATTAAAATATACTAGCTCATTTGATAGTTGAATATTTCACATAAAAGCCTTCACTTCCAAGCAGGGTTTTCCCTTTGCAAGGCAGGTTTATTATTCAAATGCCTGAGGATCTCCTGTGGTGTCAAGCTCTCATTTATATAGTATCTTTTGTTGCAGTGTCCTGTATGAGGCAATTCCCCAAGAAATAATTTTATTTTACATTGACTGAAAGAGAGTATTTCAGTAAATGGAAATATTTTGATTTGGGATTTTCTTTTTTGTAAAAAATCTGACAAAACAAATATGTGATGGAAGGAAAAAACCAAGACAAAAAAAAGGAAAGCAACAAATAGATTTTTATACTTTGAATTTTAGGGATGGAAACATATTTCAAAAGATGTTTTCCAAGTGGCAGAGATTCTTTACCAAACTATGCTGTTTTGTAACAAATCAAAACACTTGTAGTACAAACTTTAGTCAATCATCATGAGCAAATTTCATTTATTTTCTTCCCGTCCAAGAAGGACTAGGATTTTTTAACATGAGATTTACTTTGGATTAATGATTTTGGTTTCTGCTCCTTCAACTAGTACTGTCTAACTGGGCTTACAACAAACTGAAGATGAGGGTGCACTTGTCACTAAAACTGTGGCTTTTTGGGTTTTTTTCTAATTTGCTGCTTCTTGATTTTTAACAGCTCTATTTAAATTGGAACTGTGAGTGTGTAAAGAAACTGTAGGAAAAGTTGGACACAGTCTTTATCGGAGACAAAGAATAATCCATTAAATTCTTGCGTATGGACACTGTTTAAAAGCAACATTTTAAACACATTGGAAGAAAAGCTAAAATTTAAAAGTGTTGCTTTAAGACTGTCAAAGCCTTTTTTAAATTCATCAGGAAAACATACCAGTTCTGAATTAATTTAATGTCAGCATTTCACAAACAGATTTTTTGCTTCACCTGTGTGTTCACAGTTTTCTAACTTGCTCACTTCCCCAGGCCCCACACATGGTGACTGAGGAACTGCACTCTATCAGCTTTGAAACACAAGTCTGCCTGTATGGACTGACTATCAATTTGGAAGTGAGTATTGCAGCCAGATTTTCAGGGGCAAGAATAAAAAGTATTTTCCAGCAGATTACATGAGAACAACCATGTGGGGCCAGAGCAGAGGTCCATCTACCCTAGATTTTGTCTTCAGCAGTAACTGTAAGTAGACAAGATTTCCAGAACTTCTGGACAGAAAAAAGTACACATAGGTTTACAGTAACATTTTTAGCCCTTCTCTTCAGAAGTTCAAATACTGGCCCTCACAGAATTAATTCTGTTACACTAGGCAAAGGTAATACCTCTTACTAAGCAAAGACTGTAGGATCCATTGAAGTCAGTGGCAAAATCCATTCACAAAATCCATATTCAATGGCAAGCACATCCCTCTTACTCATTATAAATTAACATATTAGAGAAAGTATATGCAAGCCTTAAGCTAAAGACATCCTCATGTGCTTAAAATGGACATTTAGAACCTAGTGGTAAGAACCACTGTGAATCACTCTTCTAGCTGCAGGCTGCCATTTTCATTGTCATGCAGCTACAGCTAGGCTTTCTGTCTCCGTCCAGCTAGCCTGAGTCCTTAACACCCTCTGAGGCACCACTTCTCTCTTAAAACACAAGCTAGACACCAGCTGCCAACAGCTGTTCCTGTTCCGAAGGCTGAAGATAAGTGTTTTGAGGAGTGGAAGAATGAAAGAGGAAAGAAGAGGGAGTTAAAAGAAAAAGCATAACACAGCACTAACACTTTCCTTAGCAGCATTTACATACTGCATTCATTCTGTCCACCAGACCAGCTCTTTGCCTGTGGTGATGATCTCCAATGTCAGCCAACTACCCAACGCATGGGCTTCTATTATTTGGTACAATCTATCAACCAATGATCCTCAGGTAGGACTTCAGTCTGCAAGTACTGACTTCCTGCATTTTCACATTTCTATGATTTGGTTACCAAATATATTTATTATGAGAAGGGCATGTTTCCCTCTTTAACTGGCCTTGTTTTTCTCATGTACACTGTTGTCAACACCATACTTTAATGTTGCTTGCTTTACCATTTGTTCCCTGCCCAGATCTCATATTCACACTTAGACTTCCTTTTTTTGTAGTAGTTTTTAAACTAAGGAAACATGATAGCCCTTCTCCACAGCTATTTTAGTTTGAATTTGTCTTTTTGGATGCAGTTTTATTACTGGTACTATTCAAAACTGTCAAAGTAGATGTATAGGTGGGTCTGTACTGAACTTTAGTGCTGCTTTCCCTCATGCACTTTATAGGATCTAGTGCCTTCTATGGAGAAGATCATAACTGTCAAGTAGCACCTTCTAGTGGCTCTAACTATGAGCAAAAGCAGAATCTTTCTCAGGCTCCTGCCAGATCAGCGCATATTTTAGATGCGGTCACTGTTATTGTGTTTGCAGACTGTAGAATGGTGCTGCCAATAACTCTCAGGCTTTCAGTTAGGGATTATGTTGCAGTCACATAGATGTTTGGAGGAGAGAAAGGGTAAGATAGTTTACCATGGAGTGTGCACAGCAGGCCAGCTGACCAGCAGCCTTGACTTCGTTATCACTCTGTAATACTCCAAAGAATCTTCTGCACAGTCATCAGTATGTTCATTACATGCACAGTCCAGAAATCAAAGTAAAAAATTAAAAACTAAGATGAGCCAAATAATTCAACAATATATTGTTATACGAGTACATAATGGTTTGGGATTTCCATGCACCAAACATTACAGGGAGAGTATCTACGTGTATTAGATAGACTTTAGGCATATTTTGACTGTCTTAACTTATGATATTATGAGACGCTTAGCAAGGTATTTTATCATCCAAGGTGCACACAGATTCTCATTCTCTCTATGAGTCTCTTCTCTTCCCTACCCTTGCAGCTCTGCCGAGGCACCCAAGTGGACCTTGCTGGGTGGCTGCAGGTGGAGGGGGCAGCAGTTATTAACACCAATGTGTTCCCTGCATATCCCTCTCTTCTAACACTACTGGATTCTGTTTAAGTAATTGCAGCCTTTTACAGCCTGTAGAATATTTCATGGTTGCTAACTGTCTAAGCAAAGCACTAATTCTCTTACAGAATTTGTCTTTCTTCAACAATCCCCCTGCTGCCACTTTAAGTCAGCTCTTAGAAGTACTGAGCTGGCAATTTTCATCATATGTCGGACGTGGACTCAATTCTGAGCAGCTCAACATGCTGGCAGAGAAACTTACAGGTAAGATTGTAGAAATATACAGATTTTATTTGCTTTTGGGCTCTTGTATTTGGTAGTCACAAGTAATGACCTTAAGCATGACCTCCACTTCCAGAGCTGACTTCAAAAATACCACAATGACATTTTTTACCTTGAAAGAAAAGCACACATCAGCTTATCCTTACCACAAAGTGATTTAACTTCTAAACTTCCAGGCTGCTAAACTGAAGAAAGCGGGCATCAGAGGCACACTAAACTGTGATGTTATTTTGGTTTTGTAGCAAGAAATTATCTCATGCATCTGAAATCAAAAGGAAGTCTTCTTGCTTGCTTATGGGATTTATGGGTTTTGTTTCACTTTAAGTACCCGTTCTTGTGGGTATATTTAATTCTGGGGCCCATCCTTCCCTAGCGACAGCACAGCAAAGAGGCCCTGTAACGTCAATGAGATGAACAGTTGAACACTTATATCTCACTGCACCCCAGAAGGGAGAGGCCATAGGGAAAGCTTGCAGAAGAAAAGAAATTCTTATCTGTTTCTGGAGAAGAAAAAATTATAAAATGTATTGTGAGCTGAAACTCCAAGCTGAGGGTGAAACGATACCTCTACTATTGGGCAAGAACAAAGGCATTTGTGAAAGACGGAGGAATCTTTACTATTATTGCTTTCAAAGCCGGGAAGGGAAGACTGGTTTCTGTGGATAGCAGTCACTTTTTTTCTGATAGTTTCTTGGAGAGTTCTTGCTTGGTGGAGATAGTGGAGCTGAGAGGCACCACTGTAATCAGCAAGAGTCATTGAAATAAAAAATAAATTATCTTATAAAATGGAAGCTCAAGTGTGAGAGAAGGCCAAGAGAAGTAACACTTGGGCTAAAAAGTGAAAGTGAGCACACAAGTGTTGCAGAAACAAATTTATTTAGGTAAATATTACCAAAACTGCAATTATCTGCTGCTTCAAAAGCATACAGAAAAAATTATCTACAGCCCCTTAGCATGACCCTATCAATCCCACTCCAAGTCTGAATGTACTATTCTCCTCCCACCAATTACAGTTATGAACCTGTATCTGTTTTAAAGCTTCAGAATTGCTTTTTTTCCCCCTCTCAGGACAACAAGTCAATTACAATGATTATCAGCTATCCTGGGCAAAGTTCTGCAAGGTATGGTCCTGAAAGTAAAACTCGACTCTTCCTTCTTTTAAGGCTTGTGCATATGCCTAACTGTTTCTTTAGTGGTACTAGATAAGGTTACCACTTGCAATATATGGGACTTGTATGCCAGCAAAATCACATGAATTGTAAAAATTTAAATAGAAAATATATATTTCCAGTGATTTAAAGCTTGGGCTAAGAAATGTACTTAGTTATATTGCTACAGAGATCAGAAACCCTCATTGCAGTGTGCTTTATATATTCCTGTAAGTGATCAACAGATTGTGCTATCAAAGCATACAATACATTTTTCATAAAGCATACAGTAAATTTTTGCACCTGTGATCGACATTATTTTAAGTCAATTGATATTTCCAGTAGCTTTGATGAGGAACGGAAAAGTTATTGAGAAAGACCGGTTATCTAATTTTATTCGTATTACCTATGTTATTTAAACATGTTTAGAACCATGGAAGGAAGTTCAACATTCTCATCACTAATTCTCTCAAAAAGTAATTTCATAACCAGGAAGAAATAACAAATATGACTATTTTTTTCCTTGAAAAATGAGATGCTTCCAATGCATGTCTTAACAATCAATCGTTCCCATGACAGGCTGAGAGAGAATCCTCACTCAAAACAACAGTTCAGATTTGTTATTCTCACTTGAACAAACTAGATTACTCTTAAGCAACTAAGATAATGATGTTGTGGATTTTGAGTAACAACACTCTCACAATTCTCTTTTTCTGTGTGTTGGTTTTGTTGGTGTTTTGTGTCTTTTTTTAAATTATTAGGAACATTTGCCTGGAAAGTCTTTTACCTTTTGGGTTTGGCTTGAAGCAATCCTGGACTTAATTAAAAAACACATTCTTCCTCTTTGGATTGATGGGTGAGCAACTATACTTTGATGTATCTCTACTTTGTCTTTTTTCCTTCACTAATCTCAGTTTTAGCTATGCAGAAGAGATTTTGTTAGAAGTTTAATACTTCTGTCTCCCTCTTCCCATTTATAACTCTGAAATTTTTGCCAATGGAGAACACCACTGAATCTCTTAGAAATGCAGGTTTAGATCTGTTTATCAGCTCTGTCAGTGTACAGTCAAGTGCTTTGAGAAATGTTATCATGCCATGGTACTTTGTGCTTAATGCCGTTTTCCACATGTAACTCCCGTGAAGCTTTTGTCATAGTCTTAAGACCTTATAAGGCTTTAGTACCCAGACTTTGAACAGCTATATAAAGTTTAGCCAGATGCATTGCACAGATTGAAGTCTCTATTTTTTCCAAAAGCAAACCCATGATTTCCTGTTAACACTTCAGGTATGTGATGGGATTTGTAAGCAAAGAGAAGGAACGAATTTTGCTCAAAGACAAGACACCAGGAACATTTTTATTAAGGTTTAGTGAAAGCAATCTGGGTGGAATTACCTTCACTTGGGTGGATCAGTTAGAAAACGGTGAGTATAAACTTTTAAAAAATAACATATACCTAAAATTCTTCAATTCATCTGTAATGCAGGAGCCATGATATCTTAGCATGGTTTTGGTCAAGATACGTGTTTACGTATTATAAATTATTTATATATTTACCATCATATTTACTGAAACACAAACCAAACTGTGAAAGCCTACCTCTCAGTTCTTTATATTAACTATAAAGTTCATTAGGAGGTGCACTTGCTTAGTGCAGGCTTTAAATTTGTTTCCATGTGTGCAGAAAGATACTGGAACAACGTTGGTACTGACAGATAAAACCTGTGCCAGTGTAAACTGCAAAGAAAAGACAAAAAAGCATTCCAACTGCAGATGCTGATCTATTGGTTCTCAGGAGTTACGGTGCCTTTATATTTTTACAGGAGACATAACATTTCATTCAGTGGAACCCTATAACAAAGGTCGCTTATCTGCACTGCCTTTTGCTGACATTCTGCGCGACTATAAAGTTATTATGGCAGACAACGTGCCGGAAAACCCCCTGAAGTATCTGTATCCAGACATTCCCAAAGATAAGGCCTTTGGCAAACACTACAGCTGTCAGCCAAATGAAGGTGGGGCCCCATTTCTGTGTGTACCCTTTCTGCAAAGCAGCTCCAAAGTCAAGAGGCAATTTGAGGAAGGGGGTGGGAGGAGGAAGGAACAGATTAAAATGCTTCCTTTAACTGGCATCTTCAAGAGAACTGTTTTAATATGTCTGTCATTTAGACAGCTTCATTTTGTAAATATATCCTTGATATTAGAGGTTATATTAGAGGCGATAACAACAATATTCGAAAGAAGCTAAGAAATAGATCTTATGGTAGAAAGAGTCAAAAAAAAGATTTTTTTTCCTGACTGATGCATTATAAAATTCAGTGCTCAAGTGTTTGAAGGAGCTGAAACTGAAAAGTCATTCTGCGCATAGGTTTCATAGTTGTGTTATACTGTAGTATGCTGTCTCTTTAATTTCAAGAAAATGTTGTATTTTCCAGACAGCTTAGAAGACCTGCTTTATTCCAGCAATCTAACCCTTGGCAACTGCACTGGAAAATACAAAGAGGCTAGATGAGAATGGCTCCAAATACATTCAGGCCTCTGCTCTTGTCCAAAATACAAGTCATGCCATTTTTCAAATTCACTCCCTCTCTCTCAAAAAAAAAAAAAAGCCCTTAAACTTTGATTATCTTTAGAGATAATACACTCCCTTCTGGGCTTTCAAATTCACAGAATCACAGAATCACTAGGTTGGAAAAGACCCCCAGGATCATCGAGTCCAACCATTCCTATCAACCATTAAACCATGCCGCTCAGCACCCCATCCACCCATCTTTTAAATTCCTACACTACTCAAAAGTATTTGGAGCCCAGAAATGTATTTCCTCCTTATTTTAATTCAGTGAACTTTGCCTAACGCTCCAATCCTCTAAAAATTTATCTATTTGCTTAATTTCGTGCAAAGTCATTCTGACATTCCCGAAGCTGTATCTGTAGAGACAGAGCTCCACACAAGCATTTGCAGAACTGAAATCTAAAGGCTCAGATGTAACGAGCTTGTAGAGTTACATTATATTTGCTTTTGAACTCTTAATGAGATCTCTTTCATTGGTTATTCTGAGATATTCATATCAAGGGAGGACACTCAATTACATGAGTAAGACTGAACTCAAAAGACTAATCTCAGGAATTCCCCTCATTTTTATGGCTGCTTATTTAAACATAAGCAGGTCTGCAGCAATTAAAGCAGATAATCAACTTCAAATAAATAATAAAATTACTAGCCAATATTTAATTTCCCTAATATTTACTTTTAGTCTCAAAGCCCTCAGATGGAGGAGGCAAAGGTTACGTTCCTTCCGTATTTATCCCAGTCTCCAAAATGTAAGTATCCTTAGAGATGTATTACACTTCAAATGTTTTTTTATTAAATTTACATACTGTTTCAAAGTTTTACCTGTCTCCCTTCTCCCATTCAAATAGTTTGAGAGATCAACACATTGCATGCTTTTATTTGGCCAAGGACTGCTAAAGACAAGAAAGGGAAGTAAAGAACTTCACTTCCCATTTCCCATTTCATGTGGCAAAATATTTGTAAAAGTTGAATGCCAACTTTACAATATTCCAATATCTTTCACTGCCTCCTGATAATACAATCAGGTTTATCCTCTATTCCCTTGGTCCTATCTCCTACAGTTTCAAATATATAGAATTATAGAATCACCAGGTTGTTGGCACATGCTTACAGAGGTAGCAGCAAGCCTGAGTACATGCTTATCTATCTTAAAAAGTATTCACCATACTCCTCTGCTGTGCATCAAGTAGGAGGGATTTAGGTTTCTTTCAGGATTATCTTTCTGGTTTTTATTTTTTGTTTTTTATTTTTTTAAGCTTAAATGATTCTACAGATCCACATTCTCCATCGGATCTTCTTCCAATGTCTCCAAGCGTTTATGCTGTGCTGAGAGAACACCTAAGTCCCACAGTGATCGAAACTGCCGTATGTTATAAACTTTTCAATTAATAAGTTAATACTAAGCAAATGGGACATGTAGCACAGATGCTGGTTATAACAAGGCTGCTTGTATGATTAGGAAAACATGAGAGATCATTCTTGGTGTATAACATTCTGAAACAATGGTGCAGATGTTTCCTATTTTAAATGGGACATGATGCTGAAAGCATACTCCGAAGCACTCTTTTATGTGAAATTCTCTGACATGCTGGCCAGTGAACCATGAATGTCATAACTGAAAGATCTGAGTCCTTGCACACATGAAGCCTTTACACTGACAAACACATAGCAATTACACTAATTCTGTAGATAGTAGAAAGGACTCGGATCTCTCAGGGAAGCTGCACAAGGAACATAACACTGTCCAATTCAGCAAACTTGCACAACTTTTTAGTGCTGCAAGTTTCTACATAGGGTAACAAAGGGAGAAATTAAATTCAACTAAAACATTTTTAGCAAGTAAAAATAATGTTCACTAATTATATAGAAAGATTGGGAAAATACTGTACTAATGTCCTATTAAATATACTTTCCTCTTTTAATGACTTGAAATAGTGTTTTGAATAATTATGGCTTTGAGTACTTAGAGCACTTACATATATCTCTGGGGATTCATCCAGCAGACTTCTATGAGGAAGCACAGCAGTCGTTCGGTTTTAACAGTTCTAAAAGAATATTTCCTTTTTAATATTAGTTCTTAGTTTTCTGTATGTTCAATAACTTATGATCTTAAAATGGCTATGTTGAAATGCCTGTCAGCTCTCCATCAAATACTTCTCTGTAAACACCCCTCCTCACCCACAAACAGAACAAAACTAAATCAGAATCCTGACCGTCAATGACTGGAGGCACAATGAAACTTTGTATACAAACAGAGGATTTCACAGAATCACAGAATAACCAGATTGGAAGAGACCCACCGGATCATCAAGTCCAACCATTCCTATCAAACACTAAACCCTGCCCCTTAGCATTTCGTCCACCCGTTCCTTAAACACCACCATGGAAGGTGAATCAACCACCACCCTGGGCAGCCTCTGACAGTGCCCAGTGACCCTTTCTGTGAATATTTTTGTCTTAATATCCAGCCTAAATCTCCCCTGGTGGAGCTTGAGGCCATTCCCTCTTGTCCTGTCCCCTGTCACTTGGGAGAAGAGGCCAGCACCCTCCTCTCTACAACCTCCTCTCAGGGAGTTATAGAGAGCAATGAGGTTTCCTCTCAGCCTCCTCTTCTCCAGGCTAAACAACCCCAGCTCTCTCAGCTGCTCCTCATAAGGCCTGTTCTCCAGCCCCTTCACCAGCTTCATTGCTCTTCTCTGGACTCGCTCCAGAGCCTCAACATCCTTCTTGTGGTGAGGGGCCCAGAAATGAACACAGGATTCGAGGTGCGGTCTCACCAGTGCCGAGTACAGAGGGAGAATAACCTCCCTGGACCTGCTGGTCACGCTGTTTCTGATCCAAGCCAAGATGCCATTGGCCTTCTTGGCCACCTGGGCCACTGCTGGCTCATGTTCAGTTGACTGTCAACCAACACCCCCAGGTCCTTCTCCTCCAGGCAGCTTTCTAGACAGACTTCTCCTAGTCTGTAGCTGCATAGGGTTGTTGTGCCACAAGTGCAGGACCCAGCACTTGGCCGTGTTAAACCTCATGCCATTGGTCTCTGCCCAGTGGTCCAGCCTGTTCAGATCCCTTTGCAGAGCCTCCCTACCCTCCAGCAGATCGACACTTCCACTCAGCTTAGTGTCGTCTGCAAACTTGCTGAAGGTGCACTCGATGCCTTCATCCAGGTCATCAATAAAGACATTGAACAGGGCTGGACCCAGCACTGAGCCCTGGGGAACCCCACTTGTCACTGGCCTCCAGCTGGATTTAACACCATTTCCCACCACTCTCTGGGCCCGGCCATTCAACCAGTTTTCCACCCAGGAGAGTGTGCGCCCGGCCAGGCCAGAGGCTGACAGTTTCCTGAGCAGAATGCTGTGAGAAACTGTGTCAAAGGCTTTACTGAGGTCCAGAAAGATACATCTAGAGCCTTTCCCTCATCTAGCAGCCGAGTCACTTTGTCATAGAAGGCGATCAGGTTAGTTTGGCAAGACTTGACTTTTGTGAACCCGTGTTGACTGGGCCTGATCACCCCGTTCTCTTGTATGTGCTTCATGATCACACTCAAGATCACCTGTTCCATGACTTTCCCTGGGACTGAGGTCAGACTAACAGGCCTGTAGTTCCCTGGATTCTCCCTGCTACCCTTCTTGTAGATGGACACAACATCAGCCTCCAGTCCAGTGGAACTTCCCCAGTCTTCCAGGACAGTTGGAAGATGATGGAAAGGTGTTTGGCCAGCACATCTGCCAGCTCCTTCAATATCCTCGGGTGAATCCCACCCGGCCCCGTAGACTTGTGGGTGTCTAGTTGGGCAAGCAAGGCTCTGACCATCTCCTCTTGGATCATGGGAGCCTCATTTTGCTCCTCTAGCTCCGGGGTTTGTACACAGAGGGAACCACTTTGTTTACAATTAAAGACTGAGGCAAGGAAGGCATTAAGTACCTCAGCCTTTTCCTCATCCCCTGTCAATGTTGTTCCTTCTGCGTCCAATAGGGACTGTATTTCTTTAATATACCCCAAGCTGAAGATCTTTTCAAGAGCAAAATATCTTTTTTGCTTCTTCTTTTTCTCTGATAGCACTTATGACAAACTAGTTCTTCACCTAAAATTAAAATACCAAGCCTGAATGAAAATTCTGCATTAAAACCTATCTCACCCTATCATAGATGCGTCACCACTAATTTGTTGTTTGGTTTATAGCTATGAAAACAGTTCTGACCCTCTGAGCTGTATTTGTGAGCTACATGTGCAATTCCCAGAGTTTCAGCAATGAGAAGAATACATGGCTTTGCTTTTGTGTATTATAATGCTTCAAACCATTTTTGAGCATGCACATTTCTAGCATGCACATTAATTTTCATACCAGCTCTGTCCAGAGCTTCGAAACTGGCTGTGACCATTGCATTCTCTTGGGTTTGCAACTGTACCAAAAAAATGTGCTTGGTAATGAATTGGGAGCATCAAATGCAATCATTCTGCAGTTTTGAAGGGTACTTGAGAAGTGGTTCAGTGCTGCTAGATGGCAGGTGGATTTCTGGAGGCTCTTGCCAGAAATGTTTTCAAGTTGTGCTAAAAATTAGGGGAGAAAACAGGTTTGGAAGATTTCTAAAGAATTCCTTCTTTCTTTTTCCCATTCTTGGCAAATGGGAATGAGGAAAAGAGAGAGGATTTTTCTTTATCATCCCCGATTCACACAATATAATCTACTCTGCAGAAGAATTGCCTAAGTACAGCAAGTGGACAGTCTGCACTCTTAACACTTTTCCTCCATGAGATTCCAATAAAAAGCACTGTGTGAGATGCAGAGAAGAAAAATGAAATCTGCAGCAGGAAAATATTCTTATAATTAAGTAACTCAGTCTTAGCAAGATATACTTTCTGCAGTCTTGCTAAATTCCCTTCTGTTTCCCTCCTTCAGATTTCCCTATCCATTGCAAAACCAAAGATGCCAGGAAGAATCTGGTTATATGTATCTGTAGCCTGCAAGAACCATAGGTGTTCATATATCAATATATATAATTTTTCTTGCAACTATTTCCCACCCAGTGTTTTCTAAAAAGCATTCATATATTTTATACAGAACTAGAAAAAGGACCTTCAGATCCTTACCAGTTTGCATTACATTGTCAAAATGTCACTGCAGTTACCTTGAGTGAGAGGAGGCTTCATCTGCTGTTTTTTCTGAATGAACAGCAGTAACTGCCATGAGACTAATCTTCTACTTTTTTTCTTCTAGCTGAGTTCTCCTTACTCAACTGACTGAAATTCACATACTGGAAAAGTTCATAATCATGTGAACACTGGATGGGTTTTTTCATCATCTTTGTAAATCAGCATTTCTTGGAAACCATTCTGATGTTATCCTTGGGTCTCTTCCTGTTATCAATACCATATAAAACAGGAATCTTCTCCCTAGGGATTACAAATAACCCTCTGCAAGTCAAAATCACTGTCCTCAATGATAAAAGGCCAAATCCTTTCTGGCTTGGAGGTTGTTTGACTTCAGAGGATTCCAGCAGGGATAAATTTTACTTGCAGAAGTATCATCCATAGAATTGCTGTAAATACAAGAGTGTAAGTAAATATTTTGCTTCTGAGAATAGCATATAAAGATAACTAAAGATATTTTGTGTTTGGGGAAATTAGGATTTATTATGTTTAAACATTTCTCTTCAATCATTATCTTGTGTGCAATTGGTTTAGCTTATGTTTTAAAGCAAAGATTCTCATCCATCTGTTCAAATCTGCCATAGGTGTCTAGGGTTTGCTTGTTTTCCATAGATTAACTACCTTCAGCATAGATCTTTATCTGGCACCACAGCAGAAGTTAAGGAAGTCAGGCAGGCAATGATGGGAAGAGAAGGGAGTTTCTGAAAGGAAACAGACACACTTGTAGTATTAAAAACCTTTTCTGCATTTTGCCACTGGAAGAGAGGGTAAGTAAAACTTACCACTCTCACAAAATAATTGTAGAAGTGAATCTATTTGTGCATGAAGCACTCAGATACTACAGCAAGTACTAGCAGAAAATCTACAAATTAAAATTCCTGATCTGACTGAGCTTGGATACTACAGGCTGGGAAGCCTTTTTAAAAACAGTTGCTGAAGAGCTGCAGCATTTGCTGAGCACTGGGCCATTTGTGCTACATGATAGAATATTATATGCCTCTCAGAGACTCATTTACTAAGTAGAATGACTACTTTTCCTGTAAATGGTAAATAGCCTTTTAAACTTTTCTTCTCTCTTTCAGGTGTTGTTTACTGCTGGGTTTGGGTTGCTTGGTTTTGTTGGCTTTTTATCCTCCAACATTATCCCTAAAAGTCTTGTATAGCAAACAGGCACTTCCATGGCCTCTGCATTTCGTTTATGCAGGCTCGTGGAAAATTTAATTCTTGCCTGCAGAATATTTGGTTACAGTATGCAAAGTTCTTAAAATGAACACTTGGCCATTTGTACCTCACACTCTTCTCGGGTCGGTACAAATTAGACGTCTGGGATGAAAACATAACCTTCCTGAATCACTAAGACCTGAACTTTACTTTCATTTTTCCTTTCTTACTCACTCTCATCCCTGTTAAAGGCAAGTGAATGGAAAGAGAGTTACAAGATACTTCTGTGATACCTGGGAGTAGTTTTTACATGAATGAACATGTCTTTGTGATTCATGTGATTCAAAACAAGTTGTGGATCGTAAGTAATTTTCTGTCAGAAAGCATAATATAAATACTTACCCAGAGGAACAAAAGCAATTCTGTATATAGTATGCTAACATCTGTAATTTATATGATCAGTATGAATAAAATTAGATTTTGTCTTACAACTGAATTCCTGGGCTTTTGTGGATTTTTTTTCCAAGCTACAACAAAAATAGAGTGTTGCCATCTTTTTGTTGATCTCAAATCTGAACTATGAGCAGTAACACAGTAACTTCTAAAGCAGCTAACCTAACTTCACCTTGTATCAACTACTGCATCCCTTTTCATTCTAACCCGTTCTCACAATCTTAATACAAACAAAAAGAGGGGTACCCTATACTTTTGACCATCTAAACCTCAGGAGAAGTACTGTAAAAAATCGTCAGACACGGTACATGAATCAACCTTCTTTCTCTCTGCTACCCATGCAATGAAACTTTTCAAGACTCTCAATTCTTTAATTGAATAAAGTATACTTCATGCTACTGAAGAGGATTATGGATCATGTTTTGCCATTATAGTTTCTACTACTGTTTTAAAACAGATTTTGCAAGGGGTACATGTAACATTTAATTGAAAGGCATATCACTTCAAATCAGTTTTCTGCTTTAAAGGAACATTGGAGTAATTGTCTATAAGAGAAATGTATACAGCCCAAGTCTCCTTCCATAAAAAAGTGATAATTTTGTCTTCCTGCCACTATCAGCAAGAATAACATTGTCTAGTAAAAGTGGTGTGGGGAGAGAAAAACATGCTGGAAAGGATGCATCAGATATGGCCTGAAGAAATTAAATATCTACTTTTAAGTACTTTTACTCACTGTGCTTGTGCTTTCACTGTGTTTGCATAATTGAAGTAAAAAATAACAAGGAAGGTGGGGGGGTCAAAAGGTATAATTGTTCTGTGCTCTGTGTCTTGAGGCATCGCTGAAATTATTTTAGTTAAACAAATGTAGAAACTGTTAGTTACTTTCTACTATAGCTTTTATGTAGAGCCACATAGCATTTTGTGACACATTATTTACCAAACAGACCTTCCCTGTATTTGTTTCTTCCACAAACTGAAGCTTGTCTCCTCCATCTGAAGAGGCAGTGGGATAGAAAGGATAGGGTAAAGGATCCAAGTAGAGGCCTGTAGCAGGAGACCTGCTCCAAAGCCTGAACTTTAATTCTTCTGGTCCTTGTTGACACTTTGCATGCAAGAAGAACAAACAAGACTGCACATGTCCAATCAGTAGTAACTGTCCTAGCAAATAAACCTGTGGAATGAAACATGAGATGAAAGAAAAGGAAACCGCTTTATCGAAAAACATTCAGTGGGAAAAAAAATCTCAACAGACACAATGCCAGGAATGGTTCAAACTCCTGGCTGCCTCTGGATTATAAGCATCCCTAAAGTTCCTGCACCTTCAGTGGAGCTCTGGGCTACCGCTCACAAGCTGACACTGGCCAGAGACTGCACAGCCCTGCACTGTGCTGGCAGGTCTTTCCCCAACCTCTGTTGATACAAAAAGTAGTTACTGCTACAAAAAGTGGAATATTTTGATTTGAGCTAAAGTAAAGTTCATCCAAGTAACTGTATTTTTTGAAAGTTAGAAAATTAGACAGAGTGTCCCTCTGATAGCATGGATTTTTAAGCATGCTGTTATAAATTGAGGCAAATAATTTGATTCGGCCTTTATGGATCAATTAATTGTTTATTGATTACAGCAAGCAATGACAAGCAAACAGCGGTGGGTGCAGCCGGGGAGCCCGTGCTCCGCCAACGGCTCACACCGAC
This sequence comes from Clamator glandarius, assembly GCA_033459285.1. Lineage (NCBI taxonomy): Eukaryota > Metazoa > Chordata > Aves > Cuculiformes > Cuculidae > Clamator > Clamator glandarius. The sequence continues at coordinate 2,320,926 of JAUNZM010000032.1, forward strand.
TTCCCCCCTCTTCAGTCTTTTATATGTTTCCATCTCCGTGTTGGTGGGGTTCTCTGCGTCTGCGTCGCCAGTTAGACAGTTCTTCTTATCTGCGTGTCCAGGCTCGCTGCAACACTTCAGCAACTCCCTCCGAATTCTTCCATATACCTGACTCCTTGGTTTTCTGTAGTTTAATTAGTTTAAGCAAAAGGCAATTTTGACACAACAACCCTTATCTACAAATATATTCTGTCTTTTAATCTTTATCCATATATGGTTATACAACCCAATTTGCGCCTAGGCAAACACAAAACTGTCTCTGTTTTCTGTCTTGTGGTTTCTTGTTATCTAAACAAGCTCTCCTCCCCATTTGATTTACTACTTGATGGACAAAGGGTCCTATCTATCACAGTATACAAGCTTTCCTCCTTATTTAATTTTCTACTTGATGAACAAAGGGTCCTATCTATCACAATGCTTTTTTCAAGTAGTATTTTTCTAGACACTGTTACGTCTTGTGTTCAGTATGACCTGTGCTGAACAGAGGTGCTTTCTACGATTACCTCTGCTTGCAGTATCTCCCTATCTTAAATGCAAAGTTACTACTACAAAAAGCAGAATATTTTGATTTAAGCTAAAGCAGAGTTTAGTTTCATCTAAGCAATTGTCATTTTTGAAAGTTAGACAGAATGTCCCTCTGACTGCATGTTTTTTTCAGTGTTTTGACTGTTACGTTTCATTGTAACATCATAATTAGTCCTTGCAAAGCAACAGAATATGCATAAGATTTCGGGGAAAGTTTATCCATATCCCTGTAAGCGAGAAATCCATCCTGCCCCAGCTCCCGTCTGCCTTCACGCATGGATGGGGATCGCTCCCTGCTGTTGCCCAGGCTGATAAAGATGCGCACTTTCTAAAACTTCAAAGCGAGTCCGAGGTAGTTTATTCGCGGCCGCTCTCAGTCGGACGGCGGGGGGTACGACACCCGCGTCCCCGACCAAACCCACCGCTTCCGCTTTCGCTTTCGCCTCCCGCACCGCCCCTTTCTGGTTCCCCGCCGCCTTTCCCCGAAGTCACGTGGTGCGGCTGTTCTCGCAGGGACGCTCCCCCCCGCTCCCCGTTCCCGGGCGGCCGCTCCGGAAAGGCTCCCGCAGCCCTGCCCGAGTGGCGAGGGGAAACGGCAGCAGCGACCGCAGCTTCTCGCCGGGCGGCAGGGGGGGAGCACGGTTCCCGGATCAGCCCGCTCGCCGTGGGCGGGGCATCGCGTCGCGGCCATTGGCTGGGGCGGGGGGGGGCGGGCTATGATCGGCCTCGTCCTCGCGCGGCAGGTCGCGAGTAGCGCTCGGCGGGCACGGGCGGCCGCGGGGCTGAAGCGCGGTAGCAGCGCGGCAGCGACCCCGAAGCGCGGCAGCGACCCCCGAGTAAGTGCGGGCGGGATGTGGGGGGGGACTCAGGGCTTCCCGCCAGGGGCGCGGCTAGCGGCGTTGTCGCGGCTGCGCAAGCTGTGGAAGAAGCCCTCGATGGTTAGAGGCATCCAGCTGCGATCGGCTACCCGCCCTCCCGAGTCGGGCTCGGGCTGCGGTCACCTTGCCCAGAGCGAAACGGGCTTTCCGCGCAGCGAGCCCCCCGCCCCGGAGCTGCTTTGGTTGATTGACAGGCTGAGGGAGAGAAGGCTCCGAGGAGACCTGGTAGCGACCTTCCTGTACCCGAAGGGGCTGCAAGAAAACTGGGGAGGGACTGTTTGCAAAGGCTTGTGGTGACAGGACGAGGGGCAGTGGGTGTAAACTGGAGAGGGGCAGATTTAGACTAGACACAAGGAAGAATCTCTTCTGAGGGTGGTGAGGCACTGGCACGGGCTGCCCCATCCCTGGAAGTGTCCAAGGCCAGGCTGGATGGGGCCGTGAGCAGCCTGGTCTGTGGGAGGCGACCCCTGCCCAAGGCACGGTGGCGGGAACTGGTGATCTATAAGGTCCCTTCCAGCCCAAACCTTTCTATGACTATGAAATCAGGCTGACTTAAAGCATCGAGAAAGTACTTTGAGCTTTCCTCACCCGTGTCACGTTTAACTCTTTGCTTTGGTGCCACTACAGTTCTTTCAAATGCTGTTACCTGTAATCCAAGTCCCATGCATATCAAAATTCTTAAAGCCCCCACTTTAAACAGAACAGCATTTTGAACTGCTTACTTCTCACACATCTCATGTGCTACTCAGCAGCTAAGGGAACTGGCATGCAGACACTAATGGGTTTGGCTAACGGATAGTCCTCAGCCCCAGAGTTGCCCTGTTTCTTGGATAGGACCTATTCATGCTTTTGTAAAAGCTGTTGGTAGGGGGTGTTCTCAGCTTGGACTTTGACATGTCTTTACATTCTGTTTCCACTGCAAAATGTTAATCTGCAACCCAGTGAGGAGACAGTAACAGGCCCACAGATGGAGATTGTGCATCAGAACATGACAGAGTGCCTCTATGGAAGTGTTATTGTGCAGCACGGCATCTCACAGTCATACAAACTCACTGACATTACTTAATTTAGTCCAAAAATTTGATCATGGGAACTAAAGCATATAGTGCAAGAAATACCTCTCTGATATTTCTCCATTGAAAGTGACTCAACATCTAGTCCATTTTCAAAGCAGGTAAGTGAGAACACAAATAGATTCTGAAAATGGGCCCCTAGAAGATTTTTTTTGGTTTTTCACTCACACTTTTTCCAGCTCTTGCTGACAGGGAATACATCATGAGCAATGAAAGGTGAAGCTCCACATGCAAGGTCTTGACCATACAGAGTACATGTATATAGCACACAGGTCCTCATTCCCATATCCCTACTAAGCAAGAGAGCAGTAGCACTACCAGTATCCTAAGTGCTGTTAAAAGAGGTTTAAAGGAAGAAAAAATATGCAGCTTTTCATAGGGAAGGCTGATTTAGCTTTGGATTATTTTCATGAAATAGTGTACTGTCTTAATTTGCAATTTTAAACAATTATCTTTTCAATTAAACAAGCACAGAAGAAGCAGTGTTCAGTGTTGATGATTAGCTTTCTAAAACTGTTACAGCTGAAAAGAAAACATTTTTGTTTGCTGGAAACTTTTCCTTCCTACTCCTCTAATTTTGCCATTGTTCATGAAAACTTTGAGTCACTTTTCACAAGTTCAATCAAAATACTGTTTAAATATTTACCTTGAATTTCCCCCCTCAGGATGACTCAGTGGTTTCAGCTACAGCAACTTGATTCCAAGTTTTTGGAACAAGTTCATCAGCTATACGATGACAGCTTCCCTATGGAGATCAGGCAGTACCTTGCACAGTGGCTGGAAAACCAGGATTGGTAAGTATAGAAATTGGCCTTTCAAATGCTTTGGGAGCTGTGCAGGTGCTGTAGTCTGTGTTCCTGCCCCTCTTCAGGACTTTGAAGGGCCTGACTCTTAGAATAAAAAGCATGCTATTTCATATTTCCTTCAGTCGGTCTGTAACAAAAGCAGCTGTTTTAAGATGGAACAGTTACTACCTTGGCAGCTCAGTCTCTTGCTGTTTGCAGGCCTTGAACTTTTTGAAAAAGAAGACACTCCGTAGAAATCTTGCAGAGTGGTGTAGTGTGCGCATGCATGATGTTCACTTCTAGTTTCTTGGCATGCATGGAATGAGTAAATGAAGTTGAACAGAATGTGTCAAGAATAATACAGAGAAGAAGAATATTTCTGTATCAAGGAAAGTAAAATCAAAGCTGAGAGAATGAAAGTGGATTATGTTTGAAAGTAATTCTTACTGCTTGCATATACTACATTTGAAGTTGAGAATTAAAAATAAAGTACTCCTGCACACATTTATTGAATGCTGTATTGAAAGCACATTTAACATTAACCCACCTTAAATTATTCTAGGGAACACGCAGCCAACAATGTATCTTTTGCTACGGTGTTATTCCATGACCTGCTGTCACAGCTGGATGATCAGTTTAGTAGATTCTTGATAGAAAACAACTTTTTGCTGCAACACAACATACGGAAAAGCAAACGTAACCTTCAGGTATGCCTAGGGTATATGCCTATACATTCACTTGAATTGCTTTGGTAGCGCAATTGAATGCCTCTAAAAGTGTGAGAATCCGAATGTAAAAGGCAGAATTCAAGCATGGCTGTGTTTTTGTTTTGATTGGCTTAAGTTTGAAAGTTAGAGTTTCGTTACCAGTACAGTTACAGTTTCTGGGAACTCTAGAAAATAGAAAGTCATAGTTTGTAAGGTATGTACTGTAGATATTTTGAGCACTTATTCCAATGCAGTGTCACTTACCCCCACCCCATCTCCAACCAGTTTCCTCAGTGTCCTAGCAAGCACCCGTGTCCATGCAGAAGAAACACAGGAAGAAATCTGTGCCATGTAACTGCAGAATTGCAGTTAATAGAAACAACTTGTCATTAGATAGCACTTCTGTGCAGTGGATTTTATTGACAAAGAAAAGGGGCCAAAGCAATTGGTAGTGAGTGACAGCACAGAATGTATTTTCAGTGGACTTAATTGCTTTCATTGGTCAGTCCTCCTCTCCTCCCACAGAATTGCCTTCTCTACAGCTTATTTCCCACACACCTACCTTCTCCTTGCTGCAAGTTGATGACTAGGGGAGTGTTTTCTGAGGAGAACTTGACCAAGTTGTACTTACGTAGCAGTAACTAATGATCAGCAATGAAAGAACAGTCAGGAAGGCTGGTACAGCTCAGAAGCCCCCAGGGCAGCACCATCCAGGGTAGAGCAGGTCAGTACTTAATCCAGGGCATGTTTCAACTTCATATGAATGTACAATGATAAGCTTGAATTTGTATCCAGCAGTGACTGTGTGTTCATAAATGGCAGCTAATATATCTCCTTTACATCACTGTGCAGGAGCTGTACATGCTGAACTAGGACAAGCACCCTTCAAAACCAGCAGCTATACTTCAGAGGTGTGGGAAGGTGGTTCTAAGGAGATGATAAGTTCTCCTTAGGACTGTAGGATAGCATCTCACTTCTCCCAATAATGTCTCTGACCCTTTCCTGTTTTGTGCAGAGTCCCATCTCTCCATACATTAGTTATCAAAAATAGAAACTCATTCTCAGAGATGGTTGCAGCTGTCATGCTCTCTGCTGTCTTGGAGTATGCCATAACAGTGTCTGCCCCAAGGCTCACACACAGTCACTCGCTAGTCTTTTTGCCAATCAGTTTCCTGAAGGACAAGGAATTATGAGTATGAGCTTTCACAACAGACTGTCTCTAATGCTAGGATAATTTCCAAGAAGACCCGATACACATGGCAATGATCATCTACAACTGTCTGAAAGAAGAAAGGAAAATACTGAACAGTGCCCAGTTGTCAAATCAGGTAACTTAGACTTGGGACATTTACTGGAGTTGTACCTCCCCTTTCTTATCATTTGGGACAGAAGGAGTGGAAGAAGACTGAAAGAGTATGCAAGCTGTCCTCTCTGCCCAACAACATGTTTTTTGAAGATAAGTTTTTAAAACAAGTTGGCTTCTTTTTGCTGTATGAGGCATTTAAAGGGGAAATGGCCAGGAAGTAATTTTTATTTCCTGAGTGATGTGAAAGCTATACCTTTTTTGATGCTTCTGTAGTATAGCTTGATGTGCTCATCAGATTTTGTTACAATTTAATAATTATTGCTTGTCTTATTCCTTCAATGAGATTTTAGCATTTTTCTTCTGCATTTTATCCCTGAACGTATTGAGCAGCTGAGCCTTGGTGTTCCTTTGGACTGTGTCTCTGGGAAAGTGATGCATAGGGATGCAAACTATATACTTAGATGTAATCCACTTGTGTAATAATAAAATTATGCCTGACCCATATTAAGTTTTGATACCCAAATACTTCCCTTTACAGCAGGCTTTTGAATGTGTGTTGTAGAGAGTGGGAAGAGCACTTGGGCATAGGCTTTCAACAAAGGGCCTAATGCAAGTGTGACCAGAATCAGCTCCTCTAAAAATGTGAGGGTCCAAGACAATTCCCAATATCTTGTAGCTGCAGTGCAGTGGCTCAGTCTCTTTTCTGGCACGTGATGTAGAGCACACACAACAGCCTTTCCAGTATATGATATATTTGGATTGTTAGAAAGGGGAACAAACCCTCCTGTACTTACTGTTGGCACCAGGTGCAACACTACACCATACCTCTGCTTTCTGCTGAGTGTTCTCATTTCCCAAAGCTGAGAAGATAAAATGCAGAGCAAGCACAATTCTAAGCCCAAAACCAAAGGAGAATCCCAAGTTTTAAGAGTATTATTGAGTTGCCTGAATCATAGAATAATCAGATTGGAAGAGACCCACTGGATCATCACCGGACCATTCCTATCAAACACTAAACCATGCCCCTTAGCACCTCGTCCACCCGTTCCTTAAACACCTCCAGGGAGGATGACTCAACCACCTCCCTGGACAGCCTGTTCCAGTACCCAGTGACCCTTTCTGTGAAATTTTTTTTCCTGATGTCCAGCCTAAATTTCCCCTGGTGGGGCTTGTGCCCATTCCCTCTTGTCCTGTCACCTGGGAGAAGAGGCCATTACCCTCCTCTCCACAACCTCCTTTCAGGTAGTTGTAGAGAGCAATGAGGTCTCCCCTCAGCCTCCTCTTCTCCAGGCTAAACAACCCCAGCTCTCTCAGCCGCTCCTCATAAGGCCTGTTCTCCAGCCCCTTCTCCAGCTTCGTTGCTCTTCTCTGGACTCATTCCAGAGCCTCAACATCTGGCTTAAATCTGTGATGGATGACCTTTGTCAGTTTGCCAAAATAATTACTTCAAATGACCTTAGCTTAAGTTGGAGCATTATACAGAGCAACAATGCATGCTTGACTCTCCTATGTTAGAGGAGCAGCAAGTTCCCAACACGATAGTACTGCTAAAGTGTGGAATGAAAACTCTTGTCTTTCAAATTACTGCACCTCGCCTTGTGTCACTTCATGCAATAATCTTCCTGAATGATACAGGGATCAACTTTCAAGCTATATGGAGATCTGAAGTGTGCTTGAATGCCCAGTAGGAAAGAAATTGCATACCGTGTTACCCCATTTGCCTGTACACAGACCTATCTTGTTCTTTGTCATGGCCTGTTTCTGCCCATATCCTTTATGGATGAATATGATGTTTAATGTGGATATCATCCAACATTCAAGGTTGCTGATTTCTTGAAATATATTTAGAAGATACATGGAGATAAGCAAACAAATGGATTTGTGCAAAGCAAAATTAGAATATGTTTATAGCTTTATATTGCTGTCATGAAAAAATGCAGCATCACCACACGACAGGCATTTTTAATCCTCCCTTTTTTTTCTGCAAAACACTTGAACTCAATTTTATATTGTAAAAACTTAATATGGTTTACCACATGAAGCCATGCTCCATCAAGCTGTTTGCCAACAGGAGCCACTGTCTTACATTAATAAAAAAAGTACCCGCTCTCATGGGTCACTCTGGTTTGATTCTCTTGTCATTTTGCTTGCCTCCCTCAGATGGAAGTGGGCAGTATACAGAATACTGTGATTGGGATGCTGGACAAACAGAAGGAGCTTGATGTGAAAGTTAAGGCTGTAAAAAACAGTGTTATAGTAAGTATAGTATAACTAAATCGGTGTTTCTTGACTCATATATGTTAAAAAGCTTCCAGTACATAGAATAATTTCATTCTGAAATGACAAGTAAAAATAAAGTAATGGTTTGGTTTTCAACTCTATCACCAGTGCCTGTTTGAAAATAGAACATAATTACTTGTCAATAGCACCATAATACAGATTGGGATTTGACTGGTTTAGCAAGTTAAATTTCTTGTGAGCTTTGACACCAAAAGCATTTTACTCATCTGAAATACTAGCTGAGGAAGAACTCTTAAGAAGCCGTATACTGATCATTTTGTTGTTAACTAGAAGATATATTTTCAGTTAGCATATAGTTGTTTGTTTGTTTTAACAAATACCGAGATGACAGAAAGCTTTCCTCCAAGCTATACCTAAGAATATGAAAGTTTAAAAGTGCTGTATTCTGTTCCAGGTTTTTCCACTGTAGCCTGGGTTCCTCTGAATTCTGTGAACGTATGCAGCTAGACAATGGTGGCTTTTCCATATTTTATAATTAACAGATTTTAGTTAGCTGAGAAGAAGGGAGAGTAAAGAAAAGGTGATATTTCCTTTTAGGAAGCTCCAGGAAAAGGCATTAATGTAAAACTGGACTTGGTAGTTCTTGATCAGAAGTCTTGCATTACATAAAATTATTGAATTATTGTGGCCACTTTCATTTGTGCTTTACAGGATGTGGAACAAGACATCAAGACATTAGAGGATATGCAAGATGAATACGACTTTAAGTATAAAACCTTGCAGAATAGAGGTAAGTCATTTATCAAGGACATACCCTATTGCATATATTATAGTTTGTAAGAGTAAACTCTGCTGTCTTACATCAGGAAACTAAACCTAATGATATGTAGTCAAACTTAGTGATAATGTCCCTCCTTTATTAATTCTTCTTCATGCTGAAACCTAAATTCCTGAAAATGCATTCTCTGCATATATCTGTTCTTAGAGTAAGAGAGCCTTTTTTTTAACAGAGCATTCCTTTGTCCTTTACATCCCTTTGCTACTAGGAAAACCTATAAACTCTGTGACTATTCAACCATAAGTATAAATACTTATTTTTACACTTCTCTTTGCTGTCTTGAATTTCACAGATACCTTCCCTGCTTCAAGTTCGATAGGCCCTTGTGCACTGAGGGAAGCACACATACTGATTTCATTATATAGATGTCTCGCTTTCTGACTGCTTTGTTTTATAAAAGGCCTCTGTTTCCAAGACAAATTGGCAGTTGGCTGTCCCTCAGAAAAGGCACACATTCAGAAGATACTAAGGGGAGCACTGAGCCACAACTTTGCTTTTGTACCTGGGGACAGATAATGCTTCTGTGAGGCAGGTGTGAACCTCTAACTTAAGGCTAGAAGGCAGCAGAGATAGTAGTTAGGGCAACTATGCAGGATCTGTCAGCATGGTCTACCCACAAGAGGCTATAAACATCCTGCCTTGAAACAGCAGTCAACTTTTGTTATGAGGTTAAGTAACATGAGTGATTCACATGCAAAGTCACCAGGAGAACAATTTCATTTTTACACAATGGAATCATTATTTTGAATCAGGTTCTTGCTCTAAAAAGCAAGCAAACTCATATCTCAATTACTTCACTGGGATAGTGGCTTTTCCTTGCATTTGAGTGTAGAGTCTGTCCTTTCAGAACAGGAAGAGGAGGAATCACAAAATGGGTCTAGGAGGCAGTAGATATTTTATCCTGTAAGCATTAAAGATATACTTAACCTGACATAAGCCAGGCAGGTTCTCTCTTAAACCCTGTGTTTCCCCTACCCGTGCTTCCCTTTACTCACAAGGGGATGGCCTGTTGCACACCTTCAGCCTCACCTTCACAATTTGGACTTACTTTAACTTACTTTACAGAGCTTGAGTCCAATGGTGTGTCGCAGGAGGAATATAAGAAAGAACATATGAATCTCCAGAAGATGTTTTTATTACTTGACATCAAGAGAAAGGTAGTGCTCTAGTTTTCTTTCAGAAGACAACAGTACTTCATTTTGAACATGTGTTCATTTTCAATGGGTTAACATAATAAATTATTTATAAGAAAAACTTTTCTGCTACTGTCAGTTAAACTAAGATTCTTTCCACCCTGACTGAAAATCTAGAATCTCTGTAAACAATTCTATTCTAGCAACCATTATCAAACTCTTGTCAGATGAAGATAAAAGAATGGTTAGAGGGATAAGCATCATCTCAATAGTCATTTTCTTGAGGAGACACTGATTAAACAATTTGCAGCTATATTAAACATGCTCACTCTTGTTGCAGTGCTCAAAGCTGCAGCAAGCACTGGGATGATCCCAGATACACTCTTGGGACATGTGAGCCTGAAACACTGGCTCTTTAAAATTCAGCATTACTGAATATGCATTTTTTCTCCTCTTAATCTAAAAAATTCTCAAGCTAAAAAGAAGAAGGTGTTTTAGGAAACATCCTCTGTTGACAAACTATTACTTTGAGATCCTTGCAAAAATTTGTAAGACAGATAGCAATAGCTAAAACAGTACTTAGTTTTCCTGTAAAAAGTATTTTTAATAAAGAGTAATCTAATATTCTCTGTAGGAGGTGGTGAACAAGATAATACAGCTGCTGAACACCACAGAGCACACACAGAGTGTTCTTATTAATGAGGAGCTGGTGGAGTGGAAACACAGGCAACAGACTGCATGTATTGGTGGCCCACCCAATGCCTGTCTTGACCAGCTGCAGAATTGGTAGGTCTCCAGTCAAGGACTGCATTAGCCAAGAACTTGGAAGTGTGTTCCTTTGTAACACCAGGTCTGTGAAAGACACTTATTATTTATATTACACATTTTGTTCTGTCACAGCATAACTACATTTCATTGATTTTATTTCCTCACCACATTTCCAGTTAGCAAGAGGTGTTCTTTATGCACTACGTAGTCCTTGGGGACAGTCACCTGGCTGGTGTCTTAGTAACATGCTAAATGTAATAAAACTGTGTAATTGTAGGTTCACCGTTGTTGCTGAAAGTATACAGCAAGTTCGTCAGCAGCTCAAGAAGCTTGAGGAACTGGAACAGAAATTTACCTATGATGCTGATCCCATCACAAAAAATAAACAAGTTCTGCAGGACCGAACACACAGTCTTTTCAAGCAGCTCATCCAGAGGTATCAAACAAGAAGGGTCTTTCTGTGTTTGCATGACTAAATGGACGGAAGGCACCTTTCCTCCTGTTCCCTTAATATTTCCTGCATGCTAAATAGTTTCTGAGGTTTTCCTATGTTTGATACAACATTAAGCTAAATGACTATTCATGAGATTTATTCCATTTATGGTTTCTGCAGGCTTAAGCCATGGAAAGAGTTTGTTGGCAGTTATCATTTAAGTTAGCAGGAGCTATGCTGCAATATGCATTGGTTACAAAATCAAACTCCTGGTTTTGTTTTAAGCTTTAGCCCTGCAAAGTTGAAGTAAATGGAGGCAAAATCCACACCGAGCTATGCCTGATATAAACACACACTAGATTCTATAACCTTTTGTCTCTGGATGTATTGTCTTTGTCTGCAGCACAAGGAGACCAGCCATATCGCTATATACCATCGTTGTATAAGTTTTACTGTAGCAGCTAATTGCCCCACTTAAGATGAGAGTCCCATTTCTGTAAACATAGAGTAGACAAGAATTCATGCTGAAAGACTTGAAACTTGCTCAGATACAGTAGGTAGCACGCTTTTATGGAGGGCTAGAACCCAAGTTTCCCCAGTCCCATTTTGATGCTTTCACTACTAATATTTGACTGGAAAATACAGCTACTGCTTTTCAGTTAAGTGAAGGCAGTGAGGAAGAGCTATAGAAATCCAGCTGCTGTTTAGTTATCTTGCCTGTGGGTATAGTATAAGGAAAAGTCTCCATGTTTCATAGAATCATAGAATCACCAGGTTGGAAGAGACCCACCAGATCATCAAGTCCAAGCATTCCCACCAATCTCTAAACCATATTCCTCAGTACCTCATCCACCCGCACCTTAAACACCTCCAGGGAAGGTGACTCAACCACCTCCCTGGGCAGACAATTCCGTTGCTAACGACCCTTTCAGTGAAGAATTTTTTCCTTATGTCGAGCCTGAACCTCCCCTGGTGGAGCTTGAGGCCATTCCCTCTCGTCCTGTCACCTGGGAGAAGAGGCTAGCTCCCTTCAGGTAGTTGTAGAGAGCAATAAGGTCTCCCCTCAGCCTCCTCTTCTCCAGGCTAAACAACCCCAGCTCTCTCAGTCGCTCCTCATAAGACTTGTTCTCCAGCCCCTTCACCAGCTTTGTCGCTCTTCTCTGGACTTGCTCCAGAGCCTCAAGTTTCCTAGAACTTGATGAAAGTAGAACTTAAGAATTTTGTGTCTGTACACTGCACAGTGCTACGAAAAGGTACCCGAGACAGCAACGGTTTGGAGTGCATCAAAACAGGCTACTCTCAGGAGCTCGCTTTGCAGGGTTAGCTAGCCCTCATCAGATCTCCAGCTGCCATATCTAGCTTTTAGGCACTTGTTACATAGCACTGTCTCACAGCACTCTAACCGTAAGAATTTAGCAAGCACTGGGAAGCAGCAAAAAAAACAATGCTCCTCTTTTGAGTTACGCAAGTTACATCACAGTGTTTACATAATGTTTCTTTTCAGGGAAATTCGACTTAGCACTCTCCCACTTCAGGGATTCAATGTATTTAGGAAAAGCCAGCTCTTATGAAATCACTTTATATTTGCAATATTTCTAGTGCTGATAACAACTGAAAGAAGCCCATGCACAGACCTCTGTGTAAATTGAAACAGAATAAATAAAGTCTATAGTATTACTGGTAAATCACCATCCTTTTTAAAGTTCACTTTTGATGTAATTTCTTATTCCCTAAAGACACCATTGATAAATCAAAGTGCCTTTAATCTGTTCTTTCCATAGCTCCTTTGTGGTAGAGAGGCAGCCTTGCATGCCAACGCATCCTCAGAGGCCATTAGTTTTGAAGACAGGAGTACAGTTTACTGTAAAGCTGAGGTATGTTTTCCCCTTCCACCATCTTGTTTTGTGGTAAGCCTTTCATGTCACTGGCTTTCTACAACTGAGAGGTTTGCCTGTCTTACACAGTAGCATAAGTGCTAAGGTCAGGAGAAGGGAAGTGCTGTCTGGCAGGGGGATGTCTTCTAGGAAAGATTTACTTGAGTTTAGCTTTTATCCTTTACCAGTGTATGAAGAAACACAACAAAACAGCAGAACAAACACATGCAGACTGCTCTGTCATGTGGAAGAATAACTCATTTGCCCATCTAGTTTCCTCTAAATCAGGACCTAGGATCAGGTCTATAGACTTTGCTTGTTTATCTTGTCACTACAAATACAACGTCTTCTATGGAGCAAGCTTGGAGTCTGTATGTGGCCCTGAGTTGGGCAGATTAAATATACTTGCCATAAGCAGTGCAATAGAAGAGAGCCTGTCTTTTGCAACTGCAGTCATTTAAAAAACCCTCTTTCTTTCCAGATTGCTGGTGAAATTGCAGGAATTGAACTACAACTTGAAAGTGAAAGTTTTATTTGACAAGTACGTCGCATTTTTCTTATCTCTGCATACATTAATGATAAGCAGTCCCCATGTTCAGAAATCCAGAAGATATTCATATAAGTACTGAGTTGGTCAGAAGAAGGCTGGTTCTCTATGCAGCAGGTACACCCTGCATTTTTCTTACCCATGCTCTTGCTCTAAATCTCCCTCTGCCATTAGAGACATGTCACAAAGGACAGAAGGCCACAGCACTTGCTTTAAAGGGAAAAGAAATGTAACAGGCTTTCCAAGATGATGACAGTGCCTTTAAGGTCATGAAAATGATCTCTGCTTTTTGTCTTCACATTCAAATCTGCAAGGGAAATTTTGTTTGCTTGAACCAACTCTGGAATCCAGAAACTTGGGTGAAGTGGGAGAAAGGAAAATACTCTTACACAGATGTGTGTAAGCTGAGGCTTTGAGAAGTGCACCAGATGTAATGCAACTCAGTAAAATCTGAAGTGGCTGGAAAACTGGTTCAAATGATGCAGCGATTTACTGAACAAGTTGTATGCTTTGATGGTTGATTCAGTATGACAGTACAAAATAAATTTCTCAGCAAGAGTTAAAGTATCTATAGTAAAAGAAAGGACTTGCTTCAATTATAAAGCTTCCATAGCACAGTTTAAGTCTTGGTAAAAAATACACGGTGTAGTGCAATATTTATTTTGACTGCTTGAACCAATTGCCTCCTTTGCACAGAAGATTTCACAGAAGCGTTTTACCAATTCTCAGTCAGCTACTGAAACAAACACACACATTTTAGGTGTCTATGGCAGAATCTTTAAAAGATATTTATTTTGTCATTTTTTTCTTTTTTTTTTTGACAGAGATGTAAATGAGAAGAACTCAGTCAAAGGGTAAGTGGCATTACAACATAGTATATTAATATTGATTTCTCTTAGTGAATTTGAGACAATTATTTATTTTCTCTCTTTGTGAAGGTTCAGGAAATTTAATATTTTGGGAACAAGCACAAAAGTAATGAACATGGAAGAATCTACTAATGGAAGTCTAGCAGCAGAATTCAGGCACTTGGTAGGGATTTTTTCTTCTATTGATACATCCTATTAATTTTGTAGGTATAGGGTGTGGTAGGAAAGAGAGGAATTGCTTTTCTTATTGCAGTCATTGTTTACTTCTGTATAAGAGGAACTGTCAACATCTCTCTTTTTACTTTGTTCTTCCCTTTCTGGAATCTTCAGCCTGTTTCAGTTGAAATGCTACAGCTTTTGTCACTGAAATATGGCCAGAAAGGCAAGTGACTATTTGCTGCCATATGGCTTATGTTGAAGTGATTTCTTTGGAGGAGCAAGAAAAATAAGCTTTGAAAGGCCAAAAAAAAGGTATTTTGAAGGAAGGCCTATAGGTAGCAAAGCTTGGAGCTTTGAGACTAGAAAGGGAAAGTTTTTGAGGAGAGGGCAGCTACAAGAAATTCAGTGCCTTCAGCAGACTATCCAACGCTACCTGCAGATAGTGAGATAAGTCAGATTGGTTCCATTGTTAAAATAGGAAAGGAGAAATGCAAGTCTCTCTTCCTCACTTTGCTGTGACTGCGGAGACTGTGTGGAGTTTATACTTGAGTTCAGAGGAGTAATTTGGTAAACCAGTATTTCATCTGATCGTTCCTGATTTTGTGCTGCTTCTGTTCTTATAAGGCTGTTTATGTAAAGGCATTACATCAAAAATGTACAATATCTGTTTTCACAGCTGAATGGTTTGTTAAAGAGTGGTGGTTACCTACAGTCTAATCCTTTGGCTTCCATGGCTTAGAACCAAATAGGATCAGTCACTGCTGCAGCAAGTTTACATACAGTTGAGCAACTACAGCATGCAAACATTTGCATCCCTTATCACTTTCATTTGTGGTTAAGGTAGATGAGTGACTGGGCTGTTTCTTCATTTGCAGCAACTGAAAGAACAGAAAAATGCAGGAAGCAGAACAAATGAGGTAAAACTTTTGCATAACACTACAGAAGAATTCAGGCATTTAAGACAATGCTCTACTCAGTGCCACAAGGAGGACAGATCAGTATTTCTGGGAAAGGATCCATGTAGCAGGTGTCTACAAATAGGAATGATTGTCACAATGGTGTCTCCCTGGACTCACTTTCACTGGCAACTACCTTTAATGGGACTTTCTGACAAGGACAGTTTTTTCTGTGGCTTTAGGGTGGATGCCTTAAGTACCTATTCTAATTGGCAGTTTGCATTGTCACTTGACTTGACCTGTAAATTGTTTCTGAGGTCCAGAGCAAGTAACTTTGGGCAGAAAAAGTTTTTTCTACTCCCATGATAAATCTCTTACTTTTCTCCCAAGAATCTTCAGTCCCTGAAAGGATGGTTTGTTTTCTTTTCCTTAAAGGGTCCTCTTATTGTAACAGAAGAACTTCACTCTCTGAGTTTTGAGACGCAACTCTGCCAGCCTGGCTTGGTAATAGACCTAGAGGTATGTCTTAGATGAAAGAGAGATGGACTTGATTTTCTCTATGTTGCTCATGCTGACAATCTAATTTTTTTTTTAATTTTTATAAAATGTACTTGGATATCAAAACACTTTCAGTTGTTTCAAAATACATAAATGACACTTCACAGTATCTCTCTATATACACATGCAGTGAGAATGCTGCCAGATCTCAGGGTAAATAAAAGTAGATGTGCTTTGCAAAGTGTCTGATAATCAACCCTTTCTTTTAAGCTCTCTAGATATCACCTTTTGTTTATTTCAGAAGCTATGGTGCTAAAAATGCTGTTACTGTCAGTGCTATCATAACTGACACGAAACTGAAGTCTTTATCAGACACAAATCCCCTGAGTATTTCTGGTATTTCGTCATTACTGACACTTTCTGTCCTACATACAAAATTCAAGTGAAAGAATTAAGACCGCGCAAGCATGGAAATAGGAGTGGAAATGTTTTTGTGGTTAATCTGGAGGGGACTGCAGCAGGGGTACAGAATAGACTGACATGTCCTTTTCTGTCCCTTTCAGACCACGTCCCTTCCCATTGTTGTGATCTCAAATGTGAGCCAACTTCCAAGTGGTTGGGCTTCTATCTTATGGTTCAACATGCTGTCTACGGATTCCAAGGTATTTGAAAGATAAGCACACTACCTCCTTACATGCAAGAAGAGGAGCCTCCACAATTCCTGAAACTGTATCTGAAATATTGTGTAATTTTCAAGCATTGTCTGTATAAGAGTGGCTGCTGCATTTTTTTCCATGAAGATGACTCAACAGAGAGATAGAGATACTGAGAGAGTCATAGTAACCTATTTACCTATCCTAAGCCAAACAATGTTTGAAACCCACATAAGGATATTATACATCGTATTGATTATATAAGGTACACAGTGTGAAGCTGAATAAACATTCAAGAATTCAAATACAGTGCACTTGAGTAATCTAGGAATCCTGCCTCCTGGGAGAAGACATGTCCAAAGCAACGTCCCAGAGATTGCTTTTCCTGGTAGGGAGTGCCTGTCAGAATAGCAGCCTGCTATTCTAGAGTTGTCTCAATCCATTCTTAAATCTACGTTTTGTTTTGGCAATACACTTTTGTAAATGTGGATGGTATTCCAAAATTAATGGTTATTAACTGTAGATTTGATTTTCCCCTTCCATTCTAGAACTTGTCCTTCTTTCTGAACCCACCTTATGCAAAGTGGTCTAAACTTTCTGAAGTTCTCAGTTGGCAATTTTCTTCTGTAACGAAGAGAGGACTTAATGCAGATCAACTGAGCATGCTGGGAGAGAAGCTACTGGGTATGGTCTGCTTCCATAACTTTAAGCCTTTTGGTTCTACTGAACAAAGAGGTGGCCTGTTTGAATTAAAGCTATTTCTACATTTCTTCTGCAAACTATTACAAGTTTTCATTTCCTTTCACATGTTTTTGCCTCATGGGGTAACCAGTTTTCAGTATGGTAGAGCTTGCAAATGAAGGTCAGGTCATGAAAAAAATCTTCAGTTCTAACTTAGGAACTCTGTGTGAGGGCAGTGCAGGCTGGGACAGCTTCTGCCTTTTAAGAGCTACTGAAATAATGCATGTGTTTAGTCAGTCTTTGAGGTGGGTATTTCTTGGCTTTTTTATGGTATTGTTTTGGGCTTTGTTTTTAAACTCATCTCCATTAATGTTAACTTCATGCATACCCCCAAGTACAGGGGAGGTTTACTCTATCTGTGTAAACACAGTTGCAATATCAAAGTGTAAATACTTTAAAGCTATTAAAGGATATCAAATTGAATGTATCATAGACAGGATTCCTTAATAAAAGCCTAGCCAGCTGTGAATTTTGACTTGTCAAACTCCTTGTCAGTCTGCCTGATAGGCAGGGCACTTAACAAAGCTACTGAGTTTGTCTAATAGATTAATGGATAAAAATACTATTGATTTGGTATATTCTACTAACCTTTAGTTTCAGGAAGCATTTTTATTTGAAGGGATTTGACATTAGTGGGTCTTGGTGGCAAGTACAGCATTCCAGTCTCTAATTCCCTTCCTCTAATTTCCCAAAGACACAAGATACGACAAAACGCTTACTGATTTAATGTTACTCTTTAGAATTCTGTTTTCATTAGCCTAATTAGCCATTGCAAAGACAAAGTGACTACTGACATTTTTGTCGTCAGTTTGCATTTTGGAACATCTAAGATTCTTAGTCAAGCCCTAAGAAACAGTAGGCATGCTATTTAAATCTTATCTCTAGAAGCAGAAGTATTTCACTACTGATAAAAAAATCCAGGTAGCTGAACACTTTATATTCAGGATCCGTTAGTACAAGGGGACGCAGAATCTAACAGGATGCCAGGATACAACTCACCTGCTGTTTTTGTGATGATGAAGCAGACAGAATCTTGGTTTCAAGTATCGCAAACAAGTTCTCTAAAGCAATTTCTTTCTAGAGAGGTGGGAGGGAAAACCAGCAGATTCCTCACTTTATTGAAATCCACAGCATGATTGATGGTAGAAAGAATTTAGCTCCAAATACTCTCAGGGTCTGCAAAGCTCTAACTACTATACAGCATAGGATTTTCTTTGTGGTTTTATTGTGATTATGAAGCACTGTTGGCATAAAAATAAAGCAGTGAGGAAATTATTTCAACAGGAATGAAATAAGTCTTTGGCTGGGACAAACATAGCAGTCCAGAGTTTCTGGGGCAAAAGCCTACATATCACCAGAACAGTGACAGGAAAGTGCTTAATCTCAGAAAGGTGTTGGGCCTGCTGAGCTCCTCCAGAAAAGCTCATGGATTTCAGTTATTTTGCTGGAGATGTGCAAGATTTCAGTCTCCTTCCTGGAAGGGTTTTAAAACTGCTAAGTGTTAGGCATAGCACAGCAGAGAAAATGTCAGAAATTACTTCGTCCCTATTGCACAATGTCTGTTTAAATACATTTGGTCGTTCTCATGCAGTGAACTTCTCCAAAGGGAAACACTGCAAGCCTTTGCTCCGCTAGCTATGAAAATACTCTAGCTTTATTCTTCTTTCTTAATCCAACAGCTCAGAGTTCTAAATAAAAAGTCAGAACTTGGGGCTGTAAGTGCTTTTCTTTCAACTTACCGAGTGACTTATGGAGCATTACTGAAGTCAATTTATTTTGTTCAGGGCCAACAAGTGGAGGCTCTCATGATGGCCTGATTCCTTGGACAAGATTCTGCAAGGTATGAAAGCAACTTCAAAATTCAGATGGAACGGGGAGCTTTATCTTGAGGTGGTTTGATGCAGGGGCGTTGGTGGGTTTGCTGTTTTGTGGTTGGTTGGGTTTTTTTTTACTCCTCTAGAGTGCTTTCATTTTCAGTAGAAGGGTATTATTCTAGAGAATACATAGTTGTGGGAGGTATTGCTGGTGGTTCAAGTAGCAGCAGCAGGAGGAAAAAATGGGCTTGTAATAGCAAGGAGTAGATGATTTTGAGATTGCTTTAGAGCCATGTGAATTGTATAGAAAAAATGCAGCTTTTAAACACAGCATATTCATTATTAATGCAATTGCTATTAATAGCTTAGTTCTCCATTTTAGCTACTACAGGAAGTGTCAAAAAAACTCAGCAAGACAAGCAATTCTCTGTCATAAAGAAGGATGCTTCCCATATCAGGGCGACAGGATTAGAGTGTGCATTAGCACAGGGCAGCCAGGAGGGTCAGCACAATGGTAGAAGGCTACAACATGAGATTTCATAACTCTGGCTGCAATAAGACAGGAGAACTCTTCACATGTTCTTTGGCGCTTTTTTGGCTAAACTGATGTAGGAGATGATAGCATACAGGAACAGAGTCCAATGAAAGATCAAAGCTCTGATTACCTTTGAGCACTTGAGTTTATTGAATACAGATCTCACAAAGAATTGAAATCAGAGCCTGAACAGAAAGTACCTATGAACTGTTCTGCTAAGTAGCCTGGTTGAAGCTTCCGTGGGATGGTTTGGATGTCCAAGAGCTCCAATAAGGATTGTTTCTCTCTTTTTAGAGACACTGCATGAGAGGTGATGGATCATGTTTGTGAGTAATGTAGGCTCAGGCAGGCAATTTTTTCACAATGCCTCTTGCCTTAAGATTCAGTAAATGCTTCATTCCTGGTAGTTTCTGTCCTTCTGGACTAGAGAAACAGAAAGAAAAAAGGAAATCATAAGATAATATGGGGATGGTAAGAAAGAATACAGAGGGGAGAAAATGCAAGAAGTACATGCCAACAAGGTGCAGAGCTTACTTTCTCTCTGCTTGATAAAACTTATGTTTCTTTCTCCCTTTTCTGCCCCCCTCCCTTGCCTTTCCATGTTCTGAATTTCAGGAAAACATAAATGATAAAAATTTCCCCTTTTGGCTGTGGATTGAGGGAATCCTGGAACTTATTAAGAAACACCTCCTGTGTCTCTGGAATGATGGGTAAGACCCGAGTGAAGTCTCATTTAGGGTAGCATCTGCATTTTTGGATGTGAAGTTGGTTGTGCAGATACTTTGGATCCAATAAAGCGGAATTTGCAATCAAAAAGTGTGAGGCAAATTCTAGTAGTGATGAAGCCTCTGAGGCACCTGCTTTTAAGCAAAAATTTCAGATGACCAGGCTGTCCCATTCAAAGCAGGGCTTTGAATTTTAGTTGTTTGGGTTTAATTTGCTGCTGCTCCCCCACTATAAGTGTGTTCTTTCCACACTGTAGAACAGAGCTTCTTTTATGTTTGACTGAAGTGCAAATGATAAGTCATCAAGTGATCATCCATCATCAAAAAAGACAAAAAATTTCCCCACAAGCAAACATTATTGATGAGTCTCCTCCAGGTGGCAGCAGCCAAATTCTAAACTTCTGTGTCTAGAGTATGAGTCCAGAAAGTGATCTTTACCAATTTTAATAGTGTATTTTTAATTAGTAAGACTGTCAGATGGAAAACTTTCCATTTGCCCTTTAATACCAGTTTAGTCAACTTGAATTCTAGTATTGCCAATTCCGGAAGTAATTGCTGCCAGAAAGAGGTTTAGCCAAGGTCACAATCCTGTCTTTTAGATTTAGCTGCATTATGAAACCCTGTCAATAGCACACTCACAGTGGAGCATCCTAGTATCCCACAAGTCTGGAGGTTCTACAACAGTGAGATTGCCCTTTCTTACTTATTTCAGCAGCAAGCTTCAAATTGTTATCCTCCAGCTCCAATGACTTATGTCAAAAGCCTTTTTTGCGAAAGATTTGTTTCACTACCTAAAGCCTGTATATTTCCTAGCTAAGTGAAACCCAGTGAAGTGGGAACTTTTGCCACCATTGCTAAAACACAGTTGCAGTTCTCTCCCATTTGATGTTCTGCTATGAGATGGCCGTGAACCTACAGGAGTGGGTTTGCATGGGGCTTTAATAGTCTTGAACAGAATTACTCATTGCTCTCAGTTATGAGAGCAATCCCCTGTTTAGGGTTTAACAGAAAAAAAGAGGTGCAAGTTCAATGGTGAATGTAATCAAAATGAGAGATTTAGCATTATCGGATTTTCCTTTCTTAGCTGACTTTACTGGGGAGTCAAAGCTCTGTGTTTTCCAGAAAGGCAGGAAAAGAAACTGATGGGAAAACTCCTGCAAACCGCAAAGGTACTTGAGTGGGAAAGAGACAAATCTGTAGTATTCATTAGGATAGAGACTCTCCTTGTATTCAAAAGAATACGGATTACAGCCTCAAAAACACTTGCCTTTCTTCATATTTGAGGGGTGAGAAGACTAAAGACTGTCAATGTACACAGTACCTTTACTACCAAACATATGTCTTACCAAGCCACTAAAAAAAAAAAAAAATACCAAACTCAAAACCTGTAAAGCAGAACTGCTTACAGCACCTGAAAGTTCTAAGGAAAGCCATGATTGTAGTTGTGTAAAAAGCACTTCCCCTAGCTTAATGCATAGAGGGACAGGAGTAGTAGTCTTTTTGAACCAGGGAGGTGGTTGAGTCACCTTCCCTGGAGGTGTTTAAGGAACAGGTGGACGAGGTGCTGAGGGGCATGGTTTAGTGTTTGATAGGAATGGTTGGACTCAATGATCCGGTGGGTCTCTTCCAACCCGATTATTCTGTGATTCTATGATTCACTATTAATGGAGCATTCTGAGGAGCAAGGAGCACTGCAAAGATATTCTGGCCTTTTGACTTTTAAAAAAAAACATTTGGGGTTTGACCAGGGTTGTTCCCTAGCAGTGGCTTGTACAACTCCCTCCACAGTACCTGTGCAGACCAGTCTGTTTCTTAAAATTACCAAACTTGGCTTCCTTGCCTACACAATCACATTTGCTGAGCATAGCTTATTTGGGGGGTTGAAGTCACACAGGCTTAACAGCTCATCTAGAAAATGTGCACAAGGAATAAACAAACCTCACACCTATATGGATGCAGACTGGTAGCCAGCAGACTTTGTTTTGTCAGCCAAAGATGAGAAAGAAACATTTATTGATGTAGCTTTGAAGTTAAAACTCCTAGTTAGGATCTGACCATTTTGCACACATATAACTTTATTTCTGCTTTCCCAGCCCAGTTTTGACAGCAATGACAGTCTCTTTAGTCTGAGCTCAGAAAAGCAATTGTATAAGCCGCCAGGCAAAAGGAAGAGTGTTGAGGGAAGCTGTGGCAATTCATGACTTCCACAGTGCAGCTCCAGACAGTCAGTTCTACTGCTAACTTCCCAGCTGTTCACAGGACAAAGCCTTCTGTGTGGCTTTTACATGTATTTTAGCTTTTTAGTTTTACTAGTTAGTCTTGCTTAGATTTTATGTTAAGACATAAATTCTGCTTTTTCTTTTCAATGTTACAGCTGCATCATGGGTTTCATCAGTAAAGAGAAGGAACGTGCTTTACTGAAGGACCAGAGTCCAGGAACGTTTTTACTAAGATTCAGTGAAAGCAGCAGAGAGGGTGCTATCACATTTACTTGGGTAGAAGGATGTCAAAATGGTAAGTCAGTAACAGAGAATATTGTTGTCTTCAAAATATGACCTTAAATCAGAACAAGAGGTCTTTATGCAAAGCCTTTCACACTGCAAATCAATACAATACACCACCCTAGCAGTCCCCACCCATACAAGCAACAGGCCACAAGCCATGGCAGGCATGTGCCTGCCTTTGTGTAATTCATGAGCCACACAAGGTTTCAGCTGACAGTAATTACAATTCCCAGGCACTGCTTCTGGCCTGAAAGTTTGTTGAAGACAACAAACTGCTTCCTTAGGGTCTCTCTTAGCAAGACATCGTTAGTACACAACACACGCGCATCTCCCTCCAAAACCTTATCACCTTCACCATCAGAGATTTCTTTCCCAGGAAAAGTTTGCTACAACCACATTCAGCCCTCTGTGCTATTGTTCTTTTCCATTTCACCTCATATGCACCACTCCTTTATCAGCTTCCTTTAACTCCTAGACCAATACATTTGTTCCTTCCTTCTTATATTCTCCCCAGGTAGACCACACATTCACATACCTAAGTTTCCCAGCAGTTCTCCTTCCTGCCCGTTCCAGAAAGGCTAATAAAGAGCTTCCTTTTTTAGTTAGCTAACCTACTTCTCCTTCCCTCTTTTATGGAAGCCCAGAGACATAAAACCTATAAAAAACTATAATCTCCCCTGTACCCAAAGAGGACTCTTTCCCTTATCTTGCTACTTAAATCAGCCTCACCTGGCAGGATGCTGCAGCTGTTTCCACTTCACTTGGATAAGCCCAAGACCCACAACGGTTGGAAGAAAAAGTGCTGAATGTACCTGAATTACTCCTTTCCCTTTGCTGCCTTCATAGCTGAGACATTCAAAAATTGAGTGAAAGGTGATAACATTTGGAGCATTTAGGGTAGCTTTATCTGTCTCTCTTTATGGCTTATAAGAGCTCCAAATGGTGTAATGGAATCGAACTTCCTAAAAGGCAATAGAGTTTGAAAGACATCATTTGGAAGAAGGTTGAAAAGGTAGCACAACTTTAGTTAATGAAATATCACTGTTCATTTCCACGGATAGGTCACCCCAGTCATTCTGAATACAAAATACTGCAAAAGCTGTTACTGTGTGTTATCCCCCCATGTTCTTTCCTGCCCCACAAAACAGTTGTCCTTTCCCTTTGACAGTCATTAAATATTTACTTGCAGCACAGTAGGTGTCATCCAGGTAGCCCTTTGTTCACATAGCCTCTGAATTTGTGGGAGTGGCTGCAGCTTTACTGGACAGTTTTAGGAAAAACTTTGAAACCACCTTTAAGAGTTGCTGTTTCTCCCATCTACAGAGCCCCAGTTCCATTCGGTAGAACCATACACCAAAAAGGAACTCTCTGCTGTTACTTTCCCGGATATCATTCGCAACTACAAAGTGATGGCGGCTGAAAACATTCCTGAAAATCCACTGAGATTTCTGTACCCAAATATACCCAAAGACAATGCCTTTGGCAAATACTACTCCAGACCTAAGGAGGGTGAGTGCTGTAAATGGTTCACACAATTCAAGTGTGATGTTTGTGCTTCAGATACTTGGGCACTGGATGATTTCTGTGGCATGGAAAGGAAGGGTAGCACTTGGACTGAATGCCTTATCAGCCTAACCCATGCTTGAGTGCTGCTCAGTTGAAAGGTGAGAACAGGCACCTAAGCTTTAGTAGGTCAGGAAAAAGTCTTTTTTTAAAGAGGCAGAACATGAGATCTAGTCAGATCAAAAATTGAATGTTGCTGGGCCTCTAATTCAGCTTTCATGTGAGCCTATGCAATATTTTGGAGATGTAGGTTCCCACTAACAAATGGAAGCATGGTTCATTCGGTTATTACACAGAACTGATCCAGGCTGTGTGGGATGTCTTGAGACAGCTACATCAAACTTTAGGTGAGGTTTTGTTCTCCATTTTCTATATGGGAAAAGCAAAAAGGAAAACCTGACAAAAAATGAAATAAATTAACCATAGTGCTGTAAAATGCAGGAGAGAGAGACTTTCACATTATCCGGGTCACAGGCTTTATTTTTGGTACAATAAAGATGGCAACGTGAAGTAAGCTTGCTAAAAAAAAAAACAGTTGTTTTTTTTTCTCCTTGAAGCACCAGAGCCTATGGATTTGGATGGTCCCAAAGGAAATGGATATATCAAGACTGAATTAATCTCTGTATCTGAAGTGTAAGTTTCCACAGAAGCTGGATTTCTAGGAACTGATAACTTTTTAGCTGTAGTTCATGCCTCTTCTCCATATTTAAGGTGTAGGTGTCCCTGGCAAATCTTTCCTCTCTTTTGGGATCCAATCATACCACAATGCTGTGTTTGAAACAATTTTTGGGTAAAAACCTTGCAGAACCTTGCAGGTAGTTGTACTGGCAAATAATTTCTTGAAAAGCAAGTTCTTTAATAACTTGTTGGACTATCCAGTGATCCACGTTCTAATCAGTTTTCATTTAAAGCTGTGCTGGTTTGGCAAAACATGATGTATCGCTCACAGACTGGTCTTCACAAGAGACCTCTTTAGTGGCCCTTCTGGACTCAGAGCTAGATGTGGTATCCCACCTGTGCCTCACTTCTTTAGTGAAGGTTTGCCCCTGCTTTTCTCCTTCTAGCCATCCTTCCAGGCTCCAGTCTCCAGAAAATCTGCTCCCCATGTCTCCTGAAGAGTTCGATGAGATGTCTCGGATGGTGGATCCAGCAGAGATTGATACTGTGGTATGTAGCACAAACCAGCTGTGGGGTTCAGCTGCAAGTTGCTTTTTTTGGTGCTTTTCCCCTCCAGACAAACATCAGACACCACAAACTAACGCTTCAGAACACGTCCCGTCAAAGGCATAGAAGAGCTTGGAATCTGTAATTAGATTGCTAACAGTTGTTCTTTCCGCTTGTTTGTGGGGATAGGGGTGAAGAAAAGGAGAGCAAAGCTTCCAGTCTGCATCCTGCAAAGGGAGGCAAGATGGGAAGAGATGAAGGAGTAATGCTGTAGTCCTTCCAGTGGAGCCTGGGGTGGGGAGGGAAGCTGAAGCAGGTATGCAGCTTGGAAGCTTTGCCTTCTGATGCCCACGAGGTACTGCTTATTACAGAGCAGGGACATCCTGTTGGGGTGTACTTCAGAAAGAAATCCAAATTAAAGCATGGGAGATTTTTTTTTTACCCCTCTCTCATGGTAGTTTGATCGCAAGATATGACTCTGGTGCTATTTGGGGAGGACCTAGTTGTGCTTTGTGGCTGGCAAAGACTAGAGTATTAGAGCTTTACTTGAATTAATCGGCTTGTGCTTTCTTGTTACAGATGTGTTCAGCATATTCACCTTAAAGGCTGAGCTTTTTGCTGCATCATTAACACAGCTGATTAGCTTACGCATCCTGCTCTACAGTCAGTGGCTTGGTGCCATGCTTCACATCAGTTCTTTGGGAAGTTCCTAGATATTTCACAGCACATCACTTTCTCAACCTGAAGATCCAGTAGCAAATTTTAATTATTTGGAGTATAAACAGCAATCCGAGTAGCCTCCTTACATGCAGTGGTTTTGTTTAGTTCTTTGTTAGAGAATTTCCAGTTAGCAAGACACCAGAGGAGGAAAGGAGGAAAGAAAGGAATGAGAGGGCCTCAGCAAGAATGATGGTAGAAACATGAATTTTTTCATTTAAGGGAATTAGTTAAATTTAACATTTACAACAGTTTGCTCTACATAGAAGGCCTCAAAGGAAAGGCAGTTCTTTTGCAGAGGTTCTGTGCAAGATGTTTGCACCTTCTGTGTAACTACTTCTGAAGAACTTTCCCAGCTTTACCTTTTCATCTGCATCACAGAAAGGAGAAGATAAACATTCTGCAGGTATATGCCACACTGAATCTATGTGATTAAGTTTGTCTTGGTTTTATCTGTTCTTAAGGGCATGGCATACTGAGAGAATGTAAGCCAAAAAGTGTCATCTGCATTTCATTTTTGATTATTTCTTCAGGGAAAGTTTTCTTGTGTAGGATGGCACAATCTTTCTCATAAAGAGCACTTAGGACACTACTTTAAAGCTCCATTGGCACTTGCTGAGCTTGCAACTCAATGCGTACAAGTCAAGACTAGACTGCCTTTGTGCTGTCTAGTGGCATCATTGGACAAAACGAGAACCTACTCTTAAAGAGTACAAATGGGGTTGGTGTATGTTTTTATTCACTGTGCTTAACCTACCAAGGTAAGGACCTGATCACTTGTATCTTTTACAATAATACATGCCCAATTTGCTTTGTAACAAGTGGACTAGAACTTAATTTTCTCATGCACGATGAACCAGGGCATTTATTTCACTATTGATTTGATTATCTAGAAGATGTTACAGGCTTTGATCATTATGTGGTTTTGCTGTTAGGGATAAGGCATGGGAAGTGAAGAAGTTAAATTTACATTGAGTAATGGTTGCATGATATCCAGTGTATTATACCTGAAGGATGAAGTTGTGCTTCCACCAGAGGAGGAACAGATTTGTTTCTCAGAATGCACACTTAAGACAGGATTGTCTTAAGCAGCTGGTCTCTTGGAGTAAGGGCACAGATCAGTCCAGGCAGCTCATTAGCACACATTTGAGCAGAGGGACTGCAGCCACTTCTGCTGGATCTCACAGGTATAGGATGCCCAGCTCTAGGTCTCCTCCAGTCTCACCCCATCTGTGACACAAGGGCTACTGCAGCTTCTCAGCCCACTGCTACCCATTCCCAGTGCCTGGGAGGGCAGCAGTGGCCAGAATGACTCACAGGGACAGCAGAGCTGCTTCTCTACTGTTCAAGAACTGCCAAATCAATCAGCCTGTGCTTAGAAAAATAAGACTGGTTCTTATTTTGTGTTGTGGCCAGAGAGACTAATGTGCCCCCTGCAAAAGCCAGAGAGAAAGACAATTTAAAGTACTTATAGCGTGTAACACGTATTTAAATGGAAATCATTGCTAAACTGACTTATTTTTGATACCCTGGGTTCCTAAGATTAACAGTGCTACCGAATATCACAACTCGTGACTTAATGATTTTATCTTATAAATAGCTGAATGTGTATCTGTATTGTAATAAAAAAATCAAGTACATGTTTCTTGAGCTACACCTTGTACTTGTGGTCCATATGCAGCAGTTTGTTTGTTTTCATTGCTTTTATGTTTCAGCTTTACCAACCAGGGTGAAATTTGCTTGTGAGCTTTAAAGGAATGGCCTTATTCATGACTTTACATGCCAAATAGTTCTAAAAGCAGTATTTTTTTCCTCAATAGAATATTCGTTTACCATTTTAAATAAATGGAACTGTCAGTGACACTTCTTTCTTTATAATCTGGCTACTTCTCTTATAAAGATGATGGGTCTGCCAGTAGTTTATTGTACAACTCATTTTAAACTTGTTTGCACAACTGAACTGTTACAGCTCTGAAGTCCAAGGCAATAATATAGATGCTTCTAGCTGCACTGCTGCAGGTCAGTCTGTCTCAGAGAGTTCTTAGGAGATGGTTGTTAGGATGATTTTTTTAATTATTATTACTTCTTGTAACACATCACTGAATTTTTTTTCTTCCGTGAGCAAACTTCAATAAACTCAACTTGAATTTCTAGTTCCAAATGATTAGTAAGATAAGTGATCTATAGCTAAATTTGGCAAACTAACAAGCTGGCCCACTGCCACAGCATTTTTCTCTGGAGCTAAATGACACAAAACCTTGTCTCACGCTTGTCAGGCTTTTATAGTAACTATATAGGCAAAAGAATAATAAAAGAAAATAAACTGGGTGAGATGAAGGGTAGCAGGAGTGAACAGTAGGCTAGAGGTTTAACAAGGCCAAGTGCTGGGTCCTGCACTTGGGGCACAACAACCCTGTGCAGTGCTACAGACTAGGTGAAGTCTGGCTGGAAAGCTGCCTGGAGGAGAGGGACCTGAGGGTGCTGGTTGACAGCAACTGAACATGATCCAGCAGTGGCCCAGGTGGCCAAAAAGGCCAATGGCATCTTGGCTTGTATCAGAAACAGCGTGACCAGCAGGTCCAGGGAGGTTATTTTCCCTCTGTACTCGGCCCTGGTGAGACCGCTCCTCGAGTACTGTGTTTAGTTCTGGGCCCCTCACCACAAGAAGGATGTTGAGGCTCTGGAGCGAGTCCAGAGAAGAGCAACAAAGCTGATGAGGGGGCTGGAGAACAGGCCTTATGAGGAGCGGCTGAGAGAGCTGGGGGTGTTTAGCCTGGAGAAGAGGAGGCTGAGAGGAGACCTCATTGCTCTCTACAACTACCTGAAAGGGGGTTGTAGAGTGGAGGGTGCTGGCCTCTTCTCCCAAGTGACAGGACAGGACAAGAGGGAATGGCCTCAAGCTCCGCCAGGGGAGATTTAGGCTGGACATTAGGAAAAAAATTTTCACAGAAAGGGTCATTGGGCACTGGCAGAGGCTGCCCAGGGAGGTGGTTGAGTCAACTTCCCTGGAGGTGTTTAAGGCACAGGTGGACGAGGTGCTAAGGGGCATGGTTTAGTGTTTGATAGGAATGTTTGGACTCAATGATCCGGTGGGTCTCTTCCAACCTGGTTATTCTATGATTCTAGAGAAAGCAAGAGTGGTTGAGGGCATGCGGCCAATCCATTCAAGAATTGTAGCATTAACAAAACAGTACCAGTGAAAGGACTCAACTCTAGAAGTGCAGGTTTAAGAGAAAAAGAAAAACACAAAGCTAGACCAGATAAACTCATTGTGATCTCCTGCAAGCTTTGCACGATAAAAATGACTGTGGTAGGTTTTCCTGGACTGCCTTCCCCATGCCCAAAGGCTTATTTTGACAGCAGTCACAGAGATAACCCATAAAATGCACCACCACCATCATAGCCGTTTTGGTATTTCCATTTATTATGCTGTAAAAAGCAACACTATCTGGATTTTATTTCTTAAAATAAATAACTTTCCTTTTCAGAACCAGTACAGCTCAAGTTTAGATTCATTCATGGGAAACTGCTAGAAATACATTCATCATGTCAGTTCCCCACAATACAGAATCTAAAGTCAAGATCAGCCCATTTGGTTACAATGACCAGAAGTACATTGCCAGTAAGTAGAGTCACTGATAGACAGCCCAGCTCTGAAGCAAAAAAATCTGGTACAATACATTTTGTTCACAAAGATAGGCTAATTAATGCTAAGACTATCACAATGTTTCTGAGTACAAAGCATTAAGTTAGCTTAATGATTTTAGGTTGTGATGTGGAAGAAACATACATGACATAAAAACAAAGGAGTGGAGGAATCCTCTTTGGAGCATAAGGAAATCAACATTTGATAAGATAACCAGAAACTATTTACAGTGAAACCTACATGTCAGTGTCATGAATGATAAACAGCCAAACCAATGTACTGCATATATTTATATTCATAAATAACACCATGTCTAAATAGCTGCATTGCTGAATTGGACATTACAAAATAATACATCTTCTCACAATGAGAAAAACTAACCAGCAAAAATGCACTAAAGCTAAGACCGGCTAAAAGCACTTGGTATGATTCAGGAAAGCATTAATTTTAGGGATAGCCATGACAGACATGCCTTCTTTTGGTTTTTTTGTATAGATGTGTATTGTATAATATACCTATCATCTAAAAATACCAGAGTGAACAATGCAAATTTCAATTAAAGCTAAACTGGATATTTTTTCTGAGAAGCCAAGGGATATGTTTTAAGAGGAAAAAAAAAAAACAACAACATATGGAAGAAGTCAGATCAGCACTGAGATACAGAATACTAAACTAGAGTCCATCTGAAAACATTCCTCTACATGAAGTTGACAGATCTGTTGCCAGAGAAAACATGTTGGAATTCAGTTCAGGGTGCACAGCAGGTGAAGAGGCCTTGTGCTACTGCGTGACCACTGTGTTTCAATAGAGACAGCGGCCATGTCATTTAGTTCTTGATTAGAACAAAGGTGGCTGTGACACAGGATGTGAAAAGAAGAACAGCTGATCTTCAGAAAAAAAGAAGGGGTTTAAAAAAAAAAAAGCAGCTTAAGATCAGTAAGATTCTTGAAAGTGTTTGATAACCATGCCAGCCAGCTTCGCAATGTGATTCAGGGCTTTAATCTTTCAGGCTCTTCCAAGATGTCATCACTGTGAAGACCGTCACTGCTTGTGATGAGTATCAAGCACTTTTCCATGAGTTCTGTCCTCCCTACAGGGAGGTAGTATGGCATATCAACAAAACTGTACAGGAACTCGAGGATTTACTCTCAACTACCTTGACCTGCTGGGTCACTTTGGAGAAGTTACTTCTTTTTGTGCCTTAGTGGACTCATTTGCAGAAGGAGGATAACGTGGTTCAAATCATCTTTATAAAGTGCTTGGGCCATTCTAGAAAGAATTTGGGCGTTATTTCAGAATTATTTTAGTGCCTAAACAGAAAGTGTGAACTTTGAAATCTACTAATGACTTGTACGCTAGGTGCTAGGATAAAAATAGCCATATAGCAACTCTCAAGCACAGTCTCCTTTTCTATGTGCTAAGCAATTATTCCCTAAAACTCTTGTGCGAAAATTCTTGCCTGTGTCCAACAATTGTGGTGCTTTGTGAATAGCAAATGCTTCACATTAAATGACTGCTCCCTTTTGAGGTTTTATGCCATAGTATTGGCAGAAGCAATTGCACATGGGACAGTGAACTGTCGTAACATTGTACTTCTGCAAACAACAAGTATCTGTATCGACATTTGCCATGACAGGGCATGTGTCAAGCTGGCTTTAGTGGCCAGACAATAAATGCCACCATTCACCACAAAAACATCACCTACTTGTGCTCTGGTTGCTGAACTCCCATTCTACACCAGCAGAATCCCACTGATGCAATATCCTGTTCCCTGGTTGATGGTAGTGCAAGAAAACAATATAACCAAAAATTTGGCTTGACTCCTGCTCTGCTCATGCTTTGATTGGCTCTATGCTCCTTAAAGCTGTTTCACTCCATCTGTGTTCCTTAGCCAAGCCTAAATTAAGCCAGATTTACATGTAATATTTGGCTTAGTACCTTGTCTTTCACATACTTCCATTCACCTCACTAGTTCCTGGCGCAACTACCAAGAACACCACCTGTGAGCCCAAAGTGGGGAGGGGTTGCAGCTTGTCAAGGCTTTGCTGTAGTGCAAATAAACCTGCAAGGAACATGACTGCATAGAGCAGTCCCCAGTGGCAGGGAAGTACTTTAGCAGCTGTATATGGAGAGAAAGGAGGGAGGTGAAAAAAAGGGAACTGAAAGAAACACCTCCAAAACAAAACACCCCACTAAACACCGTTTGATGTTACAAGTCTCAATCCCCTATATCATTTGGTCAAACCAACCTTAAAACAGATTCCCTGACAAGACTATCTCTGCTAACAAACCCAGACCGATGACAACTGTCAGCTATATACTCTGTTGATATTTCTATCATGTAAACAAGGTCCTGTGGAATTTTTTTTTAAAATATTTTCCCAAATATAAGTGCAGATCAGTACTTAACACACCCAGCCGAAAGCTACATCAGCACCCTCAGCTTATGAAAAACCTCACTGACGCTCATACCTGACAGTGCTCTGGCTCATCTCAGCCATACTGGAAACAGAGGGCTATAGAATCAAAAACTCAGCAGAAAAATTCTTGACCATACACTAGAGTTCACATAGAACACAAAAATAAATTAAGTAGTGCACAGTAAAGCCAACAACAGCTAAATATTTTTAAACATCGATTATATGCAGCATGAGGTAATATTGCTCACATTATGGAGGGAGATTCTTAGTTTGTTTCTTTTGAGAGATTGGATTTGTCCTGTGCGTATAGAAACTCCTGTAACATAACACCAAAGTAACAGAGATTTCTGTAAAATATTTACCACTATCAGATAGAAACACACAAGCTCTTCATTACTTATATATGCCACAATTAAATAGGTAAGTGATTCGATTCTTAGGATCTAGCTGAAGATGATTATAGTAAGCCATCGAGATTTTTATGAACCGTTCGGTTCTCCTTGCCATTGTTGGAATCCTCTGACGGTGTGTATTGGACCTGATATTCTTGAAGTATTTTAAATACGTCATGGTGTCCAAAATGTAAAGCTTCATCCATCGGAGTGTTATTCCACCTACAACAAGCAGCACAGTATTTCTAAGATCAGCATGTAAGTACAGAGTCAAAAGCACCAAAAATCTAGTTCTTTACATACTGGGCTAATAATTCAGCACACAGACCACACCAAGTTCAGCAACTGTGAAGATACTTCTTAAGCTGAACATAACCTTCTAAATAACGGTTATAATATAATAATTCGCCATTTTTCATTCCTCCTCAGCCTGTAGAGAGCCAGAAGGATCCTGTTCCTTCTGCTTTAGTGTATTGTCTCAATGCACTTATATGATCAGCAACCTCTCCTCCAAACTGGCAAGGAAACCACTCACCTGTCTTTGGGGAAAGGATTCACTTTGCATGCTTCCAGTAGAAATTTAACAACATCCACATGTCCTATAAAAAACCCCATAAGGATTGTAAATGTACATGTTTATATATACCTGTGCATACACATATATAGATACAAAATGTTAAAAGGCAGGTATACGTATATGGAGAGTGAATATAATGTAAAGAAAATTGACTACAGGCCATTAACAGATAGCGAATCGCCCAGGAGGAGACATTACCTTCGGCAGCTGCTACATGCAGGGCTGTTCGTGAGTCATAGTCTCTTTGTTCCATATCCATCCCTGAAAGAGCAAATCTGAAAAAAAACCCCAAAAAATTATTACATAATTAAAACAAGTTGCAAAACTAGCATGGAACAATGCCCCTGTGCTAGAATGAGGAGACATCTGCTGCAAGAGGATATAAACGGTATCAAAACCACACCATACCTTCAGTTACAACAAAAGGGGCCCTTACTGCTTTGGCTCTAAAAATAAGGTAAGGGCTCAATTTTCTTATCTGAATTAAAAATTTAACAGAGACAAGCTAAGTCACATAAGGCAAAGTACATTTATGCCAGTAAGGACTCCCAAGTCCAAAAATCTGACCAGTGTTACAGTATTGGGAGAGTTCTTTCACCACGCTACAGTGCTCCGGGACAGCAGAGCAACACTATACACATTTTTCCAGCTACTAACTATATTCAGGTATATTGTAGCCACATTAATATATTTATTTTGTCTCTTACTATTATTAAGTGTTGCTAGAGTCTACTTCAGCTTTCAAAAGCAACATCAGATTTCCCCACCTCTCCAACAATAGTGTGCATTTTCTCGTCTGATTTTTTGTGGCAGTTTCAGAACTGAATTATAAAACAGGCCAGGGTACAGCTTGCATTTTCTGCCATTGCTATAAAATGACAAGTTAAGGAAATTTATTTCAGTATGATCCAAAGAAAGGGAAGACAATGGGATTTCAGGATAGTGTAAGGGTACCTTTTTGATGGTTAGTTTTGAGGTTTCTTTGTTGTTAGGGTGAACACATTCAGTCTCCAGTGTAGCTCAGATGTCCCCAACATAGACACAGAGCACATTCATAAGTGAATGACAACAGCAGTTACCAAACAAGAGCTTTCCTATTCCCAACCCTGCCCCAGTTTTTACCTGCGGAGTGCAGACACATCCCCTGTGTAGGCAGCAAACAGCAGATTTATCACAGACTTCACCTACAGAGACAGATGAAGGCCAGTTTATTTACCTTCTTCCCTCAAAAGGAAGTAAATGGAAAACCCAGAAAAGCCCAGTGTGGCCAGTCAATACAGTGCTTATGAGCCTGTTAATATTATTCCTTGGCCCTATTTTGCAGTACAGTGTAAGATACTGGAAGCACTCACTCCAGCTTGCTTTGCCACCAGTACAGTTATATCCGTCTTTCCAAGATCAAAGTCACAAGGACAGGAAGGAATCCCAAAACGTACATCTCTATTCTACTGTGGTTAGAAAAGAGCCTTGCTGTATGGACAAACCGTATTTCTTTGACTGCCCAATGACACTGAGTATTCAATTACAAAGACAGCATGACTTTGCACAATTCACAAGCCATAAACACCTCATAAGATACTCATTCTGGAATGTTTTTATTTTTTACACAGAGGAGATTCCTAATTACCAGAAATCCATGTGAGCAGAAGAGAGGAAGTGGTGCTCTTTTAGCTTTGTATAACAGATTTTCCTTGCATACACCCAATATAGAGACTTTCTTCAAATAATCATTTTAAGCACATAACTCATGACTTACAAGAAAAGCAAGGTTTCAAGACAGACAAAAGCAGGATCTTTTTAGATCAAATAGCATAGGTAATATCTCAGGCAAGTAGTGCTTTTCTCAGCTGTATTAATGAGTAACAAACCACATAGGCTATCAACTTCGTCCCACGCACATTTTTTACACATCCTAGGGTATAAGAACCCTGAAGTTTTAACGAGTACCCAAACCAACAAGGCAGGTGGTTTTAAGCATCCCACTTCACCTTCTTCCATGAACAGCTATGGGCACTTCTAGGCACCGTTTCCAGTAAACTTTCTAAATCCTGTGTGGCTTTTAGAGTTGGGTCTACAAAGTTCTGTTGCCACTGCCAGGCAAGTAACAGAGATAAAGGAGAAAACTGATGCTGCATTGAGTAGGAAAAACAGGGAAAAAAAAAAAAAGCACTGCCCACAGGCAATCCTCCCACAGATTCCTGCAAAACCACAGATGAGCCAACATCTCTGCATCTTAGAAACTGAGGTGGTGGAATTGCTTGTTATTTTGTACACCTCAAATATGCACTGATGCAGAGAGGCTGAAGTAAAAGGAGACAGAGCCAGGGGAGAAACAGAGCCCCACTCCTTATTCCAGCACTCCAGACTCTTGTGGCTATGTTTCAGCTGGCACCATGCAGCTCACCAGGCACAGGAGCCCTGCACACGTGTGAGACCCACTTGCTGCATCTGCATGCCTCCATCCCTCCATGACCCCTGGGCCACTTCTAAACCTGACTGGCTCCAAAGGGAAATGCCATTTCCCCTGGGGCTCTCACAGCACTGACCCCTGAAGCATCCAGCTCACCTCTAACACTGGCAAACCCAAGACCATTTCCCAGAGCCTCCTCATAACCATTAGACAGGACAGGCGTGAAGTTATTATGCTCCTCCTATAAGACTTGTTCAAAGCTTCTGAAAAAAACACAATAAACCCAGCAACCAAGAACCCTATGGCACATCATTGTTGGCTTTGCTGCAGATGCGGCACCAGCCAGCACTGCCTGAACCCACACACTTCTACAGCCCCTTCCTCGCAGCCCTGGGGCAGCCCTTCCACCCCGCAGTGGGGCCGGCTGCCTCTCCAGCCCCTGCAGCTACAAGGCAGGGGAACTGGCCCTCCATAGCACCCTGCGAGGATCCTGCATCCCATCGTTGCTGTGGTAAACTTGCAGCTCTCGCAGATTAAGAGAATCTCATCACCCAGACCTGCTAAGTGTAGCAATTACCCAAGAGCACCTCTCATCTGGCTTTCAGTAGAAAACACCATGGCCACAGCAAAATATTAAAACCTCCTAAAAGAATGTACATCTTTCACAGACACTAGGCTTCAGAGTACCTAGAAGCAGGTCTGCAAGGTGAATTTATTCATCAGGATGATTCAGGAGCTCTCCTTGCTGAGGGAGAGGTTAAGCATTGCTCTCCTGCAGGTACCCTGCCAGCAGACTGGGCTGGCTGCGCTCAGACACTTCAGGTCCAGCAGGTGCCAAGCACTCCCCCTTTCCCGGGATCTAGCATGAGCAAAGGGCATTGTCTTCAATAAAAACCATTTCAGATCACTCTGACCAGGCTTCTTTATGTTTCTGGGAAATGCAAATGTATATTAAAATAATAAAATAAAAACCCACACATATTCCTTTCTTAGAAGAAAAAGCTCCCTGATAGCAGCTGGGCCAAGAATCCTTCTGATTCAGCTGAGTGTTGTGCTAAGAAGTCATTTTCATTTTCTCTAACGATGTGTCAAAACCTAATTTGGAGGTTCCTGAGGCTTTCTAACATGATAAACTCAGGCCATCTCTCTGCAATCTGGGAGAGGTTAAAGCCACTCCTTTCTCAAGATGAATAATGTAAAATCCAAGTTCACATTATCACAAACTGAACTTCAGGACAGATGAAAATAAAAAGAAATCCAAGTCCAGACAAAAAGAGAAAAATCTTTGCTAGCTTAGTTCAGAAGAAGGAAATCTGAGAAGAAATATGACTGCTCTCTGTGCAACAGTAAAGTTAATAGGATATAAAAAGGAGAAGAAAAAACAAATTTAACAGGACAATTATGGCAAAGTAATTATCAAAAACTGTTTAGGAGCGAACTCATGCTGGAAAAAAGCAGACAGACTGTAGCCATCACAGCTGAAACAAACCCCCATAGGGCTACCTGCCCCTGTTTTCGGTGAGACTTAGGTGATTTTATGGAAGAAGTACATTGGATTTGCTAGCAACAAAAACATACCTAGACTCTGTAACTGCACCCTATTCCATCATCAGAATAGTCTAAGGCAAAAAATTAACCATTTTAGAAGGTATGAAATGAAACATATCAAATGGCAGCCATAAACAATGAAGATGGACATTAAAAGTGAATTCAAGAATAAAACTTAAAAATCTGGAAATCCAAAATGCATTTTGGATTCAAAGTAAGAATATACAGTTTCCATGAGCATGTTCTGGGATATTCTTTAGTTTTCAAGAAAATATTAATATAAGTAGCATATGTATTGAACCATCATGTAAGAGGTTATCATTCACGTTGAGAAAATGATATTATATGAAGATAACTTTGCTGCACAAAATCTCACTTAGGCTGCCATAAAATCATACACAATCAAGGCTTCAAAAACTTCAAGGAAAACTTCTCTACCCCCAAACTCAGAGTCTACTAGCCTGAAAGAATAAGCCCAGTGCAACAATCAATAGCGAAAGAAACTCTAAAGTGGGAACAGCAAACATGGGATTGTGGGGTTTTTAACTGCAGGGGAGGAAAAAAAAAGTCAAGACAACTGACGAGCTGTATTCATTCAAACTAAGTCAGGCACAAAGGACAAGACAACTAACTGATGTTCCAAGACTCTTGTTTCTCATCAAGTGCTTGGTTACTTGTTCTATGCCATGCTCAGTACCGGTGCTTCTGTTAACTGCACTGATGAACTCACTTTGCCCTGACCTTCAGAAGTGGGAATAGAAAGTTTTCCTATAGCCTGACAGCCATGAATTTACCTTTTTCTATGGCGAAGGAATGGAGTCCCTTTGCCATACATGAGCTGGATCAAACATCACCACACAGCTATACAGCAGTATCAAACGTAGAGTGAAAACTGTTCCACATTTTGTCAAATGGGAGATAAAATCTGCATAGCCCATGCCAGAGAAGTTTAACAGTTCTCCTGTCATCATGCCAGAAATACTGAGAACTACTCACGTAGCTACGATGAAATCCTCTTGGTACAACACTCCATCCTGAGTGCTGAATGTAATCCTTGTCCAGGCGGTGAAAGCAGCAAGGAAAGGCTGTTCAGGAATATGTCTGTCACTCAACACTAAAGAACAGAAGTCCCAGACCACACCTTGCATTCTCACCTTAGTACAGTAGGTCTCAGACTCAGCTGGAGAAACTACGATTAACTCAGTCTACTGCTGCCAATAGTACTGCTTTACATTGGAGATGGTCAAATCACCATGACCTCCAGAGGTTCCTTTCCAACTAATTGCCCTGTGATGCTGTGTGTAAGAACGTGAGCAGTGCAAGAAAGAAAAATCAAGACTGTTGCTGAAGAACTACACCGAGGCCAAGTTAAAGGAAGGAAACACTCAAAGTTCAGAGCGGCAGGAAGCCACACCACCATGGCAGACATTTCAGATAACCACGGGGTGGGAGACAAAAGGGAAAAAAGGGGGGGGAAAACCCAACCCAAGCCTCCAAATCGAGTGAGAGACAGCATTGAAAGTTACAAAGGAGAACTGAGCATTCAAGTGACTTCTAGTTTAAAACTTCCAACGTGCTGTTTTTTAAATAATTCCTAAGCTTGATCCTGCTAAAAGTTCTGAAGAAACCCCCTTCAAGCACCAGCGTTCAGATGTGAAACTGCCCATGACTGGAGGAAGCAGAGCAGAACACAAGGGCTGCCTCGGTGTTTCAGGGAGCGTGTGCCCAGCACGCAGCCTGTGCCTGGCTGTCCCTTGTTTCTCTCTAACACGCTGTCAGAGTGCTTTGGTAAGACAGGATAGCTTTGCTTTTGTTTTGCAGTTTCTCAGTGCACCAACCTGAAAAACCTAGCAACAAAAAAAAATTTTAATTTCACTGTTAAAACCACCTGTTAAAAAAACATTTGTTATTGCACGTGTAGTTTCAACACATCTACTTTATCTGGAAGGTTTGACCTGTATGTGGGAACAGCCTTGGCAGAGTATGTGTGACAAAATCTTTTCTAGTTGAGCTGCACACCCAAATCCAGCCCCCAAGAGAAGACTTATTTAGGTAGGCTCATGATGGTTAACAGCAACTCCCCATACACGACTGAGATGAGAATCACTTCTCTTTTAACACAGACTGGTTTAGAGTTTTCCTAACATGGAAGGACAGCACGTGTATCACTGCCTAACTCTAACGTTATCAACAGAAGATCTTTCCAAACACTTCACAGAGAGCAAGCTGCTATCTTTATCAGCACTAAGATGGGAAACCGAGGCCCAGAGCTGGAAGTGAACTGCTACAGTCCCACGCCTTCTGCCTACACTTGAGCGTTATTGTAAAACAACAAACCTCAAAGAGGAACCAAAGCCAAGCAGCTGGCTGTACCAGCCCTGTGCTCTGTGCCTGCCCACGTGTCCCTGTCCCTACAGGGATGTCTCCCACACTGCTTTTGCTACAGTGACTCCAGCACAGCAGGGTGAGCCTCTGCTCCATTACTCACTTGGGTCAGGAGAGAAAAGCCAAACAGCTGTGCATGGAAAGAAAACAAATCCTTTAGAAAAAAAAATAATTTAGCTCAGAGATAGATTAATTCCATGAGAAGCTCTTAGCTAAAAAGGTCACTGAATCTGGATTTTAATTTCCTACTGTGACCTGCTTCCTGAAAGCGCTCCCCACTCCTCCCTTCAGCTTCTTGGAATTTGCAGTCATAAAATAGAATCATCAGCATCATAGAATTTACAGTCTAAAACAATATTATTTCCAGCTTCACTGTTTCTCCAAGTGGCTGAGGAATACAGTCAAAATGCTGCTGCTAAAGGCAACAGAAACAAGGATAAACAATCAAACCACACTAATCTTTCCAATGCTCTTTACATGATATTTAAGGACAACGTCACAGGTCAGCCCTCACAATACTGGGGAAAAAGGTTGTTTGAATGCATAACATTTCTCAAGAACTCTGCCATACCCAAACTCTACTCTGCACCAGACCCAGAGCGCTGACAGGAGACTTTCATATACAACACAGTGTGGGGAAGAGACAGCAGAGCTAGCAGGCTAAAAAGAGCTACCACTCTTTTCTCTCACATCTCACATTTTGTGCTTAATATGGAACACAACATTTCCTTTTGGGAACCCTGTCATCCTGGACAACTTACTTGAAGGACCAGGTTTTAAACATTCCCCTGGACTGCACAGGGGGCAGAGATAAATTAGGATGTGAACTGCAGCTCAGGACTTCCCAAATGACAAGCAACTGGCATACTGAGCCGGGGTCCAGATACACTGGGTGTCCCAAATAAAAGCAAGGCTCCTGGTGCGTGACACACTGCCACCCAGCCTCCTGATGAATGCTCCTGGTTGCAGAAGAGCCACACTGAAAGGGAAATAAAGTTCTGCATCTCTTCCCCAGCACAGAATACAGCAGAAAAATTAGAGCAACTTGTCTGACATGTCTCTGAGGCACAGTTCCCCACGTCACTGAAAGCTCCCAATGCTGCTGTTACGATACTTTGGCTATCTTCCTTTGGCACCTGTGCCAACAGCCAAGACGCAGAACTATTTTGCTACTTATCCAAAAAGTCTGGCAGATGTTATTTCTTAAATGCAGATCCTAGCAGCACATTGTTACAACCAGGAGAAAGAGGATAGTGTAAAGAGCTCCTTAATTTCTCTTACAGGGTCTCTATGAAAGCACTCATTAGGCAGCTGAGTCGCGCTGACACAGGGACACTGGCAATGGCCCCGCGCCCACAGCCACTGCCCTGCACAGGGCTTTCACACTCATTGTTCACAGCACCCAGCTTCACTAATCCGGCTCAGCACTGGATTAACGCCTAAATTCAAAAAATAGATTTTTAAGCCGTCTAGGTGAGTGCTTTTCTCACTAGCATGGATTAACATTTTGTACTGGGAAGAGACCAACTAATACAAAGTCATCCCATTCTCCTGACCTTTGCAAATGGCCAAGTACCGACAAGTAATGCAGGAGCAAAGAAATTACAGGAGCCACAGAGAGGCTGCACAAAGTAGTAAAAGCTCCAAAATCAACACAAATTCAAGTTAACAGTAACACTGCTGTGCTTTTCCTAAAGCTGATCCCCTGCTGAGGGTCATCCAAGTATGTGGCAAAAAGCACTCATTCTACCTGCCCTCTGGAAAAATTCAGATTTTTAGATGCTTTTTTAGTCAATGGAAAAAAGTCCTGAAATTTAAGATGCCAATATAAATTCTGAAACAGCAGCAGCGACTTATGAAAACCAGGAAAAGTACACCTAGAACACAAATTAAACAATTTAGTCCCCCAGATTTTACACATTGAACTTGTAATTGAACTGTGCTGAAGCCATCTACAAATGGCTTTCTCCCTGCACATAAAGTTTCAAAATAAAATTGAAAAACAAAACAAAAATCCCTAAAACCTGCTCAAAATGAATTCTGAAGTTTCAACTTTGAAATTAAACCTAGAATGCAAGTAGATCCTAAGAGAACAAAAATAAACCAGGGATGAATCTTGGAGAGGAAAGTAGGTGGCTGTTCAGACACTAGACAGCATCAGTTTTTAAAAACTGACCAGGATATGGAGCTGTTGGAACGGGTCCAGAGAAGGCTACAATGACGATCAGAGGGCTGGAGCACCTCCCATATGAGGACAGGCTGAGAGTTGGGCTTGTTCAGCCTGGAGAAAAGAAGGCTCTGAGGACATCTTATAGCAACCTTCCAGTACCTGAAACGGGCTACAAGAAAGCTAGAGAGGGACTATTCATAAAGGCTTGTGGTGACAGGACAAGGGGGAACAGGTATAAACTGAAGAGGGGCAGATTCAGACTAGACATTAGGAAGAATTTCTTCACCATGAGAGCGGTGAGACACTGGAACAGGCTGGCAAGGGAGGTTGTGGCTGCTGCATCCCTGGAATGTTCAAGGCCAGGCTGGATGGGGCCTTGGGTAACCTGATCTAGTGGGATGTCTCTGCCCATGGCAAGAGGGTTGGAACTAGATGATCTTTGAGGTCCCTTCCAACCCAAACTATTCTATGATTCTGTGATTCTATGATATGAAGGTGTGCTGTGTTCTGCAGGGAAAGAAATCTCAATCAAAAGCCACCATCTCTGCAACCGAGTGTCTGTTTTGTTTCCCATGAAATAAAGTGAAAGTTGCTACCTTAGTGTAAGTAAAATATTTGCTTTTAAAAGTAAAAACTTAGACTGAGGCCTAAACAAATACCCAAACAAAACAACACAACACAACTTTGTCAAAAGCATTTCAGCATTACTCTGTCCTCCCACTGAAGATATTCAATAGCTTTTAAAAGTGCCGGTTTTCAGTCTGGCACAAACATCTCTGTAGCACAGGTGCATTTGAAGGACTAAAACTGGTATGTAGATGCCTACAGTGCCAGCACAGGAGAAGTGCAGATGTAGCACCTCTCCAACACCAATCTCCAGGCACAGCTGAGCCGAGATGCCACCCTCCGTACTCACCTGCATCCCCACGCCAGTGCAAGCAGCCTGCCAGGATACAACACCCAGACTTAAGTGCTGTGGTTTACTCACCGAATCCTAGACTAGTTTAGCTGCCACTCAGGTGAGGGATGGCTCCAATGTGGTCTCAGAGCTCACCTGGTGAGGTTCTGCCCCTGTCTAGGGATAGACAGTCCATGAAGACACTCTAAGCAGCCTCCGGATTAAGCCACAACATTACTTTGTTCCACAGAAAGCTAACAGTTAGATAAGAGAAGAATTTCTCTATTAAATTTCTGAAGCCTGCAAAACAAGATCTTTCACCTTGAGTAAGTGCGAACACAGACCACCTCTACCTCCGCAGCAACCCAATGCAAATCGCCTCTAACAGTGCCTCTTGCCCCAACATTAAATAAACACAAGGCTTGCCATATAAAGCTAGAATTCCTTGGAAAAGTCTTTGTTCCCTTATACTATAAATAGAGAATATGTGAATAAATTAGTGCGTGCACTTACACATATTAATGACATACAGTAATATTCGAAAATATAAACAAAGCTAGCTGCTCCATAAAACTTTAATTCCTCCGTGACTTCTCCCCCCACCTCTGTAGATTGTTTTCAGCACTACTGATCCCTGTTTCCTTGCACCATTTGAATGAAGTGTAAAAATAACTCTAGAATCTGCAAATATTTACTCTTTTGCATTTTGATGCGAACACAAGAAACAAGATTTTGCCACTTTTTTTCCTCCAGTCCATTTTCTCATGCACCAACTATCATTTAATTTCCTCTAGATGGCGCAAGCTCCTCCTTACAGCTCAGGACAGAGGATGATACCCAGCTGCAAGCTGTGGATTTATTTTTGGAGTCAGGGCTGCTACCACCAAGTTTGTTTTTGCAGTCTTTCAGGTGTAATTAACTGGAAATGCTGCTTGCCTAGCAATTATTCACATAGCTGTCGGTAGAAAACTAACAGACTTACTTATTCCTCAGTAACTGCCTTACAGTTTTTAGCAGTTTTGTTCCAAGCCAATTTGTGTATATACTGAAAGCTTCCTCTCCCCTGAGTTATGTCTAGACTGCAGCCACACAAGAGGCTGTATTTTCACATATATGTATCCAAAGCAACTTTAAACCAATCACACTGCTATAGCTGCAGAAACCTCCTGGAAGAGTTTTTCTGTCTTCCTTTGGCCATATCAAAAGGCAACTATACTGACAGCTTTCAGTCTGGAATCTCTTGGATGATTTAATCTATGACACCAACATAGACATACTCCAGTGCTCTGTAACCTACATACAGATGCTTGCTGCATCTGGATAGTTAAGCTGATTACACAGACCACAGGGAATGAATTATTTTTTGTAATATTATTACTTATTAATTAATTCCTACTTTATAACAAAATGATGAAATATGCTGGACAATTCTGTAGGTAATGTAGGGGGGTTTTGACCTTTAAATGACTGATCTAGCTACAGATTAGCATGGCAGCAGCCAACAGCTGCATGAGAGGGAATTGAAAGGACAGCCCCCAAGGGTCAACACTGTGGCTACTGCCTCTCACCTCAGCATCAGACTGCACTTCAGACCTAGACAGAAGGATGGTGAGAGGAGTTATGAGACAGGTGTTAACTGTTCGCTAACAAACAGATCAATCCAGCAGAAAAAAATTACATAATCCTGATATTGTTGTTTGTTTGTTTTTAATTTGTGCACCAGGCTGGTGAAAATCCTAGCATACTGGTAAATGTCTTTTCTGCAATTCAGTTTGAAAAATTGTTTCAAATCCAAAC
This sequence comes from Clamator glandarius, assembly GCA_033459285.1. NCBI lineage: Eukaryota > Metazoa > Chordata > Aves > Cuculiformes > Cuculidae > Clamator > Clamator glandarius. Next base: position 2,365,154 of record JAUNZM010000032.1, read on the forward strand.
CTGATCTTTTAGAACAAAGCCAGTCATTTTCTTCTTCCGAATTCCTACATTTTTAAATTGGTAGAACAACTCTATGTTCCTAAAAGCGTTCCTATAAAGTCTGAAAACAGAGCAAACAGTTTTGACTAAGTTCAATTAAGACTCAGAAGTGCTAACACATGAACAAGCTTGCAGTGGTAGCTCAATCTTAGTACCTCTCACAGAAGCTGGTGTGCAGCTGAATATAACATTTAATTACAGGAAATTTAATTACGTTGAAGATTTCTCTTGACATCAAGAAAAAAAAAAATCATAAACCCTTTACTTCACCCTGAGAACAATTCAGTCTCCTTTACTGAATAATGCATAGGTTAAAGTTACAGAAGCAAAAGGGCAACCTTCCTCCTGGCTGGCGTTTCCCTCCCTCTCTCTCTCTCTCTCTCTCTCTCCAGTCAATTCTACCATTCACATCTCCTTTATATTCCAATCTCTTAGAGACAGGGCAGTAAGTCTAAAGTTCTAGAATATGCCTACCCAAAACTGCAAACAATTAGAGAGTATCAACACTGCATTTACAATAAGCTGATTTTTTTTCCCCACCTCAGCCCAAAGTCCTTTTCTCATCATAATACTTTAAAATAATTTAGCTATTTAAAAGCACTTAAAACAAATACTTGCTACAACCTAGAACAATACCTTGTTTGTCCATCTCTCCTGATGTTACCATATTATTTTGCATAAAATTTTAAAAGCACAACAAGGACACAGGATGCAGTAATTGAGAGAGGAGTTACCTTTTCTTCTGATCATATTTGGAGCTATGAAAGATTGAACAAACAATAATACAGCTCTTCCAATATCAACCTCTTTGCTATACAATGATCATCAAGTGGGGACACAGTCCTGGAAAGCCTGTCTCACTGGTATTCCTCAAAACATATCTCTACCTTTGAAAGGGCTAATTCACCTTAAATACTACTAGGCTGGAGGTGCAAGTTCTTCGAAGCGTTAAAAACAAAAAACCTTTAACACATATGGACAAAAAAGGTCATAGATAGGATTGAGCTCAGTTGTACAACTAATTAGGCCTCTGCATGCCCAGAGATTACTGAATTTCATTCTTCTAATTTTTAAATTATGAGATTTAGCATCCTGTAAATGAAATTTAAAATACTATGTATTTCCAACATACTTTGTGAATCCATAAGTAATAGTATACATACGTTTGGTTTTGCTCAAGTGCTGGAAAGCCAGTAAAAATGGCACTGGTTGAACTGTCCTCGAAGATGGCAAGCTACACAAGCAGAAACCTTATTTCCTGACAACAAACACTGTGAATTTGCAAGGTCTTAATATTTACAGTTCTTCTGGCTGCTGATTAACTCTAAAGTATCAGCAAACTGATTCTGTTTAAATTACAGATAAGACTATTTAATTAAAACAAATTAAGAGTTAAGTAATTAAATAAAATGTTTACTAGATTAAGCGAAATGTCTACTTACCTTCAGTAACTGCAATTCTTTTAGCGACACTAAGCCCATCTATTTCACTCCTGAGATGTGTAAGCCCCATACGGTGAGCTGAGGCTGTTCTGGCCAGCTGTGTTTCTCAAATCCCACATTCCTACCACTGCCTCCCTCACTGATGGCAGAAGAATCAATTCTTCAATAATAATGCCTCCAGAATTTGAGCTCCAGAGGTGGAGAGTGGGTCACATAAACCAAAGTTTAGCGGAATCCTTGCATACAAGCCTCTCCCCAGAAACCAGGGTATCCAAACTAGGTTTTGTCTAGAAAAGAGTACGTAGTACCATAAAAATGCCCGGAGCGCTTGGATGGGGCAGTTTCTCCCATCTTGTGGCATCAGTCGGGGCAAGAGGTACTCAGCATGACAGCAGAAACTGTTGTGGGAGGGGCACTGCATGACTGATGGTGTTTTTCCCCTTTTAGCAGATAAAAACCAGCATTAAAGAAGAACTAGTTCAAAGGGTAGACAGGAAAACCAACATGCAAGTCAGAGCATAAGAGTCAGAGGCATTGACTCCATCAGGATTAGATTACAGGATCCCAGGAACAGAGAATTCTCTAGGTGGAGGATAATTTCTGCAAAAAGGCCTTAATATTCCCTTGTACACAACTATGGCATGCGATATTAAAACCAGGTACTAAGTTGAATGCAGCTAATATCACTCTTACACAATGCCCCTGAACAACTCACAGGTGACCCTCATTTATTAACAGTAACAGGAGACCTCACCAGGGCTTTGATGATGACATAATGGCTAGAGAGCATCCCCCCTGTGCACAAAAAAAAAAAAGTGTGGTAGAAAAGTAGCTTATCTCAAGCACTACTCAGTAACAGTTACTTGCAGGTGTCTTATGCATTGCTTTGTACCCATGACCTTTGTTTTGGGGATGATTATTTTGATTTGAAAAGGCAAGAATACTAGGAAGAGGAGAGAGACATGAGTACCAAAACTGCCTTAGCTAAATTACAATGAACATGGTCATGCTTGGTTCGACCTCCTATTTCTAACTTCTTCTGGTACTAATTAATCAACACATTTTCTAGTTTTGGAAACAACTGAGCTGAGCATATCACTGCCAAAGCTCCCAAAATGGAAGCAGAAAATTTAATTATCTTCCTCTAGACTTAAGACTAGCTGATTCCACATACTGACAGGGTAATTAAAAACAACTTTCATGAATGTACAGAAACTGAAGCAAATTTTTTAAAGTCCCAATAAGAAAAATTAAATCAGAATAATTATGGTGAACCAGGCGTTTTCAGAGAATCATGATTTAACAAGAGAGAGTAACAGAAAAATCTGACCTGGCTCCTGTCTTGATGACAAAACATGTTACTGCTGTGTGGTGGTTTGCCATGAATGGTAGGACACAGGAACAATGTGTAGACAAATTATTTCAACAAAAAGTTTACTATATCAAGTGAAACATTTAAAGCATAAAGAGGTATAAAGACTTTCACTCTTCAAGTCAGAAGACGAAGACGGGCGAATTTTCAGTTTTAGGTGGTATGTAGTTCCCATTAGTATTTTTGATGGAAATACTTGAATCTTGATACCAAAGCATCAAAGCTAAGTGGTAAAAAGTGAAGAACCCTCTCAAATGCTTTAACTTTGCTGTCAAACTATTTCACTATTTCTTATCAGCAATGAAATAACATTTTGACCATTAATTATGACAACTGGGAGTTCCAAAATAGTAAAATAATTCTTGCAGAAAACCATTACAGGAATCTAAGCGTCATCATCATCTCATAATACAGACTGGCAGTTCCTGTTCAGTGGTAGTTCCTGTCCTGTTCCTTTCATAGGCTAACCCCTTCAAACACTTCTGCAGCAAAAAGCATAGGAATATATATAGAAATCCTAACAAGAAGAATGAACACTGACCAATTCACTCTGGATGCAGGGGGAAAAAAAACAAGAGACTTTGAAGTAGTGGACGCAGGCATTATTAACACTGCAAGATTTGGGACCAAAGGACTGGGATTAATGATAGTCACATAAATAAAGCAGAATGCTGATGGGTGCTTTACTGCCGCTAGCTGTATTAAGCGGACAGGACAAAAGAACGTCTGCCTTTACAGGACCTATTCACTATGACCAATATTCACACAACCAAATAGAATAAAGCTCCTGCTTTCTGGGCTGTAGGTACTTTGCAATTTACAGAGGGCAGTTTACTCTTAACTGCAGGAATGGGAGCTGGAATTATTCCTAAAAGTAGATATTGACAAAAGATATTTAATGAAATTTTACAAGCAAAAGACTGACTACACCCTCCAGGCTGAAAGCAAAATAAAGAAGTCTAGACAGAAATTTGCATTCCATTCTTGTTGGGAGGGTTGTTTCTAAACTGTTAGGAACTTGTTTCAAGGAACCTTCCTCTAATTTCTAGACTATTCAGTAGCTGTTTTTCTTGCATCGGAAGTATTTCTTAGCTTAAACAGATCTTCCACCTTCAGTTTCATCTCCAAACCACTAGGAACAGTCATATTACACATCAGCCTTTGGCATATGGGGCAAAATGTACTCAACTATTTTAGCCTGCTTCCTCATGTCCTCAATCATAACACTTAATCCTCTTCTGCAATGGCACAGGTGGGTTTTTTAAACACCTTTGATCAGAACAGTTTATTCTCAGAGGAGGATTAGATTTTAACTAGCTGTTTTGAAACAATTACAAGTTGGAGAAGTTTTAAAGACAAGTCCTTTAAAAGAAGGGTGAAATGCACTCACCAAACAGAAAGCCAAAGCTACACACATAGCCCAAACCAGGTCTACAATCAAAAAAACTCCAACAATATTGAATGATTAGTTCTTGAACAAACAATAAGGTTGTCTGCCTCAAGGAAAAAGCTAGGCTAGTGAATGACATCAACAGGAAGCAGGCAACATTCTCTTCCTATCACTCCACTTTTGTTCTCAGTTAATTGTTTTAATGATAAGCACTCTAACCACAAGGGGTCCTAAGAGTAACATGCTGACCCTCAGCAAATAACACAACTCCAAGTTTACATTTAGCCTGTTACACTTTAATAGCAAACTAAGGGCATATAGAGTTTTCAAATCCTTAAGTCATTTTCTTTTCTATGATATAATAAAAAATTAATTAGGATCCAGTAGAAAAACATAGCAGGAACTGAAAATATTAGTTATTGGTGACCAAAGGCCATTTTTATCTATGCCACTTCTAGGACTTCCTAAAGATCAACAGATTTCCACACGATGGTAAAGTTCATCACACACAATGACAACACAGGAGTCACCACCATCATAAGCTGCAATTTCTCACAATGGAATCGGTAAAGCACCAGGACAGGTTATCCCGTAAGGTTACAGAAACCCCTTCCTTAAAGGTCTTCAGCACTTGACCAACAAAGTCCCTGGGGAACATGATCTACCTGATGTTAGACCCGGCTTTGAGCAGGAGGTTGGACTAGATGATTTTCAGAGATCCCATCCAAGTTTTATGCCCTTATAGTTTCATTCTTAGGTTGCTTACAGTCACTACAAGCTCCTGCAGTTCATACAAATGTAACAACACATAAATACTTTGAATTGTGTGTGCCAGCTGTCTGACAACTGAAGTGAAAAGCCTACTTAACAACAGCACTTAGCTATGAAAGATGCTTCCAAAGAAAATAACAGGTATCTGTCAATTGTACTATTAAAACAATTATTTCAATTTTTCAGAATATTCAACAATCAGATTGAAGCAATTTTGCTCAAAAATCATGATGTCAGACTAACAGAAGTGAAAATATTGGGGGGAGAGGAAAGTCAGACTTTATTCCAAGTTTGACCAAATAACAATGGAATTAACATACATTGATCTCTAACAGGACAAGCACTACTAACTGCCCATAATTTACAAAATAACAGTGGTAATTAGAGAAGACCTGCTGTAACCAATCAGATAAAGGCAGAGCAGATAAATTTTCCAGAGGAAGTCTGGAAAGAAGATATGCAGAATACTTTTGCCCTCTGCAAGCATAACTAGTATCAGGAAAGTATGCGGATGACAACACAGAAGGCAACGGCTGTGGGCCAGCTAGGTAAAAATCTGAGCAGTGCAGCATCTGAAACAGGAAGCATTACCTCAGAACAGATCTGCTCCCCTGCATGCCTGCGGCATAAATGAAATACATGAAAGAACAGCTGGCTGGAAAGTTTTTGAGAAAAGCATCCCAAAATGCTTTCCTTTTCCTCTTGTCCTTCCTTCAACCCTATTTCCTCATCAGCCTTAGTGCTGAGGTGCCAAAATCTCTCTTATTGTAATCGTGCAAACACGCTTGTCTTTCCCTTTTTACAGGACAGTCCAGTTAACTCTAGTGAACACCTTTATGCATCCACATCAACTTCATTACCCTCATTAAAATCTGTTTTAACTACTTAAACTGGTGCAAATAAAAAAAAAACCACAAAACAACCTGCTACCACCCCACTTCTGCCAGTCTAAACTCTTCTGCAGGGCTTGCTTTAGTTAAATGGCAGCTTCAGACGTAACCACTTCCTAAGGCCTGCTACACACAGAAGAAAAGCATGTGCATTTTCAGAAGTGACTGAGCCATGTGCAGAGCTGTGCCACTCTTGAGTCTTGCAGATGCTTTTAAATGCTAATTATTTAATTGATATCAAAAGTATGCATAAAACAGTATGAGAAATCAATAATAAAATTAACCTCTCCTTGCATTAAAATCAAAAGTAAACAGGAAATTTCTATTTTGCACACAATATTCTCTAGAAGGAGCAAATGGTAAGTCGGAAACCACACTTGATTCAAAGTAGGTTGTTTAATAATTTAGACTGTAACAAACCAGGAATACGCTGCTGTGCATGACCCATCCTTTAAAAGCATATCTACTTACTCATGCATTCTCTACACAGGACAAGAACTGTGGAACAGACAAGATACTAGCACGATGAAAAAAATAAGCAAGTTTTAGTTAGACTGCTACCTGATTTAAAGCCTTTTGCCATCCTTGCAACTACTATGGATATTTGTGACATTCAAATTCCATAAAGAGACTCTGCACTGGGTGAATTTAGTCATTCCAATAAGAACTCCTATGAAAAAAGTCTCTTCTTTCACCAGAATAACTGCTTCTGAACTCCCACCAGAAATGTACAGAAATATTAAATAAAATTAAAAAACAAAATAGTAAAAGCTGACAAGTAATAGTTTAGGATACTAAAACAAAATATATAAATTATGAAGCTCATAATTAACTACTTTGCTCAGTTAACTACTGTGCATCAATGACATGTATGTATCAAGACCAAGAGAAATAAGAACAACAAACATACCCTATCCACCCCCTTGCATACCCTCTTCCAACTCCATTGCCTTTTTATTCATCTACTGACCCACTGGTCTTTTGATACAAAATGCACAATGAAAAACAAAGAGCAAAATATTTCTACAGTAAATCACCTGTAGTTCTCTTTGTATCTTTTACTCTTCTACCTTTCCTTTCCTTTATAATGCTTAAACTCTTTTGATATGTGCCATTTTATACAGCTTGTTTTAAAAACATAGTACAAGTAACTAAAGTTTATAAACCTATCTACAGAAACACTGCATTAGTAATTACAGCACTCCTTAGTATATTCATGTCCCTAGGGACAAAATCTTGCCTCAGAACCATCACATTATAAATACTATTTAGAATCTTGAATAAATTTTCACACACACAAAAAAAATAAGCCCAAAACAAATGGCAACCACTTTGCCAGGAACCCAGATTCATCGAACCATTGTTCAGATCCCACTGTTGACAGTATAAGGATGTGGGGTTTGGAACACCTTCCTTGCTATGCATGGTTTATTACAAGCTATATTTTGCATTTTGTAATGTTCAGTATCTACAGTTACTACCTTGGCACTGGTACAATTTACCACATATTTTCCAAGTGACTGCATTAGTATCTCCTAAACCACACAAGTCCATAGCAACGTTAATAAACTACTGCGCCTTGACGTTTTTATTAGAAAAGTCACACTGAGAAACTTCTGCTGCTTTGATTTTTGCTTTCAACTTTCTAAGATAACAGTTAAGAGAAAAAAAAATTAGATTATTGTTCAAAATGTTTAAGAAACCTTACAAAGGTTTTTGACGATCAGTTTAACTAAATCTGCTCATTCCATCTACTTTTCCAGAACTTTACCTTTTTTAGAATGCAGTGCTGACTATCTCACTTCAGTCTCAAAAATGTGTTAGAACAAATCTGTTCTCCATCGAGAGAAAAAAATACAATAAAAATCAGCTTAAAATAAATTTATTAAACAATACAAAAATAAGCATGCTAGAAATTGAGATACATAAATAACATACAATGCAAATGAAAAATGGAAAACAAGACAGGTAACTTAACAACTGAGCCAAAAAATACAACACAAATGCTAAAATAAAATTTTAAAAAGCATTTACATTTCTAATGAAATGTTAATGATGCTGACAAAGAAAAACAAACAAAGAGCTAAAATGCTTGAATATCAAGAACTGCTATTACTGTAGCACAGGTGAACACTAAAACAGTTGCAGACTCAAAACATTCAATAAGTAGCCTCTAGCACCGCAGTTGTTCAGATCTGCTCACCAAACACAACGCAAACATGGTTAAGTCCTCATGGCAGACCTAACTATGGACCCAGCTGTCTACATACCCTCCCAGGAACACAAGCTATCTGCAGGTATGGCAGGCCAGAACAAAAAACTGTGAGCGTAGGCAAGTTACATAATAATTGGTCCAAAGGGGTCTCTTCCTGACCCCTCCTAACTAGAGGCTGACTTAAATTCTGAGACAGGCTTCAAAAAGCATCTATTACAGAACTGTATTACATAGATCTAAAGTAAAGATTGTGTAAGCTGTACCCTAAATACTGTTATAATGCATATTAAAAATCTTGTAGTCTCCTTAATTTTCAGTTTCCTATGCAGGACTTGCTTCTACGCCGAGTTTTGTATTAACTGATGAACACAAATATGGGCAAGATTTTTATTTTCAAGTTGAAACCCAGACAGAGCAATTTTCCATCTTCAATAAGGTTTTTAGAATTAGCTTCAAATCATACTACAAATCAGAAAATAATGGTAGAATTACCAAGCAAATCCTGCATCACACATTTTCTTCTTTTAATTAAACCAGTAATTTAACGAGAAACATCATCACTGTAAATACTTCTTATTAGCAGCACAGACATGTTATGTCTCCCCACCAGCAGCTGAGGTTATTTCAGACACACAGTTTTGCAGGATCTGAATACTTGTTAAGTCTCTTTAACTACTGTAAAATCCTCAAGCAGGTGAGATATTTTTAGAAGTAAAGACTACATCTTTGCTTATTTTACTTTCTTTTCAGGATAAGCACTGACAAACCTAACCTTATAAAACAGCTATTATTCAGCAATTTATAGATGATATTTATTAAGGATATCTGCACCACAGATCCACCTCTTCACCCCAGCAGGACTTCAAACCCACTGAAGATTGATGTTCTCTATTGTTTTGCTTAAACCTTTTAATCTTAGGCTTCAAAGACAAGAAGCCCATCCTTTTACAATACACTGCTAGATGAAGATTATTCAGGGTTTAGTCAGAGCTTATTCCAAATGTACAGGTAAAACTAACAATACCTATACAGAGTAATTAAGAACAGCTTGCTCTCCCAGAGAACATCAGCTTTGCTTTACACATCTTCGTGAACTGACAGGCATCAAAAAGGGTCAAGAGAGGCAAGAAAAAAACAACTCTCCCCTTATGCAAAACTCATATATGAATGCACTTTGGAGTTTTTGATAAACTAAAAATGGAGAGGGATATTAGGAGAGGGCAGGGAGAAGGGGTGGGGATGTTACTATACCAACGATTTATCAGTCATTGTCTCTTAAGATACTCTGGCTGTTAATACCATTTATCACTATATGGACAAGTTTTCTGCAGTTTTATACGCCAGGCCTCAGCATGATGTGTACTGGGAGTGAGAACAACAAATTATCTGCAAACTTTCAAAGGGGAAAACTTTAAAGAGAATAATTTTATAAGATTTTCAGCATTATCAAGAATCTAATAGGTACAAGAATTTAACAAGCCTATGCCCTCTGTCCGGCGTTGCTTATTGAGTCTGTATACTATTTCAAGCAACACACTACTGGAGACACTCAAAATTACTTAATCATGCAGATGAGAGATGTGGTTGCCTGTAGAAGACGGCAAATCCTGCTTCTTAGCGAGCTGACAGAGGTACAGACTTACTATCATTCTTATACGTAGCGATTCACGATAACTTTTAAAAGATTTGCTCATGTGCAAGTAAATGAAACCTCTGATTGTATGTTTGAACATGAACGTGTATTAGGGCTTGAAAAATAAAGTTAATTTTAAACAGTTTTAATAATATCTACCTATCTGCTTTACTATATATATTTCCTGCTCTCTGCTCAGCCGGTTGCCACTCTCAAACCCAGATTGCTTACATTCCTCTTTAGGGTGGAGCACAGCAGTATTCAGAAGGCAGTCTTCTGAGTCATAGCTACCAGCTGGCAGTAGGAGCAGTGAGCAAGACATTGGGAATAGTTTGGTCAGAGCTTGTTTTGTTGCATTAGTTAACTTGCAAACAAGGCAGATTATTCCTCCCTTTCTCCCAGTCCTCCCCAGCCACTTTTGCTCTCTTTATTTAAATGATAGCACTAACCATCGTTAAAGGTCTGATTAAAAAAAAAAAAAGATTCACTAGAATGGCATTTCAAAAGGATTAATTTCTGTTTGAAACAATTTGAAAGCTAAAAAAAAGAGGATACAATAATACTAAAAAAAGGAGGATACAATAATAACATGACTCAGAACCTATCTCCACTTAATAAAAAAATTAGATTCATGAATTTGCTGTATTTTTCTGACACTATTTTACTTTACATTTTAATTAAAATTCTTTTATCTTTACATGTTGACCCTAATCAGAGGACACATTCTAAGTTCTTGCTTAGCTCTAGAGTTAATTTACTTAAAATTCTCAGATATAAACAAAAATAAACAGATATACACAAAAGTGGTATATCTTTGAAGACATTCATATTTACCTTTTTTTTCTTGTTAACAGTTTTGGTTTTTGATGTTTGCATGTGCTTTCCCCCCCACCTTGAACTTTGAGAGTCTTTTTGGTATAGCATACAGCATTTACACAAAATGTATATATAAATAAAACACCAGGCAAACAATATTCAAATTGAAGTTAAATCTAGAGATGCTTGAGGGTTTTTCAAATGAAGAATCTAATGAAACTATAACCCATTTGTTTAGTTTTGCTCTCCCCGACCTTCCATTCTATACACTATGGTTCTGGAGATGTCCTCGTTTGATTCAGGTGACACTTTTTTCCATATTGTTTCTTTTAAAGCAAGTTCTTGCTGGAGATTCTCATAGTCCATTGGTCCAAAGGAATGCTAGTTGTTCAAGCAACATACATTATTTATTAGTGTATTTGAAGGAAAAAAATCCATACTTGCAGTCAATGATAACAGACTCGTGTTTTTCACCTCAACATAAAATATTATTTTCTCTTTTCCAATTATAAAAAATTCAAATTCCAATTTGGGTACTTCTTAGATGTACACATGCAAATAGAAGCATTTTAAAAATCATTCTACTGTATCTTCCCCTATTGAAATCTTTATGCCTTACCTAAAACATTAACAGTAATGAAAGCAAAGAGGCTTTCCTTATCTCAAGAACCCTCACACTTTTATCTTTTGAACATGTAGCCAGAGTGGATTCAATTCATTCCAAGAGATTGCTTATACCACTTCCTTAGGCACTTGTCTACAACCTGAATTCTCTGCCTGTGCAACTCTCAGCAAGTCATACAGTCTCACAGAGATCACTGCGAAAAAATGCTGAACATACACCTTCTGCACTGCAGCACAGAATAGAAAGGCTAAGCCTGCCAGCTGGTCAAGTCTTTATTAAAAGCAACCAGAACAGTAAAACTCTTATCTACTTTTATTAGATACCATATATTTACTCTGGCAAGGGAGATGAACTGCATGAAAAGGAGTTAAAAATCTGATATGAAACTCTGCTTTACAAAACCCTGTCACAGTGTGGTCCACCCAGGTAAGTGTCCACCAGTAATGTAAATAAGCTAGTTTATCCAAAAGCTTTGATGCAATACATGTCATTGAGCAGCTCTGCATTTAGAGAAGAACATGCCATATTTCTTCTGATTTCTACAAGCAATACTCACTAACACACATTTTAACTTACCCGCTGATCACCACCTTCTCTGCGAGGATCAAGCTTTTTTGCAAAGTGTCTCAAATTATCGTAGTTATGGAAATTGCACAAAGAAACCAGATCCTGTGAATAATCAGAGAACATATATTATTACTCACACATGATAGTCAAACATATATGAGATTCTAATGATACTACCACTGATGCTTTACATCATACCCTCGTCACAGGAGAAGCTTATTTAATAAATTAGTACAAATGCCCTTTGAACATAATGCAATGATATTATTAAGTTATAAAAACAACTTCATACTCCTTATTAAAGAAATACAAAACAGGTGGCAAATTGCAAAATATCTATTTTAATACATTACTACTCCAGCTTTATTAAACACTTTAGGAACAGGAAGAGTAACTGGGGCTAAAACTTTAATATTCAATCAAAAGATTTCATATGAAATATTTTAAAAGCTTTTAAACTGGAAATAATAACTTCTTAGTATTCTTAATTTGCACCAGCACAGATGTTAGATAAATAGAAGTATTATGAAGTTTTAACTGCTGGTCATTCACATGAACTAAACCCTTGCATACTGTAAATCCCATGCTACAGTTACTAAGTGAAGATGTAGTCACACAAGTTTTCACCCCAGTAACTGAAGTCCATCCAGAATTTTATCACCACGGTTTAACTGTTATCACTACTTTAAAACAAACAAAGCAAACTCCAAAACAAAAACAAAAATCCCAATGAGAAAAAAACTGGTTATGCCTTCAACTTCCAATGCATTACTAATACCCTACATTTCCTATAAGTCTCTAGAGAGCCAACTATTCTCTTTTATAAGACTTTTTTCCCAATTTATAATTACTTCATCAGTACCACAAGGAGGTTTTAGAGAGAAAATAAGAAAGACACTATTTTTTTTTCAACATTATCCTCTACAAAAACATCCCCTCTCTCAAAACAACTTTACTAATCATTATGAAATACTCTACAAAATCTCTCCTGCCTCTAATGCTGCTATCAACAGACCGTTTACAGCCCTTTCAAAAGCAAGACTTCAAGCCAGGAAGAGCTTGCCATACAACAGGGTCTAATGTATGAAAACTTTTTCATGTCACAAAAAACTGTTTTAAAAAAACACATCAGAAAAGCAATATTTCATGAGCATCTTCTTCTTTTATTGTAATGAAATAGGAGTTGCATTTCCGATGTTTTGAAAATTATTTGCTTTATGACTGCAGAGGAAAGGAAGTGTACAACAAAAGCTCTACAACTTCTAACGCAGCATAGAGAAGATCAGCTTCTTCATTACTTCATGAAGTGCTCTTTTCAAAAAACATGACAAATTTCTCCAGTGTTTTGGCACTGTGTTTTCTAAATGCTCACTGAATTAGTATTACTAATTACTAAAATGCAAACATCCCTTCTTGGCCTTTCACCCTTGGATCAGATAAATCTTGCTATGTATGGAAGGGCAATGAATCACTTTAATCCAATTGTATCTCAGCTATCCTAACTGAAGTTCACTAAGCATCAGCTGCGAAGGCAAAAAAAATCAAACACCAAAGGCAATGCTGCTTACATGACAAAAGTGAATTCCTTTAACACTGTTGCCCATCTTGTCCAAAGGAGGTGACCAGCACATCAAGCCCATGACATTAGGAACAACCAGAAGAATCCCACCAGCAACTCCAGATTTTGCAGGAAGACCAACCTACAGAATAATTGCATAGTTATGGTCCTCTGCAAACATTCTTCACTACTGTAATATAATGCCATAGCATTTTACTGAAGATTATGCAACATTTATAAAACATAGATCTGGAAAAGTTTTATTACTTATCTCTTTTTACATAGACAATAACCTGAAGCAGAGTTCACGGCAGTCTAAGGTACGCCATCAGGAAGTTATTTGCTCTCAGTAACAGAGTCAGTATTAGAGTGAAAAAGACAATTCCAATCTACTGTAAAAAAGTAATTGTTATGACTAAGCAGTAGTACACAAGTGTATCTATGATGAACAGTTTTTGCAACAAGTGAGTAGTACAAAGCTATATACATTAAAAAACCTTGAATGGAAAAAGCAAACATCAAACCTCCAAGAAAATAGAAGACTCTCTCCATGAAGCCTTACAATAACCTATTTATTTACAATTTGTATTTTTCCAGTTGCTTTTTTCCAATAGCAACTAACATATGTCATAACCCCATAGCTCAGTAAACAATAACTTTTAGGTCATATAAAGCATTATAATAAATTTCACATGTATGCAATGAGGAAAACCTAAAAATGCTTGTAACAAATTGCTGAAAATACAAATAACATGCAGTATATCTTGCAGTCCAACTTACTGCTGGAAGACAAAAGTATGGTACATATCCTATATATGAAAGGCACTCTTACAGCATATGCAAACAATTCATGAAACAGCTGAAGTCAACAAAGGGGAAGTAACTGTCTGCAAAGGCTTTCTGCTATCCTTTACTCCTATGTAGCAGGACTCCTTCAGTTACGCTGTCTCCAGTTATATCTGCATCAATCACCTGTCTTCTCTCATAAACAACCTCTCTTAAATGACAATATCTATGTAACAACATTAAAAGGATTCCCAAAGGTGAGCTGAAGTGGCAAAAAATAATAACTACTAAAAGGCATGGTGTGACATTTTCCGATACGGCTTGTTCAATTTTAAACAATCATGTAATGCCCCCTCCATTACTCCAGAAACAAGCAAACCAGCCCTGGAACACGGAAACCAATAGCACAGATTAATCTTCATGGTCAGTTATAATTAATATCTGAAAACTACTTACATGGAAAGCAAACTGCCCTGAGAAGTCATACATGCCACAGGAATGCATTAAACTCAAGGTATTCCGGACTGCTTCAGGACTCAGTACTCTTTCACCAGTGATTGGGCAAAAGCCACCATTAGCCAGAGTTGCTGCCATCACACTTGCCGACTCACACGTTACTTCTATTGAGCAAAGCTTATGAAAGAGAAATTGAGATTATAAGAACTGATACTTCTAGCACAATAAGGCCAACTATAGCAGGATCAACAATATGTTTCTATAGAAATAGTATTTCATAAAATAATCTGTAGCATAACATTAGTTACAGGTAATGCTAGTAGCATCAATTAATATGGTCCAAATCCTCCTACTATAAAGATCCCAGGAACAGTGTCTGTAAGCCCTCTTAACAGTTCGGGATAGTATTTTACATGGGTTAGTGTCTCCGCTTGATTCCTCCCCCCCACCCCCATTATGTTTCTTTGAGAGGAAGAGGTCTGGTAAACAATCTCGGTATTTTGCATCTGCTTAAATGGCAAAGCCACAGAATGACTGCTTTTTTCCAATTTGAGTTTGGTTTGTGTGGCTTTTTTTTTTTAAGCCTTAGAAGACCACACATATCTATTAAAAGTACATTTTAAAGCTGCAAAATCTAGCACATGCAAGTCTTAATGCCAGCACTTCCTGCTGATGCAGCCTTATTTCACCCTTCTCTCAGATATGTTTTCTGATACATTAATGATACGACCACACGATAGTTCCTCCCAGGATCCCTGCTTCAGTACAAACTATACATACTTTGGTGACACATCAGGAAATGTGATATGATGCCATCACCTGATGCTGCCTCATTTCTGCAGAAACCAAAAGATAAGCTGGTTTCAACCTGAAGCTGAAATGCTACTCTGCAAAGTAAACAAACTAGTGCTTGTATTCTTGCTTTTGCCAAACAGTCATTACATGATACTTCATGAAGTTACCTAAGCCAAGTTTGCATGAGTGGTTACTACCTGGAATTCTTATTTTCCGGGTGCCAAACTCAATACATCCTAGTCCAATCAACAGGAGTTGCAAATCAAGAGATTGTCAGAGACGCATCTAAAATGGCAACTGTGTTTTAAACATATGAAGTATTACACAATAACACCTACTTTGAAAAAAAAAAAAGTGTTTCTAGGTTCTCAGTTTAAGCACCTGCAATTTGTACCTCCGCACTCTAATGAGAAAAACGCATCCTCACTTTACAGAGACAATAGGAAAATAGGTTTATTCCTGTTCAGAAAGTTCCCAATTACACAAGGGAAGAAGGAGTGTTGTAGAAAACCCAAAGAAAAGAACTAATTGGCCTTTTAAGTAGAATCTGGGTAGAGTATTGGAAAGTAAGCGGTGTACAGTGAGAAGAAAAGAAAACAGAATTGCCGCTTATGTATGAGCTGCCCTTTTTCTGAGTATGGAGTGAAAAGGGGATTTTTGCAAGGAAAAAAAAAAAAAGAATGACATGCAGTCATGAAATTAGAGAGCATACTGCATGAAAATGAGGCCAAATTAAAATACATCAGAAATGTTAGTTCTGGCATGAATAGCTTTGCACTCGGAAGCATACCAGGACCTTAGGCAGTGGGATGGGAAGCATTTTAAAAGCATATTTTAACAATAAATTCAAATCAATTACAAGTTTTGTTCTGTAATAACAGAAGTTCAGAACAGACCATTGCCTTATATCTAGTCTCCAGCTGAAAAAGAGGTCCGCTAAGACTTATCACACATACCTGGCAATTGAACAATTAAGGCAGGCGCCTTATACCAATACAAAAACACTCAGATAAAATTTGCATTTAAAAAAATATTGTTTATGATTTACGTACGTAAGCACAAGTCTCACACATCAAAAGCATACTCATTTTGAGAACTAAACTCTGGAATTTTGTTTTAAACTATCCCAGACGGAGTGAGTCAGCAACACAACGCAAACTGGCTCTTGAGAGAGAGCTGACCAAGTTGTGAATGCTTTAACATTAGAAAACCCTTACTGAGGACATAGTTCACACTTGCCAAATTCCCATTTTGTGACAGGTGCAAACAATTTGCTGAAAGTGCATTAAAAAAAAAAAATTAGGGGAGAATATCTATGGCTAGATTTTTTTGTTTACTTATAAGCACTGAATTAAACAAAATGGAGGAGAATTTCATATTATTTCATTTATAAGACTACTTAGCTTACAACAGAGCATGCATATACCATTTTAGTTACACAGTTTAAAGTACTTCACAGTACAACACAGAGCTGCATCCCAAAGAGGCAGAAATAGCCTGCCAAACTTACTGAAGTAATACAAGATATTTTAAGCTTCTAACTACAAGTGTCTTAAACACTATTCCTAGTTTGCATTAGCAATAATGAAACCTATGTATATGACCTAAACAAAAGCAAATCTGGACACATCAAATGTACATTGCTCATTTCCAAACAGAGATTAACAGAAGCTGACAAGTTTAACTACCAGTCATTAAAGTCTTCATATGTAAGAACAACTCTACTGCTTATAATACTAATACTAATTCTATAATGAGAGTCTCAATTTTAAAGTCAGTTACCTGAAAATAGAAGTCTAGTATAGCAACCATATCCGTTCCTTCAGGAAAACACTGAGGAAGAAAAATAGAGAGTATTTAGGTAATGTTATTGTATTTTTTAAATATCACTTTTAGGGAGAAATAAATTAAGTTACATTTTTATCAGCTTATTAAGCATTAGGCAGATTTAAAAAGAAGTATTTATTTAAATCTAACAAGTAGAAATTCTAATCCACGTCATATTTAAAAATAACAATGCAGGTCAATAACTTAGGTATTAAAATCTTTACCAGTACCACTTTCAATATCCTCAAATCAAACTACAAAATATATCTAGTTTTATAAAGTCACCTGTACAGGAGGTGGTTATGCGTATTACAAGAAATAAAACAGATTATGCCTATTATACAGAAAAAAGACTACAAGTGTTTGACTAGAATGACGCCAAGTATCACACTTTCTAAATGAAAGCATTTTGAATGACTGTATAAAAACATATGCAATATTAGAATAATTTATGCCACGCTGTACATAACAAATTCAAAATCTTCACAGACTATAAAAAACAGCCCACCACATAGCCTTCAAAATACAATAAAAAGAGATACACCTTTTTTTCTTTCAAGTAATAGCCAATTGCAAAGTTTCTATCACCACTCTCTCTTTCGGACTGGAACCTTAAAATAAAAAAAAAAAAACAACCAGCATAACAATTCATCAAATGTTCAAAAAAAACACTGGACTTCACAATTCAATTAAGCTGCATGAAAAGAATATATTACTTCATACCACAAACATTCTACTAACTGGACAGAAGTTGTCATAGAAGCTAAACACGGTGCATGAAGTTGGAGTGAATGAGGTTTGACACTAAAATAGACACAGTACCAGTTGCCTTATCTCCAGGTCAGCTTATGTATGCATATGTAAAAGAGAACAAGATCCTACTCTCAGAAGCATTTCTAAAAAGGCCATAGTGGAATGAAACATCCCACTGGAAGCTGTAGTGAAAGGATCATTCAGTGGCAACACTGACCAAGCCAGAGAAGAATTGGAGGACTGTGCTCCAGGTCAAACAGTGACCAGACTGATGCTACCCTGTTTATTGTGGTGATTAGGTTCAGGATGAAACCTAAAGGAGGAATCTGTACAGATACAAGGGTAAGCAATTCTCTCCTACCAGGTACCTTCCAGGATAAACAGTTCTACACTAACAAAGCTCAGGAAAAACACGCATCTCATTCAGCTTCTTTGCATTTGCATGGCAAGTAGCAACCTGGAAAGAAGCCTGCTATGCAGAATCCTTATTATTTTCCCAGTGCTGCCTTAGAAAGCTCTGAAGATTTTTGGAATGCTGTATATTGAGTTAATTGGGGGAATTGTTTTAGAAAAGAATTTAAGTAGGTAAATTAAAAATAGAAACCTACCTGCATAAAGTATTGCTTTCTAACATTTGATACAGAGCCATTAAGATGCAGGGTTTAATTTTTAATATGAAGGCCAGGAAGGAATTGTTGCCCTTACAGCTCTCTGCCATAGCACCAATAGAGCATGCAGGCAGAATAATAACATTTCAAAGAGGTACTTGATCCTTTAAGTGAGATTTAGCCACATGCACAGCTTCAGTTCTTGTAAATTTTAAGCCAATGACAACCTCTAATGCTGGGGATGAAATGACGGTTTCAAGATAGATAACTAAATTTTGCCATAAGCTCAACATGCCAGCCACCAGTTGAAGCCCTTTCCACCTAACTTCATTAAATAAATAAAAAATACTTACGTAGCATTACTGAATCCAACATACTCATTACCAGCCATTTTATTCATGAATTGCATCACCTGTTAGAGAGGAGGGGAGAAAAGCATGCTAACATTTTCAGACATTAAAAAGTTATAACTCATGAACTTTCAAATCCAGCCTTACCCTAAACCTTGTAGCACAATTCTACAAATGTAATCCAAATCACTAAATGTTTAGACAGCCAAGTGCAGATAAAAAGACAAAACATTTGAAATTAGTTAAATGTCACCTGAAATTTCCTAGCCATCTTGAGACTTTTATAAATGAACTTAGTTTAAAAAGGAATGTTATAACATTAACTTACGTAGTCAAATTTTTCTGCATTATTTGCTCCTTGCTGCAAGAAAAGAAAAAATAATTTACAAAAATTGCTAACATAGGAAGGAATTTAGTTCACTTAGCAGTATTAGGATTTTTAATGCATATTACTAAGATATGAGGCTAATTTAGAATAATGTACTACAATCATTTCATATATTGACGAAAAAATTAAAGTGTTAGATAAGTAAGTCTTTCATTATCATTTAACTTAAATAATCCTATAAGAGTCTTACTAAACACCTTGAAGTTTGGAAATGAATTTAAACTAAAACGGTATGCTTTATTTTAAGTGCTCTCTACTCAACTTGACATGCTTAGCATAAGTAAATGCAGCAGTTAAAGCAAAAAATACATAAGTAATTACAATAAGGATAATTATAATGAAAACACTGCATTGTTATATAGATTGGTAACGTAAATGTATTCTTACAAATTACCAAAAGAGCTGAGCATAGGAAAAATTCAGGCTAATGAAGTTAAAGTATTTCCATGGCTAGAGCCCACACTACAAATTTAGACTGAAAATAAAATAAATTGTTACCCCTTACTATGAAAATAACTGCATAATATCTGATTTGATTAATATCTGATTTGATTAATATTTGATTTGATTAATATCTAATTAATGTCCTACCTATTAAAAATTAAAGTTAGAAAATTAGAATTTCACATCATAAGGTACATTATTGTGCTAACAATGTAAGGAAAAATCTAAATTCAACTTAACAAGGATGCTAATAAAACTTAATTCTTACGGTTGGCTTTTTTTGGGGACAGGGAGGGGTGTTATTTTGGGGCTTCCCCTGAACCCTTTTTAAGAACATTCTCAGATTTAGTAGCTGCCAGTTAAAGATGTATTAATTCTTTATAGGTCTCTGACAGGCAACTTTTCACAGATTCATATAGCAAAATGTTGACAGAGGGGTGAGAGGTAAAAAATAGAGCATGGTTTGCTGGAGGGCAGCTTTTCATTTTCTGAAGTAGCCAAGTAGAGTTTTTTGAGAAAGTTTAAGAAACCAGGGCACCACAGACACAAGTGGAAACAACGTATCTGCAGTTGTTTATTGTATATCTGGAGTAATTTAATGTATCCATGTTCTTTTTAGAATTTTAGTATTAAAGATACTATATATTATAGATAACAGAACTCTGCTTAATGTATCTCAAACAATTCAAGACACTACTTGCACTGTTTTTAGCAGGGGAATGGGGAAGGAAGTGGAAAAAACTGAAGCTTTATATCAACCAGTAGTTTACTTAACGAAATGCGTAAAGCCAGTCTCATTTCCCAATCTGCATGTGGATTAGGCTGTTGCAAATAATCTTTGAAGCCCATGCATCAGCTCATCTACAAGAGGATGTGCAGTCATACACATACGATCACTAGCTGAAAGGAATACCACACTGTTTCATCAAAATTATGCGCCAGTGGTTACCTCATGCTTAAAGGCTAACAACCTTACTCCTAGAGGCTAATTTGCAATAAGATAAAAAAACCACATGATACATTTCATCAAAATGTTCCTGTATAATATACCAGAACACAAGTCTTAAAAATTTAACTCCAAATCTGTTCAATGAAAAATAATTAAAAGAAGAAATTACCAACTTCATTGAACTGTTGCAGTTGTCAAAATATTCCATAGATCCTAATGCTGTAAAATATGTAACAACATTTAAACCACAAAAACCTTTTCAACCTTTCAAATGCACAATGAACATCTTTTTCTGGGAAAGTGGGTCAGCATTAGTT
Organism: Clamator glandarius; assembly: GCA_033459285.1. NCBI lineage: Eukaryota > Metazoa > Chordata > Aves > Cuculiformes > Cuculidae > Clamator > Clamator glandarius. The sequence goes on from JAUNZM010000032.1 coordinate 2,386,145, forward strand.
ATGGGATGCTGCATTGATAATTGTATGGTTAGACATGTATAATAAATTGAAACAAGTTCTTTTGTTAAAAAATAGAAAGAGGGAGAAGGGGATCATGCTTTCCGCAAAAATATAAATACATAATATTTCACTTTTTCCAAGCTGAAAAAAAGTTCCTAACCTTTCAACAAGAACCTGGCTTTACTTGCAGCATATAAAATGGTGGGCAGAAGGCTCAAACTTTTTCCACACCAAGTTGTAATAGAAAAAAAAAATCTAATCTTGTATTTGGGGAAGAAAATCTTCTGTACACTAACTCAGATGATGCAGTTTTAGTCCTTGATGTTCCACACACTTGTATAGGCACTTTACGTCAAAAAAAAAATTAGACTGCTCACATATCTAAAATATTTGCCTAAGTGATCATATGACCAAGACCTCAGTATGGATTTATCATAACATGCAACTAAACCCAAGAACTTTGCTTCCACACACACAATGACTAAAAACCCCAACATTAGTTTCCCTCTTCCAGCAGCTGACAGAGGTATGCTGCTCCTAAAAAGCTGAAGAAACAGAGGCAACACACAGTCTACAATTAAAATCCAATTTCAAATACAAAATCCTAACAATAAGAATACTGAGCAACATTTCCATAATAATTTACACAAGTCTGAGAGACAAGAAAACTTATATTCTTGGACAAGTGCTGCTTATTTTTAGCTTGATTGTGTAAGCTTACAAGCCTAGGGGCACTGAAAGAATATTTCTTAAGAAGCATTTAAGTCCAGATGCAATTTATCTGTCTAGGACATCAAAGGAAACATTCCATGCATTCACTCCACAAACACTTAGTACATTTACTGGAACATATGTTCATATACACACTTATTGTATAGATGCTTGTGTGTATATGCATATGAAAAACCACTTCTAAATGAATACAAAATGAAATTGAACATGTTAGGACTGAAGCAGTTTGACAGGCAGAAAATTCAAACTTGCAGAAGACAGCTCAATACAACTTTGTAAACACTAAAATCACAATGGACACTATGGCTGTCAATCATAAATTTGAATTTTTTGACTGTGTCTGGTTTTAGTGATCTTCCCTTTTAAAAACAAACAAACAAACAAACAAACAACAACTAAGGCACTTTTATTATTTCTAACTCTACTAGAAAAATATAAGCAGTTGCATGCCTACATGTACATAGGGAAGGAGAGACCCATGGATACTTACCAGACCTTGCAACAACAAAATTAGGCAGTACTTATTAGAAAAGTAGTTAATATTAGCCACTTTTCATTGATCAACATTCAGTGTTTATACAATCAGACCAAATAAGCTCTTACTATGTGTCTCTTGTTAAAATAGTTCTCCAATTTTGATTCTAAGTCAAGCTAATAAAAACTTCTGGATCATGAGAAGTTCATAATGTAATAATAGAAGACTACTCAGAAATTATTTTTGTAAACCAGATTTATCACCTGCCCCTGTACTGTGATGAAAACTATGTCAGAATGCAAGAAAACACTTCTTATGTTTGTGCACTTTACATTAATGTCTTTATTTTATTTTCTGTTCTCACAAACACTTGTAATTTTATTTGTCAATCTGGGCCTATTCTGTGAGAGCTGGTGCCTTGAATGTTTAGCGTGCCATTTTCAGCTCTGAAATACTTAAGAGCACACTGTCAGACAGTATGTGACCTACTGGGACCAATACTATTACTGTTTCAAATACATGTAAGAGTTATATTTCTGTCCTTCAGGTGTGAAGTATATGCATATGTGACCACTTAATACACATAATTTCAAGTATCACTACTACATATTCTATGCCAAATAACATACATTTAAATTACAATAAAAAGCAAAAGCAAAATAATATGAATGCATGTTCTACTCAAAATAAGTTATTACAAGAAAATTAATAACTCAGAAGGAGAGGAAACTTCATCAAAATAAAGAAAAGTATCTGGCAGAGAAGATCACAATGCCAACACGTTTTAAAGTGCTATATATGTATATTTACACATCAGTCTACCAGGAAAGATAAATGGAGTGGGTCAAATAGAGCAATTAAGCTAAATCTGTACCATTTATTGTAACTATATCACCAGATAAACCAAATAAACCATGCACACCCACCCCTCCACCTCCTGAAGTATTACCATAACTGTACAGGTTTCCTAACAAGTGTATTCTGAGAGCAAACAGACCCTTGGCACAGCTGGACAGGTTTTTCCATTCCTCTTTGCCTCATATATCTTATGACTTCTCAGCATGTATCAGATATATCTCCTTATGTTTTGTACTAAAAAAAACAAAACAAACCAGCTTTCCTTGAATTAACTTTTTCCAGGGTCATTAAGATCATCACATTCTTGTACATCAAAATTTTCGCAAGGACTATGAATAATGCTATGTCCCCCTCAATGCTTCCCACATGAATTCATTACCATAGAACACCTCCCTTCACCAAGCATTCAAAATCCATTGTCACTGTCTGCACCGGATTGTGCAGGTGGTTGTCAGCATTTACAGGATTTATATACACTGCATTTGCCCAAACCTTTGCTGTTACACTAGGAAAGCTTTTACCTACAGATGGAATCTTGAAGCATACAATAAAACTGGCTTAAGATTAATCCCTTGTCCTCTGGTGATTCCTTCCACAGCCAGTTGCCTTCTTGTACATATTTCACACCCTGTGCACTTCTACACACTCCCTCTCTGGCAGTATAGATACATGGAAGCAGGCAATCACTACACAACCACTGACATTCCCTGAGCACCAAGAACTGAATTCAAGTTTTAAGAAAAAACAACAGACTAAAGCATTAAATTCTATCAATGAAGACTTTTCCCAGTCATTGTGATGTACAGAAAGCTGTGTGGCTACAAAGCACCGAATCTGTACTAAATCCACACAGGAGCTCAATCTTCTTCTTTCAAGCACCTTTATTTCCTTGGAGATGTGGAATAATTTACAATTTTGTCTATTATCACTTTTCACAATCTCCAGCAATTGTCACTGCAATTTCCTTTTGGTAACAATTACTTGAAATTTGTTATAACTGTGTGATTTCTATAACTAGTACTTAAGGGAAAGGGCTGTACAATTACAAACCCGGGAAATGGTCCTCAGGGTTTTTTTTCCAAAATTTTATTTCATTAAAACTGGTCCAGAGAATGTCCTTTTGCTAAAGCATTTTTACTGCAGATGTATGCTTTGAACTGCTGGAACAGTCTGTGGAGTGCAATGCAAGTACAGTTAGCACAGAGCCATGAGGTAAGGCACCAAAATGTAGTTCCAAGCACATGACAGCAGGAGAATCAATTAAGCTGTTAAAGTATGATAAAGTCAAGCCTAAGTAAGCTAATCAAAAGTAGTACCTAAGATGGACATATACTTTACTATTTATTATTATGAATATAGCAAGGACTAACCATAACATTAAGATTTAGGTCTATGCTCAGTTCCAATGTGTGTATATCAAATTTTTAAGGGAGTCAGGACAGGGTATGTGATGCTAGGAACCTTTTTTTGCCCCAAAACTATTAACATATTACATGTTCTGACAAGAAGATCACTCCAAGCATCGTCTCTTATCCACGAGTAATCATAATTTATGTCATATTCTAAGGGCAGTTGTGTGCAGGATCATGCACACTAACAGCTGTTCAATTAAGTACAACATATGTAAGTTTTGAAAGACTTCTTATATCAATTTCATGGAAATAAAAAAGTGAAAGAAGGTAAAAGCATTCTTAACACTGAAACACAGCAACAATCTCTCCATAACTATCAACCTGCTATTGCTAGATAAACCTGTCATACACAGTAAATTCGACCAGGTCTAACAGCCCCTTTATTTTCTTGGAGTCTACCTAGTCTTCAAGATATGCAAGTAACACCTTAAATAGACAATGAATGCAGAGGAACTGAGGGCAAAATATGGGTTAATGAAGCCATCTTTTCCAGAAAAACTTAAGTGTTAAATCAGATCAAATGAAAACGTGAATTACTTAAATCATTGTATAGTTAGCAGGAATATTGTTAATTTGCAGATTGTAAAGAAGTTCTTTCATGTAAAATATAATTATTAAGAACTATGAAGTAACTTCATAACTGTGCTCTTCTACAGGGGTTTAGTTTGGTTAGTTATTCAGATGATAAATGGTTTCCTAGTAGCAGCAGTACGTAAATTAATCCACATTTTAATCACACTGAAAACAAGTAATGGAGTGTGAGAAGTACGATATGCGTCCACTAGACATGCAGTTATCACATGCAAAACCAGCACTGCAATACAATACTCTTCATAAGAACATTACAGGAAAAAAAAAAAGAAATAAAAAACCACCCAGCAAAACCAGTCCCCCAACCTTCTCACAAATACCACAATTACATGCAGTAAACAAATACATGTTATTTATTTAGGTACACAATTTATCAAGAATTATGTGCCTTCTGCAAGAGGCATGTGCTTGTATTTTTCCTTATGACCAGCAGGGCATGTTGTGGTAGGACTAACATTCTGACACTTCAGATAAATGCATTAAGTCAGATTTTAAAATTCACTATTATCCAAGTGAATTTAAATGCTCAGTCAACCTTTAAAAAATATTAAATGTGAATAAATTTACCTGTCATACTTAAGGCCATTTTCCTTCACCTACAGCTATTAAAGATAAATGTCTTTAAGCAGGAGTTCTTACACCTTCTTTAAATATAAAATAATAGAAAATCATAATATAAATAATTTTAAGATCAACAATTTGGAAATAGGAGGTAGGAAACACTGTAGCTAGTAGACTTGAAATACAACCAAGATAAAGGCAGTAAACACGATTTTTAGACATTTAAAGTAACATTAAATTTTCTACTTCAAAACTCCAGGGGAAAGTTCTCCACAATTCTATGCAGGTACCCTTAACAAAAGAAGTTTTTTGTTCCAGTGGCTATCAAAAAAAAGGCAGAAAATACAAGTAAAGTGTCTGACAAAAATTAGTAATATATGGAATTTACCCCACTTACAACCTCGACAGATACATACAGCTATTCTGCCAAAAAACAAAACACAGCTTTACAAAAGTGGTGAGGTCATGGACTAAAGATGTTAAGTCATTATCCAGTGATGGTTTACTCAGCAAAATACAGGGAACTGTTTCCAAGCACACTTTTTCAAGAAAGCACATTTAACATCCTAACAGAAGCTACACAAGATATGAGTTAAACATCATTTATTCATACAGTATGTTAATAATGGACAAATTCACTTGACTGACATACAAATGTAGCTGCATTGTTCCTGTACAAATTACAGTATCTTCCATGTATTCTGCACAGCAAGAAATACTATATACGAGCATTAGACATTCAGAAATACATTCCTGAGGGCTGTGTATTCCTGAAGACATACTGTTAGCATTTTAAAAGTACGAGGCAATTCTCTCAAGAGAATAGCAAATGTTATGCAGTTAAAGAAGGAACAAAGCAAAAACACTAAGGAAAAAGAGTCTTTTGCAGTGTTTGTAAAAACACTAGCCTAGTATTGCACTTGCTTAGAAGTGTTTCTATTTCTAAACCAGAATTTGTTTACCTGCTCATGAGTAAACTGTCATCAGATATTGTGCACACAGAATGAAAACAGTTCATAATTTGTATATGTAGATGTTTTTGTACAGCTGTAGATGCTTTCTCTACATTCTATTAAAATACTCCGAGAGAACTAAATATGAACATTTTACCTTGATTAAAGATGTGACCACAATTGCTCCAGCATTCACCATAGGGTTATGAGGCTTGTCTGTGAAATAAGAGTTTTCAATTACAAATACATCCCAAGATACGCAGTCAAACAAAACCAGTCATGCGTTTAAGTGAAAAATGATAAATAAGGATGTATGACTTAAAGCTATGTTTATGGAATGTAATCCTAAATTTAAAACATTGTAAACCAACATCAAACACAATTTTTTGTAATTCTGAACTAAGTATTTTACAGCTTAAAACACACTCAGCCTAATAGTCCAGTAAATTAATCAGTTTGGAATCATTTCTTTTCTTGAGAATTCTGAATCCTCTCCAGTGTTCCAAGACTTGATCAATGCAACACTTGTAAGTGGAATGACCCCTATGGGACTTTCCAATTTTTCCTCCAAGATACCAAGTCTCAGTGATTTTAAAGACATTCAAACAGGTCCTTTAATATAACAAAATAAAGTTCTTGAACCTCCTTATTTTTGTAAGCAAATACAAAACCCTGATTCTTTATAAGAATTGGAGGTTTCTATTGGCAGCTTCTGAAATAAAAATAACAATTTACTCAGCATCTCTAGAATATACCTTACTTTATACTTGACTTGTATATACCTGGTACATTTATTTTTTTCTTTTTAATCAGTAATCTACGTATTAACAGTATTTTTACATTCCCAGTCATTCCTGGCTAGTTATGTGAATGAATTGCCTTTTTTTTTCTTCTTCTTTTTCCAAAAATACTTTCCTTATCAGCTGTCTGCTTTTCCCAAATACAAGTTTTCATTCATCAACATCTACCTCCTACAGATATCTGTTTTATTATATCTTTTCTATTTTAACTGACATTGCCGTGTCTCCTAAGTTGAGAGTTCTGGTGCCTGAAAATCTTAACTAATTCTCCATACATTAATATTGCAATAGTTTGAATTCTTCATTTCATTTGCGGTTACTTTGCCTCTAAATTTTAAAAGATATTAATTTAAAAAACACACAAACTGCTCACTATTCTTATATATAATACACACATACACACTAAAGGAACTTGAAATGATTACTTTTTGGAGATTAGTTTGATATTCATAGTATACACACAGACAGATTTTCCCATAAAAATTACACTAGTCATGGTCAACAGCACTTAGCCACCTATGACTATCAAATAATGTCCAAAAATTAACCATTTTAAGTTTGTTTCAGTATTTTTCAGAAAGTCAATATTAAAAGGGACTTTTTAAAAAAATCAAGTTATTTTCTGTTAGTGAAAAGTCAAGACTAACACCTTCTGCCCAAAAAAGTGAAGCTCCCCTAATATACAAACTTAATGTCTTTATCTTTAAAACTGTCAGTACCTTTCTCCTTACCTCTCTGCAACAGGCTTGTGAATTCTTCTCATTTCATTTGACTGTACTTAAGATTCACCTGTATCTAACCTCCAGTTTCACTCATGTCAATAACCCAAGTGATTTTGGTCAAACACATTTGACTTCTAATTAAAATCAGATTCTAAGTAGCAAAAACATAGCATTTTCATAGCTTCCAAACTACAGTCTTCCCTTAGGGACCAAAAACTTGAACACAAGTTACAAGTCAAATGAGTATTCAGTGCATCACAGACTGCTGCTCAGATGGGACATCTGGAGGTCATCTCCACCCTCCCACTCAAAGTAAGGCTATCGCCAAGGTTACATCAGGCCAGCCGTGCTTTATCTAGCTGCATCTTGAAAACCTCTGTATGTGGCAAATCCTCTACCTCTCCAGGCATTCTGTTCCTCCTAGAGGAGAAGTTTACCCTAAAGCCCAATCCGCACCTCCCAAACCACTGTGTGGGGATGCTGGTCCTTGTTATACCACCTGCTTCTATCTAGAGGGGTTACACAGATCTCCATCTTTGCAAATGCTCTTGAAGAGTTTTAAATGGCTCCCAGAGGAGCCTCTAACCTCCCCTTTCAACTGCTCCTTGGGAGTTTTGTGCCCTGGACCCCACAGCATCTTGGGAGCCCCTCCACTGGACCCCCTTCCAGTTTTTCAATATTCTCTTTGAACTGGTGATCCCAACACTAGATACGTATTCCAACACAACATGCATCATGCCTCACGCATGATGAGAGCATATTGTCATCCATTCCTTGCTCTAGCTATATCTTTGTTTTTTCCAGCTTCCTCTCATCAACATCAGGTCCATTCCAGTCCATAAACACCTACAACCCATTCTAAAAGTATTCTTCTAAATGTTTTGCTCTTGATTCTTCTGCACATCTCTCTGATTTCAATCTGCCAATCAGTATGAAGCACAAAAAACCTCTTAAACCCTACATGACATGTGTATTTGAATAAAAAGAATATGTATCATTTATTTCAAATTCAGCAGCACAAAAAACCATTCAAGGGTCTCTCTTACTGCTGCCTAACATCAGCACATCACAGAGGTGAATAGGACACTTTCCATCAAACCACTGCTGCTGCTCTGAAGCAGAACAAGCCCTTTTTCAAGGCATCCAGGTGCCAAGAAAGCAATTTGCACTTTTATCTGGATAGCACCAGATAATGCTATCCAAACACTTCCCATACATAGATATCTGTAATTGACAGATAACCCTTCTATCCTGTCACAATAGTAACATGCTTCCTAGAGAGTTGGTCAATGCCTCAAGCCAGTCAGTGTTTAAAACGCATTTGGACTATGCCCTTAACATGCTTTAACTTTTGGTCAGCCCGAAGTGGTCAGGCAGATGGACTAGACAGTTGTTGTAGGTCCCTTTCAACTGAACTATCCTATTCCAACCTACAAAGAAGAACTTCACCACAGAGCCAAGATATACTGCCCTTTTTTAAAGAGCAGGATACCTATACAAAACCTTACATTCTGAAAGATTCCTCCTATTGTCGAAAAAGAGAAGTCTTCCACTTCCGTAAATAATACTTCCAAAGGCAGCTATTTTTTCACCTCTTAGGCATGTATGGGTTCTAATGCTACCTTAATATTTCAGGAAAGTTTTACATATGGCTCTGAAGTAGCAGCAACTACTGATTTACCTAACAGTGGGTGCCATCAATGAGGAGATTCCATGCTGTACAACAACAAGGAATGAAGATTGATTCTATTACTGTCACAGTTTGCCAAATCTTTAGAAAGAAGTATCTTTTGCACACTGAAAAGCTAAGTGATACATACTACTGAAAAACACACACATACACACACTCCACATATATAATCAAATCATAAAGGCAATTACCTTCTCAGACTGAAAAAAAAACATTTAACATGGCTTCTCTTCAAGTCTCAGCTGTTGCTGTTATCATCGCATTAGACTTTGGAGTAAATCTTTGGTTTTATCCTTAATGTAAAGCACAAACTATAATAACCCTTTGAGTTTAACTGGGTGCCCTGATTAAGTCTAGCATGGACTCAATTATGTGCTTCTTGCATAAACAACCTACCTGTCTCTCAACAGTACATATATTCTCCAACACAGTGCTGTTTTTCCTGTGGGGAGGAGATACCTGTCTAGAACAGCCTTTTACACAGAGAACTGCTATATTTTTAAAAGATATATCTAAGTTAAAAATAAATCCCCAACAATTTATCTATTTACCTAAAAATCTCTCCACTGGACATCACTACTGAATGGCAAAAAATATAGAGTTATTCTAGTACCTCAAAACTGCTGGACAACTAGGATGACTGCTCTAGCAACCTGCTATGTGATTATCCCAAATGTGAACTAGACATTCCCCCTAATGAACTCAAATTACAGTGCTTTTCCTCTGCCAGTTCTTCTGCCCCTTTTTATCCATCATTTGCTTCAGGACATTTTCTTAAAACTGGCTTGCAGTCTTGAAGCATAGAAAGCAGAGGTTGCCACACATACACAGTGCAGATGTTTTAATACACAGAACAGTGCATCATGACAAGTTCTTTCTGAAGTGACTTCAAAAAGTGTTTGTCCAAATCAAAAACTTAAAAGAAGAATTCCATCTTCAGTTAACAAAATCCTTCAGCATAACAAACCATTTCCTGGCTACTCATTCAGTTACAATGCAACATTTATTACTGGACTAAGTTCTACAAATAATTATATCACTGGACTTATTTATCACCAAAAGGAGGTCCCATGTATGTATGAGACTAACTGTACATACATATTGTATTAGCAGACAGATTGCGTCATGAACTCAATGAGCATGAAAAAGCCTGCGAAGTGCTCAACGACCACAAGAATTATTCCTGATGCTGCTTATTTCAGTCACACTTTACAACATAACATTCCTGATCTACTTCAATCAACTAGAATAATCTTTTTTTAATTAACACAGGAATTGCTTTAGTCCTGCAGAAATCTGAATTGTTGGATGGACCATGTATTCCCTTTGACAAAAAAAGTTTTAAAATTAAATATTTACAAGGCTGCAGAAGTTTCTGCATTTTCACTGCATAGCACAGATCTTACTCAAGACACAAACTGTAAAAAAATCATGTTACTAAGAATAAGTCGTCATTTTTAGTTATGATGTAAAATTGTTTTGTAATATTCTCCATTCTTACCAACTTGAATCTCAAATAATAGTAAACAAATAAATTAAAAAGCACCCTGTTTTAGGAACACTCAACGTGGTAAGAAGAAAAATAGTTTTAGATGCATATCTAACCATTTTTAAAATACATGCACATCTCTCAGTAAAAACCTGATTACAAAGATGAAATTCAACTACATCACAACACCTAGAAAGCAAACACATTAAATACCTATAATACACATACTTTTTTATTTTCAAATCTCATCTTTGAAGTAAGTATATTGAAACTGCCAAATCCACCTATCCAAACTCCATACATCCATTTAAACCTACAAGTAAAGCGTAATCCCTTCTTCCCTCCTTCTTCACTCATAGAAACACAACTTCCCTTCCCCTGTGACTGAAACGTTCCTATTTATTAGGCTTATATCTTCTGTTTTAGCCTTTTGTTGAAGGACTGCACAGACAAAAGACTGTTCAGGTTAGTTCTAACACATTTTTCTCATATCAGTTATATCAGCACACATTTAAAAATTAAAATTTTGATTATGTGAATTAGTCCTTTCTATTAAGTTCACGCAAACTTGTCAAACTTGCAATAATATCAAATCTTTGATTGCACAAGCCCTATAAACATTCTTAAAGTCCAACAATCTGCTTTCTCTCACAGTTCAATTTCAAAAGTAGCAATCAAAAGAAGAAAATTAAGTGTAATTAAATTACACTTCCTGTAATTTCATCAAAAAATAAAATAAAAAACCTAGAAAACCTATATTGATCCAAAGGAAAAAATGGACAATTTTCAGTACCATCAAAACTTTTTTTATACGAAAGCTTTCTTATGGATGATAGGCAAACTTCTTTACACTGTATGACATTGCAATTGGAAAAACTGGGAAAACAAAAACAAGACAGCAAAGCCAGACAAAATGATTCCCTCTTGGCAAAGACAAAATTCCCCATTGGTGACATGATTTTATTTCATTACCAGTTATTAACATATTAAAAAAAGAATAAATCGTCAAGATTATTTTATTCATAAGTTTAGAAAGATTATTTTAAGGTATGTACTAAATATAATTATGTATCATTTATATATTAATAATATAGACATTTAAGTCTGAATTCAATAGTGTTCTTGACAAAAAGATGGTCTAAGCCTTATGTTGTTAATTAAATATTAATTGCAGTACCATGGCAACAGAAACATTGTCTGTTCTCTTAGTGAGAAAGATCTGCTAGAAGAAACAATTCTGTTTCAGAGATAACGTCCAGTGTTTCCTCTAAAGCTTCATGAGTTAACCCTCTCACATTTTTGCCACGTTGTTTTTAAAAATAACATTTTCACAGTTGAGAATTAATATAATAGGAAAAAGAAATCCTTTAGGTAACTACCGCACAAGAAATTCTTGCTAAAGCACTTCTGCCACAGGAAAAAAAAATAGAAACATTGTTTTGAATCAGTAGCCAAATTCAGTTTAGAATAAACCCTGGGAAGATGTGTTCCATTTTGCCTTCTGGAAACTTGCCAGCGCTGGCCTCTGGCACCTGCACCTGCTTCCCAGAGGTGCTGAGAGGGAAGCTATACATGTTTCTTTAAGTCAATTTAACACCTTTCATCCTTTCACTGCTATGTTACTGAAGGCATGATCAAAGAACACTTCCTACCAACTCAACTAAATAAATACACTTTTCAAATACCTGCATAATCAAAATTCTTTAGTTTTCCTACAGCTGCATACTAGCAAACAGAACAGATGTAATAAAGCATCTTTTAATACCACTCTAAACTAGGGAAAATTGAGTGACAAGGGATAAGCCTACATTGCTGATAGCAAATAACTTTGGAATATAGTCTAATAATAAGATTTAAGAAGATACAGTAAAATTAAAAGACTGAAAAAACTGTGTAGCTTGTTTTATAATTTCTATAATCAAGTATTTATATTATCGTGTATTATCTATCTCTTTACTAAATATTACATATCTCTTACCATCTTCATTCAGGAACAGTTTGTTGAATCTTAATCCACTGGGCTCTTTACCAACGTATCTGTGCACATACTCTGTGCCAAGATCATTAACAGCAATAGCATATTTCAAAGGCTTTACACAGGACTGAAGACAAAATGGAACTTTGGTATCACCAACAGAATGCCTGGGAAAAACACAGATAAAGGTTTGAAATTTCCTGCTTGCCAGTAAAATTGTTAAATGCTTCAACATACTAGGACAATTAATGGAAGCATGCAAAAAACCAAAAGCATATTATTATTATGTCTCATTTTAAAGATCAAAACAAAAAGATGTAAATGTTTTAACAACTCCCTTCATAAGCTAAGAATAAGAAATTTGCTGGTGATTACTGCAGATGTAACAAGAGCGAGTTCAGAAATAGGTTTGTACCAGAGCTAAAAGTCACCTCAGAGCTCTAGTGTCACACTTGCCCTTCTCAATGGCAAACCACATAACCAACAGGGTATGACCCAAATATAGCCACCATACATATTTACATCTATATGAACAAAGACGAGATCCAATTCATGTTTGGAATTCAAAGGCAATAATTAAATAGCTGTATTTACATTCCCTTTGATAATGGCACATGTATTTTATTACAGCAATAGTCAGACTGCATTGAAGACTGACTCATCCAAGCAGCATATGCCCCATCTACAGCAAAAAGCTCCAAGCTACCATTTGTCTGATGGCAAAATCAGAAGTGTATTTGCTTCCTCCTTTGCAGAAAATGTGAGAAGAGTTCAGAGAAACTCACAAAACAACTTTGGCATCACAAAAACTAACGTTACACAACACTAAACATTAAAAAAAATAACACACTTCACTAGTATATGTTATAATATCCAAAACAGAGCAAAATGCTAACTTAAAATAGTCAAGTGGGACGACATTTTTACTTTTAAAGCTGGTCTACAACTCAGATATTTAAGTAAGGACTTGAAAAACACTTCAACTAACTTGTACAGCCTTTCCCCTAGAGATTACAGAGCATACAGCTAGTAAGAAACAAACCTAAAGATGATAACAGATCATATTAAAGTGAACTCAAATCCATTGTTACTGTAAGTACATATGATGCTCTCTCAGGAAAGCCCCATTTTTCCAGCACACACCAAACAACTAAAAATTCTGGTACTCACAATAAGCAGTGTGACCATATCAGACTACAGGACAGTAGAGATATGCAAGCTGATGAGTAATTCGCACTGTCGAGTCTCAAAGGCGGACAAAGAATATTTTACTTTATTTCTCAGCTAGATAGTGTGAGAGACTCCTTTACATTTGAGCTTCTACCTGTCTCTGCTACACTAGTTACTGCCTAAGCAAAAAACAAAATCACTCCAGCTATATCTAAGACCCTCTTACACGAGAAAGTTAAATAAACCTGAAAGATAAGTTCTGTCAATTTTCCATGTCCTCATCTTTTTAAGGAACATAGATCTGAAATTTTTCAGTGATACATAGTAATCATCTATTAAAACACCAGTAATAACATTAAAATGCAAAAAAGGAATGAACTTTTACATATATCATGACCTACAGAAAAAATAATATAGCTCAAGTCATG